>CP141141.1:11523711-12961039 GCA_035235625.1 Saururus chinensis
TTACAAATAAGTTGAAAACTAATATGGACATGAAAGAAAAAGCTTAATGAACAGAGTAATAAACTGGATAGGAATGTTGACCGGCTTCAGAGTGTAGAAATAGTATAGTTTTCAATCGAACGGGGCATTTTTGGAGGATTAAACGGCTAAACGTGAATTTGGAGAAAAATATAGTACAAGCGATCAAACTGACATGGTGGAGATCGATCGGGATACTGCGGCAGCTTTCCCTAGTTTAAGCCAATTTTGAATCATTTTCATATTAGACTTCTTCCTACAGTTCTTATGCCTTTTATAAAGACATATTTGATCAGGGAAATTGAAGAATTCCAATAAATTTTCTGAAGAGAAAAAGGAAGAAGAAGATGGAGGAGAACTCAAAGCTTTAAATGGAGATTCAAGAGCTTTATTCTACCATGAAAGGCTAGACGTTTCTTTTACTTAGGAATTGATAAAGCTATAGATAAGTTTTAGTTTCTTTTTCTTTTAAATTTAGATCTCAGTTATGAATAAATAATGACAATTGTATGATAAAGAGATTTCCTTTTTAATGGAAGAGCTTTTTATGTTTATTCAAATCTATGTTGATTTATTGTCTTGTAGATGATAGATTGATGTGGTTTTGATATTTGCATCGATTCTAATTTTCATGTGATTTAGATGTGGAGATGGTCATGCAATAGTTTTAATGTTCATATGATTAATGAATTTGATAAGTTATACTAAGATGAGATGAGTCATGGCTATAATTTAGTTTACCGTAGTTGATTCGTGCTATTGTCGAAGATAGTTCATGCCATAGATTTAATTAATGATTCTTTCTGAAATAATTATAGTTTTGTAACTGAGAAGATTTGTTCATATTCACACACTACATTTAGATTAAGAGTTAAGGAATTGTTATGGTTTCTATAGTGGATTCGATTTCCTAAGTAATTTTTATCATATTAATCTCTTTCTTTTTTATTTAGTAATTATTTTCTTTGCTTAATTTAAGTTTAAGTTCTATTAGTTTTTAATCTAACTAATTTTTCTCTTAGATTTAGTAATAATTCAATTCATCCCTGAGGTTCGACAACCCTTAAACACTTATCCTAGTACAATTACTCAGGCATAAAGTGTGCGCATTATTGCGTGCAGTTTTCGTGCAACGTTAGCACACATGTTGCGTTAACGTTGCGGGTATTCCTCGTAATGCCCCAGAGATACAAGGTGTGCAACACTATGGGTAGTTCCTGCAATGCATACACATTTAGTATAAATCACTTTCACATGTGTGTGTGCTCCAACACGTGTCTCTGATAGTCCGTTTATTACCCCCGTGACACTTGGACCATAAGCGCCACACGGGGAGATGCTAGGGGTGACTCGACTTCACCTTCAAAGTGCCATAGCACATGATGACATGTAAAGGAAAAGCTACTTGTGGGCCCATGCAAATATGGTCCACCTGTCAACCTATATAAATCCATGGGCCATTTGCCCACAAAAGGAGGGTTTTAAGTGTAATGAATTATGTTTTTTATAGAAAGTGTCTTTTGATAACAATTTTGAAAGTAAAGAAAATAATATTTTACTTCAAATATATTTATAAATAAATGAGTTTTACATTAATGGGCCTCAAAATCTCTCATGGCCATATAAGGATTTGTGAGCTAGTCTCTATTTATGTAGAAAGGCCTTGATGAGTGTTTTTACAAAATAAATCCTTCATCACTTTTTTAAACATATTTGCATATCTTGAGGTCTTGCATTTTATAAATTATGGGGAAATGATTAATGTAGAGTTGCCAAATAAAAAAATTCAAAATTTATTAGGAAAAGTTAAATTTTGATATAAAAACATGACATTCAAACAAGATTAAGGAAAAAGTGGGCACAAATGTGCTACAAATAAACAACAAAAAGTGGTTTTCAAACGACACCTTTAGTGTTTGACAATAGAATTTCTTATTCAGCTTTTTGCCCATTTTTTACCTTTTTACCCTCACCTCCCTCATAGCTCTATTTGTTGAACATGCTGTTTTAAAATATAAAAGGCATGACATATGTTGAATGGGTACTTTTACATGTAATAAAGGTATGTCATGACTACATATACTCATTTCCCCCCTCCCACCCACACACACCACACAAGTGGAACACTTCCTCGCTTGCATCATCGCCTCGTAGTTCTGCCGTACATCGTGTCATCTGAAGTGTTGAAAGAATATATGATGCGTATGTATTATACTAATTGGTTAATTTCAATGATCAACTTAATGCTCTAAACTTGACGTATGTTTTAGCTTTTTTAGAATCTGACTAGATTTAGTTGTGGTAAAGTCGGATTGATAAATTAGAACGACTTTAAAAAAAAAAAAAGCAAGCATATTCTTATCGATCAAGGTTAAAGACTAACATGGTTTCAAAGGTAAAAGGTTTATTTGCACATATTCACGCATATAATTCACTTCTAGTTTAATCTTAAGAATAGTCATTTAAAGTGAAGGTTCAATAATTTTAAGGTAAAATTAGGGTAAAATGTAAAATCTGACGTGTGCATCGGATTGATCATCACTTGGATTTGAACTAGAATGACATTGGCCATTTGGCCCTAATCATATAGTGTAAATTTTTATGGAGAGTATATCCTGAATCAATTAACACAAGTGATATATCAATCTCTAGAAGAGTTTTACCTTAATTAAAATAGTGACCAATCTGATCGTATGTTAGCCCCAATCAATCATTGTTTATGCATAAATGTACCTAGCTTCTTATGCATTCAAAGAAAGAGTTCATTCCTAATTTAAGTCCTAACTCATAAACCGACCTAATAGACTATATAATGATTAGGAAAACATAAAATTCAAGAGATGAAAAAACTTATAATTTGAGAGAGGAAAGAGAGAGAAGTCTTTTTGTTCATTGTTTTACCAAGAGGTTATCATATAGTGCTTCAAAGCTTAGGTTTTAATGGTGGACATTGTTTAAGTGACATAGAGTATTTCAAACATAAACCAAGTTCAATGAGAGATTAAATATTCAAGGCTAAAAGTTGTAAGATCCCTAAATCCTAAATCGATTTATTTAATTTATTTAGTTGTTATTATGTGGTTTAGTGTTAAATATGGTCGGTTTTGACTTATTTTCAAATTTAAGGTGGTTAACAATGGTTTTCATAAAATTTTCTTCACTTTCATGGTTTTAATATTAAGATAAGTCAATTCAATTTTTTTGGAGTTTTTTAGAATTTTTGACTAATTTTCTAAAATTTAGGGGTCAGACCTGCCGTGGGCTTAAAATGATATCCCACAAGACCTTAAAAACATCTAATGATAGTATTAAGGGTTTCAAAATTTTTAAACTTCATTTTGGGCTTAAAATGAATAATTTTCTCATTTTTAGTATGAAATTTATTTATGCATCACATTCTTATAGGTCTACCCCAATACTTGCTTTAAATAGAACGGCACAACCTCATTCCTATTTGGGAAGAGCTAGAATCTGGAGCTTAGGGAAGCCCTAATCTCCATTTCTAAAGAATGGAAGATGATTAAGGTAAAGATTAGCTTAATTTTTATTAATTACCTAGGGTTTCTCCTAAACTTTCTAAATCCCATCTTTTTCCAAAGTTAAATCTTGACTTTTATCAGTAAAGTTTTTTATTTTGACCTCTATTTCAAACCTCTAATGAAGGATTTTCGTTTTGGAACTAAACAAGCCCTAGATCTAGGAGTTTTCAAGTGATTTAGGCTTTATTAATTAGATTTATACATGTATTAACAAACCCTAATGTGGGTAGGGATTTGAAGAGGTTAGAGCGTCAATTTCAAGTCAAGAAACGCATTGAAGGTAAGAGTTTTCTTCAAAAATATATGTGTGATTTCGAATTTCAAGTTTAGTGAAGATTTATTTGGGTTTACATGAAGTTGAGCTTTAATGGTGGTTTATGTAAAGCTTTAATCTTTCTTGTGATTTCTTCGTGCTTTAGTTGATAAATTTCTAGATTTACCATTTCCTAAGCTTAGATTCCATTATTGTGATGTTTGGAAGTGAGATTTGAAGGTTTAAGTTTAATATGTGTATTTTTAGTTTTAGGTTCACAAGGTTGAAGACCAACCAGAATTGTAGTTCTGGGGAACGGCCTTGTAGAGTGATCTATCGGCCAGGCATTCGAACGGCCTTATGGCCAATCGAACATCCAAACGGCAATTTTGCCATTTTATTAATTTTGCTCATTTTTATGTTTATTTCCTTAAATCTCATTATTATGGTTATGATGAGTGATTTTGACCTGGAAATGCTACTATGAGGATATGAGTTTGATGTTGAGAGCTATGATGATGTTCAAGTGTGAAGTTGATTACATGTTATTTGATTTAGCTTGTTATCATTCTTTATCCTAAATTCATGATGATTTATTTTTCATGTTTATTTAGGATTACAACAAATTTATAGCATGAGAATAGACTTGGATGCTTTTACATGTTATGTTGAATTATAGGTGAATGATAGTTTCATGTCTAGTTTAAGTGTAGTAATGAGTATGCTTGCTTAAGTCTAGCATGAAATTCTATTTGACTTGGAATCATGTTCTTCGATGGTTTTCACTAGGGGTGTTAACGAGCTAAGTATTAGGCATTTACGGCTTGAGCTCAAACCGCTAAAGCTCGGCTTGAGTCTCGGCTCGAAGCTCGAATAAGCTCGAAATTTTTAACTCGAGCTTGGCTCGAACTCGAACTTAAGTAAGTGAATCATGAGCTTAGGTTCAAATTCTACTCAGACTAAAAAAATAAAAATAAAATATATATATATATATATATATATATATATATATATATATATATATATACATACATATATATATATATCTAAAGTATATAAAATATCACAAATACTAATATGCTTTTAGTATTGAATATTACCAAAAATACTTCAACAAGTAGTACGACTACACCTTGAACATTTGACTATAGTCACTATGAAATAAGAAAATTATGACAAATAAATTTTAGTTATATTTTCTCAAAATAGACAATATTACTATTTTCTCCTCTTTATATACATATAATTCTTAAAAAATTACAGAAAATAAAAACTCACTTAGGCAACATTACTATCTATTTCTTCATTTTTTTTTTCTTTACATACTTATAAATTACTTATAAAAGAACTAATATTTAGCCTTAGTATGTCTCTTAAAATTTTTAAAATACATGTAAAAAGATATATATTTTGTAAGTTGAGAGACGGTCCCAATGTCATGCTTCAACTTTTAAAAACTATCTAATCATTCTTTTGTAAACTAAGGTTGGTCCTCCTAATGCCATGCTTCTTTTAAAAGTATTTTTTAAGTATATTAGTGTGATATTATATTTACCCACCGTCATATACTTATAGCTCCATTTAGTTTTTTAATTGAACTAATTTTAGTTCATCTTCAAAAACCAAATAGAGCTATTAATTTGGGATAAGAGTATATTAGTCTTTGTGTCTCCAATATTCATTACACTTTAACAAGGATATATATAACGAAAAAAATTTATATAAGTTTGGGCTCACGTACATTAGCATAAGCCAAGACATTATGGGCCATTAGATTGAGACCCGAGGGCGCAAGAAAATATAAACTAATCTGTCTCCTGAGTTATGTGTGTTGTTAGATCGAAATTTAAGGGCGCATAACATCAAGGCTTATGCAGTCGTGAGTGAGCTTTGACTCATATAAATGGGTTCCATATATCATATATGATACATGGTATTAATACATATATATGAATACATGTTGTTTTATATATTTTAATCATCCTAGATTAATAGCTCCATTTGATTTTTCAAAATGAACTAATCCAAATGGAGCTACTAATCCAGAATGGAGGGAGCATGTCATAAATATATATTTTATGTATATTATGTATATATAATTTTAAAAATTATATTTGAGTTCGAGTTCGAGGTTCAAGTCGAGTAGCATAGAGTTCGAGTTTTATCTCAGGCCGAGCCGAATCGAGCAAGGGTCTTCTCGAACTCAGCTCGAGCTTATTCAAGCTCGAATCGAGTTTGAACCGAGTTGGGCCTGCTCAATCGAGGCTAGCTCGACTCGTTAACAACCATAGTTTTCACTCATGATTTTAGTAAGGAGAAGCTATGATTTAAATTATGAAAGCATGTGTGTAGTATGTTGAGGAGGTGTTCATAATGCATATGTCTATGCCTAGAGTTGAATACTATACCATGTGCACACACATGTGGGGGGTTCTCCTTACCGATGGGAATACATTTTATGAATTAGAATTCATGTAGTCATTACTCACGTATGTACTATATTGCATACATCATGAGATGGATTTACGAATAAGATTTTATCGAGATTAGTCGTTGTTGATCGATTGAATGCAATTGTGCGATATTGCTTGTCGGGTTAATTGATCGGAGGCTTATCGATTCGGTTTTTACATCCGAAAGGATGGGGTTTTACATCCCTCGAGGACGAGGTTATGCTCCTTGGGTGTAGAAGAGCGGCAATACTATAATGAGATCAAAACTATTGAGACTATTTGGACCTTGAGAATCGAGGCTGGTGTAGCCAAGTGCACCAACTTACTAGGGTGTAATCTTCCCTGTTAGGGAATTTAGCCAAACTGTGTAATTCCTTTAGACTTTCCAATCGGGGATTGTCTGAAGTGAGCAGGGGCTGCTTAAGCTTGGGCCGATTAAGCAGGGTTGATTTATCGATTTGCATGGTTGTGATAGTGTGTTAGAGACACTTTGCATGCATGATACATATTTATAGATATGCATGATGTGGTTATGTGTTAGAGACACTTCTCATGTAAGTTGAATGTTTTATGAGTATGCATAAATATGTATATTGTGTTTGAGACACTTATCATCCAGGATGGTTGTTTATGAATATGCATGAATATGTATAGTGTGTTTAAGACACTTATCATGCAGGATGGTTGTTTATGAATATGCATAGATATATATAGTATGTTTGAGATACTTATCATGCAAGATGAATGTTTTGAAAGAGAATAGATGTACATGAATATGTATAGCGAGGGGTCGATCTCCTGTCTCTTGCTCGGCCATGTCGATGGGGTCTAGGCCCTATGGGCTCTGAGAGACAAACCCCGCTCCCATTGTGTATGAACCTCTAATATTAAACCGAAAAGGCTCAGCGGAGGCCCATTGAGTTATGCCCATCCTTAAGCCTAATTAGAGAGGGATTAGTGAGGGATATTTAAGGAGAATAAGAGAGGAAAAGCCCTAGCTTTGGGCTGCCCCCTATCTTTCTCTTCTCTCTCTCCCACTCCCGCCCCCATCTCTCCTCCGGGTGCGGCCTCCTCTTGTTTTTGGAGAAAAGCGTCTGCTGCCCGCTCTCTCTTCTCCTCTCTTTTGCTTTTTTGATGAGGCAATTGAAGGAAATCATCTCTTTAACTATTTGGGACATTAAGGTAGGGCTTTGAGACACCATATTTGTTGTGATTTTTATCCAAGGTCAAGGTGGTAGAAGGATTAATACATATAAGGTAAAATCCTCCCTATTTTTTTATTATATTGTGATTTATTGCATTTAGATGATGGCATGAAGCTTATAATGGCGTGTTAGGGGCTAATCGGCACAAAGGTCAATGTGTATTTGTTCTTTAATTTCATTTTTGATTTATGTATGCTCTAATTTAGATTAATAATTACTTATAAATTTGTAATTATATGTTATTTTGTATAGATAATTGTGAAAGATTTAATTTTTAATCGACGTGCTATTCCAAGACCTTAGGACAAAGCCAGCCACTCTATAATTTAATGTTCTAAGTAAAATCGAACGATGAAAATCCATGAAAGATGGGGAAGTGGTGAATAAGAACTTTCTCGAGCCGCCGGTCAAATGTGGGGGATTGAACCAGGAAGAGCCGGTGGAAAATTTGGCGGGAGCCTTTCTAGGGGTGGGTGTAATATCCCTAATTTTCCCGCGGTTCGAAATTTAAATACGTCGAAATTATGGTGTTTGGCCTATTGATATTCTTATTACAATAAATTTCTCCCTAGATATAATTTGAGGCTGAAACTAATTCTATTGGAAAGTAGACGGAAAGAGTTTCGAAATGCCACCAAGAACGCGCGAATCGGAGTCCGGATGAGGGAGAAAC
Source organism: Saururus chinensis (assembly GCA_035235625.1). Lineage (NCBI taxonomy): Eukaryota > Viridiplantae > Streptophyta > Magnoliopsida > Piperales > Saururaceae > Saururus > Saururus chinensis. Next base: position 11,531,853 of record CP141141.1, read on the forward strand.
GACCGTCTGAAGTTGAATATATCGTGTAGGACCCATTTAATCCCGAATTAAACGTGCAATGGGGCCGTTTAAGTCGTTTTGAGGGCCCGACATTTTAGCATTCCGAAATTGGGTTTTGGGACTCAATTTCTCTTGGGATTAGTGGCTCCTAATCCCATGCCTATAAATAGAATTAATTAGGGCTTTTATAGGGGTCTTTTTGCCCGATTGGGGGAGCTTTTTGGCCAGTGAAGGAAAGCAAATTTTTCGGCGAAACTCCGGCGAGGCGTTGGCGGTAGTGGATCGACAACAACTCGACCTTAGAGGTAAGATTTCGAATTCGAGACGGACAAAGACGACGTTAATTAATTTTAATAAAAGTTATGGTAATTTCTGCAAATTTCTGCAAAAACTGTTCACGTGATTAGGGAACAGTGTTTTCAATGGCCGGAATCATCTTAGAAAAGGGGTCGCTAGCCCTCGCCGTGGCGACCGTGGCTTTGGCCACGGAAGCCTAGACTCCGGCGGCCTTGGCGGTGACAGTGAAACTGCCGCTGTAGGCCGTCTGGTCGTCGCGAGGAAAAAAAAAAACAGACAGCGAGACACTGCCGCTGGCCGCACTGGCTGAGGCCGTGCCGGCCGTGGCTGCGCCGGTCCCGGCCATGCCGGCCCAGGCCACGATGACCCCGGATGCACCGGCCTGGGCAGCGTTGGCTCCGTCCGCGGCGCATCGCCGCCAGTTTTAAAAAAAGAGAGAGAGAGAGAAAAAGGGGCCAGCTTTTTGGCCGCCGGCCGGACACCGGACGGCAGCGGGACCGATCTTGTCGGTTCCGCCGTGCTCCGGCGATCCGGGGTCTGTGTGCCGCCCAAACCTCTGCCGCAGCGGTGGCGGCGCCTCCAGAGGCCAAAATGCCTCTGGCCGGACGCGGGAAGACGACCCGCGCTGCGGGTCGTCGACCCAAACCGACCCGGTCCGGGTCGAGTTTTTTTAAAAAAAGAAAAGAAGAGAGAAGGGAGTGAACCGGGTCCGGTTCAAGGGGCTAAAAGTGTCAAATAAATTCTATAAAAATATTCATGTATCTGGAGAGGTTTGGGATTATTCTGACCGAGTTTCAGCTTGGGGAAAAATCCCAGAGATTGTGAAATGACCTTTTTACCCTTGGTAGTTAAGTTATCGTGTGAAAATCACTTACCTGTTTTAAAGGCTCCGGTTCAAAGGCCTATGAGTTGATCTAAAAGTAGAAAAATTCTCAGTGATAGTTTAATATGTAAAATAATTATGGGCTAAACCACTTATTGAGAAAAAATCCCAGTGAGTGGATAATTGACCCTTTTGTCCTTAGGGTTTATAGTAAACCATTAAGCAAACCTGGGTCGGTTCAAGGGGTTCATGACCCCGTTACATGTCAAGAAAATTACACAGAGTCCATGAAGGCCAGTAGTACCCTTGAGTTGAATTTTAGACCCATTGGATATCATTAAGGCCTTAAACCAAATGACAGTAACTACCCCCTATGCAACCGGCCCATATTCGCATGGATGCTATTAATGTGCCAATGTAATACCGAAACATTTTGAGAGGTTAAAGACTTACCCGAGTGCAGAGAGGATCAGTATCCAATGTTAGATAATTACTCTAATGCCCTTGGGTGCATTTCGACCGCTTAATAAAGATTTATTAAGATAACCCAAGGTGGGTTAGAGGCACGAGAGCTCGAATGATTCTTATATCATTAATGAATTCTATTATTGATATTATGATATGCTTAGACCCGTGCGCTTCTTATGGTTTATGTTGTTCTTTGTTTCGATTTATGATATTGATGCCGTGATAGTAATTTATCACAATCTTTAAATTATTGAAAGAATAATTGTTTGGGGTTTGATAGCTTTGGATTGGGCAAGAACACCTAATCAAGATAAAGACTAAAATACCTCGAGGGGTCCGGGACTAGTTCATACAAAGGAATAAAGCCTTTGACCCGACGATTTGCCTTGGTTGATGAACCGATGGCATGTCTCGAGTTGTAAACCTTAGTCTAGAAGGGACTAATAGGGTTTGGGATAGTCATTCGGAATCTGGCTTATAGATGAGCAAGATAGGGTTCGTAATGCTTTCCTGAGTTCTAGCTCTATTGAGGAGCCGCTGATTTGACCGTGAAGTTACACCTCCCCATTGGAGGGAGTTCTTTGTGAGCCGGGCTCACCGTAGATCTATTGAGGATCTTTTAGTGTACACGCAATTAGGGTCGCTGACATCCTGCTTGGTTGGCGTCTCGACCACTTCGTTCGGTGCGCTTGTGGGCCATGCCCTTCCACTCCTGGTCAGGTCCTTATGGGCTAGGTTGGGAGATGGCACTTCCCGGTGGATTCTGTGGCCTGGTGGATTCCGTGGTGTTTCTTATCATTTGTCACTTAGGTTGACATCTCGATGTGTCCGTCTGCCTTTGGGATTAGACGGGAATATTAATTATCGAACAATGGTTCGAGAAATAATTAATAATATTGATTGATATTGCTTGTTTAATTAGAACAAGTGGAACGATTAAAGGACTTGCATAAAATGTAGGTTGCTTGAAAATACTTAAGCATTGCATGGGTGATGCTATGCTTCTTAGTATAGTATAGTTTTTAGGAGAACTACGTCCTGATCCGATCTTGTTGGAAACATTGGAGATGTTGTCTGATGAGTACGTAGGCAACTAACATCGGGTGATGTTGGCCCGATCCGAATAATATTAATAAAACCTTTTGTCCATTGGAAGCTCTTCTCCTGAAGGCGGAGATGCTCCATTGTGGTTGTGGTTGTTGTTTGGTTTGCTTTATTGCGCATTCTTCGTGCGACGACAAGTCGACCAAGGTGCAAGCTCAAGAGGTTTCTGCATTTTTAAAACTCCGATACGTAAGTGTACCTTAAGCGTGAGAGTCAACTTGTTATTTGTTTTCTGACTCGGTGACGTACTTGTACTTAGATGGATGAGCCGGTCTTTATAAATTTTCGTATGTTAAATAATATCATATGATTTGATATTCGTATTTGTGAACCCCAGTTATCATGACCTGGATATTTAATCGAAGGATTTGTTTTGTATTTAAAGAAAAAAAAAATTTTACCTACTGTTCGCTATTTAAAAATGCTTTAAAAAATTCCGGTCGTGACAATGGGTGTGGCGGTGGTGCCGTGAAGACTGCAGAAGGTGAGAAGCCCAGAAGAAGCATAAGCTTTGCACTGGGTATGTCTATTCATACCCCACTTTGACTAAGTATAGCCCACAACCGCCGCTAAACATACTATTTAGCGGATGTTTAGTGCCTTTTAGCGGCGGTTTATGAGATGTTTAACAATAGTAAGGCTATGAATAAAGCATCCTTCCGCTCAAATTTCCGTTAGTTCGAGTCCTTGAGGCCTCTCTCCCTTTCACTCTATCTGCAACACTGAAACCCCTGCAAAACCCTCCCATGTCCTGCCCATCTCTCACCCTCCTCCCACCCTTCTGCCGACCGGCTTCCTCCCAGTTCCCCCCGCCTAGGTGTGCCCATTTCCTTCCTCCACTTCGCCAAAGGTCCCTCCTTTCAGCCACCACCGCCGGCCGTCTCTCGGCCATCGGCCGCGACGGCAAATTCTACCCCGACCCGGCCGACGACGACCCGCCCGAGGCCGCGGAAGATACCTCCCATGGCGTCTCCAAGCTCAACCAAATCCACCGGCAGGCCTCCCGGGCACGGAAGCTTCAGGAGGAGCAGTTCAAGAAGGACCAGTCCATCTTCCTCTCCGCCCTCACCGCCGACCCCGTTCCGACCCAGAACTCAGTATCCCCTGAAAATGCCGGAGACGACTTCTTTGGTGAGATTGACAAGGCAATTTCACTTAAAAGGCAGGAGTTTGTGAAGCAGGGGCTCCTGAAGCCGGAGGCCACTGCAGTGGACGAAATCGACGAGCTTTCCCAAGAGGAAGTGGTAGATTTGGAGGAGATCAAGGAGCTACAGGGGCTCACTGTTATTAGTGATGGAGGCACAGATGAGGAGGATCCAATGAGACTCTCGGGTGAGGCAAAGGTAAATGACCCCAACTCGAAATCCAGTTCTTCGTCGTCTTTTGATCTTGATTTTGGTAATATAGGGAAAGCTAAGTTTAGAGTTGTAGAACCCAAATTCAGGATGACGTTGGCTGAACTCTTGGATGAGAGCAGGGTGGTTCCCGTATCCGTCTATGGCAATCTAGATGTGCCAATTACTGGAATTCAGCATGATTCTAGGGAGGTAAATAGTGGTGATCTCTTTGTTTGCTGTGTGGGGACGAAAACAGATGGGCATTTATATTTGAGTGAAGCCGACAAGCGTGGTGCTGTCGCGGTAGTGGCAAGTAAAGAAATTAACATCGATGAGACTTTAGGTTGCAAAGCATTGGTGATAGTTGAGGATACTAATGCAGTCCTTCCAATACTGGCGGCATCCTTTTATAAGCATCCATCCAAAAACATGGCTGTGATTGGTATCACAGGAACAAATGGTAAGACTACGACTTCATATTTGGTGAAAAGCATGTATGAAGCTATGGCTCTGAGGACTGGAATGTTGAGCACTGTGGCGTACTACATTCACGGAGATAACCAATTGGAAACAGCTCCACACACAACTCCTGATTCTGTGATGGTCCAGAAGTTGATGGCAAAAATGTTTCACAATGGTACTGAGGCTGTTGTCATGGAGGCATCTTCCCATGGTTTGGCTCTTGGTCGATGTGATGAGATTGATTTTGATATTGCAGTTTTCACTAACTTGACTCGGGATCATTTGGATTTTCACAAATCTTTTGAGGATTACAGAGACGCTAAAGCAAAGCTGTTTGCAAAAATGGTGGACCCTGATAGGCATCGAAAGATTGTTAACATTGATGATCCAAATGCTCCATTTTTTGTTGCAGAAGGGAATCCGAATGTGCCAGTGGTCACATTCTCTATGGAAAATAAGAGTGCAGATGTTCACCCTTTAAAATTTGAGTTGTCTTTGTTTGAGACACAAGTATTGGTCAATACACCGAAAGGGATACTGGAAATTTCATCAGGGTTGCTTGGAAGGCACAATATTTATAATATTCTTGCTGCCGTGTCTGTTGGAATTGCTGTTGGAGCCCCTTTAGAGGATATTGTAAGAGGAATTGAAGAGGTGGACGGGGTCCCTGGAAGATTTGAGCTGATAGATGAAGAGCAAGCCTTTGGGGTGGTTGTGGATTATGCTCATACTCCTGATGCTTTGTCTAGAGTACTTGATGCTGTTAGGGAGCTGGGTCCCCGAAGAATTATAACAGGTAAAATTATCTAAAAATTCTTGTCTTAATTGGTTTATTAAAACGATTCAGACAAAATAGATGAGGTGAAAGTCTTAAGTCATGTGTCAATGGTTAGGTGGCTAGTCAATATAGAGATGTTACCTTCTTTCTTCAAGTTCCTTCCATGCAAAAAGTGTAGCCTTTCGTGACTAAGATTAATGTTGCACAGGCAAGTGTTACTGGCTCTTTACCGAAAATGCCTTCAGATTAATTGACTTGTAAAACATTCTTTTTAGATGCTGAAAGTTTCACAAAGAATGACATTATTGTTTGACAAATTGTGATATGGGTTACCAGATGATGCTACTCATCTTAAATCTATCTTTCATTGATATGGTACCCGAATTGGTCTTCCAAGTGATTGTTGATTGCATTTATTACGAAAGAGAAAAGGATAATATCAGTGATATTTTTCAAAATCTGCATACATTTTTTATGCATCAAACATGCTAGTTTACCCTTTTTTCCGGAAGCTTTTTCTAGGCCATGATTCATTCATTCCGGGCCCTACATTCATGAGCGTGTCCATTTTAGCTGAGGTCTGAATTGTTTTTCCAATTCTTCAAGTTAATAAGTCCAACTGGCTGCAGGATTTCTTTTATTTACTGCAATGGAAGCTATAATGGTTAACGGGTAGTAGAACTCAAAAAACTAGTTTTGAACCATGAGGAATTAAACTGGACACAATGAATGTATCAAACCCTTTACTATGTTGTCAAAGGTGCTTGACAGGATTATATAATAGTAATATCCCTTTTTGATAAAAAAGAGCATTTCAGGAGATGAGAGGAGATTCTCATCTAGCCATAGATCAAGTTTTCCTTTTCTTTCTTTTAACAATAGTCTTACTTTTTTGGCATAAAGCCATAGACCAAGTCTTGTGATTACTTTGTCCAGTGGTATTGTGCTAAATTCACTGTATCTGACTCTCTTCTCTTCCATAATGAAGTCTTTGGATGCGCTGGTGAGAGTGACAGAGGTAAAAGACCACTGATGACCAAAATAGCTACTGACAAAAGTGATGTGGTTATGCTGACATCTGACAATCCAAAGAATGAAGACCCATGTAAGTACATAAAAATTGAAACCTATTCTTTCAAGTGTTAATTTGACCTATAAAATTTCTTTAAAGTGGTTATGCTACCTACAAAAGTTGTTGTTATTGATATGCATATTATTTGGTATGCTTATTATTATAGTCTCAAATATATTTTGGCAGTGGATATATTGGATGATATGCTGGCGGGTGTTGGATGGACCATGCAAGATTACTTAAAGTATGGAGAAAATGATTACTATCCTCCTCTTCCAAATGGTCACCGGCTTTTCCTTCATGACATCAGGCGAGTGGCAGTAAGGGCCGCTGTGGCTATGGGAGAGGAGGGTGATTGTGTAGTAAGCAAAGTTCTTCATGTCTCTATACATTTGTTACCCTTCAAGTGTTGCCATCTGGATTGCTTATCATGTCTCAAAATCAAGTATCTTGTATTACTGAATAAGATGCCCAAAAATTGAGCAAGTCATATTATTCAAGAATTAATAGCCCTTTCTACTCTAAAATAGCTCTTGGGTAGGGATTCTTTGTCTTTTCTTGAACAAGTACCATTACTGGGGATGGCTGTATGAAGATAGAAGGCATGGCATGTTTCTTCTCATGCCAGTCTTTCTGGGTGTTATTCTCAATGGCTTTTCTTTTTTGCTGTCATTCTCCAGGACTTTACTTACCTCAAAATAATTTTCCTGACATAATGAGGCTATGCCGGAATCCACGTTCATCTCTCTCTCTCTCACACACACACACACACGATTCCTTTATCATGGTTAATGGAGTAGTTACTGTGGGCTAGTTCATTTTAGATTTGTCATCGCATTAATGCTAAATGCCATAGTTAATAATTTTGTAAATTTTTTCAGGTAATTGCTGGTAAAGGTCATGAAACATTCCAAATAGAGGGTGACAAGAAAGAGTTCTTTGATGATAGGGAAGAGTGTCGAGAAGCATTGCAGTATGTGGATGAGCTTCATCAGGCTGGAATCGACACAAGTGAATTTCCATGGCGGTATGTTGTTATCACGGTGCTTTGCATGTTTGACACCACAGCATTAAGTTTGATGGCATTCCTGAAAGGTGGCACTGGTACCTCTCTGGGATGTGTCATATGTGCGCTTAATGCTAACACCATATTGAGCCCTGTACTGGTCATTACTTTCCTTGGAATTCTTGTTATTATGTTAACTAATAATATTGAGCCCTGTACTGGTCATTACTTTCCTTGGAATTCTTGTTATTATGTTAACTAATAAGGGTTCAGGTGGGAACGAATATTAATAAGAAACTATTGAAATTTGGAAACTTATTTATTCAAAATAGAAATTCAAGGAATTTTAAGATTTTATTCCTTTTGCACGCCTTTTTTACTATCACCACCACCACCACCTTTTTTTTTTATTTACTATCATCACCACCACCACTATTGCCGCCGTCAACCGTATATTAGAAACTTTGATCCAGCTACATGGATTCTTATCTACCATCCATGTTATTTGAAAATTCTGCACTCAGCTGTGTGCTTTCATGTCTTCACTCTCTGACTCAGTCCATGTTCTCCTCGGCCTATCTATATCCTTAGGACAGTCCACTAGGTGTCCATACTTTTGGTGTTTTAGACGTAAAATTAAGTCCTATGAACTCAATATAAAATATGTTAATCTTTCTCTTTCTTCTTCGCATTAATTTTTAGCATATGAGTACTGAGGGATCCTTCTGTTAGCTTCTGGTATTTTCAGTGAGAAGTTATAACGTTATGTGTTCTACAAACTGCAGGTTACCGGAGAGCCATTAATGTTTCAGTAATGTGAGGATGGGACTTCATAAGAACGGTCCGGCCAGGCAACTTTGTCTTTAATGAGATCAGTAAGAATATTGTTGTGGTGGAAAATGGGATGTGGAGGAGCCATATTGGATGCTTTTGGTTGGATGAAAATTTTGATATGGTACTGGTACAGACCATGAGCCTCTGGGACACATTTGGGTCTCCGAAATTTGTAGCCATTGATATGCATTTCAACAGTCGAAGTGCTGATTGTTGCTATACATTGTCTGGGCCACTGGGGTTTACTTTTTCGTTCAATATATGTTTTTGCCCCGAAAGAGCAATGTGAAGAGTAAGCATTTATGATAAAATGCTTTTGAACATGTATAAAATTGACAATGATGGATGCCAGCATCGTATTCCATTTACAATATGGGACATTGTGTTGAGGTAATTAATTGTCACTCGAATAATGCAATTGATTCAAATATTGCATCTTGTTTCTTGCCAAACATTTGGAGTTAAATGAGGCGTGGATTCTCCGGTTTGAAATGTACAATTGGAACAGAAGTCATTATTACGAAGGGCTTCTCAAAGCAGCGGGCTTCTAGAAATTCGGCTCCTGGTAACAATGCTTCCGTCAGAGAACAATTCAGTAAACACTGTCGAAGGTTTGTGAACAGCACTGCTACAGTACTATTGTTATCTAGGTATTCACGCAATTAATCTGTTGTAGAAACTGCAAATAGGACTAAGATAAGAGAGTAAGTATGAAAAACTTGAAGTATAGAGGTGAGCGGAAGAAAATTACACCAAGAGGTGGGAAAAAAGAAGAATTAGCACAAATGACTGTTCAGCATCCAATCTCAATAACTGTGATGCAGCTTCCGTCTCATATTAATAGCTCCTTTTGAGTAAAATGTTTGTCTCATTAATGCTTCCACTTGGGTCAGTTTAAATAGTTAAGTACTTAAAAAAACGTGTCAGAATCTGTTTTTCATTCTCTTAGTGCGAGTTCCACTAATAAATAAAAATTACTATTATTACAGAACTAAGGTTACTTTCCAACCAAAACTCAATCAACCTGAAATATAATGAAAATTTTGTAATTTTTTTTGAAATGCAGACAAAATCTAGTAAAAACTTCAATAACCGAGAATTAGCACCGCTGTGCACGACTATTTTCTAAGATTAGGAAATAAAATTAATCTCAGGTTGAAATGTGGATTGTCTTGGCGATTTCTCCTCTGGGCGATGTACTCTGGATCAGGTGGACTGGAACCTCTGTGAAATTGCAAAAATACCCCTAACCTTTCTTGAAACACCGGCTATGCCCCTGAGTCCAAAACACAGTTGCATTTCTCAAACTATTTTTCTTCCTGCTGTCATATGCACAATCTAATAATCAGGGAGAACATTGTAACTTAAAGAATTTGATCTTATTGGGTTCCGTGAGGATAACTTTTTTCTTTTTGCTCTTAGTCATTGTCTCTCACTTGCTTATCCTTGGACCTTAGTACTCCCTCCCTCCCATATTAATGCTTTATTTAGAAAACTAGTAATTTTTTTTTGGATAGTGAGATCCATAACTAAGAGAATATAAATTAAGCTTCTGATATATTTTTTTAAGTGTCTAATCTTTATGGAGCTATTAATATGGAATAAGCATTATTTCCAAATGGAACTATCAATATAACATAGAGAGAGTATTAATATATAACTCTATTAAAAATTTGTGATCATACATCAATGATTTTGAACAGTTTAAATTCTAGTGCATTCACACATTCTATAAAACTTGTAAAGAGGGATTAATTCTTAAGGGAAAATTATATTTTTATTTCACTTTTTTTACACTAAACCAAATATAGTCCCGATATGGGGGCATAAAACACTGGCCAACTCTATACTATTATACTCTATCTTTAATTAATATTTTATTTTTTCTTAAAAATAAATTAATTTTAATTTATTTTTAAAATATAAATAAAGCTATTAATATAAGATGAGTATCAAATGTGAGCAATTAAATTATTCTAGTTAATTCGCATTTAGGTATAGAGGGGTCTACATGTAGGGCAACATCACCCCACTTGTAATATGGAACCTCACACAATGATAAGGTCCCTCATATCAATGGTAAGGAAGCTTGAGGCCGTCTATTTCTGGGCAGAATCTTTTGAGTGTTGCAATAGTGTTAGTATGTGTGTGTCACATGTCTAAAGGGGTACAACGGGGTTAGAATCTAAGGATGATGGCAAGATGAGAAGTGTTTTCTATGTTCCGCTTTGACAGTGAGCCAAGCATAAGGAACGTTTGGGAAGCGTTGGATATCAAGATTGATGGTGCACATGCTAATGCACGTTAGCCCTATGCTAACATGCGCTAGCGTGTGTGCCATCAATCTTCATATCCGACGCTTTCTAGACATTTCTTACGCTTAGCTCACATTGAAAAAGAAGCATGAAAAACGCTTCCGATAAGATGACCTTCTCGATTTGGGACCCACAAAATTTTAGCCATTTGGGCAGATGGGTCCATTCCATCCAACCTGTGACTTTATATTATTGTATATGTCTTTTTAGGGACTATTTGGATGTTTAAATTTTTATAAAAAGAAGTAGAATTTCTTTGAATTAATTTTAAAAATTTACCGCCAAAAGTGAATTATGGTTGGTAATGAAATTTTTTTAGAATAGATTTAGATATTACGTTAAACCTAATTTTAAATCTTCAAATTAATATAACTCTCTCTCTCATAAACTCAGATGTGTACATTCTTAGTATTATTACATTTTTAAATTCGAGCTCTATCAAATAAAATCCCATAATGATAGGTAATTTTGAAATTTCAAAGCAGACCCTACGTATATGGTACATTTCTCGAGGCTTAAATTGATATAAGATGTAACCATTAAAAAATAACATAATTTATAATTTTCAAAGGTTGACAGCTGGAATTGATAGAATCACCTCATGAAGTAAATTGGTGATTCTGGCTTATTTAGACTCAAAATGACTTTGAATCAACTTTGGGGTTATATTTTTAATTTCGCCCACCTTCAACACACAAACATAATTCTGATAATTCAAGTCAAAATTGAGGCAAAATTAACAAAATCTTATACAAATTCAATACACAAACAACTATTTAAAATCTCACTCTATAACTCTATCTATTATTTTTGCCATTGATTTATGGGGCCCACCAAACATATGAAATTTTAAAGTGAGATTTTCATTATATTTTCTAAAGGATAAGATTTGAAAATTCAACATGCTAGATGATTAGGGCCCACATATTAAATGGGTTAGACTCCCCATCGAGAAGATATTCTTTCCATCCTCTTGTCCCCATGGTGGGCCAGGATAGACAAGTGGGAAACCATACAGGGACGAAAATGCCTACGATGACTTGTACTCGACAATGCTTGCCAAATCCAAGCTAGGTTGATGTCACAGACTCACATGTGAGTTCCACAGAATGTGGTTCACGTACGATGAAGCATTCGAGTGGTTGCAGCATTACTCTATGGGGACCACATACGGATCTCATCCTGACCTATATAAAAACGGATCTCTTCCCATTACAAATTAAAAAAAAAACTAATGTACATTCATTGATAAATGTCTCAAAGCACCATCTGTTCGCTCCTAGTTAAGTAAAAACAAGTTGAAGAAGCCAACAAGATAAGCTAAAATGGCAAATTTATACGTGTCACCTTTAGCTTCATAAAAATGGGGCAATTATATGTTCTGTTTGGCACAGACTGCTTGAAGTTGACAAGTCATCAGCTTGAGATTCTTGTAGAATTTTTGGACAATCAAGTAATCAAATTGACAAGTTTGACATTACATGACAAAGAGAGTAAAATATCTAAGAAAAAACGACTGCCAAGAACTATATATCCAATAATAAGGTGAACAAATGCTTGTAAAGTTATTAAAATGTGTGGGAGAAACTTAAAAAACAGAAGAGCTTTACATTTTCTAGTTTTGAAAAGCTATAACAAATTGCAATAAATATTGAGAAATTTGTGTACGTCCAAATGTCCAAGGGAACAACACTAAACGATAGTTCCATCAATTAAAAAACTAACTAGAAATTTGTATGACGTTAAATAAGTTTGGAATGTTCACTAATCTGGCCCCCAATTGTGTAATCAACTTGTATTCGTGTTTAATAATTCTCGAACGGATATATCCATGTGACGTTATCTGCACTGGTATGTAACTGCGGTAAGTTCAAATTCACTGGACAAGATTAAGTCATTCTATTTCTTGGACGAGTGGTATTACTATATGAGTAATATTATTGTGATGCAAAGATTCACACATTAAAATTTTATTTTATTATTCTCACATTATTGATAAATATGTTTTACAAAAATTAAACTGTAAGAATGATAAAATAGAGTTTTAATGTGTAAATAAGGCCCACTTATCAATAATGTAAAATGATGAAATTGAGTTTTGCCGTGTGAATCTTCACATCATTCAAATATTTTTCTTAATATATACTAGTGATTATGGTCAAGTCCACGGAAAAAGACAATCAAGTTCTTAGATGAGTCATATAAATATATTTTTAAAATGTAGAGCCTTATATCTTAAAGGTGCGGCTCAAGCTTGAAGAAACTTTAGCTTGAAGTTCAAGCTTATGTACTAAAGGGGGCGTTTAAGAACTGAATTAATTTAGTGTTGAATTAATTTTAAAAATTCACCGCCGAATATGAATTATGTTTGATAATAGAATTTATTAGAATAAATTCAGATATCTTATCAAACCCAATTTTATAACTTTAAACTAATATAACTCTCTTTCTCGAACTTGGATATGCATATTTTTAGTACCATTACGTTTTTAAATTCGAGCTTTATCAAACAAGACCCCACAGGGGTAAGTAATTTTGAATTTTCAAAGTAGGCCCTACTTATATAACACATTTCTCAAGGCTCAGATTGATATAAGAGATAACTTTATAATTTTTAAAACGAAGAGTAGGAGACTGAATCGACATGAGGTGATTCAGTGATTTAGGCCGATTTAAGCGTAAAATGGCCTGAATCAACTTCAGGGTTGAATTTTTAATTTTGCGCAGCTTCTACATACAAACAAGATTTTAATAATTCAAGTCTAAATTGAGGCTGAATCAATTGAATCTTCCAAAAATTTAATGCCCAAACAACCCCTTAAATGGTCCTTATGTATATGTGCCAAGTGCATTTTTGTGCACACATGCTTAGACAGACATCTTAGAGCGAGTCATCTTATTGTATAGTGCTCGAATATAGGGAGCAGTGTGTTTTATATAACCCACCGATCTAACGGCTATATAAGCATTGTAGCATGTACAAAAATATGTGACATTGCCCATTTTAACTTTTTTGCTTATAGTAAAAGAGTGAAGCTAGTGGTGAGCTATTGTTGAATTGACCCTACAAGCTTATGCAATGAATATCTTTTTTTCTTAGGTAAAGCAAAATGAAATAGAGGAAAAAGGTCTATACAGGGGTGGCAACTAACCAGGCCCTTGACCCTATAATGCTAGTGACTAGGTAAAAAATAAAATAAAATAAAATAAATTATGTTTGTATTTTTTAAATTTATATTAATTTAATTTTTAAAGTATCACTATAGTATGAGTATATCTGAGTTAATAAATTAGACCCACTTACCTATTTATCATTTGTAATTTATCTTTGACACTTAAAAAAAAATATTTTATTTATTTAAGAAATTAAAAGTTCTAAAAAATCTTCTATTAACTCCTCTTCTAACTTTGGAGTATGTTCTTAGTCTTTTGCATCAAGCCTATCCTTCAAGTAGCGTAACACTTCACTATCGTTGGATCTAGTAGGCTCCTTTTGTCTAGTACTTTGTTATACATTAGAGGTATTAATACAACACATGCTAAGGCAACAAGTACAAGATAACTTTTTTTATGTGTGTTGCCACTGAATTAAAACATCAAATTTATTTAATTATTTTTTATTAAATAATTAATAAATATAATTTTAATCATTAGTAGAACTACTAAGTATTTTTATTTCTACTAAGTAGTAACCAAGGAGATCATTTCTATCCAAAGAAGGACTCAAGTAATCTTTCTACTACCATATGTATATTCATATATGATACTTTTAATATCCCCACTGAAATTGTTATAAGTTATATTCATATATACGATATATATTATTTATTAATATTTGTGCACTAGTTAACATGATCATATGATCCATTATTACATGACCTAAACAAAAAAACATAAAAAATTTAGACCAATATTTATTATATTTTGCTTCAATTGACCTTATAATTGCATTAAATATATGATTATTTAAATATTTAACAAACATAAAAGTAATTTTATAATATAAATTAAGAACTAAAGAAATAAGATAAGAAATACCATATATATTTTTTCTTTTTCTTTTTATAACTATATTATCTCCCCCCTAAATATACAAGAAAATCATGGACGAACACATGCAGCAACCTCTAGGCCCATAATAAAAAGACCTGTACATGTTCATCATTAATGGGTGATCAGCAGGATTTTTTCTTACCATAAGCTTACCTAAGAATTTATCTAGTAATGGAGGTACTTTAGCCACACACGGGAAGAAGAAAAGTTAATGGAACTAAGAGGAATGCTACTGACTTACTGTCGCAGTTTTGAGACTACGCCAGCCAAGCTGGAGCCGAGTTCGTTCTTTTAAGTCAGCGATGGCTCCACATCAGCACTTGACGGCGTCAAAGGAGAGGGAAGCGGCGGAATCCGGTGAAGAATATCCCACCGACAGATGCTCCGTACTGTTTGACAATGGCGTCATGGGTCGCTGCGCAGAAGCTTCCCATTGAGAGGGGAGGGTGGGCCTTATCATTTATTTAATAGATCCCGAGAGTGAAAGCTACAGGCGATGGACTTTTCCAAGAGCTTGGCTCATCTATTTCTATGGCGGTTCTGATATAACGACGAGAGGCGACTTTTCCCGGAAAGTTTTGAGGGTAAGGTTTGGCGGATTCCCAGAAGCAAATGGCTTTTCAGCGTAAATCTGAAGAGGAAGATCTGAATACTGAGCTGCCCACATAACAAATACATAGCAAACTGTTCTACAAGAAGGAACTTTCACTGAATGCGGGTTTCACCGACCTCATGGTTTCTGGGGATTCAGATATCGCTGAGTTGTGACCGGACTTTGACGGGAGGCAAAATGACCATCTCTGGCAACCTCACTGCCATGGATTCTCTGTAAGTTTCCGGTGAACTTCTTCTTAATTTCGTTTCATTATCTTCTTTCATCTACTTCAAATGTTGCCTGATTTCTAGTTCTCCACTAAGCTCAGGTATTGTGCTCGCAACTTTTACTGGAATACCATTTAGGCAACAAGTTGTTCAAATAAGAGTTTCCATGCAAGGCTTGCTCGTCTTCTCTACATATAGTCATTCGTGGCTTTGGTGAGCTCGCTGCCGGTTCTTCAGTTCGACAGCTGTGGAGATAGACACCAGGCGTTCCAGGCGGTGAGGTCGGTGATGTCGGCTGGCAGCAGCGTCCGACGGGAGATCCACGAGGAGTCGCCGTCCATGTTGACTCCGTCTGATGCCGAGGCCGTGGTTGAGGAGAGGGTGTTTGTGGCAGTAGGGAAGGAGACGAAGGAAAGCAGGGCGACGGTGGCCTGGGCCGTGAGGAACGGCGGCCGGAGGAAGATCGGAATCCTCCACGTCCACCAGCCGTCACAGATGATCCCCACGCGTAAGTTAACATTAACCCTTGTCCAGCTCAGTCCCCGCATTCGGTTAAACTTGCAGAATTTTATCTTTCATTGCTAGTAATCTGCTGGGGGCGAGAGTAAACAATATTTTTCTTACAAAATTACACTGAGAATAAGTTAAGGATGAGAAATCTCTTAACCCTATTTTAGCCACCGGGGGTGGACTCAATTACACTTGAGAAAATAAATACTGAAGTACTGTACATTAAATTTGTTCATGCCAGCATTCCATTTTACTCTCCCATATTCCAAAATTATACCTTACAAAAGAAAAAAAAAAGAAGCAAATAGGTAATTAAAGTTCATTTTTTTGTAAAAAGACTTCTTACTTTCTTCATTCATTGTATGGGGACTTCATATTCAAAGTTTTATTCATCAAAATTTGATTTAATTTTTCTATTTGTTGTTTTTTTTTTTCATTTTGTTCAGCAATGGGGAGATTTCTAGCCCACAAGCTGACGCCTAACCAAGTGGAGACATACAGGGAACAAGAAAGGAAGAAGATGCATGAAATCCTCGATCAGTACCGCCAAATTTGTGCCAAGGGTGGGGTATGTACTCTCCTTATTTATCCTTTATCTTGACATTATAAGGTTGTACCAGAGGAACATCTCACTAAGTATAAAAAAAAAAAATTTCCATCTATCCCACATTAAGTATCCAATTTAATTTTTTAATTATTTCAAGATAAATTAATTTTAATTTATATTGAAAAACTAAATAGGACACTTAATACAAGAATGAAAGAGTATTGCCATGACTGACTATTCTAATGCCCAAGGGTAACAAAGAATCAGGATATACATACTAATAAGACTTTGAACCACTATGGAACAATATTAATTAACATCTTCATGATTTGTGGGGGTTATCTTAGGTTGAATCGGAGAACATCGTCATTGAGACGGAAGATATAGAAAGAGGAATTCTAGAACTGGTGGTTCTACATGGAGTTACCATGCTTGTGATGGGAGCATCAGCTGATAAACACTACTCAAAGTAAGTTCTCTCTCAAATTATAAGTATTCATTAATCATTGGAGCAATGTGATATTTACACTTTTTTTTACCATAGATATCTACGCCATTTGATTTTACCACTTCTTGCACCACCTTTGAGATGGTGAATCATAATTCGCTCTCCACAGCATAGAGATGATATGGAGAGCGAACAATAATTAGCTACATCAATGGTGGTGAAGTGGCCAAATATGGTGGTGTAAAATCAATTTTCTTCTCACTCTCCCCCATGTATGTATATGACAGGAATAAGATGAATTAATCCAAAAAGGAAGGTCTCAATATTTTGGGATTTCCTCACTTAGAATTATTGGAATTATTGATATGAATAGTGATATTCTCACAACAAAAATATCCACAAAAATTACACAAGAGTTTTAATTAGACTTAATAAATGGGCCCTACACAAAGTTTATGTAGGCTCACTTATCTACACCAATTGTAACTCATGTGTGAGTTTTTGATACTTACTTTTGGTGTGAAAATATTATTTTCCTTTTGACATAGTGCGTTGGCGCACCATATCAGAAGCACCATACCCTAGGCCGTTGTTGCTTGGAAATTGAGGACATGATTGAGTTTGTCAGGCAGTCCGATCTGACACGTCCCTAGCTATGACCAATCTTTCATCTCGCCATTTGAGGGCATTCATAGTTATAACATGCTAAGCAAAAAAAATTTTATGCTCTTTGACAATGATCATCCTAATATAAGCTGTAATTAGGAGGTAAATATTTAAGATCGGCAGCACACACATTGGCTCACTTTAACATCAAGTTACTTACCTTAATGTGTGTTAGAGTGTGCGCTATTGATCTTATAGATGAAGAGCTCAAATGCATAGCTTACACTAGGTTCATTATTAGTGAAGCACGCCAATGTCTCATCTTTTTCATTCTTTCCCTTTTCCACGGGACCTTGGCGTGCTACATCTTATGAACAACCTCAAAATAGTGACACCTGAGGTAACTCACAAATTGGGTTGGGAGTCAATCCTAGCTTCAATTTCAAGCACTAGCGCTCGAGAAGGCGTCAGGGGACATCAGGACTCTGGTAACAAATGAACTGAACACAAAGACTTTTCTTTCTATTGTTTTCAAGATGACGACTTTTCTATATAGTAGGAAAATTTATGTTTGTAATGAAATCCATGCGTGTTCAATTAATTTAATGAAGTCCGGACTTACCTACTCAATTCTTCATCTGGTCTCAAATGGTTGCAAGAAATCCCTTTTCTGCTATCTAGCTGGAAATTATAATTGTTTGTTAGTTCTTTGATCTTTTTTTTTTAGTCTTAAGTGCATAAACTTATGATTCTTAATGCAAGGGGTTTCTAATGTCCTCACATTTGATAAGAAAAAATAATTTATCCAGAAAATTTGACAATTCATTCAACTATCCGCTAGCTCACGCTTGTGCCGAAGACCGTTCCACACTTGCCCAATAGGCACTGGGTCAACGGTGTGAAAAATTTATTGGGTACTCCAAGAGTATCACATGGAATTTATGGTCACTTTATCAGAGCTATCAATTATTAAAATCAATGACGCACACTCTTACAAATGTTAGTAGTGGGTACTTTTCTTACTTGCACTAACGCATGCGTTGTTGTTGATCTTAAATATCAATGACTCCTATAAAGTGGGAGTGACTCCAAGAGTACTAAGTAATTAATTTATTGTATGAACTTGGGCTTGGGCATAGACATGGACCCTTATTAATTGTTTGTATTTTAAAGCAAAAATATATTAAAGTTAGTTTATACTAAAATTTTAAAATTAAAATAAGTATGAAATATTTTAATTAATTAATTTTCTAATATAGACAATTAATATGAGTCTAATACAATATATATAATTTGCAAAAGCATGAAAATTATCTTGGTTATATTTTAGACATTTAAACTTATAATTGCAGAAAAATGATAAAGCCCAAGTCAAAGAAAGCAGCTACCGTGAGCAAAGAAGCGCCTCTTACGTGCACTATATGGTTTATTTGTGATGGCAAACATGTCTGCACCAGGTATTAAAGAAGATTATCGCTTGTTTCTTGGTATTTAATGAGTCAAGTTGGGGCAATTGACTTCGTAAAACAAAGCTTTAGAAGTTTTATTTAAATTAAACATTCCCTCTGTCCCCATATTAATAACTTCATTTGAAAAAAAATATTATCCTATATTAATATCTCTATTTGCCTCAATTTAAATAGCTATTACTTAAAAAACATAATCCTTCTATCTTAAATTAATAACTCTATTTAATAAAAAATTTATTTTATATTAATAACTTTATTTTGTTTAATTTAAATGACCGAGTACTTAAAGAAGAATATTATAAGCTTATTTTTCTTTTTCTTAGGTATGAGTTTTACTATTTAATAAAAATTATTATTTTTTAAATATAACTATTAATAGGGGACGAAAGGAGTATCTCATAAACTTGTTTTACTTCCTTTTAGCTACATAGGTTCTACTATTTAATAAAAATTATTATTTTTTAAAATAGAGCTATTAATATGTGATAGAAGGAATATAACATAATACAAGCAAACTTCAAAGTCCAATTTGAATCACCTTAATTAATAAGCTAGGATGATCATGGAATGCTCTTGAAGTGATTATATCCAAACTATTGTTCATGGTTAACCATATATTTGCGTTTATATATCTGCGCTTATATGCAGGGAAGCCAGCTTAAATGGCACAGGGGTCTATGTGACTCCCCCATCACCAGTGACCCCAACAAGCTCTCCCATTTTCTCTCCTATCTTACCCAGGTCCAAAACAGTAGGCCCCACCTACCAGCTGATGCAATCTCCTAATCCTTCTCCCGATCTTCTATTCCGGTCGACTTCAGAGACCTGCAGGAGCAGGAACATTTCAGGAGGTCGAGCCCTGGAGAGTACTGGAAGAAGTTCACCTTACTCGGCCGGTCGTTTTGATGAAATCGACCCCATCTTATCACCCGGCTCTTCACGGAGTTCAGCAGGCTCTACTCTTGCTGCCACCGATGAGACCGCTAGCACTTCAAGCGCAGTAAACGGAAGGGAATTGCCGAGGCAAGTAAATGAGACTGCAGACGGCTTTGAGTCATCTCCTCCGCCTTGTCAAACGGTACGTGGTAATAACAACACAAACAAAGCTCTCTGGGACATTACATTAAGATTAAGATTAGAAAATGCCTCCGTCCCACATTAAGTGCCCTTTTTGTCAATTTATTTAAAAAAAAATGATTCTAGCTATTGCCTCCCGATAAAGACTCGATACACTTATTACTCACTTCTCATTTAACATTCTTAGGGGTACTAAGTCTTTGCTAGGGAGGAAATAGAATCATTCTTTATAAAATAGACGCTTAATGTGGGACGGATAGTGTATTGTGGGACGGATAGTGTATATATATATATATATATAATACATGACTAGCACACAACCACCTAACCATTGGAGAGCGGGTTCGTAGTCTTTCAGGCAATAAGATCAATGAATACACATGAATGGGAGCAGAGATGATGAATATGGTGAAG
Organism: Saururus chinensis; assembly: GCA_035235625.1. Classification (NCBI taxonomy): domain Eukaryota; kingdom Viridiplantae; phylum Streptophyta; class Magnoliopsida; order Piperales; family Saururaceae; genus Saururus; species Saururus chinensis. The sequence continues at coordinate 11,552,295 of CP141141.1, forward strand.
CTAATTGGATTTCACATTTTGCATAGGAGTTTGAGACAGTGGACGATCACTTGTTCGAACAAATGCAGCAATACATGCTGGATGCTGAGAACTGTAGACGAGCTGCATATGAAGAATCAGTCAAGCGCAGTGCCGCCGAAAAGCGGGCCCACGACAACATGCGCAAGGTGGTTGTTCATACCAATACTCGCTTTGTCCGTTATTAATTGTCTACATTAAAACCATTCCGTGCCCCACATTAATAATGACTATTTTAGCATCTTATATATAGAAGTGTTTTTTAATGCTCCGTTCTGACAGTGAGCCAAGCGTATAGAGCGCTTGGGAAGCGTTCATATTTGAAATCGACAGCACACACGCTAGCGTATATTAGTGTAAGTAGTTTTATGCTAACATGCGCTAACGTATGAGCCATTGATCTCAAAGATGAATGCTTCCTGAGGGTTCCTTATGTTTGGCACATGTTGAAGAGGGAACATAAAAAATGTTTCCCTTATATACTTCACCTGTGTTACACATAAGGGTAATCAATGTTGTAGTGTGTAAACCGCATTGTAAATGGAGAAAAATCCCAAAGGCTGATAGATTAAAACATTAGTATGATATGCTTATCATAATAACACTTTAAAATTGTACATATAGATGGTCACAATTTTTTATCACAAATCATGGTGAAAAAAAATTACACTTATAATATGAGCTCAAGGGCCGATAACGAGCCAAATTGGCTTGTTGAGTAAGCCTAGCTTGGCTTGACTTGATTCAGCTCAAATTAGGTTCAAATCGAATTTGAATAGGCTAAAATTGAATTTGAACATACCCCTACTCGGCTTGGCTTGGCTCAGCTTAAATAAAACTCGAACTCGAACTAGAATCCGAATATAATTTTAAAATTATATATAAATAATATTTATATAAAATAAAAAATATACATATATCTATCTTTTATATAAATATAATTATTAATTTATGTATATATATATATATATATATATATATATTTATGACATACACCCTCCATCCTAGCTTCATTTGATTAGTTCATTTTTAAAAAATCAAATGGAGTTATTAATCTACGATGGATGGAGTATATAAAAAGACATATAATTACATAAATGTACCAAAACCAATCATGTATTATATATGGTAACCGTTTATATAAGCTGAAACTTACTCACATCTGCGTAAGCCCGAATAATACACATAACTCAGGGGCAAATTGGTTTCTGTCCCCTTGCGTTCTCATATATGAAGCTAATGGCCCATGATACATTGGCTCACACTGCCATGCATAAACCCAAACCCAAACTCATATGATATATATATATATATATATATATATATATATATATATATATATATATATATATATATATATATATATATATATATATATATATATATATATATATCCTCGTTGAATTGTAATCAATGTATAATTTATATGTATGATATCTATTTAAAAATAATAGAGACAGAAACACTAATATACTCCTTCTATCCTAAATTAATAGCATCAATTAGTTTTTTAAGATGAGCTTAATTAGTTCAATTGAAGAACCAAATAGAGCTATTAATATATGACAGATAGTCAACATGATATCACATTGATATACCAAAAAATTCTTCTAAAAGAAGTATGACACTAGGAGGACCAACCATAGTTTTTAAAAGGATGGTTAAAATATTCTGCTTTAAAAATTGAAGAATGACACGAAAACCAGCTTCAACTTACAAAATATTTATCTTTATACATGTACTGAAAATTTTTAAAGGCATACTAAGGTTAAAGAATAATTTTTTTATGAGTGATTTATAAGTATGTAAAAGAAAAAAAATATAAAAAAGTAGATGGTAATGCTGCCTAAGTGAGTTTCTAGTTCTGTAATTTTTTTTAGTAATTAGATGTACATAGAGAGTAGTAATGTTGCTTTTTTTGAGCATATGTAACTAAAACTCATTTGTCATAATTTTTTTTTGTTAGTGATTGTAGTTAAATATTCGAGGTGTAGCTGTAATACTTGTTGAAGTATATTTATTTATTTTTAATATTGAAAACATCTTAGTATGTATGATACTTCATATATTTTAAATTTATATATATTTTATTTTTATTTTTTAGTTTGAGCCTAGGTTCATAATTTACTTATTGCAATTTAAGCTTGAGTTCGAGCCAAGTTTTAGATTTCTAAATTGGGCCTAGGTGGAGCTGAAAATTTTAAGCTTGTTCGAACTTTGAACCAAGCTTTAGCAGTTAAACTTTAAGAAGAACAAGCCTAATACTTGGCTCAGCTCGGCTCGTTAATACCCTTAATTATAAACCCCATAAAAATATATTTTCTATAATTATAAACAAAACACTAAAGTTATGTATGGATTTAATTATTCCATCATAGCCTGTACATAAATTATTCAACGATTAAAATATCTTTGAATCTTCAACGATTAATGCGATGCTTATAATATCTTTGAATCTTTGCTACAGGTTAAACAAGCAGAGGAAGCATACCAAAATGAGCTTAAACAAAGAAAGGAATTGGAGGAAATGTTGTCGCAGGAAACACTTAAACTTGAAAGCATGAGAACTCAACACAAGCAAGCCTTGGAAGAGCTTGAAAACTCCAGAGGTCGGCAAGCAGAACTCGAAAGGGGGGCCGCTCATTCCAGCCAAACTATAAAGTGGTTGGAGGAGAGTCTATCTGTAGCAAGACAGAGCCTGTACAGTTTAAGAAGAGAGGTTGAAGTCTGCAAGAGGGAGAAGGAGGCCGCCCCGAGAGATGTAGACGACCTCCATAAGAGGATTGAGGATGCACATTCAACCTCATTGACAGACCCAGAAGTCTTCTCCCAGTTCTCTTACTTGGAGATTGAGAAAGCCACTCAAGGGCTTGATGTATCATTCAAGATTGGCGAAGGAGGGTATGGGAGTGTCTATAAAGGGCTGATAAGGCATACTCATGTGGCCATCAAGTTGTTGAACCCAGCAAGCAGCCAAGGCCAGTCTGAATTTCAGCGGGAGGTGAAGGCCTTTACATATATTTTTTTAAAGAATTTTTTATGTTCTTTCTTTTGTTTATGTTGTTTTGACATTCCGAAGAGGAGATGAAAGATCATACCAACTTCTATTTCATTCTCAATTTGAACCGCATTACAGATGGAGATTTTGACTCGGGTTCGGCACCCAAATCTGGTGACTCTAATCGGCACCTGCCCGGAGGCCAAAGCTCTTATCTACGAGTACCTTTACAATGGAAGTTTGGAGGACCGGCTCCTCTGCAAGCACAACTCTCCACCCGTCCCATGGCAGCTACGAATTCGCATCCTCTATGATGTTTGCACTGCCCTCATCTTCCTCCACTCCGTCCAGCCTCACGGCATCGTCCATGGCGATCTCAAGCCAGCCAACATCCTCCTTGACACGAACTTCGTCGCAAAGCTCGGGGACTTCGGCATCTCACGGCTAATGCGTCGAGATGCCAGCCAATCGGCCGGGGGCGCCAACACCACCAGATGTTGGAGGACCGAATGCCCAAGGGGCACAGTTCCATACATTGATCCGGAGTTCCTAGAGAGTGGGGTTCTAACGCCAAAATCAGACGTGTACTCTTTTGGGGTGGTAATTCTTAGGGTCCTCACTGGGCTTCCGGCCTTGGGCATCACCAAGCCAGTGAAGGAGGCAGTTGGGGGTGGGTGGCTTGACCAGATTTTGGATTGGACGGCCGGGGACTGGCCATTTGTTCTGGCACATAGGCTAATCTGCCTGGGGCTGAGGTGTTGCGAGAGGAACCGGAGGGAGAGGCCTGATCTTGAGTCAGATGTTTGGAGAGAGCTTGAACTGATGATGGGGACATCGGGATATGCTACACTGCACGGTATTGGTTCACGTGATGTGAATCCCTCTAACTTCATTTGTCCTCTATTTAAGGTACGCAAGAGTTTTTAGCCTAACTTAAGCTATGCATGGGTGCCTTTGTGCCTTTGATATTTAAAGTTGATCATGCATATACTAGTCCATACAAGTGATACTAAAGTTATCGATTTCGTAGATGAATGACTCCTACGCATAACTTAGGCTAGCTCATTGAAAGTGAAGAGCACAAAAGACGAAAGTGTTTTTCATGCTCCTCACTAGAAATAAGCCTACCACAAGTATTACCATGTGCGTTGTTAATTTTATTGATAAAGAGCTCCCATGTGCAATTTACGCTAGGCTCATTATCATTGGGGAATATAAATAGTACTTCCCCCATTGTGACCATACTCTAGGGAAGAGCCGGGTAATCTTTTTTATCCAGTTCCCAAGTTTCTTTTTCACCACTTCAATGTTGATGTGGTAGCCTCCTATTATTTGGTCACAAGGTATGATAAGGAGTCTAATCAGGTTAGATGAGTCCAACAAAAGAACATAGTGTTATTTTTCCTCCACAATGTCTTTCTACCCTCTATTATTTACTTCCCACATTAAATATTTTAAAATCTCTTACATCCACCCCACTTCTCCTTCTTAATTAAATAAATATATCCTACCCTCACTTCATCCTCCCCCTATGTCGGTGCCGGTGCCAACATGGCATGGCACTAACATCGTCTTCAGAGTCCATTCCCTCCTCCTGTTATCAGAGGTGCAGTTCGCACTGTCTTCAGTGAATAGAGGAAGAAGGGAAAGAAGCTAAAGAGAGAGGGATACATAGAATAAGGGTGGTCACATGGGAGAAGATAACAATAAAAAAGAGGCAAATAATAAAAAATATTAGGGGGTAGACATTATTGGGAGGAAAATAGCAGTGTTCATAGGGAAAATGTATACACTTGTCTTGCTAATATGAAGCTAGGCTTGAGGGTGGGCCTCCATGTTCATAAATAACAATATTCATAATTTATATATAGAAGCTGATATTCCTATTTCACTTTCTCTACACTAAAAGTTTACTCCAACATCTCATTGGATAGAAAATGTGAGTCACACTTCACAACATTAATATTCACTTTTTACAGTCCAATTATAGTTGGAGTAGGTTTTTGTTGTAAAACAATGAAGTAGAAATATTATTTTCTTTTTTGGATTTGCTTTGAGCAATGTGTATCATCCTCAAGCCTTGCTGCCTAATTGTCTTCCTACAAGGAGTATAAAATAAATCGTAGTAATCAAGTTCCTATAAAAACACACCCAAGGAGGAGAGAGGGAAAATGATTTGTATACTCCTCTATCCTACTTATTATATTCCACATAAGTCCAACCATACATATGAAATGCTTGCCTTGATATGAATGCAATGCCGATATAAATGAAAAAGAAGCCACATCATCTTATGGATAAAAGACTTCTCGAGTAGTTTTGGCTTTTTCTCGAAAACATGGGCTTAGGATACAAATTTGTAATATTTTAAAATAAAAAAGTGCAGATTCAGCTCAAAAATTGTTTTGAGTAAGGTGAGTTGGAGTCTCAATGCAGCCAAAATGGAGTCAAATATTGGAATTTTAAATATATCATACCAAGTAATATTAACTTTTAAATTAAAATTTTAATTTATTATGTGTAAAATTGTAAACATTTGTAAAAATATTACATTATATTAACCAATATTATATTTGAAAAAAGTATTGTAGAAAGATAGTCATATTAGCTAATGGGGTTTGATGAGTTTTTAAAGTTTGACTTAGAGACTCAAATGAGTCACTCGAATAATTAATCAAGTCAATAATAGTTGCGTTTCAAATTTGAGTCACAATGAAGACTTCAAAAGCTAAGAAGTGGAGTTCACTCGGGGAGTTTTGGGAGTTCTAAGGAAAATTAAACCATCTTTCCCAAACTTGCAAAACGTTGCTAGGTTAATATCCAAAAAACTGCAAAAAGTTGCTGCGCCTTGGAACAATGTTAGGAAAATCAGTGAGCCTTGTAGAGATAGCATAATTTGCCTTGCAAATAAGTGAATCGCAGAAATTTTTCTTGAAACAACAATTTAAAATGTAAAAGTGAAATTTCTAAAAAATATTTCAATTTTGCTCAAATATACAAGATGTACCTCTAACATAAAACAATCAAACAAATCATATGGTTATTTAAATATTTTGCACAATTTTTCTCGGAAATAATTATCGTTGAGGCCTTAAACAATTTGTATAGTCGTTCTTCCAACTTGCTCGTTTATCCTACATTGGTATTATTTAGAAAACCAGGGTGCAAGCCCTTGATTGATAGAAAATGTTCAATATCCTAACTAGCTCTACTTAAGATGCACTAAGGTTCCAAGACACATACAAGGGCCCATAAATTTGAACAAGCACTAACACTCTAGAAGTCCAATGACAAATTTCCTCTTTCGATACCTTCAGGTGTCATCCCCTTGAGTATTGAGAAGCCACATATAGCAAAGGTGGGGCAATTCTTCCCCATGGAATTTGTTTAACTACTTTATATGCATATAAAATTGTAAAAAGTTTATCTTAAACTTTGAAAATTGTCCCTCTTGTGTTTTCCTTAAGAGTTTCTTTTTTGTAAATTATCATCAATTCAAATTTTTATTTTGCCTCCCCAGCTAAGAGTTTTGGCTTCCCTTTGTTCCCAATTATGGAGCTGTCGTGTAGGAACCGATTAGGAAGATATCATAAGGATAATAATTTTCTTACACTACTTTTTGTCCAACAAAATCTTACATAAAGTTTTAATTAGGCAGAGAAAAATTGGGTCATTTAATTGTCATGTGAGACACTTTTTTTCTGTCCAAATAACACCTAATGCAAACTTTTGTTAGACAGAAAATAATGTATAATTAATTATCATCATCTATATCATAATCATACTCAAACTCAAACTCGAGTAGCTAGCTAGCCTATAACTGAGTAGGAAGATTATATAAAAATTTATTTACTTTGGTATAAGTTTAGTGCATGACTTGCTCGTCGGTTTTGTCTCATTATTTGGATTGGTGTGTCATTAAATTGTTCTCCCAGGAAATTATGCAAGATCCCCATGTGGCAGCAGATGGCTTTACCTATGAAGGGGAGGCTAAGGATGGTTTCTTGGAGGGAACGATGCATCCCCCATGACCAATCTCAAATTCACCCACAAGGAGCTCATTCCCAACCGTGCTCTTCATTCAACAATACAAGAATGGTTGCAACTACGACGTTCCAAATCGCTCCTTTTCCCGTTAAGTTTGTCTATTAAGTTGGATTTATTTTCTCATCCTGATTCTCTATGTTTTTCTAGTGAATTATGAATGCATGATCATGTGCTTGTCTGTACATAAGGTTACTCATAGTGTAACATATGCAATATGAAAGATAATTGTATAGTACTAGAGAAAGATATTTGTAATCTCTCGTCGTTAAAGAGCATAGGTTATTGTACTTCTTTCTTATTATGAAACCATATTTACAAGTTGAGGTGTGCTATCATTTTTTCCAAAAAGAAAAACGATTATATAGAGAAACCCCATTAAACTTGGTAGACATGTAAAATAAAGTTTACATAGTGGGGAGCCAGAAATCTCCATTTGGGGGGGCAACCTACTATGTTTTCATTTTTGCAGTTTTTTTTTTTACTTTTTTTTTGTAAATTTATAGGTCTTACTTAATAATCCCCCCTTTCAACATTAATAGCTCCATTTTCTTTTTTAAAATAAGTTAATTTTAATTCATGTTAAAAAAACAAATGGAGTTATTAATATGGGATGAGGGAGTATTAATTTAAAGTTTATATTCCTATTAACATGATTACTAATAAGAATAATTTTGTCCCTTTTAGGATGACTACTGATAAGCATGAAATGGTTATTAATTGATGATAAATTAAAATTTTAATGAACACAATCTTAGTCCATTCAATTTACTAGAATACTAGGTCAAGCATTTACCCTATTTAAGAAAATATGAATATTTAGTATAAAATTATAATTTAATTTAAAATTATAAATAAATTTAAATATAAAGGATTAGCAAGAAAAAAGAAATAGTGAGGGTCATTGGATTCATTGCTTCTAAGAATATTATACTAAGGGAGTACGTAATATGTGAAGAATGAGAGAAGACGCCTTTTCTGGTTACAATGAATTGAAAGATAACAAGCTTATATATATACTCTTAGTTAGGGCAAGGCTATAGTGAATAAAAATCCATTGATCTGCTTAAAATTACAAGATTACCAAGACATCAAAGCAATAGAAAGGGAAAATTATATATATAATATTTAAAAAATATTTACCAATATAGTGGAGAGAGAAAAATAATTATGAAAATGATGTTCATTTTGACCACGTAGGCATAAGCTAAGTGTTAGCACATGCGTGCCTTTTTAAATTTTTTTTTTATGATTTCATCCTTGACGAAATCTATTTTTAAGTAAAACAGATTTAGTCCTTCACAAGGAAGGACGAAATTAACTTAAGTCAATTTCGTCCATATGAAGGATGAAATCTACCCCCTTATACAAACCTGCCTGTTCCGCGCTCGTCAGTTTACAAATTGCATCGCACTCAGCAGTCGCCCCTCCGTCCATGATCGTTCTCCGCCCATTGCACTCGGTTGTCACCCCTCCATCTATGGGCAGTTCCCCCCTCCGTCACACTCTGCTTTCACCCCTCCATCCATGGGCTAAAAGCACACAACAGTTCCATCATTCGTCCCTTCTCTTCCCTTGCTCAAATTGGCTGTTCGAAATCATCTTTCCTTTCGGCTTTGCTTGTTTTGCACGTTGTATGATCGGGTAAGTTGGCATGTCCCATTGGCTTTGCACCAAGAGTGGGGGGTTGATTGATGCTGGTTGTGAGCGTGGAAGGTAACATCAGTATCAATTATTGTATCGATAACAATGAATATGGGTGCATGTCAATGATATACTAAGTACCCACAAAAACCAGTTGACATACGCCAATAATACTAGTACATGATAAGCCTATGAGAAGAGGAGAGTGAGGGGTTTAATTGTCCTTTCTAACCATAGGTCCCCACTACCAAAAAAGAAGTATTACTTGCGCATTTATAATGACATTTCAAAAAATTGTCACTAAAAGTTAAATTATGAGCAATGTTTCTAATAAAACATCACCAATCATTGAACATTAACGACTTCACATGTAAAACATTGCTAAGGCGTCGTTTGGATGACTCTTTGTGTCATATGGAAAGTTGCTTTTAGTTGAAATTGCTTTTTGAAAAACAAAGCAAAAGCAGGTTATGAAAAGTTAGTTTTTCAAAAAAACTTCTAAAAAACTTGTTTGGGTAGCCATTGTATTATATATCATCTTTGTTATGAAAAATATTTATTTTGTCTTCAAATAATTAGAGGGAAAAAGGTTGGGTGGATGAGAGTGCTCATCAATGGTGGACGAGGGTGGTCATGAATGGCGGATGAGGGTAGTCATGGTGGGAGAAGGGGAAATTTTTTTTTACTGAAGAGGAGAAAATAGAAGGGAATTAGCACATGAGAGAAAAAAAAAATTATGTGAGGGCCTCATGGTGGAGGAGAAGGGGGAATGGGGTTTTACTAGATAGGAAAACACACACATGCAAAAAGGAAAAAAATGCAAAAGAGTGTTATAGCAAAAGAGAAGAGAATGACAAAAATGTTAACTTGTGATATTTTTACTTTTTTTGATACACATTTAGCCTAACTAAGTAAAAAGCGGTTGAATAGCAAAAACAAGTCAAAATAGAAATAAAGGTGTTTTTGAAAAAAAGCGTGCTTTTAATCTAAATTGCCTAAACAAATAAGATTTATATGGAAAACAAAAAAAAGCGGACAGAAAGCGGTTACAAAGTGTCATCCAAACGATGCCTAAATCTCTTGGATTTTTATAGATAAACATGATGCTCAGGGATAAATGCTTGCAATATGCTTAACCTCTCCCGCACATCTTGCCCACTGCCGTGGAGTTTCTCCATTTCCGTTGAGATGCATTCATCTCCCTTTCAACCCCAATCAATTCCCTTGTCTGTATGATCTTCTCTTAAAGAAGATGACGAGACTGCGAAGACCAATGGTGAGTCCGTTAATGGATTGGGTGGGATCTGAATTGAAGGCGTGGTGATGGAGGAGGAGATCATTTTGGTCAGGGTGATATGTCGCCTCCCCTACGCGATTTTCATCTTTGATGCTTCCTTTTCCTCCTTTTTAGTTCCAGCCCATGCAAGCGGCCATCAATGACAATGCGTCTTCCTTCTATTCGCAGGAACCCGTATCAGGAGCTTAGGGTGGAGTCCATGTAGAGTAGCGTACTAGCACGAGTAAGGGGAGGACGTGAGCCTTAGGAGTGGTGCCTTAAAAAAAATAATTGAATTTTTAAAAAATTATCTCTACACATGCATATACAAAATAAGTTAATATATATGATTAAGAGGTTATTAATCAAATTAAATTGAATTTAAGAGTGATACACACTGCTCTGGGTTGATCAGCCCTGGGACGTCAAATTCCTTCATGCGCTAATGTCCGATGAATTAAATTTAATATTAATTTAATTAAAGGAAGATAAGAATACCTTGATTATATATAGATCCTTCACAAATCTTATACAATGAAATGTATATCAAATTTGATGGAGTGCCTTAGCTTTTCTTCTTCAATCCTCTTATAGATATAGATGATGATACGACTCCCACGATGATCATCAAGCAATAGAAGATGATGAGGGAGGGAGAGAGGGGTGGCCAACCCTCTTCTTCTTTCTCCTTGTGCACTACGACAAGAGGGGAGAAGGAGAGAGGGGACGTGATTGGGAGAGAGGGGAGAAAGAGGGAGGCATGCCACTTGGGGCTTCCCCTCCCTCTTTTTTTTTTAATACTCCCTCTCCCTTAATGTGCTTAAGTAAATGGGCCTTTAATATGAGTTCTACCAGATTAATCTAGAGGGTCTGACACAATGAGAATAGGCTATGTTTCTCAAAGCCCATGGAAGCCTCGCACGCGACCATGCTTGCGATAGGGTCCACTCCTCGTTAAGTATAGTTCAACTATGAATACTTATTATAGTCGAGCCCTACAAAGTGAATATGCACACCTTAGTTACATGTGTAGTGTGTGTGTTAGATGTGGGTCCTATGTGAATATGAGACACAAAAGTTCCTGTGAGGTTAGCGCCACCACCTCTACTATCCTTGGACTCTATAGCCCGTACTAGTTCGCTCGCACCACAAACAAAGGTAAACTATATAGGCCTGAGCCCGTACTATGGTCTAATAATCCCCTTTGTACATTTTTTACCATCTTAGTTATTCGCTCAACTAGTCCTCAAGAACAGTTTTTTATTTTTATTATTATTATCATGATTTTTTTCGTGCTCTTCTCGTCATCTTAGATGACACTTCTTTTGCTTTCTTTCCCCTCTTTTTGGGCTTTACTTGTTTGTCTAATTGACTGTATTTTGGAACTATCAATCAATAATAAGTAGGGAACGAAAAATAGAAATAGGCATTCTGTTGATCTCGTTTTCAATTAGATCGTGCAATTAGAGGTTGTGGGGGGTAGATGAAGAAACGTGTCTGCCTTTTCCAAATTCATTATTTAATTGACGTAATTTATTGCATTTATTTTGATAAAATATGCTGGAAAGTGAAAGTAGGCTATATTGATGTTCATAGGTTATTTGAAATAATATATTGCTCTTACTGGACCCTGAAAAGGAGATGCAACCAAAGGTTTTTTAACTATATTGAAACATAATCCCAAGTAGATAATGGAGTGGATTGTAAAAAGTAAAAAAAAATGCATTATCAAATGCGCTATGCGCCATGAATTGTACATAACTTGGGAAATGGCAAAACTGAGCGCTTCTTCATAACCCCATATTCTTGCAAAAATGCTGATACGTAATTTTTGGCATTAGTTTCTCATGATAATGATGCGAATGATGATATAATTATCGTTATTACATGAATACTATTACTCCTATTCTTAGGACGACTCTGATCTCCCAGATTTATGATAATTTGTCATCTTTGAACTATGGAAAATGTATCTTTCTACTAGTGTTATGTTGATATCAAGTTTAGTCATCAAGATCTTGCTAAAAAAAGTTCACTCATCAGGAATGCTATAATTGACTACAAAAGCTTATTACCAAACAAATAACTACTACAATAAAAGTATAAAAAGTCCCATTGCAAAATTAGCTGCGCTTTTTTTTGCCTCACAAATACTCAATTGCAACTTTTTTTTAATTTCCGTCACCAATAATTACTAGTGACTTTTTAAATTATGCCTCAAATAGATATTAGCAAAAGTTATTAAACATCGCTAATATCTACATTTATAATGATGTTTATATTTAACGTCACTAAGAGTACATTATTTAGAGACGTTTTCATAAAACATCAATAACATTGATTCTTTTGATAAACAATTTTATGTGCCGCTAATTTCATAATATTAGCGATGTTGTTGAAAATGTTGCTAATGAACTTTAAATTTTAGAAAAAATAAAAACCTATTTATTAACAACACTTTAAAAATATTGCTAATAATAAAATAATTTTATTTATTTTTAAAATCCGACTGGAGGAGAGGAGAGGGAGTTACTGGGTTTTGGGGGGGGGCGGGCGTGGGGGGAGTCAAGCCAGGAGAATGGGGGGGAGTAGGGAGAGCGACGGGGATTGGGAAGAGAGGGAGGGGTGCTTGGCCACCAGCAAGGGAGATGGGGGGAGAATATAGTATGTGGCCAAAAATTTGCTTGCATACCCAGACTATTTGTGTTGTGATGCTTACTTAAAGCATCGCAAATAATTCCATATTTGCAACTTTTAGAATAAAATGTCGTAAATAATATGTGTTATATGCGTTATCATCAAACATTTCCATTGAAGGTTTCAACTTTGATTTTAATCTAAGCAATTTACACTTATCTGTAGCTCGTGCCCACATTTTCTCACTAACCTGCTACTAGTTGACTGTTGACATTTACTTCTAATTGTGGTAATAGAGCATCACTTGACGTTCAACTTCTAATTTTGGTAACAAATATGAATTTCTAGGTGCCAAGGTAATGAGAATTTTATTTTATTTTCAAGTAAAAGAGAAACATGAGCTGCCACCTAATGCGTGACATTGCAGTTATAGGTTTTAAAACATGTGTATTATATTAAAAATTAGTATATAAAGTTGTCATCTTGAAGAGTAGACATGAATAGAAGAAATTTGACACGTACCAAAATAAGCTTATATATGGATCTCATTATCTCATTGATCGTTAGCTAGTCAGAATCGGAGTAAGTGTGTTTAGTGGCTAGTTTGGATTCCTCCCCATCAACCAACATCTAGTTACGAGTTTGTTACGAGTTAAGGAGAGGGCGAGGGAGAAGGGCAAAGGTAGCAAGTAGTGATTGGGGTCTGAGGACGAGGTGGAGGTGTTTTGGCCAGAAAATATAACATTTAATTTATTTTTTTCCTACTCCAGTGGGACCTGGGGGGCGGGGGAGGGAGGGACTTGGTGGGAAAGAGGGGGAGCGGGAAGGGGCCAAATTCCGGTTAGAGGAGGAGGAGAGGGGGGGAAACAGGAAATTTTAATTTAATTTTGAAGAAACTATTTATTATGTAATTCAATTTCAAAGTACTTTTATTTTTAATAAATATTAAGTAAAAATAATATTATTTGCAACATATATGTTTTATACATAGCAAATAAAGTTGATTATTTGCGACGTATAAACATAAACGTCGCAACTAATCATGTTATCTGGGATGTATAATCTTATGCATAAAAAACACTAATTTTTATAATTATATTTTAAATAATATATTTTATGTAAATCAAATAATATTTATTTAATATACACATACAAGAGATATAATTATGAAAAAAATAAATTAAATGTTTTAGCTCCACTCATACGTGACTAAATATATTAATTTACATTATTTTAGATAATTATATTGTATGAATTTATATATTAAATAATATATTTTGGAGGAATTGATTAAAAAGACTTTTTAATACATTGTCTTATACAAAATGTCTCAAACTTTCAATCAATACACAAAATGGCCCTATGCACATGTAAACCCGTACACATGTCGCGTGAATTGTCTAAAATGCCTATTTTCTTATTTACTTCCTTTTAACTTCACTAAGTCACTGATTCTCATTTCCACCACCTTCGCCATTGGTTCTATTGCCTACACCACCAACTTTATTATCTTCATCACCAGCTTCGTTTCATTTGATTTCGTCTTCACCTTCTCCGCCATTGTCACATTCTCTTCCTCCCCTCTTTATGCTCCTCTTCTTTTTCCTTCTCTCCTCCTCCTCTTATTCCTTTTCCTTCTCGCCACCCCTCCTCCTTCTCCTTTTCCTCCCTCCCTCATGTCCTATTTCTCTCTGTCCTCTTCTCCTCCTCCCCTCCTCTATATCCTCCTCCCTTTTCCTCCTTGGTCACCTCCCCTTCCTCCTTGCTAGAATCTAACAAGACCGGTTATAAACTATCTCGTGGAGTTATTGTAAATCTATTTTTTTATCTATAAGTTTAAATCTTAAAAAATGAACCTATAAACATGTTAAACAACTCAAAAACCAAGAATGAGTTTAATTTGTACTTGATTTTGAGCTTTCTCTAATGCTAACCCAAACATCATACTAACAGTCACTTGCCGACAATCAGATTTGCTTCAATAATGGTGATGTAAGATAACATTATGAGTGACAATGTCTCCTTAAGTATTTACAATGAACTATATTAACAAACCACATAGATAAAATGAAAATAGAGCAAATTTTAGACATGCGATTGTCAGCTGTATCGATTGCTGGCTATGGGCTGTCGAATGTCCTAATTGTCGATTGTCGTGCATTAGTAAAAATTTGTCGATGTCAGAGAAGAAGACTCTCACTTCTAGTGCTAGAAAAGAAAGTGGTTTATGCCCCTAGACTTTAGGACAGTTGATAGTCGAGATATTTGACAGTCAATAGTCTATAACAGATAGTTGACAGTCGATAGATACATGTTTAAAATTGGCTATATTTTTATTTTATCCATATAGTTTGTTAAGATTGTTCATTGTAAATATATTGGGGTGACATTATCACTTATAATGTTAACTTAAATCCCCTTTACTATAACAAATTTGATTGTCCACTCTCAACTGTCAATTATCGATTGCCAGTATGAGGTTTTGGGTTAGCATTATAGAAAGCTTAGAATCAAGTGCAAATAAAACTTACCTTTGGTTATGAGTAGTTTGACATGTTTATGGGTTCATATTTTAAGATTTGAGCTTGTTGATAAAAAAAAATTTAAACACTCCATTGGCTAGTTTGTAACTCATCTTGTTAGATTCCGCAGGGAGGAAGAGGAGGCGACCAAGGAGGAAAAGGGGAGGATGATTGTAACACCACGTGTTCTGATTATGCCTAAAAAGAGGGTTAAACGTAATTATGTAAAATTTAGTTAAATTTTAAGGGGTTTCAAGGGATGGAATCCTGATATATGAGTAGAGCTTAAAGTAACGATCATAATGAACTGAGGAACAACGAAACGGAGGTCGGGAGCAAAAGTTACAACATCGAGAAGCATGCCACATGTGCGGGACCTACTTGAGAAGTGTTGAATAACCTACCCATGTGGGGTCTAGTTTCTAAGGGCTTGTTAATACGAGTCCATCTATACAAAGAAAGCACAATTCCAACTTTGGGATAAGAAGTTATCACATTTTGAAGTTAGAATTGTATTTGAATGAAATAATAATAAAATATTAAAGAAATGACAGAATAGTTGATGTTGCTGGAACCGAGCCGCCGATGCACCGAGCCACACCATTGTGGCCGTCCATGCGATCACGTGCACATCTGCCACACTGGCCACATGATGAAGCCCCAATGGGCGCGTGACACATGGAACATGCTTGTGTGCACATATTCTCCTTTCCGCCGTAAGCTTGCACGCCTTCTCATATAAATTCTAATTTCTGTTCAAACTTTGGAAAAAGTTTTCTTGTCCATTCTGAGTCCATTTTCGTTTGTTCAAAAGGAGTTGTAGGTAATTTGAGGATGTTCTATGCAATGGAAGCATTCATTCATCGAATTAGTGACTCCATAAGGTGGAAAACGCTCTGGGACAAGAGGAGTCTCTCCCCGAAGAGAGAGAAGTGGCCCAGATTATGAGGAGGCTTCGTCCTCCATCTTCGGGCCATAACAAGGGAAGTGGCCCCAAGTAGGGGAGACTCCATCCTTCACAGAAGGGCCACGTAGTGTGAGATACATCCCCGGGTTAAGGGGAGGTTCTGTCCGCAACTTATAGGCACGAAAAGAGAAAATATTCTCCGGCTAAGGGGAAGTTCTATTTGTCATCTATGAATGTTTCTAGAGAGAAAAGTGTCTTGAGATAAGTGGAAAGTTTGTCTGTCATCTACAGACATGCAGAGAGAGAAAATTGTCTCCAAATAAGGGGAAGGTTTGTCTGTCATCTACGGGTGCGTAGAGAGAAAAGTGTCTCCGGGTAGGGGAGGTTCTGTCCACTACCTAAAAGCACGAGAAGTATGAAATGTCCTAAGTTAAGGGGAGGTTATGTCCATCGCCTTCGGGCCACAATGAGGAAAACATCCCAAGTTAAAGGGAATGTCTGTTCGCCGACTTCAGATGTAATAAGAAAGATGTTACGGAGCTTGAGGAGGTTCTACTGCCATCTTCAGACCTAAAAGGGTGGACACTATGAGGATATGAGAAATTTTGAATGTTGCTCTAGCTACTTCAATAAGTGCATGGGAGTAAGTTTTTCTGACCTTTTGATTTAACATGATTTATATGCATGCACACCTTAGTATTATTAATATACTAATTAATATACTAAGATATATGATTTGCTATGACATGATATATTTTGATATGTTCCAATTCAATGTACTTTGATACACTCTGTTGTGATTCAATCTACTCCGAAATGCTCTGTTGTGATCTAATATGCTCCGATCTGACCTGATATGACTGGTTATGGTTGGTTGAAATCTGATATAATCTGATGGGATCTAATATGATCCAGTTTGCCTCTGTTGTGTGTTCTGCTATGCTCTGTGATAGAGTGAGATGTGTGATTCCACTAATTTATGGACTTCTGTTCTACGCCGATGGTTTATGAGATTTCCGTCTAACTCTGAATGATTTATTTGGATATACAATTATACATATTTTAACATATATGATTTTGTGATGCCTGATGCATCTAATAGTCGTTAGGTATAACTACTTTCGGATTTGATCGTATTGGAATAATATTGTACATGCTATCCAATACGTATGTAGGCAACCAACGATACAACAACGTTGACCTGATCCAAATTAATGATAGAATTAGGCTTGGTTTGGCCTAAGTGCTACAAAGCGCTAAAGTTCCGTACTACGTAGAGGAATGTTATGACTCTTGCACATAGAGTCCACCGCTCCTGGTTGGTATTGTTTTAAAATTTTCTAGTTAATTTGGTATAAACTCCCATTTTGTTTTCCAAATAACCACCGGTCCGGGTCAATTTTCCTGGTCGGGGTGTTACAAGGATAGAGTGGAGGGGAGGAGGAGAGAGGATAAAGAGAAAGAAGAGAGGAGGGAGGGAGGGAGGGAGGAAGAGGAGGAGAGGAGGAAGAGCATGAGGAGGAGGAGGAGAGAAGGTAAAATAAGAGGAGGAGGTGGCAGAGAGGGGAGGAAGAGATAGTGATGGTGGTAAAGAAGGTGAAAACAAAATTGGATGAAATTGAGTCCGTGGTAGGGATGCCACTCGGGTCGGATATATGGTAAAACCCGACCTGACCCTAATGGGTTGAGTTTGGGTTTTCAAATTCAACCCTAATAGCTATTTGGGACGGATTCGGGTTTACCATTTCTTAAATGGTTTTGGGTTTGAGTTTGGCAAAACCCGACCTAAATAAGGTTATAAATATAAAAATTTTATATTTTTTTTATTTTGATAAAACCCTACCCGGCCCTAATAGGTCGGGGTTTAGATTTCCAAATTCAACCCGAATAGCTATTCAGGTCGGATTCAGGTTTACCATTTATTAAATGGTTTACAGGGTCATTTTGATCAATTCCTCTATATTTTAGAATCTAAATATTATATAATATATAATTATGTAAAAAATATAAATATAATAAAATACATACTAAATAATTATGTAAAAAATTAAAATAATTTATTTATTCCCAGTTGCGTGAGCTCGGGCTTTGACAACTATCGGATCGAGGTTTGACAATGCTGGGGGCATGTATTTTGCTATCTCATGAGTTATGTGCAACACATGACTATGCGTCGCAAATATCCTATGTTATTTGCAACGTATAGTTGTAAAAGTCACAAATAACATAGGGTATTTGCAACGCATAGTCATATTTATCACAAATACTATATAATTTTATTTAAAATATTTTTAGATTCTAAAATATATTATTTAACATATAAATACATACTATATAATTACATAAGAAATTTAAAATAATTTATTTATTCTTAGTTGTGTTAGCTCGGGCTTTGAGAACTGGCATATCGAGATTCAACAGTGATGGGGACATGCATCTTGCTTGTCCCATGAGTTATGTGCATCGTTTGATTTCTATCCGATGTCCCATAGAGACGATGCTCACACTAATGTGTGTTAGCCTAGATTTACATATATTGGAATTAAGATGTTAAATAAATTTTTTTATCCCACATTGCAACGGAGAATTCAACTTGCCTGTGCCTTGAGTTATATGCGTCGTTAGGTCAAAAACTGATGTCTCAGAGCCAGGGCTCGTTCTGACGCATGTGAGCCCAGTTCCACACATATGAGAATAAAAATATTGGATTATTATTTTTAGATAATTATATATTATATAATATATTTTAGAATCTAAAACATATATTAAATAAAATTATATAGTATTTGCGATATATATGTCTATGCGTCGCAAATACCCTATGTTGTTTGCAACATATAGTTGTATACATTGTAACTAATGTATATATTTGCGACATTTGAAGAAAATATTGCAAATAGTTTACTATATTTGCATCATTTGTTAAGAAACATTAAAAATATTATTTGCAATGTTTGTAAATAAATGTCGCAAATAATTAATTATTAAATTCTATTTTACAATTATTCTTTTTGATACAACAATATTTGTGACATTTATTTATGAATGTTGAATATAGTGTAATCTATTTGTGATGCTTTATAGTAAGCGTCACAAATAACTTATGCTAGTAGTGATGTTTTTTTGTAAACACTGAAAATAATCCAAAATAAAATTCTCTTTATATTTGAGAAAAATTGTATTAGCAATGTTTATTTATAAACATCGCAAATAGAGTTAAATATTTGTGACGTTTGTATACAAATGTTGCAAATAGGAGCCCTATTTGCGACACGCTGACACTTATGCATAAACATCAGAAATAATAATTTTTTTGCAATACATTTTAAATAGTAATTCATCATTTTTGTTGTAGTGAACATAGAGAGAAAGCTGATTATACTTCCTATTTAAAAATCTAAGAAACAAAATTTCCTTAAATAATTAATAACCCTAATTCTTAAACTTAAGCTCGTGTTAATCTAGAACATTAATGCATGAACCAATCAATCTTAAGAAGACTACTAATTGAAACAAGATGAAACCTTTAAAGAATAAGAAAAATAGTAGTGCTATTCTAACAGTAAGTTTTATATGTCAAAATTCTACTTCATCTTTTCAATAATTTTGAAAAGATAAAGTAGAGTTTTGACATGTGAAAGTTAATGTCACTCAAGCATTTTTTAAGAAAAATTATATAAATCTTGTTGACCAAGTACCAAGGGATAGAATAAGATCAGTTTAATAATTTTTTTTTGAAATCTCACGTTGGCTAATGGAGGGAGTTGTTCCATTAGAAAATTATAAATAGAAATAGAAATGAAGGATTAACAAGAATAAGAAAAGTATCAAGGCTCAGTGCAAAAAAAAAAAAATATCAATGGTAGTGCCCAAAAAATATATATATGAAGGGTTAAAGCTTCTACTTAATTACATAAGCCTATGAGGAAAAATACAATAATTTTGTAAGTTGGGAGGATCTCTCATCTACATATTTTAACCTACAAATTTGATCATTCATATCTCTCTTTCTCTCTCTCTCTATGTACACACACACACATACTTTTGTAGATTATGTTACATAATTATTAGGTATGTCTACATGTATGAGAATTTTGTGCTCACACCCAACCAGTGGATGACAAAAATCCTTTAAGCCCTTACAAAAAACCATGACATCTCTCGATAGGGAGAGATTCGACTCAGACAACATTGGCTAGACCCATATCATGTATGGGGTAAATTGCCTTAAAACTCTCACATACTCAACATAGGCTGTGTAAGATAACCAAGTTTTCCCAAAGCTCGAGTTGTTAGGAAGTAAAAATCTTATTTATTTTTTATAATCTAACACATCCCTACATGCAAGCGTCCACCAAGCGCGGCACGTGGAACATAATTAGGGTATAAATGCCTCTAGCAAGTCTTGAACCCAGGACCTCTTGTAACCTTAATACCATGTAAGATAACTAAGTTTCTCAAAATCTCAAATTGTTAGGAAGTAGAAATCTTATTTATTTCTTTTATAATTTAACACCCCCCTCACGTGCAAGCATCTACCAAACATGACCCGTGAAACATAATTAGGATATAAATGTCTCCATCAAGACTTGAACTCAGAACCTTTTATAACCTAGAGCTTTGATACCATGTAAGAGAACCAAATTTTTTAAAAAACTTGAACTATTAGAAAGTGAAAATCTTTTTATTTTATTTTATAATCTAACAGGCCCGACCCAAAGTGGTCGATCTCGATGAGATCAGAGTTTGTGTGGACCAAACTGCCTCAAAACACATTTTTTCCAGCTACATTATTGGTAACAAAAGAGATCACAAGAGGATCAAGAAGACGAGACGAAAAGTAAAGGAAAATACTGTTTTTTTGTTTTTTACAGTCTTCTCCATCGGTTGCAAAGAAAAGTCTTCCAGCAAGATAATAACACAAAAACAATAGCGGTCAAAAAGAATTACGCGGAATTGCGCAACTGTTCTGCATTGGTTACAAAGAGACGTCTTCTAGCATAAACTAGAACAAAGAGAGTATAGTATATCAAAGAGTAAAAGCCTGACCGTCCTAAATTTTCCATATGCAAGGACACAGCTGGAGCAAAACACACCCTGCTCCTAATGATTTGAGCACGCTCCTAGCCTGATTGGGCTCGGGGGACTAGCCTAGATAAGGGCTCCAAACATAAACATAGTACATAGTAGACAACAAATTCTGACGAACGGGTAGGGAAGCAACACCAAACCTCACAATATGCAACCATGAGGACGGCTGTTTCACAAGGGCAGCATATATCTTTAGAATATTCATCAAGATAAGTTTCTGCAAAAACATACATCTATAAATCAAAGACAATGTCTAAATTCTATAGACCTTTGGTTTTCAGGTTTTCCCTTGGAGAAAAAACATGCAAACATGCAAGCCAATTTAATAGGCAGCACTTGATTACAAGAATTTGAGAAATTTTTTTTTGAAGTGTGACAATGGACGTACCAGTAGGGGAAGAGTATTGGGACTTAGATGTCCTTATGGTACAACTGCCCATTCTCTCTATAAATCTTTCGGATGAGCGGGATGTGCATCACTTTCTCCCAATCTTCCCCCTCATCCCTCCTTACTTTGTTCATGCATTCTTCAGAAACCAGACCCAGGTACAGTTCTTTGAGGTTGATGAGGTGCTTGATCCCAGCGGGAACACTCTCAAGTTTCTCGCAAGAAAGAAACTCCAAGTAGTCAAGATTGGGCATGGCTCCTTGTTCTATCACCATGAGACGAAGAATGGTGAAGTTATGGATATGCAGTCTCCTTAGCTTTAAAAAGCCCCCACTTCTCGTGCGTAGTTTTTTTCCACAATAGGCATCATTATGCATATTGAGCTCCACCAAGCTGGGCAAGTGTTGGAGGATGAAGAAGGGGTCATCCTTCAGTTTGGAGAAGTTGAGCCTCAGCTTTGCAAGGCTCTTAAACAATAAAATCGAGTCTGGTAGCCTCGGCAGCTGGCCTCTCAGGTTGATGCTCCTAAGAAAGGGAGAAGCAACTGGAAGAGACTCTACATCAATCAGCTCATGGTCATGACCTGGGTACAAGTACAAAGACTCAAGCTGGGACATATTCCTGATAGAGTCACAAAGGTCCTTCCCATCACCTTGCCCCATCTTTGTAATACAGAGCCTCTTCAGCTGGGACAACTTGCTCAACTCTTTAAGCTGATCAGCACCCCCTGTGATGTTCACGTGTCCCAGCTTCTGCAAAGCTGTTAAACTCCCCATTCTTTCCGGTATCTCCACACCAAGGAAAATCTGTTCATAAATAAGTATGTGGCGCAGATTTTTGAGTTCAACAATTTCTCTGGGTAGTGCTGAAACTGGTGTTCGCTTGAGATCCAGAGTCTGCAAGTTTTGGAGCTTCCTAATGGATTTGGGGAGCTCCCTAATGTTTGTTTTCCTCAGATGTAGATATGTCAAATGGAAAAGGCCTAGTATCTCAGCTGGAAATGACTGCAATGGTACCTTTTTTAGGTGCAGAACCTTCAAGTTTCTGAAACCCGGGCTCAAGCGAGCTTCACTGCTGCCTAATAAGATCAAAGAACGAAGACGATGCAGCTTAGGACTGTCCATCAGATTCTGCCCACTACTGAGCACCAATCGCCGGACTTTTTCATCCATCCCAGAGCCATCTTGAGACCATGTTGCATGGAAATTTTGTTCTCTACATTTCTGTACAACTAGCTCGTACATTATGTCATGGACTCGACACCGATGAACCCTCCCGAAGCAATCCAATTTCACTGCCTGAACTAAATTCCTCTGAACAAGTTCATTCAGATAGCTCTCGGATACCTCCTCAAGACTCCTGTTGCTCATCTGTTTAATGAATCCCTCCGCAATCCAAAGCCGAGTGATTTTAGATCTTTTCATGGTATAATCCACTGGGAAAATACCGAAGTACAAAAAACAGGGTTTGAGATGGTAGGGAAGATCATCGTAACTCAACCAAAGGATGTCCTTCATGGGTTCCAAATTTTGGTTCGCTTCTAGTTCTGACCTGAGATAGCGATGAACACGCTCCCATTCTGACAAATTTTTTGTCTTCGTCGACAAGACGCCCCCAATTGCAACAATCGCCAAAGGCAAACCTGCACACACCTCAACGATGCTTCTTGATGTTTCTTCCAGTTCTGAAGGGCACCCATCTCCAGTCTCAGCACCAAATGCCTTCTTGCAGAAGAGAGTCCATGCTTCATCCTTGGACAATGGCTCTAGCTTGAGAACATTCTCATCATCGGGGTTAGAACAGTAAGAAGCAACCTTCGTGTTGCGTGTAGTTACAATTATACTACTTTGGAAACCGTTCTCTGGGAAGGCGCATTTGATGGTGTTCCAGTCATCCTCAGTCCAAATATCATCTAAAACGATTAAATACCTCTTTTTTTGCAGAAACTTCCTCATGGTCGCCACCAGCCGGGCATCGTCTTCCCCGGCCACCATCAGCTTCTTCTCCTCGCGTGCCATCAACTGCTCTTGCGTCTTGAGCTGCTTGATCATGGTCTTCAAGACCTTTCTGAGCCGGAACGTCTTCGACACGGAAACCCAAGCTCGGCACTCGAAGTGCTTCTTCACTCTCTTGTCCTCGGACACCTTCCTCACGAGAGTGGTCTTGCCGACGCCGGCCATCCCCGTGACTGAGATCACCGCAGGCTTTGATTCCTGCGTGACCAGTCGCCGGATGAGGTCCTCCCGCGGGTTCTCGATGCCGACCACCTGTGACTCCTCAACGAAGAGCGAGGTCAGATTTGACCCTCGCCGAGAGCGATGCTCGTCGCCGCCGCCGCCGGCATCAGGAAGGGAAAAGCTCTTTGCTCTGTCAGATATCTTTCCTAACTGACACTGATGGTCTCTGACCTTGGAGGAGATCCGGTGCCGGGACCTCAGCTGCCGGAAGTATAAGGTGTGCCAGCCGGGCCGCCCCATCTGGTACAGGAACTCGTCAACAGAGTCCTCAATGTCGTAGGCCTCCTCGCGGACCTGCTTCACCCACACCTTCACGGTGTCGTCGCGGAGCTGGCGCTTGTCGGCGTCCCGGAGGAATGCCCGGATCATCTCCAGGTCCTGCTGAATTGAGGCGACCCCCTTCTTGGCCCCCTTGAGCAGTGTGACCTCTTCAATGATCAGCGGCGTGAGCAGCTCAATCAGAATGGTCACGGCCGTCTCCGCCATGTCTGTGAGCGAGGTGCTCTTCCCTTCTCCACCTCCTCCCTATTAAATCAAATCTCTCCGTGTAAGGTGGGCAATGGCAATGGCCATGGCCATGGCCATCTTCTTCCAAGCTTCCCCCCAATAATTTTAATGAAGACAAAGTCCAAGAACTTTTTGGACAGCCTGTGGATATTGATAACGTGCAGAAAGATTGATTGGTAGATATGGTTTCCTCCACTGAAGGTCCAACCTATGATGGGGTCTGATCCGAATTCAACACAACATCCAGCAATCATCTGCCCTGGCTGGTCAACCCCGCAACTTACAGGAAGCTGCTTTCTGTGTAGAAAAGCTTGTGTGCGCTGATTTTAGATTCTGTGGCTTACGGGTTCTTGTGGGGTAGGTGTGAATTGAGGCGTCTTTGGCTACGAGCTTTGCTCCAGAGTTGCATAAATTTATGTCGCCTTCACTGTAAGGTAATTGTTTTCTAGAAGGTCACCGATTTTTCTTTTCTTCCCATTGTTTTTTTGTGGGTGGAAGGTCACCGATTTTTAAACTTACAACTTACAAGAAACCATTCTGCTTTGTTTGGTCATTTGATGTAAAAATGAGCTTCAACTGCCACGGAATGACACAATTGTGTTGCAACTCTGGACTAACGATCAACTAGACTCTAGCATTGTGAACCTTGGCTTGGGTGGTACAAAATGATACATGTGCCGTTTGTGTTGCTACTCTGCACTAATGATCAAATAGACTCTCGCATATGTGAACCTTGCATGGATGGTGCAAAATGATATATGTGCCCTTTATACCCTCAACAAAGAAGTGTGTCCCAATGCCCACGATCGGGCGTCATTTCTGCTTCATCAGAGGAAAATGAAGCGCCTCCCCCTGTTGGTAGTCATTGATCACCTCGGACCATCGATCATAGACTAAATGTCATCGTGCCCTATCCCATGCCCCCCTCTGCCTCGTAGGGCCGCCCTCTCTATCATGATTTCATCCTGCATTGCGATCTCTCCCTCCGGCATGATAGGAAGACTTCTTTCTTTTTCTGTCCCCGTTGTGGAAAAAGAACCATCCCGAAAGGGTTATGTATTTGGGTTGAAAGCAGGCAAAGGTGGTGTTGATTCTTTAAGTCTCCATAGATCACAGTTCGACAAAGCAAAGGAGACTGGTTTGAGGTGCCACAATGTGAGTGTAAGGATTGTATTTCATTGATTAAGCAAGAAAAGTTGTATTAAGAGGGTGGGGATAAGTTCTGGTTTGTTATAAATTCCAACTACTACCAACATGGAACTGTTAATTATCAAGAGACAACTGCCAATAGGTAAAATTTTCAAAATCTTGACTGTCAAATCTCACTTGACATCTGCCAAGTGTCAACGTGTATATAATAGATAGAAGTGGAAGAGCAAACTTCGTTTTGTGTTTGGAATAGCTATTGGGAATGTAATAAAAAAACTATAATAACTGTGATGCAAAGAGGAAACTCATATTTGTTACATGAATTATGAGGAATTGTTGGCTAAATTACATGATGTGAGTGTATGCCCTAGGAAGGAGAATTCATTGAAATTGAGTTTTAGGTATCATTTGACCGTCCCTAAAGAGCTTCCGCCAATAGAAATTTATGACACCAAAAAGTCTTCATAGTTTCTTGCGTAATACAAACTTAAGGACAAATAAAATCCTATTGATCATAGCCAAAGTAAGAAAAGAACTTGTGTTTGAAGGATTTTTGAAACATGTGGGTGCAACAATGGAGTCAAAGGAGTGTGATTATCTAGCCAATGGCAAGGTATTAGATATTGGGTGAGTGAAAGAAACAAAAATGGGGGATACATGTTAAGAAAAGGAGTAGAGTTCAAGGTGAAGGGGTTTATGGGAGAAAGAGGATTGGATTGCAAGGGGAATGATAGTATGAATGGAAAATCAAGAGTTTTTTCAATATTGCCTGGCCAAAGAATGAAAAATTCTATATTCCCTTGATTTTAAACAGAAATGCCATAAAACCTGGAATAATATAATATATGGTAAATTTTGGACTAAAATTTCCCTGACCGGAGATAGGGTTTTATATCATGTAAAACCCTCACTAAGTCACATTCATTGTCATATGACTTTAAATGCCAACAATTCCTCCAATTGAAAAGGCTTTTCCGATTGAAAACTCCGTTCCGATTGGAGCGTCCTCTAATTGAGCAGTGCTCACTCTGCGTGAGCGAAGTTTTTTCGACATATCCGTCCAAACATTGAAGATTAGCGTTTGTTTTGGAACGATGAAGAACACTCTGGCGTTAGTTCTAGAACAAGTTTTTTTCGCAAGTTGAGTTTGAAACTGTATGCCCAAAGTTGGTTCTTCTTAGTAGCAAGGTTCCGTTTGGCCATCCTGGTAAAAGAGTAAACTTTTTCGGCCGAATGAGTGATGAATTCGGCTTGGAGAACATTAGCGGCAGTTTTTTTGGTAAAGCATCTTGGATATTTGTATGCACGATTTTTTATTTGGCGTGTATGAGAGCACATGACATAGGCTATCGAAGCATACTATCGTTTGGTCAATGATACGATAAGTCTTATATCATGTGTTTCATAAGACGTTGGAAACATGATGTTCAACCATTACGATATTGTGTATGAGACAGTACAACAAAATGTACTACTAGCGACGCTAATAATGGCCTAAGTGTCGCTAATGACTATTAGTGACGTTTAAAAAGCATCGATAATAGTCCCGTCGCAACTGCTCATTAGCGACGCTTAAGGAAAGCATCGCTAAAAAATAAAAAAATATTTGAACTGGTTAGGTCATTCAAGACCCGCCCGTGCTACGCGGATCAATGGTGACCCACAAAAGCAGGTCAAGAGACCTGCTTCTGCGGGTCATCTTCAACCTCTCGACAGAGAGAGGCGGGACGATAGTTGTGTGAGACTCCTGCCGGCCCCCAAGGATGCAATGACGCGGGATGGAGGTTGTGGGCGGTGGCGGTGGAGAAGAGTGGGGCAAAGGCTCAGAAGTGGGAGGGAGGAGCTAAGTAGACGGGAGGAGGGGAAGGAGTGGGGTGGGGAAACTAGGGAGAGAGGGGGAGTAGTCGCCAAGGTCCTGGTCTCTAGGAGGCGGTCACAGGGAGGCGATTGCCGAGGGTTAGTGAGATAGGAGAGGGGAACTGGGGAGAGAGGGAGAGGAGTGGCCACCGGGGGACTGCTCTCCAAGGGGTGATCAGCAGGTGGTGGGCGATCTCTGGGGGCCCGGTGGTTGCCGGCAGTGGTTAGCGGTTGAGGAGGGTGAGAGGGGGATGGGGATTTATAGGAGTACACGGGTGAAATTTCCCCCACACAAGGGTTTTTGCAATTCTTCGAGTGGGAGTGTCACAAAAAGGGGGAAAGAGAGACCAAAAAGAGAGAGAGGGAGGGAGGAGAGAGAAAAGAGGAGAGAGGGAGGGAGAGAGGAGAGAGAGAGGGAGGATAGAGAAAAGAGAAGAGAGGGAGGGAGGAGAGAGAAAAGAGGAGAGGGAGGGAGGTGAGAGAATAGAGGAGAGAGAGAGGGAGTGGGGAGAGAAAAAAGAGGAGAGAGAGAGGGAGGGAGGAGAGAGTGAAAGAGGACAGAGAGGGAGGGAGGGAAGAGAGAGAAAAAGAGGACATAGAGGGAGGGAGGGAAAGAGAGAGATAGAGGAGAGAGAGGGAGGGAAAGAGAGAGATAGAGGAGAGAGAGGGAGGGAGGGAGGGAAAGAGAGAGAGGAAGAAGATAGAAGAGAGAGGGAGAGAGTGAAGAGAGGGGGAGGAGAGAGAGGGAGGAGAGAGAGGGAGGGAAAGAGAGAGAGCTAGAGGAGAGAGAAAAGAGAAGAGAGAAAGGGAGGAGAGGAGAGAGAAAATAGAAGAGAGAGGGGGAGGAGAGAGAGAGAGAAAATAGAAGAGAGAGGGGGAGGAGAGAGAGGGAGGAGAGACAAAATAGAAGAGAGAGAGAGAGGGGGGGGAGGTGAGAAGGGAAAAGAGAGAAAAGAAGACTTTGAATTTGTTATTTTAACAGAAATTAAGCTATTAGCAATGCTTGAGAATGAGCGTCGCTAATAGTAATTTATTTGCGACGCTTGGGAATTAGCGTCACAATAATATATTCTATTAGTGACGCTCTTCTCCTAGCATAGCTACAAGATTTAGGCTTAATTTTAAAAAATTAAGATATTAGCGACACTCGTAACAAAGCGTCGCCAATAGTATAAGTAGTTGCGACGATAAATGTGCAGCGTCGCTATTACTTATACTGAGCGTTGCTAATAGGTTTGAAATTTTAAAAAAATGATTGCTATTAGCGACGCTCAGCACGAGCGTTGCTAATAGTGTATGTAATTGAGACACATACAAATTAGTGTTGCAATTACTTATTCTATTAGCGACGCTCGTTGATAAGCGTAGCTAAAAGGTCAATTTTTTTTAAAAAAGATAGTATAATATGTTTATAAAAAATACACTTTCTCCTCCATATCTCTCGCCTCCCTCTCTCTCTCTCCCTGTCTCCTCTCTCTCTCCTCCCTCTCTCTTTCCTCCCACTTTCTCTCCTCTCTCTCTTCCCTCTCTCTCCTCCCACTTTCTCTCCTCTCTCTCTATATCCTCTCTATTTTTTTTCTCTCTACATATTTTAAAATTAATATAATAAATTTTTATTTATTTATTTTTTAATTGATTTTTAAATAAAAAATATAAAAAAATTAAAATTAAAATTTACCCTCTCTCTCCTCTCCCCTCTCTCTACTCTCTCTCACCTCACCCCCTCTCTCTCCTCCCTCTCTCTCTTATAATTGATTTTTAATTGATTTTTAATTATTTATTTATTTCTATTATAATGAAAGCTATTATGATAGCATTAAGAGTTTGAGACCTGAGGGTTTCGACAGATTAAGTTTCATGTTTGAGTTAGCCGATAATGAGTCGGCTGAGTATTTCTCATATCTTGTCATGATGTTTATCCTGTAGGATGTTGTATGTGTATTGTATCTAAGCCTAAACATTTAATGCTATATTGAGAGCATTGTATATTTCTGCCCTTAGTTAATACTGTATGATTTTGCCCAAAGGTGATTCTCCAGTGACATTCATTTCCATTTTGACATTGGAACTTATTAATTTTAATGAGTTTTAGTGGTTAGGGCTGCACAAAAAACCCAACCCTACCTGAACTAGGTAAACCCGACCCAAAATTAACTGGGTTTGGGTCAGGTACTTACTCAGGTCAGGCAGGGTGTAAAAAAACCCATATCAGTTTTGGGTTGGGTTTAATAAAAAAACCCAAAACCCAACCCTACCAGGATGCTTTAAGTCATTACCCAAACGGCAAACCCAAACCCTAATACCCTTTCTCCATTATGACTATTGCACAGCGGTGACATTCCGATTTGGCCATTCATCCTCCTCCCTTCATCGTTGGCTTGCCAGCCTCCCCCGGTAGCCCCTTTATCTCCCTCGTCTACAGCTTGTCGGCCTCCCCCTTCATCCTCCTCGTCTGCAACTTGCCATCCTCCCCCCTTTGTCCTCCTTGTCTGTGGTATTCCGACCTCCCCCTTCTTCCTCCATGTATGCGACAACCCATCGCCGGCCCCCCTTCTTCCTCCAAGTCTGTGGTATGCTAGCCTCCCCTTCACCGGTTGACCACAACCTTTGTGTCATCCTTGTCTGCGGCTGTCACACCCTGGGTTTTTCAAACTATTTTCTAGTAAATTTTCATGAAATTTTTTTGCAATATAACGGCTGTAATTTGTGAAAATTGACGAAAATCGAAACCTGTGAAAACATTTTATATTTCCCACATCATCAATTTAAAATCACACAACCTGAATTTTTCTTTTAAATCATCAAAACACATTGACTAAACACCCGGGCGTGAGATCAAACAAACACACGTAAAATCACGAGTGTCATGGCCATGGGCTTAAAAACACATCTCCCAGGCATAGCCGAGTACAAGTTCGGTAACAATCCAAATATAAACAATCCATATACAAGTTCAAAATAATACATGCATAAGCTCTCAACTCACCCAATTCATGTATACTCAAGAATTACATCAGATCGTGGCATAACTAACCAAAATAAACTAAACAGTCAAAAATTGACCTGAAGTCCATAAGTCTGTCCTCTCCTCCAAAACTAAGTCCCGCTTATGAACCTCTCGTGTTGGGACTTGCAGAAGTCACTGGAGGATCTGAAATTCAGTAGAGGAAAAATGAGTATTTTCATACTTAGTAGAAAATACCCAGTAGGGGATTCCTAAACAATAAACTTGTAAGTCCAAACATAGCTGCCTTCATGAAACATAACATGAAGCAACAAAATATGAAAATCAAAGTCTCTCAAAATATGATGCTCATAATAGTACACATATCACGAACTCATGTTCGTCCCATCTTACCACACAATCCTACGCATATACATACACTTACTGTCTTACTCAAACTCTTACAGTTACAGTCCTGCTCTTACAGTCTTACTCAACAGATACACTTACAATCGACACCTAGAGCTCATTATCAAGCTAATCAGCTCCAATGTCGATGGAAAGGAATGCCACTAGGGCGTCACCTTATCCTCCGGAGAGTACTAGACGCCATGGACTTTTCCGAAGGCAAGGTACACCTATGCTCATGGGGTACAAGATCAAACAGGTAAGAGTAGTTCTATGATACTACTTACCTAAGCGCACAAACATAGATGGCCACACATTAGGGCCATACAATCGCCCACACTTTAGGGGTTTTATAGTGCCAATGCCACTCTTGGGCAGAATCATATAGTGCTCTCAAAAGAGCATCAAACGTCTGGGCTTAAATACAACACCCAGATAAACTCCCGCAGGATACACACCATGGCTCAACATGAGAAATGCTTAGCCGATTAATCACCAGCTAGCTCAACCACGGAACTTAATCCATCTATCTACTAAAGTCTCAAACTTATAAGGTTAACATTTTAGTTTTTCTTAACATTCTAGTTTTAATTAAATACATTATGCTCGTGTAATTTTCCTCTGAAATCATACTATTATAAAGTCTCCTAGTAAACATGAAACTAAGTCTGTTTGCCCCGAGAACTCTGAAGCGTTCCGCTCATTACATCAAAGCCTGATCCAATCCAAATTAATTTCAGCCCATCAAGCATACACATATCGATGCTATCAATATAAACATCCACCATTGCACATGTCAAACCACACAAATCTAACCAAACACTCCTTACAATTATAGCACATCCAACATGTGCCTAAACCATTGCAAATGCATGCAGATAAATTATCTTACTAGCATGCAAATACTTACACTGCAAACATGTACAATTCATCATTTTCCGAGCCAATAACATGTCATTTAATTAGCATTTGCATAAGCTAATATCATGCCATTATATGCAATATCCATAGCATTACGCATTATGAAACATGTAATTATATTGGCCCTAGCATGCATTCTAACATACCAAGCACGCTACAATAGAATTACAAGTTCAAAGCCCTGTACCTCGCTTTCCGAGCATATGAATGATGTCCGTGCGCATAATTGTGACAACGTCAGCGACAAATTTGACAAACCAAAGCCTCGCTTTCTACAAAACAAGCTACCCCTGGGTGTGAAAGTGTTGCAAGCTTGCTGGTGGTTTACACGATGAATGGTTCGGTCCCAATTCAACACCCGTCAATCTCCGTGCCTCTCGTCGACACGTACAAGAGGCGATCGGGGGTGGACACTATGCCCAAAATGGCTGATATGCAAGCCCAAATTTCTGTATGGTGTCTAGCTCCACCGTCGGTCACCGGAAGATCATGGTGGATCGTCAGAAGCTGGAATTATCCCAGGTAAAGGTCGGCAATCATTGTTCCGTGGGCCAAAATTCACGTATAAGGGCTAGAGGGGCGTGGGTTAAGGTAGAGAGCTGAGGAGGAGGAGAAATGAGGTGACGGCAGCCAGCCATCGCCGTCGGCAAGGCCACACGACCGCTGGACAACAAAGTTTTTGCTTCCTGGTTGTGAATTTTTTGGTACAAAAACAGGGGACGGTGGATGGGAGGAAGGTTGGAGAGGAGAGAGGAGGGTGTGGGGAGGAAGCCTCTAACCAGAGGAGGGGTGGAGAGGTGGTGGCTTTGCAGAAATGACGCACGACGGTCTCCAAACGAAGCTCCGACGCTCCTAACGACTAAAAGGGTGAAAACCGAGCCAAATTCCGGTAGCTCAAGGAGGAGCAAGGAGGTGACAGCGGAAGCTCTAGTCAGTACCACCGGACTCGTGGTAGCTAGGTGAAGTGAGATCCGGCAAGAAACAACAGATTCCAATGATGGAGGAGGTGCGACAGAGGGTCCGGAAAAGCCCTCAGTTTTCCTTTGCTCACTGTGAGTTTCTGTATGTTTATGGAATGAACGGATGGGACGTGGCTGAAAAGCCACAATCCACTATTTATTTATAAGCTTTTTTAATTAATCACACATCAGCCCCCTTTTTCACGTGTTGCCGCTTCCCTACATGCGCCATGCCTCCCCTAATGCATCCAAAAGCTAGTAAACACTTTGGGCCTAGCTTTTTCGTACTAAGCCTCCCTCCATATGTCGAAGCTTTATTTTACGTACCAAAGCCTTGACTTGCATGCCAATTGCATATTTTAGGCGCAAAAGCCCTTTTTGCGTGTCAAAACCCTCTCTCCACGCGAAAGGTTTAATTTATGCAAAACCTCTTTACTTACTTTTAAGCTCCAAACGTAACACCATGTACACATACATCTATGGAACAAAATACAAAGTAATTATAAGGGACAACTTGACTTTTATTTTCCACAAAAACAAGTAGAAGCTGTGAAAAAATCTGGGTCATTACAATGGCCTACTCAAAAAACTCCTCCCCGTCCTCACCCCCTTCGTCCCCCCTCGTTAGTTGCTTGTGGACCTCCCCTTCTTCCTCCAAGTCTACGGCCTGCCAGCCTCCCCATCGCCGGCATCCTCCTTTGTCCTCCCTGTCTATGGGCTACCTAAAAAAATCCCTCTTTCACCTTCATCAGCCAGCCTGAAGTGGACAACCAACCTCTGTCTCTGTGGTATGTGAAGGCTGGAGGTGTGTACATTCTAACTCATAAGGTATGCTGCAAAGAAGTTTACTTTTTTAATTTTTTGTTTGATTTTTTTTCTTACAATGAAGCTAATATCAAATTTTTTGCTTTATGTACTCAGATGTCTATTTTGCATCATAACATAGTATATGAGTTATTTGATTAATCATTTTTTTCCTTGCCTTGATTCTGATTCAATGCAATAAAATGTTTGAATTCTAATTCAATGAAATAGATTTTGTAATATAGTAGACTAGTTTTGTCTTGCCCTTTTGTTCTTGTTGCATTGTCTAAATTTAATTACTATTGTGATTTTTATATTACTATCTATGCTATGAATTATACTTGATTATTTCATATTTTAGTGTTTATTCTCACTTTGAAAAATCAGTGTACAAGTATTTTTGTATTGATTGAAATTACCAAGCGTTTAATTTATTTTGGATTTTAATTCAGGTTCCCGGGTAGGGTTTAGGTTTTATCTTGGGTCGGGTAGGGTTTTAGTATTTCGGGTTGTATCTCGGGTAGGGACAAGTACTGCAATCTCGGGTTCTATCTTGGGTAGGGTCGGGTACTACAATACCCAACCCCACCCTACCCAAGATACAACCCTATCAGTGGTCGATAGTATATATATGATTGTAAGAGTAGATAAGTTTCTTAGTAAGTTTGTGAGATTATGAGCAAGGCTATAAGTGTAAGATTCCAAGTAAGATAGTAAACATATATTTCTAAGCAAGATTGTAGGCATATATATTTAAGCAAAACTGCAACCGTATATTTCTGAGCAAGATTGTAAGAGTAAGAATTTGAGTAAGATGGTAAGAGTAAGACTTTAAGTATAAGGGTTGTACGAGTATGACTATAAGTGTAAGAGAGGTAAGATGATATGTGTTTGTGCATGATTACTATATTATAAAACTCTAATGTATTTGTGTGATTTATGCTTCATGTTTGAGTTGCATGAATGCATCTATGTATGTACTTCAGAGTTCACTGTTTAGAACTTCCTTGTAGAGTATGAAAATATTCATTTCCCCTCTTTTTAGCCCCATTGTGCAGGTGGCTTTTGCAAGTTTGTGACAGAGAGCTCTTGGAGATGGACGCTTGTTTCCATTGGTAGACCAATTTCTTTTGGCTCAAGTATACCCTTGATTCACTGCATTATTTGTGCCACGATATGATGTATTAGGTGAGATGAAAATTAAGAAATTTATACTTTTTGGACTTGTAATTTTGATTAGACTGTGGACTATTTATGGGACATATACTCAGGGATGCTTGAGAGAGATTAGTATTTAAAGCTTATGATCATAACAATTTATTTCATACTTTTGTTTTAGAAGTAGCACTTGAGAATGATTGATTTGGCCGTACGATGTTCGATCGAAAAGAAAAATTGTATGAGTAAATTTGATTTATGATGTTTTAAATTATAAAACTGTTTTCATAGGCTTTGTATTTCCTCATTTTCCCCTCTTTATAGTCATTATAATGCAAAAAATTTCCCTAACTTTTTCAGAAAATATGTTAAAAATATCAAGTGTTACATATAAAAGACTTTCAATAACATAATCTCACCATTAATAGAAGAAGAATAAGACATGATGAATCAATTAAGCACAAGTAAACAAGTTTAAACAAACACAGAAAAATCACAAAAATACACCTTTTGGAAGAGTGAGTAAGATTAAGCAAGATAAACACACCCTAGCATGCAAAACATGATTGCTAACATGAATTAAGAGTAAATTTCAAACAAAAATCCTCAATTACCACTTGAGAATTTATCATCCATCTAATCAATCTAGTGGATCACCACATTGTCCCTAGTCCAGTCATCTTATAAAGATAAAGACTACGAGATATGACCTCATTGGGCAAGATTTTCGTATATAGCAAAAACAACAAAAACCTAAAGTCTATATGCATTTAGACCTAATCTATATATAAACATTTAAACTAAATATGCAAGATCACGTAAGGATTTTTACGTAAAAAACCACAACTAGGGTAAAAAACCATGACGACTGCTATTGGTCTAAAATCAATGCACTAGATAGTATGACACTACATAGACACAAACAAACCGCCAACTTTTGTAGTTTGACTCTATCCTAAAAGCTCTTTTTTTTAGACATTCAACAATTTCTTTCGTTGCTAGCCTTTAAAACTTCTCCCTCAAACACTATAAAGTTTCACTCCAAGAAAAAAAATTATTAATGACGCTTAAAATGCATTGTTGAACGCACCACAAAAAGTCCTATCACTACTACTCATTTTTTACACATATGAAAAAGCATCGCTACTAGTACTACTATTAGCAACACTTTTTTTGTATTGCTAATACAATTTTTTTTCCGATGCATTATAAAACATCACTAATATGAAAAAAATATTTAAAAAATATAAAATCCTTATATTTTAGCTATGCTTTGGAAAAAACATTGCTAATAAATTGTAAATAATTAATGTAAATAAGTGTCGCTAATATTATATTATTAGTTATGCTTATTAACAAGTGACGCTAATGATATATTATTAGCGACACTTTCTAAACCTTCACTAATACATAAATTTTTTTAAAAAATTAGAAAACTTATTAGTGATGCTTTGTTTGCATCACTAATAAGAAAAAAACTTATTTGCAATGCTTTTAAAAGAATCACTAATAAGAAACAAAAAATCCCTCTCTGGTAGAGGAGCAAGGGGGGCCTCAAAGCTGGATCTTGTGCTCCTCTCCTCTACTCTTCCCAGGAGGAGCAAGGGAGAGGGGGGAAGAGTAGCAGAGAGGGGGTGAGACAAAAGGAACATAGGGGAGGGGGTGCTGTGTTCTGGCACCAAAGCCGCATCTAGTGGTGCCTTTTCTTTTGGTGCTAGAGTTTGCAAGGGGAGCCGTCGGAGAGGAGCTAGGGGGGGGGGATTAAATAGACACCCGCGTGCTATATTTTGGCCACTCAACCCTGTTTGCCAAGCTTCCTTATAAACATTGCAAATAAATTCCTAATTGTGACACTTTCATATAAGCGTTGCAAATAGCAGTCTATTTGTGATGCTTATTTGAAAGCATCCAAATTCTATTTGTTTTTAAAAAATAGAATTGAACTATATGTGATGCAAATAGTGGTACTATTTATGATGCTTTTGTGTAAGCATCACAAATAGTAAAGTAATTTGCGATGCTTAAATAAAAATGTTGCAAATGCTATTTTTTTAACATTATCTCTCTCCTCTCTTTGTCTCTTCTCTCTCCTCTCTACTCTCTCTTCTCTCTAAGCTCTCTCTCCTCTCTTCTCTCTCTATCTCTCTCATTTGCCTCTTTCTTCTCTCTTTCTCTCTCTCTCCCTCCCTCTTTCTCTCTCCAGCTCTCTCTTCTCTCTGTCTTGCTCTTCTCTCTATGTCATCTCTCTCTGTTCTCTCTCTCTCTCTCACTCCGCTATCTCTCTCTCTTCTCTCTCCCATCTCTCTCTTCACTTTTTTCTTAGTTTCTCCATCCCTCTCTCTTTCTCTCATGCTCATCAACATGAGCCCCAGCTTTGAGGAGAAAAGGGGAGAAAACATGGGATTTAATTTAATTTTTTTGGGATTTTTATTATATATTATATACTAAAATAATAAATATTAAATACAATTATAAGGTATTATCAACACTTATGAATATGCCTTCCACTCGTGCGTATATGCGTGGTTCACCCATGGCTCTTCCCTATAGATAGAGAATAATTGTTCAGTTTTTGGAGGAGTTTTTTTTTGACATTTTGAACCCGACTTCACCCATTCAATAGGCGTTCTTAACTAATTAATAGGAATTTTTAACTAATTTTAGGGTGCTCTATGCAATGGAAGGGTCTATTCCTCAAGTTGGCTACTCTAAAGGGGGGAAATGACCCGGGGCAAGAGGAGGCTCTGTCTGTCGCCCTCTAAGCCCAAATAGAGAGAAGTGGCCCAAAGAAAGAGGAAGTTCCACCCTCAACCGATGGGCTGCAACGAGAGAGAATTGTCCCTAGGTAAGGTGATGTTCCATTTGCTGCCTTTGAGAGTGCAAAAAGAGAAACTCCCCAGGGGAAATGGGAGGTTTTGATTGTTGCCTTTAGGCACAAAGAGAGAGAAACATCTCATAATAAGAGGAGACTCCGTCCTTCATCATTGGGTAGTGAAGAGAAGCAAGTCCCGGGAAAAGGGGAGGTTTCATCAGCCTCGAGTGTCCACGGTTAATGGGAGGCATTGTCCCCCATCCTAGGGCGTGTAAAGATATAAATTCCCTGGGTGAAGGGGAGGCTCTATTTGCTGCCTACAAGTGTGAAAAGAGAGACACGCCCATGTAAGGGGAGGTTTTGTTTGCTGCCTATTGGCGCATGGAGAGAGAAAGAGATAAGCCCTCTAAAATAGGAGAATTTGTCTGTCACCTTTGGGTGCAATGAGAGAAATGCCCAGGGTGAGGAGAAGTTCTATTAGCCGCTTTCAGGCAGGAAAAGGAGGAACATTTCGATGCAAGAGGAGGCTCCACCCGCTGTCTCCAAACTTGAAAAGGAGGACGTCTTGAAGGAATGAGCAACTCCGAATGCCACTACTTTCAGATATATTAGGAAAGCATGTGTTTCTGACTCTGATTTATAATACGTGTTTATATAATGCATATGCTTCTTAGTTAGTTAATTTAGAGGCTCAATAACATAAATGTTTTGTCGTGATCCAATCTTCTACGATTTGCTCTGCTATGCTCTAATGTGATATGATTTGATATTGTAATGACCCATTTTTTGGTTATGCCAAATCTGAGGGGTTAGGGAGTTTTAAGGGATAGAATCCCCGTATACGAGTAGAGCTCGAAGTAACGAGTGTAACAAATCAAAAAAATGTGAATCAGAGGTCGGGAGTGAAAGTTACGACCTTAGGAAGCATGCCATATGGGCAAGATCCACTTGAAAAGAGCTGGATAATCTACCCATTTGTGGTCTTGTTTTAAAGGGCTCATCAATACGAGTCCATTGGTACTAAGAACGCATGATTCCGACTTTGGGGTAGGAAGTTGTCGCTTGTTAAAGTTTAAATATTTTTAGAATAACATATTAGGAAAAATATATTAAAATATTGGAGAAAAAGACGAAATAGCTAGCGTCATCACTAATGCCAATAGTCGTGAACATGGCGCAGCACGGCATGGTGGGGGCCTGCTGGCCCACCCAATCACTAGCCGTCCCGCGTGTCACATGCCGCGCAGGCACACGACACGTGGCACACGCGTGTTTGGGGTGTTTTGTATGCCGGGCTTTTCCTTTATAAATTGGAAATCCTATTCTAACTTTCAGGGTAGTTTTTTTACTCGTTTTGAGTCATTTTTCTTCCGTTCTTGAGGCGTTCCTAGCTAATTCGAGGGTAATCTACATAATGGCATGGTCCATTCCTCGAGTTGGCATCCCTAAAAGAGGGAACGGCCCAGGGCAGGAGGAGGCTTTGTCCTCTACCCTCTTGCCTCGAAGAGAGAGCAACGACCCAGAGAGAGAGGGGGCTCCCTCCTCCGTCACCGCGCCACATTGAAAGACGTGGCCTGGAGTAGGTGAGGCTTCGTCCTCCACCATAGGGCCACATAGTGTGAGAAATGCCCCGGGGAAAGAGACATTCTATCAGTGGCTTATGAGCGCAGAAAAAGAAAAGAGTCTCCGGGAAATTGGGGGTTCCGTCCACGGCCTATGGGTGTGCTATGTGTTAAGTGTCATGAGGAAGGGGAAGGATCAGCTCGGGGCAAGGGTAGGCTCCGTTTGCCGACTTTGTGCCCTGAAAGAGAGAGAAAGAAGCAGCCCGGAGAAAGAGGGGGCTCCGTCCTTCACCACTGGGCAGCATTGAGAATGGTGGCCCAGAGTAGGGTGGCTCTATTCTCCACGGAAGGGCTGCGAAGTGTGAGGAATATCCCTAAGTATGGGAAGTTATATCTGCCGCCCATGGGCATAGAAAACAAGAAGCATCTCCAAGAAAAGGGACGGTTTTGTTCGTTGTCTTCCGGTGCAAGGTGAGAAACATGCGGAAGCTAGAGGACGCTCTATCCATTGTCTCCATATTGGAAGGGGAGGATGCCCAGAAGGAACGAACGCCGCTACTTCTCGGGACATCAGGGGAGTAAACATTTCTGACCTTTTATTTAAATGCATGTACTAAGTAGGATATACGTTATGCTTTGATCCGTTGTGTTTTGATGTATGTTATGTTATAATCCATTGTGTTCTTATATGCTATGTGTTGATACGACATGATGTGTTCCATCTCACTCTAGGGTAGAGCGAGACGTGTGATGTGTGTTGTCTTGCTCTGGGGTAAGCGAGATGTGTGAATGTGATTGGATCCGCTCTGAGGTTGAGCGAGACATGTGAATGTGATTGGATCTGCTCTGAGGTTGAGCGAGACGTGTGAATGTGATTGGATCCGCTCTGGGGTAAAGCAAGACGTGTGTTGGTGGCTGTGTGATGCTCAGCTCTGTGATAGAGCGAGATATGTGTTTTCAATAATTGATTGGCTTTCATATGACTCCGATTAAATAGTCAGAGACACATATTTTATTGTATGTACTTTTGTGTGGCCTAATGTATGTAATAGCCATTAGGCAGAACTGATCCAATTGTATTGGAGTAACATCATGGATGTTAGTTGATACATACGTAGGCAACCAACAACAAGGCAATATTGGCCCAATTCGAATTAGATATAAAATTAGGTTTATTTTGGCCTACGCGTAATGGAGTGCTAAAGTTCCATAGTGCGTAGAGGGACGTGAAGACTTTCACACTCAGAGTCTGCTGCTCTTGGTTTTCAATTTGTTTTTAATCTTTTTGGGATAACCCGGAGTGAGGGTTATCCCCTGTGAACCCCCGGCTCGGGTCGATTTCGCAAGCCGGGGTGTTACAGATATGCTCTAATCTACTATGATATGTTATGTTTTTCTCTGTGATAGAAAGAGATAACCGATTCTGATTAGTTTATTATATTCCATCTAATTCTATTGAAAATGATTTATTTGATGTATGACTCATATGATTTATTAGCTTTCGTTTGACTCAAATGATTTATAAGATTTCTATCTGACTCTAAATTGTTTATTCAAATATAAGTATTTTGAATTATATAATTTTATGTTGCGTAATGAATGTATTAGCTATTAGGCAGAACTCTGTTTGGATTTAATCTTATTGAAATAATATTGTAGATGTCATCAAATAAATACATAGGTAACTGATGCTATGACAACATTGGCCCGATCCAAATAAATACTAAAATATAGTTTTGTTCTAGACTATACATGATGGAGCGTTGAAGCTCGATAGTGCGTAGATAAACTTACAGCTCTCACACACAAGTGCTGCGAAAGTTGAGGTGAGCCTAGGCACACAAAAGGCTATGTGAGCCTAGGCTCTTCGGGCTGTTGGATTAAATATGACGGCCCATGTTACTCATAGCTAAAGAGGCCCTTGAGTAACATGAATCTGATGGCTCGATGAGCCTGGGCTCATGCAATCACTCACAAGTCCAAGTTTATGTCAATGGGTGAGAGAGAGAGAGGCAAGAGTTGAGGAACGTTGGGGTCACACATAGCTACATGAGTTGAAGCTCTGTGAGCAATTGGATCCAAATTCGACGGCCCATATTACTAAAAGTTAAAATACCCCTTAGTAACATGATCGTCAAATATAAATATGATGGCTGATGAGAATATATATATATATATATATATATATATATATATATATATATATATATATATATATATATATATATATATATATATATATATATATATATATATATATATATATATATATATATATATATATATATATATATATATATATATATATATATATATATATGATGATGATGATGATGATGATGATGATGATGATGATGATGATGATGATGATGATGATGATGACGCATTCATTGTTTGTTGAAACAAACACACGGGAAGTATACTCGGTTTACTTTATTGGGTGAACTCCTAATTTTAATCACCCACATGCACAAACAGTATAACACTTTCTTGTAAGGTACGTCGAAACTTTCTTGATGTTATTATGAAATATATTTCAGGTTGAAGCTAAACTGTCTTCGTCAGCCTAGGAATCTAATTAGGACTTCATACAATAACTCGTTTGAAGCCTTTTATTATGATAAGAGAGGGTTATTCTCTGTATCATATATGTTGGGTATTTTTACCTCAATTATTTATATTTTTTTTGTCTTTTCTTGGAGGAAGGAGTAACTCCTTATGTCATTACTTCTGGATAGCTCAGCGAAGTAAGCGTTCCTAACTGTGAGTTATAATGTATGTTTACATAATGCATATGCTTCTTAGTTAGTTACTTAAAGAGGCTGAATAACATATATGCTTTGTCTTGATCCAATCTAATATGATCCAAATAAATACTAAAATATAATTTTATTCTTGTTTACTCACAATGGAGCGCTAAAGCTCGGTAGTAAATAGATGAATATTACACCTCTCACATATAAGTGCTGTGAAAGTTGACGTGAGCCTGGGCTCATGAACGGCTGCGTGAGCCCAGGCTCATTAGTTGTTGGATTTAAATCTGATGGCCCAAGTTACTTAGAGCTAAAGAGGCTGCTAAGTGACATAAGTTGTTGGATTTATATCCGATGACCCAATGAGCCTAAGTCATGTAACCGCACATGAGTACAAGCACATATCAATGGGTGAGCCAGGGTCACAAATAGTTGCGTGAGCCTAGGCTCTATGAACTATGAGATCTAAATTTGACAGCCTATATTATTTAAAGGTTAAAATAACCTTTAAATAAGATGAGTTATCGTATATAAATATGAGGGCCGGACGAACATACATACATACATATATATATATATATATATGCAATCATTGTTTGTTGACACAAACACACGGGGAGTAGGCTCGGTTGACTTGACTCGGTGAACTCATAATTTATTTATAGAAAAAATTTTAGATAGCGTCGTATTTGTCCTTTTAATTTTATATAACTCAAAGTCGTAAGTTTTTAATTAAATAACATTCATAACAAATTTTCTATTTTCAGATAAAGACAATTACGTAATTTATTTTTTTTAATACCTAAACTGCCCTTCTCCTTCTTTGTGTGTAATTCGTTTCCCTCTGTGTTATACGTTTCCCGTCGGGAAGGGGAAACGGTGCTCCTCCCGTCAAATAGGGAAGCACTGCTGAGCCAGGTCGTTCATCTTCTCCGGCGAAAGGA
Organism: Saururus chinensis; assembly: GCA_035235625.1. Taxonomy (NCBI): domain Eukaryota; kingdom Viridiplantae; phylum Streptophyta; class Magnoliopsida; order Piperales; family Saururaceae; genus Saururus; species Saururus chinensis. The sequence continues at coordinate 11,594,835 of CP141141.1, forward strand.
TCTTCCCATCACGGCCCGGATATTTCATTGCCTCTCCGCAGCTCTACAGCGCTTCTCGGACTGTTTTGTCGTCGTTGGCGCGGGAGAAGAGAGTAGAGGGCACGGAGGAGATCCGACGAAGCTCCTCCCCGGCAGCTCTGAGGGAGAGATGGAACAGCTCTGAGGAATAGATTTTTGAGGATGACGAGCATCGTTTAAAAAATCTGAGCCTTTTTGTTCTCTCAGAGTCGAATTTTAGCATCTTTTTTGAAGTCCCACTCAAACCTTATGGTGAGTAAATACTTCACATCTTTGATTTCTTTTTCCATCTTTTTGCATCTTTTTGTTCTCTCAGAGTCGAAATGTTATGGTAAATTTTTGATTTCTTTGTGCGAACATCTCTGTTATATTGTTTAGATTTTTATGTGATAATGTTGTAAATAGTTTCTCCATGCAGTTTGTTTTGATACTGAGATTTGGGTTTTGATTTACAAGATATTCAGTTTTTGAGTGTTGGAATTTGGGTTTTAATTTCAATCTGTTCATGGACCTGGCGAGATCAGCAAGAATAGTGATCCCACCCTCCTCAGCCACAGCTTTCGCTACTTTGGCATTGACTGATAGATTTGCTATGGCCTGTAAAATTTCAATACACAAAACTGAATATCTTGTAAATCAAAACTTTAAAAGCATTCCTACAACCAAATACCTGCTCTTGAACTCCATCAAACTTACAGAAATGAGCAAGCATCACTAATGCATGAATGCCACTTGCCAATGCAACCTCCATATTCCATTTGTCATCTGCTGCCAAATCATATGAGATGCCATATGATTTCATTTTTACCCAAATTTAAGTAAAAATAAGCACCTCTCTGTCACTTGGAGGAGGCTTTGTAGAACCAACATCTAGTCCGTTATATACTTGTTAGCACAAATACACTGAACTAATCATCACAGCTGTATAGTGGCCTCACAAGTTGCAGAAAAGATTCAAAATCCACAAAGCTCTATTGCCAAAATCCATTTAGTGTATACACTGAACCCATTACATCATCTGAGCAGTTCTATAGCTTCCTAAAAATGTGCAGAAAACTTACTCAAGCCTCAGCTAGAAGCTGTCTAGTCCTGGTGGTTTAGTTTCATCAATTCTCAGCATAGTGTGAGACAAGACCCACTCAAGCCAATTCATGACCTCATTTATGTTGTTACTAACATTAGATGTAAAATTAGATTGATTTTTTTGTATTACACTGTTGAAAAAATTGGTGATTTTTATCCTTTTTTCTTCAGTTTAGAAGTGTAATAAGATTATAGGTCTTTGATTCTTAAAGTTCTGTTTCCAATATTTAATTTTAAAATTTTGAAATGAACTTTTGGAATGAGTCTAGTAAAAACCAATTTTTGAAGCTCTGCAACATTTAGTCAAGTCAATAGATTCTTTTTCATAAATCATGAAGTATTAATGAACTCTATATGAAGCCAGATTATCTACAGTTAGCAATAAAGTTGATACAGAACCTCAAATACATTAAATTGTGCTTCAATTGAACTTTGAAAATACTGTGCATTTATGGCATTCTAGTGTTTAAAAATAATATTCCCTTCTCAACTTCGTCATGTACTGAAAAATAGCTGAATGAAATAGTGAACATTACAATGTTAATAAGTGTTGTGAATTTTCTGATATGTGGTTATTGCAAGAATGTATGTATGATGTGTGTCACATTTAAATTTAAATTTCATGGATTACACTCCACTTTGAGAGTGTAAGATATAACATTAGAAAGATGGCAGAGATGATTTCTGAGTCATTTGTGAAATGTTGTAATTTTTTAATCTCCTAATTTATGGTCAACAAGTTATAATTTTTGAAATGTTGTGTACTAGTTTCTTTTTTATTATTTGTAACTATTCTAATAAATGTTAGAAGAGTTGTTATCCTAGAGTCTGTTGTTTTTTAGAAACACTGATTGTAATTGTGAGTTTATCTAGAAAGTAAATTTTGTTGTAATTGTGAGTTTTTAAATTGTATTCTCTTTTTTGTAGGTCAATGGATGATTTCCTTCTTTTCTGTTGCAATTACGACAAGCGTAATGTTGTCATACGACTTCCACATTCTTCCACCTATAAGGACTTCATTCAATTGATTTGCAATAGATGGAAACAATTAAATGCTGAATCTCTTACTTTATCTTTCTCCTTTCCTGATCATTCAGATTATATGCTTGAGAATGATGATGATTTGCAAAATTGCTTCTTCCTTGCTTCTAAATTGGGCAAAAAAAAAGTTTATTTGTCTATTATTGATACTTCAAAGATTCTACTTCAGCATGGTGAGAGCAGTTTGTAGGGTGTTAATTTGTTATCCACTAGTATGCAAAGTAGTAATGATACAATGTTTTTTGAGTCGATTATTGATGAAGAGCCTGATATGATTTCTATTACTTCCTCAAGTAAAGGTAAATCAGTTTTGACTGAGAAGTGGTGTGAAGAAATTAAATATGTTGGACAAAAGTTTGAAAGAGGTGTTCAAGAATTTAGGCATTCTCTATGTCATTATGCTGTTGAAGTTGGTTTTGAATTTAAGTATGTGTATAATGGGCCTAATAGGGTTACAACTGAATGCAAATATAAGGACATCAATGGTTGTCAGTGGTATGTTCATGTTACAAAAGATTCTGTCAATAACTTTTTCTACATTTGTATTTTAAACAATGTTCACACTTGTGGTATGATTATGCGTAAGAAGAAGAATTCGAGAATGTTTGCTGACGTTGTGTCTAAGGAATTATTGGATCAAGTTAAAAGTAACCCTCTTATTCGTCCGATTGATGTGGTGAAGCATTTTGACACAAATTATGGAATTGATATTTCTTATCAACTTGCATTTAGGAGTGTTCAGAAAGCTCGAAGTGAGTTATTTGGAGATAGTTCTAAGTCTTATGAACAACTTTCTCTATATGTTGAGTTAGCAATGAAGAGTAATCCTGGTAGTCACATGTCATTGGAGGTTGACAATGAAAGTAATCGTTTTAAGAGAGTTTTCATTTCATTCTACGCATATATATGTGAGTTTCAATATTGTCGTCCTATTTTGTATTTAGATGGAACTCATTTGAAAAGCCATTATAAAGGAACGATGTTGGCAGCTACTGGAAAAAATGGGAACCAAGGTAAAATAAATGCAATTTTTTCAGTTATATTATATGTTAGTTTGATTTTTAATTATGTTTTTATTAGTTTTGTAGTTTGTTGGAATTGTAGCATGCCTTGTTTATGTAAAATTAAACCTGCTAAGTGATGTTTTATGATAGTAGATTTGATGTGCAATTGAAAGGACTTGTTCTTGCATTTGTTGCATTATTGTTTTTTTAATAGTCTCAGTTTCTTTCTTATTTCAGGTATATTTCCTCTTGCTTTTGCTGTTGTTGATGCTGAGAATGAGGATAATTGGGAATGGTTTTTGTTTCAATTGAAGTTAATTTTGGATCCTGCATGTGAGTTTACAATTATATCAGATCGTAACAATGACCTTATTTTTGCCTTACCTAAGGTTTTCCCTTATTTTCATCATTCATTCTGTTTGCATCATTTGAAGAACAATTTGAAAGACAAGCTGAAAGGACGACCAAAGAAATTCCGTGAGAAGATGGTAAAATTATTCAAAGATTGTGCTTATGCTGCAAAACCATCACGCTTCAATAGGTTGTTGGATGATTTGAAAAAAGAGGGTGGACAACAAGTCAAAGATTTCTTAGATAATTTGCCTAACGATAATTGGACAAATGCTTATTTTAAAGGTAACCGCTATGGTGAGATGTTTTCCAATGTTGCAGAGAGTTTTAATGGGTAGATTGAAAAAGAAAGGCACCTTCCTATTACTCAAATGATCGATGGAATAAGGGGGAAAATGATGAACATGATGCATGATCGTAGGATGGAAGCAAGGAGATGGACTGGTTTTCTCTGTCCAGAAATTGAGAAAAGGTTGAATGAAGATATAAAGTATGGCTCAGTTTGGAGAGTATCATGTTGTAGTGAGGATGTTTATGAAGTAATGTCTCCTTATCCTTCTATAGTTTTTATTACCAGTCGTTCTTGCTCTTGTCATCAGTGGCAAATAAATAGCTGTCCTTGTGTACATGCTTTAGCAGCATTGATGAAGAGCGGTAAGGATATTCATTCTTATTTTAAAAAATATTTCACAAAAGAGTGGTTTGAAAAGTCTTACATGATGACAATCAACCCTGTTCCTGCCATTGAAAGTGAGGTACAAACTACTAATGATGTTTCTCTATTACCACCACTATCTAAGTGACCACCTGGGAGGCCAAAGAAAAAGCGAATACGTTCTCGTGGAGAGCATATACAAAGGAAGATGACTTGTGGAAGATGTGGAAAAGTTGGACGTCATAACAAAAAAAGTTGTAAAGAACCAATTTAAATACATTGATTCAATTTTTAATTGAATTTTATGTTGACATTTACTTTTAGTTTAAATTGATTACTGATTATCAATACATACATAGCTTTTATATTATTTCTTTTGATTAATAATGAATTATTTGAAATTTATTTTTATAATTTACTATATCAGGTGCAAAAATTTGAAATTTTAGAAGTGTTGTTTAAAGTTCATTTTTCAGCCACAGCACTATCATGCTGTGCAATGAAAATACGCTATTAAAAATAAAAAATTCTATAACATTTAATGTGGTTCATGCCTTACACCTTTATCATAATTTAGACAATAGAATTGAATCAGAGTCAAATTTTGCTCTTTAATGAATTTTTTTTGCCTTTTTCTGCAATGACACTATCATCTTTGTCATTACAAGAAAATACATTATTAAATATTTAAAATTCTATAAAATTTAATGTGGCTTATGCGTTACTCTGTTATGATAATTTAGACAATATAATTTAATTATAGTTTTCAAATTTCTTGCCTGTATGATTTTTTCTACCTTTTTGTGCCACAACACTATCATGCTGTCCCATAAAAATACGTTATTAAATATTTTAAATATTATAAATTTTAATGTAGTTAATGTCTTACTATTTTTACACCTTCCATACCTATGAGCGACATATGAATTGCCTATGTAGTCAGACGCTACGTAAAATTTTCTCTAAAAAATTTTGTAATGTCCATTCAACTCCATTTTGATGCATTTCAAGTCCTGTTAATTATTCTGAATCAGTTCACGTATGTCCAATTTATCAAACATAATATAAGTATCAGCCAAAATTAATTGTATTAATCGAAGTAAACTACATATTTGGGTTATGGATGAAATTCCACACACCAAGACAGTTCTCCCACTGAAAAGCCTTCCAACTTTGCATCCCTCACTTACAATCTTTTATGGGTTTTTCTATAACCCTTTGTCATTGGACAACTTAATATATTTATAAGATTTTGCAACTGGGGCATCTTACATCTAAATAGCATCTTCATAGTTTCTATATCATGTATAATTAGAAGTCGTTTAAAAGGATGTATACAGGTAAGAAAAGGATGTATACAGGTAAGATCACTATGGTCACATGAATGAAGTGCTTCCCGCCCCTTCAGTTTAGATACTACATCAAAAACCTAAACAAATTACGGTCTCATATCAACTTGAAACTTTTGCTCCACTCACCTGAGGAATGAGCAGCTGAGCTGTCTGAATGAGCCACTCTCAGATTAATTGCACATCGTTTTTTTTTGGCTTAAGTTTAATTGCACGTCGTAAACTTCAATTTGGACTGTCCTCGTCGAAGTATATAATAGCACGTAGAAAGCAATTATTAATAGATTATGATACAGTTGCTATGGTACCGCAAAAATATAGAACGAATGTGAGAAAATGTACACTTATCCCAAGTTGAAGACCTGTTCTCTTGTGGAATTCTAAATATTCCAATTTTGGAAACAGTCCAGTAACAAAATAGAACCCATTTTTAAGTCTGGATCTGCAGTTCTATGAACAGTGCGGACAACTTAAATATTTTGCCCGATATGAGACTGAATCCAGTCCATCAGGACTACGGGGAAAAGGATACAGCTGCCCAACCAGATACCAACAATTAGTCTTTGCTTCAACCAGGGGGTGGTAGCTGTCGCATCTGTACAATATTTTGACTCTACCAGAATGCTTTAAGTTAGCAGCGTCTATGCCAAGGTTTCAGTATTTGGTAAGAAAAATATCAGACAAATGTTCTTAAACTTGAGAGAAACAAGACATAATATTATGACAATCGTTATATACTGTAAATAGCCAACCAGAAAGCTCTCACATAACATAACACCCAGACTACCCTCAACGGATTGTAGCCAACACAGTGAACTCAGCAGTACACTGCCAATTGGAGTAATCACAAAGATTATACCCAAAGTGATCAAGCTGCAAGGAGTATAACCACGATAAGCAACACAACTCCAAAAATCACAAGGAGCAAGCAAGTCTGCATGTGAAGCACCAGGCAAAATGGTTAGATACAATGTTCCATAAACAATCGATGACAAACAAGAGCAAATTCAGATAAAAACTATACCAGTGACGAATTGGACTTTTGGGCTTTGGCTGCTTTTACTAATTGGGTTTTGGCCTGTGCAGTGGCCGCATAAGAGTTCTCAATATTGGAATCAATGTCATCTGTTGCAAAGCAGGCATTGGGCAACATTAGAAAAAGGCAATGAGAAGCATTTAACCAATAAAGGAAAAAGGTGTTCTTCACCCTTGATGTCAGGATGCTCTGGTCAACATACCAATCATTGCTCCTTGCTCATGGACAAGAACTGCAAGATCCTTGAATATTTCATTCACCTCACCAATCTGTTGTTGAATATCTTGGATTCCTTGCTCTCTTTCTTCCATGATGGCCTTATTAAAAACAATCTCATTATCCAAAAGCAAGACCTCTTGTCTACAAGAAAATGGCAAGATACTCTTAAAGCAAAGAAAGCACATATGCAAATAGGGACCACATGAAAAACACACTAGATATCTACACAATGAAATTTGAAAATTCAATCAAGCGGTTGAATCAAAATTATGCCAAGTTACATGCATAGTCAGCCAAGTTCAATTATCAACATTTACTTTATTTATGAGCTTAGAATTAGATGAATTTGAATGTCATTGCACAGGACAAGCTACTGCTTATACTCCAAAAATAAATAAACCCGCTAAATTAGATCCAATGCAGTTTAGACTGATTCTTAGATCCATAAACAATGCCCTACCAACAAGGAAATTCGACCTTCAACTGCAATATTCTTCAGAAAAAAATGTTTCAGGTCATTCAGAAATATCAAATTTGTCTTGTGACACAATAAACCGAGATTCAAATTAAACTAGTACAGCAGGTGGGCTATTCATATCTGTGTAAACCAAAATAGGAGCACAAATAAAAAGTGCCAAGTGACAAGTGATAAAATCTTTTGACATGCAAGAAAATTAAACATGTAAAGATGCTATCAAGCATCAAATAGTTGAACCATGTCTTTCATCCTTAAAGCAATTTCTATCAAAAGTTCACTCATCATTCTGTTGATGGGAGACTAGCTTAAGTAAATGGTATACATTTCTTAAGCTATAGCCTGTAAAATTTCAACACTCAAAACTGAATATCTTGTAAATCAAAACTTTAAAAGCATTCCTGCAACCAAATACCAAACAGATAGTGCTCACCCTTGCTGCTTCATCCTGCACTCCTTCACTGGAATACTTTCATCAAACAACCAGTTAATGATCTGTTTTTGCTTTCAAACATTCATTTCAGTTCAATGAAAATTTGAACATTTTGGATTAAATTCTTTTTAGCTGCCTGCGTGACCAGCCTCACCTCTGCAGCAGCAGGCTAGATTGGATTCGCATCCCTTTGCAAGCAAGTATTTGTAGCGCATCCCGCCAATTCAAAGTCATTTGTCAGAAATATTATTGTAAAATGTTAACAAAACAACAATACTAAAATGTCCAAATATTATTGAAGCAACAAAACTGACCTTAAAAGATTTTATAATTCCCTTTGTATAAATGATCTTGACAGCAGTCCTTTGCTGTCAAGATCTCCATTTTGCATTGGCACAATGAACCTGTGAAGGGAATTGGATTGTTACAAACAAAAAATAAAATGTGTAGCAAAAAAATCTGCAGTACTCCATAGCTGACATACAATTATCTTACTAAAAAAAATTCTTGAAATTCCTTGCCTTGAATTTCTGAATCACAAAAACCCTCAAGATGATACTCACTTGGATATTTACCTTTAAAGCTTGAGTAACCAAAACTAAACCTTCAATTCCTGCAATTTTTGCTGTATGATATTTACCTAATAATGAAAATTTGTAGCAAAAATTAGGATGGTGATTTTAACGAAATAAACTGAGCTTGGCTCATTTATTATAATTCGCTGAAATGACTGACCTTTTCATATCTTCACGTGTAATATCCTCACGTGCTTGTAGTGTTTCAAGCGTTTCAGACAGTCCAGGATCTGACACAAATTCCTCTATCATTATAGCTCTGAACTGCCTTACTTCTTCCTTGTACATTTTATGAATAAATCTTTCATGATTGTTGACAATTTCATCCATATAATAACAAATAAAAATCCCGCAATCTAACCTGCAATTAATAATTTAACAGTATGATCATGCTATTTTATGCATTTAAGAAACAATAAGTGAGAAGTTATTTTTAACTTACGAATTTGGATATTGTTGTGGGATATTTTCCACTTCTGTAAAAGATGATTGCAGCTCTTGGGATGAAAATCGTCCTTTTAATGCTTCAAGCTCATATGATTTGATGTGTTCCATCTGTACAAACATAATCATTTGTAATATAAGTACATAAACAACGCTAGGTTTTTCAAACTTTAATATAAATAATACTTACAAAAGTAGACGCATCTGCTTCAAAAGGATCATACATTCCATGTTTTATCCTCATGGAGTTGTAATGTTTCCATTGGCCTTCATGGGTATCATAAACAAGCAAATGCCAATGACCCATGCATGAACCATCCTTCTGTTGTATATTTGAACGTATAGGAAACATATGATATCGTGCAAGTTGGTTGACTTTATAATGCTTGAACAAAAATGTCTCTTGCAATTCTTTTTGTTTATTTACAATAAAATCCTGTATCAATTGGATGAAATAGTAGCTAGTAAGTTAAAGATTTTTTAAAAAATAATTATTAAATTATTATCAACTTCTAACATGAATTTGTAGCAGTGCAGGTTCATGCTGCTTAAGAGTATAATGAATACTTATTAACTTACAGAAACAATTTTATACGGCATGATCATTCAAATCAATAACACCTTCCAAAAAATAAAAAAATAAAATTAAATAAATAAATACTCACAAAACATAATGAGCTGTAGAAGACATATTCGTCAGTCGATTCTTCTTTTTCCTTTTTCCTTTTTCCTCCTTAATATTTCAGAAAAAGAATCAATAACCTGTCATTTGTTTTTCAAAATTTTAGTTAGTCATACTTTTTACTATAAATATAAATAAAGGAAATCAATTTTCAACTTACGTTACTACCAATTTCTTGATCATTTGCAAGTTCATCAATGTCACCTAAAGTGACATTTACTCCTTCTTTGTCACAACTCCAAATGATTGATCTACAATTCATTGAAAAAGATTAGTAACACAATTAAATTCATAATCATTGAAAAAGAATACGATAGATGAATCAACATATATTGATTTACTCACGTTGTGTCTCCAATTTTATTCATTTCATCAATTTTCAATTTTTCTTCCATTTTTACATACTTCCAGACCTTTCCTTTAGATCCTTTCTTATTTTGCCCTGCCGGTTGATCTTCCTCTATCTTTCTCCTTTTAGCTATCTTTGGGTAAACATGGACCGTGTCTTCTTTTGATTCTTTGTTTGACCTCCCTGTCCTATTCTTTACCCTATCAACCATTGAGCTAGGTGTCGCATGTGTTTCAGCTGGTTGAGGTCTAGAAGTTGGCCTTTTTGTGGGGTTGGCCTCTTGCTTCCTGGTTGCTGCTCCTCAAAAATATTTGTGAAGGCAATGACATCTATAGAAGCTTGTAGTATATGTATCTTTTCTTCATACTTCTTATTTTCTTCTGTCTTCATTGCCAATTGCCTTTCAACCAATTCTTTTTCTTCTTTTTCTATCACCATTTGATTGAATACATCTTGAAATTGTCTTTGATACCTTGTTTCTCTTTCTTTCATTTTTTTCATCTTCATTCTCAAATGATATACTTCAATTTCAAGTTTTTCTTTTGCTTCTTCTACCAATTGTTTCTCAGCAGCCAGCTTGTCGATCTTAGAAGCCAATTTTCCTTGGTCATTGAACAACTTTTCATTGTCCTCCTCTAGAAAAGCAATTTCAGCCTGTTGCGATATTGCTCATTGCTTTTCAAATCATCTTCCATTTTTTTCAATCTTTCTTTTAATCTTTCAATTTCGACTTCAGCATCTTTTCTTGCTTCTTCACTTTTCTTCTTCTCAGAAGCAAGTTGTTCCTTTTCTTCCTCCAGAATTAGTATTTCTGCTCTACTACTTTCTAATTCTTGCTGAAGTTTCTTTTTCTCTTCATTCAATACATTTATCTCAATCATATTTTCATAATCAATAGGAGCGATTCATAAAAAGAATAACCAAACTTTAGAAGAAATATAAGACATATAATACAATGTATTTCTGTAAATAAGATATAACTAGATGGTCCATTTATATGCTTATAACACAGAAAATCAACAAACTAAATACATCATTTAAAACAGTGTAATAATTATAAGATTGAAATTAGAGACAACACAATAATGCTGCCTATAATTTAAAACAGTGTAAAAATTATATGATCATGGCAGCATGATCATGCTGCCCATTGAAATCCACTGGTAAATTCATTGCAGCATGATAATGCTGCCCTTTTTTCAAATACAATTAATTATCATCTCAACCTGCTAACAATTGTCCCTTCTGACAGACTAACGTAAAAAACACAAAGAACAATTAACACAGTAGCTTTAATCTAGTTCCTGTAAACACTAATAGTACAATACAAAAAGAAAAATACTATAAAAATACGATTGCTATGCGTGTTTGTGTGGGAATTTAACCACACCCAAACATAAAACAGGAATTACTTAAGACACTAATGACTCAACGTCAAACCAGCAAGCTCAAATAATCCAAACCTAATACCCAAACATAAAACAGCTCTAATATAGCCAAACATCAACATAGAACTAAAATCCCTCATATGAAAGCTAAAATTAGTAGCTCACTACAAGCTCCCAACTGACAACTATCTCGAATGCCAAAAGAAATAAACAATATTAAACAATAAATTGGAGCTTTCCCAATAATTTCACACTGAAAAACAAGCACTCAATACATGAGAAAATTAAATAAATAAAAAAAGAAACATTACCTGTATTTTGAAGCCATCCAATTTGGAGAACTTCATCTTTTATTGAAGCTTCATCTTCACTATCTTCTATATTTACAAAAGAAATTTCTTCATCTTTATTTACTTCTTCTGAATCTTCTTCTTCACTGCCTTCTTCTCTTCTTAAAGAATCAAAAGAAGAATCCTCTTCTTCTATTCCTACAACTGAAGAATCATCTGGCTCTCCTTCTTCTTCCTCTTCTTCAATTCCTATAGAATAGGAAGATGAATCTGCTGGCAGTCTTTCTTCTTCTTCCTCTTGTTCAATTTGCATAGAATCAGAAGATGAATATTCTGGCTGACTTTCTTCTTCTTCATCTTCTTCATGTTCTTCTTCTTCCTCGTATTGAGAAAAAAATTGAATTTCAAGGTCGGTTCTTTGTAACCGACCATTCAACACCTACATTTAAAAATAACATGTCATATCTTTAATCTATAAATATTATAATCTAAAAAAAATTTATTCAATATCATGTCAATTTTTTTTATACCTCATGATCTTGTATGCTTTGAAGATCAATTCTTCCAAGTTTTCTGTTCATAATAGAAAGCCTCCAGTTAACTATTCGAGGTACATAATCATCTTCTTGTACCTCATCATCTAGGACTGGTTTATCCTTTTCTTGAATGAGCATTGTATGCTCACAAAACCAGTACTGCAAAAACATGTTAACTATTGTTAGTTTCTCATACAAATAATAATGCATAAATAAATATTTCAAATAATCAATTTTTCTTACCATTAAAGCTATCTGACATCCTCCAATGTTTTTCTTGGCTTCAAAATTTGTTGCAATGGAAGAAATCAATTTATTGGCAATAATTGTTGGCCATTTATAATTAGCCATGTCTTCTATATCTTCAATGGCTCTTATATATGACCAATTAACCTGAGTTCCTCTTGTAGGAAAAAAAATTGTAACTAATATGTACAAACATAGAAGCCGAACTGAATCCTCCTTTTCTTGTTGACTTAATCCAAATAGATTTTCTCGGAGAACATCACCTACTATTTTTACTGTGAGAGAATCATTTCCATATATGTCTTCTGGGAAAACCCTCTGTACAAATGGTGTGTGTGGTTTTCCTTTACTATCTATATGGAAAAGCTTTCCCCTTCCCATTGGAATTCCAAATATAATAGACACATCATGTTCTGTGAATTCAACCAATCTTCTTCCAATTTTAAATTTTCTTGATGTAGGTTGAAATGTGTCTATTATTTTCTCTAATATTTGATCAGACTTTTTACAATCACCACTTGTAATTTTCCCATGTAAGAAGGATCTAATAATTCCCCAGAAAGGAGTTCTTCGTAACAAATCTATACGGTCATTATCAAAGCAACCGCTAGTTTCTTCTAAAACTATGCATAGCGCTTGTAGGTTACTTTTAAACTGCACCATGTCTGCAATAAAAGACACTATTTAATATAAATATATAAGTTAAACAGTAGAAAAGAAATTAACAGTACAAAAGAAAATGGAGACCAGCATGATCATGCTGCCCCTTTGAAGTGTATTACAAATTTCAGGGCAGCACGAACATGTTGCCCATTTTTAAAAATCAAATGGAAAATTGAGAGCAGCATGATCATGCTGCCCATTTGAAGTGTATTAGAAATTTCAGGGCAGCATGAACATGTTGCCCATTTTTTAAAATAAAATGGAAAATTGAGAGCAACATGATCATGCTGGCCATTTGAAGTGTATTAGAAATTTCAGGGCAGCATGAACATGCTGCCCATTTTTTAAAATAAAATGGAAAATTGAGAGCAGCATGAACATGCTGCCCATTTTCGAAATCAAATAGAAAATTGAGAGCAGCATGAACATGTTGCCCATTTTCGAAATCAAATGGAAAATTGAGAGCAGCATGATCATGCTGCACCTTTGAAGTGTATTACAAATTTCAGGGCAGCATGAACATGCTGCCCATTTTTTAAAATCAAATGGAAAATTGAGAGCAGCATGATCATGCCGCCCCTTTGAAACCCAAATTTTAGATAAAACTAGACCTCACAAAAAAAAATTTACAGACCAGCTAAAAATGTCGACTAGCTGCATATTCAAATCATGCATTTTCTTATCACTATAAAAGAGTAAACACTAACAATAAGCACTGTGTTGCATGCAGAACAAGGTCGAGTGATTAAAAAACATTAGAACTTAAGCAACAATCACTATCTACCAAAAAATAGCGCAAATAGAACATGTCAATCACAGTAGGAAGAAAATAAGTAAAGTAAAGCATGGAAAAAAAATGTGAAACGAGTCGAGATTCTCGAAAACCAGAAAGCCCTAAGCTGACATGATAGGAAAATTTTTAAGAGTATTCTCGATAAAGTTAAACCAAAAAGCTGTGAACAAAAAAAAATAGTAAATTTTAAAAATTGATTAAAAGTAAACATTAACCTAAAATAGAAGAAAAGTGAAAAAAATGTGTAACATACTTGAAATAATAGTTTGAAGATGAAATTTGCCGGAGGACAGAAGAGAAAGTCGCAGAAGGTCTTAACACAGAGACGCCTTAGGATTGAAGAGAAAGTCGCCGGAGGATCACAGATGGACGCCTTAGGATTCAAGAGAAAGTCACTGTAACATAGAAGAAATCGCCGGAAGACGGAGGACAAAGTCGCCGGAAGACGGAGGACTAAATTGCCGGAGGACGAAGAGGACGATCGCCGGAGAGCGGAGAATGAAATCGCCGGAAGAGGGAGGAGAAAATCGCCGGAGAAAATCGCCCACAGTAGGAGAAAATTTCGGGATGTCTGATTTGAAATCGACTGACGAGTACAGTATAGACGATTTAGAAGGGTGGGTATTTTCGTCTATTTACACAACCACCGCCATTAATAACTTTTTATGTTAGGTAGATTTACTAATAGAGTTTTTTATAATTAATAAATTTTCATTGTCGCTATGTGTTAATGCCCCTTATTTATATATATATATATGCAATCATTGTTTGTTGAAACAAACACACGGGAAGTAGGCTCGGTAGACTTGACTCGGTGAACTCCTAATTTATTTACCTAAATAAACGGTATAACACTTTCCTGGAAGGTTCGTCGAAACTTTCTGGACATTATTATGAAATATATTGCAGGTTGAAGCTAAATTGTCGTCGTGTTGACTTTGGTCTTTTAGGAATTGAGAGATAACATTCCCTGTAATTTCCTTTTCTGTCTAGGAATCTAATTAGGACTTCAAACATTAACTCGTTTGAAGCCTTTTATTATGATCAGATAGGTTCATTCTGTGTGTTATATATGTTGGGTATCTCTACCCCAATTAATTATTTTTCTTTCTTGTTTTTATTGGTCTTCTCTTGACAAAGTTGTGAGCCAACTTTTTAATTAAGCTGCCTCAATAGTCATTGCATTTCAGTTGTAGCCCAAGAAACAGCTCAAGCAATTCATGGAAGAGAACAGAGAATCCAGTGAAAGGCAAATAGTATTAGTGAGCCAGACCCAGGATGCGTCTTCCAACCAATCTGTAACGAAGAAGCTAGCAGACTGCCTTTCAGAAGCTCAGCAGCACCTGGAAACACTCAAGAAAGAGCAGGAAAGCTTGAAAAGGGAAAGGGATGAAGCTGTATCCCTGAGGACTGGGGAGTCATGGGCAAGCTCCTCCAGCCACCCACAGGACTTCTCCCAGTTCTCTGACTTGGAGATTCGGGAAGCCACCCAAGGATTTGACTCCTCCATGAACATTGGTGAAGGGGGGTTTGGCCGTGTTTATAGAGGTCTCCTCCGGCATACGCCGGTGGCCATCAAAATACTGGATCCAGACAGCTTGCAAGGGCCTTGTGAGTTCCAACGCGAGGTAATTAAGCTCTTCTTGTTCATCATTTTAAATTATAGATATGTTATCTTGATTGGCTTGAATAGGCGAAATATACCATCACTTGTCTTTTCCCCTCGCTCTCTTTCAAGTTATGTTTTCGGCTACATTTTTACAAACATACAGGGAAGACATTGATATAATTCTGCTTCTTTAGTTAATGAACTTGATGTCTGGAGTTGTGCCTACTGTTCTAGACACTTGTAATTCATGATGATTTTGCATTTCTCTCTTAGCTTTATTCAAAATACAAGGTTAATTCCTGGTCTTGTAGTCCCTCTGCCCAGAACAAAGAATGTGGGTTTTGTTTCTCAAATGAACTAAAATTAGTTGATTTTGAAGAACCAATCCAGATTATTGATTCTGGATGGTGGGAGTACAATATTTTTAAAAGACATTGCCATATATCTCATAAAAACCAATGATATTAGTGTAGATTAATCTAATAATTCTTTTGAAAACTACATACTCCTATGGTAAGAGGAAAATATTATTGGGTTTTGCTTCAGTATATTCAAGAAGATAAAGAAAATTCTCATCTAACAAAAATAAAAAAAAAATATTAAGATAATCTTGAAGTATCCTATGAAAGGAAGAATCTCATATGATCAAAATTGTGGACTTGGAGATAACTTTCTTCAGCCATGGATTTCATAAAACATAGTATGATCTTTGAAGACCCACATAATCTCAGTAAAGAATTAACATCGCCGTTGATGCCGCCTCCTATCATCTTTTTCCCTCCATCATTGTTGATGCCGCCTTTGATGTCACCATCGCCTGTTGATTCCAACCTCTTTAACTTTCTCTGCCACAACCCCATTATCTCCTGAACCATTGATTTGGTTGTGGCCTTTCTAGTAGAGCTTGGCCATTACCGTGGTGGCCATATCTGAGCGCAATAATGGCTAGTCATGGCAAGACTTGGTCACACCGGCTCGGCCAAAATTCAAGGCCTTTTTCACATTAAGAAATAATAGTATTCCCTCCATGGGGCACAGGGAGTAGTAAATTAGTTGTCCTTTTTAAAAAAGTTGAAAAAAAAGTAACAGATGTAAATAAAAAGTGCAAAAGGCAATAGAGGCTTTGGTAAGTCAAGGCTGGTCAACTATTGAGGTATTTAATATTTTTTCTTGGATTTTAAGAAGAAAAAAGTTACAAGGAACATGATGCACTTAGGATAAAAAAATATGTTCATATAAAGTTACTACCTGATTTGTAAATATTTTCTAGATGATGCATGGGGTATATGAGTAAAATAGGGTATATTTTCTAGGCGAGGCATGGGGTAGGGTAAACTGGTCGCTGTTGGCCATGTCAAGCCAGTCGTAGCCGCGGTGCCATGCTGGTTTCCCTCAAAGAACTTGGCAAGGTAAACAGGGCACTCGAGGCTATTCCGGTTGGTTGGGAGATCCTTCGCAAAGGAGAAGCTAAATGTCGGGAAGGTTGCAATGATGTCCGTGTCAAGGCCATGGGAAGAAGGACTAGTGATCAGCCCACCAACGACATTATGTGTATGGTTGCATTTTTAAACACATTTCCTAACTCTTAAAAGAAAACTTCATAGAATAGGGAACTTCAAAATTTGTTTCCCAAAGCCCTATTTATTGACGCAATAGCAAAAGAAAAAATAACCCATGATCACTTTAATAAAATTTATACATAAATAATCCATGAAAAAACTATCCTCATTGTTGCATTTAAGAAATGCAGCATTAGCACAAAGAATCAATTGTAGTTCATAAGTTATTTGATACTCCCTCTGTCTTGAAAATAAATATTCTATTTAATTAAGTGTGTCATTTGCTTAGTTGTCAGCCATCAATTTCTAAGTATATTTTTTTTTATGAAATACCTTTTATCAATTTTTTTGTGTTTCGATAGAGAAAAGGTGTTTTGAAAATAATGTCTTAGCTTTTGAGTGTTATCAGGTGACTTGAATATTTGGATTTTTCAAAATAGAACACTTATTTCAAAACAAATGGGAGTATATAATTACAACTGCTGAGCTTGCACTCAAGCATACTACTATATAAAATTCATTCAAATCATAGGAAAAACATCAAACAATTGTCCAATCCTTATGAACCGACTAGTGTCCATAAAGATTATATGTTATTGGGATAAATACCACAAGAAAAAAATTAGTAAGGCCTGTAAAGAATTAGTAAGGAATTAATATAAGAAATGAAAAATTTGCCTGTCAACCATCCAATACCTAGACAAAAATACTTCCTCCAGCTCCTAAAAAAGGTTTGCTCTAATAATTATTTTATACTTATTAATAATAAGATGTAAAATGTATATATTTGGCAATTTGACAAGATATGTTTGGCGCCCACGAGTCAATACTTTGGGCTGAGCTTGGGCTAGGCTGGAGCCAGGCCGTGGCCTTAACCTACCAACCTATTTTCGGGAACTTGTCCCTAAATGGGCTTGGGCGAGGCCACTAATATTTTCTTTTTTATATCTTTAATAAAAAAGTATAGTATTTAAATAGGGTCCCACTAATTAAGCCCATAATATACAAAATTATAAACTTTGGCCTTTTTAACTAAGATGATTTTCAAAAACTTATAATCTCCTAAATTTTTTTAAGATACACAACTTCCCACCTTTCTCTTTCTATGACTTATGTTAGATTATCAAAAAAGGTAAAAATATGTGTTTTTATATACATAGGGATGGGCCGAATTTATAGGCTTTTTGCCCCCCCCGGGCTGGGCCCTATTTCGACCGTATTTAAAGTGGGCTTAGAATTTTTAAACCCGACCCGAAAATTCAGCCTAAAGCCGGTCTAATCCATCTGTTTTCACAACCCAACCGAAGCCAACTGAACCGGTTCAGCTGGGTTCCGTCCATCCCCGCCAAGGTTTTCATTTTCGTTCCCCGTGTCTTCTTCTCCGGCAGTTCATCGCGGCCAAGCGGAGGAAGCCCTCATCTTTTGATGATCACAGCACGTAGGTTGTTCAACAGTCTGCAGTTGCGTTAGAAAAATCCAGTCTTTTTTCATGAGGCTCTTTCTTTCTCGAGCTTCCTCTTTGGTCATTGCTCCAGGTCGGCATTTGGTTCCAAGTTCTTATGTCTTAGCTTAATGTAGCAATAGAATTGATATTGAATTTCTTGATAGGTGAATTGAAGCATCCTCATAAATAAAATGAATTTATTAGTTTTTTTCCCTATATGCGAGGAGTACACTCTGCCTCTTGGTTCATGTTGTAACCTTTAATTTCTAGGGTTTTCAAGGAAGTTGTTGCCTTGAATCCGCTTATTTGCGCGTTCTATTTGATGAAATGACAATGGGTGTCAGTTTTGGTTCAAATAGTCCAGAAGACCGTGCTTAATGTAATATGTCAGGCCAACTTCAGTTTAACTGCCTTCACACTCTGAATACTGCTTGACCCTACCTAAAACTCAAGCCAGTTATTCATCTTTCCATTCTTTTTTAAGTTTTGGGTGGGTGTTTATAAATATTAATTTTGTCAATTTGGCTTGTTACTTTTGTTTCCTTATGAAGATCAAAATACACATAGTACTTTATGTTAGAGCTTGTAGACATCAATCTTGTCAAGCTCGCATTTTTTTTCTGTTTCTTTATAAAAGACGAAAATAATTGTATTATATAAACTCCACGAACCTTTAGTCAAGCTTTTAAGAAAAGAAAAAGTGTGCAATACATTAAATTAAGGGAAGTTTGATATTTCGGAAAGCTGAAGAGGATAAACATCATATTAGGTGAAAAATAGGCGGACACAGCTTAAATGTGCATCCTACAATCATATGAATCAACCATCAGTCCCATGTGTAATATGGATCCTCTTAAAATTTTATAGTTGGATGTATAATTTTCTATGAATATGATGAATACCAACAGGTGGATGTTTTGATCCGCGTTCGACATCCCAACTTGGTCACCCTCATTGGCACCTGCCCGGAAGAGAAAGCTCTTATCTATGAGTACCTCCCAAATGGGAGCCTGGAGGACCGTCTCTTTTGCAAGGACAACTCTGCACCGCTCTCATGGCAGATTAGAATCTGCATTCTATATGATATCTGTGCTGCCCTTGTCTTCCTTCATTCCAACAAGCCGCACAGCATCATTCATGGTGACCTCAAGCCGGCCAACATCCTCCTTGACGCCAACCTTGTGGCTAAGATTAGTGACTTTGGCCTCTCGCGTTTAATCCTCCATAATCCTAATACTAGCCCATCCAGCAGGTATAAGAAGAACATCTACTGATTTGGAACAAGCAATGATTAGTGATTGAATATTCTTTGCAGTTGAATATTTCATGATTGTAGAGCTCTACTAATTGGATAGGAATTTACAATAGGTACACCACCCGTGGCTGGAGGACAGACCCTAAGGGAACCTTCTTCTACATAGATCCGGAATTCCAAGCCACTGGCATCCTTACACCAAAGTCAGATGTCTACTCTTTTGGTGTTATCATTCTCCAGGTCCTCACGGGCAAGTCGGCATTTGGCGTAATCCCAGATGTGAGGGAGGCGCTAGCTGATAACTGGCTGAACAAGGTTTTGGATATGACTGCCGGGGATTGGATATATGTGCAAGCCAAGCAGCTGGCCCGCCTGGGGTTGAGGTGTTGCGCGATGAACCAACGAGATAGGCCAGATCTTGAATCGGACGTTTGGAGGACAATTGGGACCATGAGGGCCGCAGTAGGGTCAGGTTTACCATTTCTGCGGTCTGGTTTCTTGGAGGAATCAAGGCAGGCACCTTCTTACTTCATATGCCCCATATTCCAGGTAAGAGAAAATTACTTAATGCTTTGAGCCCTTTTGGATATAGATCATGGTCTTATAATTTATGCTATATTAAGAACTGGATAAATCAAGTGGACCACATTTTTTTATTATAATGTGAGCAACGCAAGTCCAAGACTGCCAGTGTCAAATCTATATTCATTGTGGGAGATACATGTGTACAGTCTGAGCTGAGGTGATTGACATATTATATAAATTTGAATTTCTTATGTACTCCTATTAATGTATTTTTAATATTTAAAAATGATCTTATTCCATAAAAAATGATCATGATGCAGTTGATATTTTTTTCATTAAGGCTATCTTTGCACCTACAATTGTATGTGTAACAGAACAATTATGGTAAATAGTGTAAGTAATAATATTTTCAATGAAAGTAATTACATCTCTTTGGATTAAGCTTAAAGCAGTTTAATTATGGAAATAGGGTTCAAATTAATCCCAATTTGGTTCCTCTACTTCACTTTAGGGCAGTAGTTGGATGGACAAATGTCAGGCAACTCATTGTCAATGACCGAATCTAAAAATGTAAGCCCTTTGTTTGTTTGTTTTTAGTATGTTTCCTATCCAGTGAACTCTAATGCAGACATGGACACGGACAGAGAGTTGAGAGGGGAACATAGGAAATGTCTTGGAGGCATAGGGGAGTTGGCTTGCTAAATTGAAGGGGAGGCAATGAGCTTCTTGTTGCAATGAAAGGAAGAAAATGAGGTGGAAAAGGAGGAAAGGAGGCAGCTACGGTAGTAAATTGAACGAACAGACCTCTTGATGGTGGGCTAGGCTCAGCCTGGAGGAGGACCAGCCAGTGGTGAGAAAGGGGAGAAGGGAAAGGTGGAAAGGAAGGTGAGTGTGTAAAGAAGAAGAAAGATGGGGCAAGAAGAGGCTGAGATGAGGAGGAAGTGGAGAGAGAGGAGTTAAAGGAGGCAAGATATGAAGGATCAAAGAAAAAGATATTCTCAAACAAGGTGTGGTCCAAATACATGCCTGCTTTCTTCAGATGGTAAAATTTAGATATATAGAAACTTGTTTGTTGCCTGCGTGCTTCACCTTTAAAGATGACTTGTTTATGTTTGTTGTAAACCCTAAGGCTTACACAAATTGATAATGGCAAGAATAGAGTGGAAAATCCTCTACTAACGACTATCTTCAGCAGGGATGAGAGAAGGGAACAGAGAGAAGAGACAACATGATATTTCTTCTTATTCAAAAGGATGGCAATTGCCCTTCCATATACTTGACCCAACTCTTAGGCATGCGTTTATTCAAGGAAACTACTACTAATTGAAAACATAAATCACGTACTTTGAAAGCATAAATCAAGGCCTAGCTTATAAATGGAAATTGCCTAATGAAACATAGATTGCCTATCCTAGAAACTATCTAATAAAGATCCATAAAAATCTACTATGCTCTGTTACCGCGTTGTCCTCAAGGCGTGAAATTCGGAAGCGGCCATAAAACTCCTCTGAAAGCTACAAAGTTTCCTCTAAAGAACGACCATGCCAAGCCACTAAAATCTCCGAGATAAGATGACCAAAGCGATGAACACACTGAGTGTCAATGATGGCGGAAGTAATGGCGGATCAGCCAATACTAGCAGGGAGGGGGGGCGTAGCGAGACACGTGTATGGTCACCCACAAAGCGGCGTAGGCGTAAAATATGAAAAACCGGAATAAATTGAGAACCTTATGGAAATTGGAGGCTATATGCGATAGAACCCACACGCTCAAGAACTGAATAAGGGCCATGGAAATGATGAGCTAGCTTAGAACTCATAGGCTAAAATAACGGAGATTGCTAGTGAGGATAAAAATTGACATAGACCAAATCCCCGACTTGAACACTTGTTTCATTCGGTTTTGAGTGGTGGAGAGATTATGTTTGAGTTATCTCAAAAGAGCATCCTAGTCTTGAAGGAGATGGTCGACCTCCTTGACAGCGGCACGGTGGGGAACATAAGCCAAGACCATAGGTGGATGACCATAAACCACCTAAAAGGGAGTAAAGCTGGCGTTGTTATGAAAAGTTGTATTATAGGAGTATTTAGCCCATTGAAGGAATTGGAGTCATGTGCGGATTGTTGCTGACAAAACAACGGTATTGCTCTAGACACCAATTAGCCACTTCAGTTTGGCCATCTGATGGGGGGTGATATACAGTACTCATTGTCATTGACGGTGAAGAACTCTTGCCAAAAATAAGAGATGAAAATACAATCACGATTGGAGATAATGGTGCATGGCATACCATGAAGCTTAGCCACATCATGAACATAAAGAATAACAATGTCCTTTGTAGTGAATGGATGCGTCAAGGGACCGGCATGAGCATACTTAGACAAGCAACCCACAACCACAAGAATAATAGATTTACCTTGAACTGGTAGGGCGTCGATGAAGTCCATAGAGACGCCTTCCAAAATGCAATTAGGGATGGGAAGGGTCTGAAGTAGACTAGCTGGAGATGTGGTAGAAGCTTTGGTGCATTGGCAAACTGGGTAGGTAGCGACAAAATCATACACATCATGATAGAGGCCTTGCCACAGGAAACTCTGGCTCACGTGCTTGTAAGCGTGGAAGGAGTCCTCATGTTTGGCAAATGGAGAATCATGGAAATGAGAAAGAATGGATGAATGGTGTTGAGTGTTAGCTCGAACCCAAAGATGATCCTTCCAATATATCAAGTCCCTTTGCAAAACAAAAGAGGGTGATCATAATAGATCTTGCCGCAAGTGGGCCAATAAATCCTAGGTCTTTGGGTCCTAAGAGTATGCCTCACGTAGGTGGTCCATAAAGGGGAAGATTGGACCAGACAATGGCATAGCCTGGCATGAAGAAAATTGGTAGGAAAGAGCATCAACAATGATATTTGCGTAGCCTTTTTTGTAAACCAACTCATAATCATAGCCTAAAAGTTTAAAAATCCAATGCTGCTGGACAGGAGTAGAGATACATTGTTCCAAAAGATATTTTAAAGGTTGATGATCAATGTGAATAATAAAGTGATGAGCTAATAAGTAAGAGGTCATTTAGTTATCACATGGACAATAGCAAGCATCTATCTCTTATAGGCAGAAAGGGAGAGAGAATGTTCGGAGCGGGCTTTGCTGTAGGTTGGCGAGCCTCTAACAAGATGACCACCAAGCTTGTCTCAGAGGCATCAATCTCCGCAATGAACAACTGAGAAAAAATAGGCAAAGCAAACACAGGAGCTATAGACATGGTTGTCTTCAAGGTGTCAAAGGCTTCCTGAGAATCGGTTGACCAATCAATAGCATCATCCCATGACTCCCCAAGATAAGGGAAGTGGGAGGGGTCTTGCAAGGGTGGCGTGGCAAAAAATGATCTATCATAGTTGAAGCATAATCCTTTAGAGCGTCACTTCATCTGTGATTGACAAATGCCGGAAGGGAACCTAAGTGCTAGGAACGGTGCCAAACAATAGTGAACCACATTCTTGGAGGCCGACCCCCAAGTTGCAAGGAGGTAGTAGTTCGAGCGGTTAGATGGTTCACCTATGTCGAATAAGCTTCTCTTCATAAATGTGTGCATGCTGAATAATATCTTGCATAGTAGGATAGTGGAAATGACGGATCTTGTCTACAATTTCAGGTTTGAAACCGCGGCAGAAGGTTCCAACCAAGACTTTGTGGGTCCAATGTGGAAGATGGGTAGCCACCTGCAAGAACTCCATTTGATAGGCTCAAACCGTGGAGGTTGTGGACAGCCCTGACAGTAGCTCATTAAAATCCGCATAGTTATTTGGTCCAAATTGGGCATATAACCCTTCTGTGAACTTAAGCCATGTAGGGTGTTGCACCTCCCGTTCAAAATATTGGAACCAAACCAAGGCATCACTCTTGAGATGGAAAGCAGTGATGCGAAGAAGTTTATCCACGTCACTGACAGTCCTTCGATAAGCGAACATTTTTTCCGCTTGGTACACCCAATCAATAGGGTTATCTTCACTGGTATACTTAGGGAATTGCATCCAGGCTAAACGCTGTTCTCCTGTGCGCATGTGCCTTAGAAAATCTTCTCTTCATTCGACATGGTCCTCATCTACATAATCATCATCCTCATATCCCAGCCCAAATTCGGAAGGGTGATTTGTCACCATATCTGGAAGCTGTTGCAGAGGGATGGGGGGTGAAACGGAGTTGGCCGCATCTGCTGGAATTGCAGAGGCGGAGTGTGACTGCAGCCTTGTTGGCCAGTGCTCGGGAAGGCCCACTATGTCCTGGGAGACAGCTATCCTAGCGGTCTGATCTTGGGCAGGTTGCATGTGAGGGACGCCTAGTGCTAGTTGCAACAGAGGAGGCAACATGCCACGGCTCGCGCTGACCTCCCTGTCCATGGCGGCCATAAGGGGAATGCTTGTGTGACTGTCGAGGAGACAAGCAAATGATGTTTGTTGCCTTGTGTACAATGCCTATTGCTCCATTCGCAAAAGCTGGAAACTCGTGGAGGAGCTTGGTGAATATGTGCATCATGGTGGTTGGATCAACAGCGGTGGACGTTTGATGTGGGCCTGCAGCGCCCAAGAGTTCTGCGGCATTATGGCTTGTGGCAGCTTTTTGGATGGTGTCGGTCAGTGGTGGCTGAGGGGCGGATTCTCCTGACAGGCTGCCCGCAGCTTGAGCGCCCGATGAAGTCATCTGCGGAGCATCCCCTTGGTTCTGTTTAGCCATATGTTTCGTCACAGGGAGGAAGGGTCTTTGATGCCAGTGTTGTAGACCTGAAGGCTTAGACAAATTGACAATGGCGAAAATAGAATGCAAAATCCTCTGCTAACGACTGTCGTAAGAAGGGATGAGAGATGGGAACAGAGAGAAGAGTCAGTAGAGAAGGAAGAGACTTAGGAACTGATATTTCTTATTCTAAAGGAGGGCAATTGCCCTGATATATACTTGACCCAACTCCTAGGCATGTTTTTATTCAAGGAAATTAATACTAATTGAAAGCTTAAATCAAGGCCTAGCTTATAAATGGAAATTGCCTAATGAAACATAAATTGCATATCCTAGAAACTGCCTAATAAGGATCCATAACAATGTTTGTGCCTAAAGTTTTGGGATAGTTAAGAGGATTGACACAGACTTGAAAACCTTAGACTGTTTATTGGCTTCCTTTCTTCATCCTTGTATGTTTTTTGGCAGCCTTACTTCATCCTTGCATGTTTATTGGCTGCCTTACTTCATCCAAAACTGAAACTGGAATCTTAAAGATGTGTTATAATGATTTATTTAAAGGCACAAGGTAATGGTAGTTATTACATAATTATGTGTTAATTTGTACTTCCATAGTTAACTGTAACCCCAGTCAGGGTCTTTAATAAGTCACCTCATTCAGTGTATATATTATGTAAACCAGATTCATCAATTTATGTTGCAGACGGGCAGATCAACAACGGAATTCATCGAGGGGAAGAAGAGAGGGAATTAAGGCTAAAAAGTCTAAATTAAAATAACTAATCTAATTCTTCATTATCTGAATTAATCCAATAAGACATGGCCCCTACACATTAATAGACAATTAAGAATCCTAATCCTAATAGAACTTCTAATTAAAATAGGTCTCTAACATTAGCCTAGGCTCAATAAGAATAAAATCCTAATTACTTTAAAATACCTTTAATAATAATTAAATCCTAACTATAATAGATTATGAAGGTGGGACTCGATCCGTAGAGCGGGTCATAACATTCTACCTCGCCCTCAAGGTGGTTTTCAGTTCTTGCATCGGAGGAACGAATATGCGCAAAGCTTAATGCAGCAAAGGACTTCACATGGGCCCACCAGTGCTCCCCGGCGAATGCCGTATAACTTAGACTCCGATTTGTATAAAGACCGAAGAAGATTACGCCTTGACAAACGAATTTGGGGCCACATGGCAAAGCCCAAATAAAAGTATCTTTGGAGTCATCTTCCCCAAGTCTTGACCAGAAAGGAATTTTGTGGAAGGGACGGAGTCGAAACAGGGAGTGTGGGGGAAGAGGGTGGGCGGCCTTGGTTGAGCTGGATGGGGAGGAGGCGGTTGTTTGGGCCATGGTGGATACAGCGAGGCGGTTCAGTCAGAAGTTCTGGCCAGAAGCGTCACCTTGGTGAAGAGATTGCAGACAAAGAAATGCCTTGGCTTTTGCCAGTTGTCAAAGCAAAGGAGCAGACTGCTGTTGGATTCCGCAAAGGTGACACGGTAGCCACATAGCTTCAGAGATGATATGTCAGGAATCTTGGATTGGAGTTGCAGAACTGGGAAAGGAAGCCACTTTTTTTGGGATTGCCGCAAATAGAGGAGGGTGGAGGCATTCTCAGGCTGCCATGGCTGTGTGATGCCAGAAAGGGAGAAGCTCGGAGGACAAAGACTGATTGGTTGTTTGTAGAGAAGCAACCATCATGGTGGGCAAGGAAGAAGATGCCGCTGATGGAGATTTGCAGTCGAGTTGAAAGCTGCATTGGTGAGATGTGGCTGGGGCTGATAGTGCGGAATTGAGAATAATGAGGGACGCGAAGGACTCGGCATTTGCGGAGTATCCATCTAGGAGCCTGCTGCATATGAACAAGAAGGGCGCACAATAGATAGGTGAAATCCCACACCAGTCACTGATCAAGCTGCAGCAGGGACTCGTCAATGGCATGTTGTGTTTTCACAGAGGATGAAGTATCTTCATTGCCTATGGACAGATTGGCTGAAGAGTGAACAGCTTCAGCATGAGTTTGGATGGGCAATAGAAGCAGGAGATGTTCCTTGGTGTTCTGATGCCCCTTCTACAAACACCGACAAGAGAGGTGGTGGTGGAGCAAGAAAAATATTTGTCATGGCTGCTTTGTTCAGCAATGATTTGTGCAACTTCACATATCACATTCTCCAAAGCACATGCAAAATTTATTGGCAGCATGGGAGGGTGGGGAGGGGGTAGTGGCTTTGATACCAATGTTGTAGACAGGCAAATCTACAACTGAATTCATCCTAGGAGAAAGGGGAGAAGAGAGGGAATCAAGGCTAAAGAGGCTAAATTAAAATAACTAATCTAATTCTTCATTGATTTTATGAATTAATCCAATAGGGCATAGCCCCTACATATTTATATACAATTAAGAATCCTAATCCTAATCATAATAGAACTTCTAATTAAAATGGGCCTCTAACATTAGCCTAATCCCAATAAGAATAAAATCTTAATTACTCTAAAATACCTTTAATAATAATTAAATACTAACTATAATAGATTATGAAGGTGGAACCTAACCCCTAGGGTGGGTCATAATGTTTGATTCTTTGTTTACATTGTTAATTAAGTTGGATTTAGTCAGATTGGGACATTTAAAACGAAACAAAACAGTAGAATGTTATGCAGATTGAATAATTTTTCTAAAATTTGGGGAAAAGACATCATTCCTAAGCTCTTATATAACTTTGTTCAGTTGAACGTTATAAATTATGACTGCATCAAGCAAATCTTTTGTATTTTGGTAACAGCTTCATGTATATCATTTTATTATTATTCCTATGTAAATCAGTAGTAATCTCCTCATTTTCATATCCAATTCGCATTCATTCGTGCATATAGGAAATTATGAAGGATCCACATGTGGCGGCTGATGGTTTCACATACGAGGCAGAGGCTATTCATGGATGGATAGAGGGAGGCCACAACACTTCCCCCATGACCAACCTTAAGCTCGATAATCTAGAGTTCATTCCCAACCTTACCCTCCGCTCTGCAATCCAAGAGTGGTTACAACAGCAATAAAAATATATATGGTACTTCAGTTTGTAAGTTTTTTTTTTTTTGCCTCCTATATTTAAAACATTTTTCTGTCATTCTGTCCAGACATTGTTTTTGCGATTTTGCCATGGGTAAAGATATGTATTGACTTTCCTGCTTGTTTTGCTTTACAATTTGTGTGACAGAAAGGGATGAGCAAGGACATAATTCACAAGTTATTTGCTTCTTTCATTGACTTTCTATAATAGCTTCACATCACTATCGGATTTTATTTTGTAGATGAAAGTGGTACAGTAGTCACATGGGTTTCTATAGTATGTTTGGCTTGTGTGTGAGGTCTGTTAAAAATTGAACATGAACTCTTTTTGAAAAATATCTTGTTTGGTCAGATGTGATTTTATTCATGTGTTGCCATTTCATTAAAGGTAACTTCTAAATATCTTCCTCATCTAATGCCCGCTTCCCACAAAGTGGCTGGGGGGAGTGAAAAGGAGCTAACAATAAAATCGAGTGTCTTGGTAGCAACATATTTGTAGGTCTTAGTACACAGGTACGTGGCCTAGTGATAGTGTTTCATGCATGAGTTTGATGGCGAATTCAACTTTCATGTGAACAAAGTGATTGTCAAAGTCATTGAGTAACATCTTTAAATGGGTCCTAGTGCAACCACGTCCTGTGGTCTGTGGGGGCGGCAGATGTTATGGGAGAAAACTGTATAGTTTTTTTGTTTGAAACCCTATAACTAAACTTCGCAGGAAGGGCGAACCCCAAAGGTATTTTTGTTGAGGAATACAAAAAATAGTTCTTTATGTGTCACTTGAAGATACCGTAGACCTAGTGTGTGCACCAATCACCAGTTTTCTCTTAAAATTGACATGGAATACACATTGTGGGAATGCATTCGGGAATCTTTGTGTGACTTTGTTATGCATGTGTTTGTTAGCACAATCAGGACTTTTAGATGAGTTTTAGTGTATTAGGACTTTGTAAACGGTGCACACTGGTACCTGTTTGGAAGAGAGGAGGGGAGTGATAATTCAGTTTTTTGCTGCCACATGTGTTGCAACTCACATGTGTGCATGTCTATTTTGGAAATCATTGAAGATATGCACACATTTTGGGTATATCAATAAGGGAAAAGAAAATTAACCATCAAAGTACCATCCGATCCTTCATATCTGGATCAACCATCTTAAACAATCTCATTTAAGTTGTCTAATTTGTGAGACTTCTCTCATCCCGTGGCGCATCCTCTCTGGTGTCCCCCATCTCCCCAGTCACGCTCATCCTATCGGTCCTTGCCTTCCGCCCCTGCTAAACCCATCATGCAAAGCCTCAAGTCCCTGGATTTCTTCACCCAGGAAAAGTTCACAAAGAAGAGTTCTGCCCTGGTTGAAAGCTCTGCATCGATTTCTTGTTTTGACTTTAAATATGCAAAATCATACAAAGGTTTTAAACTGATAAGACTTCGTTTCCAGTTGCAGCCTGGTTTTAATCTCCCATTCAGATGGTCGAGAGTACAACGCAATTTTCGAAGCAGTGCAAAACACTTTAGTGCATATAAAAACGTAAGTTTCCTTTTGTACCACGTGTAATTTCATTCTGTCAATGACCAATGCGAGAATCACTTTGTTAAGTTTATTTTGTTACAGAACTATGTGAGAATATCACACTGAATTTCATGTTGTTACTTTCTAGTTTCCACCAATTGTAGTTAATATTTTAATTTAAGCAATTCTTGGACGGAGAGTGTTCAAGTTCATCAACAATCATCATCAGATGTAATCATATTTTCTAATAAGAGTTCTTTGATTACCTAAGCACTTGCCAATGTGAATTGAGAGTATGGAAGGTAATATCGATGACTATAGATACCGGTATGTATTAATTATATGCTTGGTACATATTGATAATATGCTTGGATGACAATATCAATAACTAATAATATATAATTATTATATTTTATTTAAAATATAATTAAACCACAAAAGGCTGTATTAACTCATATAAGTACTCTAAAATTAATTCATTATAAAACCATGCACTATTACTTTCTTCGTCATGTACAAATTATTATTATTTTTGTCCTATATTAAGTTTTATAAAATTATTTATTTTAAAATTAAATAAAATATTTTATATAAATTACATAAATATTATAGAGAAATTTATATGTTAGATGTTTAACTAAGTGCATAATTATAGAACTCTATATTTAAAAAAATAATTATGTAATTTTTATGGACCCACTTGTATTGATCTTATATAATTTTTTTAAAATATTTTTAATATAATAAAAACATTGTCATCTTTAAAATTTGATGAGGTTGAATTTGTATAGTATTTTTTTTAAATTTTTTTTTTAAAAAATTTAAATAAATCAGCCGCATCGATACAATACAGTAGATACGGCTAATGTATATCTAAATTTTATGTGAGAGATATATTGCCCCTGTATTGTATTATAAATATGTATCTGTCGATATGCCCTAATATCCCTGGATACCTTTTTGATAATTGAGAGTATAACCCATGATGGTGGGTGGGAAATTGTTGTCAAAAAGGGAGGTAGGCTGCCAGTAGTTTGTGGAAGGAAGGGAAAAATTTGTGGAAGGGAGAGGAAGAGGCAGGAAGAGGCTTGCATTTGTGGGAATTAAATGTGTGCCATTAGAGCCATCCATATCCCGGGTCAAATTTGTACTTGCGAGCGTGGGAATTAAATGTGTCATTAAAGCCATCAGTTATCAATATCCCAATTTAGAGTCAGATATGTACTTAAACCCAGTTTGTAATTGTGCAGATTTTCCATTCTGTTTAGATAGACCAGAGGCCAATTTTGGTTAGTTCTCTTTTTCAAAACAGAATGGAAGTTGGGTATCAAAACCTGACGAAATCAGACCCTCGTGGCATCACTACATTGATCAACCACTTGTGTCAATCATTTAATGCCTAAACCGAGCTTCACACATCGAGAAACTAAGGTTGAAGTTCACTAGCCGTAGGTTTTTCTCCTTTTTAGCAAGAGTTTACTTGTGTCTCTTACATAATTTATATGGAAAATTATATAAATTTTTTTAAAATATTTATCAAAATAGTAAAGAAAAAAAATATTTACTAAAATTATGTTCGTTTTGGCTATGTAGGTGTTAACCAAGTGCTAATACCTGTGTAATTTTTTAAATTATTTTTATAATTTTATCTTTTAAAAGGACAATTAATATGATTAATAAGGACAAAATCAATACATTATATTTATTTTGTCCTTCTAAAAGACTAAATTAGTATAACCATAAGGACAAAATTAATAATAACTTTATTTTGTCCTCTCTCTCTCCTTTCTCTTTCGACTCTCTCTTTTTTCCTCTCTTCTCTCTCTCCTCTCTTCTAAAGGGTTAAATCATAAAAAATAAACAAACATATTGATTTCATCTTTCCCAATACATTATATTTTATTTAAAATTTATTCTTTAATATATAATAAATAAATAAATAATAAATTAAATTTCCCTAATTTCTCTCCTCTCGTTGTCATAGCTAGGCATCATGCTCAAGTGCATGAGAGTAAGATAGGGGGAGAGAAAGAGAAAGAAAAGAGGAGAGAGAGTGAAGAGAGAGAGGAGAGAGAGTGTGTAAAGAAAGAGACATGAGAGAGAGAGTGAAGAGAGAAGAGAGAGGAGAGAGGAGAGAGAAGAAGAGAGATAATCAAAAGAGAGAGGAGAGAGTGAATAGAGAGAAAGAGGAGAGTGGAGTGAGAGAGTGAATAGAGAGAGAAGAGAGAGAGAGTGAATAAAGAGAGAAAGAAGAGAGAGAGAGGATAAAATTAGGTCATTATTGTTTTTGTCCTTAAATTAATAACAAAATTAGTTCATTGTACTGATTTCATCATTGTAAGGATGAAATCAATCAAGGGTATTGATTTTATCTTTTTGAATGATGAAATCATAAAAAAATTTCAAAAAAAGATCCACGTAGGTGCCAGTGCTTTGCTGATGCCTATGTGGCCAAAACAAACACCATTTTTATAAATATTTTTATTTAACATTATTTATATAATTTTTTCTAATTTATATGATTAATATTTTTACAAAAAGCTAAAGTTTACCTTGCGAGTTAAATCATATCATAAATATAACACAAAAAATAACATAATATATGGCTACAAGACTATCCAATAGCAGAGAATCTTTAGTTTGCTACCACCGATCTCACACATCCTTCTTAGGGCTAGTGCATCTACACATTAACTTGAGGAGCCTACACCATGAGAATATTTGAGTATATTGAAGTTTACTCAATAGAATAAAAAATTATAATTAAATACAAGAGCTTTATGATATTGTTAGTAAGATACTTGCCTACTTCTGAATTTATGTCTTCAACCGTCTTACTTAATTAGTGGCTCAAGGTTCACATCATAGTTCCTTTCTGTTTTATGAAGTAAACCACATATCTTATACATTCTTTTCGATACTCTAATTTCAATATCCACACTTTTATACCCGTTATAAACTACTCCACCCTTTGGAGTATGCTGTCAAAAATAAATTCCCCCATTGAGTCCCCTTAAACTAGTCGATCAATTCTTTACCCCATTAATAACGGCGAAGGCCCTACCATGGTGCTCATAGACAACAATAACAAGATTTTCATACCCTGTGAAGTCCTTAAACACAACAAAATAATGGTGCATAATGAGCCTTTGGAGGTCAATAACCCTTCGCTAAGGGCTATCCCTATAAATGACATTTGATCCTTCAAAGACCAACAATGCGTGAATACTGTAACATCCGGGAATTTTCTAAATTCCTGAAGTCGTACACGTGAAAATTAAGGTATAGGACCCTTTGATCTTCCCGTGGGAATAACTTAATTATCAGTTGGGAAGTGGTGGCTAAAGTACATATTGAGGGAAAATAGATTGAAAGAGATTCGAAATGCCACTAAGAACTCATGAATTGGAGTCCGGATGAGGGAGATACGACCGTTTGAAGTTAAACATATCGTGCAAGACCCATTTACCCGATTTAGACTGAATTTGGCCCGTTTAAGTCATTTTGCGGGCCCAGTTATTTATAATTTTGAAATTAATTTTTAAGGTCCAAATTAGGTGGCCTAACTGGAGATTATTACCCAAAATTATAGGGGGGTTAGGAACCCTAATCCCCATGTTTATAAAAAGCCCTCTTATGGCACAATTTGGGAAAAAAACTGGGGGACTATGAAGGAAAGAAGGGAATCTTTGGACCAGGGAAGGACTCATCATTGGAATTTTCTAGCGAGACTCCGGTGAAGTTACGACAGCGGTGGATCGACAACAATCTTGTGTTTGAGGTAGGATTATACGTTTTTTTATAGTATAATCATATTTGCCCTAATATGAAATTAAGTAAAGAGTTGTAGTATTAATTTATTAATAAAGGTGACCGGATGTTGAGGAGGCAGCCGACCGGCCATCATCGGCTTTGCCATTGGCCGGCATTCGGCACTTCTGGTCGGTTGTAAAATGTCGGTTTTTCATACTGTAGTTTTGTAATGATGTTTTGTTCTGGCTGCAACACGGAAGTGGAGGAACTCTGGGCATGGAGAGAATAGTGGCATGGGCTTAGATCTCGATCTAGGCCGGCGACGGTGGTCTGGTTGAGCCAGCCCATCATAGAGCCGTGATGGGAGACCAGCAGCTGTGTGGAGTAGATTGCCCATAACAAAAAAAATAAAATTGATGAGAACTTGCAGCAGCGCGAAGCAGGCGGCGGCCGGAATTGCCGGACGATGGTGATTCAGTCAAGCCCTGCCCAACGGCCGGCCGTGGAGGCCTGCCATCGCGATGCCACCAGTTAAAAAAAACAAAATTGATTGGCCCCTGCCGGCCATTGAGAGACAGCGGGCTACTGCTCAACGGAATCGCTGGCTAGCGGCAATCTGGTGGAGCCCAGCCCGCCACCCGGCTGTGGTGGTAAACTGTGGCACCGCCAGAGGCAAATATGCCTCTGGCTGGACACGGGGAAGACAACCCACTTCGTGGGTTGTCTGGGGTAGGTTCGGGTCGGTTTACCTGAACCAGTTAATCCAAGACTCGGACCGGGTCTATGTGTATAAAAAAAAGATTATTGAACCAGGTCTGGTTCAATAGTTTGCTTCTGTTGGAAAAATTTAGAAAAATTAGTAGTGGACTTTGAGAGGGATGCGAGTATCTTGACTAAGTTTCAAACCTGAAAA
Organism: Saururus chinensis; assembly: GCA_035235625.1. NCBI lineage: Eukaryota > Viridiplantae > Streptophyta > Magnoliopsida > Piperales > Saururaceae > Saururus > Saururus chinensis. Next base: position 11,628,844 of record CP141141.1, read on the forward strand.
AAATCCCAGAATTGGTAAAATGAATGACCCTTTTACCCTTATAGTGAAATTACTGTGGGCTTCAGGGCTTCAGTTCAGTGGCCTATGAATCATCTTAAAAATTGGGAAAATTCTCAGTGAGAGTTCAATGTGTAATCTAATTATGGTCTAAACCACTTGGTGAGGGAAAATCACAGTGAGTAGTTGATTGACCTTCTTGCCCCTAGGGTTAATCCTAAACCGTTAAGACAACCTGGGTCGGTTCAAGGGGTTCACGACCCCGCTACACACAGGGAAAATTACATAGGGTTCATGAAGTCAAGTAGTATGCTTGAGTTCAATTTTAGACCCGTCAGATGTCATAAGGCCTTAAACCAAATGATAGAAATACCCCTTTGAGCAGACCTGCCCACATTCGTGTGAATGGAAGCGTGAGTCGATATGAGAGTGGAGCCTTGTGAGAGGTCAATGACTTAAATCAATAGAGGGGTAGTAAAATGACTAGAATGATCCAAAGGAGGGTATCATACCCTAGGTGGTAAAATTACCCTAACGCCTTAAGGGCAATATATTTTGTTTTTATCGAAATAGATGACCTAGTGAACCAAGAGTTAGGGTACCCTATAAATGACTTCAAAAGAAAGGAGCATGACCAGTAAGTGACACGAAGACCTTGTCGGGCTGCAGTGTCATGAGAAATAAGGGGTAGAACCCTAATTTTTAGGTTTAAAGCAGCGTATTTTACATGTCTGCAACCGAGTGCATCGTTCAACTAGAGTGTCATATTTGTAACTCACAGGATGCGCTATAATTGTTTATACTCTCGAGCTTGAACTCGTTGAGCCCTAGCCCTACAAAAGAATGCAACAGGCCCTTATTCATTATTTATGCATTGGTGTGAATGCACGTAATTTATGTTGATTATGTTGATGCATGCTTTTATTATTGATGCTTTGATTTATATCAGTAACTTAAGATTAATGAAGTTTAATCAAGAGACATGGGTTGCCGTCGGATTGGGGAGAGAACACCTAAATTAAGATAATGACTAACATACCCTCTTTAGGGTTGGGACCAGTTCATGGAGTGAACGGGCCCCTGACATAGAATCTTACCTTGGTTAATGAACCGAGGGTGATTTTGGGATGTTCTTTGAGTCATAGCTTAGTGGATGAGTTATTTAGTGGGCCGATTCACAAGGTAAACAGGACCCAATTGGTTGAGTGGATACTTGACTCGATAGAAATAATTTAGTCAAGTTCAAATGTTTGGGGGAGTCAATGGTCATAAGGACTTGAGGCTTCTATAGATATATTAGTAATGTCTTATGAGACATTTTCTCCCAGAGTTGGGATGCTAGAGATTGTGACATGCTTCTTCATCACCACAAAGGTTTGGGTATTGACCAGAGGGTCTTTACCGTAGGTCTTCCCAGGACTAGTTAGTACGTACAAAAAGCGGAGTTGTATGAGTATCATGGAAGACTTGTGCTTCTTGCCAATCTGTGTCCATGAGCACAGTTGGGATCCTCTTCTCCAAATTCGTGGTAGGCTATTGAGAGCCCCGGGGATTTGGGTCAAGCTGCTGTTAAGCAGTCTACTCTAAGGTTGGAGTACTTTGTTTGGGGATTTCTCGAGGGGTGAGTCATCTCCGAGTTACATATTTGATAGTGTTAATTATCGAACAAGGGATGTGAGATAATTAATAACATTGTTTGATATTACTTGTTAATTAGACAAGTGGAACGGTTAAAGGACTTACTAAAATGTAGGTTGAAAATATCTAAGCATTGCATGTGTGATGCTATGCTTCTTAGGATATAGTAGTTTCTAGACAAAACTATGTCTGGATCCGATCTTGTTGGAAACATTGGAGATGTTGTCTAATGAGTACATAGGCAATTAACATCGGGTGATGTTGGCCCGATCCAAAAAATATTAATAAAACCTTTTGTCCTTTGAAAGCTCTTCTCCTGTAGGCGGAGATGCTCCATTGTGGTTGTGGTTGTTGTTTGGTTTGCTTTGTTGCAGGTTCTCCAGGCGACGATAAGTGAGACCAGGGCAATCGAGCACAAGAGGTTTTCACATTTCTGTAACTCCGGTACGTAAGTGTACCTCAAGCGTGAGAGTCAACTTGTTATTTATTTTTAGACTGGTGATAGACTTGTACTTAGATGGATAAGCTGGTCTTTATGAATTTTCAGACGTTAAATAATATCATATGACTTGATATTCGTATTTGTGAACCCTAGTTATCATGATCTGGATATTTAATCGAATGGTTTGTTTTGTATTTAAGGAAAAAAAATTTTCTTGCTACTTACTGTTCGTGCTATTTTAAAATACTTTTAAAAATCTGGGTCGTGACAAATACCACTTTCGGTAATTACCTCAACTTTTCATTTGACTCGAACATTTACCTCTACTCCTAGTTAATAACTCATTAGGCTAACATCTTTCATGAAGACCACATCTTATTCAACAACTATCGGTTAGACCCTTCTTTGGTCATCACCTCGTCAAGACCCTCAAGTAAGCACCTCTAGTGAAGACCACATCTAGGAAAAGACCTCTTGTGCATGCTATATCTTGGGTAGCACCTCATACTTCATTTCTTGATTCAATTCACCACACTTTTTATAGTGGATTACAACATTAGGGTATTTTAGCATCTTATGAAGTTAGGGTATTTTCCTTCCTTCCTCAGCTTTCCAAATAGCTACTACGAGCCGGTCATCACCACTATCGACCTATCCAGCCATATGTCAGTGATGGCCGACACCACTATTGATATGTCTGACCTCATGTCGGAGATTGTTGACACCATGTCGACACCATGCCAACATGTCTAAAACTATGCAAACAACTTGTGAAGACATTTTCTTCTTCACTCTCAACTTGATCCCACATGGCTCCCCACCTATGTTGGATGAAGTCTGTTCTCAACTAACTGGGTTCCCACAAATTCCCCCGAGGATTTCCTCTTATGCTCCATTACAGTTCTCTTAATGTTCACCATCGACACCCTTTTTGAAATGTTGAGCTCAAATTGATTCATCCATCGATACCACCTAGACATGTCCAGGTCCATGTTGGTGGGTTGAGAGTTACTATTTTAAACAATTTTGATATACCTATGGGTTTCTAAACCTTTTCTTCTGGAGTTTCCCACAACCTTTAGAAACCATTTTTTATTAATTATTTATCTATTTTGTCATTCCTTTCTCATAATAAATCACAAACATCATGCTTAACATACATCATAGTTTAGTCCTTACAATTTTTACCATAAGCTTTCAATTTGAAAGCAAAAAATATTATATTTTTAATAATAGATAGTGATCATACCTTGAACTTTGTGTCTTCAAGCTTGCAAATCACCTCTCGGTCAAATACTCCTCTGACTATATTTTCTCTGCCCATAGGAGCTTCCTCATTTGAAATTTACTCTTCTCCGAACTCAAACCACCTCTAGATACCTAACAATAGTGTTTCCCACCACCAAACACCAATTTATATTTGTAAAACTCATTTGTAAGTGGCATTGGAGACTGGTATATGATTTTAAAGTTAGTTGTAGGTATGTCGACACCAAACACCCAAACCATGAACATGTCGAAGATTGTGTCAATCCAACTCGATAAATAGTATTTGTGATAAATATCAATAAGAAGGTTGTCACAAGCATTCACATCCTAACCATTTTAGGAATGTTGTCCTAGAAATTCAAATAAAATCCACTACAATTACCAATCTCCTTGTGAAGGAAAACTTACAATTTTTAGCATTAACATCACTTCGACATGTCAGACAGCGTGTTAATAAATATTTAGGGCTCATCGACACATGTTGACAATCCATCAACATGTCAAGGGTGTGAGTTATATAAATACATGTGGCCGACACTGTTAAGGGCTCATTCCAGAAACCCTTCCAGCCTTGACTCATAGGTCCCTTAGATTTCCTACTGGAGCTCTCATTTGGTTGTGGTAAGGATTATCTCCTTCTTTATTTTTCATCCCTTTTATCTAAATTCAGTGTTGTCTACTATGGTCCAGCTAAAATCTCATTGTTGACCACTCATCTCATCCTCTCCTCTTTCTTTCCATAGCTCGTGTGTCAGCCTTTGACAGCGTTACTGACTCCACTTTCTCTTTTGGTGACTAGTTGATATCGGCACATGCCCTTCTCTAGCCAGCTCAGCTTTCTTAGCTCTCCACCATCTTCACCTTTGATCTAGTAGTGATGACCCTACAAGAGGGCTAGGGAGGACTTTGACTCTGATTCGCTGTCCGTGCCAACATCATCATCTTCTGTATCACCCCAAAAATTTGAAAGAATTTTCTTTTGTTAACCAATTTTGAGAGACAAATTTGAACCGTTAAGTTAAACTAGACCGCAACGAAAGTCCCCTTGACCATTAGGGGTAGGGGTGAGAAATTCTTAATTTAAGTCGAGTGTGCATGATTGCATGGTCAATCTAGTCAACTCGGCTATTCAATACCCTAAAAACCCTCAATAGAGGTATGGAAAGGGAAAACACACCACTTTGAGTTAAATGTCTATTTTTGGTAAGTTATCATACCTATCTACATGACTTGACCCAAGTGATCCAAGCATGAGAGTATACTTGTGGTTAGACAAGATTCATCGTGACTTGCTCATCAAGCCCTAATTGAAGGGTAGGGTCTAGGGGCGACTTATTTAAGGAAACTACGCAAAGAAATGGTTTTAATCGGAAAAGAAAGAACTTGAGTGGGCAATAAATTAAATGAGTCTTAGATGGGCCTGGAACTGCACCCTGTTGGTCACCTAGCCTACCATGAAGAGATTTTGGCGTGAATCTTACCCCAATTCTATATCCAACTAAACTAGGAAGTGGATTGACCCAAATCAGGAAATTTAAGAGGTAATTGGATTGGAAAAACCTCAAAGAGGAATCCTAGCTGAAGTAGGAGACCTCCTTATTAGGATACTCCCCTCTACTCTATCCCCACCCGCCGCCCTCTCTTTCTCTCTATTCTAGTTAGGTCAGCCCTCTCTCTTCCCTTATTTTCTCTCTCTAGCCACCTATCTCTCCCTTCTCTTCCTTGATTCACTTGGTGTTTGAAGCACCAAGTCCACCATTAAAGCTTTGGAGAAGGAAGAGGTTTGTCCACCATGCCCTAGATGGGATAAAAGCGTTGCTGGGAGTTGTCTTCATCAAAGAGTTAGGAACTACTTCTATCTCCCTAGTTTTTGTTAAATCTAGGTTTTTAGCATGCTTTCATGTTGTTTAGATTGATTCATGGGTGATTGGTTAAAATACATGTTTTAGGCTTTCATATTACAGTAAAAGCCATAAAATTTTAAGTACATGCATATGTTCACGATCCTACAATTGTGTTTAATTCAAATATAATGATCATGATTTCTGGATTGAGAAGTTTCATAGCTTTTTTATGAGTTACAAAAGACTTCGTTAATGGAGGAAGTCATTAGGCATTGGATTAGGTAGATTAATACTTAATAGTTTAGCCTAAGTTTAATCTATGTGCCCAGAAAGGCTGGACTATTCCAAGACCTTTAGATAATCAATCCCAATTTTCTCTGAAACTGCAAAGACACTTTACGCTAGGTTGATGTAAATTTTTACTGCCTTCTAATAAGATTTCATGGGTGAATAACCATTGTTTTTCTGATCTTAGTTTTTTGTTAGATGTTAGTAATCTGACTTCTGAATTAAGTATCACGACTTTATCTATGTAGAATGGCCTTATATACATTATTGGAGATCCAGAAATGTGTGTATTTTCATTACATTTTTTGGGACTTATTAATATCAATGTATTAGATTTTTTGGAATCCACGCTATACAAGATTCACAACTCTATTACTTTGCATTTCAGGTTCTTCTTGAGTTCAAGTCGAGTTAAATTTCTCCAAAATTTCTTGTAGGAAATATTTGATGAGTCCTTTGTCTAGCCTAAAAATCCCTGCTCAGTTGGGAGTCTTTAGCACCAATTGGTGTTCTTTGAGATCCAATTGTTGAGGTAGTTCTGCACTGTACAATAATTTCTAGAAGAGGTTTTTCCATAATGCCTGGTCAAAGAACGAAATATTCCATGTTCTTTGGATTTGAAACGGAAATGTCATATCACCTATTTGTGGACCAAAATGCCCTTAGATTTCCACTATAATAGGTTTTAATGTAGAGAGTAATAAATTCACAAGGGAACAGTGAAGCGCCGTTCCGGTGGGTTGGGAGTCATCGGCGGTGGACGGAACTTGCCAATAGGAGTTGACTGGCGGTGACTCACCGATGAGAGTCGATGAACACGGAAAGAATATTTTTTGGGAGCGCTGATGCTGTGTGAGTGCTCCAAAAGTTGCATTTCGTAGAAAGGAATCATTCTTTCACACAAACATGGATAGGATTGATATTTGCATCAATTATAACGGAGAGTTAGGCAATGATGACATGTATATTGGTGGAATGACACAGTTGATGAACATTCATCTGTCGGTGAGCTTCGGCGAGCTAGTGGGGCAAGTCAAAGCACGACTTTCCATCAATGGTAATATTAGTTTGAAGTATTTAATTTCATCTTCCCAATCATCCATGATATATGAATTACAAGACGATGAGGACCTTCAATCATTGTTCTCCATTCATAAGAAAGCGAATAAGGAAGTGTTATCGTTGTATGCCGAGATGAAACAGCCCGACAATGGTGATAAATCACCATCACCCTCCGTTGAAAGGAACCAAATAGTCAATAGAGCTGAATCACCTGTCGTAATGGCTCATCCCAGCACTAATGTCGGATTTCATACCGGATTCAATGAAACTCAGTTCACCTTTGAAACTATCAGGTAACAATATTGAATCTTTAGATTATACACAATTGGTATATTTCGTGTACTCAAGACCACGATATTGAACTTATCATGTTAAGGGTAAATCATATTGTGCAAAGTTATAAATACGACTTGTAATATATCGTATTAGTAATTACACAATAGACACATGCGATAGAGTAATTATATGCTGCATCATAGCTATAATATCACGACATGCATCCATGTCATGGTTTCGATAACACGTCTTGAAATGTTTGCGTGTTAACAGAATACACGACGTTGATTATTTTTGCATTTTTTTAACACGATAATGTGTAATGCAGATTGGGAGAACCGGGAAACTTGCCCTCAACAAATCCATATCAATCATCTTTCACCAATCCAGCGAGTACAGAACTTGAAATAGAAGTTAATCAGAATAGATCAGAGGAATTGTTGCCAATGATGGGTGGGACAAGGACTTCATTTGATAACTATGAACCTCCATACAACCCTTGTAATTATGACGGTGGACAAGGTGAAGAAGTTGAAAATATGTGGGCTGAGGATCTGTGGTACGATAATGATATAGTTGACATGGAAAGTATGTCCGACCACGAAGAATTTGGAAACAGTGAGGTTCCCAATAACATCGATGTTGAGGTAGAGGCAGATTGGGATACCATCGATGATTTAAACATGTTGGAACTGAATATTGATGATGGCCAGCTAATGACAGGTAGCTTGCAAGCTAAGGATTACTAGAAGCTCCTTGAATTGGGTGCACTTTTTCTAGGTTTGTTGCATTTCAAGAGGGTCTTGATTGACTTAGCAATAAAGGTGAATTTCACATATCGTGTTGTGGATGAAAACCGGAATACATATGCAGCAAAGTGCTCCAATGAAACTTGTGATTGGTACATAAGGGCTTTAAATATAGGAGATCATGTGGCTGTCACGAAGTTAGTGCTGACTCATTCATGTGGAACCCAAAGGAAGTTACCTGACCATCCCCAAGCATTGCACCTTTGGATAGCGAGACAATGTTATGGCCTCTTTAAAGACTATGTGGACATTACACCTAAGAGCATAGCAAGTTATTATTTAGAAGCACTAGGGTATAACTACAAACTACAAGAAATGCTGGTGGGCAGGTAATGCATGAGAAGAAACAAAGTGCTGATTTAGTGTCACGATACGTTAGTCTAGCGTGTTATCGTTTACACACTTAAACTATAGTCGATATCGTGTTATCCATATTGTGTTATTACTCACACGACATACGTCCATATCCACTATTAGGCATCATGTAGGGATTTTGATCACACAAAAATATAAAATGTCATGCGATCGGGAACATGATGCCAACTAGTGTCGTATAACATTTACTAAATTGTATTTGGTCGTGTAGGTAAAGCTCTGACTGATTTAATAGATGGTGACCCAGATGAATCCTACCGCTTACTTCCTTCTTACGGGAGGCAGATAGACTATATAAATCCAGGAATTGTAGTTGTGCCAATGAGATCATGTGACATACCTGGACCTATGGGTAGGTACGATTTGAAAAGAGTATTCTGGATGTTTGGCCCCGTTGCAAGAGCTTTCAGAACAACCCTGAGGCCGTTGCTAACGGTTGATGCAACTTTCTTGAAAGGAAAGTATACTAGATAGCCATTGATAGCAACTGCATTGGATTGGAACAATAATATGTTGTGTGTTGCATTTGCAGTGGTTGAGAACGAGTGCAAGAAAACTTGGTGCTAGTTTCTTGAGTTGCTTAGAAGTCATCAATTCTTTAATACTCCAGCCGAGTTGGATGTAATCATTTCAGATAGACGGAAGGGATTGACAAATGCTGTGAAGAAGTTTTTCCCATATACACACCATGAGTATTGCATCCATCACATGGTAGCAAATATGCTAGACAAATTCAAGGACAATTACCCAAAGAATCAGCCCCATGTTGCAGCCGAAATGTTCAGTCAGAACGTGTACGATGAAACAATGAACAACATTAAAGAACATAATCCGGAAGCATATGTTTGGCTAAATAAGATAGGTTCGGATCACTGGGTCAATGTATCATTTCTTGGTAAAAGATATAGGACACTTAGCTCCAATAGGTCTGAAAGTGCAAATGCAATGTTCAAAAAAGCCAGATCGATGCCTATAACACGTTTAATTGAGCACACAAGGGAGCACACAACTGCTTTATTTGAAAAACATCGGACGGATGGTCAGAATATCATAGAAGAGTTAACCCCATTTACCTGAAAACACATCAAAAACAGGCGAGGAGAAGCAAGGAATGTGATTGTATTGCTTGTGTCACTATATGAATTTCAGGTTAATTTGCTACATCACCAGGTACATTGCATTCATATGGCAATGTACATAGCATGTGCTCGTTTATGCATTAGGGATACACAGCATGTTAGTTTACACACTCTATTGTCCTTCAACGTGTAAGTCGATGGGTTTTACGTAACGATTGTAAGACACGTCGTGGACTCGAGAACATGATAAATTCATTTATCGTGCTCTCTTACTCACGATCTTTTCCTCACAGGATGTGGTAAACCTGGTTGATTGTACCTGCACATGTGGAATGTTTCAACATCTGGGTCTACCATGTAAGCATGCAATCGCATCAATCAATAATAGACACTTATATGTGGCTGAGTACTGTGAGAGATGGTGCTCTACTAAAATGTATAAACTGACCTATCGTGAGCCCTTACACCCAACCAAAGATCGGCACCAATGGGCACCGACAAGAGTTATGCCTACATTCAACCCACCTATCCCTCAAAAGCAGCAAGGGCGTCCATGAAAAAATCGGATAGAGTCACAACCGCCTCTCAAAGTCCAACAAAAATGTGGAACATGCGGTCAATTGGGTCACAACTGCAAACGATGTACCAGTGCACAAGGAGGGCCCTCCAAGGTGGCAGATGTCCTACAGACAAGCCGAAGGCAGTCGAATAATATCACACACAAATGGCGTAAGGAGGGAGAGCATCAATCAGGCTTACCTTTTCCACCTCTGTTCTTTAGATGAAATTTCTTGTATATACATCGTCTTATAATCAACATGAAATATGTAAATGACGTGTTCCTAAAAACATGACATGTTGTACAAAGGGGATAATGTATATGATGTCAAAGTTTCCTTTGCTTACACGATGTCAAAGTGTCATTCACTTACACGATATTAGGCATATTATGTGTTCGAACAGACGACAATTCTACGTTCAAAATGTTCAAATTGCGGAGGCATTATTCCCGAGGCATCAATACCTTCAATTACTTGGCGGTTCGTAACTATCTCACCTTGCTTTTATATATATATATATATATATATATATATATATATATATATATATATATATATATATATATATATATATATATCTTAGGGTTAGGGTTTGTAGAACACTCACTCGCTGGCTCTTCACAGAGATTGTGCTTGCGGTGGCTGGTGAATCTATTCTTTGTGGAGACTATCATTCAAGATATTGCTGTAGCGGCAACTAGTGAATCTATCCCACAATCGGATACAATCACCACCTATATCCGATCGTGGACATGATTCACTGGACACGTCTATATATCAATATCTCCAATGATCAGTCGCATCCTCGCCCTATTCATTAGACAACATTTTAGGTTTTACAGAATGCTCACAAACTGGTTCTCATCATAGATGGGTCATTCGGGAGATTGCTTTAGCGTTGGCTGGCGAATAGGCCCGCCTTCAAATATTGTCCTCTCCTATATCCAAAGGTGGGCATGATTCGCTAGACGATGATATATCAATGTCCCTAATGATCCGTTGGATCAGTTCAAGAGTCTGCAAGGAGATCGCATGCCAACTAATCGCTCTCGTGGAGATAGATTGTTATTATCTTTGTATTTTTAAAGTTCTGTAAAGATTAGTTTGTTGGATGTAATAAATTAATAGCAGTTGTATATTTCTTCCCGTTGAAAGTTGTCTTTCCTGTATATTAAGAGCAGTAACATGCCGATTTTCTGCTTTCTGACATGCTATCAATATTGATCCCAATGACAAGCCAAAGGAGGTTGATTAACATGAAATAAGTAATTAACGTGTTACTAAAAACACAACTTGTTGTACGTAGGGTGTAGTGTATATGTATATCGTGTAAACAACAACATGACAATCAACATGATCAGGCTTACCTTTTCCACTACCGTTATTCGGCTCGCATTTTTGGCATATGCATCATGTTATAATCAATATGACATATGTAATTGATGTGTTCCTAAAAACACGACTTGTTGAACATAGTGGATAATGTATATGTTGGACATGTTATTACTTACATGATATTAGACATATTGTGTGTTCGGACACACAGACAATTCCATGTTCGGAATTTTCAAATTGTAGAGGCATTATTCCCGAGGCATCAATACCTTCAATTACCTGGCGGTCTGTAACCGTCTCACCCTGCCTATATATACATCTTAGGGTTTGCAGAACACTCACTCGCTAGTTCTTCGCAAAGATTGTGCTTGCGGTGGCTCGTGAATCTATTCTTCACGGAGATGTATCATTTGGTATATTGCTGTAGCGGCGGCTGGTGAATCGGCCCATGATTGGATACGGTCACCACCTATATCCAATCGTAGGCACGATTCACTTAATGGCGATATATCAATTTCTCCAATGATTTGTCACATCCGTGCCCTATTCGATAGATGTCAATTTAGGTTTTGCAGAACGCTCACTCACTGGTTCTTTGCAAAGATGGGTCATTCGGGAGATTGCTTTAGTGTCAGTTGGTGAATCGGCCTGCCTTCATATATGGTCCTTGCCTATATTTGACGGTGGGCATGGTTTGCTAGATAGTGAAATATCAATGTCCCTAATGATCCATCACATTGGTTCGAGAGTCTGCAAGGAGATCGCATGCCAACTGATCTCTCTTACGGAGATGGATTATTATTATCTTTGTATTTTTAAAGGGCTCACCTTCATCTGGTGGGGGAAGTATGCGACCAGGCGCTATAACAATGTCTCGAATGGTCCGTCCCATGAGGTCACACACGATTTTGTGTACAAACACACTATCAATGCTGGTCACAGACGTCTTCATATGAGAGGTGAAGTAAACGATAACACAACCTAATACAAGTAGGAGTGTGTGCGATAACAAGACCTAGTAGGCGATCATAAGAACTATAATATGACCGGATATGTGTGCACTACTGTATTGCGATATTGAATACACGATATTGATACAAATTGTTTAATTGATTATACGCCAATTGAAATTTGTACAACAAATTAGTGTGAAATAATTGATACAATAATTAATTACAAAAGAGTTTGTCACAGTCATTAATAACAAAATAATTGGTCAAAGAAATTAATTACAAAAAACTAGCATCTTTTTTACAACTCATCTGTATTAGGATCAAATTCTTTTTTGATTCTGGCCCAATGTATAGCAGCGCATATCATTGGCCTAACCAAGCCTGTTATCTCGAGCTGTCTAAATCTGGCTGAATGACACCCCCTGCCAATTTCGCTACGTAGTACATGACGAACAAACCATAATCTTCATTTGTTTCCTGGTACATGCATTTGTTGATCTTAGTCAGTGGCCACGTCTAAGCCCCCTTTATCTTAAGTGCCTTCTCCATTCCATTGGCAACATGTTTCTTGACATTGTCCACCTCGACAAAGTGGTGACTGTGATCACCCTTTAGATGATTGTACCACCTAAATCGCTTCTCCCTGCAGTGGATAATAAGCAATAGAAAGTGGCCCTTGATGTAAATAGGAATGAAACCGCTCTCCGTGTTAACATTCAAGCCTCTCAACAACATGCTCGAGAGTTTGCCCTCCTTCTCCATGGGCCCTTCCCTAGTGTCGACGTTGAAGTAGTGCTAAATAGAGAACTGACCAAAAAAATAGTTGGGGTACGTGCCTGGATTTCTCATATTGTGTTAATCTAGTAGTTGGCAAAAGATGTCAATGACCTACACAATACCATATGTGTTAGTAATGACACGATAAGTGGCTATACCTACGTGCTTGGATTTCTCATATTGTGTTCATCTAGTAGTTGGTAGAAGACGTCGATGACCTACACAATACCATATGTGTTAGTAATGACACGATAAGTGCCTATACCATGTTTACGATCACACGACTAAGTCACAAGTCGTGTATTAATTAACACACTTGTTTTACTTCAGCAATTATGAGTCGATAGTTAGCGTATATGAAAACCAACGATATGATTATGTGTCATGTAATCGATAAAATGATAATTCATTGTAATATGCATAAGATATTCAATCATTTGATTGATAACACGATAGAGCTTAAAACGTATGAGCAATGAATGCATATTACCTCATTCGTTATGCACTCCTGCTTTAATAGAGATAGGTAGTCGGTGTATAGGAGTGTCTCTACTGACCACAACTGGTATGGGTTTGACAGAAATTCCATGATAATTTCTTTAACTGCCATTTCATGAACCTCTAGGTGGAACACCAACTCTATGTCAAGATAGTCCTTCAGTCACAAACTTGTCTCCTTGTTCATCTTAGTTGCAGTATCTTCTTGGACATCTTTAACAGTGCAGATACTCTCCATTATGTCCGCATCTATTAGAGGAGTATCTAATATAGTGCCTTCACTGGAAACTGCGATTGGGGCTACTGGGTCCGGGGTGGGAGACTTTGGATGTGCCAAACAGATAAAACTTGGGCCAGGGACCAAAGCCAGAGGTAGTTCGTCCCCAGGCTTTCGAGGCTAGTGACTGTATCCAGACTTTGCTAGCTTCTCATCAACATAGCTGCTGAAATGCTTCGGCTTCTTCGCTACCTGAGCTACAACTTTCATCACCGGCTCTTGACCTTGAGTAGATGGGTTAACTGTGGTGGACCTCGACTTTTGTTGCACATGAGGTTCAATGGGAGGGCCAAGAGAAGCTTTCTTCTTCATTCTAATTTTTACTCGTTTGGGTGCTGCTCCTTTATTCGCTTGCTTGGGTGCTTCTGGCCCCTTCAAGGGATGTTCCGGAATCTCTAGTTGGTTTGCAGATCCCTCACGAGGTTGTTCTGGCACATCATAGACTTGAGCCACAACCTCAAGTGGGAGGTCTGGTTCCTCTACCTCCCGGTGTTCGTCGACATCCTAGGGAAGGTTCGGTTTCTCTGCCTCCCAGGGTTGTTTGTTGACATCCCGGGGAAGGGCCGGTTCCTCTAACTCCCACGGTGGTTCTTCAACATACCGGGGTTGTTCCAGGAATTCTGCATTTATCTTCGACAAAAGTCTAGTTATTACATTCCTTTATAACTTCGGACCGATCTTCTTCTTCGGTTTGGTGGTAGCTTGTGGTTGTTGTTTCTCTGTAAGTAATCATGTTAGTAACCACACGATATCCACACAAGTCGTCATTTACAAACACGATAAAGATCTTATCGTATTTGTAGAAACATGAACGACAACCAAATCATGCTCACGATCACATGACCACGCAAAGATGCTGCTCACAACTACTACGTCAATGATCGTGTGACCGATGACACGACAATGCAACCGTCGTCTTTCTTACTCAATGATATGATCTCTTATCTTGTACTTACTTAAAATGAATCCCTCATCCACCGGTTGAGGGACTTGTACTGGTTGATCTTCGGGGGCAGATGGTTGGCGCGCTTCTCCTGATTTTGAAGCTCTTGCCTTTGAACTAACCAAAGGTGATCCTTTGGTTCTCTGAGGGGGAGTTGATGCTTGCTCAACCATCGGCTGAGTGGGTTCAAGCGGCTATTCTGTATCAACGGCCTTGAGGGGTTTCATCTGTTCTATGAGGCTATTTGCCACCTCTAGATCGTCCTTAACACACTGGAGTGCAGCTGCAACTTGATTGGTGTTCCATCCCCGATCACCGTATAGAACAGCCTTCTCCAAAACAACTTCACATATTCCCATCATGACATCAATTGGCACGATGAATGATTCAATGACGTCATGGCTAGAATGTACATGTGTCGACGACTCACCGTGGGGGGCATGGCCGGGTCTCATTGTTTGGAAAGGCTGCGTAACTACCTTCTTAGCTTTCGGGGTCACCTTTTGGACATCCATCAAGTGCACCTCTTTAGTAATTGGTATGATGCGCATAACAATTTGTGAGTCTGGCTTCAGCCTCATGAAGACATTCTCATACCACTTCCTCATCCGGTGATGAGCTAGAATCTTCTTCCTCCCCTTTTTGTCGGCCGGGTCAAGTTTATCGGCCTTCTCCATGTCACTTAATAGTTGGGTAAATCTGGACCACCTCTTGCACCTCGGGCTGCAAACCAAACCACTGGGAGCCCATATGGATATATGTGCATAAAACCATACTTGGCAGCGGACAATACAAAAGAATATAAACATTAGACTAAAATGTTCAGTAACTTCACTATAACAAATTTGTCGTGTTACGGATAACACGCTCGAATCCATAGTCGTGTTGTTGAGAACATGATATGTCTACGTGCAAGTTAAATGTTACATGTTTGATAACATGATTGAGAGTGGTATCGTGTGACCGATGAGGCGATATTCATCTTTGTGAAACATATTGTGTCATTATATATGTGATATTAGAATTAACGTATTATAAAACATATGAGAGTTACCTGGAGCACTAATGAAGCCCCTACGAGAATTCTAGTTGTGGTGGAACACTCGTCCTATCTACTCATGATGTTCGAGTGGGTTGCCGATATGCCTCTCATCAACAAATCATGTATGGCCCTTGCCCAATTGTAGCTCCCCACGATGAACATGTCATATAAGTAATCACAGAGCTGGGGATACGACTCTGTTGCTCTGCGTGAATAACACAAGGACACCCATGTGCACGTTAGCCAACCGTGCTAAGTCCTCGTCTGAAACATTCCTTGTTTCCACAACCACTTCTTTGAACAATTCTTCTAGTCCCGTCTTCTCCGCTCGCTTCCCTTGGAAGAACTTCTTATAGAATGCCCCCTTGCCTTGGGCAGCCTTCCCCTCATTTCTTTCCAATTTACACAGGTTCCCTTTTCCACTCAACCCCGTGATCATAGCTACTTCATCCACTGTAAGGGGTAGTCTTTTGCCCCTTATGTCGAAGACCTCCAGTGAGTCATCCCAATAATCACCAATGAGTACATCCAACAACGGCCTGGAGATGATGATGGGTTTGCAATCATATACTATGTAGAACCCAGACTCCACTAAAATCGCCTTACATCCCAGACGTGAATCTACAAGGTCTTTTGATAGACGCAGTCCAGCAGGGAAACTATTCATGCCTAGACCTAGTTTTCTCCCGTAGATTCTCTTCTACTTCTCTTCTGCAGCCTTCACAGACTCCGCCATTTGATGTAATAGTCTAACTTTAGGTCTAAAAAATTGGATATATATATATATATATATCAATCAACAATAGGTTGTGACCATAATCAATAGACGCATCCGTTCACACTTTTTCTAACTAACTTCTATAGAGACGATAAGTATATGTATCGTGTAATCGAACATACGCTAAGCGGACTGTGCATACACAACATCTTTATGGTTATACATCGTGTTTCCACCAACTTATTGAGCACATGATATATGACGTATTGTCTTTCTGATGCAACAATAGTCTGATTTGACGGCCTATGTCGTGTGTTCGAGTACACGCAAAATCAAAAATCGTGCATACAAATATCCAAAATGCCTTACCTTACCACGAAACCTCCGCTGTTATTCTTTGAGCCGGATTGAACACTCGTTCAGCCGCTGCTTTTTTGGAATCACCACAAACCCGATCTGCACTACAAAGAAGAACTAGCTTTGCGACGTATAGTTTCAAAACTGGGCTTATGAGAAACCCTCGTTCAAAAAATCATTCTTCGTAAACTCAAACTCGTTCCAAAACTGAAAATCCCTAATCTTCGATGTTTTGGTTTGATAGGTTGCAAAATCTTCTCACACTCCGCTTACGCGGTGCTCAAACAGGGGACTTTCCGATCGGAAGTGAGTTTTCAATTGGAACGGAGTTTTCACTTGGAGGAATCGCTAGTGTCAAAAGTTGTATGACACTAAATGTGACTTTGTGAGGGTTTAACTCGATATAAAACCCTACCTCCGGTCAAGGGTATTTTAGTCCACATTTTAGCTTATATTGTGTTATTTCAGGTCATATGGCATTTCCATTTCAAATCCAGGGAATATGGAATATTTCATTCTTTGGCCAGGCAATATGGAAAAAACTCTTTCTAGAATTTTGAATTAAATAGCTTTTAAATTCAAACCAACCCCTAGATTTAATTTTAAGTTCAAGATTCCTAATCCTATTATGGTTTAAATTAGATCAGATTAGGTAATCTTCCTAAAAATAAGAAATCATGTTAGTGGTTAATTAGGGTTTTGTATCACATTAGGCAAGACAAGTAAATCCTCCACACCTTTTGTCACGCCTTGGCACATGCCACCCTAACCCGAACCCGGTCCATGGAGTATGCGGCATGCAGCGCAACAAAGTAGAGTTGAAGTGCGAATGACTTAACCCATCCTTGGGTGAAACACCTATCGAAGTGAGTGCACGAGCACTTTGTACAAAAGCAAATAGAGAAAAATATAAAGGACTACTAATTAATGTCTTAGTCCACACATACCCACATCATATACTTATCACATAAAAACAAGCCAACAATGGCTAAACACACTGTGAAGTAAAGTCGAATGTATAAGTTCAACATAACATGGACCTAAGTAATATAACCCTAAGCCACCATAGCCCCTCTCAATGAAAGTGGTCATCCTCATGCTCAGAGTAGAGCCTAATTGAAGTACCTGCATGGTACGACATGTAGCCCCAAAACAAAGAGGAGTGAGCTTTTGCTCAACATGGGTTTTAATACAAAAAGTAAACTCATAAGGATATCACAGACATTATCAATATAACATGTATCACATATTCATTCACCAGATCCATTCATCATGGGAAAAGTCACATATATCCATGCCACATGTGCATCATATTGTAATCCACATTCCATAAATACATAATTATGCCACCTGCATATCATGATGTAACCCACATTCTATAATCACATAATCATGCCACCTGTGAATCATAGGTTCATCCATAGTTCATAAAATATATACACACCACATGTAATCATATGAATCTCATTATAACAATCACATTGTGCATGAATCAATTTTCAATATTCATATCATGCATAATCATATCTCAATATACACATTCACCCTGCATAATCAATTACATCCATCACATGTCATCCTACAAATTCAAGCATTACCATTCCATAGCACCATGTATAACATAAGCATCATTGTTCTTACACAACTTGTGTCAATGAACATTATATCCATACATATGCATAAATCAACCAGTGAATATCTCACAATTGAGAAAATAATCCTTCTCACCTAGGACAATCTCTAACCAAAAAGGTCTGAATTCCTAAAAGAGAAAACTAGAGCAATTTGGGTAAGTCCCTAACTGGGAAATACCCTCTGGTAAGCCGGTGCATATAGACATATCAGCATGGATTCTTAGGTCACAATAATTTCTCATAAAGAAAAACCACTCTTCTCAACCCAAGGAGGCAACATGTTCTCGAATGGGAGAAAAATGTAATCCTATCATTTTGGATGTAAAACAAATTTGATATGCCTCCCATTGATTAATCCTATAACCATTAGCACCCAATTTCATCCAATTGATCAATCACAGATAATCACGATTAACCTTGTTTATAAATCATTTTATTGATGCATACAACATGATATATATGTGAGGAAAAATAATAAATGAGTATATGTATAAGTAAATATACCATAATCTGTCCATATGTGTATGAAACATGGTCCATTAGTGTCAAATAAAATCATATGTTTATGCAAGATTGTACATACGTAGTAGAGTTCATATCTAGACTAAAACAAGTGAAACATGAATAACCTATAATCAATGTCATATATGTAAGCATCCTTAATTTGATCACAATTAAGACTTACTAGAATCATGGAGTTAATGCAAATAAAACGTCAAAATACGGGTTCAAGACAGGTATAACATCATGCTAAACCTAGACCAATATAATCATATCTATACCTAAGTTAAATCATAATTCAAAGATGGTTCTCATGCAATCGTAGTAATATTTATAGGTAATTATAACTCATCATTGTCATAAAAAATTAGATTTATGAGAAGAAAGCAAGAAATGACCAAAAATATACAAAATAGGCCAAAAATAAAAAAAACTGCAGTGTTTTCGTTCCAATGCCCATTCGAACACCTGGCCGTTAAGACAACCTGTTCGAAAGACTATTAGCCAGTCCAAAACAATTCACTTTTCTAGTTCGTCTTCAACCCTCCAAATTTCAAACCAAAAACATTCTAAAGTTAGATATAAATTCTAAAATTACCATAGAACATCATATAATCAAAATCAAACCCTAGAACATGATATATTTAATCATTTTCATACTTAATTACAAGAAAATAACTATAAATAACATGCTTCTAACAAATCACCATTGAACCACAAAATGAAGCAAGAACTCATACAAATCCGCAATCATACATTCCAATGGATAATACCACATAAGGAAAAATTTCCTTACCTCCATGAAGCCTTTGAATCCACGAAAGAGCTTCAATCTTCAAAAAATCCTACCGAAAAATTAGGGTTTTAAGGTAAACCTATATAAAATTAACTAATATACTCAAATCAACTTGAAAATAGGTAGAGTTTGGAAAACCTTAAGTTAAAAACGAAAATTACCCAATTAGGGTTTTAAATCATAATTAAAATTGAGATTTATATGGAAGATAGGAGTGATTAAGACTAAAATTAAAAGATTAAGGATGATTAAGAGTAGAAAACGCACCTTAAACCAAATTTCTCCTTTAGAAAATGGGGTTAGACCACTTCCTCCCTTCTAACACATCCCTTCCCCATTTGGTTAATAGACTAGGGTTTTCTTTTATAGTAAGGGTTTTGGGTAGGGTTTACAAACTATTAGGTTAGAAAATAGGTCAAAACACGCTAAGTGGTTGATTAGGGTTATTTTTTGTCCAAAAATGAATCTAGTCATAGTCAAACCCATTGAAATAACATAGTAGATGATTAGAGGGTCAAATGAATAGCATGCCACCCAACATAGACATGGGGCCCACGGCAGGGTACGGTCCCATAGTTAAATAAATAGAATAAAATACCATAAAATTGGTAAAAATTAGCTAAAACTTTGAATCTAATACTTATAAAGATAATATTAAACCTTATTAGAGTCATAACTACTAACGCAACCCCAAATCAAATCAAATTTGCAAACAAGCAAAACCACATAAATTCACATAATTTAAAAAATAAATTAAATCAAATAAAATTAGAGATCTTACATCTTTAAAACCAGTTAAATAAAAAAAGGTTCCTCCATCTCAACTTCTTTTGAAATTCATTTTCATATATTAAGGGCATGTTAATAATGTTTGGTAAGGGAGCATGCATGCAAAGTGTAGTTCATTGATAAATAGCATGTGGCTATACAAGTTTTAAGGGTACATAATGTAAACTTGCATGATACATTGGGTTATTATGCTAAGGGTTATTATGCTAAGGGGCTTGAGATATGAATGATGCATGATTATTCATGCCAATATGGTTTTTATGTGATCATTATTCTATGCATGTTGATTATTTCCTATTTTATGCTTTGGATATGGTAAGGATTTGATCATAATGCATATACCATTAACAAGGGATAAGGTAATAGGTAATTACAAATATCTTGAAGATTAAAGTAACATGGATAGACTTTATGTTTGATGTTTACAGTGGTTGTTATCATTAGAGTTTCCTAGCAAGTATTTCACCAAAATTCGAATGTCATGGGGTTGGAATGAATTACTTAGGCTGGGTATCAAGATAATAAATTGGAAATAATTATGTGTTGAGTGCACAACTGGAAAAATACCGAAATAGTCCAAGAGGGCTCTTGAGGACTTTGAGGGGTCCACAAACATACATTTAGTTTCAGGGGTTTGGGAAAGTGAAAACATTTATGATTTGTTTTATTGTAATCCCAGTGCAATTCCTTGAAAAGATTAGTGGACAAAATGTCTTCTGGTTTACTTTTGTTCTTTACTCTATGTCTTCTTTATTCGAGGGGCATTTCAACCTTGAGTAATGTGAGACATCAGGTCTAAATTAGATAGCTCGTTGAGCCAGGGCTCATGCAATCACCCATGAGCCTAGGCTCATCTAAACTTTCCCCATATATATATATATATATATATATATATATATATATATATATATATATATATATATATATATACATATACATATATATATCTTGAGGTTAAGTTATTTCATTTACATAGCATGTTGTATGAACACATATATTAAGGTTGTAAATGATTTGCATACATGTTGGTATGTCGCATGTAGTTGCATGTGTATGATTTAGGTTGAATGTAGGTTGCGTTTTTATCATGTAATCTATAGTAGATGTAGGCAAGCATACTTAGCTTTATCTTATTGGTAGTTTGTCATCACATGTATTTTGTATGCACAAGTATGTGCAAAAATGATAGAAGATCGATGCAAGGAATCCTCGCTGCTCTATGATCATGTGCCTCAAATTCAGTGCTATAGTTCCTCAGAAAATATTACTTATTTGTAATAATTTTGTAAAATTATGTTGTTGTATTTTTTGAAGTATCCAAGGAGCTGGGTTGTGTGATCTTCATTGTCTCTTCGTAAGTTTGTTTCGCCCTCACGGTCCCCATTTCCCATGGAGGCCTCTCCATTACACTCTGTGGTATCCACCTCCACTACCTCAGATAGACAACCATTTCTCCCTTTGCCAAGTGGGGTCCATCAGGTTTTTATCTACTTCCAGGGCTACCCCATGACACCGGTCTATTTAGAGATTGATGCAGCTTCCTGCCTCTAGGCTGATTCTGCCATCATCCACTCAAAGGGCAGCTTCTTCCCAGTGTAGGCCTTCCGCCAAGCATCAGAGGTTGCAGGCAGCTCAAAGGTTTATGTGACACACCTCTCAGTTGCCAACATAGAGAGTTCCACAACCGACACAACCAATAGGACCTAGGGTTGCACTAGTTGTAGTAGAAAGTCCTTGAAGGTTTTCGTTAAGTTATTTTTCATCACATCAAACGTGCCCTAGCTATGTGTATTGATCTAGATTATAAAACTCATAAACTAATCTAATCAATTTAACCATGTAGCAAAACTATTTACTAGGAAAAAATCCCTAAATCTTGCAAACAAGAAAAGCAATTATTCTCAAACTTGAGAACACTGTTCCCATCCTTGTCCTTGGTTGAAGGGGAATTCCATCCTTTAATCACAATCTTCCATGCATTACCATCTAAGGATAAAGACCCTCATCCAATTTTACGAATATGAAAGTTTTAACCATCACTAAGGGTTGTTGATTCATGGGATTTCCTAAGTCTCCATGTTCACCCATATTAGAATTAGTCATGGCAAATCAAAGTAAACAAGCAAGAAAATCAAGAAAGACAACTAAAACAAGAAGAAATCTACTTCTAGCCATCAATTACTTAATCAAAATCAGCTGAAGCAAGTAAATATCAACCAAAATTGATAGAAAAATCAGCAAATCTATCTAAAATATGCAAAGAACCTCAACTACAAATTGAAAGTTTAAAACCCTTCATTTTGTTGAGGGTCACCACAGTTCTTCTAGTCCAAATCCCTCACTAGGTAATGAACTACAAGACGTGGCCTCAATGTGTAGAATATTAACAACGAAAAGTAGTGCAAAATATAAAGCATGCAATCACACAAATCAACACAAGTGATTTTAACGTGGAAACCCAATCTAGGAAAAAAAACAGCGTAGTCAATGCAATATGATGATGTAGATTTTATAAGACTCAAGACCATCAATCTCTACCCAAACTAGAAGTCCTTCTCTAGAGGATGGTTGACCACCAAATTTCTACTTTTACCTTCGACCTTGATCTTCATCTTCTTTTTTCACTAGCACAAATTCCTCTTCAATCAAAGTCCTTCTTGATTGATGTTGATGAAGCTCTACTAAAGTCCTTCTTGATTATGCTCCGACAATCTCCTTGTGCATGAGGTGTGATGTGGTCTCACGAAACTCTCTTTTTTAATTTATAAGATGCTTATGAATCAAAGTTCTCACCTCTCAATTATTTTTATTTCAATTTGATTAAAGGTGAAGGAAGGAATAAAGTTTTTTTTCCTTAAAAAAATCCTCCTTCCATAGTCCTAATTTGTCAAAATAAGGTCTTGAAATAGCTTTCTAAGTCATTTAGAGTGTTAGAGTTATAGTAGGAAAGAAACAAAAACTCGTATCGACTTAAAACAAGTAATTGCATCATTGACCAATCGATTCTTCCATATGGCAATCAATCGTTCCCTATTTTGTTCACAACCCTAGTACAACTGATCGATTGTTTCAACAATGCAATTGATCGTTCATTGTTTTTTACCTGATAAATTTGACTCTGATCAATCTTTTTACTAGATGTTTGATTGTTCATTCTTCTATTAAAAATCCCAAGAAATATTCAAGCCCAATTGATTAGTAATCAACAACAATCGATAGCTTTTAAACACTTATGTGATTTTGTTCTTTATGTCCAATTTTCATCCCAACACTCAAAAAAGATATTTCTATGAAAATCTTAGTGTTTGTGTATGTGAGTGTGTGAAATTTTCCTTTAAGCTCATCCACTCTGATCAAGTTTTCTAGCTTGAGTATTCAAAACACTTATGCTCCAATTTTTCAAGTCAATCAAATCCAAATCTGACTTGATATATAACAAACCTACTCATACTCCTAAAGACTTAAAAACATAAATGGAATGAACATAGTTTTGATTATCAAAATAAAGTCAATTACAAGGCATATGCCACCTATATTCTAACAAGATTGACATGAGCCCCCTTAATGCAGCTGTTATACATAGGATGAGAGCTCATGACCCAGGCAAGTTGGGAGAGAGGGAGGGAGAGAGGGGATAGAGGGAGAGTGGGAGAGAGACGTGGGAGAGGGGTGGCGCCATCTTAAGTTGGGCACTTCTGAACTTTTCTAGATTCCTTACCATCCTAAGCTTATCAGCATAATTATATCAAATTTTGGGATTCCAAATCAAATAATGAATATGTAGGGCTATCTTCTCAACTTGGAGCCCAAGACTGCTTGTCGGATAGGCCAGGAAACTAGTTCGGTACATGCCTCGTCCGTCTACTGCTTGCATACCCTCTTAACCACTTACCCTATTACTTGCCTAACCTGACCAAAAATCAAATACAATACTCCTAAATTTAAATTAAAAACAAGTGTGTTATAGGTAAAGCCGAATCTAAGAGGAAGGTCTTGTATGATCTCCGCGTGCATACATCACGGATTAAACCCATAGATCCAGGAAAAAGCAATGATAGATAAAAAGACTCTCATATATATATTTTTTATATCTTCTTGTATTACCCATATTTTTTACTTTTATTCTTATAATTATCCTTTACAACAAACATGCACTGCACAATGTAAACTTGATAAAAGAGATAAGACCAAATGAAGAAAGAAGACATTGTGTGATCTCCCATTGAATAGTTTTTTTCAGTCCTATATTACCTATGTTTTTAAAGTTTTTATTCCAATAATTACCGTAAAAAACAAACACACATCAGGGTGGTGTGGACTTTGTAGGAGAGATAAAGCCAAACCTAGGAGGAAGATCTTGTGTGATCTCCGAGTACACGCATCACATATTAACCCATAGATCCAAGTAAACGCTTCATATTTCTTATAGAAAAAAGGGTGCTCTCCTTATAAAAGAAAAGAAAAGAAAAAAACATAGATAAAAAGATGCTATGTTGTTTCATTCCCATATGGACTTGAACCAAGATAGTTTAGACCTGATCTTCACTATAAAACAAACATATGAAAGTGTGGATTGAAATTCCTATAGCGCTTACAAAGGAAACATTGGTTCAATACATACTTTATCTTTAATTATTTTTAAAATTTTAAATTTAATTAATTATACAAATATAGTGTGTGCATGTTCTTACTAGTATAATTATATATGTAATATCCCTAATTTTTCCAAGTTTCAAAATTTAAATATGTGAAAATTATGGTGTTTGACCTATTGACATTCTTATTAGAATAACTTTCTCCCTAGATAGAATCTGGTGCTAAAGCTAGTTCTATTGGAAAGTATACAGAAATAGCTTCGAAACACGCCACCAAGAACGTGTGAATCGGAGTCCGGATGAGGGACAAACGACCATTTGAAGTTGAACATATCATGCAGGACCCGTTTACCCGAACTGAACGTGTGAATTATCCGTTTAAGTCACTATTTGGGCCCGATCAATTAGCATTCCGAATTTGTGTTTTTAGGGCTCAATTTGGTTGCTAAATTGAAGAGGTTTTAACCCAAATTCTCATGGGATTAGGGCTCCTAATCCCATGCCTATAAGAGGAGAATCAGGGTTAATAGAAAGGGGGTCTTTTTGGCCCGATCAGAGTAGAAAATTGGGGCTTTTTGGAGGGGAAAAGGATGAGCCATCATTAGAATTTTCCGGCGAGACTCCGGCGAAGCATTGGCGATGTGGATCGACGTCAACTTGGCCACAGAGGTAGGATTTTAGGTTGCAATTATTATAGACTTTATTAACTGAATTATATAAAAATTACAGTAACTTCTTTTCTGCGATTAGTTCTGCAAATACTGTTCACGTAATAACGTGAACAGTACTGCAATTTCTGGTCACTGGAATAGTAGTCGGATCGGAGCTGCGCGGCGGCCCTGGCTCTAGCCACAATGGCCCTAGCTTCAACCGCAACGGCCCTGGCTCCGGCGGCCTTAGCGGCGGTGAATTCACCTGCCGCTACGCAGGCCGCCGTTGGTTAAAAAAAAGAGGAAAGTTTTCTGGCTTTCGGCGGGGCAGAGACGGCTGGGGACAGGCGGCGAGTCTGGGCCTCCGAAATCGCTGGATCCCGGCAATCTGGTCGATTTTGGGACATTTTCCGGCTGTGGCGGCTGGTAGCCGCGCCGAGCAGTTCGGTTGAAAAAAAATAAAAATAAAAATTGAGGCGTCTTCGGCCCCGGCCGGCCACTGGGCGGCGGCGGCGGCCAGGCCCTTTGTGATTGCCGCCTGGTGGCGATCTGGAGGAGCCCGGCCCGCTGCCTGGCTGTGGTTGTAAGGACCCTCATCTTTAAACTGGTTTTTGGTTTTCTTTAATTATTGGTTATCGTGAGATTTACGCGTTTTTTGATCTTATTCGGTGATTTCGTAAAATAAATAGTGTCTGTGATGGTTTTAACCAAAATTAACTTCAATATTAGTGGTTTTAAGTGATTTTAGACCAAATGTGAATTTTTGGGATTTTTCAAAATTTTTACTATTTTCCTAAAAATTAAGGTTTTGGCGGGACCCCTGTGGGCCCCACCGTCAAAAATTTTATTTTTGAGTCAAATGAACCTAGACATATACTTAAGGTCATACAAAAATTTTCAGAATTTTATTAGGCTTAATCAGTGCTTAAATTTGCAAAATACCCACTTTTAGCCTACTTTTCCTATTTATACCCCAAAACTTACCTATGTATACCCCAACCCTTACTATAAAAGGGCAAACCTGAGCCATTTTTATTTTTGGGAATAGGCTAAGGAAGGAGGGCTGGCTTAATCCCCACTTAGGCCCGAATTAGAAGCCCATTAAGGTAAGCTTACTCTAATTAAGCACTAATCCATGACTTTCTTCTTAATTTCTTCCAAATCTACCATTTTTCCCTTGATTCAATTCATTTTTTACCATCAAAAACTACTAATTTGTGTTTTACTACAAACCCTAACATTCAAAATTCGATTTTTATTACCAACAAGCCCTAGATCTAAGATTTAATTAGGGATTTCTTGGGTAAATCGATTTCTATTAGAGTTTAATTCAAACTCATTGTGTTTTCAAGGATTTCAAGAAGGGTGACTCTTCAATCCAAGCTTAATCAAGTGCTGAGGTAATAGGTCTTCAAAATCTCTGTTTATCCATGGTAAAACTCTTCATTTTTGGCTTATTTCGAATGGAGTTTGCTTGATTTAGTGTGTTAATGGTAAGATTAGAAAATAGAATTATTTAATCCTGATTTCTTAGGGTTTTGCATTATTATGGTTTGGTTTGATGTTCTAGAAGTCAAGGAGGACTTTTGATGATGATTAGGGTGTTAGATGTGGATTTGAAGTGTTATCTATGGTGTTCGATCGGCTACACAGGAAATTGTATGTTGTGCATATGATGTCTATTTTGATGATTCCACTTTAGCTTGCCAATTTTATATGAATGTGGAGTGTTTTAAGCTATGTTAAGCTACTGAAAATGCATACTATTAAGTTTATGGAGTTGAGATATATGCTTAGAGATGGTGGAATGACTTATGTTTTGTGGCATGATGTTGGAATCGTCATCTTGAAATTATGAATGGTTGGTTTCTCATTGTTAAGCATATTTTCAGTAGAACTATAATCTATTATTAGACTGATTTGTCATGATGGATTGTGTTTAGTTGTGTGTGGATGTTGGTGAATGCCATGACTCAATGATGAAATGAGTGATGTTATATGTGTTAAGCCTTTGTGGTTGAGTTTTGAATTTAGATATGATTTCAACGATTCTTCTCCTATGATTTTCGCTGTGATTCATGTTTAAATGGAAATTCACATGTGTAGTGTGGTAGTGAGTTTAATTTCAAGCATGTTGGCATGCATTATGTGAAATGCTTCTACTAGATACACACACATGTGGGGTTAAATGATGATGTTGAAGCTTGATATTGTGATTATGAATGATGCATTAGGGGCTGATGAGAGCACTTATCATGGATTCAGATTCATGTATGCTTTGCCCACATATGTACCATGCTGCATGCATCATGAAAATGGATTTTCAATCGAGGCTTCATCGTGATTAATCGAATTTGACCGATTGGATGCAATGTGATGGAATTGTGTGCTGGATTGATCGGTCGTGGATTAATCGCAAGTTGATTGGTCTGAAAGGACATACTTTGATTTTGAGTTCCTGTGTGGAACGAGTGCACTCCCCGGGTTGAGTCTTGTTAAATGGAACGATGTGGGGACGAGTTGTGTACTTGTCCTACGGATTGTGAGAATGTTATTATGAGTGTCATCTGGACCCTGAGAATCCAGTGTGGTATGCCGTGTGCACCCCGCTACCACGTGTTCTAGGGTTCTCTGTGTGAGAACTTGGGCTCTTCCCTCCACAGGAGATGTCCCTGGGCGAACACCCCTGCTCTAGATTCTCTGTGTGAGAATGGGACATCCTTGGCCAGGATCATCCAGGGCAAGCAGTATTAGGGATTGACAACCCCGATCTTTCTTGAATTCTTGTGTAGAATTTTGGACCATGACACGCCTTCGTGGCCTTGTCTATGCTCCCGTCTGTGTGACATTATTGTGTGGTTACTCCTTGATGGAGGTTGATTTTGATGTTATGCATGTGGAATATGTATGTTAGAGATACATCCATGTATGTTAATTTTGATGTTATGCATGTGGAATAAGTATGTTAGAGATACATCCATGCAGGTTGATTGTGATGATATAATGTATGTGGGAATATGTATGTTAGAGATACATCCATGCAGGTTGTGATGATATTATGCATGTGGGAATATGTATGTTAGAGATACATCTATGCGGGATTGGTTATGATGCAAATGCATGTGGGAATATGTATGTTAGAGATACATCCATGCAGATTGTGATGATATCATGCATGTGGGAATATGTATGTTAGAGATACATCCATGCAGGTTGATTATGCACTGCGATGCAGTTTTAAGTGATATAAATATGTGATCAAAAAATGATGCACCTTGTACATCGTTGATTTGAAAGATTATATCGCCATGCTATCGTATTTTCGATGTTGTTAGTGATATTAAAACCATTGCTGAGTTTGTTAAACTCACCCCTCTTTTTATGTTTTGATTTGGGCCTGCGTGGTGTGACACGCAGACGGACAGGATTGCCTCTTTGAGGAAAGGTCAGAGATAGCTTGGGTGTGATGATGGAGATCGTTGTGTGACTTACCTTCGTTTGTTTCATGCTTTATGTTAGAACCTTTGTGTAGGGTTCTTGTTTTGGATTTATGTCATATTTTACAGTTGTGATGCTTATGACTCATTTTGAGCCGTGTGGGCTTTACTTAACTAAGCTTGTGGGTTTGAGATTGTTGTTCACTTTGTGATAAGCAACACCTTTTCCTTCCTTTTTATTTACTCTTGCTCAAAGGATTGTGCGCACTCCGTGTTTCTGTTAATCGCCCGTGGTTAGGGTTAAGTCTTCTGCTAGATCGTTTCTCAATCTTCACTTCGTCGCCCCCGTGCGCTTCACCGGCCCTTGGACCGGGTTCGGCTCAGGTTGGGCATCGCCGGGGCGTGACAGTGGTGGCCAGGGGCGGCGCCGCCAGAGGCGATCTGCCTCTGGCCGGATGTGGGGAAGACGACCCGCGTTGCGGGTCGTCGACCAGAACCATCATTTTCCCAGACCCGGTTTGGGTCTGATGTTTTAAAAAAAATGCATAGAAGGGAGTGAACTGGGTCCGGTTCAAGGTCCTTTACTTGTTCTAAAAATTTAGAAAAATTACCTATAGACTTTGAGAGAGTTACGAGTGTCTTGACCAAGTTTCAGGACCAGGGAAAAATCCCAGAGATTGTGAAATGACTTTTTTACCCCTGGTAGTTAAGTTATTGTGTGAAAATCACTTACCTGATTTAGAGGCTCCGGTTCAAAGGCCTATGAGTTGATCTAAAAAGTGGAAAAATTCTCAATGATAGTTTAATGTGTAAACTAATTATAGGCCCAACCACTTAGTGAGGAAAAATCCCAGTGAGTGGGTAATTGATTGTTTTGGCCCTAGGGTAATCATAAAACGTTAAGTCAACCTGGGTTGGTTCAAGGGGTTCACGACCCCGTCACATGCCAGGAAAATTACACAGGGTCCATGAAGTCAAGTAGTACCCTTGAGTTTAATTTTGGTCCCATTGGATGACATTAAGGCCTTAAACCAAATGATAGAACTACCCCTATGCAAACTGGCCCACATTCGCGTGGATGTTGTTAATGGGCCAATGTGATACTGAAACCTTTTTAGAGGTTAAAGACTTACCCGAGTGCAGAGAGGACTGTATCCAATGTTGGATAATTACTCTAATGCTCTTAGGTGCATTACGACCAGTTTCATGAAGATTTATTAAGATAACCCAAGGAGGGTTAGGGCATGAGTGCTCGAATAATTCTTATATCATTAATGAATTTTATTATTGATATTATGATCTGCTTGGACCTTTGTGGTTCTAATTGTTTATGTTGTTCTTTGTTTAAATTTTTGATATTGAGGTTGTGATAGTAATTTATCACTAGTTGAAAATTATTGAAAGAATAATTATTTGGGGTTTGATAGCTTTGGATTGGGCAAGAACACCTAATCAAGATAAAGACTAAAATACCTCAGAGGGGTTTGGGACTAGTTCATATAGTAAACAAAGCCTTTGACCTGACGATTTGCCTCGGTTGATGAACTGATGGCATGTCTCGAGTTGTAAACCTTAGTCTAGAAGGGACTATTATGGTTTCCTAAGTTTTAGCTCTATTGAGGAGCTACTAATTTGACCGTGTAGTTGCACCTCCCCATTGGAGGGAGTTCCCTGTGAGCCGGGCTCACCGCAGATCTATTGAGGATCTTTTAGTGTACACGCAATTAGGGTCGCTGACATCCTGCTAGGTTGGCGTCTCTGACTACTTCTGTTTAGGTGCAATTGTGGGCTATGCCCTTCCACTCTGGTCAGGTCCTTATGGGCTAGGTTGGGAGATGGCTCTTCCTGGTGGATTCCAGGGTGTTTCGTTATCATTTGTCACTTAGGTTGACATTTGATGTGTCCGTCTGTCTTTGGGATTAGACGGGAATATTAATTATCGAACAATGGTTCGAGAAATAATTAATAACATTGATTGATATTGCTTGTTTAATTAGAACAAGTGGAACGATTAAAGGACTTGCATAAAATATAGGTTGCTTGAAAATACTTAAGCATTGCATGTGTGATGCTATGCTTCTTAGTATAGTGTAGTTTTAGGCAGAACTACGTCTGGATCCGATCTTGTTGGAAACATTGGAGATGTTGTCTGATGAGTACGTAGGCAACTAACATCGGGTGATGTTGGCCCAATCCGAAAAATACTAATAAAACCTTTTGTCCATTGTAAGCTCTTCTCCTTAAGGCAGAGATGCTCCATTGTGGTTGTGGTTATTTTTTTTTTGTTTGCTTTGTTGCAGATTCTCCAGGCGACGACAAGTGAGACCAAGGCAGACGAGCTCAAGAGGTTTTCGCATTTTTGAAACTCCGATACATAAGTGTACCTTAAGCGTGAGAGTCAACTTGTTATTTATTTTCAGACGGGTAACAGACTTGTACTTAGATGGATGAGCTAATCCTTATGAATTTTCAGATGTTAAATAATATCATATGATTTGATATTCGTATTTGTGAACCCCAGTTATCATGACTTGGATATTTAATCGAAGGGTTTGTTTTGTATTTAAAGAAAAAAATTTACCTACCGTTCGTGCTATTTAAAAATGCTTTTAAAAATTCGGGTTGTGACATAAACAATCTAATAGAAACTATCTCTAAGTAGAAGCCTGTAGTCTGACCTGACCGGACTTACATGCAAAGGATTTTCTATGCATGAACACTTTTATTACAATGTGTGTCATCCCTTAGGAAAACACTTTGGTAGTCGGAAGCATTTTCTATGCTCCACTCTGATAGTGAGCTGAGCGTAAGGAACTCTCAGGAGCCATTGGATTTCAAGATAAGTGGCACGCACGCTAGCTCACGTTAGCATAAGTAATACTTATGCTAACATGCACTAGCGTGTGTGCCACTGATCATGAAATCTGACCGTTCCCAGGCATTCCTTACGCTCAGCTCATATTGAAGAGGGAGCATGAAAAACACTTCCTTAGTAGTCACCCTTCCCTTTAGTCCTGGCTTTGTCAAGCCCTTACTTTTCTCCTATCCGAGCATCTCCCCCTACCCCTACCTTGGCACCTTTCCTGTTTGCCTCTAGGTTCTTCCCACCTTGCAAGACCAGCTAGCAATGTTTAGAAAACTAGCACTGCAACCAACATGTCTTGGCAACTAAGTGACAAAGTATGGGTATGACAATAGTATGACTAGGGGTGAAGTACAAAGAAAAGGAAGAGTTTTCCATGTTCCCCTCTTACAATGAGCCTAGCATAAGTTACACTTGGGAATTGCTGATATTTTATATCAACGATGCATACACTAGTGCAATGTCACGGGGCAGCGAAGTGTACTATTTGTGATACGTGCTAGGGCACATACATATGTAGGTGTGTTGTATACTAAGTGTGCATGCATTGTGGGAACTACTTGCAATGTTACACACCATGTATGCAAACATTGTGGCGAAGGCTTGCAACATTGTGCAACAGATGTGTGTGGAATGCACACAACGATGTACACACATAGTTGGCCATGTTGGAACACTTGATCAGCTAGCATGTATTTTGAGTTTTAAGATGTCCCCTCCCCACTGAATAGTGTTGGAAAGTCTTATGGAGTATTTTGGGGCCGTTTGGCAAACTTTGGAGGGACCAGGCCCATACAGCCATTTTGGCTGCCAATCTAATAGAATGTAAGAAATCTCTTATGCTATATAGGGGGGACCTGGTGAGCTAAAATCTATGAGTTATTGGTATGATGCTTAGTCTTGCAACTAGCTGTCACATAAGGCTTGTTGGGTTGCTAGCCATCATGTCAGGAGCCGCGTCCGCTAGTGGATGAGGCTCTCTAACCCAAAAGTCGGTTGTTCGACCTTATGGCCTTGTTGGAAAGAATGACCCTGTGTGCACTTGCCTGAGATGAAGGGTTCCAAGTTGCCTAAGTTGGATTTTTTCATAGCAAGGCTGTGTCCCCCTTTGGCTAGTTTGCTTGGAGAATGTCCCAGCATGTTCTCCTTTAGACGGGTTCATTGCTAGGGTTTGCGGGCTAGATGCTAGGTCGAATGCCATAAGGTCATAACCTTGATGAAGTAGGCTTACTCGCTTAGTTATTTGGCCTTATGAGTGCCGCATGGATGGTGCTTCCCAAGTGCCACCGTGACAAGTGGTATCAAAGCTAAGGTTCCATCTTGCTAGGTGACCAAGACGAACATATGGACGAAGTGTTGAATGTGATGTTCTTCAACCTCAACAGTGATCGACAAATGGACAAATTGTGAAATACATGATGATGGAAATGTGGGCTGAAACAGATGTGAATAGATGATGGCTGATCGGATTCCTTATTTGTATCAGACTAAGTGAATGTTATTTTCCATCATGGGCACACTTTTTATAAGGACCGCATGTAGTAGCATCAATGCTATTGAAGCAATGTAGAGTCATGTTAGGACTCAAAAAATGGTGCAAATAGCGGAAAGCTCTTACTAACGGTGTGGTATGAGATGTATCAGCGATAGGAAGCCTTGTGAATCTTGAGACATCTCTACCCGACAATGTTGTGGGTAGAATAGTATATCAAAGCCAAGTTGATGGGTATACAACCAATTATTTTTACAAGTGAAATGTGAGAAGCCTTAAGTGGGGTGGCCATGTTGTAAATAGATGCACGGCCCATTGGGAAATGAAGTGTACAACCAAGGGTAGTGGATTTTTTCTTGCTAATGAGGTATGAGACTTATTCGCGGATGGTTTTAGGCTGAACTTGGCGCAAAGTAAAATAGTGGGCTATGAGAATAGAACATCCTTGGCCGATAAATAGTGAATTGTTGGATGAGCATAGTTGAACTTATGGTGTCCAAATGATGATAATGGAAATAGAGACAAGTAAAAGACCCCATTCGGCATGCAAGTGTGCATCAGAAGAGGGGACAAGAAAAGAAAAGAAAAAGAAATGGAAAAGTTGGCATATAATGGTGATAGACAGTTGTGCCTTTGATTGGGAGTTGTTGCAACAAGAGGCAGCATAGGTCTTTTGGTCAGCATGTAAGTGGAACATCAAAAGTATGTTTGATCGGGGTGAATAAGAACAGAGTGTTCCCACACCTGAATTGCTAAACATGGCCCTGTATGCCACACTTGGTTGGCAGGGCAGCACCCATGGTACTTTGCTAGTTCTAGGTAGTGACCTAACTAGTTGGGCGAAGTGGCCCTCATCTGCCAGCGAGCAACATACTCAAAGGGAGTGCTATGTCGTGAGTGGTGTAGTAGTTTGGTGACTATGTCATTACACGAAGAAGTTGTTGCTCTTAGGGTAGAGTAGACCTATGAAGCTGATTCGAGAGGAAACTTGACTAAATCGGATAACCAGAACTTTGTAAGTGGTGGAGATGTAGAAGTTACTAGACATGACGAGGATGTTGTCTTGGTAAACTCTTGGTTGGTGAAAGTCTAGTCCAAGGCTAGCACTGTAATACATTACTAAGCTTTGGTATAAGTGGGGGTGGCATTAAATTCTTGGGAGACAACAATGGGAGAGTGTTGAAGCCCGATGTCATGGTGTAAACTTGTCGGTAGGAGCTACAAGTCGTGGCTGAAGTATAAGAAAAAAATGTCTGAAGTGTAGTAAATTTGCTAGTGTCTCAAGTGTAGAGCTGACTTCAAGAGAGAAAGTCGGGCACCATTTGGCTTATCCTTCCCCCGTTGATGTGTAGCACCAACTCAAATGAAGCAATTGAGCACACCTTCTTATCAGAGCAACCATTATTACTGGGTGCATGTGCCTTTGCCGATGTGGGTAGTGCACATTGAGTAGAAGAGTTTCATCATGCAATGGTTTAACTGAGGTAAGGGATCAATGGGTGGAAGTTGGTTTTTTCAAAGCATGCAATTTATGGGATTATCCAAGTTGTGGTATGAATGTATATCAAGTCGCAAGAGAGGAGTCAATCATTCGTCACAATCACATGCCATAGTTGGAGACAAGAGTAAGACACACTAGAGGTGAGGGTCGATGAGGGTGTCAACTGAACAAGTGGGGGAGAGTGTCACGGGGCAGCAAAGCATATTATCTGTGATACGTGCTGGGGCGCATACACGTGTGGGTATGTTGTATACTAAGTGTGCATCCATTGCTGCAAATGCCTGCAACGTTGCATGATGCACTGAAATAATGTTTAATAAAATGTTTTCAAATTTCTATTTGCAATCCTATTTTGTGTTAATTCATTGCTAATTTGAGCTATTTATGTTTTGAATAAGTTAGTTGGACCTTAATTGAGTTTACATGTTTAAACAGGCTTCAACAAGATACAACTGGAAGAGGAAGTTAAGCCCAACTACCCAAAGCTATTTAAAAGTCAAGAATGGGCTCATAATGGTCTAACATGCATGGAATGGTCGAACACAACCTTGTGGACCCATTTGATTTGAGATTTGTATGAATAAAACTAAATTATGAAAGAAGTTGATTCGGATAGATTGACACAGCCTTAGTATTTCGATCATATCTTTTTATGTATAATTCCGATTGATACGATTCTGGTGGCAATGGAAAGAAGACTTCCATGGCTACAAGTGTTATTTCAAGAAGAAATTCCAAATTCCGAAGATATAGGGGTCGAATCAGGCAATCAATCAGGATAAAATCTGGAGATATGATTTGATTTTACCCTTTGAAGCAACCCTTTTTTTTCCTATAAATAGAGGGGTGGACGTGATAGATGGGGCATTTTCTCCTCTTTAGAGCTTTCTTCTCCTATTTCCTTCTCTCATTTTACATTTTTACTTTTAGTTTTATTATAATGGCTTTCTAAATCTCTCAAGCTAAGGCTAAGAATGAAGCTTGTACTTGATGTTTAATGGATACTTTGATTCAAGTAAGTTCTTTATCATTTTAAATTGATGTTTCATATTTAAAGAGTTTATAATCTATACAATTATTTGATTCAGCGTTGACGAAAGGCACGTTGAATGCTTATAATTCCCTGTGATTATATACTTAATGCTTTCACGTAGTGAACAATCAATTACTATTGTTCTATTTCAACGTTCTTTAAAAGATAAATTTTCCGATTGAGATAAATTTTCATTTGATCTTGATTGAGTTATCATTTGAATGAAGTATACATTAGAGATTTATTGCAAGTGGATTTTTGATGCCTTAGCATTTTCTCTTTGAATTGTCTCTTATTATCTATTTCACTTTCCTTCTCTATTCTCTTCGTAATAGTTTTCTGTGTCACACAAGGCTTTCCCTGTGGATCGACCTTGTTTACTATAGTTGACAAGTAAGAAAAAGAAATCTGAACTAGACTCCTTCATAGTCTTAGTTTGGACATAACACAAATTGGCGCCGTTGCCGGGGATTGCAACGTGTGACAAGAATCCGTTACGAAAAACTCACTCTAACTTTACTAATTCTCTAACTTTTATTTTTGCACACTAACTCTTTTAATTCAGCCATTTACTTTATGTCATGTACTTTTAGTTTTTAATTTCTGTAATTTTTTTTTTTTTGAGACCGGAGGCACTACCCACGTTACTACCGAAAATTTTTTTGGGATCAAACGTGTACCTTGATAGTGCCTTTGGCTTTATTTTTGCAATTTTAATTTTTGTCTATTAACTTCTAACCCTCTAACTTTTTAATATTTTGTCATTTAATTTTTGCACTTTTACTTTTGTTTGTTATTAAAAAAGAAAAAATTGTTGTTGCATGTTTACATGGGTGCGTGATAATTCTGGACGATTGAAAAAAGTGAACAAATCTTTTGAAAATTATCTTTATTTTGATACAATGGAGGATCTAAGAACTAATGAGGAACTAAGAAGTAATAATGGGGATAATAATGCACAAAATGTTGAAGTTAAAACCTTGCGTGATTATTTGCAACCAACTAGATCAAGTTCTCCTTCTTGCATGATTTTTCCAACTAATGTAGGCGGTTTTGAACTCAAGCCAGGTGTAATTCAATTACTACCCAAATTTCATGGCCTAGATTCAGAAAGCCCATATTTGCATTTAAAAGAGTTTGAAGAGGTTTGTGCAACTTTGCCAAACCAAAATGTTTCAAATGATGCTATTAGATTAAAACTCTTTCCTTTTTCTTTAAAGGAAAAAGCAAAAAATTGGTTGAATTCTTTGAAGCCAAGATCCATTGGATCATGGCAATAAATGCAAAGAAAATTTTTAAAAAAGTTTTTCCCCACCCATAAAACTAATACACTTCGAAAGAATATCATGAATTTTTCACAAAAAGAAAATGAGACTTTCTTTCAATGTTGGGAGAGATTTAAAGAACTTTTTTTGTTGTGCCCACATCATGGATATGAAACATGGCGTACAATAAGTTTCTTTTATAATGGTTTGACTTCTCAAATGAGGCAATTTGTTGAAATGATGTGTAATGGAGAGTTTTTGAGTAAAGAACCTGAGGAAGCATGGGACTATTTTGATGTGTTAGCTGAAAATGCTCAATCATGGGAAGATTCTAATGAATTTGAAAGTAATAATAAAACCAAATCTAATGGGGCAAATAAGGGGGGCTTGTACCTTCTTAAAGAAGAGGATGATGTAAAAGCAAAAATTACAAGTTTAACTAGAAAAGTTGAGGCTATGGAAATTAATAGGGAAAACATGCCTAAAGCTTCTCAAAAAGCACAAGATATTTGTAGTATATGTGAGAGTGATGGATACCAAACACAGGATTGTCCAACAATCCCTGCTTTTCAAGAGGTGTTGCATACTCAAGCAAATGCTATGAATACCTACAAAAGGCCATTTTCTTCTCCTTATTCTGAAACTTATACTCCTAATTGGAGAAATCATCCCAACTTTAGTTGGAGAAATGAGTCTAATGTGCAGGTACCCCCTTCTTCCTCAAATTATGTTCCACCACATAAGAAGACTTTTGAAGACACATTGCAAACATTCATGCAAAGTCAAGCAACAATCAACAACCAAACAATGCAAGCCATCAATGACTTGAAGACTTCTATCACTCAATTGACCACAGCTTTGAGCACTCAAGAAAAAGGGAAGTTTCCTTCTCAACCTCAACCAAATCCTAAAGGTCAATTTGTAATTGAAAATTTAAATTCTTCAAGTTCACAAGAAGAGCATGCTAAGTCCATCACCACTTTGAGAAGTGGAAAAGTTATTAACAAAGACATTCCAATGAAGGTTGTTGAACCTAAGGAGTCTTTGAATTCTAAACATGATGATGAACTTGGCAACTTTGATTGTGTTGCTCCAATTCCTCCTCCTTTTCCTCAAAGGTTACAATCTTCTTCTAAATTGGTGCCAAATGGTGACATTCTTGAAACTTTCAAACAAGTGAAGATTAACATTCCTCTCTTAGATGCCATTAAACAAATTCCATCTTATGCTAAATTTTTGAAAGATCTTTGTACAATTAAGCGTAAGCTAAATGTACAAAAGAAGGCATTTTTGACAGAACAAGTAAGTGCAATTTTGCAACACAACACCCCCCCCAAATATAAAGATCCTGGTTGTCCAACCATATCTTGTATAATTGGAAATTATAGAGTTGAAAAAGCTTTACTTGATCTTGGGGCAAGTGTTAATCTCTTACCTTATTCTGTTTATGAACAATTGGGACTTGGTGAATTGAAGCCCACAAGCATTACACTTCAACTTGCAGATCGCTCAGTTAAAACACCAAGAGGAATTGTTGAGGATGTGCTAGTACAAGTAGAAAAGTTTTACTTTCCTGTTGATTTTATTATTTTGGACACACAACCAGTTTTGAATGCTTGTACTCAAATTCTTGTCATATTAGGCCGCCTATTTCTTGCTACTTCTAATGCTCTTATTAATTGTAGAAATGGTGTTATGAAGCTTTCTTTTGGAAATATGACTTTAGAACTGAACATTTTTAATATTTGCAGGCAACCAGGAGATGATGATGAGGATGTGCATGAAGTGAATCTTTTAGAAAGTCTTGTTGATGACATGTCTACTATTTCTTCATTTTCTGACCCTTTTGAAGCATGTCTTCCTTATTTTAACTTTGATGATGATGTTATGATTAATGATGTAAATTCCTTGTTGGAGTCAACTCCATTATTGGATACTGATAGGTGGAAGGCCCGCTTTGAGGAGTTACCTCCTTCTAATAGCGCTCCTCTCCCCTCAAGTGTCCAACCACCCAAGCTAGACTTGAAACCCCTCCCTATTGAACTTAAATATGCTTATCTTGGTGAGGGAGAGACATTTCCTGTGGTTGTCTCTTCAATGTTGGATAGGGAGCAAGAGCATAGGTTGCTCGAAGTCCTTAGAAATCACAAGAATGCCATTGGGTGGACCATTGCTGATATCAAGGGGATTAGTTCCCTGATTTGTACACATAGGATCTTCATGGAAGAAAATGCAAAACCTGTGAGACAAATGCAACGAAGGTTAAACCCCAACATGAAAGAGGTAGTGAGAGCAGAGGTCCTAAAATTATTAGATGTGGATATCATTTACCCCATTTCTGACAGTCCATGGGTGAGTCCCACCCAAGTTGTCCCCAAAAAGTCTGGAGTGACAGTGGTAAAGAATGCTAATGATGAGTTAATTCCCACTAGAGTCACCACCGGTTGGCGTATGTGCATAGATTATAGGAAATTAAATTCCGTCACTAGGAAAGACCACTTCCCCTTGCCATTCATGGACCAAATCCTAGAGAGGGTAGCCGGTCATCAATTTTATTGTTTTCTAGATGGTTATTCAGGATACAACCAAATTGAGATTGCACTTGAAGATCAAGAAAAAACAACCTTTACATGTCCATTTGGTACCTTTGCATATCGAAGGATGCCGTTTGGATTATGTAAT
This sequence comes from Saururus chinensis, assembly GCA_035235625.1. Classification (NCBI taxonomy): domain Eukaryota; kingdom Viridiplantae; phylum Streptophyta; class Magnoliopsida; order Piperales; family Saururaceae; genus Saururus; species Saururus chinensis. The sequence continues at coordinate 11,668,621 of CP141141.1, forward strand.
GCTCCTGCCACATTCCAAAGGTGCATGATGAGCATTTTTAGTGACATGGTGGAGCGGTTTTTGGAAGTTTTTATGGATAACTTTTCTGTTTTTGGTGATTCTTTTGATGATTGTCTTGATAACTTAGAAAAAGTTTTGGTGAGATGTGAAGAGAAAAATCTAGTTTTAAATTGGGAAAAGTGTCATTTTATGGTTACTACTGGAATAGTACTTGGTCACATTGTTTCTGTGCAAGGAATTCAAGTGGACAAGGCAAAAATTGAATTGATTGCTAATTTGCCTAGTCCAAAGTCCATAAAAGATGTTAGATCCTTTCTAGGGCATGCCGGTTTTTATAGAAGATTTATCAAGAATTTTAGTGTGATATCTAGACCATTGTGTAATCTTCTATCTAAAGAGCATTCTTTTGAGTGGTTGGATGCATGTGAAGAAGCTTTCACAAAGCTTAAGAACATGTTAGTGTCCGCACCCATCATGCAGCCCCCGGATTGGACCCTTCCTTTCAAAATTATGTGTGATGCAAGTGATTATGCCGTTGGGGCTGTTTTAGGGCAAAGGAAAGATAAGAAACCTTATGTAATTCATTATGCAAGTAGAACTTTAAATAGTGCCCAAATGAACTACTCCACCACTGAAAAAGAACTTCTTGCTGTAGTATTTGCACTTGACAAATTTAGATCTTACTTGATTGGCTCTCAAATTATCATTTTTACTGACCATGCAGCTTTGAAATACCTTTTGAGCAAACAAGATACAAAACCCAGATTACTCCGATGGATACTCCTACTCCAAGAGTTTGATCTTACAATCAAAGACAAGAAGGGAGTAGAGAATGTGGTGGCGGATCATCTTTCTAGATTGGAATTTTTTGATTCTTCTGAAAACATTCCAATCCAAGACACATTCCCCGATGAATAACTTTTTGCCATCTCACATCCTCCATGGTATGCCGACATTGCCAACTACTTGGTGACAGGTAAAGTTCCCCACCATTGGTCTCCTCAAGATAAAAAGAGATTCTTCACCGAGGTAAAGCATTTCTTTTGGGACGACCCCTATCTCTTTAAGTGTTGTCCGGATCAAATAATAAGGAGATGTGTGCCTGATTCTGAACAAGTAAGTATCATCTCTTTTTGTCATTCTGAAGCATGCGGTGGTCACTTCTCCTCTAAAAAGACCACCGCTAAAATTTTGCAATGTGGTTTTTACTGGCCGACGCTTTTCAAAGATGTTCATGAATTTTGTAAAACTTGTGAAAGGTGTCAAAAGTTAGGAGCCATTTCTCGTCGAAATATGATGCCCCTTAACCCCATATTGGTTATTGAGATTTTTGATTGTTGGGGCATTGATTTCATGGGACCTTTTCCTCCTTCTTTTGGCTATGTTTACATTTTAGTTGCTGTCGATTATGTTTCCAAGTGGATTGAGGCTATTCCAAGCAAAACCAATGACCACAAAGTCGTTGTGCGCTTTTTAAAGGAAAATATATTTTCAAGGTTTGGAATACCTCGAGCCATTATAAGTGACGGGGGGTCACATTTTTGCAATAAGCCTTTTGAGGCTTTGATGAGGAAGTATGGGATTACCCATAAAGTAGCTACCCCCTATCACCCACAAACAAGTGGACAAGTTGAGATTTCTAATAGGGAAATTAAATATATTTTACAGAAAACGGTAAATCCAAATGGTAAAGATTGGTCTTTACGGCTAACTGATGCTCTTTGGGCTTACCGTACGGCTTTTAAAACCCCAATTGGCATGTCTCCTTACCGTTTGATTTTTGAAAAAGCTTGTCACTTGCCTGTGGAGTTGGAACATAGGGCATATTGGACAATCAAAGCTTTGAATTTTAACTTTGATAAGGCTGGCTTAAATAGACAATTGCAAATCAATGAGTTAGAAGAAATTCGACGTAATGCTTATGAGAGTTCAAAACTTTACAAAGAGAGAATGAAGGCTTTTCATGATAAAAATATTTTACGAAAAACTTTTGAGCCATTTCAAAAGGTTTTATTGTACAACTCTAGACTTCATCTTTTTCCAGGAAAATTAAGATCACGTTGGACAGGTCCTTTCATTGTAAAAACTCTTTTTCCTTATGGAACTGTTAAAATTGAGAACCCAAAAAATGGTGATATTTTTAAAGTTAATGGCCAACGTTTGAAACCATTTTTAGACCATTTTGTCCCTGAAGTTGAGTCTACACCTCTTGAAAATCCAAATTATGAGGGTTGATTTTTTTTCATGATTTTTCACAAAAAAAAAAAATTACATTGAGGTCAATGTTTAGTTTAGGTTTGGGGGTGTAGAAAGATATTTTTCTTTATGTTTTTAGTTTTACTTAAAAAATGAAAAATTGAAAAAAAATTAATTAGATTTATTTTATTTTATGTTTTTGCTTATTTACATTGATTCTTATTCTAGATATGTGACTTTGTTTAATGATATCATATTATTCAGAATATGACTTGACAGATTTAATGATTTTGAGTTCTGATTACTTCATATTGGTTTCTTGTGCTCCTATTTTGAAAAAAAATAAAAATAAAAATAAAGCAAGACATTTGCCTAAGTGAGAATTCGAGCCCTTGATTATGGTCTTACATCTTGGTGGATATCATTGAATCTAAGTAATTATTTTCTTATGAGAGTAAAACTTTGGCATGATCTAGTGGTATTCATGTTATCATGATAGAGTTTTGAGCTTCACTATTCTTGGTTTGTAGAACAATCGAGGACTTGTTGTCAACACAATTCAAGTTGATTGTATAATGTGCTCAAGAAAAGAAAAAAAATGAAAAAATTAAAGTCACTCTATTTGAGTAGACCAGGACTCGGCGTGCCTCACTAAGCATAGGGTGTTTGAGTCAAAAGGTAGAGTTGACTAATTTATGACATGCATAGCCTTGAAGCGTATTTGGTTCAAGTTATTAAGCCTGAGGGGTGCTTTAACACCTAGTGCCCTGAGCCAACTGGATTGGGAGTCACTGGCCTAACACTTGTTACATGGATCTTATAGAAAGCTAAAAAGGCTAAGCCTTACACATGTCATGTGAGATGAGCATAAAATTCTAGTAGGACACTATGCAATTATATCTTGAATGAGTTGGTAAGTGATCTAGGGTGTTTTACTTTTCAAGGAAGGTTTTGCATGATTCTCTATTATGATCTCTTGAAGATGAATGGATGTCAATGCCTATTTAGTATTAAAATTGAAATTGCTGAGTGGACATGAGACACATTGAGTTGTTCGATTCATAAAAATGGGATTGTATAATTACTTGGCAATGTCTGTTTTTCTAAAACTATTATGTATGTATGAGTACATGCCACCAATATGAAGTTGTTAGAATGAATTATTGTTTCAGAAGACAAGTTATATTATGCATGATTGATTTTACTAAATGAAGTTACATGTTTAGGAGGAGTTGATTTGTAAATTTGACGTGGTTTTAATTTTTATTTTCTTTTAACATTCTAGTTTTGAATTTTGTGGGTATATTCACTACAAACCCTCACGAGACACAACTCGTCCACTAGTGTAAGCTAGGGGTTTAAAGGCTTGTTGCATATGCTAAATGCAATCGAGATTTCTCAAGGAAGTGGAGTAGTTAGTTTTGTTTTCTATTGTTTTAATTTTTGTTTTGCTCGAGGACTAGCAAAAAGTAGGTTTGGGGGTATTTGATGCACTGAAATAATGTTTAATAACATATTTTCAAATTTCTATTTGCAATCTTATTTTGTGTTAATTCATTGTTGATTTGGGCTATTTATGTTTTGAATAAGTTAGTTGGACCTTAATTGAGTTTACATGTTTAAACAGGCTTCAACAAGATACAACTGGAAGAGGAAGTTAAGCCCAACTACCCAAAGCTATTTAAAAGTCAAGAATGGGCTCATAATGGTCTAACATGCATGGAATGGTCGAACACACCCTTGTGGACCCATTTGATTTGAGATTTGTATGAATAAAACTAAATTATGAAAGAAGTTGATTCGGATAGATTGACACAGCCTTAGTATTTTGATCATATCTTTTTATGTATAATTCGGATTGATACGATTCTGGTGGCAATGGAAAGAAGACTTCCGTGGCTACAAGTGTTATTTCAAGAAGAAATTCCAAATTCCGAAGATATAGGGGTCGAATCAGGTAATCAATCAGGATAAAATCTGGAGATATGATTTGATTTTACCCTTTGAAGCAACCCTTTTTTTTCCTATAAATAGAGGGGTGGACGTGATAGATGGGGCATTTTCTCCTCTTTAGAGCTTTCTTCTCCTATTTCCTTCTCTCATTTTACATTTTTGCTTTTAGTTTTATTATAATGGCTTTCTAAATCTCTCAAGCTAAGGCTAGGAATGAAGCTTGTACTTGATGTTTAATGGATACTTTGATTCAAGTAAGTTCTTTATCATTTTAAATTGATGTTTCATATTTAAAGAGTTTATAATCTATACAATTATTTGATTCAGCGTTGACGAAAGGCACGTTGAATGCTTATAATTCCCTGTGATTATATACTTAATGCTTTCACGTAGTGAACAATCAATTACTATTGTTCTATTTCAACGTTCTTTAAAAGATAAATTTTCCGATTGAGATAAATTTTCATTTGATCTTGATTGAGTTATCATTTGAATGAAGTATACATTAGAGATTTATTGCAAGTGGATTTTTGATGCCTTAGCATTTTCTCTTTGAATTGTCTCTTATTATCTATTTCACTTTCCTTCTCTATTCTCTTCGTAATAATTTTCTGTGTCACACAAGGCTTTCCCTGTGGATCGACCTTGTTTACTATAGTTGACAAGTAAAAAAAAGAAATATAAACTAGACTCCTTCATAGTCTTAGTTCGGACGTAACATTGCACACCCTGTATGCATGCGTTGTGGGAAGGCCCACAACATTGTGTAATATGTATGCAAAACATTGAGCATAATGCAAGCAATGATGCACACACATAATTGACCTTGTCAGGACACTTGGTCAGCTAGTATGTATTTGGAGTTTTAAGATATACCCTCCCCTAAATAGTATTAGAGAATCTTGTGGAGTGTTTTAGGGCCGATTGACAAACTTTAGAGGGACCATGCTTGTACAACTACTTTGGTTGCCACTCCAACACAATGCAAAAAAAAAATTATGCTATATAGACAAGGACTTGGTGAGCTAAAATATATGAGATGTTAGTATGATGCCTAGCCTTGCAATGGGATGCCATGGAAGGCAAGGAAAGCTTGTTGGGTTGCTAATCATCATACTAGGAGCCCTGCTTGCTAGGGGATAGGGCTCTCCAACCCACGGGTCAGCTATCCAACCTTATGACCTTGTTAGAAAGAATGACCCTTATATGCACTTAACTGAGATGAAGAGTTTCGAGTTGCCTAAGTTGGATTTATTCATCGCAAGATTGTGTCTCCCTCTGGCTAGCTAACTTAGGGAATGTCCTGCCACGTCTGTTTTGGGATGGGTTCGTTGCTTGGGTTTGTGGATTAAATGCTCAGTCAAATGTTACGATGCTATGACCTTAATGAAGAAGGCTTACTCACTTGGCTATTTGGCCTTTTGAGTGCCACATGGACGGTACTTCTTGGGTGCCTTTGTGATTGCACATTAGTGTAAGTGATTATGCCAACGTATACTAGCGTGCACACTGTCAATCTTTTGGATGAACAACTCCCTTACGTACCTTACATTGGGCTCATTGTCAGAGTGTAACATGAAAAACACTTAGTGTAAAAAATAAAAAATATAAAAAAATAAAAAAAAGTAAAATATAAAAACTAAATTCCTTTTAAAGTAGAAATATAAATAATGTTAGGTAACCAAAAATAAATGGGAAAAATATGTATTATATGAAAAAAATATGTATTAAATAGAAAAAATATGTATTATTAAAAAATGATTATTATGGCATATAATATTGCAAGAAGATAAAAAAAAAACCACATCCGGATATAAAATACATGTAAAACTCTTACTTAATCACTTGGTGTGAGAATGACTCCAGTTTTAGGCCTCTGTGATCCTCACATACCATACCACACAGGGTGGATGATCTGCCTGCAGAGTTCGAATCTACCCTTGTTCCAGGGAAAATTCAGTAACACAATTTGCACAGCTCTTAGGGCCTGTTAGAGGTTCTGGAAAAGATAGTCAAAAAATAAATTTTCCTAGAAAAAGATATTGTACGTGTTTAGGGGTTATAGAAAAGTTGAATATGGAAGATTTTGATTTTTCGACGCATAGAAAAAAGGGTGGAAAACTAAGATTTATTTCCCGACCCCCTCACCCTCTAGAAATAAAATTTTCGACTGTCGGGTTGCTTCTCTCCTCTCCGCTTGTTGTCCTCTTTATCTAGCTCTGCTTCACTCCCTCAGGCGCGACCTTGCCTCACAAAGCCGACCACTTTTGCCTCTCGTCGAAGCCTCGTCGTCGCCGCTCACCTCTTCCTTTCTCTCATTTCTCCTCCTTCTCACATAACCACTATCGATCTCCACCATCCTCCATTTCTCTCACTCGGTTTCAGCTACTTTCAGCCTCCACGGCCAAATATGTCCAATTATCTTCAAAGATGGTTAGCTAGTGGTGACCCATCACGCACTTTAACTTTAACTGGAACAAAGAAAGCGCCAGATATCAACTACATCATAAACACCCCAATCAAAAGGGCCTCCATGATTCACCCACTTACGAACTACAAACGAAACTCTGGCCATCGACCGTTCTGGCCAGCAGTTCTGCCTGAAATAATACTGTACGCCACTTTGTTTTACATAAATAATAATATTTATTTTTTTAAAATAAAATAATTTTATAAAATTAAATAAAATTATTAATATAATACAAAAAGAGTATACATTACTGACCACGAATGAGGCCACTTGGGCCGAAAAAACCCTCATTATCTCAGCCATGTGAACAGTTTGCCCACACGTACCAGTCAACGACGCACTTGCGAATTGGGCCCCAGTCATTCACTCCTCAAATTTCTGAACGTGGGCTTTTACCTGTCTGGTCAAATATCCAATTGCCGACACCTTTCTCTCTCTCTCTCTGTCCAAAATATTAATGTAAAGTTTTAATCCATTTGATTGGGTGGGATTAAGACTTTACTAAACCACGGGTTTAAGGCAAAGTAGGCTGCTTCTGCTGTTCTGCAGTAATTAACTGCCTGTAGGAAATAACCATAGAGAGACAAGATGCGATCCATTCTTTTCCGCCATTATTGAGTCTGATTAGGGGAGGAAAAGCAAAGATTAAAGCGGAGTCAATCATGACCCAAAGATAAAAATCGTTAAAGCAGAGTTAATTGGTTTTTTGTTAATGTAATTTTGGTGCACTGGTAATTTCCTTCCGATTATGTTCTATGTTCGGGAAGTCTTTTCTTCCCCGACGATAAAGAAGAGCTCGATTCGGAGTATCGGCATCCTGGGAAATAGGCAACAACAAAGCGTTTGCAGGTCGAAAGCTTCACCCTGGACAACTTCTTGAGTCATGCTATTTTGGCGTAGAAAAGCGACGTTAAAAGGTTACTTCATCCTCGTAAAACCATTTATGAGTGAAGTTACTTCATCCTCACAAAACTATTTGATGTCTTACTTATTAATAGTTTTGAGGATGAAAGTAACTTTTTTGATGTATCTTTCTCAACGTAAGTTAAACATTTTTCCTACTTCTTCAGGCTAAACATCTTTTGTTTTTTTCTGTAAACTTATTTTTAAAAGGAAAAAAAAAGGAGATCCTAAACTTGAGAGCAGAAAAGTCAGGGGAAAAAATGGTGAAAGGTGACGTTTAATTCTGGGGAGCTGCAGGAAAGGTTGAGTTCGTACCTGGGATGATGCACTAGCATAAATGCACAGGAAGAAGGATACTAAAGTTAGGAAAGCATATGCTAGAGCCGAGACCGAGTAGCTTTGAATGGTGTTTTGATGCCTGTCCTAGTGAGCTTTTGCTCAATCGTATTTATTGCCCCAAGTAGCAGCGACTCTTCAAATGTGTGAACGTTATATCATGGGCTAGATTTTATCTTCATTTCTATAGGTACTCATTACTTCCCTCGTATAAATAAATTCTCTACTCATGCCACTTTTATTACCTCTGAAATTAAAATGGTCCTGGTCCAGATTTAGAAATGTGTGATCTTTATTTTTATAATAATAAATAAATATTTATTTCAAAATTTTATTGCCACTTGCCACTGCTCCTCTTTATTTTTAGAGGATTTTACCAAATGGTATAAGATATATTATATTATATAAAATATTTTTTATTTTTATATAATACACAAAATAGTTCTATATATGTAGTAAAACTTGTATATATATTTAAAAAAAACTTAAATATTTCTTATCATACCCAAAACCAAAAAGTGGATAGCCCTCTTGTTTCTACTTAGAATCTATATTCTAATTAGTTTGCAAGTCAATTAATTCGTCATAATTTAATAAATATATATTAACAAAAAAATTTTTTATGTCAAACTTATTTGAACATAAGCATATACTTATGTATGTAAAGGCGATGAGAATAAAAATTGGTTATCAAATATATTTAACAAAAAAAAAAGCGGTAAATAAACACAGGGTACATGAGAAAAAACTCAAATTATTATTTATTATATTATTTAAATAAAATAAAATAAATATATAATAAATTAATTTTTTACTCACAGCTATACAAATGACTTGACCCAAAAAGATCGTTTAACCAAACAAAAAATAAGTATCAAACTACCTAAATATTTTATTCCTTATGAAGATGGCTTTTTTAGCTAATTTATTTTTAAAAATATATTAATAAAATTTTTCACGAAAAAATTTCAAAATAAACCTCTAACCATTAAAATATTTATTTTTATAAAAATTTATTTTTTTAAGAATATAATTTTTCTATAAAATTATTTTTTTTAAAATTTTCATTTTTCCAAAAACCCATACAGGCCCTTAAGGCTTCAGTTTGAAGCTTCTATTAGCAACTCCAGCGACATGCTGGCAACCAGCCGCTAGCTCGTTTCTGCGTCTGCCTTCTGGCAACTCCACACCTTTCGCCTCGCGTGCGAGCCATGGCTGCAGCCGAATGGTTGCGAGCGGTCGCCGCATTTGACAAATTAGCCGGTTTAATAAACCGGGTTCTCACAAAGGCAAACGATGACCCTGTGCGTGGACATCGGGCTTTGGCGACAGGCGTGAAGGCTGAAGACCCATCCCCCAAGTTCTCCTCTCTTTCGTTCATCGCCCGCCCTAGCTCTGCATCTTCTCTGTCTACGCCTAAGCCGACGGGCACGGCCAAGATGACCGCAAGAAATACACCTTCCTTCCTCCCCTGGTATGATGTTCACGTTGCTTTTTTGTTAACTTCTCCATTTGGGTTTGGGAATGGTCGGAACCTCTCCATTTAGATGTCTGTAGCTGTTCAAATTTTGTCGTCTGATTTTGTAGTAGTAGTAGTTTGCACTGGTGAATATCGCTTCATGTTCGTAATCGTCATGTAGAATGCAAAATTAGATTTTTTTTTATTTGATTTAGTTTCTATCTCGATTAATTACATTTCTTGATTGCTATGACAATGATGAAGAATTTGGGCTGTGAATGCCAAAGCATTTTTTCAGAGTATGGGTCTATGCAAGAAGCTACGGGAAATGGCTATTAATTCGCTGTTTAATTTTTTATTTCAGAATTGTGTAATGTTTGAGAGTTGAAGGGATTTGCCCATTTATGTGAAAATGGTATTAGTTCTAGCCCTTGGTGATCTTCACATACCACATCGGGCGGCTGATCTGCCAGCCAAGTTCAAATCTATGCTTGTTCCAGGGAAAATTCAGCACATAATTTGCCCTGGAAATCTTTGTATTAAGGTATGAAGTCTTCACCTCTCCTAGCATTAGTATCTAATGCTTGAATTTGAAGTTTATGATCGTGTCTTACTTTTGGCACACTTGTTCTACTGTGAGCAATTCTAGATGGTCATCAATAGGATTCTCATCTTGTCTGCTAATGCCTAACGGAGCTTGCGTTGGATTAGTATCTTGATATTATATGTTTATTACATTATCTGTATGATCTTCCAATAATGTACTTGATACCAAGTCGTTTTCCCTTGATATTTCATTTACGGATTGCCCAAGTTATTATTATTGTCACCCATTGATGTAATAAATTTAGATCTCTCAATGACAATTTTGAATGACAATCGTCATTATAAACTTGTGCGGGGAAAAAGGTTGAGAATTTGTAACATAGTTAAGGAAAATTCACAGGAACAAGGAAGCTACTTTTGTATCCACGTTACAGTTTTCTGTTAAATAACTTTCCTTTTCCACATTTCAAAATTTTGAGCTTGTGCGTTTTTCTTATGCTTGTTTTTACTTGGATATTTTCACTTAATGAGCTCCATAAGTTGTTTCTTCTTACAGAATTGTAAAAATGTGAGCAAATGGTGTTTCACTTTAGGAGAGAGATTAAGAAGGAAAGTAGAAAGAAAAGATGTGTTTGTACATCTACTTCTCAAATGTTGTTTGGCGATGTATTGTGTGTTAAATTTAACTTGGGGGCTGGGTGGAAGTGGGGGGATACTAGTTTGCCAGGTGCAAACGTATAGAAATGTGCCAGCCTTTTTCAGGTCTGGCACAATCATCACAGATATGGTATGAGGCATAACTGATAGGTAAACTCTTGGGCCACGGGTCTAGTTCTGATGAATGGCCTTTGTCCATCTATACTCTTTAGCTAGTTAAACGACTGAATGGGGCTGAAATTGCACATTTATGTGAAAGGGATGACCAAGTAAGGAGGTCTCATTTAAATGATTCTCTTTCTCTTTCACTCCTCTCAGATTTTGACATAAGGATGCCCATTCAGAGCCCCAATTGATGTTCTGCTTGTTTCTGCTATTTTGTGCACCACTGAGTAGCAATCTGTTTTAGCTGGTTGCAAAACCCTGTTTCTTCATTTTTATTTATTTTTTTCCCCTCTTAATCCAAGCAAAATCTGCAGCTGATAATGTTATTTGCAAGTGTGAGGCTCTGCTTAAAATGTTCTCCTTTTGTCCCATTTTAGTAAATGGTGTAAATGCTAAAGCAACTCCTTGAATAACTTTGGTTCAAGTGTATGGTTCTGGTTACTGGTTCTCTATACAGTTTGCTCTTGGTTTAGGTTGATTGTCACTATTTTGTTCACTGTCGTTTCAAACAAAGAGGTGAATGCCAAATTATCAGATATGGATTACATACAGATGTCTATGCACAAATACACAGCTAGGATTATGCTGTCTCAATTAGGTCCCTCAAGTCATAGATGTCGATTCATGACATGTTAGAAACAGCCATTCTTGCTTATTTTAGGTGCAGATATGACTAAATCTAGCATTGTACTGAAATTTCTGTTTATATGAGCTATGATGTTGCTTTTTGTCGGAATTTTTGAATTCCAAGTAACTGAGCGACTTGCATTTGACCAATTGAAGCAGTTAAGAAATATGATTTTGACAAAAATACCGGATCTCATGTCATCTCACAGTAATACCGCCCCCCATGAATTGCTTTCATCTCGATTTTGAAACTATTAACTTCTTGTGTATCACATGAGAAAGCATAAGAGCTGTCTTCTCCCTTCTTTTTATATTGCAAACCTCACCAAAATCATCAGGTTTCCTTCTAGCATCTCCATTAGCATTTCTTTATATTCCAACCAGAGGGATTCGATGAAGTTTGTCTATAACATTCAGCTGAGGATTATTAAGTTCTATAAAACTGGGTAAAAGTTAAAATGGACCGGGTCACATACTGAAAAATATGTACCCAGTGTGTTCAAGAGCGTTCCGACATCTATTGTGTAACAGGGGATGGGCAGGCAGATTCAAAACCTGCCTGTCCCCCGTGTAACAGGTGGCTCAAAAGTGACCTGCTCAGGCCAGGATTCTAAAAGCTGACACCATTAGAATCAAAAGTCAGAGGAAGGTTACTGAGGTTGTGAATTCGATTCTACCTTACTAAACAAATGGAAACAAATCAAGTTTTATTATATCTCAGTTAAGCTGAAACTGACAATCCTGTCTTATTACTTGAGAAATCAATAAAACCTCAGTTTTTTTAGTAAACAAATGATTTCATGGATTTAATGAGAATTTGGCTATTGTACATGCACTTAACCAGCTGGACATATTGCTGACAAATTTGCATTGTTAAACTCGGATATTTTATAACTCATGATATTTTTGTCCATATAGGAAGTTCACGATTACTTGAAGAGTCTTTGCCCTGATATGCATGTCACTCGAGGTGAATATGATGAGGATGCCCGCTATCCTGAGACAAAAACACTTACCATTGGTCAGTTCAAGCTTGGATTATGTCATGGTCATCAGGTTTGTTCAGATATATTTGAAGTACTCTAAACATTTTGATTCCAATAAAGAAAAATATATGATAGAAAGCTTCTAGTACCCTTAGAGGGGTACGCAAAGGTGGAGATTGTGGATATATTTCATGGAGTGATGGTGACCATGCCCATGTATTAGCTTCGTACTTATTCTATTACAATTTATTAAGGACGTTTTTGTGGATATTTAAAGGTTATCCCATGGGGGGACTTGGACTCTCTAGCCATGCTTCAGAGACAACTGGATGTGGATATTCTAATTACTGGTCATACTCATCAATTTAAGGCTTACAAGCACGAGGGAGGTGTTGTTATAAATCCAGGCTCTGCAACTGGTGCTTACAGCAGTATCACGTATGATGTTAACCCCAGTTTTGTCCTCATGGACATAGATGGGCTAAGAGTGGTGGTCTATGTTTATGAGCTTATTGATGGTGAAGTGAAAGTGGACAAGATTGATTTTAAGAAGACGGCTAATGCACACTGAAATTGGAAATGCACTACGTGTTTGTACTATGAGCAAGTAAATTAGATTATAAAGCATGTGTGTATGATTGTGTTTTTTGAAACGGATAAATGGGGAAAATGGTAGTCATCTAATCTGTTTTTGAACTCCCCTAATCTGGTCTTTGTATTCTGTACATTTTTCGGTTCTTGCCAATTATCCCCCGACTTCCTCTACAAGAGTAGCAAAGTAGTTTATTAATTTTATTACTACCCTAGGATTAATTAAAACACTTATGTCAATTAAAAGTAGGTTCCTAAGTTTATTTGATTTCATAGTTAAGCAATTTCTATTAGATAGTTTATGCCTATATAACGTGTTTGTACATTTGAGGCACGCAATTGAGAATTCAGAATTATGTTATTCTCTTCCTCTCTCTCCCCTTTACCGTAAGTTGAAGTTTCCCTTGTAATCACCGGTTACAACATTCTTATTCTTATACGTGAAAGTATGATTTTATATTTTGTTTATACATTCTTGATCTTATAATGTATTGGGTATGCCTAAAGATTTAATTGGGAAAGACAAACTTCATTGTTGAGAGAGCGGATGATGAAATGAACGTAAAAACTAGCGCTCTATGATCCTTAGTTGTGGAGTATCGACGAGGGACTATAATGTGAGAATGACATAACAGAATGTTAAGAAGCAAAAATGTTGTATCCGAATGGCAGCGAGCATTGCCTTCTCTCGGCACTTACGTACGTTCTGGAGTCCTGTCCCAAATTAATAGCTTTTCCATACGAGAAAGAGAGAACACTGTGAACAGTTAGATTCCCTCTTTCCTTTGGCAATTGGTCTGAAAGTGAAAGTAGAAAGCAAACCTTGTAATGGATGTTTTACTTAATCTTTTAGTTACATAAATGTGAATAAATTCCTTCTTAGCCAAATATTAATATGGAATCTGTTATACAAGGAAATTGTTTTGGGTTCATCATATAAGGACGGTTTAGGGGATTATTTTATGATAATTTCCAGCCGCCAAATATTTTATTGAAGAAAGACATCGTCTGAGAAATTTTTTTTACACAACCCCACTTTCTCCAAATGCCCAGAATGACTTTCTCCTCTCGGCGTCAAGTTACCCGCTGCCTGTTCGATTGCGGCTATGCGCCTCTCGTCATTGCTATAACCCTCCACACAAATCCTCTTGATGCCTCCTGTCTGTGCTATGTGCACCACTACAACTCACTGGTGTCGACGATGAGTTGACAGTTATCTCTACCTACCAATCTCCGATTGCTGCTTCATCTTCTGCAGGCAGCAGATGACAGCAGCTCAGGGAGGAGCCAACGACAGATTCACAAGAGGAGAAGAAAGAAAGAGAAAAAAGGATGAAGATGATCTAATACCGGTGAGGGGCATTTTGGTTACTAAGAAAATTTTAAAATAGGCGATAGGAAACTTGTAATAATGTTGCTCTTAAAAAAAAATGAAACAACGTTATAGGAACCGCCTGATAATGCAGAATTCAAAAGGAGATTATCATATACTAACAAATGGAGGTGTTGAAGAATTTTTTAATTATTTTTTATAGGATGCCTACCTACCCTCATATAAACAAACTATCTGGTTAATCAAATTATCTGTTTTTAGTATGCCAAAATTCAGTGTTATTATTTTATTTTATTTTTGGTGCAAGGAAGTGAAAGAGAAAAGACCGCGCACCCAATATCCCAAGCACTGATTAATAGCATAATTAGCTATAGAAAATCTGCCGGTTGATTTTGCTCCTGATAAACATGGATAGCCAACCATTCTGAGAAGCCCGAACAACGCCTTTAATGCTCCCATTAATCCCGTGGAACCTCCAATTCTTATCAAAATTGTCCGAATGAATATAGGAAATGATGTTCCTTGAATCACCTTCGATGATCACTTGAGAGGAGGATAACTGTTGAAGAAGCCGAACTCCTAATAAGCAAGCACAAGCCTCCGCAAATATACCCGATTGTGCAGGAATAGTTACTACAAAGTCGACAATAAATTACGACACTAGCAGAAGAGATCCCTTGTCCTTTATGATAAGCGCCATCGAAATTCAAACATACGGTACCACGGGGAAGGGGGTTCCATTTTAGGAAAATGTCTTTTGAGTGTGATCAGTTAGCTAACACCATATAGGTTTGAGCAAGATCTCTAGTTGCTGGAATATTAAAAGAGTAAGAATAAACCTTGGTTAAATGTCGGAGCAGATCTTGGACATCAGTTATATCCAGTGGGAGGAGATTGTTGGTACAGTTAAACCATATACTTCTAATAGCATTACACAAACCACCTTATGAAAATATGTTCCATGGACTCCAATTCTGAAGAACATATGTAAAGGACAATAGTTGGGATAGATGTGAAGGTGGTTATATAAAACATCTGCTGCAGATGGGCCAGTTTCCAGGTAAAGAGAATCATACGCAGAGGGATATTTTTTCCATATGTGAAGCCTGAAAGTGGCGTCGGTGGGATGATTATTAGACAAAAGCCGATAAGGTGAGCTCGCAGAAAACTTGTCATTTGAAGTGTGTTTCCACACAATTCGATCCTCTTCTCCATTATAAATAGGAGCCGCAAAATTTGTTTGGACTAGGTGTGGAGGCCAGAGATGGGATATATATATTCATAGTTCCAATCAAGTTGATTTTCATCGATAAGGCAATCAATTTACATTATCAGCTAGATGTATCATTATCTAAATACTCTCAAGATAAAACCCATGGATCATGGAAAACGCTTCTTTATTGCCCGTTTACCACTTGCCAAGACTGCAGATAGTGAAGAAGTTTTGACAACGCTTTCCATGAAGCAGAATCATTTTGCCAGGCACGGGTAGAGAAAACTGAGCCTCATGAAAAATATTTCTGGTTCATAACCAGACCCCATAAAGAATTGTTTTGTGTTGTCAGTTCCCACACCTTCTCCTTCATTCAGTTCTTTAGCCATGCGGTTGCCCAATTTACCATATCTTTTGGGAAGAGTAATTTTAGATCTTTCTTTTACCTATGACCAGAAAAATTTGTTAGAAGTTGGCATTATATTTAATGGGTTAAGTTTATATTATTAAGGTGGGCATGATATTTATGCGAGTAAAGTCCATATTATTCAAGTCGGTCAAGCTCATATGGTAGAGAGCTTAAGCCTACTTTGTGTTGAATGATGATCACACATGTGAATTGGTTGAAGGACTAAATAGTCTTACATCGCCTAGAAGAAGGTGATGATGATGATATTGGTATATAAGACATTAGTTTGGCCTTTTAAGTTAAGCCATTAGGCCAACTTACTTTTGTGGGGGAGAGAGATATTGGGCCAATGTACCAAGGTGGGCTAGCCCACCCGCGCGCCGCAATTTGGCCGGCTTGGTTGGGTTGGGTCAACAAGATAATATTTTTGGGATAAATTCATTTGGTTTGGTTTTCTATTTATTTGGTCAATGTGTCCTTTAACGGATGGACATATCCGTTTGAACGGGAAATAGTATTTTCAATGAGATTTCCTACAAAATTATTAAAAATAATTTCTATTCTACTCCGACATTGGATTTTTGTCTGTTTTTATTTTTGTGAGAGCATACATACTGTAGTTCGCTGCATGTACTATATCGGATATGCTTCTATAGTATGTGGTTGACCATCTTATCTTAAGAGGCAGATGCCCAAAAGTCCTAAGCATCATTAAGGAGGGTGAATTTCATTTTAAGAACAAAGCGACTTACTTGATTCTATCATAATCATTCTAGTAAAATTTTTCATCACAATATTTACAAAGGTACAAAATAACAAAACTTCCTATAAATTTGATCAATGCTATTAGTTATAGTAGTGGGTAGATTATGGACTGACATAAAATGTAAAGTAAGAGCAGACAAGAATGATTGTATAAGAGTGGTGCTACCTACTTGACTTAATAAGTTGGCCCTCCATTGAGCAAGTTTTGACTACATCTTTGTGTGAAGCTCATGACAATGAGAAGCCTTTAGTTTTCCTTTTATGATGGGGATTTTAAGATATTTATTTATTTCCAAATAACTGTCGAGAAAAATGTCTATGTGCTTAGCAATCATTAAGCCAGCTACATTAGGACTGCATTGCATTCTAGTTTTGTTAGTATTCAAAACCAACCAAGATGTCTGCCAGTAAATAGAGAGCCTCTCAAGAGCTCCTTTGTAACATTTTCACAGTGCTATACAAAAAAGAATAAGATAATGTTATGACCCGCCCAAAGGGTCGGGTCCACCTTTAAGATTCGTAATATAATTAGAATTTTATTGGGCTTAAGATAATGCTAAAAGTCAATTCTAATTAAGAGTTTTATTAACATTAGGATTAGGAGGCTTAATTGCCTATAAATATGTAGGGTTATGCCCTATTTAATCAATGAGAAATTAGAATATAGTTATTTTATTTTATTTTCAATTATTTTTATTTTACTTTTTCTTTAAATTTGCTTGTGTAGATATCGGGCTACATCATTGGTAGCTGAGGGTCATTTTTGCTCCATGTTACCACCCACCGTCCTTACCCTCCCAATCATGGATACTAATCTTTTTGAGGTCCACCACCATTTTGATGGGCTTTGAGATGAGACCAACCATTGTTTTGACGAGGTTATGAATGTCTTAGCCTCACTTATGCTCACCATGAACTCTTTCCAGCTGCATTTATCTGAGCCTTCAAGTGCATCTTCCTCGGTTGCAATTGCCAACCAGACCACCCATTTTTTGTTGTTGGTCATGCCTTCACCACCATCTATTACATTCTCCTTGCTGTCGGGCACCACACCTGTAGCCATTGGAAATTCAAAGTTCCAAAAGACCTTCTACCACCTTGTATCCAACTCGGCTATCTCAATGAAGCGTCGTGCTGGCTGCAATAAGCCATGGATGTCTTCATGTTGTTTCAGGCATTGCTGCCATCAACACCTAAGAGACTTGTCCCTTTGCCAAGATCTGGTCTTTCCTTCAATCGCAAACTCCAAGAGCACCATAACCCACCTTCGCAGTTCCACCACCATTCATCTAGAGGCCTAGACTTTGCCCGCAATTCACAGCCTCCAATCTCCTCTCTGCCAAGCGGAAAGGGATATTCGCCACCATCAATACTGTGGTGCAGACACCAACTTTTTGGTGTCCACAACCCTGAAGAATGGTTTTGTCATCATGAACTTGTTTCACAACCTCCCACCTCCGATCCTCAACCGATGCACTTTGCGAGATCAAGCCAACAAGGAGGAGGTTATGCTACTTGTGGGTCATCACCCAGATTGCTAGATCCTGTTGGATCACCCCAACATCTCCAACAACCTCTGGAGCTCGACCTTAGTCCTGCTTTGCAACTGCCCCTAGATTTTGGCTCAATTTGGTCGCATCTTTGTCGTCCTACTTTTGTTGTTGTGGGATTGGGGTACCTAATAGGTGAGGAAACCTGCAAGCGGATTTTCTAAAATGTGAAGAAAAAAAAAGTAAAAGGCGAGACGTGTTTTTTTTTGCGGTGTGCGTGAGGCGGAATAAAAAAAAGGTAAGAAGTTCAAGGGGCAACTATGAGAGGATTTTGGTGTTAGCGAACGACAATAGAGAGGGAGATATTCTGGTCTTTTCCATCCCATTTTCATATCTGTTTTCTAAGAGTTTTCTAGGGCGCATCTTTTTGCGGAAGGGGAGAAAAAGAAAAGGCTAGGGTTGGTGTGAAGAGGAAGATTGTTGATTGTGATTTGTTCCGGATCTTCAATTGATTGTTTCGTCAAATCCATACCGGCAACTTCTATAGGTTTTCTATACTCTGTGTTTTGTTTAACTTTGTGATAAAAGGTTGATCTGTAGCAGGGAGAGTTTAACCTCTTGGAAGGCTTAATTGTGATTATATTGAACTTTATAATCATAGTGGATTGGTTGATTGGACTTTTTCGCCCTGTGGTTTTTCACCCTCGATTTGGGGGTTTTTCGAGTTAAAATTTTTGTGCCTCTTTATCTATTGTGCTTGGTTATTTAGTGATTTCTTTGTTGCGCTTATTTTGTTGAAGTACAAAGTTGGATATTAAGGATTTGGTGCAAGACATCCGAACAAGTGGTAGTATCAAAGCTAAGTTGGTTTGTATTTCAGCAATGACAGAAGATAAATATGTAAAGATGGTTTCCCTTGATGGTCACAATTAGAATTATTGGAAGGGGAAAATGATTAGATCTCCTTCATTCTAAGGATTTATATGACCCTATTATAGGTGTGAAACCGACAGAGATGACTGAGAAAGATTGAACAAGATTAGATCGAAAGGCCATGGCTTGTATGAGACAATGGGTGGACGAAGTTGTGTGCCACTATATAGCCGATGAATTGTCTGTAAAGATAATTTGGTATAAGCTTGCTAAAGTGTATGAAATAAAGACTGCGGGCAACAAGACTTTTCTGATAAAGAAATTGGTCAATTTGAAGTTCAATAATGGAGGTAGTATTGAGGAACACCTGAATAAAATGAAGAGTATAAGTAATAGATTGTTACTTTCACAAACCATATTAGAGTAAAACTACATAGAGAGAACAAATATTGATGGACACCAATATAGTTTGCATATACTACATGCATATGATTAAACTAATTTTCATGACTTGTATAGATTCGAAGAGTGAATGAATTACATGCAAAACTTATTTCCATATCATACTCCAAACATGCATATATAAACCATATGATTTAGCTAAATCCTGCACAATATATTATCTACTGTTAATATCTACAGTCAGTACTAAAACAAAATATGACATTTTCCTTAATTATAAAGAAAAGTCACAACAATGTAAGCTCTAGTTTTCTACAATTAATACAGGAGTGTAAAGCTTATAATTGATGGCAGGTATAAAACAACTTGAAACATAGGTTCAACCATGGAAAACTTACATTTTTTTAAATTCACTCATTGTGGCTCTTAAATTCTAAGCAACATTCAGAACTTAATTTTAAAACATGCACATGTAGACAATGAGCGCAACTCAAGAGAAAACAACCAACTAGAAGAACATGTTCATTACCACGTTGCATAACTTACATTTGCTAAAAATAACTTGGTACAATAACACATAAATTATAGAATACCACCAAAAAAGCCTAACAAAGAAATTTTCGTACATCCAACTAAAATGAAGCTTAGAAAAGAACTAATTACTGAGCAAAACATAACACAATAGGATGAGATCTAGTTAGTAGACACTTACTAAGAAAAACCCAACTCAAAAGATATGAGATCATCCTCTCATGTTTTTAGAAGTAAAATAAGACCTTCATTTTTCAAAATCCAATAAAATAACTGCAAGATAAGGTTAAAAACTTGAACATTATTCCATTGATGCAGCTAGAATATTTACTTTCAATAAGTAATGTAAAATAATCACTACTACATTCAGTCAGTGGATATACTCAATAAGTAAATATACTACTTTTAGTCAGCTAGGGAGAGAAGTTTCTGGTGCCAATGAAGGTGGAGAAACGATGATAATGGTGGGCTGATCTCCAATGGCTGAGGAGAAAACAATTCGTTGCTGGCATAGAAGGAGGAACATTTGTGATGGTCAATGGATCGCCGATAGCTGGGGAAAGAAGAATTTGGCATCAACATCAGAGTAGAAACAATTGACGATTGATGATCGATTGCCGATGGATCTGGAGAGGAGGAGGTCACTCATTTTGGGATTAGGTTATTCACCTTAATTTTGGGAATGGGCAATTCGTTGTTGGGTTTTTATTTATGGAAGAGTATATTAGTCTTTTTACAAAATATTATAACTAATTAATCTTAATAATCAATTATTAATGTTGTTATTGACAATTTTTAGCTTATTTATGTTGTTAACGCCAAATATCCCGGTATTTTTTGTATTTCTAATTGGAATACAAATAAAGTATGTTTATATGTGGATGCTGGCAGCCTGTGTTCTTGTAGTGGACTCGTTTTGTAGATTTCTGCCCACCCATGGCGTTTGCGTAAACAACTTAGGATTGAATCTTCCTAAGTCCCAACTTGATGCAGAAAGTACATCACCAAGTGAGATTCCTAAATTAGATGTTCTTTTTTACTAACGCACTTAAGTAAATTTCCAACATGTAAAGCAAAATATGGTTGTAGTGTAGTAAACACATCACAAAGTGGGAAAATGCTCCTTGCATTGGAAAACGAAAATTTTGTAAAGTAATGTTAACGTGACGTTAAAAAATGTACGTCAAATGCCTACTTCATCCTCCTACTCATCTATGGTAATGGGAGGATGAAGTAGGCTTTTGACGTACGTTTTTGAACGTCACGTGAGCATTTTTTAATTTTGTATGAGAAGCTTTTGAGACCTTTTCTAGAGTTTCTAGTGACTTAAATTGAGCCAAACGGAGCTTATGGAACATCTTTTTTTTCAATTGAAACTATTAATATTGGAGGGTGGGAAATTTCTAACCTGAAAATACATTATTTTAAGTGTGAAGAACAAAAGTGTGCTCAATGTCTCGGAAAATCTATAATGTGTTCACATTGTACATGGGTTGGGCACTCACATACAAATGAAAATGTAGCATTTTTTTATTTAATGAATAAAAGATTGAAAATGCTTGCTTGCCATTAAAACTTAAAACAAATAATTATTTGTCATATCATACAATTCCATTGACCAGCATCCAGACAATTCCCAAACACTAAGTAAGCTAAAATATTTGCACGCTCAAATTATATGGTACAACTTATTTCAAGGCTGTTGCATTACATTACATAAGCTATAAATGTTCGTGGACAAAATATCAAATGTCCAATAATAGCTCAGATAACCAAGTTTCGTACAAATACCTATCAAGGCGGCACATGGAACATAATTTTGGTATAAATGCTTCTAACGAGATTTAAAACATGGAATTTTGATACAATGTAAGATAACCATGTTTCCTAATAACTCCAACTCTTCATAAGTAGAAATTTTATTTATTTAACTATTTTATCTTCTAACACCTCTCACTGAAGAATAACATCCGGGACGTGCTTTACATTATCCCAATCTTCTCCGCCGATTCGAATTCGATGCAAGAGTTCTTTGGGCATACGGCAAAGACGGATCACTTTTATGGTACTGAGGTGCTCCATCCCTGCAGGAAATTTCTGAAGTAGCCCACAACTTGCAAGAGTTAGCCTTTCAAGGTTACTCATGGCGCCCTTCTCTATGGTAACCAGTAGCAACGAAGGAAGGTCAGTCAACTCCAGCACTTTGAGCTTTGGAAAACCTTGTCTGCAACACAGGTTTTCTTCTTCGTAGCATCGAGCAAGTTGGACATCAACCAGATTGGGCAAACCCTGAAGCACATTAAGATGGCTATTACTTGCATATGTCAATTTTATCTTGCCAATGTTCTTGAGTAGGCCAGAAGTCTCTGGTGTCCCATCCAAACTTCCAAGGAAGCGAAGGGACATAAGCTGGGGCGGCTTGGTGAAAAAAGGCTGAAAGTCTACCAGCTCAGTCTTCTCAGCAGAACTCAATCCAAGCGACTGCAGATGCTCCATGTTATTGAGAGATTCTCGCATGGCTTCTATATCTCGTCTTCTTATACCAGCGACAGTCAGCTTTACAAGTTGGGTCAGCTTACCCAGCTCCCTCACCTGTTCCTCTCCATTCAACCTGATCTTACACAGCTTTTGCAAGGATGTTAGACGCCCTATTCTTGTTGGTGCAGTCACTGCTACATTTGCATTATGAGAACCAGGGTGGACGCCTGCCGCCACTATGTGCCGTATTTTTGGAAGCTTCAGGATCCCTAATGGCAACTCTGTGACTAAAGTGCACTTAAGATCAAGCGTTTCTAAGCGCTTGAGCTTCCCTATGGAATTCGGTACAACTTTTACATTTGTACCCCTCAAAGATAAGTACCTCAAGTAGACTAATTTTGTAATTGCAACCGGGAAGTTATCTAGTGGTGCGTACTGTACGCTCAATACCTTCAGCATCTTGAACCTGGAAAGCAAGGGAACATTGCATTGTTTAAATATAATGAGTGAGCGAAGTTTTGAAGAGGGCACATCTCGTGGAAGGAACTGCCCATTGTGGATTGACAATCGACGAGTCTGAGAGTCCAATTGTGATGTGTTTCGGCCCACTGTAATGAAGTTTTGCTCTTTTGATTTCAGAACAACGAGCTCGTGCATGAGATCATGGACTTGACACCACAGCACCCTTCCGTAGCCGTCAGCACTCCAAACTGTGACTTGAATCAAGCTGCGTCGAATGAGCTCATTGAGGTAGCTTTCGTCAATTTCTTCCGACGTCAGACCAGAGTCTGGTTTGATCAGGCCTTCAGCAATCCATTTATATGTCAAAGTTGTTCGGGAAATGATATGATCCTCAGGAAATACCCCAAAATACAGGAAACAAGGCTTAAGATGGTGAGGAAGATCATCATAGCTGAGGGAGATCATTTTATTCATGCTGTTTAACCCCTCGCCATTCTCTAGGTCTGCACCAAGGCTATGATGGGCCCTATTCCACTCCAGAGGGCTTTTGTTCTTTGTCGACAAGAGCCCTCCAATTGCATTGATTGCCAGGGGCAATCCTTTGCACACTTTCAAGATGACTCGTGATGGTTGCTCTAATGCAGGACAACTTTCAAATCCTTCGGACCCGAAAGTTCTCCTACAGAATAACGCACATGAATCATCCGGAGACAAGGCCTCCATTCGGCACAAATTTTTTCTGGACTTGTCACAGAAATATGCAACATCAAGGTTGCGGGTCGTTAGAATTATCCTACTCCCACACAGATTATCAGGGAATGCATGCCTAATCTTTGTCCAGTCATCTATGGTCCAAACATCATCTATGAAACATACGTACCTCTTCTTCAAGAGCGAGGAACTCACCATTTGAACTAGCTCCACATAGTTCATGAATTTGATGGATTCGGGAATGCTCTCTTTGCTTGTCTCGAAGTATTGGATTGCCATCCTTCTGAGCAGCTCATCAACTTGGAAGGACTTGGACACTGTGATCCATGCATAACACGGAAAATGTTCATGCACCCTCTGATTCTCGTACACTTTCCGAATGAGAGTAGTCTTCCCCAGACCAGCCATCCCCACCACAGGTATTATGGCCAGCCCCGATTCTCCTTCCACCAGCTGTTTGATCAATCGATCTCTTGGCCTGTGTATGCCCACCAGTTCAGATTCATTGACCAAGAGAGGGTCCACTAGCCGGGCATCAGGCTGGGCCTCCCCACTAGCACTACTTGTGCTTGGATTGATATCTGAGAGAGAGAGATTAGTTTTTCTCTCACAAATGGACTTAATCCGAAGTTTGATTTCTTTGATTTTTGTGGCAATCTGACGCCGAGCTATCAAATGCTTGAAAAATAAGAAGCAAGGTTCTTGCATGCGGACAGGGAACCTGTCTATGACATCCTCCATATCATAGGCCAGCTCCCTGACTTGCCTCACCCAAACGGCCATCACATGGTCTCCATCGCGTTGGCATCGATCAGCTTCCATCAAAACTGCTCTCAACATCTCTAGGTCTGCCTTAATCTCCTCAATTTCCTTGCCCAGACCACAGGTAAACAAACAGTCTTCATTTATGAGAGTATCTGCCAACTGATTGAGTAGAATCATTAAGGCAGTTTCCGCCATTCTTTTCTTTTTTTTAGTAATCTCTCGTTTGAACAACCCTGTAATTGCCGATAACTATCGAAAGCTTAAATAGAAGTTGGAATCACAAGCCATAGCCCATGTTACTTTATGAACAAGACTAGATATAACCAGTTCACGTCGGGGTAATGCTATTGTGACGGTGACTTTCACACGTAAAAACTTAAATTGATCATTTCAAAATTATTGATGAGTAGGGCTTACGTTTTTTTGACGTTGAAACAATGAAGTAAAATTTTGACATGGGAAAGTTAATGTCAATCAAGCATTTTCCCTCCCGGGGTAATTAAGAGAAACTATTGTCATGCACAGCTGCCCTCTTATATACAACAAGTACAGAGCCCTACATGAACTAGTCACGGAGCTGGTCATAGAGGGTTGGTAAGGAAATATTTTTCAATGCATAGAAACTTCTAAATACATCGCATCTGAAAATAATGCTATATTCACCCATTAATGACCGTTTCCATTATGGACCCAGAAGATGATAAACACGCTCAACAATTATGGGTTATGAGCACTATTATCCGGTACGCGTTGCGTACTAATTTCCCATTTCTTTGGATACAGCTGTAAACACGATCATAAAAGACTACCTGAAGCAGGAGAAAGCTAACATAGTTATGCATGCATCCAAATAACTACAGGCCTAAAGGTCAACAACTTTAGCTTTAGGATAGCAAAGAAATTTAAATACTACCAATAACTATTTGACGATGTCTACTCCAGCGGCGAAGGGTGGAATAGGGATAAGGACACCTCTAGTATGATCGGTTTGAGACATCTATCAATATCCCCTTTGAAAGATCCCAAAGAATTTCTTCCCCTTAGGCTCCAACTCAGACTAGCTCCCTTCTTGCTCCTTCACCTCTAACTACCCTAAGCCTCCACCATGGCTGCTGTCACGGGCACGAAGCTTTGCCTAGCGTTCGCACTCGTGATGGCCTGACTACACCGCGCAGCCAGCAGCCACTCTCTTCCCTTCCCACTCGTATGCGCAAGGGAAAATAAGCAAAACAACCAACCTGCAACACAGTCCGACCTGGTGCAAGGGTCTCCGCCCAAGCTATGTAAATCAGTCCGTCGAAATACACAAGTAGGGAGAGGGCAGGGCTGAACAACCAGGCTGAGATCTCTTTCTTCTTCCTCCCTGGTTCGCTGTGCAGGAAAATCAGAGCATTCTCATGCCTTGGCCGCCCCTCTCATCCCTTTATATAGACCCAGCCATAGGCTGGCCGTCCTAGAGCAACTAGAAGTACAAAACCCACCCAATACAAGTGTCCTCACCCTGTCCAACTCTCAGCCCAAAGCCAATCCGGGATTGCATAGATAAGGAAACCTTCGCGAGTCCGTCTTCCGCTAGAAGTCCTTTGTCATGCTGCCACCAAGAGTCATGTCATCCAAGGGAACCAGCCAACCAACTCCCATCCGTCCTAGGAGTGTAGCCAGCCTGCTTGTACGAGTCCTGTCCATCCTAGGAGCCTGCTGCCCGATCTCCTACTCCAACTAGGAGTTCAGCCAGCCAGCATACGCTGAATCCTATCCGCCTTAGGAGTCCTCCCCTAAGTCCAAGCAGCGCCCAACTTCGCCGCAAGAGTCCCGTCCGTGCAAGGACTCCTACCCAGCCTGCTCCGCAAGGTGAGTAGCTCGTCCGGAACATCACCTGCGCTGTCCCAGCATCCGTCCGTGCCCAAGGGGCTGTCTAGGCTGTCCGTCGCCTAGCAAAACTTGGCTGTCCGCTGCCAAGTATGGGAGTAGCCGCTCCCTTTCCGCATCCATCAAGTTAGGGGGCTAACAGCTGCTCTCCACCTCTAAGACACCTCCACCTCCTCTGACATCAACTTTGATTAGTTGTCCTTTTTCTACTTCTCCTTCTTCATATCATTCTCATTTTCATTCTCCTCTTTTTCTATATCATTCCTCTTTTCTTTTTCCTCTTCCCACTTTTTCTCCTTTGTCTCAAAATTTGGCGGAATTGGCCACAAACTAACCATGAAGCTATTTAAAAGTCTCATTTCTTTTATAGGTTACAATTTTTAAAAATAAATTTTTAAATACTATCACCTACTTGAAAAAGAAGAATAAGTTTTTATTTTACTTGATCATCACCTCCAAAACTGAAAAAAATTGCAAAACTAAAAATATAAAACTAAAAAATTGCAAACCTCTGCATCCTCCTTTCCTCCTTCTCCACCCCCTCTCCTCCTCAAATGTCTTTTCCTCTTCCTCCTCCTCCCTTCTCCTCCTCCCTCTTTTCTTCCTTCCTAGAATCTGACAGAACTAGCTATGGAGCCTTTTAAAAATCTTGGTATTTTATAAGCTCCAATATTTAAAAATGAACTTAAAAAATATCATCGGCTACTTAAAAAAGACAATTGAATTTTATTTTTTCTTAATTATGAGCTTCAAACTGTAAAACTGCAAAACTTTTAAACTGCCAATTTTCATAGTGGACTCATTTTTCTTAGGTGCTGACAACCTCCTTCCCTAGCAGGATTAGTAGCGAACTAGAAATGGAGCCATTTAAAAATCTTGGTCTTCCTATAAGCCATAATCTTAAAAAATAAACTCTATAAACATCATCATCCATTTAAAAAGAAGATAGAATTTTATTTTTCTTAATTATGAGCTTCATACTGAAAAATTGTAAAATTGCTAAACTATCAATTTTCACAATGGACTCCTTATTCTTCGGCATTAAAAACATCCTTCTTCTCTAGTGCCATCATCCAACTCTAGGAGATAACTTATAGTTTTGGTAGCTTAGCTTCAAACTCGTTGTGAAAATTGGTAGTTTGGCAATTTTGTGGTTTTTCAATTTTGTAGTTTAAAGCTCAAAATTAAGTAAAAGCAAAACTCGTCCTTCTTTTAAAGTTGATGATGGTGTTTACGGGTTCATTTTTTAAGATTAGAATTTATAAAGGAAAAAATAATATTTTTTGAATGGCTTCATGGCTAATTCGTGCTCAATCCCGTAGGATTCTAGGAAGGAGCAAGAGAATGATGAGGAGGGGGTGTAACATCCTTGATATTTGTTCTAGATTTTTTAGAGATTTTTTTTGAAAATTTTTCATTTTTTTCAACACCGTTTGAGAGAAAATGGGTAATCGGGTAAGCGGCCTTGCGACACTAGACTAAGTGAGGCACGTGTCAGCCAAGCCCATTGGCTCATCTGTTAGGTTGCTTTGGCGACAAGCTATGGATAACCCCAAATTGGAATTGATTTGACTACCCTTATTCGATTTGATATATTTGATAAGTTTAGAAGGGGAATCCACCAATCAAACCAACTGTCCCCCCCCCCCCCCCCAATTCACCTCTCCCTTGGGTCGAACCACTCTCTCCCCTTCTCTCTTGTGGTGGCCGAACCAGACTCTCCCCTCTCTCTCTCTTCTTGTTTCTTCTCCTCTTCTCTCCATACCTTCTTCTTCCTCTTGCCTTGATTGACTTTCTTGTCACCATTAATCCTTGATTGAAGTACCTTTAAGAGCCTTGAGATTGACTTGTTGAAGTCTCAGTTTGGGAAAAATCCACTACAGCTTGGTGTGCCATTAGAGAAGCTTTCTATAGTGCTTTGAATTGATTCGAGGTAGGTTAAATCGGATCTTCGTTGTTGTTTGTTGATAGTTTGATTTTAAGCATGGTTCTTAGGGTTTTGAGTTCTTGAATTAGGGTTTGGTATAGAATGGGGTTTTCTTCTTCTCTCTTCTTCAAGATTCAAGTTTTGGGATTGGATTTCAAGGTAGGTGACTTCTCATTTTCTGATCTACTTTCTTATGAATATTTTCATGCATGTTTTGAATGATTAAGCCTAGGGTTTGTAAAATCATGTTTAAGTAGTGATTACTACATGATTTGAATGGCTACTTCTATGTATTGGTTATTCAATGCATGATGCTTGATTTTTCGTATTTGATTCCTAGTTTCAATTCATGTCTATTCTTCTAAAATATGATAATCTTGAATGTTCTGGTTGTATATTTCGGATGCCTTGTGAATAACTTGTTTCTTCATGAGTTGATTATTCCTAGAATTCACTGTGGCCCTAGAATAACCAACCAATTTATTTTTTCATTCCGGGGTTCTTTTTAATCTTCAATTTCTCTAAGAGTATCTTTGATTAATTACACTCAGTCTAGTAAAAATATCAAAAGATTTCATGGATTTTTTCTTTGTCAAAGATTCATCTTTTTATATGCTTGATTTTTTACCATTTGGCATTGATCCAAATTGCGAACTCTGTTTTGACTTAATCGAATGGACTTTCAAAAAGTAATGGAGATTTGTATTTGTGTCTTTCTTTATCTCATATTTTTTAGGATTTTTACCTATAAGATTGGAATTATTAGATTTTAATAAATCCTTGTTGTTTCGGATTAATGGATATGTAAATTCATGTTTCCTGAATTTTCTCAAATTCATTTGGACACTAATTGCTCCCAAACATTTTTTGGGATATATTCTTTGTATTATATGTGCATATTAAAAAAAATTCATTGATTTGGTATCTTTTTTATTAGTATGTATGGATTGTATTCCGACTATGCACACATTCCAGAACTGTGCAGCCTTTTCCAAAATTCTAAATAAATTATTTTTCGGTATCAGACCAGACCCCCAATATATTTTTGAGTCTCTGAATAGGTTAATTTCTAGTGTTACCAGTTTTGTTTGATTCTAATATCTTTAGGCATTTTCCCAAAATTTTGGACTCAGCACTATATAAACAATCATGCTTCTTACCTAACATGTATAGTCGAGCATTTTTGGTTTATGCGACATTGTAAAATGGTTTCTAAGCACTTTCAACTTGTTTTTTAACCGGTATTTATACCATGGTGTAGGATTGGGTTATATTCTTGTACGGGTAAGAAGATAATGAAAATGAAATGAATATGTGTCTAAAAAATTATTGAAATAGTCCAAGTGGACTCCCAAGGACTTTGTGATGGCGCAGTATGTACCATCAGGTCTGGTGCCCATTGCAAATGGGTGATCCAATGTTGCAGCCTCTTCAGTGAAGAGTGTACAAGTAAAGTAGATGATGATCATTTATATTTTTGTAAATCATGGTACATAATTTACTTAAATACTGTTGGAAGTAGAATGCTTCATGTTTGTATTCCTATGGATTTAAATGTTCTACTTATATGTATGATTTTTAAAGCATGATATTGTGGCTTTGTATGTGTGAGTTTCTTACTAGGCATAAGCTCAGATTTTCTTACTGGGCATAAGCTCACGGGTGATTTTTCTTTTGCATGGATTTTCCACTACGCATATTCGTATACACAAGTTTAAGGCATTCGTTAGAAGCTGGCTACTCATACTCCACCAGAAACTCAGAGATCTTGTGCCTCAAATTCACTATTGAATGTATTTTTGGTTATTTAATAAGTTATGTTATTACTTATTAATTTTTGGGAATGGGGTCATGACAGGGGGTAAAGAGGAGGCAGAGAACAAGGAGGATGAGGCACTTGAGGAGGGAAAGGGGGAAGAGGCGGAGTTTTGTAGTCTTTCAGTTTTCCAGTTTTGCATTTTTTAGTTTGAAAATTTTTCCTTAGAATCAAGTGTAACTTTTAAAGTATTTATTGGTGTTTATGAATTTATTTTTTAAGATTGAATCTTATAGAGGGAAAAAATGAGGTTTCTAAGTAGCTTCGCGGCTAGTTCGTGGAATCTCACATAATTTTGGGAAGGAGGAAGAGGGCGAGGAGAAGGGGAATGTGGTGGTGGAGGAGGAGGAAGAAGTGGATTTGGAATTATAATTGAAGAAGGTGGAGGGTAGCAAGAGTTGGAGGGTAGCCATAGGTGGAGCAGCCGAAGGCAGAAAGTAGCTAGAGGCGGAAGACCTGAATGGGGAGGAGTTGTAGGCTGAGGAGCTGGAGGGGAGTTTGAATCGGAGCCAAAGGAGAGGATGCGCTCTTGGAACTATCACATAGATACGCATGTCATTTTCTCACACATTTGGGGATAGACATTCTTGGAAGACTACTTCGATAAATATGAAAAAATTGGTCACAAAAGACATAAATCGACAAAACCACTTTGATCAATTCCTCAATCCTTATGTAATATGCTAGGACTCCAACGCACCACAGTTATAGATTTTATTCATGGAATCCGGTCATGAAAACATTTTCCTATGCCAAAAGCCCACTTATATTGTGACATGATGGCATTAATAATTAATAAATTTTAGTAGAAAGGTTACTCTAAATTCTAAAGGCCCATTTGATACACCTAACGAATTCATGTCTAATTTTTGCCAAATGGAGTCAATTGCATCATGGTCTAATTCAATTGAAAAGCCACATTTGAAGAGGCATTTGTAAGAAACTGGATTTTTTTTGCGATTTTATTTACTTATTGGCATAGGAAAGTATAACGAGCCTAAATTTTCAGTATGATTTCTTACCTCTAATAAAGTTAATATTACAATTTTTGGTAAATTTTAATTATTTAGAAGTTTTTACTTAGTGAGGTTTCTTAAGGATGTGATAGAGCTATGAAAAATTAGCATAACGAGTCTTAAACCACATAAAACAGGCATTGGGGTTATAAGTTATGTCCTTGAAAAGTGTGCCACATGGGCAGTTCTGACTTGAAAAGCATAGGAGAACCTACTAAGATGGGGTCTAGTTTCGTAAGCTTTGTCGATATGAGCTCAATGGTACCAAGAAAGTATAATAAGACTATGGGGTAAAAAGTTAGGGCATTTTGAAATTTCAAGTGTTTTTCAAAAAGAAAAAGAAAATACTAAAATAATTTGGCCTAACGGGTGAAAGGATGCTAGCTAGGCTATTTAAAGGCAAGTGGGGATATTTTTTCCCACTTTTTTCACTCTCACAATCCTCAAACTTTATTTCCCCAATTCTAGGTTGTTTTAAGCATAGAAGGTTGTATCAACTGATACATGGTTGTATCAGTCGATACCGGTGTGATACAAGGGCGATATGCCTCCCACATTATTTATCAATACACATAGGCTGTATCGTATCAATACGGATGATACATATCAATACGCTAATATTTTATTATTTAAAATAATTAATAAAAAAAATTAAAACTCAACCTCAACAAATATTAAAGATGATAATGTTCTTATTATATTAAAAATATTTTTTAAAAAATTATATAAGATCAATACAAGTAGGTCCATACGATTAACATAATTATTTTTTTAAATATAGTGTTCTACAATTATGCACTTAGTTAAACATCTAACGTATAAATTTCTCCATGATATTTATGTAACTCATATTAAATATCTTATTTGCTTTCAAAATAAACTAATTTTATTGAACTTAAAGTTGGAGAGAGGGAATAATTATTCATACAGGATGGAGGAAGTAATAGTACATGGTTCTAAAATGAACTAATTTTAGAGTACTCATATCAGTTAATACGACCTTATATGGTCTTATTATGCTTTAAACAAAGTATTATAATGATATATTATTAGCATATTTTTTTGTGTATCAAAGGGTTTACGACTGCTTCGGCGCATACCAAGCGTATAATTAGCACGTACCTGTATCCATAATCATCGATACTGTTATCCATATTGATACTGCTTTCCATGGTTTTAAGTTTGATTTGGGTCATTTAAAAGGCAATCTTATATAACTCAAACATGTTAGACATCGTGGTAGGACTGTTTTTGTGATCAAAGAGCTCCAGAATCAAGAAAGTCATCATCGAAGATTAAGGTAGGGAGTTTTAACTTCTAAACCTATGTTGTGCTAGATGATTTTAATCGTCTTGACATATCGTGCTACTATAAGCTCACTACAATAACAAATACAATAAGCAACACAATAAAAAGCATCACTAAAACTACTTTTTATAATGCCTAATAAGTGTCGCAAAAAAATAACTATTTGTGACACTTGTTTTAAAGTGTCACAAATAGTAGCACTATTTTTTTACGCTTGATAATATGCATCATAAATAAAATAAGTATTAAAAAATTTACTATTTGCAATGCTTTTTAAAAAAGCACTAGGTTTTAAAAAAAATTTGGATCTATTTGCGACACTTTAAAAAAATGTCGCAAATAGTAATTTTTTTTAAAAAATACTTATTTTATTTGCAATGCTTATTATCAAGCATCACAATTACATTATATTTTATAATATATTTATTATTTTTGATATATATAATAAATAAATAAAAATTTTAATTAATATATTTATTCTTTTTAAATTGGGGCTCACGCTGATACTGTGAGAGAGAGAAGGAAGAGTGAGAGAGAGAGGGATAGAGACAGACAGAAAGCAAAGAGAGATATAAAGTAGACACAAATATAAGAAATTTGATATGGACCAAAATAGGGTGAGCAGGAGGGCCGCCGGACTCTGGTGGGAGGAGAAGAGGAGAGAGAGAGCGAAGAGAGATAAAGAGTAGGAAATTGTTATATGAATTTGCATAATTGTGGTTTGATGTTTAATTGATACAATAGTCATGATAAAGAATTGCCCATTTCCTTGGGCAGCCTTCACCTCGCTATTTTTCAATTTACATGGGCTCTATTTTCCACTCAAACCCATTATCGTTGCCACTTCATCCACCATAAGGGGTAGTATTTTGCCCCTGATGTTGAACACCAACTGTGAGTCATCCCAGCACTCACCAATTAGAATGTCTAGGAATGGCCTGGAGATAATGATTGACTCACAATCATATACTGGGTAGAATTGAGTCTCTACCAATATTGTTTTGCATCCCGGTCGTGAATCAACGAGGCCTTTTGAAAGACAGAGTCCAATGAGGAAATTGTTAGATTTTCTTCTTCTATTTTGATGACTTCACTGATTCCGCCATTTGTTGTATTACTCTAGCTTTACATATGTAAAATTGGATTTATATATGTATATCAACAATGGGTCTTGACCATAATCAATGTCGCATTGATTCACATTATGTAACTAATTTGCTTATATGCGCTAAGTTGATATATCATGTTATCGGATGCACAATATGAGGAAATCTTAGACACGATAGCACTTGTAAGATCCCTAATCTTGAACTAGATTATTTTTAATGTTATTTATCGGTTATCGAGTAGTTAAGCGTTTTCTAATTAAATTCGGTAGTTTTTAAAAATAAATGGGGTTTCTAAAGGTTTTAATCAAAACCAACTTCATATTTATCAGTTTCAAGTGAATATGGATCAATTCTTAATTTTTGGAAATTTTTTTATTTTTCTCCAAATTTCCAAAAATTAGGGTTTGGCAGGACCCCCTGTGGGCCCCGTCAACAAAATTATGGTTTTTTGTCTAAAATGCCCCATACATCAATGGAAGACACTATAAAAAATTTTAGAATTTTTTTGAACCTAATTTTGGGTTAAATTGCCAAGTTTCCTAATTTTAGTTAAAAACTCTATTTCTACCCCACATTTTAATTATGTTTAGCCCAACCCCTCCTATAAAAGAAAGAGGCTGAGCATTTCAAAATGGGGAATAGACTTAGCCTGGAGTGTAAAATAACACATTATGAGGGAGATTCTCTTTCTTCTCCATCGCTCCTCATGAGGAGAGTTGGAGAGGAAAGACACTAACATTACTTTCATTTTCAAAAGGGTTGGCAAATAGCCCCTATATATTTTTGAATTAAAAAAAACTCAACATTGACAAACACGAACTGAATTAGATGAGGACTTAGTACTGTTGGTTATCATGCACATGGGGGTCTTAGTGTTATTCATACATCAACAAATTCGTATCCCCAACTCTTTGTGATTTAATAAGTGACCTTTCAGTTGTGGGGAGGTACAATTGGGCTGGGGCCATTCGTGATATGTTGATCTGAGTCATATTATTAGCCCACTAGAACAACATGAGACGACAAGTTGAGTGCTCCTCCACTATCGGAATTCTCATTGGGGCTTCATTTGTGCTCCAGGTAAATCTCATATTATCAATAACACGATGCAGTCGATTAGCGAAGTACTAATGACATGATCACTTCTCCACACTAATGTATATCGCCATTTCGCTCACATGATATCATGTCTATTGTGTTTACAAAAATATGATGTATAACACACAAGTATAATTTATCGTGTGATCAGTAAGATGACTGAGTACCATATCGTGTATATTGCATTATGCGATAATGGACTATCGTGATGCATAGCCTATGCGTCGCTAATACATTATATGTTGTTTCATTTTTATTATTTTTAAAATAAAATATATAATAAAAAATCTCAAAAATTTAAATTAAATTTCTTTACTCTCTCCCCTCTTCTCCTTAGAGTTTGGGCTCACACTGACGGGCATGAGAGAGAGGAGAGAGAGAGGGAAGGAAAGAGAGAGATAAGAGAGAGGCACACACAAAGAGAAAGAGAAGAGGGAGATAGAGCATACGTGGATATAATAATTTCGACATGGACCGAAATAAGGTGAGCTAGAGGGTTGTCGGACTCTGGTGGGGGGAGGACGAGAGGAGAGAGAGCGAGGAGGAGGGAGTGTGACGGATGCCACAAAAAGTGAATGTTTTGTCATGATTATCCTCATTTTGCCTTAACATTCATGTACTTGAAGTCATGTGTGGGGCATAGTTGTGGGCGGAAGGGTTTGGCATGTAAAAGAGGGCTTCATTGCATGAAAAAATGGTTTGATGCATAGAAGAGGGCTTCTGAGGGAAAAAAGGGTATGACACATAAAAAGGGCTTCAACATGAAAGAGGGGGCTTTATCACAAAAAAGGGTGATTTTAGTGGGAAAATTAGATCTACAACTCATAAGGACAACATTTGGAGAAAATAAAAACATATCATGGCTCAAGTTGAAGCCTGAGCCGCAATCTCTCCCCCCCTTTTCCGATCTCTGTTCTTGTCACACCTTGACAATTTTCAAATCAATTTCCATAAATATAATAGTGAAAACAAATTTTTTTTAACTTTTGTCAAGATATATCATGGTGCGAATCACTCATTTTTCAAACATATAAATACCAAAGCAAATTACAATAGTAATTAAGGTCAAATCACATAATAAACTAAATAGGGTATCACCTAAGTACATGTTGAGAACACATAATATACATACCAACATTAACAAATTATCACTCACATGCTTATAGTCATACACACCATCTAAAAGTTCAATTGCAAAAATCATTAAAAATCCTACACTTGCTAAGAAGTTTTATTGTCGTCCTTGCCACACACACCAAGCCTTCTACCCGTTTATTCATATGAAGAACCTACAACATGAGGATGATGAGTATAAGAATATACCCATTGAGATAACTAAACGAGAACTGCATGCAATGGCAATATAATAATATTTTATATATCACAAGCAATCAAGCCAAAATAAAGAATCACTTTCACAATGTGGCAACACTTAGGAGTCCAACCACCCTTATTGAAGTGCATACCATACAAGGTCTCTAAGACGCGGCAGTAACATCTAGGAGTCCAACCATCCTCAATAGATTATGATCTACCATAACTCAACTTCAGACTTTCGTTGAAGCCAACGCCCAGCCCCATCCACGCCATGAAGAAAAGGCCCATAAGGACCCATAGACTCCAGTGGTCGAGATCTCGACTTTTATGATATTACCTCATGTATTGCGTTGTGTTGGATCATTCATCTTTATATGTATGATTTGTTTGAACCTAACTCCCATGTCAGGGGAGTGGTTATACAAACAAATTTCTACTTTTGGAGAGCTAGAAGACCATGATCTTTTTTCATTCCATACCCTTCCTCTATGAGGCTAAAATAACTCCCTTTTGGTGCCAACCAGATACTAGGATCCTTTGTCCTTAAGTGTCAAATGCATTGGTCAAAGGGTGTTTATCCATTACAAGGATTCACACATCCATAAAGTTTATTTACTCCAATATCATACATGTTTATACTATCATATATCCACGCATCTATCATGCGTAAAACCATTTTGTTACATAACTTATAAATAGCATATACTTCTCTAAAATATATTTAAATTCCATGAACTTATGCACTATTGATGACCTCACCAATGTGTTGGCCTGGATGTCAGTGACCACTGACGTTAAGTTGATGCGTCTAACCCTTATTAGCAGTGAATAGACTGTGGGAGCCCATCTTATTGGCTCCATCACTGATGAGTCTATCACACTCTCGGTGACTAGGTTAACACCAATATAGCACAATGTGTTGATGTTAGTACTGTTCATCTTCCTCTAGACACCTACGTCATAACTGACATGTCAGCAGCTGTGTTAATGATAAGGAAGAAAACAAACGGAGACCGTACTAATTCAACCAACATTCTCATACATTAACCATGATTCTATCCTCACTTGAACCATAAACCCTTCATGAAAAACCATGATTTTTATCATTCAATCATCATGAATAGAAAATATCATCATTTATTTTAGACAAGGCATAGATAAAAAAATAACGACAACATGCATTAGAACTCATCAACAACCATACAATACAATCAAAATCATCCATTTAAACCATTAAATGGTAACAACATTAGAAATCCAACCTTTTCTCTCTTCCAAAAACATAAGATCTCTAGAATTCCATCCTTTTCTCTGCTTCCTCTAGATTTTAACATGCACCAAGTCTCTCCTTTTGGCTTTGAGTAAGATTCCTAAAAGAATAGAGTTGTAGGGCATCAAAGGGTATATAGGGGAGTAAAGTAACTAAATTCTGGTGCATAACTGCTCAAATAACCATGTGTAACTATTTCTTATGGCAGTTTTAGACCCGTCAGCACACCTGTCACAATTCACCGGCACACCAATGGTTCTACCAATAAATTCAATAGAACTACTTATGTTACTACTGACACATTGTATCCTACTGACAGTAGAAATAAGGCTTCACAAACATGTGCACCAACGTGTTGATGCCTACAAACATAGGTATTTAGGTTTTCCATGAAACGATCAAGCACAGGCATGCTAATGCTTGGAACTTCTCCCTTCCAATAACTCAATACTTCTTACAAGTGAACTTCTCTTTTCCAATTTTAAACTTATGAGTGTTGCTACCTTACTGAGTTTTGAACTCAATATTATGACCTTCATCGAACACCAACGTGTTGGTGTTGATGTCAATGACCCAGAATATAATAATTTACAATAAATCCACCATCCTAAACACATAAAATACCTCCAAAATCCAGGGTGTCATAGTTCTCTATCTTCATTGTGTCGCTGCCCCACGATAGTTTCCATCCTTCATATTGCCAAGGCCTTTGTGATAACGGCTAGAGCTGCCGCTACAACCTCTCTTCCCCCTCACCACATTCGCCTCGTCCCTCCTTTGTTCTCCACAAGGTTTGGGAACTGGAGGAACAAACCCGCATTGTCGTGGGCTGCCTCCATTTGGCTACCTATCGTCTGCCTTGTCACTCACCTATTCCAACTCCCCCATGACCTTTGCCCCTCCTCTCTTGCCCTGTTTTGCCGCTGGCTCCCACCTTGAGCTAATTTGGGGGTAGTGCCTTTGTGTGTTGTCCAATAGCTGTTCAACTCCACTGGCTAGATCTGGTGACCACTTCCCTCCTCATCTTCCTCACTTCTCTGCCCATACCCATACCTCCTATCCCCTTTTCTTGGATGTCGACCTTCATATATCTACCTTCGTTGACCTCCATTTGCAGTGGTTTGACTTCCAACAATTGGTTGCGACCTTCCAGCCATCGACTCACTATCCTCCATTCTCTTAACAACCTTCAGGTGCTTAGTAGTCCCTTTTGGACTTGTCTCCGCTTCTAGCTTCCCCTTGTGCGCTATCATCGGGAGGCATTTGATAGGAAGACGTATTGTTGGGACCCTAACCCATGCATGCCACCTTTGATGTTTTCCACTTTGGGGCAGCCCTCTATTAGCAAAAGCGGTGCCTTGGGCCGCCAGGTTCATCGCCAATGTCTCCATCGTCGTGTGCCATGCCATTGAACTTGCATGGGCAACAAGGAAGGGGACTTTGAACTAGTAATTTCATATTGGCGAGCTTGGTATGTTAGATGCATACTAGGGGCAATATACGTATATGATTAATGATGCGTAATGCCAAAAATATCACGTGCAGTAGTATGGCACATATGCCAATAAATTAGATTATGTGATTGCCAATTGAATTGTGCATCTACTAGTTCAATGAAATGTGTATAATGTTTGGACGTGGAATGAATTATGAATTTTGTGGATGTGGTAAGATGAATTATGGATTGTGCGTGTGTTAGTAGGGTGAACATGTTCATGCTAATCAAACAAATTACCCGTATGCCAGTGAGATAAGTTATGAATTTGTATATGCTAGGATGATGAGGTATTTTAATCCATTATACCATGATTGCATATGAATTCTTCATATGCGTGCTTTGGATGTGTTAGAGAATATGCGTCATATGTTAGCTTAATTGGTTAATTTCTTTGTCAAAATTATGTCAAAAATCTTAAGTATGTAACTAACTATAAAATCTGATTAGATGTAGTTGTGGTTGAGTTAAATTTGGAAATGATGAACTTGAAAAATTGGAGCATATGTGTTCTTATAGCTCAAGACTAAAGACTAAAGGATGTTGATGGGTTATAAAGCCCCACCGTAGTTTACATTCTCATACAAAAATCACTTGGAGAAGTTTCAGAGGTTTCAAATTGTTTTAGAGTAAAAAGGATAAAATTATCATTAAACAGTGTCTTCGACAAATCGATCACTAGTGTACAGTTTCATAGAAATGATGAATCAATCGATCACCCCCAAAAATAATTGATCAGAACCCAAATTAGTTGAATGTAAAATGAAGCCAAGAGTTTATTTATCAATCGCTTTGTAGACCAATTGATTGCTAAAGGAGTCATGTGTTTAGAAAACATTGAATAATCGATTGTTGTCTGAAATGATTGATCGCTAGCAGTTTGAGTTTGCCCTAAAAAAGTCTTTCCGAATTAGATTTCTTTCCTTGTTGAAGTGAAAGTGCCAAATCGTTTTGGAGACCTATACAAAGGATAAGAAGTGACAAAATTGAAGAAAGAAAAATCTAGAAAAATTTGAAAAAGAAAGGAGAGACTTTTCATATTGTTAATTTTCCTTAAGAATCACAAAGGAGTTTGAAAAGAATATAAATCTTGAATTCTTGATGCTGATCTACAACTAAAAAGGATATTTCACACAGAAATTTCAAAGTGGAGTTGGAGAAAATCTTCAATGAGAGATCAAAGAACCTAAAGGTCAAAGTTATTAGAACAATAGGAGCTTGTTGAAGGCTAGAAGAAGACAAAGATAAAGAAAGGAGAGATTAAAGTTTCAAGTGTTTCAGGATAAGACTTGATGGTCAGTAACAACAAGAATTTATAGAGATCTAAACAAAATGAGTTTTTGTTAGAGTTAAAACAAAGGTTGGTGGTATGCTTG
Organism: Saururus chinensis; assembly: GCA_035235625.1. Taxonomy (NCBI): domain Eukaryota; kingdom Viridiplantae; phylum Streptophyta; class Magnoliopsida; order Piperales; family Saururaceae; genus Saururus; species Saururus chinensis. The sequence goes on from CP141141.1 coordinate 11,708,543, forward strand.
TGTTATGTAATTGTCTTGCTTGCTAGTAGTGCATTAATTGATTTGGTCATTGTTGGGACTCCTGTGATTTTTTATCCAAGTTTGGGTTTTCCATGTTCAATCCTTGTGTGGCTTTCCATGTTTTATGTTTTATGGTTTGATGATTGACTAATCATGAGTACGCTTGGAAATTAGGTTTTCATTGTTTCCACTATATAAGAAAATTCTATGTAATAAGGGCATATCTCGTAGTCTTTATCTTTGATAGATAATTGAACTAGTGGCAATGTGGTGATCCGCTAGGTTATTAGACGGATATTAAACTCATAGGATGATGATGTGGGAGTTATGTATTAGGTTGACGTGTGACTTGACTTTGCTTTCATTCGCAGCAGCGAGCAGAGGACATAAGGTAAGATTAGTAATCAGGCTAATTAAGATTGAGTTATGACTGAAGGACAGTAGTGTAGAAAGAATCAAAGCATAACTATACCCAATATAAAATACTTATCAAGAACTCAAAAATAATGGAAGCTAGAAGAGTACTGGTAAGAGGTAACAACTTAGATTGGATGGACAAATGCAGTTTTGCATTTTGTTGTCAGCCTACTTTTAGTCGATTGTGTTATTTTGAGTCAATCATGGTACTTAACCTTTGGGGTGCTATATTGGTGCAACTGTAAGGTTCCTAATTTTTCTATAATTTTCTAGGATTTTCTTGCTATTTTTTGGGTCATTTTTGGCGGGAAAATGTGACGCTTTGGCATATTTGTATTTATATATTTTTCCTAGTATTTATACCCGTAGAGTTGGGTGTGGGGCTTAGTCACATGCCGTAGGCTTTGTCGCGCGCTTACGGCACAAATTTTGGAGCTACAACACATAACTGGGAGGTGAACGTGTGTTGGGGACATAATTGTAAAAAAAAGTATATAAATTCAAAATCTAAAGATCGGATTCAAGAAAACTTACTGTTTCACATCCAGTGAGTTGGGAGAGAAACCCAAGTGAGATTCCGGTCGCTTCGTTATCCCTCCTCTATCGTCAGATTCCGCCACTTTGGGTGCATCTCATGTCATTGCCATCGGCGAGCTGTGGGCCATTTGGCCATTATGGGCTCTGCCCCAACTCGGTGACAGTGAGGGTAGTCCCACTTGGCCAATTGCACCTCCGCCCGAAATGGGCCATTTGCCCTATACCATGCGAGATGCACAGCTGCCTGCACCACGTGTATTGGTTGTGGATGGCGATTGGCGATGTCACCGCTTTGATCAGCCACCACTTCTTGGCCCTAGCTCTTTTGCCCCTTTGTGGGCCTTGGGCCGCCACCATCCAACCCATCTCCTTCTAGAGTGGCACTTTTTGGCCATGTGTGCGTGTGACCACACATGCATTTTTGGGTTTAGGTGCCATATTTGTGCCGCCTGACCGTTAGATGGCTCTATCACCATTTGAGTTGACCACTAGAGCCTCCTCCACCTCTCCTCTGTCCTTGAGCGTTGCCCCATGCTCTCCGCCTGTATGTGGGCCCTTGTTGACACAAAATCGTTGCTGTTGGGTGCTGTCCACTACCGATTTCAACGTCTTGCGGCCGGCCAAGTACGTCTTAGCCACCGGCCAATCTTCAGTGAGTACACCCTCGACTTATAGTCGCAATGCCACTTATGTTGGCTTGACCTTTCTCCCGGCCGCCCTAGTGTACTGCCGTTGGTTGCGGATTTTGCCATATTGACTTCTGACACCCTGTTTGGTTGTGATTGTTTCCGGCACTTCCTAAAAACCTCGGGACAACAACTCTCTCGAATTGGCAATGCTTTTGGCCACCAACTCTGCCACCGATGCCGCCACCATCGTGTGCTCGCCATCAAACGTCATGATTACGAGGTAGGGGAGCTTTGAACATATAATTTCATGATAGATTGCTTTGAATGAGTAGCTGCATGCTAGGACTATATGATTGAATGCTATGGATGTTAAATTATGCTCTGTTTCATGATGTAAGAGGATGAATTATGCCATGTTGAAATGCATATGACATGCATGTGGGATGTATGTATGTTTGAAGTATGTTGGTAAGCTTTGTATGTTGATTGTGAGCATGTGCTAGTGATGGCTAGCTTGTTTGTTGGTAAGCTTCGTATGTGTATGCATGTGCTAGTGATGGCTAGCGTGCATGTTTGAAGTATGTATGGATTATGCATGTGCTAGTGATGGCTAGTGTGCATGTTTGAAGTATGTATGGATGTATATGTATGTGCTAGTGATGGCTAGCGTGTATGTTTGAAGTATGTATAAATGTGTATGTGCTAGTGATGGCTAGTGAGCATGTTTGTAAGCTACGTATGTATGAAAGTATGTGTATGTTATACATATGTGTGATAGACATACATATGAATGATGGCTATTTGCCTATGCTATGGATATGTGTATGTCCATGTAGGCAGAGGTATGGGCTATGGATGGTAAGAAGTGACAGTGTTTGGTATGGATTGGGATATGGATGTGTAAGCGTATGATGGATGACAGAGGATATGAGTATGACGGGCGAGGATTGGAGTGGATTATTTTAGATCAGAGCGCATGTTGGGGGATTGTCAAACAGTAAGAGTGTGCATAATTGTACAAGCATAACATACAAATTATGAAGTGAAAAGTAAGCATAATAAGTGAGGTATAAGTAAGAGGGTGATAACTGGGCTTGGCTTTAAGGAGCTTAGTTTGATGACGTACGTGTAAGATGTTTTGGCCATAAGGTGGATGATGGGGTATGTAAGACTGTAAGGATTTGATATATGATGAGTTTTGTCCATGATATGGATAGGTTAAGTGAAGTATACTGCCCTTACGAACTAGGGTTTTAGATCGGGCTCAGCTTTGGTTGGATTAGTGGAGCACAATATGCTTGAGTGCTTGTGTGGCATAATTGTACCGCATAATTTACTTAATTCAAACTTGAATTATAAGAAAGCTAATGATAGCATTGTGAGTTTGAGACTTGAGGGTTTCGATGGATTAAGTTCCGTATTTGAGCTAGCCGATAATGAGTCAGCTAAGCATTTCCCATGTCTTGCCATGATGTTTATCCTGCACTATGTTGTCTGTGTGCTGTATAGAGCACTGAACATCTGATGCTTTGTTGAAAGCGACATATATTTCCAATTTGGTATGTGTTCTGTATAAGCCTAGACGTTTGATGCTCTATTGAGAGGGACATATGTTTCTGATTCGGTCTGTGTGTTGTATAAGCCCAGACGTTTTTCGATTTGGTTTGTGTGTTGTATAAGCCCAGACGTTTGATGCTCTATTGAGAGCAACATATGTTTCTGATTTGGTCTGTGTGCTATATAAGCCTAGACGTTTGATGCTATGTTGAGAGCGTTGTATGATTTCTGCCCAACAGGGGCACTATATGTTTTTGCCCAAGTGGCACTGTATGTTTTCTGCCCAAGAGTGGCACTAGCACTATAAGACCCATTATGGTGGGCGATTCTATGGCACTATAAGACCCGTAATGGTGGGCAATTCTATGGCACTATAAGACCCATTATGGTAGGAAATTGTATGACCCCTTATGTGTGGGTATTTATGTTTGCGCGATCAGGTAAGTAGTTGTAACAACCCGTTTTCCGGTTACGCTTAACCCGGGTGGGGTTAAGGGTAATTTAGTAATTTGAGGTCAATGTTGGGGGGTTTCATTAGGTGAAATCCCCATATCTGGGTAGAGCTCATAGTAATGAGCGTGACGAATCGAAGAACACGCAAAATGGAGGTTGGGAGCAAAAGCTATGGCCTCAGGAAGCGTGCCATATGGGCGGGGCCCACTCAAAAAGAGTGGGATAACCTATCCATGTGTGGTCTTGTTTCGAAGGGCTCATTGATATGAGTCCATCGGTACTAAGAACGCGCAATTCTGACTTCGGGGTAAGAAGATATCGTGCGTTGAAGTTTAGATATTTTTGGATTAAAATAATATAGAAAAATATTATTTTAATCATGTAAGACAAAATAGCTGGTATCATCGTGATGCCAGCGGCTGGCTTCAGCAGCGCCTCTCAACGCGCGGTGCGGCGCCATGTCGAGGGGGGGCCCGCGGGTCCGTGCGGTGACCTGCGCGACGTGCAGTGGTCCACGCGTACCCAAAAACCGAACCCGGCCGGTGGTCAAAAAACGATAAAAACCAAACCCAGAACTGGGAGCGGTGAACTCTTAGTGCAAGAGTCTTCTCATTCCTCTACACACTACGGAACTTTAGTGCTCCGTTGCACGTAGGCGAGAAATAGCCTAATTATATAACTAATTCGGCCGGGCCAACGTTGCATTGCCATTGGTTGCCACGTACATATCGGATAACATCCACGATGTTACTCCGATACGATCGGATCCGGATGTAGTTCTGCTTATTGGCTACTACATATAAGTGGCATACCAAAAACATATACGTATAAAATGCGTATCTCCGAATATTTAATAGGAGTTAAACAAAAACCCGATAAAACACCAGCAACACACATCTCACTCTATCATAGAGATGAGCACAACACGACCACCACAACATGCCTCACTCTATTCCAGAGCGGATACATCACATTCACATGTCTCGCTCCATCACTGAGCCGAGACCAAGCACACACCACACGTCTCGCTCTACCATAGAGCGAGACAACACACATCATAGCATAAAAAGCACACATCATGGCATATAAGCACATATCATGGCATATAAGTATAGCAAGCATAATAAAAACACACGCACAACCCATCTCTCTCTAACCCAGAGCGAGACGGCACACATCATGGCATATAAGCATAGCATATCATAATATAAACACATGCACAACTCGTCTCTCTCTAACCCAGAGCGAGATGGCACGCATCATGGAATATAAGCATAGCATATCATAATATAGACACACGCACAACCTATCTCTCTCTAACCCAGAGCGAGATGGCACACATCATGGTATATCGTATCCCTTATCTAGCACATGTATTCTGTAATTAAAATAGGAGGTAAGAAACTCTTACTCCCCTGATGTCTGATGGGGTAACGGTATTCGGGAAGCTCGTTTCTGGGCGTCCTCCCCCTTAGATCCGGAGATAGCAGACAGAGCCTCCTCTAGCCTCTATACATTCATCGCCTTGTACCGAAGGATGACCCAACCAACTCTCCCCTTTCCCAGAGACTTCTCGTTTTCTGCGCCCGTGGGCAGCGGACAGAACCTCCCCTACTAGGGGGTGTCCTTCACACATCGTGGCCCTTCGGTGGAGAACGGAGCCTCCCCTATATCGGGCCACTCCTCTTGATTTGGCCCGGTAACGAAGGACAAAGCCTCCTCTCTCACCGGGCCATCTCTCTCTCTCATTCTCGGGGTAGGAGGGCGGTGGACAGAGCCTCCTCTTGCCCCGGTTCATTCCTCCCTTTTAAGAGTGCCAACTTGAGGAATAGACCATGCCATTGCGTAGATCACACTCGAATTAGCTAGGAACGCCTCAAGAACAGAAGAAAACGGATTCCGAATGAGTCGGAAAACTCTCCCGGAAAATGAAACGGAATTCCAATTTATAGGGGAGAAGCCGAGGGAGTATGAAATGCCCCAAGAGCCGTGCGCGACATGTGTCATGTGCCTGTGCGGTGCACAATGCTCTAGCCATGCGTGCCCCCCCGCCATGCGGTGCCGCGCCGCTCATCGGGGGTCACCGCGCGGGCCCCCCCAACATGCGGCGCCGCACCACGCATCGGGCGTCACGATGACGCCAGCTATTTTGTCTTACATGATTAAAATAATATTTTTCTTTATTATTTTAATCCAAAAATATCTAAACTTCAACGCGCGATATCTTCTTACCCCGAAGTCGGAATTGCGCGTTCTTAGTACCGATGGACTCATATCAACAAGCCCTTCGAAACAAGACCACACATGTATAGGTTATCCCACTCTTCTGAGTGGGCCCTGCCCATGTGGCACGCTTCCCGATGCCATAGCTTTCGCTCCTGGCCTCCGTTTCATGCGTTCTTCAATTCGTCATGCTCGTTACTCCGAGCTCTACCCAGATATGGGGATTTTACCTAATGAACCCCCCAACACTGACCTCAAATTACTAAATTACCCTTAACCCCACCCGGGTTAAGCGTAACCGGAAAACGGGTCATTACAGTAGTATCATGGACCTGCTCTTACTTGTTTGATCCTATGCCCCATGAGCATTGGTGTGCCTTGCCTTTAGAAAAGTCCATGGCGTTTAATCACTCCCCGGAGGTTAAGGTGATGCCCTATATTGCACGAGTGGAAGCTAGGTCCACAGGTGTTTTCTTCGTTGATGGTCTTGGTGGGATGGGTAAGACTTTCTTGTATAGAGCTATTCTTGTAACAATTAGGCAACGAGGAATGATCGCACTTGCAACAACAACCTCTGGGGTTGCTGCATCAATCTTGCCTAGAGAACGTACTGCTCATTCTAGATTTAAGATACCAATTGAGATTGACATTAATAGCTCATGCAATATTTCAAAGTAAAGTGGGATGACACAATTATTTACACAAGTAGCTTTGATTATATGGGACGAGGCACCAATGACAAAGAGGTATGCAATTGAGACATTGAATCGCATGCTTCAAGATATACTTGATTGTTTGAAACCTTTTGGTGGAAAAGTAATTGTGTTTAGTGGAGATTTTTGGCAAGTATTGCCGGTGGTTCCCAAAGGTACATGAGAAGAGATAGTTGATGCATGTTTGGTACGCTCAAAGATTTGGCAAACTGTTGAGATATTGCCTCTCACTGAAAATATGTGAGCAAGGAATGATCCAAAATTTTGTTCATATTTACTTTGGATTGGCGATGGAGATGAAATGTGTGTTCAAGACTATTACATCAGAATGCCATCTTATATGTTGATTGAAGGCACATATTTCAAAAATGGAACTTGCAAACTGATTGCATAAATATTCCCATATTTAGAAGCACGAGTTTTGGAATCAAGTTACTTGGCAGAGAGGTGCATATTGACAACAAAAAATGGATATGTTGACAAATAAATTCAAGAATTGTTTCAATGTGTAGTGGCAATGCAGTAACATACTACAGTTATGCACGGCAATTGACGATACAAATAGTTTTTATCCACATGAGTTCCTTAACACACTTCTCCGAATGGTTGCCTCTACATGAATTGGTACGCAAGCAAAATTGCCAAATTATGTTATTGCAAAACCTTGATCCAAGGAATGGTTTGTGTAATGGCACAAGGTTGATTTGTATCAAGTTCGATCGTAATGTTATACACGCTCAAATTGTAACCGGGGAATATAAAGGAAGAAATGTTTTTTTACCAAGGATTCTACTCATGCCAGCAGATAATGAAAAGTGCCCATTTAGATTTAAACGTAAACAATTTCCGATAAGGCTTGCATTTGCAATGACTATTAATAAAGCTCAAGGTCAGACCATTAAAAATGTAGAATTATTTATCGGAACCTATTTTTTCGCAAGGCCAATTATGTGTTGCTTTGTCAAGAGGTACTTCTAAGTCAAAAACAAAAATCTTGATCAAACATTCTTTAGATAAGACTATACCACATGGAGTGACACAAAATGTTGTATTTAAAGAACTGTTTACCAAATAACTTGTGAGTTATATAACAATTTGTCTTCCTTTTTGTTTATATGGAATTAGATAGATTATTGTTTGGTGATAACATTTACATTGTTTACTATTTTCATAAGTTTACAATGGCAATGACTTGTATTCGAATATCTAAACTATCAACAAGTAAGGTTCAATGGACAATAAAATGTCTAATATTAGAAAAGACCAAACTACGCTCGTTTGACAACTCAAAGGGTTCTAGAATCGTTATGAACGCTCGTTTGACAACTCAAAGGGTTCTGGAATTGTTATGAACATATGTGTTATTGATGAAGAGGTTAGTCCCTAAAAACTTCCTTACATATAGTTGTTGTTCTTCTTGTTTGCAATAATTTATATTTATGTTTATCCAAATTTGGATAAATTGTTACAAATTATTTTTTATGGATATTGGTCTTTAATTGATTGTCTATTTTGATAGGGTTCTAGAATTCAATTGTTGATTTTTAATGAGTTCGTTGAATCATTGAAGACTACTACCTTGGATGGTAAAACATACTACATATCAAATGGGTTGATCAAATGTTCAAATCCAAGATTTCGGTGGGGTACAACCGAGTATGAGATAATTGTTCAGAAGCATACAACAATTGTTTTTGTACCATATGAATTTGCTATAACGAGTTATGATGATTGTGGAATAACTTATCTTGATGCACTTCAAGTCCCAAAAAAAACAAGAAACAATCAGTAAGAAAACATACTTGAAAAATAATTTTTTTACATATATGCATTGAGTAAGCGTTTTGGTCCTTTCTTTGGGCAGATGTACTTGGAGTTGTAATTAGCATTGGTAATCGAACCATTGTGCTCAGGCATAATGGAACTAAAGTAAATCATCAGTCACTTGAGTTGATTGATAAAAAGTAAATTCACAACCTAATTTCGTAGTTTATGATATGTTAGTTTTCTAAACATTTTTCTTTTTGGGTGTACAATGTCGATTTCAATAACCTTATGGGGAGATATTGTAGAAAATAATGTACCCATTCTTGATGAATGTCGTGACAATTACCCAATTATTATTTTAACAGCTGTGCGAGTCCAAGAATTTCAAGGTATCCTTATTTTGTTGACAATCTAAGGTATTGCGTGAACAAACAACTTTTATGTATAATATTATTTCACTATTATATTTATAGAGCGACTAACATTATCATCGACAACTGAGACCAAAATAACCATAAACCCAATGTTTGAAGCGGTTGTAGAACTTAAAAGTTGGTAAGTTTTACTTAAGTATTTCCCATTGTAAAAAAAACAAATGTTTGCTTTAAACTAAATTGTTCAATTTATTTATTTTTTTGTGTAAAAATAATGTTAGGTACTTCAAGAATATGTCAGAAGTTTCAAATATGGTGGACACAGAGATGTCACATTGAAACAGTTTGCAAAGACCTGCAAAACAAATTATGGATATCATGAACATTAAAGAAGACCTACTACATGTTATTTTACTTGTTATTTGAATAACATATATATAATTATCATTTTTTCATTATATATGTATATATATACATATTTATATAGACAAAGACAGAGGGAAAATTGTTTGTAATATTTAAGTTTACTTTCATGCCCTTCTTTAGCTTGAATTTGTTGTCGTTGATGCGTGGGTTTTAAAGATAAGTTTGGATCAAGATATTTAGTACATTGCATGCTCAAAATGCAACAAAAAAGTTAGCAATCATTATAATGTTGATGTGTGTGATAAATGTTATGTTACTCCGATAGTGAAGTCCACAGGTATATTTCATATTTATCTTATATATTTAAAATTATTTTGCAATGTTCATAACTGTTTTGTTATTATTATTCATATATAGGTTTTATTTCCAAGCAAATATAGGAGATAGTACTGGTAACTGTGGATAACTGTTTTCAATGCACAAGCAAAAAAAATATTTGGATACTCAGCTGATACAATGCATAATTTAAAGGTAACCTCTATGATATGTTATAGTTTTTAATAATATACTTAATTCATATTTATACATATTAGTATAAAAGTTAATATATGCATTCGTTACATTATGAAGGTATCTAATGAGTGTGGATTCAAAACAATTATAGATGATACCATTTGGAAATCGTTTATGTTTGTCCTCAAAATAGATCAAAAGATTATTGCAGACGAGATTGTTAGGTCGACCACATGTGTCTCGGTTACAACAACTGAAAAGGGTGCTTTTTGTTTTCCCAAATGTTTGTAACCCACATTTGTTTAACAATTTATGTTGAGGTTATTCTTAATTTTAATGTTTGTTTGGTTTTTATTTCCAGGTACAATTGAACATGAAGATGACAATGATTCTCCACCAAAATAAACTAAACTGTACCTTCTTTTTCTTAACTATTTAATTTCTGCTTATTTTCTTATTTTTATAAAATATTGGCTTCTCTTTTATATCCCTTTTGACTAATTTGGATGAATTAGATTGTAACACTAGGGATTGTTATGATTTATGATCGATCTACGTAATTTCTAACTTCATTTTTAAATAAACTTATTAGGCACAATAACAAATGCAATATATCTGTGTTATTTAGAGAAGTATATAGATTTTACCACAATAATATCTTTCATGTTTGTCCAACATGTGAGAATGGTTACTCTTTTATACAAGGAAAAAAATGATTATATCTTTACTTATGCAATGGTTTTCATTTTAAATGCACTAAAAACGACGACCATAGCATGCAACTCTCATTATTTTTTGTTAAGCCCTATCTATGCATTCAGTTAAGGGACGCTACATTGTTCAACTTTGTTATAAAATACAAAAAAGTAAAAAAAAATATAAAAGTAATGAGTTATCGATTTTAGTCGTACAATAGTTTATAATCCATTATATTTAAGACATGTTTTCTACACACTTTCGATAAAAAATTTGTTTATAACTTTGGTTGGTAAGACTAATAGTTCAATCATCATTGGAATAGTAACAGAAAAAGTAAATTACACTTATTTTAAATGTTCTATTTGCCACACTTGCTATCCAATATTTTTTATTATACCAATCATAGATAAAATGTATGTCATTGTATTCTATATATTTAATTTAATTCAAAGATACATCAAAGTTGTCAAACTTGTTTTATATTTTATGCGGTAAACTATGGTATAATTATACAACAAAAAATGTTGTGTACACTATTGTTTACCGTAAAAGTTTTCACGTGCTTTTTACATGTGCACTATTCCTAGTATTATTAATTAATTACTAGTATATAGTAAAAGAATTCTTATTAGTAATGAAAAACTACTAATTAAGTTTTTATATCCAAGCTTTAGTAATTCTCTTAAAATTAGTGCTGCAATTACTAAATCATATATTAAGTTTCTCATTTTCTTGTGTAATACTTGCAACAAATTCATTAAGTACACTTTTTTAGATTATTTTATTTTCTAGTGGACATATCTATTGAAAATACTTACAAATTGAAGAACTTGATGAAAAAGTGTATACCAAAAAATGTAACCAATATAAATTTTATTATATAAATTAAAAAATAACATAATATGCTAAGTTTATATTTTTTATTTTAGAGTAGAGAGAAGTGACATTCGTTGTCTTTGAGAATTGAGAGAAAAATGAAAGTCCTGTGATATGGGATGGGAGGAGTATGGTTGAATATGACCTATAAGGAGAGCGATGTGCTCGCGTTGAATCTTGAAATTTAGTGGATTTTAAAAGAAAATAGAAACTTGTATGGTAACTAATTATTAATATATGGTAGCCATGTTGTAGTTGCTTGCACCTTAATAAAAATTATCAATAGAGTAAGTTTTAATTTATGTTAAGTGGTTTGTGTCTATTTTGTTTTTAAAAAACTTGTATTAAATGGATTTTTCATTAGGCCTGTGTTGTTTTAGAGAATGATGGGAGAAGAAACAAGTTTCTCATAGTAGACCTTTGGGTCTCTCATTCTCTCTCATTATTAAACATCTATACCTCTGATGGCCTTTTTTTTTGTTTGTGTGTGTCTCACCTTCCATCGTATAGTCATCTATATTAGTGGGGTTTTCTTTGGTGGGCCTTAGCCTAAGGCTCCAGCCAGCCCTGCAAAGAAGGCATGATATAACACTTCCACAATTTATGACCTCAAACTCTAACCCTGTAAGGGAACTCCAAAACTAAAGGAGAGCCCAAACGCCATTGTATATGCGATCCTCAAACACCCTTAGACAAACAAGCCACTACAAGCATTAGTAGAGAAGTTGATGTCTGCTTGGACAAGCAGAATAAGCCACAACAAAGATAGAAATGCATGCCCACCATTGCGAATGCCATCGGCATTTGTATAGAAGGGGTTTTTTGTAAACCTCCGCAACAAAGGCTTTATATAGGGGGATTCCAATAGTAGCCTCAAGGGAATTAGAAAACAATGTGGATTGAATCCATTTCTACTTAAATAAATTATTTGTGTTCTTAGTGAGTTTTGATTTTGTTATTTGATTTGCACACAAATTGTCCACTTGTGAGAGTTTACAAATTAGTTCGCTTTATATATATATATATATATATATATATATATATATATATATATATATATGTATATATATGTATGTATGTATATATATATGTATGTATAAGAAGGCTTACTGCAAAGTCAAACTCACGTAAGCTTCCATGAGGTTGATTTTTATAGAACTACCATTATAGTCAAGTATGGGACCAAGGTGAATGAGTAACAAATTATGAGGGTAGGCTCTATATGAATTTTTGGTCAATTTCGATTAGTGGCACCCACTCGCAAGGCCGTTAAAATTTTCAATCTGAAATCAATAGCTCAAAATTGACGAGGTTAAATGAATAACTCTTACATATTATAATGACACCAAATTTGGTTGACCCACATCATCAGAGTGGATTTTTAAATCCTAATTGGTCTCACTTCTTTATATGACCTCCATGAATCTAAATTGAAAAAATGTAATCTTAACTAAAAATTAACCACACTGAAGCTTGCATGAGGTTGACCTTATGTGTGTGTGTGTGTACTGCAACTCCTTGGTCGTTTGATCATGGCCTTGACCATGATTTGACAACCAATGAGCTATAGCTCACTAAAACTACATCTATGGCTAGCCATTCTCTCTTTCTCTCTCTCTCTCTCTCTATAGGGTTGTTAGATTATTTTTATTGTGTAGGTCTATTACTCTAATTGATAAAGGTATTTTCTATTTTTCTATGAGAGTTACTAGTTTATAAACTTTTGTTTGATTTAATGTTTGCCTTCATGATTGATCAATTGCCCTAAATCAATCAAACTTCTATGAGTGTTTTCCATATTCTTATGAGTTTGAGTTGAGAGTTTTTATCAAAACCTTAAAGTCTTTTTTAATTTTTCTAATTTTGGTTAAAGTCTAGAATGTTCCTTATTGGAATCTAGAGATGATCATGCAAATTTCATAAGGTTAAAGAATATCAAACATGACGAACACAAGTCATGAGATTTGGCAATTGAATCATGAAGTGAAGAACATCTTGTAGTAGATCAAGGAATTGATTGTACTAAAGGTAACTCTGTAGTCAAATTTTCTATGGTGAAGTTTAACAAATGGATGTGGTACCATGGTTATTTCCTAAAGGGTTTTCCACATAAAAAAATTTGTGTGTTCTGTGAGAATTATTTGATTAATATTCAACACTCAAAGTAGTACTATGTTGGGTTGATGATCTGGATGATAATTTAGTAAATGATTAGATTATTTTGTGAAAGTTTTAACAAAAGTCGTACTCGCCAAGACATGTTTGATACTAAGCACCATACACAAACATTCAGAATTTTTAAAAATTTCAACATCTCCATGAAATACTTAAATTCAGCCTTTAAACCATAAATTTGAGATAAATATTTCATATTCTTATGAGTTTGATTTGTGTCTTAATCAAAGCCCTAAAGTCTTGAACCTTTTCTAATTTTGGTTAAAGTCTTCAAATGTATGAAATTAATTGAATGCTCTCTACTTGAATCTAGAGATGAACATGCTGGTTAAAGAACATCAAACATGACAAATACAAGCCATGAGATGTGGCAATTGAAGCGTGAAGTGAAGAACATCTTGTAATAGATAAGGAATTGATTGTACTAAAGGTGATTATACTCTAATTTTCTATAGTTAAGTCTCACAACAAGATGTCGTCTTGTGGTTTTTTCCTAAAGGGCTTTTCGCATCAAACAATATGTGTGTTTTTTGTGAATTATTTGATGAATATTCTACAAAGTAGTACTCCGTTGTGTTCATGATTAGCAGCATGATAATTTGGTCGATGATTATGTTATTTTGTGAAAGTTTTTAATATGTCATACTGGGCAAGCCATGGATGATGTAATTAACCATACACAAACATTCAGAATTTTCAAAATTCTCAATATCTTCATGAAATACTTAAATTTAGCCTTTATATCATAAATTTGAGATAAATACTAAATTATTAAAAAAAATTCAAAACATTTACAGTAGGTCTTGACAGCATCTATAACACTCCGTGAAAAATATCAAATCAAATTGAAAGAAGAAATTGAAAAAATTAGTCAAGAGTTATGTTAGAATAGAAAATTATATCGTAAATTTCAAGACAAAGCAATTTCTAATTAAGTGTGAGTCCATAGTTGAGTCAATATTTATGTGTGTCATTGGGTTAAGTAGGAGGTTGATTGAAGTTTACTACAGTGGTGAAGTTCATGAAGACTTGTTCAACCCAAGTAGTGACCAAGTGCTCTTCAAGGAAAACTTATAAGTAAATTTATCAAGCACATCACACACTTAGGGCAAACTAGATTTGTTTTCTTTAGTGTGATATAACTCTAAATCATGAAGAAAATGAAATATAATATATGGCATTTAAGGAGTTCCATATTCCGTGCAATGGCACGGTGAATTTAGTGGTGCAAAAATTACCTAATATTATCCTTTTCTCCTTCTTGATTCATATCTACCCAAATACTTTGATTTTTAATCTAAAATTTTGGGATGCATTAGTACTCGAATTGACTATCTTAATGCATCCAAGAACATAGTTCGACATGTGAAATTATAGCTTTACGAAGCACTAGAAGGAACAAAGTAAACATTTTTTTTCTTTTGATTGGTAGAACATAGTAAGCCCCCCACCCTCTTTTTGTAGGTAATTATTTTAAAATAGAAAGCAGGCCTTGTGATAAGTGTTCTTAATAGCTTAGTTGGCTACATAAATGTGAAAAAATTCTTATGAGGGAAATACTAGTAGTTTAATTATAACTTATTTATTTAAGTGTAAAGATGGAATTTTTAATGCGAGGAAATTATTTTTATTTGATACCTAAACGCTTACAATCGGTCCTTGTAATCCTTTCTTAGTTCATTGATGGGGCTTGCACGTTGTTGCAAGTATGTGAAATGGTTGAGCTTTCACAGGCTGATGTTTGATTAGTTGAATCAGTCCTTGTTGAAAAGTTGTCACTCCCAGGTTTTTTCCAACTATTTTCCTTAAATTTTATGACATTTTTTACAATATAATGATTGTACATTAAGAAAATCAACGAAATCCAAAACTTGTGAACATTTCTGCAATTTTAACTTATTCAATTTAAAATCATGCAACCAAAGCCTTTATAAATCAAAACAAATTAGTCATTTAATATTTGTAGGCATGAATCAAATAAAAAACTCAAAATAGTAAGTGACATGGCCATGGGCTTAAATATATGATAAATCCTAGGCGTAGTTGAGCATAAGTCCCATAACAATCCAAAATAAATAGTCTTTAATAGAAGTTCAAGTTAATATATATGAATACCCTAATCTAACATAATACATGTATACTTGAAATAATACATCCGGTCATGACATTTCGAAACAAAAGAATGGTACAGTCAAGAGGTGATATGGAGTCAGTAAGTTTGTCCTCTCCTCGAGTCTCCAGGTCCCCCCTATGGAGCTTTTGAGCTAGGACCAGCAAAAGTCCCATGAATATCTAGGAACCAAATGAGGAAAATGAGTATTTACATACTCAGTATGAGACTTGTAATTAGTAAAATATGTAAGTCCATACAATAATTACTTCACATAATAAGAACATACGTTAGTACAAGTAAAATCTGAACACAGTCTCAACACAATCTTCATACTTTTATAATCTTACTCACTTTGTCATACCCATACTCTCGTACAATCTTACACTTACTCTAATTCCACAAGGGCATCACCTAAAACCTCAGGGAGTAATCTATACACCATGAAGTTTTTTTAAGGCAAGGCATACCTATGCTCGTGGGACATAGTATCAAATATATAATATCTATAATACTACTTACCTGAGCGTGCAATATCCACTCGCTGGGGCCATATAATGCCAACCAAGGGCCAACTATGGGCAACAACCATACAGTGCCAACTAAGGGTGAAAACTTACAATGCTCTGAACATAGTGTTAGGTAGGGGTGCCAACGGAACGATACGGTTACGATACAACCTAGTCCATTACCTTAACCATTTTCCAAATCTTTATCCATAACCATCCCATTAAGTAAATGGTATAGGTACTTCCATAACCGTTCCTTCCACTAATAATTGCTCGGTTAATCGGATAACCATTATCCATTACATTTTTTTAAATGAGCTAAAAAGGATAAAATAAATATTTTGTATTCACTAAATTAGATAATACTAAGGTAATAAACTAACATCATTACTACTGCTATTTATAGTTGTTACAAATAAATTGTAAATATTAAACATGAAACATTAATGGATACACATATTAGGCATATATATAATAAAACTACTTATTTTCCAATAATTATTTTCTATTATATGAGTCCAGCTTCAAGACATCTATCTATTGCCTATTTGAGAAGAATCCCAAGGTGAAAATAATCATTGTCTTCTCACGAGTAGTTGTCTTTAAAGGTGTATTAAAGGCAAGAATGAGACCACATGTAGTGATGCACATTATCTATTAATGTCTTTTTAAAGTAATGTTTTAAAACCTAATTAGGACCTTGACTAGATTAGTGTCCAGGCCAATGTTTTAAAAATTGGCCTAGCTCGGCAAGTCGGATTGGGCTCAATCAGACCCAGTTGATAAATTGGGCCAATTCATCTACTTTAACAGGTTAAGTTAACCTAATTGGGTCAACACGACCCGGCCGGTTGAACCGCCAACCCGCTGCCTTGGTTAGACCAATTTAATACTCTCATGAAAAAAATTTATGTCGGAGATGGGTTTCAAACTCACATTATGTAAGAGCCCATCAGCAAGCCTAACCCATCGGGCTACAACAACTTTGTTTATACACATTTTTATTTTATTTAATATTTATCTTCTTTACATTGCTCAAAAAAAAATTCTCCATAGCTGGATTTGAACCTTGGTCGTGATAAAAATAGCATTTATGCTCTATGGATGAATGACCAGGCTGGTTTTTAAAACATTGGGCTGGGTTAAGTCAACCCGGTTGGCTGGATAATGACATCATCACCCAAAAATTTTAAAATAGTTCCCTATATTTTAGATAAGATTTCACATAAAACTATTCAAAGTTTCATTTAAACTTGTTTGGTCATTCAAAACTTATTGATTCCAACCTATTTCAATAACTAAATCATTCTAAATTTTGCAATCTCATATACAAACATGATTTGTAATATAATCATGATTCCAACCAACATATACCAAATCTCAAAATAAACCACTTATACCACTCATTCAAAGTTAAGCCAACCAACACTTAAACCAAGCTATTTGAGATGGGACAAATAATAGTTTGGTTCTATTAGGCCAAGTTCAAGCTTTGATTTGAGCTAACTTCTGTCTAGCCTCGAGTAGAATAGAGCTGACTCGACAATCCTACCCCAAACCCATCAATTATTTCTTTGCACAAACAAACATTCCACAAGTTTAATTATCAAAAACATAAAAAAGACTCATGTGTTTGAGTTATCAAAATGAATCTAAATGAACTTGAGAAGTACAAAAATATTTTGTACAAAGTGTCTATATAGCTAGTTAAGATTTTATCAAGTATGATTAAAGATGAATTGTGACTTAATGAGACCATAAAATTAAACAAAGCAACCAAATGGGAAACATCAAAGTGAAGTGAGTTTAAGAGAATATAAAATATAAATTACTATTATATTTTTTTATTAAAAATACAATTATATGTGAAATGCTATAAAGAGCAAATTATCTTCCAAGTAGTAGCTGTAACAATTATAATAAATAGTTGTAAGTAGTTAAATAAATATAATAAATATTTGGTTTTGAATGATATCTTTCATTGAGTAAATCACCATGGTGAATTATGACATGAAGATTATTATAAAAGATCATAAGCTAATCTCTTTTGAAATTAAACCACTTAAGACTAATGAGTATATATATATATATATATATATATATATATAAATTTTTTAAATATGACAAATGGGTAATGGATAAACGGGTATGGAAGAACTTTTTCCATTACCTTCCATTAAGATAACGGTCGGATAAAATTATCCTCTTATTTACCCATCGAATAAATTTAACCATAATATTTAACTTCTTAACAGTATGGTACAGACGGTAGAACAGTAAAACGGGTACCGATGGCAGCCCTAGTGTTAGGCATCTAGGCTTCAGAGTAGTTGTAATGCTCGATATTTTTCATACATTTTCCTCAAAATTCAAGGAAAATTTGTGCAATGTAACTGCTATAAATCAGAAAAAATGACAAATACAAAACTTGTAAAAATAATTTTATAATTTAAAACATAACACATTGGTGTTTCTATACAAATTTTTACTCATTCGATCAAATATCGTACGGCCAAACTAAGCATCCTCAGGCACTACTCGAAAACAACCGTACGAATAAATTGCTATGATCATAGACTTTAAATACAAATCTCTCCTAGGCATCCCAGAGTATAAGTCCCATAACAGTCCACATTCTAATCCAAACAAAAGTTCAAAATATATAAACACTTAACTTCTCATCTCACCCAATACAACAAATCGTGGCACAAACAAAACTCGCAATGAGTCAAGGATATACCTGAGTCCAAGGGAATCAATCCACCATGGAAATGAGCGTCCATCTCCTGGAGCTCTCTACACAAACCTACAAAAAACCTCCCGTACAACGGGGCTAAAAAATAGGGTAATGAGTATTTTCATATTCAGTAGGAAAATACCCAGTAGGGGAGTTCTAAACAGTGAACTTAGAAAATCTATACATAGATGCATTCATGTAACTCAAACAAGCAAACAAGCATATCATAATCATGCTCATACACATACAAATATGCCAAACAAACTATCAAATCAAACATACACAAACACCCTTTGTCAGGGTCTTAAAAACTTACTCGTACCATCGTACACTTACTCATATAACATACACATACCTATATGACCTTAGTCGTACAATTATATGCTTACTCATACAGCTTACACATACTTGTATGACCTTACTATGACAATCATACACTTACTTGTACGATGTTACTAGTACAATCTTACACTTACTGTCTTGCTCAGAAACATACTCTTACAGTCATGCTCATACTCGTACTCTTATATTCGTGCTCATACACATACTCTTATAGCCGTACACATGTTCATACTCTTATAGTCATACACATACTCATACTCTTACAGTCGTACACATACTCATACTCTTACAGTTATACTCATACTCATAATCGTACACATACTATCGACCACTGAAGCTCATTACAACTAATAAGCTCCAGCAATCCTTGGTAAATCAAAATCTTCTAAAGAACGGCCTAAATTTGCAATACACTCACCAATTTCTTTTAGAACATAAGCAACATGTACAATGTCTAAAACTTCATTTGCGAGAACACAGTCATCAGACATATCCAAAAACACTGTATCCCATAATTTTCGTACATCAACGGGTTCATAGAATACTAAAATTGTTGCAAACAATGTTCTTAAAGAAGCCGACATTGAGAACATTGATGCATCTTCCAAACATAGTAATATATCATTGTCATCAACTAATAATCCCATCATATGTGCTGCCTCACAAAATGTCTTACATTGCATGTTGTTAACACATAGCAAATGATCAAACGATTTTGCGCCATGAACATGATTCAACAAAAGCCTTAAATAATATCTCTCTCCTTCAACTAGATTTGCAGCATTTATTTTACCAATTGCAAAACCAGATTTTTTAGGATCCCATGAACGACCTTGACAACTATACACATAAAAGGTTGGAAATTCTAAAGTTCAAGCATGTGGATCAACCTTATTTTTGTCAAAGTAAGTTGTCAACATTGTCTGGCAAATCACCTCTTTATCAAGAAAATCAACTAGATTTTGTCCATCATAAAAAGAGACTGTATGCTTATTTGGTAAGTGAAGTTGCAAATTGATAACAGCTGGATGATTATCACTAAGGTTGAATGCAAAAATTCGCCAAGCTACTTCAGGTGGAGATACCCACTGTGCATTCTGATAACTCTTAATTTCATCAACATCATCAACATGTAAGTTGTTCACCAATTGCATAGAGATACAATCATGACCCTTATTTATATTTGTAAAGGTACTTTACTGCCTTAATACTTGAACATACCTCAACATTCATGTGACAATCATAATGCTTCAACAAAAAAGGATTGTAAGGAACAACCCATCAATTATCCAACATGTGACCACGCATATATACAGACGAACCATTGTTTCATCTCCTATATAATGGGTATGAATCATCACCTTCTATAGTGACATCTGTAAATCTTCTTGGATATCTAAAACGACAACCTCCTTGTGTCATACATGGTGAGTTCATTATAGAAATCCCACAAGGTCCATGCATCATGTGTTTGATGACACGACTTTGTAATAATGCGTCTTCTTCAACTTTTGGAATTTTTGCACAAACAAACTTGTCATATGTATTAGTGCCCATTATCTTGTCTTCTTTTTCCATTATAACCAATGAGTGCATATGTGTCAACCCTCATTTTTGGAACTCTATAACATCCACGTGGGCAATAACTCTACCCATGAAACCTGATTTTATAATAAGGTCCTTCAAATAATCTATCTTGGCCTTAAAAACTCAGGAAACAATATCATGTCTATTAGATGCAACTTCTCCAGGTTTCAAATGACTAGTAATCTCAGGCCATTCTGGGTTGCATGTCATTGTAATAAACAAGTCCAGTTTACCATATGTTTGAACAAGAGGCATTGCATCCAAATATCCTCGTCTCATATCACGTGGTCCACCAATAAATGACGCAGGTAACACAACTCGTTTACCTATTCTTCTTCCTTCTAATTCTCCGGTAGCAACACTATCAACTACACCTTGGTAAAATTGTGCCCTTAAAGCATGTTGATTATGTTGTATAAAGTTCAATCTATTTGTCTCGATTTTCACATACATGTCAACTATATATTGTTGAAATAAATGCCCACCATTGATAATACTCCATGACAGGTTAGATCTCATCTGGAATAAATAGGCATAATATTCTCTACAAGTCACGTTAGTGTGTCGCCTCTGAAGTTGGCCTTCAACCTGTAATTCTTGGTCAAATTGTTCAATGCTATTTGGATACACTAAATTTGCCAAACAACGACGTTTAATCCCAGCATGCCAACCAGTCTCCCCACTTGGAAACAACAATGGGTATTGCAAAGGGTCATAGCACCCATAATAAGGTTGAACTTTATATGATTCACCTTGTTTTTCATGAACAATAATATGTCATTCTCATTCACCTATTACCTCATCTCCTTCGATCCAAATAGCAGCCACTTGAGATGAAGATGGTGCATTGTAGACACGTTGATCATGGCCATAGCTCTTTTGAATACCAATTCTTGGTTCACGAACATCCCCCATATGTCTAAGCTACCGTAGAAATTGTGCATAAGGATTCATATTGAGAATATCAATTATCTTTTGTACCAATACCGGGGACAAGTTCGACATTAAGCGCATGTGATTTTCTACCTCATGATCTGCATCATAAAAATACAGCTGCAAGAAGCAGGGACCCAAATCCGTTGGTTCTAGAGAATGGAGGGAATGATAAATTTGACCATGGATTCGATATGTATATGTCCCAACCCTCATATTATTGACACTCTCATTGATCTCAGCACGAATTCATGTGAAAGAAAAGAGGCTATCATAACCTTTGACACAATCACGGAAAGCCCTACACTCAACTGAGGTTCCAAGATAAAGTTCTTCCAACTCTGATGGAATTCCATTAAGATGAATCATAACGCCCCCATTTTGACAGCAAAAAGCCTTTGTTTCCGTCCTAAATTTTTTTGCTCCACAATATATGCAGTCAGCAGCTAGGTCTATACGATGGACCTTAGCCTTCTTTCTTATACTCTTTGACATGGAGGACAATTCAAATGATTCTATATCCAATAGATTGGGTCTATTGTCAGTTGACTCCTCATTGGAAGTGAGACGATCATGAGTAGCAGCAATTTGATCACCCACTCGGTCTACCAATGAGGAAGATCCAAACAATGTTATTCCCAAAATCAATTGCAAAAAAATATATTAGGAAGCTATCAAATATATAGGCAAGTTACTGTTATTTATATATATGTATGTTGATCATCATGGCTTGTTAAAGCACCGATTGGATTGGAATCCACCAGCGAACTCAATGAATTCCTATTTTCTAGATTCAATTGATCCTTTGCGGCAGCCTTATTTAAAGCCCTCTTCTTGCATATTCGATCTTTTTCTGCAACCGAGAGTTGGGCATACCATGCGCATTTTCTAGCATTGTTTGCTTCTTTATATGATTTCAATTTATCTAACACCATCTAACACATTCGAAATCCCAAATAAAAAATAATCTAATAATATACCTATCACACATGTTCTACGTAAATATCATTTCAAAAATGAGTACACCATTTATATATGAAAGAGCAACTATTTACTTCATTTATAATCAATTTTTTGTTTATTCAATATGGGAATAATATACGATTTGATTTTCCATATGAATCTAATAGAAAAAGATGTATACAAATGTGTGTATATATAAGTGGATGTAACCATCAAGACTTCAATTTTTAAAAAAGAACAACATGCAACCTAATATAAAAAACAAAGGAATATATAATCCATGATAACAAGTAGGACAACCATATAACTAAGAAAAATTTAACAAAAAATAAATCAGTTTTGGGAGAAGGAGTAAAGGCTTAGTTAATTTTCATATACTACTGATTAATCGACATGTAATTATGAGCAATTGCTATTACCATACGAACATAAAAAAATAGTAACAAGTTTAGGAGAAAGAATAACCATGTGAAGGCAGCAAAGAAATTATATATATTAATTTAATATCTTAGGATAAATACCATAATATATATTGATACATATAGGAATAAACAAAAGTATCATGTACCTAACTGAGGTAGTTAAAAATACCGACCACAAGCAGGTGGTTGATTGTATCTCTGCTAACTACATTAGAATGAAGTAAACATCAATTCAACAAAGGGCACATCTTTTTTAACACATAACAATTGTTTTAAAAATTAATTATTATATCAAATTTAATATATATATATATATATATATATATATATATATATATATATATATATATATATATATATATATATATATGTACACACACACACTTATCAATCTAGTTGAACAATTTAATACAAAAATAGGATATGCTTAATTTTGTCAATAACGTAATAGTCTGAGAAGTCACATGAATGACTACACTTAACTTGATTTTTTTAAAAAAAAAGTATAACATTCCAAAAAGAAAAGTTGAATTTTCACGTTTGAATAGACTCAAAATATATAGAAAGCAATGAATAGTAATGCTACACGCTTGGTATATATATATGTATATACATTAAAGAAACTCATAACCACTATTGTACTTCAATTAGTTTCATATAATAAAGTTTAGACCACTACATTAAACATTTGAATATGGTTAAATAATTATATTATATATTTACAATGATATATACAATAATTTTTTTCTTTAAAAAAACACATGTCTGTATTCAATGCATTTGTTTGTATAGTTTTCTTATCAAAGAAGACCTAGGAATCACCTTTTTCAGAGAACACTTGTTTGGGGAAAAGATACGTACACCAATAATGAAGTATTGGTTTTTAAAATAGCAAAATTATTCAGGGAAACCACACATTTATAGGTTAACTATGTGGATCTTTCAAGAAAAGACTTTGGACCATACAAATTATAAAAAGTTTGAATTCTCTAGAATTGATTGGTTTTGAGATTTAGTGCAATACCTCTTAGAAGACACCGAAAGAAGTCGAGGGAATTGAATCAACAAACATGTGGAGTGAAACTACTAAGTTGTAGAGACGTGTAGATAATGAAGATCATATGGGTGTGGAAATGAAGAGTTGTGTACATTTTAATTACCATAAATGATATATTTATTGTACCCCACAACTTGTACTATTAATGGTTGATTAATTGACTATCATGGATCGTGGTGAAACTATTCAACTTCCGTTATTAATAGAATTTGTGGTTTTGAAACTATAATTGCTATCAATTAATTTGAGTCAATCACATTAAATATTTATTATTAAGTAATCATAACATAGTAAATAAATATATGATTTATTACATGCATTTCTAAATCAGAGATGTCAGCAACGTTTCGTATATAAAATTAGTGGCACAATATGCATAGGTGTCAACGCATAAATTGAATGTAATACTTGCATCATTGGTGAAATTAAATGACAGTAATTAAAGCATTACGTATAGGTACTACCAAATATTGGAAACTATTATTTTGTATGTGCCTCCATATGTATTTATAATACTCCTATTAGTTACTAAATAATATACTCTATATATAGAAAATACCATTAGATCTAATAAGTAGAACATAATTTGGTGCACTTAAGTTTTGGATTGCAAATCAAAATGACATATTTACTGAGGTAGATACGTACATTTCTCCATCTGTTAACTAAATATACATGAATTGACTACAAATTGAAAGGGTTTTCGAAATGCTTAACTAAGACGTCTTTTGATGATACCTGGTGCAGTAAGTGTCATGTATGCATTAAAAAATATGTCATTAATTAAGACATGACAAGTTTAGTTATGAAGCTAATAATCTTTTTTGAACTATTTAGTGAATAAGAAAGAAGCGACTATAAATTTCAATGGTTTTAGAAACGTTTAACCAATTCATGTGTCTCCTTGTCCTTAGTGCATCAAGTCCCACATATACATTTCAAAATTATGCCATTAATTAAGTATATTAACAAGTTCTTAGAGGAGAGTACTATTAAGTTTATTTTGAAGATATGATTAACTATTGTTATTCATAGTAGCTTTAATATATTACCATTCAGATGAAAAAATGCTATTATAAGCCCCGACGCAATCACGGAAAGCCTTGCACTCATCTGAGGTTCCAAGATAAAATTCTTCTAACTCTAGTGGAATTCCATTAAGACTAATCATAACACCCCCTATTTTGATAGAAAAATGCCTTTGTCTCTGTCTTGATTTTTTTTGCTCCGCAATATATGCAGCCAATATCTAGTTCTATATGATGAACTCTATCTTTCTTTCTCAAAAAGTTTGACATTCAGGGCAACTCAAATGATTCCGTTTCCAATGAATTGTATCCAATGTTAGTCAATTCTGTATGGGTAGTGAGAGAATCACGAGTAACAACAATTTGACCACCCACCTGGTCTGCCCATAGGGAAGATCTAAAAATGTTATCCCAAAAGTAAGTGCGAAAAATCTAAAAGAAAGCCATCAAATGTAAGTCAATTTACCATTGTTTATATCTAAAAGTTAATCATTAGGGTTTGTTAAAGCACTACTTCTATTGGAATCCGCACCTGAACTCGATGAAACCCTATTTTTTAGATTCAAATGTTTCTTTACAGCAATCCTATTTAAAACTATCTTCTTACGTAACCAATCTTTTTCTCCAGTAGATAGTTGAGCATACCACGCACGTTTTCTAGCATTTTTTGCTTCTCTACTTAATGTAGATGTCTCCGACACCATCTAAGACATTTGAGAAACCCCAAAAAAATTTCCCTAATAACATACGTATCACATATGTTTTAGGTAATATCATTTTAATAAAGGGTGAGCATTTTATATATGAAAGATCCAACCTATTTAATTGATGTAATAAGTTTTTTTTTCTTCTATATATGAATAATATACGATTTGATATTCCATATGAAACAAATAAAAAAAAGAAGTATACAAACATATTTATATAGAAGTGAATACTACCATTAATACTTAATTTTTTTTAAAAAGCATGATAATCAAATAAGAATAAACGAAAGAATATCTAACGCATAATAACAAGAAGGACAACTATATAGTTAAGCATATTTAAATAAAAAACAAAGGAGTTTCCCAAAGAGGAAAGCCATATTCAAATATCCATATATACTAATTATTTCAAATATAATAACGAGCAATTGCTTTCCCTATATGAACAAAAAACACAACTATAGAAGGGAGATTATCTATGTGTAAGCAACAAAAGTATCATATATATTAATGTAACTTCTATGAATAAGTGCTCACACATATATTGTCACATATAAGTAGAAGCAAGAGCAAAGCATACCTATCCAATGTAGTTAAAAATAGCGACCACAAGTAAGAATTTGATTGTACATTAGTGAACTATAAGAAAATGATGTAGAGATGAAATCAACAAAGGGCATATGCTCTTTAATACATACAAATGTTTAGAATGTAGTCACAATAAAACCAAATGATATGGTATAAAGTAGTGTTATCAAAAGATGATATAAGTATTATTTTTTAAAAAATACAATTCTTTGGATAAAAGATAGGTACAACAATAAGGAAACACTGGTTGTTAAAAGAGAAATATTGCACCGCCGTATCACACATTTATATAATAAGTATGTCAATCTTGTAAGAAAAAACTTTAGAAATTTCAAGAAGTTTAAAACCTATACAATAGATTTATTTCGAGTTTGAGTGCAATACCTCTTATAAGGCACCAAAAGAAGCAAAGAAATCTGATTCAGCAAATGTGTAGGGGTGAAACTTGTAAGTTGTGAAGACATGTACCAAATGAAGAGCACATAGATATGGCAACGAAGAGTTTTGCCCTATTCAATTAACATAAATTATGCATTTATTGTATGTCATAACTTATAGCATTAATTGATGAGCAATTAATTGACATTGGATCATGGTGAAACTTAACATGTTCCGTAATTAATAGAATGTGTGGTTTAGAAAATGTAATTACTATCATTTAAGTTCTATTCATCACATTAAATGATACACTAATTGTACCATGACTATTTGTGGTAAAGTTAGGATTAAGTCATATCCAAAGTCTGCACCGACTATATATTCAATAATAATCAAATGCAACACATTAAGTAAATATACGATTCATTACATATTATCTTAAATCAAAGCTATTAGCAACATTATGTGTATAAAATAAGTCGAATAGTATGCATAAGTGTTTACAGATAAAATTAATGTTAAAATGGTATCTTTAGCAAAGCTATTTAAAATAGTAATTACAACTTACTTATAAGTATTACCAAATATTGGAAAGTATTAGTTAAATAAGAGGATTACTATGATGAATTCTTTAGTAATGTTTCATCTATTAAATCCAATGTGTAATTATAGCATGTATTTTAGTCCCACGCACACTTTGTATTTATATTTATTTCCCACCTTGAAACGTTCATAATAAAGATCATTTTTTAATTCAATATAATTTATTGCAACGCCAATTATGGTTCTATTATTTATGCAACGTTCATTGGTATTTAAATACATGTAGTAGTGGGCATTTAGAAAATTTTAATCATTAGTAACAGAAATGTCTATTCATTTCCCTTTATCTTTCTTGCTGAACGCAGCTACGATTAGACCTTGATTAAAGTGAAAATTGTTAAAATTTACAATAAAAGGGCACATTATACTCATGAAATGAACAATATATACGTAGAACTATTGAGATTGAATCAACTTAGAGAACACTCAAAGGGGAAAATGCACAATGTGCTAATCGAGAAAGTCACTTACATGAGGGGACACTTTTTCATGGTGCAATTTTGCCTAAATGATCATTTAGATGAAATAAGATAGTATTCTAATTGTGTAATTATTGCATACATAATTTGTATTTTCCAATTAGTTTTTTTAAAAATTATTGTAGTCTTGCAATCACTTTTATATATATATATATATATATATATATATATATATATATATATATATATATATATATATATATATATATATATATATATATATGCTTTTGAATTAAATCATATTTTCTGTAATAGTCTATTGGTAATATATTATGTTGAACATATATTGAGCATTGAAGTTTGATATTCGTCATGAAAAGAACCTTTTATATATGAATCTTATTTTCCTTCAGTTCCATACCTTGAAGGTACATGTTTGTCAGTCGCTATTTTGATTTTATACGGTAGTTGTGAGGTAGGGTTTTTGGTCTAAATAAATAATTAATAATACCCCATACCTTAATAAAATATACCCCAAAAACTAACCAAAAATACATTCAAAAGCATAGGAAAAGGAGGGATATGAATAAAGGGCATTTTTGTTTACCTGTGGCAAACTATCTCGGACCTTATTAATTTTGACCCCAATTTCCCGGGATACCCCTATAGAATACCTATATTTTCATGAAAAATGAATTACATAAGCACGTAAATACTCAGTCATTCATGGCCTAATTATTTAAATTTTTTATGAATTTTAAAATATAATATATACTAAAAGAGAGAGATAAGAGAAGAGTGAGAAGAGAAGCAGAATGAGAGGAGATAGTGTGAAAGAGAGAGGAAAAGAGAGAGAGAGAGAGAGAGAGAGGGTAGAGAGGAGAGAAAATTATAATAAGGTTATGCAATAGACATTTGCAATGTTTGTTCTCAGTTTGGGAAAATTGTAAATATTTGTGGCATTGAATTGAAAATGTCATTAATATTAAGCTTATTAGTGGCATCTTTTTTAAATGTCGTTAGACATTGATGACGTCGGATTAATTTTATATAATGGATGACTGGTTTGAAAGGGACCCTTACATATATTGCAGGCTGGTCCAGTCCATTGCTCTTTGATTATGCTTATTTTGTCCTAGGTGGTTGGTTCAGTGTGTTATTACTTGATGGTATACATAGAGTTGGTTAGTTCATATTTGGAAGGATGCAACTTCGTGACTGCCACCGTTTCTAGTCATCTAATTTTTTAGAACATGGATATTGTATATATAACTAATAAATATGAAAAATGACATATACAATTGTTTATTCCTTAATGGAAACCATTAATTTCAAAGAATAGCAGTCTAGTCTTTATCAAACTCAATATAAACTAACATTTTTTGATTGATTTAAATTAGAATAGTAAATAAGAAAATGCAAATGATATTGTTCCATCTACCATTAGTTTAAAAAGTAGCACATGCATACATGGTCTACAATAGGAAGACAAAATAATAATTTGCTATATCAAATGGGTAACAACTCACATAATTAGATATATAAGTAACAAAAATAATAAAAGACAAAGTATCATATATTATACCAGTCTTTTTTAGAACAAAATAATTGTAAAGTACTTGCATAGTATTCAGCATACATGAAAAAATAAACATACGTTGTGCAAAGAAACTAAATACTCATAACAAACACTAAAATAACTCGGGCCACCACACAAATTTCAAGTCCACTCATCGTCTTGCATACGAACAAGGACTCAATTTTCAACAATCCACTTGGCATTGTAGCTTGTCGGATCTTCACCACTATGAGGAATTAGATGGACGTCGTAATCACTCATGAAAAGCATAATACCAGGCTCACGGAAAGAATACTCTAGTTTCACAGTTCTGATGCTTCTATTAATTACATCACAAAAGAAGGCCCCTTTTTTGTAACCAAAACGAATACATCAAATGAGTGGTATAGAATATTGTTTATTTCAACATTCTTGGTGACTAAATCTGATATACGAAAGCTCAGACCTTTGGCCCAAACCAATTTTTCTCGACAATCCAATGTATAAACATTCGCGACCCTGCCAATAAGAGAGACAAGTTCAAGACGTCCCTCACGGCTCGCTAAAACCAAAATCTATTTCCCAACAATTCTTATGACATTGGTAGGTAGTTCAATATAAGCACAATCATAGGTGTCCATGTCAAAAACATAAATCTTCGTTTTATCTATAAGCAAATGCACATACTTACCAACACTTATGGGTGGTTCTAATCTAACTGAAGCAAAATTCTCTATGTTTGATTCACCAATATGTTTCCACCCCCAATTGTTAGAACTAAACACTTTGATAAGGTAATTATTATGCTTGTCAGATAAACATAATCTGAATATCTTATAACAGTAGCCATTTATATGATTTTCCATAATAGCATAAGCAATTGACATATACCTCAATCTAGGACTTGGAATAAGAACCCAATCTCCAACCATTGGCCAAACGATGTAGTACCTATTTATCCGTTGAGCATCATTTTTACATAGAACCAACCCACTAAGAGCGGTTGCCAAAAAAACCATGTCTTCTGGAAAAAATACTTCTAAATTAGTATCTATTGCAAGTGAAGGGTGAAATGGAAGATAACTTCGAAACGCTTGCGATGGGTTAACCATTGAAGGAAATAAATGTATGTTTGATTATTAGTAGAACACCACTCGACAATAAAATTGGAAGTGCTCATAGCACGTCTCCAACCTTTGCAAACCATCTTACAATGCTTAAAATTAAACCCTACTGTTCTCAACAAAATCTGAAGAGTAAGTGTTTCTAACAAAGACCGGGTGGGAAAATAATTTCTACATTCAGCTTGTTCTAAATACAATAAGACTTGGTCCATTGTAACCTAAAACAAAAAACAAAATGCAGTCAGTTTACACGATTAATATGATACAGTATAATTGAACCACTAACTCATTTAAACAAATGTTAAGACCAACATCAATACACTACTCCAATTTGGGCAATATCATGGGTATGTTAAATTATGATATATATATATATATATATATATATATATATATATATATATATATATATATATATATATATATATATATATATATATATACACTAACATATCAATGAGCCTTATAAATGTATAACTTTTGCTAATAATAATTTGTACATGTGACCATATTTTATTCTACAAATGAACCATATGTAGATCCAATAGAAATGTAATAGTATATGATTTAACCTACGTATATTAAGCCACATAGCTACCGCATAAGAATGTTGCAGTAATAAAAGACAATAAAAAATAAAATAAAAAAAAGTACTTTGATTCTATAAATGGTTTTATTCAATATCCATCTATACTGAAACGATTAATATGATACAGTATAATCGAACCAATAACTCATTAAAAAAATGTTAAGACCAACATCAATACACTACACCAATTTCGGCAATATTGTGGATATGTTAAATTATGATGTGTGTGTGTGTGTGTATATATATATATATATACTTAACAGATGACACTGCTTTATTCCATCTACCAAAAGTATTATGCTCACTTTGTTCAGAATTAGTAGCTTCATTTGGTTTTATAAAATAAATAATTTTAATTTATTCTCAAAAACTAAATGGAGCTACTAATCTCAAATGGGAGGGAGTATCATATAAGCATGAGCTATATGTCTTATAAAATCTTACGTCTTTACACACAATCCTATTTGCCTCACTTATTTGAACCAAATTTCACAAAAAAAAGGCCACAAATCTTTTAGTTACATAATATATTCGCATAAGAATGTTTTAGTTAATAAAAAATAATAAGGAATAAAACAAATAAACAAAATTATTCTAGAAATGGTTTTATTTAATATCCAATAATCTATATTAAATAACGTACCAATGACTAAGGATCAACTTAATGGTACAAGCCTAAACTAATTTTCATATATAGAAAATCCAAAAAAAAAAGAGAATATTCCATCAATCATCAACACACTTAATATTGAGGGAAATTTTTATTGTTTTCCTTTTTGTTGTTAATATATGTTCATAAGATATTAGTATCAAAGTATACAACATAGAAACACATATAAGTGGTCACTATATTACTTTCTGCAAGTTGATAAAAGACTTCAATAACAAGTATCCATTCTTTAACATAAGCGGTCTTTCTCTTGATCATGTTTATCGCGATCGTAGGTCATCCAAAACAAACAAAGTGGTATGTTCAAAATATTGTTCTACATCTTTGGAATTCCCATGGAATTGCTATTGTAAACTATTATATGAACAAAATCTGATATAGCCAAAGCAATGCACAAATCATTTTAATAAAAAATCATTGGAAGTCAGGACATTAATTAGCAAACAAAGATTTAACCATCCAAAAACTTAAATTAATTAATTTTCTAGGCATGAACGATTGAGGTCATGCACACTAAAAGAAGGATGTCATTCAAACACACTTCAACAGTTGTTATAAAACCTGACTTGTTCTTTCTTCGACTTTTCCTACAATATAAAAGTAAGTAATTCTCAATCAGTCGTACCAACCAGATGCAATTTTAGTTCTTCTTAGCGAAAATGATACTGGGATCTTTTCTACATCACAGTTGACGTCTAACATTATTTCTAAATCTAAGTATTGTATCAATAAGTTCCCTAAAGTCCCTAGACAATATATTCTTATGGAAAAAATGAGACCGTAGGTAAAATAGTTGAATTAGTACAAATTTAAATGATAAAGAAACATCCATCTACTGATTTTCTGCAATTTACCAAAAAAATGGCTACCTAACAACATTTACACATTTGACATGGCTGCCAATGCAATTAAAATAATAAGCCACGCTGAGCAATTCATAATATATAACATAGCAAAGAAACCAATGTTGGAAGGACTGACAAAGTTGGAACCAATACAATACTAACTCCACGAACCCAACATTATTTTTTTTGCTTCTGAACATTGTGTAAATATCGAGCATGCCATTATGTAAATGTAATAGATTGAGAGAATCTTGCATGTTACCATTCGTATTTGGAAACAAACAATTGCTAGGTAACCCAATTGTAGCTGATCGAAAAGAATCCACGCCAAACACAAAAACTTCAATTGAATCAACCAACATGAAAATCGATGATCCAATCACAATAGTTGGTTCTCTCCCAAAAGTAGATGTACATTGGAGGCATGAGACCCCAGCCCAAGACCAACACCAATTTGTTGAGTTTTGGCATTCAACACAATAATTTTTAAAAATAGGTGAAAGCCAAATTAATCAGAGAATCTTATACCGCCAATTATTTGATGGATTGACAATAAACATGTATTTCACTGCCGAAGCTCGAATCAAAGGATAAGGAACCAAAACCCAATCATGTGTAGTTGGGTGGGATATATAATATCTTCTTCGAACTCCCCTCAAACCTTTCAACAATACATAACCATGCAAAGACGATGCAATCATTGAGACAAGCTCAGGTAAATCAAAATGTGATATATCGCTCAGTTGTAGCATTGAATGAACCAGGAGAAAATCTCTAATCATTAACCCAGAACAAAAACGTTGTAAAAAATAACCAAATGTACCACCATATCGAAGACATCATTCTATAACATATTATGATGTCCCCAAAATATACCTCCACTTTGAAGATACACTTGCACTAAGAGACTGATTCAGAATCGACCCTAATGAGAATTGTTAACAATATGTCATGCAGAAGGTTAACCCATGAATCATCACGGCTCATGTTGACTAACCAAACTTAAAAGAAAGATGACGATGTCAACCTACAAACCACGGAACAAGTAATAGACTAATAAGAAAAAAATAAAAAGCAATCTCGGAAGCCATAGAATGAAATATTTACCAATTAACAAAAATGTCAAATAAATTCTAATCAAATGTAGTTTATACCTCTCATGGTACAACTATTTATACATGATCTACCATTTCATTAACCATGAAATTAGATCAGCTATGTTTTGACAAATTGATATTTATAAATGCGTAGTAAACAATTTAAGTTATTTTCTAGTGTGCCAAACTAACCACAAATATCAATATAATATTAGAAATATGTAGAAGAGAGTTTGAATTATTTGAAAATATGTACGATTCAATTGAATGTAACTTGAAAATTTATAAATAAAACAAACAATATTCTGAGAAAAAACTATGAGGCATGTCAATAATAAATTAGGTTATTCTTCATGACTCCACTAAAGAACAAGGTAGAATTTGCCTAAATTAATATGAGAAGAACATATCTAGATCAACAATGAACTTACAGATTATACACATGGAATCGACAGAAATTGAATCAGGAGTTGGGAACAAAGAATACTAATCTCGAAATGTGAGAAGAAACAATATATATAGGTCTATGAAAAGTGAAAAGTACAATGTATTTATAGACACCGAAATTCAATTGGACATGCAATATTAGAGCACTTGCTTAAATATTTAAAATGGTGGCTTCAAGATGTTATTGTACAAAAAATACATTTAATGCATTTCACGTAACTTAATTTAACATAAAGGCCACATCGACCGAAAATAATAACGCATATCAATCATTACACCAACGCAAAGTATATGAAGAGTCAAGAAACCCACATTTCATGAATATGATTTAATGATCAACAAGAAATAACCAATTCAACTTTATATTTTCAAAAAGAAAGTAGTAAATTAACTCCTATTTTAATATTGACGATACAATTCGACTTCATATTTTCAAAAAGAAAGTAGTAAATTAACTCTTATTTTAATATTGACGATATGTCAGGTTACAACCAATTGCTTTTATCCACGAAAACTACATAGTAGATTCTATGGCCTTCACATTCATGTGTCCACTCATTTTAATTTCTTTATGTCATTCTAGACATAGTGAATAATTATGTATGTGAAGAAGGCATATGGCTAGAAGTACTTCTAAAATTGTTACGTTTTTAATTTACAGAACACATCTACATAAAGCACGTTAGTCTGAATGAACAAAAATATTTAAAATTTCAAATAATTATCCAATGGCTTATACGATTTAGCTTGTGCACCCAAATTTGATTAAATTTCTTGGTAAAAGTAATATGGGACAATAGTGATGGATGTCAAAATCCATTAAGAACATATTAATATTAATATATTATCAAGATTGCAAACCCATGCCACACACTGATACAATTAGAGGCAAAGACGAATAACAAGAATATTTATGAAAAAATAAACTGAAAATAGTCAACATTCAATAGTTTGGAAATACATATAGAACAGGTTAGCTTCCTCTTTTTTTTTCCTTTATGGTACGTTGCATGGATTATGGTTAACAAAAAAAATATGTTGTGTGTTACGCACATTGTTTACACTTCCGACATAAATATGTGAAGTATCTCATAAATAGAACCATACAAACAATAATTTAAATGGTCGATTTGATAAACTAACAAACTTGTGATTGATAGCAACAAGTAGTAAATACTTGCTTACAAGAACATGACTATGGAGTCACATGAACAAGACAACAAAAAAGTAGCTAAGAAGCCATGAAATATGAGACTTATGATAAACACTTATCTATACCACACATATGAAAAACAGGAACATTGAATTAACTTATGACATTGATGAATTCCCAGGCTCAAACATTTTAAGCCTATTACGTAAATAAGTTTCTTGCTCATCAAATCGTGCATTCTCACTTTAGAGTTCCTCCTTTCGCTGGGCCAATGCAAACATTTTGGCATCTATGTCATTAAGCTCATGAGCGAATTTTGCCTTCTTCCTTTGAAGTCCAACAATCTGAATAGCTAGTAATGTTGTTTTATAGCCACTATCAACACCATGCAATCGACCATCATGTAACTCTTGCATACGTTTCTTTAGATGTTCCAAATCAAATCCATTTGCCTCCAACTCAGTCATTTTGGAAGTGTTAACGTTCGAGATAGAATCAACTCACATGTAGTTGGTTGCAGTGAAGCTATGTACAATATTTATATAATCAAGCATGAGCATTATACCCTTGTCTTCACTGTCTTTCACATCATATAATATTAACAGTTCAAAATGCTGACATTGTGGATTGGACTTGAATAGATCCATTGAACGAAAGACAACCCAAATCGGATTAGTCATCATCACATGACATGCACGACCACTGCAACCAAAACTTTCTACAACCACTAAGCCAGAGAGGTCGAAGACATTAAAAAAATATTTATATAAAAAAACAAAATTTGCAATCAAATATATATATGCAATATATGAAACAAAACTAACATAACATTAACCACCTGCACATGGATTATCAAGCTTGAGAGAACCACGTGTTTCGCTAGCTGAAACGTAAGTGTTACCATTTGTCTCGCACAGATCATCTTTTGAATCACTAATAACAACAACATTATCGTCTTCCTCGACTAATACTACGCCCATTGGGATTGAAGTATTGCTTGGAGATGCATTGGCTGAATTGTCTTGAGTTGAAGCATAAGCACTGATCATGCACCCAACATCTGAACTAATTTCTGTAGGTTCATCTGACCCAAGATCAGATCCAACTTCAACTTCAACAGAACTATAACTTGCAGTAGACATGGGTACGATGCTAACAGGTGCGTTCAAATCAAAGGAAATGGACCACGATGTATTTTTCATGCAGCTCTAAAAGTACGGACCATCGTCTATACAAACTATCAAACCTTTAAAAGCCATAGTACATGGTTTATAACATAACACACATAAACTAGCATACTATTAAAGTAAAGAACGACCCATATAAGTGGACTATAAAATATGGGTAAATCAAGAACATATGGAACATAAAATTCGAACAGATCAAGAGTATCCCATGTATAAGCAATCAGAACACATCGTAATACAAAATTGAAAAATATTACCAAGAATATACACCTTGATTGGCATCCACACCTAGACAAATGAAGCAAATTATAATTAGATCGTTCATCTCATCTAGACAAATACGCACTTTATACCACTTTCAATTGTCAACCTGGAAAATGAAAAGACATGTGTTATTAATCAGTAAACATTTCTAAATGCCCACTACTATATGTATTTAAATACCAATGAATGGTATATAAATAATAGAACCGTCAATGAGCATGGCAATAACTTAAATTGGCATTGAAGGACGCTACCATTATTATTAACGTTTCAAAAAAGGTATAAATACTATAAATACCATATGTGTTTGTGACTAAATTAAATGCTATAATTGCTTATTGTATGTAATAGATAGCACGTTACAAATATTTTGAATTCATTCATTAAATATAAATAGAAAACTGCCAAAGGTCATTACGTAAGGAAAACCAAGAAAGGAAGGTAAATTAATTGTACAACCATGCATTCGAAATAATTATACATAATCACGCTCCAATGTTATGGACTTTACATCTTCAAAAATAATATTTCAGCATTGTTTGTAAAATATATCATTCTAACTAAACTATTAATTATCAAAATATGCAATTTCACTAAACAGAAAATTATGTTCCATAAGCTGAATTTTTTTGGTGGTTATACCATATTCATGTTTTTTTATTTCCAGGCGAATATAAAATTGATAATGTACGCCTACTTAATATGGAAATATTTATTTTATTGTAATCCGCAAATTCATTGAGTATAATCTAAGTATTTAATTTAAAGAAATGAGTCATATTGAATATATTAAGAATGAATGGCACAAGTGGCATTTAGTATAAACAAGCTTCAAACATACTTGAAAATTCATTTAGTATAATCCATCTACACAATTTCAATAAAAAAAAAGACATTCAATATATGAATACGGATTACCAAAAGTTGTACAAACAATCAATATCAAGTATAGAATAGAATCGTACGAGAATGATATCATGATTTGAAGTATACGGTCAACATACACATATCAGAGAATTATATAGCAAGAATTAACAACATTGAAAAACTATGAAAACATTAATTACGTACTACATCTGTATAGAATACAGCAGGTTTGTAGGGCCTAGTAGAAGAATTTATTTTTATTAAGCGTTTAATGTAAAAATTTTCTAAAAGAAATATTTAACAATGTTGAAAATTCATTCCATAACCGAATAGATATGTTCTTTGTATCAATAGATCGGCATGCCAAATGGATATGTGATGCAGATCTCAAGCATAGATTTAGTCACAAGCCCAAGTAAAAACCATTTTACCATGTAACATAAAGTTTATTCAAGTTGTCATATTCAAATATAGGGAAATTTCTTTCTACAGTTGCGTACAAGGTAACATGAATTTGAATATGTTTGATAAGAATGATGTTTGATGGGATAGTGACAATGCGGTTATGGTCACTCAATGCATACTTGGCAATAATATAGGGAGTAGCCCGTGCATCAAGGATGGCATTCGTCTCAACAAAGTATCATAATACAGAAAATGCTCCACAAATAAGCTGCTGCAAGTACCACGATCATAGAGGATACTAAAGCAATACGTGTCCTGGATGCGGGTATTATTTCTGGTACGAGTGGTAGCAATAACATGTTTCAAGCGTACATGAATTTATAACAAAAAAATGTCTAAAATAAACATTGTAACAATACCCATGGTGTCGATATTCTGTATTCCATACTTGGTAACATGCGCACGAAGGTTCACAAATTAAGGACAAGTTTGTTAATGATTAAGTGGTTTAAAGTGACAACGAGTGGCATACTTGAACAATATGCCGCCATAATGAATGATAACGGATGAGTTAACAGCAATGACTAAAATACAAAGGGCTATGGAGAAGAACAAAACATAGAAAATAATCAACTGACATAAATATAGTATGCAGGGAGCAACAAAATCATTTGGAGTTCCAAAAAACTAAGCGATGATATTTTAAGGATATGCCAAGAGTAACGCCATTCAAACCATAAATATGCTTGTCATGAGGATCAAAGTCCACTATATCTCTATACAACTTCAATTAATTAATCCACAAACTACATGAAGAAGTTGTTTCCATATTACAAAATTATTAGAAAATAGCTATATAACTTCGAACATGTTGAACATTGCAATAACAAAATACAAGTAACATGCTTGGTAAAAAATGGTCAAATAACAGGAATTTCACTTTTTTTTTTACATATGCATTTCTTATCTCAAATAAAACAAACGACATATTTACGTACTACTTAGTTATATTGCCGTTTACATGCTATCGTACTATAGGCGAACAAAGCATAAAAAGAGTTCAATCCAGTGATTGAAGATGACCATCTACTAAAACCCATTGTGTGTAATAATTGCAAGGCTTGCGGCCATTGTGTTGAATAGTCGTGGTCATCATAGCACTTTCATATAGGAAAACAATAGAACTAAACCTCTTCATGCCAACACCAACAACTTCAAATATCTCTTCTTTTACAACATCCTTTACATAGCAGTTTTGTAGTCAAGCAGAACAATTTTATCAAAAGTATGAAATAAGAAGCAAGATATCCTAGGTACAATCGATGAAATTAGCTCCATCGAAAACCTAGCAGTTTGAGTCCAACGTCGACTGGGATAGGTAGATAGTGTATAGATGGATAACACATAGTGGCACACATGTAATAGATCTAAAGATCCCTCTCTACTACCAAGGAAAACTTGCCTACCAACTCTTGGAGGATAAGTCTCATACGGCAAAGAAATAGAATCAAATTCATGGTTTTGAGCATCAAACGCAAAGATCTATGAGCAACTAATAAGCATGTATGCAACTTGGCCGACGACAACAAGTGGTTCCCTCCCAAAAGAAGATGGCGTTTGAATGCTAGTTGGCCCAACCCAAATCAATCTCCAAATCTGCGAATCAAAGCACTCACAACAATATGACTCAAAAGCAATATGTGACTATATGAAACGAAGAATCCTATAATGCCACCCATCAATTGGATTGACAATAAATATGTATTTGGAAGATGTGAAACGAGTTGTAGGCCGTGGAATGATAGCCCATTTTTTAATAGTTGCACGATATATATAATACCTTTTTCGAGCAACAAAAGAAGATTTCAAGAGCAAATGACCATACACGGACGATGCAACCAATGACACAGATTCTAGAATATTGAAATCGCAAATGCCATTTATGCGTAACCATGGATCTATGGGTATAAAGCGTCTACTCATCGAAATTGACCTTTGTAGCTGAAGAAAGTAGCTGAACGTTCCAGATGAGCAAATACATCTTTCGACAATGAACATTGAAGTCAAAATTACACGCCTCCATCTGCAACATGTGCGCCGAGTTAGTGTGAGTGCATCCGTTGTCATCATTGTAAATATGATGAAAAGGATATCATGTGGAATTTTAAAACCCCCATAAATTTCATCCCAATTTGCTAGGAACAAAAGAGGGAGAACCATTATAACCTGATGAAAAAAAAGACATATTGTCATAAAAGAACGTGTCTATCACGACATGGTACCATTTTGCTTGATAATCTAAAAAGTATAAACCCCAAAGAAACATGTACAAAACAAAAGAGGGCATACAATAAAATGGCTGAAAGCCCACATTTACATGAAGAAGGTGTCATTGAACATACAAACAAGCATGCGTTGTGTGTACCCAAAATCATGGCTTGCACTACCGAAAATATTGGCCATACATGAAACAAAGTCATTTGACCCATCTAAAGCATTATATACCACTAAGATATACTATACAATTCAATTTAAGACCAATTTCCCATTTTAAAGTTAAACTAATCTTATCAACAACAAAAAATATCTATCTATTATCAAGGATAGGGTTGAACTTGATAGTCCTAAGAAATCCTATCGACACCATGTTATTAACGTACGCTGCAATTTTTCGAAAGGTTTTTTAAATTCCATTTTTTAATATCATTCAAAATGGCAGACTCTTATATTTATGGAGCCAACGATGATAAATCCTGGACGAAGACAAGAAGTTTAGTCTACAATTTCTATATATAAAAAATATTAGTAGGAAAAAAATTTTAAATATAATAAAATAAACAACAATGTTTGTTCAAATTTAAATCTATTGAATCATGTTACAGTTCCATCACCCGAAAAAAAAAAAGATCCCTTCATGTCTAACTCGTCAATTGTCAAATACAAGTCTTGTTATAATTAAACAACTCTTAAGCCACTCAAACTTGTCACATCTAAATTTAATTGAAAAACCATAGGCAAACTTCGTGTTAAACAGAAACAAAGATGACGAAAAGAATTTGGGACAAACCTTGAAAGGAGAAATCTTCTTAAAATCTTAACCAAAATTGTACCACATGTAAGTGTTTCTACAATTAGCTTGCCAACCGTAAGTGGAAGCTCAAAAAATATTGAAAACAAAGCATGTATACATATCATTTATATCCAATCACATGATTATATATTTACTAATGGTTATTAATCAAGATGTGGAAGTCCAAAGGGGAACAAGCTAAAGTAGTACCCTATCAAGTAACTTACAAATAATGTGACTCTTCATAATGACAAGCCGTAAATATTAAATAACATACAACCTTTCGGTTACCAAATATTAAATAACAACCATATGCTTTTCATAAATGTGTTGTAATGGTACATATTTATTTAACATAGCACACACACACACTAATGACATATTTAGAACCATTCAGTCATTTAGCCGATATAAAGAATTATATATGAAAACATAGAGTACATATTTAATTTTAAGTCCGATTTGTGATTTAAATTTAAATTTATCTTATCAACAAAAAAGAATAGGTGTTATTAACAAGCACAAGGTTGAACTTGGCAGCCCTAAGAAATCATATGTACACCATGTTACTAACGTATGGTGCAATTTATTCGAAACATTTTTTAAGTTTCATTTTTTAACATTCTTCAAAATGATACACCCTTATATTTATGGAGTTAACGATGACAAATCCTGGGGGAATTTGATAGATGATCTTTTTGTAGGTTTCTTTCTTTATGTCATGTCAAGGCTTTGAATTATCAGTTGAGTTTCCTTTTTTATTTGGAAATTCTTTTGGGGATTCGACTATTTGAGGTTTCTATGTAAATTAAATGTACAATTATAACTCCTATATCATCACTTTCCTTGATTAGATATATTTTTGTGCTATTTTAGTGGTTTTTACCATTACTTAGGATAAAAACTTTTATTTAATATATTTGAAAATTCCCACGAAGACTATAAAGCAGGATAACAAACATCTATCTAAATTTTTTATATACATAAACAAATCTTAAAATAAAAATAGAAATGTCATATTGTATTGCATAACTTCTTAATATATATCTCATATTTCTGAAGCAATAACCGAACAACTCAAGTAAGAATCAAAGGCTAACGTTAGATAAAGATGGATATGATTCTATGGATATGATTTTAGAGGTTAAAAAAAATCTACTAACCATATATAGCCGGATTCAATGGAATATGAGAGGAATTTTAAAAACATATTACGAACAATTAAAAAGGAAAAGAATAATAAAAGGCATTATTGAAAACGAACAAGCACCTTCTATAATCCCAAAAAAATATCTCTACATGACTATGATTAGTTTAAGAAAACCAAAATCTAGGAAATTGATTGTGATATGTATAGAAAGGGTCCATATCAGTTTGGCTACTTGATATAATTACTTAGGTAAAACTACACGTCAAATAAATACAAAGATGACCAAAAGCAATTGGAACGAACCTTGAAATGAGATAATTTTCTTGAAATCTTAACTAATCTCGTACCACATGCAAAAGTTTCCACAATGAACTCGCCAACCGTAAGTGGAAGCTCAAGAAATAATTAAAAACAATGCATTTATACATATCATTTATATCCAATGACATGATTATATATTTACTAAGGGTTATTAATCAACATGTGGAAGTCCAAAGGGGAAGAAGGTAAAGTACTACCCTATCAATTAACTTACAAATAATGTGATCCTTCATAATGAAAAACCATCAATGTTGAGTAACATACAACCTTTCGGGAATAAAGATACGTTAAGGAATTAAAATACACACTAAGCAAGTATCTTCCATGATACACTCTTGAAGATTAATCTAAAAACTGCAATGCGAAACAAAATAAAATTTAACACATCATTTCCACAACCTTCCCACATAAAATAATATGATAATTTAATCAAGGGGCTCCAAGTGACCATCAATTATATGCCAATCAACATTACAATTGCAAGGTTTACGATGACTGTGGCATCAGAGTATCTATCATAGCACTTTGATATCGAAAATGTTAGAACTGTAGCTCTTTTAAGGAAACTCTACTTACTTCATAAAATACTTCTGTGTATACATCCCACACATAACTATTTTTTAGCCCAACCAATAAAATCTTGTCAACAATGTGAAATAGAAAACATGTAACTCTAGGTAGGATAGACTCAATAGAATCCATAGAAAACCTGCGTGGGACACTCCATGAGTAGGATGGATAAATAGCCATTGTATAGACATCCAACACATTGTCCTATATGTGTAGTACATCCAAAGACCCTTCTCTACTTCCAATAAATACACTTCTTCCACTTCTTGGAGGATAAATATTTTCAGGCAAAGCGATCAAGTTAGATTTAAGATTGCCAGCATCAAAATCAAGAATCCAATAGTAATTAATCAATATGTAACAGACATGGCCAACAACAAGGGGCGGCTCTTTACCAAATGAAGAGGGTGCTTGAACGCATGTTGAACTACCCCAATGCCACTTATAAGTCATTGAATCAAAATATTCAAACCAAATGGCTATTATAACAATCTGGCCAAAAAAACCGTATAATCATGTAACGCCATTCTTCAAATGGATTGACGACCATAATGTATTTAACAGTAGGGTACGATATAGCGAATGCAAGAGAACTGCCCACATCTTTGTGGTAGCACGATAGACATAATATCTTGGCTGCAAAGACTTAGTAGATTTCACCAACAATTGCCCATGTATAGATGATGCAACAACAACAACAGGCTCAGGAATGTTAAAGTTGCAAATACTTTCTACCGCTAACCGTGGATCGATGGGAAGAAACCGTCTTGACAATGAAGAAGACCTATTCCTTTTTATAAAATAACCAAATGTACTTGAGTAACGAATGCACCGCTCGATAATAAACATTGAAGTACCAAGTGCACGCCTCCACCTCCATGCTCCACACCTAATTAGTGAAATCCCATGAATATCCATCATTAAAAATATTAAAAATAATATATCACTCGAGATATCAACTGCCGTGAAAATGGGGGTCCATTCATATTCACCATAAACATCCAATTCCAAATAAAGAAGTGCCAACATTATTTAAATCTACAAAAAAAAAATTGAACTAATATATCAAAAAGATAAATGGATAAAACAAAATTCAATGTGAGACTATAGAGGAAATAACAAAGTGATATTAATAAATAAAATATATCCATTTTACCATAAAACATGGTAAAATATGATATTTGAAATTAACTTGAAACTATCATTTTTGAACTGGCATACATATAATTTCAATAAAATATGGACAAACTAAATTGATTGAAATTTTAAAACATACAACAATAGAATAGTAATTATTATGACCATGAAAATCATAATTGTTGTCTATCTACTATAATAAAATTAAATATAAATGGTTTATCATTGTTATCACCGTACAACTACTTTCGCCAATTGCATATAATGATTTTGTGCATATTGACTTGTTGGCATGTACATGTCGGCCAAGGAAAATTGTTATGAGTGGAAAACTTCAAGGTTGTCCACAAAGAGAACAATATGAGGGAAAAATTAACAAGATTATCTATGCTAGTATTTACGATTTTATATATTATATTTTTTGTAGTGATATGCGGAATTAAAGAAAATTGTAGCCAATAACATTACATATTAGAATATATGTTTTTTATCATAATCATACATTGTGAGCAATGTTTTATATTGTTAAACATTTGTCAACATTTCATGGGGTACAAATACCAAATCACAATATAATATTAAGTATACCCAACCACAACATAAACTAACATGTCCTACGA
The DNA here is from genome assembly GCA_035235625.1 of Saururus chinensis. Taxonomy (NCBI): domain Eukaryota; kingdom Viridiplantae; phylum Streptophyta; class Magnoliopsida; order Piperales; family Saururaceae; genus Saururus; species Saururus chinensis. Next base: position 11,753,299 of record CP141141.1, read on the forward strand.
TAGTACATTTATGAGAATCATAATAAAACCAATTGAAAATAAATAGACATTAACGTGCCTATAAACCTTTACACATAAGTCTAATATTAATCTATTGAATAAAGAAAATTTCCCATGATAAGTGGCACGAAACTATCGTCCTCGCCATACCTAACAATTACCCAAAAGAAGCTCACTCATCCAAAGTATCTGTTCCACCTGAATTTTGAGTGCATTCTATTATTTTTAAGGTGAATGTCATACTAATCTAGCAGTGACACTACGAAGGTTGCTTTTGTCATTTACACTATCATTATAGTAGTAAACAAATTGATAAATAATCATTCATGACCCATTCATTTATTTCCAAAGTGAAATGTCATACCAATGTTGTGACAACATCAAGGATCTTCTTATTGTTTACCACTCTATAAAGAACCTTTATACTCTTGTCAACTCCATCTATGCCACAAAACTAACACTTACATTGGCTAATGAACCCATGTAGTTGAAAAATTCATTGTACCATTTTTATTGAAACCCCACTCATTCACACGCACTGTGTAGGAGTTATATCTTTTTTAAGACTATAAACTTGATTTATCCCGAACAGAAGTCCTATATACAACAAACCCCTAAGCTTGAGGAAGAAGAAAACCTATCATCCTTTTTTTTAATCGTGAACTTCCTTTCAATTGCTAAATGAACTTACAGTTGAGACTTAGACTAACACTTCGTGCTCATGGCCTTAAGAGTCAGACAACGTCACAAGGTGAACGCTAGTACCTTCTTTGTATTCCCAAACTTAGTGTCTAGTTTACTTTTTTTTTTCACTTAACTTTTATGACGTGCTATAGCATTTACTTACATTGATAATAAAAAAATAACAACTATTTAATAATATTTGTTATTACAATTGGAAATGATTACTAACTATTTAAGTAATCATTTTTTATTTTCCCTTTTTAATAAGTGAATTATTTAACTATCGTATACTTCTACCTAAGAGTAGTTATTTTTATTTGGGTTTTTAATCCCTCATGTTATGGGGTTCGACTCCTATATATTGAATAATTTAATGTCTAAACATCTTTATTGCGAAAACACAGTTTATGAAAATGTGCAAGTTGACACAATATATTTTAATATTCCTTTTTTAGTTCTCCTTATCAGGATTTTCTTCTTGCTTCCTATATTTTACCTACCATACAAAGTTTACCTTAATTTTTTTGAACTCAATAAAAACCTACTAAATCAAGCTACTTTCACACAACTTTGTCAATTTTTTTTAACTCCAATAATCAAGAGAACACTCTATTTGTTTTTCCAAAACAACCAACTCTCCTATCTCTCACCCTAACTAGATTTTTACTATTTTTTCTTGTAAGCATAGAATTCAATTTGAAGTTGTTTTTTTTGCTTAAACATACCTTTATAGTAAAAAAGACTACTAAACATATATATGAGTGTGGATATGAAAAGCAGATACGAGTAGATAAATTAACTCGATCACAAAAATAATAAATAGAGAATATAAATTTGAATACGAATATGAGAAGTATCCAAAACTTAAAGCTCATTATTTAATCAAAATACTATATAATATTATAGTTAAATTTAGAAAAAGTTTGTCCTATATTAATGGCCTTTTATGAAGGCAATTTTTTGTTAAGTGATAAGTTTTGTAAATTAATTTTTTTAAGCAATCATTAATATGGGACAAAGAGAGTATCAAAGTAATTTATTTAAGATTTTTGTAAATATGAAATAAAAATTGAGATAAAATTTTTTAATCAACCAACATAAATATATATAAATATGGAAAAAGAATTCAGAGTAATTGTCAAGAACCATATTTCAACAAAAAAATATATAAAGCAACCATGACAATGATATAACCCAAACCTTTACAAAGGCATAATTACACCCAGTAAATTACGATAAGTCATATCCCATGCTATTCATGTTAGAACTTAGAATTAAAGTAGCAATTAAGTCTTGCCCTAGATGCTACAAAATAACTTGACTGTGGAATCACAGTCACTTGTACACTATAATTTTAATACTTCAATGGATTCAATAGTATAGAAATGTGAACTTTGTATCTAATTTTGCATAGTGAATATTTTTCTTTAACCTAAGTTGCCGAAGGCCCCACTGAAATGCAACACACAATTTTTCTACATGGAAAATCCATATATATTTCTATAATATAGCTTGTTGAAATAAATTAACATTACACCTAAATTTGGCTACCAAACGCATATAGCAAACTTACCTTATGTGCCAGTACAATATATTAATGTTATGGAAATGCAAGTTGACACAATATATTTTAATATTCCTATTTTAGTCCTCCTCACAACATTATCTTCTTGTTTCCTAGTCTTTGCCTACCATACAAAGCCTACCTTAATTTTTTCTAAGCGAAAAAAACCTACTAAATCAAGTGTCTTTCACACAAATATCTCAAGTTCCTTTTAACTCCAAGAATAAAAAAACACTCCATTTGTTTTTTCCAATAAACAATTAGTCTATCTTTCTCACCCTTGCTGGATTTATACTATTTTTTCTTGTGACCACAGATTTGAAGTTTAAGGTGTTTCCTTTGTTTGAAAATATTTTTAGAGTAAAATAGTATGTTAAACATATATGAGTCCGGATATGAAAAGCAATAACGAGTAGATAAATTAACTCGATCACACAAATAATGAATAGAGAATATAAGTTTGAATACGAATATGAGAAGTATGAAAAACTTAAAGATCATTATTTAATCAAAATACTACATACAAGTATAGTTAAATTTGGAAAAAAGTTTGTCATATACTAATAGCCTTTTATAAACATATTTTTAATTTCCTTAATATTAGGTTTTATTAAATAAAATTATTTTATTGTATAATCAATCAGACCAAAGAAGTTTCATTTCCCATTCTATTAAAAAAAGGTTCTATCTCCCACAATAATTTATATTTAATACAAGCATGCCAACAACTCATCATTAATAAATTATTGGTCAAGGTAGACATCCAAAATCAATTTTCTACCAAAGACTCAATTGAGGTTTGATGGACTTACCATTGCATTGTTAAAGTTTGAATGCACATCTAAATTTACTTCACCTAAACTGGTAAGGTGTTAAATATCGAGCAAAGGTATGTGAATCATCCATAGACGTACCACACTTTCATTTTCTTCAATAAGAGGACAGTAATTATGAAAATATCAAGCAGTAGGATATGGCAGATAGAAAAAGATAAACTACTCTTTGAAAAATAAGATAGTCTATAAAAATAGCTTAAAATAGATTAATGATATACAAAGAAAGAGCAAAAGAAGATAAAACTACTTTTTTTCTCATAAAACTTTTAGCAAACAATGTCTTTCATTAAACTTAGCATATTCACTATCATATTCTTAAATCCCAACTATGTGATTGATGAGCTAATGAAGTTCAATTCATGTCTAACATGTCCCAATTGAATCAAGCCGTCTATGACAGTTATTGGAAAAAGGTTTTATTATGTAGGACTTTCATATAAAATATTTAGGTTCTTGTGTAATTTTTTGGTTAATTTTTTATTCATATACAAATAAACAGGTTAAATAATATTGTGCATTAGTACAATAATATTCAACATTAGTTAAGCAATATATATTGACATTCTTAATTATTATTATTTTTCAAACTAAGCCTATAACCAATTTGATGTACTCATTTATTCATAAGCTCGAAATAAGAATAATTCTCATAAAAAGTTTAGAGATTAAATGGTAGAAAATCCTAACCTCACAAACCAAAACAAACTTTGATTAGCTTGGTTTTCTCACAAGTGCTGCTGACCCAACCGATCGCTGCTTCCCTATATGTCCCACACCCCTCACACTGATCGTTGGAAAAAACTCTTTGTCTAAACATAAACCAATTAACTTAATATGATCAGCAACTTTAGCATGTGGATAGGTAAAAACCGAGAGTATAAGTATATGATCAGCATACACATATCAAAGAATTATATAGCAATAATTAACAATATCGAAAAACAATGAAAACAATGATATATGTACCAATTAACTAAAACATTCATTTGATCAAAGATGGTGATCTATATATGGGGGACGTTTCCAATAAGTGGTTCTTTTCCAATTTGCGTAATACTAATACAGTTTTATAGTACCAAATATGGAATGTTCATCTATAGAATAATCAAAAAATTATTCCACCCATCACGTTACACAGCAAATCGAACCAATTCCTGAATCAATACACCTAGTTATACTTAAATAAGCAACATACTTAATTAGACCTTAAGCAAGCATATTTCGTCATATATTACGTTCCAAAAGCAAGGCAACTAAATCAAATTTGAAAAGATAGCAATGAAGGACACCTAATATAGACACAACCCCCAAATCACGTCACACACTAAATTATGGAAACTAAACCAAATTTGAACAAATAGACTCCAGGGAATAAATCATGAATGTATCTCCATAATTACGCCAATAAAAAAAGTACATAGTGTTACCTTAAACAAGCATATTTTCCCACATATTACGTACCAAAATCATGGAAGCTAAATCAATTTTGATAACATATGAATGAAGGATACCTAATATAACCACAGCCTCAAAATCACATCACACACTAAATTATGGAAACTAAATCAAATTTGAACATATAGAATCCAGAGCATAAATCATAAACATATCGCCATAATTATGTCAATTAAAATAGTAAGTATAACTAAACGAAATTAAATCTATGTCTATCATATCACGAAACATGAACTTATTTATATTTTTTTAATAAGTTTTGGTAATATTATATACATGAACACCTACTTATCATAACGCATAACTTCATACCATATAATGATACTTAACCTATGTCATAACTGTAGGGGTTCAAATATAAGCATCATACTTTCCATGCAACATCAAAGATAAGTCAGCATCTCAAGTTTGACCATCAATTTGTCAGTCGATCTATTGGAATGAATCAAATCTTATAAAAAATGGCAGTATGGCGTGGTTAAAAAACAGAATTCTATGTTTAAGTTAGTTTGAAACCACATGAAAAATAATTATTCGCTTATTAAACACCATTGCGGTTCAAACTTCCTGATTATGCCGCATTGTATGCAGTTGAGAATGGACCATTAGTGAATATAATAACTAAAGTAGAAACTTGTGGAATTTTGACACACTTGATTGTTGTACATCTCTTTGGACTGCTGCAAGGCACATCTATTTCTTAGCAATTATGTGAACAACATTTAATCGAAAAATTGTATGACATGACCTCTATAAGTAAAGATTAATTGATATAATAATTCGTTTAACATTTTTAAAAGTATGGTTACCCGAGTATTGAGTAATTGGATACAATGACTTTAAGTGTTTCAAAGAGAAATTTAACAGAAGAATCAAGCTTATCATTCAACGTGTGAAATTTGAAATTTAAAGAAGTGATATTCAAATAGAGTTTTCCTTCTGAGATTATATGGTTTTTGCATATAATTATTCCACCAAATATATGAATTCCTACCTATTCAGAAACCAGGATCAACGAGCAATATACGGTCCTTGAACATGCTATAATAACCACACTGATGAAGGGAAACATGTTTTAATACAATAATATATACACATAGAGTTATATACGTGTAGTCCAAATTAATTACAGACATACCTCACTGACACAATTCTAAAAAGTGGTTGACATATATAGGGAAAAATCAGATAGAGCTCCACGGAAATACTACTCTGTCATACATATCTGCCACACCATGCCCATAAGAAGGCTCTAGTACTTAGGGTTGTAGTCGTGTATGTACATTTGTCTAATAAATCAACTATATCGATCTTGAGCTTGCAAATGGAAAGTTTTAAAGACTTCCTGAAACAAAACTACTACCCAAAACACATATCACTCTGCACAACAATTCAGAACAAGATGTCAACAACAAAAATCATACTGCATTTCTTACATTTGCGCCAAGGCTTGAAGGTGCGTGCATGCGAGCCTTGCATTTCTTACATCTACAGCAAGGCTTGAAGGGTCATGTTTACATATGTTTGTAAATTTTTTCACCCAAATGTTCTGAAACAAAACTACGTCCCAAAACACATATCACTATGGCCAACAATTCGGAACAAGATGTTGTCAACAAAAATCGCATTGCATTTCTTACATTTGCGGCAAGCCTTGAAAGTGTGACACACGAGCCATATAAAATATCACATATAAAGTAAATCTAAGTCCTTAAGGGCTTCTTTTCAGTGTCAGTCACCAAGCTTTAACGAAATGAGCAATACAAAGACCATACAAATATTACCCACCATCAGACATCCAGGACCTGTAAGCTAGTTAATTCAGCCATGTCTCTACGCCCAATAAATTGGAACATGTCGAGTACAGTAAGCATTATGGATTTCTCACATTTGTGCCAAGGCTTAAAGATGCGTACGTGAGCCGTGTAACATATCACATATAAAGCAACTCCATATGTGTCCCATCCACAATAACCCACATCGAACAACAGTCTCAAGTTTGTTTATTGCCATCCATCTTCCTTCTCTCTTCCAATCTAATATTGTACAATGCCATCCATAAAGCTCACACATCAGTGTACTTTACGATACACTTGGAAACAATAACTAAGATAACATAAATGCCTGAATAGGAAAAAAATCAACAAAAGACAAAAGCAAATCCACTAATTATTTTACGTTAAACAATACGTGGAGTAACTCCTGATATAGCAGTAAAAAAAGATGTGTAGGTGGATCGACTCATCAAGTTCCCATTGAGCGAACAACAAGGTACAACAGATCCAAACTATCCACCATCCACAAAATTATCAATCATAGAAGAAACACAATTGTTGCAACGTAACCCCTACCCAATCAACATATGAGATTACATGTAGGAACATAAAAAGACGTTTAAAACGGAAACAAACATGACAATGGGTGAACAACTAACACATACAAACTAAACCTGTTCATAATAAGGATATGGTAAGCACAAATATTTAACACCATTTCAAATGACAAGCAAAGAATACCAGTATTATGGTATTTGAAGGCAAGTGTAAGTAACGATAAAAAAGGGAAGATACTAAAAAGAAAAAACTAAAGTGAATTCACTAATAACAAATTATATCAAATATCAGTTGAAACATTCCCCTAAAGTGAAATTTGCAAACACATGTCTGTTAAAATCCTGCATAACCAACAATCTATATCACAAAAACAACAAAATAAATTTCAAACTTCTAAAGAGAGAATAAGCAGCTATCTAAAACAACCACTGAAATTAATAGAGAATGAATCGCACCCACCCATTCGTGACCAAAACTTTCAGTGGGGCCTTCGGCAACTTAGGTTAAAGAAAAATATTCACTATGCAAAATTAGATACAAAGTTCACATTTCTATACTATTGAATCCATCGAAGTATTAAACTTATAGTGTACAAGTGACCATGATTCCGTAGTCAAGTTAAGGATAACCATGCACTGGTCTCATCCTTTTTCACCGCAGAAGCTAAGTCTCCAATTTGGGGATGGCCAACAAACACTTCCAACCATCCATTCACATCAACCTCGAGCCCCAAACACCCAACCTAGGATAATAGAAAAAAATAATAATCATGAATAAAGGGCACACCAATCAAATTCCTGTGCACACATTAATCAAAATTTTCAATAATTGAAATAATACCACAGCCATTTTTATGATCCAATATTTAAAAACAGGCAGCATTCATGACAAAAGAAGAAGCGTGAATGACAAAATTTTGATGCAAGATATTTCTAATCGCACTGGGCACTCAAGCTATCAAAAATAATAGCGAAACAAAACCAAAGCTCCAATCCATCAATGAGCTATGTTATCATCAAGTAATTTTCACTGTTGAATTTATATTTCATAGCGCCGTTTTCTTCCAACTGCAACCCAAGCTCTATGCAAATAAATTGATAACATTGACATGATTTATCTAGCAATGAACAACACTTTCCCGCCATAATCTTCTAAGAATCCACATACAACATGGCATAATGAATCAACAAAATAGAAAAAAGCAAAAGTATAAAGGATAACTATGCACTGGTCTCGTTCTTCATGGCCGTGGAAGCTGGGTCTCCAATCCGGAGATGAGTAGCAAACGCTTCGAACCATCCTTTCACATCAACCTGCATCTCCAAACACCCAACTTTAGCATTAAAAAAAAACAATAATCATGAATAACGGACACACCAATCAAATACCTATGGACACATTAAACATGCATCACGATTAATAGCGAGTCGGTTGTGTGTGCATGAGAGAGTGAGAGAGAGAGAGAGAGAGAATCCATGTTGATACATGATCATGATTAAGTTAAACCATTCAAACATTAGCACACCCAGTTACACACACTCTACCTCTCTTCATTTGAAGAACAATTCCATAGTTTACAAATCAAACTTCCACTATATACAACTTACAAATTAAACTTCCACTATATACAACATACAAATCAAACTTCCACTACATATAAATGCCTCGTCAAAAACAAAAAAAATTTAAATAAGCGTCAAGTTCATGGATAACGAAGCACCCCTTCTTATCGAGCACCTAAAGCCTAACAAAACCCAACAGTTGTAGTAAACTTTCCTTCATCAAGAGGTGTGGAAGTAATGCCTCCAACCACCACATAGTATCCATCTCCCGACTCCTTAAGCTCGCCAATCATAGATAGCAGAATCTACAGCATCATGCACACCAATTTCCGTCAGGCCAGAATCTATACGAGCAGTGGATAAGAAGATAATAACTCCAAATAACCAATTCTCAGAACTTTAGATCATCTTCATTTATTGATCCAAACAACGAAGGTGAAATAGAAGACAGATCAAGAGGCAAACAGAAAATCAAGAGAACCAAATTTTCAGTTTTCACCCAACTTGGAGAGCAATGGGATGGAATTGGATGGGAAAGAGTTGGGCGATTGCCATACATGTAGTCTGCAAAATCAGTAAAAATATTTTTTTACATAGGAATCACCCTAATCAAAATGCAGGGCCAAAAAATTAAGCCAAGTATGCGATGAAGAAGAGAAGACAAAATCAAACAAGAAGAGAAGAAAAGCATAGAAGAAAATGGTACTACCTGGTTCGCAGAAGTAGATTAGTTCGGAGGCGGCGATCAATGATGTTTTAATTCGCCAAAAGGTCACAACCTGAAGCCTGAGAACCTACTGCTCGATGAGCATGGTGACTTCAAGGCATCTGACTTCGGCCTACCCGCCATTGTTTCCGCCCCATCTGATGAGTTGGGAGAGGGGTACAGGTGTCCATTGGTCCTAAACACCCAAACGCCAAACCATGAGAGCAATGCATCTCACTGGATCTCACCAAGAGGTGTGGAAGTAATGCCTCCAACCACCACATAGTATCCATCTCCTAACTCCTTAATCTCGTCAATCACAGGTAGCAGAACCTACACCAATTTCTATCAAGCCAGAATCTATACGAGCAGTGGATAAGGAGATAATAACTCCAGATAACCAATTCTCAAAACTTTAGATCACCGTCATTTACCGATTCAAACAACGAAGGCGAAATAGAAGACATATCAAGAGGCAAACAGAAAATCAAGAGAACCAAGTTTTTAGTTTCACCCAACTTGGAGAGCAATGGGGTGGAATTGGACGGAAAAGAGTTGGGTGATTGCCATACTTGTAGTCTGCGAAATCAGTAAAAATATTTTTTTACATAGGAATCGCCCTAATCAAAATGCAGGGCCAAAAAATTCAGCCAAGTATGTGATGAAGAAGAGAAGACGAAATCAAACAAGAAGAGAAGAAAAGCATAGAAGAAAATGGTGCTACCTGGTTTGTAGAAGTAGATCAGTTCGGAGGCTGCAGTCAATGATGTTTTAATTCGCCGAAAGGCCACAACCTGAAGCCTGAGAACCTACTGCTCGACGAGCATGGCGACTTCAAGGCATCCAACTTCGGCCTACCTGCCATCGTTGCCGCCCCATCTAATGAACTGGGAGAGGGGTATAGGTGTCCATTGGTCCTAAACACCCAAACGCCGAACCATGAGAGCAATGCATCTCGCTGGATCTCACCAAGAGGTGTGGAAGTAATGCCTCCGACCACCACATAGTATCCATCTCCCGACTCCTTAATCTCGTCAATCACAGATAGCAGAACCTACAACATCGTGCACACTGATTTCCGTCACAACAGAATCTATACAAGCAGTGGATAAGAAGATAATAACTCCAAATAACCAATTCTCAGAAGTTTGGATCACCATCATTTACCGTTCCAATCAAAGAAGGTGAAATAGAAAACAGATCAAGAGGCAAACATAAAATCAAGAGAACCAAATTTTCAGTTTTCACCCAACTTGGAGAGCAATGGGGTGGATTGGACGAAAAAGAGTTGGGTGACTGCCATACTTGCACTTTGCAAAATCATAAAAAAATCTTTTTTTACATAGGAATCAACCTAATCAAAATGCAGGGCTATAAAATTCAACAAAGTATGCGATGAAGAAGAGAAGGCGAAATCAAACAAGAAGAGAAGAAAAGGATAGAACAAAATGGTGTTACCTAGTTCATAGAAGTAGATCAATTTGGAGGCGGTCAATGATGTTTTGATTCACAAAAGGGCTGCAACCTCAAGCCCGAGAACCTGCTGCTCAACGAGCATGGCGACATCAAGATCTCCGACTTTGGCCTATCGGCCATCATTGCCGCCCCATCTGATGAACTGGGAGAGAAGTACAGGCATCCATTGGTCCTAAACACCCAAATGCCAAACCATAAGAGCAATGCATCTCGCTAGTCTATCAAACTCGAAGGAGTTCAAAAGGCACACACAACCAGGTATATGAACAAAAGGAATTTGAAAAGGCAATGAACATTCACCATTCTTAAATTCAACCCAACGGCCCACATAAGCCAATTTGGAATCTATTAATTTGCCACTAATTAGACGAACTTACCAAATTAATCAAAGCCCATAAATATCTCATTAATTTTTGACAACCAATTATGGCGTCAATGCCAAAACTATTCAAAAAAACCTTTCTAATTCGGAACACCATTATAATAAACCAAAACATATGTATCAAGGTTAGTTTTGTCATTTTTATTAATCAGCATTAAATATTTACATCTCATGCATATATGCCCCTGTAATTCACAAAATTAACATCAAAACGAGTACAAAATAGAAGCCAATGAATGGAGGGCATTTTTGTTAAAATAGAGGTCAATAATGAGGGTATTTTCATCCGGATATGGCAAAAGGACTCGGACGCCATTAATTTTGCCCCTAAATTAATTAGACGAACTTACCAAATTAATCAAAGCCCATAAATATCCCATTAATATTTTACAACCAATAATGATGTCAATGCCAAAACTATCCAAAAAACACTTTCTAATTACGAACACCATTATACCAAACCAAAACATATGTAAAAGTAGAGGGATGAGTCGGAGATGATGTGCAGGGCGGAGGAGAGGCGAAGCAGGTGCGGGAAATGGTGGAGAAGTGCTGGACTGTGGAGATGCCAGCCATTTGAGTCTCTCTTTGCCGTTCAAGGTGGGTAGGTAAAAAAATTAATACTTTACCCAGCTTTCACAAATTCACTAATTTACCACAAGAAATTGCAACCGGGTAAGCAGGTTTCTGGGTTTCCTCATTCTACGTGATGTAATATCCTCCCTCGTGACGGAAGGTGTGGTCTCTGTGTGTAATAAGAAAAAGATTTTCAGAAGACGACAGCAAGCAGGAGACAGCTGAGATGTTCATGCATGAAACGAAATAACTCTTGGCGTAAAGGTCAACAACTTCAGCTTTCTTAGGCGAAGAAAAAATAACACTACCTACTGCTATTTTTTAAGCGTTGCCCATGACAGCTGAAAAGACAAGGTCTACCCCAGTCTTCTTTAACGCAGACCCACTGCAATTGCCAATCTCTATTGAAAGCTTAAATAGAAGTCCGAATCACATGTTATGTAACAATGCTTGACGCAATAAAAATTATGCATTAAAACTAATACAAGACCCAATTAGCTAACCAAACTGCAGTGGTGTTTGAAAATTAAGACTTCCAGGCTAGGCAGAGACAAGCTACAAAAGTTGGGCCAAAGTATTGGGCTTAAGAGAATATAATAAAAGGCTTTATGCAAGCTAGTACGCTTCAGAAAGATTTAGTGAGAAGGTATAGCTGGGCTCGGGTTTATAGTGGGTTGTTGAGCTTTTAGGAAAGAGGGTAAGAAGCCTCCCATCCCTTGTCTTAGTGAGCCCACCCCTCTTAATATAGTCATGGATATATATGGTCTATATATAAGAGGGGTGGGCTGGCTAAAATATGGGGTAACAAACTACTCATCCTTTATGAAAACTTAAGTTATAAGATATAAGTGGCACCTTCCCACACATAGAGAACTAGAAGATAGTAGTTTTTTTAATAATATATAAGAAAAAAATTTGTATGAGGCAAGGCACATGCGCATCAATATGGCCCAAGCATCATAAGTCAACAAATCGAGATCTAATGGCTCAAGAGGGTATAAACTAATGTGCTCCCTAAGTTATATTCACCATCAGATCGAAATCCTATGGCGGACGATGTCTGGGCTCACATAGTCACAAGTGAGCTCGGGCTCATATGTTGAGTTTTTATCATAACAATCTACTCGATTAATCAGACATGAGGACTGATCGATCGGTTAATCTACTTTGTTTTTCATTTTTACAATACACTAAATGATGAATTACATAACACGTGATCAATCGTTGAAGTTTCTCTTTTGACATTTTTCTAACCAGATAGATCACTAGATTATGGTGATCAATTGGTTCTTGCACCCCTTATTTTTTTATGGTTAAATACAACTCTTTGTAAAGGGTTATAATGTCTCTTCTTAAGGGGTGTCTTTCTACATGGTTTTACATAATTATACAGTGTGTGTATGTTTTGTATAACAATTTTCATTGTATTTTCTAGAACCTTCTCTAGTTAACTCTTTTATTAAAGCCTCAAGGAAAAAACAAGGGGATTCTTTACTTTTACGGATTATAAATCCTACAAGGCTCTTACTATCCTAAGAGAAGAATTTGCTTGAGAACCCCAAAACAATTTAGTTTAACAAAAGAGACAACTATTTCCTTAAAGAAAGTTGTACTCTATGCGATTTGGAGCAGCAATTAGTTAATAATGGTGACTCTAAAGCTAATGATGATGCTCATGAACCACAAGTTTAGCATGGTCAAGTATCGAATTAAGTTCAAAATGACTATCCTGAAACCAATGTGATTAGAGACATCAATGAATGAGCAAGAACAAGACATTATTAGAAGAACAAATAAATTTTTCTTGTTATGTATCTCTCATAGAACCAAAGAAGCTTGATGAAGCTCTTTATTATGAGAAATGGATCAATACAATGAAAGAATAATTCGGTCAATTCACAATGAATGATGTTTAGTATCTTGTTTCAAGACATAAACAATGCATTGTGATAGGTACTAAAGGGATCTACAAGAACAAAATAGATAAACAAGGTAATGAGGTCAGAAACAAAGCCCATTTGGTTGCTCAAGGGTACACATAGATAGAAGGCCTTGATTTTGATGAGACAATTACTCCAATTTGTAGATTTAAATCGATTATATTACTTCTTGCTATAGCTTGTCATTTAAAATTCAAGGTATATTAAATGGATGTTAAAAATATTTTTCTAAATGAGTACTTAAAAGAAGAAGTTTATGTTGAATAACACAAATGTTTTGAAGACCCTCATCATCCTGATTATGTATATAAGTTGAAGAAAGCTTTATATAGATTAAAAAAAGCTCTAAGAGAATGATATAATAGGTTAACACAATACCTAACAAAGCAAGGCCATAAAAGAGATGGTGTTGATAAAACATTATTCATCAAGAAGTTTGGGAAGCATATGATCATAACACAGATTTATGTTGATGACATTATTTTTTAATCTACGAACGATAAGCTTGCCAAAAAATTTGTAAAGGATATAAGTAAAAAATTTAAAATATGGAAGGTTTATTAACTTATTTTCTTAGTCTACAGGTACAACAGACTAATTCAAAAATCTTCATCTTGCAGTCAAAGTTTACAAAAGTTCTTGTGAAGAAGTTTAGATTGCAAAATGCAAAATAGGACATGACACTGATGTCCCCTTCCGTCATGTTAAGCAAGGATGTCTCAGGTAAATCTATTAAACAAACCATATATAGAAGTATGATCGGTAGTCTCTTATATTTAACTGCTAATTGCCCAGATATTTCGTTAAGTGTAAAAATATGTGTTAGATATCATGTTGATCCTAAAGAATCACACATAATTGTTGTAAAAGGAATAATAAAATATGTTAGTGGATCTACAAGATATTATTTATGGTACCCATTTGACACTACTTCTGAACTAATAGGATATTCAAATGTAAATTGGGTTGGGAATATAGATGATAGGAAGAGTACATCGGAATGTTATTTTTATGTAAGAAATTGCTTAGTCTCTTGGCACAGTAAGAAGAAAAATTATGTCTCATTATTAACCATAAAAGTTGAATACATAGGTACTAATAGTGGATGGACACAACTAATGTGGATGAAAAGAATGTTAATTGATTATGGAATCTATTAAGGCATAATGACTTTATATTATGATAATCTAAGTTTAATTAAAATATCACAAAATCCTATCCAACACACTTGTACAAAGCACATTAATATTAGACATCATTTTATTTGAGATTTGGTATATGATCAAATTGTTAATTTAAAACATATTTTAACATAGTTTTAATTGACTAACCTCTTTATAAAACAATTATATTTTAGTAGGTTCAGTAACCTAATGAAAGTTATTAGACTTGTTTGCCCAGAATAGTTTCATAGGAGATTTTTGTCTTTTGTTATTTGAAAATCTTTCGGAACACAAAACAAAACAAAACTATTTTTCAATTATTTTTAGCATGCTTTTTGTTGTTTGGTTTATTTCACTTAGTTTGAATTGTCTTTTAAAAATAAAAGAAAAAGAAACACAAGTCTTTGTGTTTTAAAACATAGAGCATGAATATAATGAGAAACATACTGGAAATGTGAAGTATTGCACATAGCAGGTCACACATGGAAAACATAATTAGTATAATTTTAAGTCAAGATGACTATTTGAATATAATTTGAGTAGAGTTTTATTGTTCATAACTAAAAAGCTTCGTACTCACTATGAGATTTCAATATTATATATCAGGCTCAATGCTTAATGTAGTTGATTTATACTTTATGTAAATATTGTCAAACTTATAAGATAATGGAGAGGGCTGTTACATGAGACATCTTGTGCTAGTGTGAAAGGTATCATCCCCATGACACTAAAAAATTCATAGAATTGAAAATAAATAAAATAGTGCAAGGTCATGAGAACTAAGAAAAAACCAATGAAGGTTCAAAATATGAAATAGGTAAAAAAAAACCCGATCATTAAAAAAGGCAAAGGGCATATAGAAATACATCATAAGAAATACAATTTTATATTGAGGCATTTGTAAATATTTCTTCTTCAATGTAAATCAATGATCAAATAAAATGCAAACATAAGCCAAATTTCTCGACGGACTCATTTGCCAAAATAGTAGAAGAGAAAAAGTGTTTTTGACTATATTATTCATTGATATTCTAATGTTGTTTTTGATTGATCATGATATAATTTTATTCTTTAGGTAAAACATTTTAACATCTTTTATTATTATGAGGCTTGGAATTTAAAATTCTAATTCTCGGTCAAGTGACTTATGAGATTATATTATACTTATGTAGGAAAACATTGTGTGTTATTAAGAAACATGGATATTGTGATCACTAATGATATGTTGTGGACTAGTATCCACAACAGACTAGCAGTCGGGGAAGGGGAAGGGAGCAGTGCAAGATGGATGGGAAAGGAGATAGACAGCAACATGGCTGCCGAAAAGGAGGGAGAGGCATAGAGGAAAGGGGAAAAAATAAGAGAATCAAACAATTATTCATTCACTAATCAGGTTAGGGCATAGCTCAACGATCAATCGATTGGCCTAGAAACATAAAATAGTTCTTTTTCTTGTGAATAAAACAATCTGAATCCACCTCAAAACTTCATAAAAATTTATGAAACTTCACAAGAACATCATATAGGCTACATACATGATAGATCTAGCATAACTCATATATTTCTATGTCAAGACATCATCAAAACACATATTCAAGAAGATTTAAGCTCATACATCAACATGCTTCAAGAACATGAATCCACCCATAATCATGGCGTTAATACAAGTAAAAACTCATCAAACAAAAACCCCTTACCTCAAATCAGTTGGTAGATCATTCAATCTCCTCCCAAGCTTAAGGAATTTCTACTCAACTAATTATGTCACATTTTCCCTAAGCAAAAATCCCACCTTTCCAATAATAGATACTAAAAACCATTAATAGAAGATAGATTCATCATTCTCTTGTGTGTAAAACATGAATCACAAGAGTAGAAGTAAGAATCAAAGATCTAAGGTTTTAAAACATGGGTAAAAGAATGAACTTGAGGAGAAGAAAATATAAGACTATATTCAAGAGAAGTAGAGCATAAGATTGAAGGTAAAAACACAAAAAAACATGAAGAAATTTAATTTATTTACCTTGGATTAAGTCTTCCCTTCTTGAGAAGGGTATAACACTTTAAACTATTCAAAAATCTCAGCTTACCTCAAATGGGAGGAATGGCCAATGTAAGTATTTATATTAAGTGTGAATAAGTGGACTTGAAATGGGCCTAACAAATGAATAAGTAAACTCACTTAAAAAAGGGGCATGGAATCAATGTTACAAGGCCCAAGCTCATCTAAGATGTCAAGTGAAGGTCAGTGGCCCAAGAAGTTAGCATGATGATGTGGGTCCTAAAGTAAGACCCACTTTCTTAATACAAGGAATTACATAGAAATTTACAACAATTAGTGTGGTAACTTGGTGGATTAAGCTAGTCATTAATATTTTCCAATTAAATTTTAAAACATGACCATAAATTTTCATAACTAAACCAAACCATTACACAATAAAAGTGGAAGAACATATATGGTCATATGTATTATATTGGCTTATTTCGGTGAACAAAACAATGTTAGATAGATGTGTAATTCAAGTCATAGAATAAAATGCTCACTGGTGAAGATCACATGGTGAAGATGAAGTAGATCAGAAGACTCAGAAGTGTTTCACAGGTAAAAACATGCACACACATTATATTTACACAAGAGAAAGAGTTTATCATATTAGAGTGTGAGAAAAAAGAATGAGTAAAAAATTACTTAGTATGAAAAATTTTAATTCAAGATTAATTGGGATTAATAAAAAAAATTGAAAATTCTTGAATTTCAATAATGTAGAAACACTGCAGCGGTACTGTAGCACTTATTGTAGCAAATAATTGATTGATCAAAACAAGTGATCATTTTTTGTAGCAATTTTCACAAAACAAAACTAAAAATTGCCAATTGATCGTTTGAGCCATTCCGAATTGAATACGATTCCTATTCAAGGTCTAACACCTAAACTGACTTATTTAGCTATAAAATAGGTGTTTTGAATATGGGAAAAGAGAAGAGAAACCATTATTAGTATAGAGAGAGATTGGTGCGTCAACTCTATTGGGTTTTGAGAGTTTAGAGCTTTACATTGGCTACATGCTTTGAAGATCAATTCAATTAGCCAAAAGTGAAGTCTTTCACAACACAACACACAAGAGCTTAAGGAGTTGCAGCAAAGTTCTTCATCAAAGAGTGATTGAAGAATCTCAAGAGGTAAATCAATAAACAAGGAAAAAGCCCTTGGTTGAGTTGTTAGAAAAAAAAAGACAAAGATAAAAACACGAAGAGGGAAAGTTTCAAGGATACAAAGAGGAAGAATTGAACGCCAATATCATCAACAAGGGAAGATTCAACAAAAGGGTTTGTGTCAAGTCTTAAGGTTGGTTAGCTATTTTGAGTTTTGTAAGATTTATATTGTTCTAGAGTATTGATTTAGCCTTGGATTGAGGTGTTGTGATTTTTAACCCTAGTTTAGGTTTTCCACGTTAAATCCTTGTGTGATGTTACATATTTTATGGTTTGATTGTTGATAGATTAATCATTAATACGTATAGTCATTAGATTTTTTGTTGTTTACACTACATAAAAAAATTCTACGCAGTGAAGCTAAATCTCGTAGTCTTTATCTTTATTAGATAATCGAACTAGGGGTAATGTAGTAATCCTGTTATGTTGACTAGATGACCATATCTCGTAGTTTTTTTTGTTGAAAATCTTTATATTATTACCTAAATCTTTAATTTTTTTCATGCATGACTTATTTGTCTCTAATTTCTCCTAAAATTCATTCTCTAATAATATTATCTTACCTAGAAGACTACTTTTCTCAGTTTGAAGCATCAAGTTTCTCATTAGTATACTTAAGTTCATTCTCTATAGACCTATATTTCTTTTTTTCTCAAGTTCACCCTTCAAAGTTTTAACCTCTTTCTCTAGTGAATCTTTGCATTTAGCCAATTAGAATTTTTTAATAGAAATTGAATCAATTGTCTCCATATTAGCTTTTACAATTTTCTCTAACTTCTTATTCTTTTTACCGCATTCTATGACTTTCCTAAAAAGCGTTTCAGCATACAAATTTTCATGATCACTAGAATAAGAATTAGACATGATGAATCAATCAAGTAAACAAGTTCTAGCAAATACACACAATTGCCAAATACATACCTTATGGAAGAATAAGCAAGCTAACCTTAATCTTGGCAAGTCAAGCACAATGGCAAGTCAAGCACAATAGCAAGTGATTCAAGCATGAAAAATAATATAGATTTTACAGAAATTACAAGAAATAAGATTGAAACCCTCAACTACTACTTATGGGTTTAGTATCCATCATGAATCAAACAGATCACCATAGTGCTCCTAAAACTAGTACCTTCTTTTTGATGCTGTTAAAACTCGTACTTTAAAAAAGTAAGAATTAAGAGATGACTTCTTTCTAATGCAGGAATTTTATATAGCGAAAACCAAATCAAAATTCTAAGCACAACCTATGATTAATCTATCAATCAATCCACAAAATCATGCAACCATCACACAACAATTTTCATATGGAAAACCCCAAATAGGGTAAAAAATCACAACCACCTCAATAGGCAAATCAACGTACTAGACAGCTAGAACTTACAAGACCCAAGAACAATCAACCAACGTCTTGACTTGATATGAATGAAAACACATTTTCTTTGTTGAGTCCTCCTTCATTTTTGGCCTTTAAGATTCTACTTCCTCAAATCCTTGAGGCTTTCGCTTTTTGTGTTCCATCTTTGCCTTCTTCTAGTTTCTCAATCAACGATGCCTTCTTTAATTTCTAACTCTCATTTGAGTTTCTTTAATCACTCCTTGATGAATAAATATATTACACCTCTTCAAGTTGTGTGTGAGTGTTTGTGCAATCACTCTTGGATCATTCACCCATTAGAATTATCACACAAACCTATGGTGAATCAATGCAAACTCTAAGCAAAGTCTCTCTCTTTTTTCTTTCAAAATAATGTTTTCCTCTTTACTATTTCATTCACACCTAGGTTTTTTTATAGAGTCTCAAATTGGCTTGGGTTAAAAGAACCCAACTTGGAAAGGACTCTATTGCAAAATCTAAAGTAGGTAATTTTTTCATTAAATAATTGAACAGTTCTAGAAACAATTGATCATTTACCCTTTCTATTTGAACAAAATCTCAAAGTGATTGATCCTTTACCTAGGTGATTGATTGTTTTGTCCCTTGGGTAGAAAATCTAAAACTGGGCCATTAAGTGATCGATCCTTCTATTTGTGTGTTCAAAATAGATCAATCTCTTATGAACCATTTTGATATTTTTCACCATCTTTTCCCAAAACACTTAAAATCACTCATAGGGATTATTTATATCAAAATCAAGGTGATTTGTGCATGTGAGTGTGTTAATTACCTTTAAATTCTAACACTCAAAGTAGTCTTCATCCCTTGAAACTTTTAAAACATGTTTACTTCTATTTTTCAAGTCCTTCAATTCCAAAAGTGACTCGATTACCATACTAATCTATTAAGACCTTAAGACTAACAACATTCAACATATTTTGACATTGTTTTATTTATCGAAATCAGCCAATTTACAATACATATGCCTCATCTCTTCTTTCATGGATCTTCAATTACAAAACCAAGCAATGATCACAATGTAAAGAAACTCGAGCTCAACTTGAACTCCAAATTTAAGTTTCAAGCTCAAGCCCTAATAGACTAAAGATCGATTATTAAAGAATATACGAGACATATGTGTTATAAATTGACTGATTTCAATCAAATAAACAAAGTGAAAACACTTTGTACATTTTAGTCTTAAGAGTCTAATTTGATTAAGTGTTGTAATTAAGTTGGATTTGGAATTGGACTTGAACAACATGACCAGATGCATTTTGAAGGTTCAAGGTAAAAGACTACTCAGAGTATTAGAATTTGAAGGCATATTTTCGCACACTCGTGTATACAAATCACTTACTGTTAATTGAAAAAATCCTTAGGAGTAATTTTAAGTGGAAAAAGAGGTTAAAATTTTCAAAAATTGTTCTTCACAGATTGATCATTTATGAACAAATAGTTTGGAAGATCAATAACTTAATGATTCAGTTTTTAGATTTTCAACCCTAGGGACATGGAGATTTTTCAAACTCATTTTTCTATAAATCCGACAATGGAAACAATTTTTTAAAAAACTTTCGACAAAATATCTCGGAGTGAGAACCACTCATTTTTTAACATAATAATATTCAAATAAGAATATCATAATATTCAAGTCTAAATCACATCACAAACCAAACAGGGTCTTGCCCGAGTATATGTCATACACACAACCAAAAGTTCAATTAATAAAAGTATTATCATCCTTTTCGTTACACTTGCTGAGCAATCAACTTATCATCTTTTCCTTGTACACCAGGTCTCCTACTTGTTTACTCTTTAAGTGAACCTACATCACGAGGATGTTGAGTGTACAAATATACCTAGTGGGATGACTAAACAAAAACTATATAATGACAATATACAACAATTTAAAGAAAAATACAATAATAATTCATGCAACACAAACATCTATCAAGTAAAAGCAAAGCCATAAATAAATAATAACATAATCACTTTAACACTGTGACAACACCCTAAAGTCTATTTCCCTCACCGAGGTGCACACGTCGACAAAGGGTCTCTATAACATGATAGTCATGTTTAGGAGTCCAATCTCCTTCTCTAGACTATGAACTACTTACAAACTCAACCTTGGTCTTTTTTACAGCCTGCCCATCCCATCTACTCCATGAAGCAAAGGCCCACAAGGGCTCATAGACCCAAGTGGTTGAGATATCGACTTCTATGATTATCAAAACCTTATGTATTGCATTGTGGTGGACCAATTATCTTTTTGTCCTTTGATATGTTCGAACATAACTCTTAGGCCAGGGGGGCAGCTCTACATATGACTCCCACTTTTGGAGAGTAGGAAGGCCATTATCATTTTTCATACCACACCCTACTGTCTACATGGCTAAGACGAGACATTTTTGGAGTCAACTAGACACTAGGATCTTTTGTCCTTGGGTATTGAAATACAACAGTTAGGGGTGAATATCCATCACAAGGATTCACATATGCATTAGGGCTTACTTACCCTTATATAATACATATTTAACATCATCTATGTATGTCTTATTGTAAAACCTCACACAAGCTCTTGTGAGGTTGATACTTGTAGGGTTATCTTTGCAGAACCATCATCTGTAAGGTCCCTAATTTTTCTACGATTTTTTGAAATTTTCCTGCTATTTTTTTGGTCATTTACAACGGGAAAATGTGACACTTCAGCATATTTGTATATTTTACCCCGTATTTATACCCATAGAGTCGGGTGTGGGGCTTAGTCGTAGGCCGCGGGCCTCGTTGCACGCTTATGGCATAAATTTTAGAGGTACAACGCGTAACCGGGAGGTGAACGCGTATTGAGGACATAGATGAAAAAATTAAAAAGAAGTTACATATATATATGAATCCATCGATCATATTCCAAAATGAGTCCAATAACTTTTTTCATGTCCAGTGACTTTTGTGAGAACCCGAGTAAGATTCCGGTTACTCTGTTCTCCCTCCTCCGTCATTGGATTTCACCAATTCTTGTTAGGATCCTCTTTGCCTCACCGCCACAAGTCTGTAGTTACGGCTATGACCGCCCCCATGGCCTTTTCGGTCCTCCACGAGGTACCGAACTTTTCTTCGGTTTTTTCTCCTCCAAATCTCATTTTTGAGCCGTGGGGGTGCGATTTTGATATTGTTTATGGCCACCCTCGACTAGACTTATGTTTAGTTGGCCACTAGGAGCCCATAGGTGCTGGCTAGAGCCGCTGCCATGTTTTCTTTGCTCCACTATGAGCTATTGGTACTTTAGTTGCTTTTTATTCACATTTTCATCTTACTGTCAGGAGCATATTTTTGAGATGCCAGTATTTCCGGTCATCGTCCGGCCACCGAACGAATCCATCCAACCTACCTCGACCTAGTGTTGGTAGGGGGTTACTGTTTCCAACCCCGTTTCACCTCTATTGTCTTGCTCCACCCATTAGACGCTTTGGGTGCGTCTCTGGTTGTTTCCATCGACGAGTAGTGGGTCATTTGGCCATCGTGGGCTCTGCCTCGGCTCAGCGACATTGAGGGTCAGCCCCACTTGGTACGATTATACCTCTGCTTGAAATGGGCCGCTTGCCTTTGCCCTACACCGTGCAAGATGCATAGCTGCCCACACCAAATGTGTTGGTTTGGGTGGCGATTGGCGATGTTGCCGCTTTGATTAGCCACCACTTCCTAGCCCTAGCTCTGTTACCCCTTTGTGGGGCCTTGGGCCGCCACCGTCTGATCCATCCCCCCTTAGAGTGGCACTTTTTGGCCTCGTGTGAATGTGGCCACGCATGCGTTTCTAGGTTTAGGCGCCATATTTGTGCCGCCTGACCATCGGATGACTCTGTCACCATTTGAGTTGAGCACTAGAGTCTCCACCACCTCTCCTATGTCCTCAAGCATTGCCCCACACTCTCCGCCCTTATGTGGGCCCTTGTTGACGCGAAATCATTGTTGTTGAGTGCTGTCCATAGCTGATTTTGATGTCTTGTAGCTGGCCGTGTACGTCTCAGCCACCGGCTGATCTTCAGTGAGCACACCATCGACTTCTGGTCACACTGCCACTTATGTTGGCACGACATTTCTCCCGGCCACCCTAGTGTGCCACCTTGGGTTGCGGATTTTGTTGCATTGACTTCTGACACCTCGTTTGGCCGTGATTGTTTCTGGCACTTCCTAAAATCCTCAGGATAACAACTCTCTCAACTTGGCAAAGCTTTTGGCTGCCAACTCCGCCACCGCCATCGTGTGCTTGCCATCAAATGTCATGATTACGAGGTAGGGGTGCTTTGAACTCGAATCTCATGATAACATGCTTTGAATGAGTAACAGCATGCTAGGATTGTATGATTCAATGTTTTGGTTGCTAAATCATGATCTGTTTGCATGATGTAAGAGGATATATTATGCAATGTTGAAATGCATATGACATGCATGTTGGCTGTAAGTATGTTGGATATATGTATGTATGTGCTAGTGATGGCTAGCATGTATGTTTGTAAGCTTTGTATGTGGATTGAGTATGTGCTAGTGATGGCTAACGTGTTTGTTGGTAAGCTTCGTATGTGGATTGAGTATGTGCTAGTGATGGCTGGCGTGTTTGTTGGTAAGCTTCGTGTGATTGAGTATGTGCTAGTGATGGCTAGTATATTTGTTGGTAAGCTTCGTATGTTGATTGAGTATGTGCTAGTGATGGCTAGCGTGTTTGTTGGTAAGCTTCGTATGTTGATTGAGTATGTGCTAGTGATGGCTAATGTGTTTGTTGATAAGCTTCGTATGTATATGTATGCGCTAGTGATGGCTAGTGAACATGTTTGTAAGCTATATATGTATGACAGTATGTGTATGTTATATGTATGTGTGATAGACATACTTATGTGTGATGGCTATTTGCCTATATTATGGATATGTTTATGTGCATGTGGGCAGAGGTATGGGCTATGGATGGTAAGAAGTGGCAGTATTTGGTATGGATTTGAATATGGATGTGTAAGCGTATGACGGGTGATAGAGGATATGAGTATGACGGGCGAGGATTAGAATGGATCAGTTTGGGTTGGATAGTATGTTTCAGAGATTATCAGACAGTAAGAGTGTGCATAATTGTACAAGCATAATGTATAGATTATGAAGTGAAAAATAAACATAATAAGTGAGGTATAAGTAAGAGGGTGATAATTGGGTTTGGCTCTAAGGAGCTTAGTTTGATGATGTACATGTAAGATATTTTGGCCACAAGGTGGATGGCAGAGTATGTAAGATTGTAAGGATTTGATGTATGATGAGTTGATCATGATATGGACAAGTTAAGTGAAGTCTACTGCCCTGACGAACTAGGGTTTTGGGTTGGGATTAGCTTCGGTTTGATCAGTGGAGCACAACATGTTTGAGTACTTGTGTGGCATAATTGTACCGCAAAACTTACTTAATTCAAACTTGAATTATAATAAAGCTAATGATAGCATTGTGAGTTTGAGACCTGAGGGTTCGACAGATTTAAGTTCTGTGTTTGAGCTAGCTGATAATAAGTTGGCTGAGCATTTCTCATGTCTTGCTATGATGTTTATCTTGTAGGATGTTGTCTGTGTGCTATATAGAACATTAGATGTCTGATGCTCTGTTGAGAGTGATATATGTTTTCGATTTAGTCTATGTATTGTATGAAGCCCAGACGTCGGATGCTTTGTTAAGAGCGAAGTATATTTTCGATTTGGTCTGTATGCTGTATTAAGCCCAGATGTTTGATGCACTATTGAGAACATTGTATAATTCCGCCCAAGAGTGACAATGTATGTTTCAGCCCAAGAGTGACACTGGCACTATAAGACCCATTATGGTGAGCGATTATATGGTACTATAAGACCCATTATGGTGGGCAACTATATGACCCCTTATGTGTGGGTATTTATGTTTGCGCACTCAGGTAAGTAGTATCATGTACTTACTCTTACCTGTTTGATCCAGTGCCCCATGAGCATTTGTGTGCCTTACCTTCGAAAAAGTCCATGGCATCTAGTCACTACCTGAAGGTTAAGGTGATGCCCTAGTAACATTCTTTTCCATTTGACGTTGAAGCTTATTAGTTGTAATGAGCTTCAGTGGTCGATAGTATGAGTACGACTGTAAGAGTATGTGTATGAGTACGACTGTAAGAGTATGTGTATGAGTACGACTGTAAGAGTATGAGTATGAGTAAGACTGTAAGTGTATGAGCACGACTATAAGAGTATGAGTATGTGTATGACTGTAAGAGTATGAGCATGATTATCAGAGTATGAGTATGCGCATAATTGTAAGCGTATGTTCTGAGTAAGATAGTAAGTGTATGATTTTGAGTAAGACTGTACGAATAAGGTTGTACAAGTAAGATTATACGAGTAAGGTCATACAAGTATGTGTAAGTTATATGAGTAAGCATATGATTGCACGAGTAAGGTCGTACAAGTATGTGTATGTTGTATGAGTAAGTGTACAATGGTACGAGTAAGTTTGTAAGACCCCGAATAAGGGTGTTTGTGTAAGTTTGATGCGATTATTTGTTTGACATACTTGTATGCATATGAGCATGATTATGATATGCCTGTTTGTTCATGCTTGAGTTGCATGAACGCATCTATGTATGGATTTACAAAATTTGCTATTTAGAACTCCACTACTTAGTATTTTCCTACTGAGTATGAAAATACTCATTACTTTACTTTTTAGCCCCGTTGTTTGGGAGGCTTTTGCAGGTTTGTGTTGAAGAGCTCCTGGAGATGGATGCTCATTTCCATGGTGTATTGATTCCCTTGAACTCAAGTATACACTTGACTCATTGTGAGTATTATTTGTACCACGATCCGATGTATTGGGTGAGATGAGAATTAAGATGTTTATATATTCTAGACTTTAGTTTAGATTAGACTGTGGACTGTTATGGGACTTACACTCAGGGACGTTTGGGAGAGATTTGTATTTAAATTCTATGATCATAGCAATTTATTTGTACAGTTGTTTTCGAGTAGCGCCTGAGGATGTTTGGTTTGGCTGTATGATGTTTGATCGAATGAGTAAAAATTTGTATGGGAAAATAGATGTGTTATGTTTTAAATTATAAAACTGTTTTCAGAGGTTTTGTATTCGTCATTTTTCTTGATTTATAGCATTTATATTGCAAAAATTTTCTGTGAATTTTGAGAAAAATGTATAAAAAATCTCAAGCGTTACATCATCAAAGGCGGGTATGGGACCAAGAAGAATAGATAGTAAATCATGAGGGTTTGCTCTATGTGAATTTTTGGCCGATTTTAATATGTCAAACCTACTTATCAAGGCTGGTCAAAATTTTAATCCTAAGTGAATGACCCAAAATTGATAAGGTTAAATATTAGAATTCCACAAAATTTAGTTGACCCACATCATCAAAACAAATCTTTGAATCCTAATTAGTCTCACTACTTTTTGTGACTTATATGAAACCAAATTAAAAAAATATAATCTCAATTATTAATTTGAAGGTGAAAATAAATGATGTGATGAAAGGGGATCATACATCTAAATGGCCCAAATTTTACATACCCCTATAATTTATGGTACTTATTCAATTTACTTGGGTCCCGTTCTCTATAAATATTGGAAATACCCACATCTAGAAAATAAATCCCACAAAAGTTTGTGTGAGGTTGATTTTATGTTAATTTTTCTCTCTCACTATATATATAATATGAGTAAAATAGAAATTAAGGGCAAAAGATATAAATAAAATAGTATGGAAATAAAATTAATTGTCACCCAATATACTTTATACTGTTTCTATCTTAAATTTATATCTCTCTCAAAAAAAGTTTGGTCTAAATTAATAGCTTCATTTAAGTGGTTGAGTATGGAAATAAAATTAATTGTCATCCAATATACTTTATACTCTTTCAATCTTAAATTTATATCTCTGGTCTAAATTAATAGCTTCATTTAAGTGGTTGAGTGCTACAAAAAAGTGTCATAAGCATTTTTTTCTTAAACGCAGGTCTCACTATTTAATAAAATATATTATTTTTAAATATAATTATTAATATAAAACTGATGAAGTATAATAATATGATATGATACAATCCACTCACATTTTTTTATAATGAAGTTCCCTTTTAGACGAAATTGACGTCTAGTCCTAAGAGCAGGCTTTATATGATACTAGTAAGAAACTTGTGAAATTAATTTAAAGGTCATGTGATATTATTTTTTAGATAAAATTACCCTTCTTCCAGCTTCTTCTACCTTCTAGTTTCTTTCATTTTCTCCTTCTTCCTTCCACCTTTGTCCAGATCCTTAATCCCTTTTTTTCTTCTTATGCTTCTCTTTCTTTCAGCAAAGATCTCATCTTCTCATCCCTCTTCCTTGCCATCCTTAGCTACCTCCTCCTCGCCCTTGGGGGCCACCTCCTCAATAGCCATCGAGCCAACCTCCCCCTAGGACCTAAACCTTAGCTCGTCTCCGGCCCAACCTCCTTCATCTTGGCCCATCTCTAGTCCAACCTCCCCCACCTTGGCCCCACCTCCCACTAGAACCTAGCTGCACTCACCTGCACCTACGGCCTTCTCCTCAGCCTTAGCCTCGGCTCCATCCTCGTTATGGTTGCTGCTTCCTCTCACACTATCTCGGTCTTCCTTAAGACTCACAATGTTAACTTCTCCTCTTGGTCGGTGTCTTCAACATAGGTGACTTCATCCTGGTCCTCAACTGGCTCGGCCTCTAGGGCATTGCCAAAAAGATGAAGTGCCTTCACTGTCGCTTTGACTCCTTCCTCTCTCGCATTCTCAATGACCACCATGGTTCCTCCGGCCTCCACCACAAGCGCTACCAGGACATCCTAAAAATACTCTCTTTGTATACAACAGAGTGAGTAAATCTCCATGGAAAGCTATGAAGATGTCCGACTCTAGCACCTCCAGCAAGCTACATTGCAGCAACTATACAAAGGAAGAAGACTATAAAGGCAAGGTGAGGTGAATGGAGAGGGAGAGGAGAGTGGGGGAGCGAGGCGTGATAAAGATGAGAAGAGGTTGGGCGATAAGATCAAAAGGTGGAGGTGGTTGATGATAAAAACTGAGGTGAAGAAATTATTGAGTGGGCAGCGATGGGGAGGCGAGGCGGCGAACATAGATGAAAATGAGGACAACATAATGAGAATAAAAAAAAAAAAAGACACTGGCTGGGGTACTTTTGTTTAAATATAAATTTTAAAATTAATAAAAAAATTTGTAGTTAACGTCCGCGACCCCTTGTTTTTATAACTATGGTCCCGTTAAAAAGACTCTTTATATTCCTGCGTACAAATTTTCTTAATTATAATTATAATTATAATAAATCCTTGTGCCATTGGACAGTGGAAAAGAAGGAACAACACTGAAAAAGCGTTCTCCGACCTTTTGAAAAACAGTCTCTCTCATACATGAAGCTCACGCACGGCCGCCCCCCCAAGGGTTGCCATACGAACTCGCTCTCCCTCTTCCTCAAATCTCCTCTTGCCGCCTCCGCCTCTCTCCCTTCTACCTAAATCACTCGCCGCCCGCTGCAGGGTACACTTCTCTCTCTCCTCTCTCTCTTTCTCACGGGAGCTGATGCTCAGCTTTCAGGACAACGGATCGGGGCAGGGGAAGGCCCTTGATCGGGATCAGGCCGTGTAATTCTTTTGCTCTATATTTTTTGAAACTTATTGCTCTTTAATTGTTTGAAGAAATCATTTGGATGTAGCAGAGATCGATCCATTTCTTGTGCAGTTGTTGCGTTTGAGTCGATTATGAAATAGGGAATCGACCGTTTCTTCTTCTTCTTCTTAACATTTTGGATGATTTTTTCAGGTGGGTATTTAGTTTGGCACCTTTAATGTGATTTTTTGGTGTGCCTGAATTGGTTTATGATTGTACTTTTAATCTATGACGAAGTTGCTCTATGGGATTATCTTATATGTTTTGTATTATGCATCATCATACGAGTCTTATTCTGTGTTGTTTGTTTTAGATACTGGCTTAGTACAAGTTACTTGTGCGAGAGTACGTGTTCCACGCCTTGACAATTTCCTTTTTATTTATTTCGAAGAACAATGGTATGGTATCTTGGTGACTTGTGAGCTCTGTGATTAAATCATTTCAGAACTGTGTTTCTATAAATATGGAATTATCCATGCAAATAACATTGTATTATACATAAAGGTGTTTGATCTGGATTTGTGAATATAATTTAAAACTGATCTCTTGGCATCAAATTTATTCGACTGTGACCATGGAAACGAGTGTGTCCAAGAGTTGAAAATATATATCAATTTTCTACTTTCAAATCCTTACATAGACCGCTTATGGTGTTATGATTCTCCATAGGTAGGACTTGGGGTACAACTCTGATGTCAACCACTGTAACAACTTGTATGGTGTCTGTTTCAATGATTTCTGCTTTTGAAATTTGCTACAAATATTGTAGGTTATCGGAGAGTTTGTGTAACTGTTTTTTTAATCACTTTTTTTTGTTTCAACGCTCTCTTAGGAAAATGTGTTGGTATATATATTTTTTTTTGGATTCTTCCATTCAAGATTAATCATTTACATGGTTAGACGATGCTTATTTTCTTTTCTTTTTTATTTCTTTTTTTTCTTAGTAAAAGGATTTCGAAGAAGGCTTTTGGTATTTCCTAGGGAGTAATTTGATCCTTCTTAGCAACGGTAATAGTTATCAAGGTTTCCTCTTTAATCTCCATTTTCAAACAAAGCTTGATCATGTATATCGCATGCCCACTTTGTCCTTGCGTGGTCCTCCCAGTATCAAAAAGTATTCTTTAAATTTGGTTTTCTAATTTTACCCATTCTTTATGATAATCCAAGTCTAACTAGTGGAGGGAAAGGACAGCTTACTATGTTCGCTTCCAACTTGCATAGGTTTCTGAGTTTTGACTGGTAGAGAGCTAGTACCCAGCATTGACCAGAAGTATTTTTTCTTCTAACAATGGGTTCTTCTAAGTTTTGTCACCTTTGAATCCTCATCATTAGTTAGGCCCGATTTAGCTAATTCTTCTCAGAGCATAGCTTCAAAGAAGCAGTAATTTCTTAGACGTCAGGAAATTTGTGTATCTACTGGCTCTGCTGGTTGCTGTCTCACCTGATGAATAGAAAAATTTCATTGTCCAAAGTCTGAGTGAAGGTCGTGGTCTAGGATGAAAACCCAATAAAGAAAAGGAAAAGAGATTTTTGTTTCTGCGGTATAACTGCGTGTGTTATTTGCCTATTACTAAAACGGTAAAAAATTATCATGTAGTTATTATAAAAATTGACTAACATTAAATAATAGATTTTTTCTTACAAATCTAAAAGTTGTATTACATGAGGTTAATGGTGGCACTGGAGAAGATGGGGCAGATGTGGGTGTGGAGGTGGTCTACCTTGGAGGATGCCTTGCCAAGCCTGTAGGGTTGCGGATGTGGCGGAGAATACATTGTGTGATATTGTTACAATGTGAAGCCACAACCACCATACTGCTTCCCTACCAGCTACCAAGTGATGGAAAAGCAAGTTGGTGGATGGGCTACCTGTAACAAATCTCGGACAATAGGGTAGTGGTTAAAGAGGACAACATGTACCTACCTGAGGGCAGTATTTTAAAGAAGTGAGATGAGGTTCATGGGATTCCACTCCCAAAAGGTGAGGTGTAAGCCTCATGTGAATGAACACTTAATAATGTTACCATATTCACACAGTTGATGTTAAATGCCAAGAATGATGATTCTCCAAGAAATGTAAGTTTTTTTATACATGGCAATTACTCATTGCACAAATGAAAAATTCTCAAAGAATTACAATTCTCAGAATTGCAGTTCTGCTGTCACCCAGATACTCATATATTGCCTACGTGGAGGGGAAATGATGAGAAGACTGCTTATAAAGGGAACCCTGTGTACAAACCTTGATGGATGGGGTCTCCCTTGATTATTAGGGGCTTGTGGGTTAGGGTAGTTACCCTAAGTCCTTGCCAACCATAATTAAATTTGGAAAGAAGTGAAGATTTTTATAAAAGAATTGAAAAAATGAAAAACAAGTTTACCGCCTAGTTGAGGCACGCCTCAAGCATGACTTCATAGCCTTGAGTGTATTAGGTACACACCTCAAGGGCTTGGTGCCTGGGCTCATTGCATCGTAGGAAATTTTTGAATGCCTTTTTCTTGGGGATGGTCACTCCTGGGAAATGCTTTTTAAAACATTGCATGAAAAGTTCCTCTTCTGTTCCATGATCCAATCCTTTGGTCGCAGATCCATTGTGTATTCTCCAGCTTCTATGGTCTTGTGGGCAAAGTACTTTTGTTTAATTTAATCTGCGTAAAAGTTCTAAGTGGTTTTGTTGTTGTCATCAAGGCTAGTTGTTACCATCCTTGGGAAGGATCAACCATTATGTAAGAAGTATCATGTGTCTTGAATGAATGTTGATTGAGCTTTGAGTAGAGGAATTTACGCGTAGACGATTTTTTGATGCTTTAAATGCTAAAGGTGTCAATATATATGAACAAACTCATTCTTTATCTTGTTGACATGAGTATTTTGCTTACTTTTTACTGTTGTGTTTCATGCAATTACATTATAATAATGTATTTTCAAACAGGAGTTATATAGTGTTCTCAGTGTGATGTGATCTTCTTAGATGCCATCGCCAAATTTAAGGTGCTCTGCTGTTTCTGATGTAATGGACTTAGAGCAGAAGGAAGGACATGCCTCACTTGATACTTTCATTAGACAAGCTGTTGGGAAGGAACCTCTGTTCTCTTTTTCACAAACTGGTGAAAGTCCTATCCAGTGGATCCAGTTACTGCATGCCTTAGATCAGCAAGGAAATGGCAAGCTTTCTAAAGGTCCAAAAGTTGAAAATGTATTGGAAGGGAAGGACAGGAGCAAATTGGAACTATGCAATGGTGCCGCTTCAGTCACATCGAAAATGAATGGTATCAAGGAGCAAGTTTCCTCTGTAAAAGGTAATGGAGCCACTGTAAAGGGAATAAAGGCCCCCCCAGACCACTTGCAAACACTCAAAATTCCTGAAGCAGTTGTGGCTTTTGCTCAAGCTGCTGCAAAGGCCAACGGTGAGCCTGAAAAATGTATGTCAAGTGTCATAAAGCAGGTATTTCTGGCATTAGTGACCATAGGTTTTGATGATTGAAGTGAAGGCACTAATATTGAACACAATTTTTTATTTTTGAAATTGTTATAATAGATCTTCCTGGATGGCCTTTGTTGTTCCCTCCAAAGCCACAGTTGCAGAAGTGTGACAAGTGTTTGAGAGAATTTTGTTCTCCTATTAACTATCGCCGGCATGTGCGTGTTCATCGACGGTTGTTAAACATTGATAAGGTATACAGTTATTGCCTTTTATTTTTACATTATTTTCTTGGCATTAAAAGTTTACATGGAACAATTTAATGGCTTTTTTACGGGAAGTAAAATGTTCTTTACGGTATACACATATGTTGCATGAGAAAAAAAAAATCTTCAGGTGATAGATTTCTTCTCTCCATCCCTGTGTGTACATGAAGCTTTCTACAATCTCATCATTCTTTTTCCTTGAAGACTTATTTGTCTTATTTGTCAATGTTTTATTTGATATTTGTATTGTAGTATATTACCAGTTTGAGTTTGTGATCCATGGTTGGTATTTTGTAGGACTCTCGCAAGAAGAGGGAGTGTTTGGGTGCTTTCTGGGATAAGGTATATTTTCTCAAGCTTCCTTTCTCATGTTTTAAGCTAGGATAAAGCTCATTAAATTGGGTTGTTTCAGCTTTCTGCAGATGAGGCAAAGGAACTTGTATCATTTAAGAATGTGACACTTGAGGTGACACCCTGATTGAATGTTATTTTTCCATCTTTTATGGTCTTCCCTATTTTTATTGTGCAGGGAATGAAATAGTAATATGATCTTTTGATTTGCTGACAATATACTAATTTTTAAACATTGTGATTTAGGATGTTACTGGACCCTCAATTTTACGGGCATTATCATCACTAGTTCGAAAACTGGGCTTTTCTTCTTTGCCTCAAACTTACATAAAAGCTGGTGCAGAACTCTTGGTAGGACTTCCATTTTTACTTTTGGAATTTCGAACTGTACACATAATGGGGCTTCACCTGTGTGCTGATTTACTCCTGCTTTATGTAGGATGTTGTTCAAGCTAGGCCTACTAGGATTCCCATATCATCCCATGAATTGTTTGCAATACTTGATGATGCCAGTGAGAAGACCTTTTTGTGTGCCGGCACAGCTGTATCTATGCAAAAATTTGTATTTGATGGTGAAGCTGGGAAAATTGCTCTTGAAATGAGGAACTTGGTTGCCTGTACTAGCTTCCTTATTGAGCAGAAATTGGTGAATATCTTCTTGAACTCTAAAATTTTGAATCACATGAGGTGTTCTGTTTTTTTTTTGGGGTTACATTTTCTTGTTGTATTCTTCTTTTTAGGTTGTTTCCTTTTTTTTCTTTTTTCGAGGGGAAAGGGATCAGGGTCCAGTCCTGTTCGGCTCTGGCTCCCTGGCCGCAGAACCATGATCTGATGGTCAGGGAATTACAGCTCTGTCTAGGCATCCTCATTTTATATTGTAGCACTGTGAAAGATCCATTGCAATGATATAAATTGGAAAATACAAATCCTCTTTAAAACTTTCCTCATGTTGGTTCTCCCTGCAGATTAAAGCATGGGTTGATGATAAAGATGCTGAAGCACTTAGATGCCACAAGATGCTTGTTGAGGAGGAAGCAGCAGCCCAGAGAAGGTTATCTTATTTTGTAGTTTTAATATTAAGCTAAATAAAACTGGTAACATATTAAAGAAATTATTAGAAGGGACTCTTTTATATGCATGGTTGGCCATCTCAGTTTCGGTCCCACCAGAATTGGCCAAAAATAAGAGATCTTGGAGAATGAATTGGATGCTGCTCCACTCCCTCTTCTTTTTTTGTTTGAGGAAATGCTAATTTCACATGTAATTTTTTTTAATAACAATTTTCTCATGTAAAATTGATCTGTATGCAGTACATATATCAAGTTTGTTTGTTGGTAAAATTACCGATATGTATTTGTATATGTATATATGCACAATCCATAATTTTTATACACAATCTATAAGTTAATAATAAATTATAAAAAGGAAAATAGGTGTGAATCTTGGCTGAGATTCTCTCCTTGAGATTTTAGCTGGCTACCTTGGTTAAATGAGATCTTGCTGAAACTGCATTCCCTAGTTGTATGCTTTTAATATGTTATGAACATGTAAGTTTCGTAGCACAATATTGACACAAAATCTGTCTCGTGGATCTGAAGCAAGTTGGAAGAGAATGTACAGTGATGATGATGTTGTTAAGTTTAAGATGGTCATTGGTCTCATATGGTTTCTATAATTTTAGTTATTATAGCTGAAAATTCTTCAGTATATTTTTTACTTAATGCACCTCAAATGTGTTAATTGATATCTTCTTGTTGCTCTGAAAGCTGCTAACTTTTGCCTGTCTTAGGTGTATTGCCCAAACTCATCAAGTTTTACTATTTGCCTTTGGTACAGGCAAGCAGAGTTGCAGGAGCGGAAGAGGTTGAAAAAACTCAGGCAAAAAGAACACAAAGCAAAGGAGCAGTCGAGCATACCACAAACAGTGGCAGAGTGCAGAGAGAGTTCTCCTGACACTGTGGTGAACATGTCTTTTTCCATTATAACATCCAGCCAGGAAGCTGTCTCTGATACAGACTCCAACTCCCGAGAAGCATTAGATGATAATCAAGCATATTTAGGCTCTGTCCAGTCAGCTGTACGACTTGATTCTGGGCACCAGCTTGGAACCAATGAACATGAGCAGATGAAATATGCAGATACTGGGGGTGACTCCAAAGTTTGGAAGCAAGTGGAAAGTGGTGTAAGGCATTTAACAGGGCCTCGGAGATTGGCTCGGAAATCTTCAAGAAGTAGTGGACCATATCAGATCCATTTTGCTCAGATTCCAGTTTTCAAATCTTCAATGGTAAAGAAAAGGCCAGGCTCATTAAATGGTACACACAAGGTGTGGACCAGGAAGTCTAAGCTTGAAGCTGTAGGCAGAGACTCAGAGCTAAGTGCACATGAGGGGTTTAGATCCCATGTAAATCAAAATGATAAATGTGAGGTTTTGATTGGCTCTATTTCGGTTGCACTTGAAGAATGCAGTGCCGTTGATCATATATCTGTGAGGCAAAAGAGCAGCAAAGAGAAATTTACAGTGCCAGATAGCAGTGTTCAGCATGTTAATATTCTGTCAAGCAGAAAACTTTGGAGGCCAGTTGGGCGATATGATCTTGGAGCTCCTGTCATGGCTCAGGAAAATATGTTAGAGTCTGAAGTAGATTTCTTATCTGTGAAGGACACTGTTCCAGGGGTGGATGTTGCAAGCGCAGCTATTTTTAAGCCATTTTCAAGGCATGCTGCAGAAGTTTTTCTTCTTCAGAGTAAGAAACTCTTTCTCTTTGTGTCTTTGATGCTATGAGGATGCTTTAGGTACTTTCTTGTTACTATTGATTCGGCAGTTGGACATAATCTTGGTTGCACACTTGGGTGTGTTCATGTCTTGCTCATGTATATGTTTATATGTTGGAGGAATATTGTTGCTTCATGAAAACATGTTTTCTGCTAGCAGTTTAGAGTTCTTTTACTTGGGACGTTGCCTGTAATCCATTGGCTGTACAATAGTTATATGAGAAGCTGCCTCACTATTTTTGCACGCTTCTACGATTTCCATCTTTGTTATATCCGTTCATGTGTCTTTGCTTCAGATGAAAGCAATGGTTGGCTGCTAAAGTTACAGTAGTCCAGTTTCTTAAAAGGTCATCTGTAATCATTTGCCTGTGCCAAATTTGCTACAAAATGTTCAATTACCATTTCTACTTGTTGCGTTTCTCATTAGAGAATATGTTATTGAAGGTTTTTCTTTATATATTTTATCTTGCAGGATGGAAGGTGGCTATTGCAGGAGAACATGTCAAGTTAGTTCTACCCTTAGGTAATGAGCAGCAGGATTGCCATGATAGTGGAATGCTTGTTGTGAAAGATGAACCATTATTAACAAGTATTGGTCGTAGCCAATGTAGTCCTCGTGGAAATGCTGATAACCAGATGTCCAAATCAAAAGCAACTGAAATGGCAGGGACCATGGAAAGTTTAAACAGATCAAAATTCCAAACGAAGGGTGAAAGAGGTAACAGGTTAAAGTATATACCAAAGCAGAGAAATATTGACTGAATGTGGAAGATTGAGATAGGAAGAGGAAATTTTTTTGGTCCAGTGGGTACACATGCGTGTTGCAGTATTGGTTCCTATACATGATTTTCATAGCAGAGGTTCCAGTTTTTTAGCGAAGGCCTTCTGTTTTATGTATGGATACATAAAATATAGAAAAGGAGAGGCGTGAAGAAGCATTTGCTGCCTTTTCTGTTATCTTGGAACAGTTGAGCGATGCTTGATTAATGTCGTCTGTGGTTTTGCTCCATTGAATTTTTTAATAAAATTATTTGCTTATATTTATTGGTAGCATAGTTGCGTTGCCAGATAAATAAAAACATCCTTGTTGTTTCTAATAAGCATGACTCGCTCTCTTCTTCTGCACTCCTTACGTCAAAAGGATTCACTGCAACTTAGGCCGAATCAGCCAATTGCTGCCATTTTTTTCCGAAGAAGTTATGCAGACAACTAATTAAAACTTTTTGCATGTCCTGAGGTTGCCATGTATATATATGCTCAAGAAGTTAATACGTGTATCAGTAAGCATATGTGCATAACATTAGGCATATATGTGCGTAACATTAGGCATACATTTGTTTCTTCTAGAAAACTATCTGCTGCTATAACGTTGTAGCGAATCCCTTTCAAGGTCGTTGCTATTGCACCATCAGATGTGGATCCTAAAGGGTTTCACTTTGTTGAACTTTGGGGCATCCAAAAGTTACTCTGGTAGTCTACAAATGAAAATGCTATGTCGAACTGTCCAGTCTCCATCATTGTGAATCAGACTTCTGGACAACGTGGAAAATGACCATGTCCGGGGTTTCCGGTATCTGGATTATGTAAGCCTTGGGATGTAAAGGAAGACGTGAAAGCTTGGCGATGATCTATTGCAAAAGCGATTTCCTTTTTATTTTCTGTTGTAGACATGGTTAACGTCAGATGTCGCTAAAGCTCGAGGCTGCCGAGGTTCTGGGTCTCAAATGTCCCACTTTTTCATTATCTTATAAAAACCTACTATCTCAAAGGTGTATGGGCTTGTCATACAGATTTAATGTTTGGCAAAATTATTTCCGGTGTCAAATTAGGTGTTAATTGTCACTCTCCCTCGTCACCGGCTCCAAACCTCCTGTCTCCAACTCCACATAACCTATGGGGGATCCATATGAGCCAAAGGCGCCAAGGGTTTGCAATAATCAGGTAGCATTAGCATACAACCCATCTAGCCATTTTCCTGAAGATTACTGGGCGAAGTATATTGAGATAGTGTGAATTGCATGAATGACATCATGGACTCAGATGTTTGGTATTGAATCTTATTGTAGGGTTGAGTTAAGAATATGATACAATCGATTTAAGGAGAAGGTGTTGAGTCAGTAATTTTGTGCAATTGATTCTATTATCTCTAATACTATTGTAAAATCGATTCTTATAACTGGTGCTTAGAAGCTTACAATATGCATTAGTTACAAGAGTTCACATTGTGCATCAACCACATTTATATGGACCAAATAATATACTCCTTCCATCCTAAATTAATAGCTCCACTTTGGCAAAAAAATTGTTCTATATTAATAGCTCCATTTAGTTAGATTTAAGTAGTTGGGTACTTAAAAAAAATATCATAAGCTTAATTTTCCTTTTCTTAGATGTAGATTTCAATATTTAATAAAAACCACCATTTTTTAAAATATAGCTATTAATGTAGGAGGGAGAGAGTACTAGAATTAGTTTGTCGCTTGTAAAAGTCCATTTATGACCCTAAACAAGCTTCCAAAAATTAGCTTGTCAAGCTCTCCTCCGCTCTTCAAGGTACCGGCTTCAATCCTTCACAAACAAAGAAGTCTTCGAGATTACTATTTTTACACTCGCTTGAAGCAATATATTCAAAACTGTTTTTCCATCAAGAATCTCGAACCTCTCAAGTACTTCTTTAGGATTGAAGTAGCTCACTCCAACAAAGTTACATGCATTTCACAAAAAAAATATGCTCTTGAAATTTTAAGTGGATTAGGACAATTTGGTGCTCACCTTTATGATTTTCTAATGGAAGGACAATTAAAGTTGTCGAATGAAAATGTGGAATTACTTGATGATCCTTCTATATGTCCCCGATTGCTTGGTCGCCTCATATATCTCACCATCAGACAACCAGACATTATATTTTCTATCCACATTAGTGATTCATGCACACACAATTCACATATTGAAGCAGCTATGAGAATACTTAAGTACCTCAAGAACTCGCCAAGTCCAAGGACTATTGTTCTCTTCAACTAGTTCACTTTCCTTGACAACTTATTGTGACTTTGTTTGCTCCAGTTGTCCCATGACTAAGTGATTTGCTACAAGTTGTGGTGTTATGCTTAGACTCACTCATTTGTGGAAGACAAAGAAGAAATCCACAATTTTTAGATCTTTTGGAGAAGCCGAGTACCAAGGCATGGAAAGTGCAAGTTGTGAACTCACTTGGTTAAGATCCTTGCTTCAATATTCCCAAGTTCCTTGTTCACAGCCAACTCTATCATATTGTGACAATAAACGGTGCTCTCCATATAGCTTAGAATATAGTATTTCATGAGCGAACTTAGCACATGGAGCTTGATTGTCATCTCATTCAAAAGAAGCTCCAAGCAAGATTGATCAAGATAGATTATGTACCCACTCTCAACAACTGATAGATATTTTCACCAAACCATTGGGATGAACATAATTCATTCATCTTCACAAGTTGGGTATTCATAATCTACACACTCCAACTTGAAGGAAAGTATTGACAATTGTATATTCCTCACACTACCCGATAATTCACTCCATCATGTTAACAATTGTTTATGTTAGATGTATATAAATTTACAGATTATCACTTAAGGATAAAGTATAAGGCAAATAACATAATATTTAGAGATAAAAAAGGTACCTTGCTCACTTGACATGATGTGTATATATAAATATAAGAGAGAATCAACCAAATATGAATATTCTTCACTTTTCTTGTCAAAAATGGATGGGGAACCTTAATATTGACAAGTGAGTGAAGGGACTAGGCATATATATAGCCTCATGGTGACCCTTCCCATCAAAGGGACACCAATAAATAGCTTCACACACATTCCTTCGAAACAGACCAAGTTAATTGCAAAATTTTATTTTAATTAATGCCAAACATGACTTTTTATTTTTAAAAGACTTTTCATTTCATTCATGACTTTTGGGTTTCCAATGGGATCCACATGTGAGGACACACCAACATTCTCCCACTTGTTCACACATGTGGGTACATGCCATAATGTATACTCCTACTTAGACCCACAAAGGTTGAAGAAATAAAACAAATAGTACAAATTTTAAAAATATTAAAATTCAAAGTTTGCAAACCATGTGAGCTCACAATTTTCAAAAAAAACTTCTTAGTCGTAGAAGGGATAATCCGAATAGGTCGATAAAAAAGTGATTACCAATAATGATCAAGGCAGTCAAAGCACTCATTTATGTAGTGCTAGGACTAACATGATCTCTATATCAATAACCCTACTAACATGACCTGAATGGATTTAGTGTGACTTGAACATAAATGTTACAAGTACTCCAAACTTTAGACTTTATTGCTACTTTAAAAATTGAATGAAAAGCAACGAAATAACCACAATTAACTGTAAGTTTCTTTGATTAAATGAAATTACTTACGCATGACCATTGATATGTTGGTGGCGTTGGCGTTGGCGTTGAAATGAAGGAGATGACCATTTCGGTATTGACATGCATCGATGCATTGTTGAGTAACAGGTGGGTCATCCGTAGTGAGGTTAACGTATCGGTGAGGCATCTACGAAGAAGACTACATTAAGCCAACTCACTATTGGTGAGGGATTTGACACATCAGGGGGCCACCGATGAGCTTTGGTGATTTGGATGACATGTCGGTGTAGTTTTGGGTAATTTTTAGTAGAAATTTCTTTAAGTGTTAAGCTATTATTTTGTTGTATGACAACATGATATGCACGTGTATGTGATGATGTGATTAATGACATTTTAGTATATATACCTTTTTGTGTGAGAATCCTTATAATGAATAGCTCTTTGACTGATGTATAAAGACACATAATGACAAAGGATCTTAGTGTCTAGTTAACTCCTCAAGTGAGTCTTTAGTCATCCCACTGAGTATATTCATATACTCAACATCCTTATAAAGTAGGTTCGTAGAAGGGATAGCCGGGTTTGGATTATCATGCATGGAAAGGATGACCAAGACTTCTCTATTTGATGTAAAATTTCTACTCTCTCAAGATTTTTTATAACATTTTTGTTAAAATTCATGGAAACGTTTTGCAATATAATAACTGTAAATTGAGAAAATTGACAAAATCTAAAACCTATGAAAATAATTTTTATAAATTTAAAACATCGTACATCCATTTCCCAAATAAATTTCTTTTCATTTAGTGTACGGCCAAATCAAACATTCTCGGGTGTACATAAAAAACAAAACATATAAAATAAATCGTCATAGCCATGGGCTTAGTTACAAATACGTCCCAAACATCTCTAAGTACAATCCCACAATAGTCCAAAGCTCTAATTTGATGTACAAGTCTAGACACGTACATACACAATTAACTCTCACCTTACCCAATACATAAGGTAATGACAAATTAATAAAGACTTTTAATGAGTTAGAGTTATATTTGAGCCACTGGAACACAATCCACTGATGGAAGTAAGAGTCCAATTCCAAGAGTTCTCCACTGACAACTTGCAAAAGCCTCCTGAACATTGGGGCTAAAAAGAGAAAAATTAAGTATTTTCATACTCAGTAAAAAATACTCAGTAGGGGAGTTCTAATCAGTAAACTTTGTAAGTCTATACATAAATGCACTCATGTAATTTCCATAAGAAGCAGACATAACAAAGCATAATTTTACAATACATAATATCTATGCTCATGCATAAGTCATCTTACCACACATCTTACACATATTGACTTACTCAACCATCATACTCAAATTTGTACATTTACAATCTTGCTCAAAAGTCTTACTCTGAAACCTACACTTATATTCCTGCTAAAAAATTTACACTTAATCAGAAATGTCCAAACTTACTCTTATAGTTGTACACATATTCATACAATCAAACTCTCAACAACTAGAGCTCATTACAAACTAATCAACTCTAGTGTCAAAGGAAATGAATGCCATTGAGGCATCATCTTAATCTCTAGGGAGCAACTAGACGCCATGAACTTTTCTGAAAGCAAAACATACCTATGCTCATGGGGTACAAGATCAAACAGGTAAAAGTAGATCTATAATACTACTTATCTGAGCATGCAAACAACCACACTCTATGGGCCATAAAGTGCCAACTAAGGGCAAAAATCATACAATGTCACTCTTGGGATGAAATCTTATAGTGTCACTCTTAGGCGAAATCATACACTGTTGACTAATGACAGAAACTTACAACGCTCTCAATAGAGCATCAAATATTTGGGCTTAAATACAACACCAAAACAAGGATAACAAAACATACAACACACTCAACAAAGCAACATATGCCTGGCTTAAATACAACACTAAGATAACATCACGCAAGAAAACACTATGGCTAGACATGGAGAACGCACAATAGACTAATTATCAGTTGGTACGAACACGAAATTGAATCTGTCGAAATGTTTCGGTTTCCAACTCACAACATTATCACATTAGATTTACTTACCATTTAAGTTTGAATTAAGTAATTTATACATATACAATTATGCCAAAGAATTTTTCTGTTCGACCCTCTTTCGCTAACCAATCCAAAGATGAGCCCATTCAGAAGCTCTACTTTGTCAAGATAGCATACTTCATTTAACCCATCCTTCTCATATCAATAATTCACAAGATAACATATCTTTATGTATTCATATAACCCACCCATCCACCTTATGGTCAAATCCTTTTACTTGAAAATCAATCAAACTAAGCCCCAAAATCCCGCCTTAATCATCAAATTCTTACTAGGACCTTATTACTAGGACCTTACTTATTGATCTTGTGTTCCAATTCATATTATGTACAGTATGCGTATACAGTTATGCTATCAAATCTTACTATCTTACAATCCCCAAAATACTCCAAACCTTAAGTCTGGTCACTTGCTAAACCCCAACATGCATTCCAATTCAAACCCTATTTTACTTACTCATTGAACCCCCAAATGCGCTCTAATCCAAATCAATCATCTCCCATAAATTCCTACACCCTCTACTATCCAACATATAATTACATATCCACATCAAAATCCATGCAAAACCCTCTGTCACCACTCACTGTTCGTCACACACATAACTTCTCTACACACATCCACATATCCTTATCATATGCGCATTCCCATCATACGTCCATTACAAATCCATATCCCATATACATACTTCATCATACTTACGCATCACATACTTGTAATTTAATACAACATACTAACATACTGGCTAGCCATCACTAGCACACACATATTCCACATACAAACATAGACTCAGAACTTACGTGCACGCCATATGCATGATTAAACATACTATATTTAATTACATTTCCCTCTTAACATGCAATTGAATCATCATCAAACATCCACAACATTGAATCATATAATCCTAGAATGCTACTAAATATTTAAAATATATTATCATAAAATTACAAGTTCAAAGTCTCTTACCTTGTAATTCACAAAAGTTCGAAGAGAGAGAGAGTTGTTGTCCTAAGGATTTAAGAAACAAAAAAAAATCATGGCAAGACATGAGCTAACTACACTTCAAGCAGAGAAATTAAGGTCCTCAGTGGAACACAAGGGCAGCCAGGAGCAAGGTCATGCCAACAAGAAGTGGCAAGTGCGACCAAAAATCAAGGATGGCTAAAGGTGGTCGACCAGGGGCTAAGAAGCACACGGCTAACTGCAAGATGCTGAAATCAGCCATGGGTAGCACCCAAAGGCAGCGATTTTGAGTCAATGATGGCCCACAAAAGGGACAAAGGGCTTAGTAGGTGCTCATGGATAGAGGAGAGGTGGAGGGCTCTGGTGATCAAATCAAATAGTGGCAGAGCCATCTGACAGTCAAGTGGTGCAAAGGTAGTGCCTAAACCTTAAAACACACATGTAGCCATATGCACACGCTGTAAAAAGGGCCATCGAAGGGGGAACGGTCTAGAAGGCGGCAACGCAAAGTCCTAGAGGGGCCTATAGAGCATTGGCTAGGTGATGGTGGCCGATAAAGGGTGATAGCGGCTCGACACCCAAGCCCAAAGATAGGGGGCGTCTGACTTAGGTGGGAGAGGGCAACTGTGCAAATCAGAAGTGGGTGAGAGTAGGGCGGAGCATGGCAAGGTGTGGCAACTCCCTACCATTGCTAAGCCATGGAGGGTCAGACGAAGCCAACTCCAGGGGGTAGACAGCGGTTTCCACCAAAGGCAAGCCAAAAATGGCTCATGGTGTCAGCAAGAGAACTCTCCGATAGCCAAATTGAGCAGAAAAATAAGAAACAGAGAGTGCATGAGGCAGATGCATAGGGGAAGTGAGGAGGTACTGTGAGCAGCGACCTTGGCCGGCTTAGGGTGGTCATGGTCATAGGATGGAACTAAGTCATGTAAGGGTGGTGACGAAATAGCTCTTGGCAGTCAAATAGTGCAGAGAAAATGGGAAACAAGGGAGACAAGGAGTAGACACAGAGGGGATCTTTGTCATGCCCCGGCGCTCGCCCGACCTGAGCCGAATGCGGTCCAAGGGTCGGTCGAAGCACATGGGGGCAATGAATTATTAAACTATGGAAGACTTGACCCCTCTAGCAGGTAAATTAAACATACGGAGTAGCACACCTTTAAATCTTTGTGCAAGAGAAATAAGTAACAGTATAAAGGACTTTAACTCTAAAATAGTCTTCAAATCTCAACCCACAACATAGAATATTGAGTCGATAAACATAACTCGAATTAAAAAATCATAAACAGGTCTAAAACCACAAGGGTTACAAGAGTATGGAGCAAGATCAACCATATATCATGTTCTAATAACATAGCAGAGTAAATAAAAAAATATAGTAAAGTCTCGAGGCATCCATGCCTACTCCAAAGCACTCCCCAACCGTTCCTCATATAGAGGATTTTACTCAATTGCATGTCACACCTTGCAACCCCAAAACAAAATATAGAAAGTGGGGTGAGTATAAAATCAGTAAGATTTTGAATACAGAAACGGTAAATCAGAAAAACAACCACGACACATCAACATGGTCTATTAGACCTACATATCATACAATATCCTAAATTCTGATTACTTTCCTTACCATAACCATACTTACCCATAAGTAATTATCCTGCATGCAAGTATCTCAAGCATATTATTCCTAGCATGAATAATCACATTATGACATAAACATCCATCCTTCATAATAAGTGTCTTTAACACCCCATTACA
The DNA here is from genome assembly GCA_035235625.1 of Saururus chinensis. Classification (NCBI taxonomy): domain Eukaryota; kingdom Viridiplantae; phylum Streptophyta; class Magnoliopsida; order Piperales; family Saururaceae; genus Saururus; species Saururus chinensis. The sequence goes on from CP141141.1 coordinate 11,798,268, forward strand.
TCATGCATATCCATCACATTTAACCTGCATAAGAAATGTCTCCAACACACTCATATTATGCATATTCATAACTATTAACTTGCATGAGAAATATCTCTATCACACAATCACATCATGCATATTCATCATATTTAATCTACATGAGAAGTGTCTCTACCACACAATCACATTATGTATATTCATCACATTTAACATGTATGAGAAGTGTCTCTACCACACAATCACATCAAGCATATTTATCATATTTAACCTACATGAAAAGTGTCTCTATCACATAATCACATCATGCATGTTCATCACAATTAACCTGCACGAGAAGTGTCTCTACCACATAATCATATCATGAATATTCATCACATTTAACTTGCATGAGAAGTGTCTCTACCACACAATCATATATCATGCATATCCATAGACAATGAACCTGCATATCAAGTGTCTCTAACACACAATCATGACCATGCAAGTCAATAAAATAACCTTGCTTAATCGGCGGAAGCTTAAGGAGTCCCTGCTCACTCCAAACAATCCCCAATTGGAAAGTCTGAAGGAATTATGTAGTTTGGGTAAATTCCTTAACGGGAAAGAATACCCCCTAGGAAGCCGGTGCACTCGGCTACACTAGCATGGATTCTCAAGGTCTAGATGGTTTCAATAATTTTGTCTCCTTATAGCATTCCCACTATTCTCAATCCGGGGAGGAACACCTGTCCTCAAGGGATGTAAAACCCCTTCCTTTCGAACATAAAATTGAATCAATAAGTCTTCGATTGATTAACCCAGCAAACAATATCACACAATTGTATCCAATCGACCAACATGACTAATCTTGATAAAATCTCATTTGGAAATCCATCTCATGATGCATGTAACATGGTATATACGTGAGCAATGACTGCATGAATTCTAATTCATGAAACGTGCTTCCCATCAGCCATACATGCATCATTTCTAATCATAAGTATCAACAATCACTATAATTACCACCACAATTGTGTGTACATGGTAGAAACATTCAGTTCTAAGCATATGGACATGTATTATAAACATCCCATTAACATGCTACACACATGCTATTTAACATTTAATCATGACTCCTTATTGAAATCATGAGTAAAAACCATCGAAAAGCACAATTCAAATCAAGTGCAATCTCATGCTCTACTTAAGTAAACATATTCATTACTACACTTCAGCTAGACAAGACACCATAATTCACTCATAATTTAATCATGATATGTAAAGACATACAAATTCATTCTCATACAATAACCTTGCTGGATTCATATTTAAAATATGAATAATCACTCAACATGAATTCAAGATAATACATCATAACATGCTTAACTGAATAACATGTAATTAACATAATACTTAAACATTTATCATGACTTCCACATCAAATTCAGCCCTTCTAGTAGTTTTTCCTAACATAAATTACTCATCATAATCATAAGAAACGGTACTTAAGAAGAAAAATATGAAAATCAACAAAATCACAAAAATCACAAAACTGCTGTGTTGGTGTTCAAACGGCCTTGCTTGGCCATTTCATCGGTCTGCATGACCGTTCGATTGCTAGAATAGAAGTTCTGGTTCACCTTCTTCATTTCGAATTCAAAACTAAAAATACACATACATATCTTAAACCTTCAAATCTCACTCCCAAACTTCAATATAATGTAATCCAAGTTTAGGAAACAGTAAATCTAGCCATTTACAACCAAAAGCACTAAAAAATCATAAGAAAGATTAAGCTTTTCTAAATCCACTATTAAAGCTCTACTCCATGGAAACCCACATAAAACTCCATTAATCATCAAATTTGAAATCACAAATCCATTTAGGGTAAAATCTCTTACCTTTAATGACTTTATTGACTTGAAATCATTGCTCCAACACCTCCAAATCCTACCCTCAAGAGGGTTTTTGTTAATACTTGCAAAGATTCGATTAAAAGTACCTAAATCTCTTAAAAACTTGTAAATCTAGGGTTTATTGAGTTTAAATTTTTTTATAAAGGTTTGAAATAGAGATTGAAATAAGTAGTTTTATGGGTAGAAATCAAGATTAAACCTGGCAAAAGAAGACATTTAGAAAGTTTAGGAGAAACCCTAATAAATTAGTTATAGATTAATTGAATCTTACCTTAATCACATTTCCTTCTTTGGAAACTGGGATTAGGGCCTCTTAAGCTCTAGATTCCAGCCCTTCCTAAATGGGAAAGTGGCTATTTATAGTAGGCTCTAGGCTAGACCTAACAAATATGTGGGGTATAAATAGAATTTAAAACTAAAAATTTAAAACTTGCTTATTTTAAGCCCAAATTGATGTCTAAAAATTTTGAAACATTTAATTACTGTCATAAGATGTTTTTAGGGTCATTTGGGACCCATTATCCCAATTTTGCACATGGACCCACGGTAGGTCCCGCCCCCTAACTTTTCGAAAAAAATAGTAAAAAATTCCAAAATTTCCAGAAAACTTTGTATTGGCTTATAATAATATAAAAACCATCAAAATGAAGAAATTTTGATGAAAACCATTGTAAACCACCTTAAATTCAAAAATAAATTAAAATCAGCCAAATTAACATTAAACCACACAATAATAATTAAATAAAATTCATTAAACTGGTTTAGGATTTAGAGATCTTACAATCTTGGCTTTGGCGGCATCCTTGGCCAGCTTCGTAGTGGTTGAGGCTGTTGGTCAGAGAAAATTCTGACAAGGGTCAGTGGCCAAAGGCGGTGGTGGCACTCCGGAGAAACAAAACAAAGGTGGAGCAACTCTGTTTTGCGGATTGAGCGGAAGAGAGGGGGCGGAGGATTTGGAATCAGAGCAAGTGAAGTGGGCCTCTATCATCGTTAGGCCAGGGCTGAGTTGGGTGGAGGTCTGGTTGGCCCATGGCGGCAACAGAAAATAGAGAAATAGAGAGGGGGGGGCTGGTTATGTTGGAATAGGGGAAGAGCGGCAAGGCTGGCTGGGGTGACGGCCTTGTTGTTGCTAGCCCATGGTCAATCAGATGGAGGCTGGATGAAGCACACTAGTCATCGTTGGTGTTGTCTCTATCATAGAATGAGGGAAAAGTGGGGGGAAGGGAGAACTGGGAGGTTCGGTAGAGGGGCGATCGACTATAGGGGCCTGTTGTGCATGTTCACCAGACTCTTCATTTACCTTTTATTTCAGTACATTAGGTTATTTTTCTTTGTATTTGATTAGTATTTACGTATGTAATGTGACAATATTTGTGTTGGAACCGTTAGTGGACCACGGGTTAGCCTGGCCTACTAGCGGCATGTTTTCTGAGGTGAGAGGGCACGACTCCCCATAAGGGTCATCCCCTTCCTTGTGTTTGGTTTATGCAATACAAAATTGATCTTATTCCTTCCATTTCTTCTTCCTTTCTCTCATTTCTTATGTGAGAGTTCAAGGTACTGTTTATACACAAGGCTAGAGCAGAAGCCCTTCCGGTCGTCACAAGGACAAGGCAGGATGGATGAAGTTTGGTCGGGCCATCAGCAACTAGTGGTGGTGAGTGGACTAGACCCGAAAGGGGTGGTGGTTTCTGTGTACAAACAACAGATTAGGCGCTCCATGCCTGATCTTATCCTTTTTTTTCTTTCATTTGTCCTCTCTCATTTTCTATTTTTTCTTTTCCTCAATTTCATTTACATCCTAGGATTGAACCCTACACCCAACTCTATGATATAAATGTATGATGAAATACAAAAAATCAAATGCGCCACAATGTCAAATTTTTTCATCGAAAAATGAGTTAAAAAGATACCAAAAAGATCACACAAAATTACAAAAAAATTATGGATGTTACAATATATGATCATAGGCATTTGATTTGACCTTGTCATAATATATATATATATATATATATATATATATATATATATATATAATTTAAATATTTATATATTTGAAAAATAAGTGGATCACCCCATGATAGAATTGTTGATATTTGACAAAAATATTTAAAAGAAATTGTTTCTCATAATTTATTTATGAGAAAAATAAAATTTAAAATTTTAGGGCATGGCGAAGATCTTGTTTTGTAAAATTGACTTGAACATCTATTGTGGTCTGATATAAAAAAATGGGTGCATCTAGCCAAATCGAGCCCACGAAGCCCAGTAGCTAGCCCAACAGGGCCCGAACATGGTATATAGAAGGCAAAGTGCCATCTATGTGCATGTTCGAGGCCCTAAGTGGGATGGTTGCAGAGTTGGTTAGAAAGTGCCCGGTCTAGTCCGGAATTCATTACCAAAAATCGTGACTATGCTACATGGAGGCTGTAACATAATACATTGAGGAAAGATAGTAGCATAGAGGCCATAACATAATACATAGAGGTAAGATTGCACATAAAGACTATATTACCTCTGTATATTATACTAAGACCCCCACGCAACATATTCACGAATTTTGGTCATTGGAAATATCCCTTTATCACAACCACAATTTCTCGTTATCATATCCACTTATACTTGTTTCTTGTGAAGAGGATATCTGCACCCCTCCCACTTCCTCCATCGTTTTAGATCCCTTCTGCCCTTCACTTGCCAGGCAATATAGATTTACACCGAACAAAGAAAAGTCTACCCCCTCCCAACACATTCATTTCTCTCAATCCTTGGGCATTTGCTCACCATGTCAGGCAGCGTCCGCCCCACCTGCGGCGACATTCGTCTTCCCCAAGAGGAGCAAGAAGCTGAAAAAGATGTACACAAGATGACAGCAGAGTCTGATCCAATCGACAAAACTGCCACAAAGCCAGCCCCAGGACGTCCCTCCGCCATGACCCTCCGCCATTTTAACGCCCTCGCCGCCGCACTCGTTCTTGCTGCCACCGGCATGGTGGGAGCCGAGGACATCGCCTTCTGCATCCTCTCCACCCTCTACGCCTTCTTCCTTTCCAAATTCATCTTCCCTTCTACCAGCCCCGGGCCGGAGCCGCGCATCTTCGAGGCCAACAAGGCCCTCGCTCTCTACGTCCTGGTCAGCGCCTTCGTGGGTCTGTTCTTCCCAGTACTCTACATGCTAGAGGGCTACGCCGCGGGGGACCAGGCGGGGATCAGGGCGGCCGCGCCGCACCTCTTTCTCCTCACCGCGCAGGTGTTCATGGAAGGCTTCACGTTCTGGCTGGGTTTCTCGCGGCCGGCCTGGGCGTTTGTACCAGTGTGCTATAACTCAAGGAGGCTATTATCGATCTCCAATTGGCTGCGGGCCGAGTTTTCCCATGGGGTGGGGCGGAAGTCGGCGTGGCGTGTATACGTTGGCCGGAGTCTGGCGGTGGCTAATATGGGGTTTTGGTCGTTCAATTTATTTGGGTTCTTGCTGCCTATTTTCTTGCCGAGGGTGTTCAAGAGGTATTACGGACGGTGAAAATTCCCCTTTTTTTTTTCGCTTGTTTCCGATGATGTTACATCACACGGAGGAGATGTTTTTTTCCTCCAACCCTCCCTCATCCTCCTGAATAGATTTTGAGGGGAAAATAGATATCCTAAGTAGTGTTTGAGGATGAAGGCCCGCCCCGTATTTAATTCTATGAACTTCTCTCTCAGTTTTTATAATATTTTGTTTACCACACAAACGCAAGGGGCGATGAAACAATCTATTAGTCTATGAAATGCCATCTTCCATTCTATATGTGTAATGTCCAATATATATATATATATATATACACATGTTGTCGATATGTTCACACGTGGCATAAAAAGATGCATGTGCCGTTAAAACACCCCAAACATGATGCCCCTGCTCATACTCCACAGTCGACAATGTCCCCTCTTCTCCTATACGATCCTCATCCACATCTGCTCTTCCCCCACCCTAGTCTTCCATAGGCAATTTTCGGATGTCCCATTATTTCTTACAACCTCCCCCTCACCAACGGGCACCATTGCATGGTCCCTTTTTTCCCCTTTTGACGCAGAGACCACAAAGAACATGGATAAGTAATGAGTTTCCATCTTAGATATTTATGGGGTTTTAGTTTAGAAAGAACATGTCTTTGTTGGGGGTGAAGTCCATGGTACTACAATGTTTACATTATTGAAAAGAGTATGGGGTTTTAATTAAGAAAAGTCCATGACCACAATCAATATGAAGAAGCAATAAGTTCATATCTTTATAGTTGATAAAAGATCATGCATTTTTTTTTATAGAAACGACATATTTATCATAAGTTATACCTATATATGAATTATGTAAGAGTTTAATATCCGTCTAATTAACCTAACAGATTATTACATTGTTGTAGTCAGATTATTTAATAAAGATAAAAATTACGAGATATGACCTTGTTGAACAAAAATTTATTATAAAGTGGAAATAATTAAAACTACTCTCTATTCGCACTCACGATGAATTAATTTATCAAACCATAAAGTATAAAACATTGAAACTACACATAAACACATAATAATTTATCATAAAAAACTAAAAATCGGGTAAAAACCCATAATAGTTCTAACAAAGAACCAAATCAATGCACTATTAACAAGTAAGACAATTACATAACACAAGTAAACTACCAACTTTTATTTTAACTCTAATACAAACTTATTTTATTTAGATTTCCACAAATATGATTTGAGTAAGCTTAAAAAACTATCAACATCCTTTGGTCTTCTATTTTGAGCCATAAGAACATGTCTACTATTTTTCAAGTCCATCAATTATATATATGACTCAAGCATAACTACATCTAAGTATATTTTAAGGCTAATTACATATATACTTAAGGTTTCTCACATAATTTTGACAAAAAAAATTACATAAGATATAACACATATGTTCTTACAATCTCTTAGTCCATTTGACATTTTTTTATTAAAATACTAAATAATTAAAAATCAAAATAAAATTAAAACGCTTAACATAATGTTTTGACTTTCAATTTGAACAAATGACTTGATACACAAAGACTTAACATAAACTCATTTAGAATTGATCTTAAAAAGTATTGGATAAACTTGTACTTATCTTGCACATTTAAAATCAAAATCATTTGTGTAGTGTTATTCAATCAAGTAAAGATGAGTACTTTGATTTTTATTAATTATTTCTCCTTTTTTTTTACACAAATAGATAAAAAATAAAATAAATAATAAATAAAAAATCAATTAAGCACAATCAAGTCACACATAATACATAAGACATGAAAATAAATAAACCATAACATAAACCATGCCCATCACATATCCCATGAAAAAATCAGTTTCAAATTACATCTCATAGTCATAATGAAACATAAATTGAACTAATACAATTTTAAACAAAGGAATACATGAAAAGTGAAAAATAAATAATAAATGATAAAAATCAATAAGCTCCACCATCATAATGCTCCCCCTCACTATCATCATCTGAAGATCGGGCTCTGAGCATACGTCTAATCTATGTAAGACTCTATATCACTGCATCCTTATATGCTCTGAACTCTGCAATAGTGACAGGTCTATCTCGGAGATCCTGTAGTGTTGGTGCCTCTATATGTGCCTGTAGTGTAACCCTGTAGCTCCTTTGAATCTCCATCCTAACCTCTATGGTGAGAGAGCATATGTCAAACCATTGTAGCATCAATAGGCCGCATACCAACCATCGCAAGCTCTGCTCATGGAATCTAAACATGTGCCAATGTAAAAAATCCTACACAATATATAAGGGCAGGGCAACCTCTCATGTGCGTGGCCATGTAAGAATTTCATCATCCGACTGAATATGATGGAAGGCAGATCCAGTTGAAGATCAAGCTGTGCAAGGAGATGAAGTATGCATGACATCGTCCAATCCACTCTCTCCTTAGTGCACTCCGGATGTCATACTGAGCTATGACATGCATCTGATAGTAATGAGGTATCATAGAATGAGCAAGTAATGATATAGCTAGCTTTGGACCTCTATGAAGGCCAATCAAAGACCTTCTCACTTCACTATTCGGTGGAAACTCGTATCTGGTGAACTCATATTTACAGGATCCACAACAGTGCACTTGTTTGCTAGATATGCACAAGCTAATAAAATAACAAATGACACTCTCACATGCCTAAAAAAAACCCTCAAGCAGATAACAAATCAATAAGTTGAAAGGTAGGCTTTGCTCTACAGCTATGGCTTCTTGATACCTTTAATGATCTTCTCCTTGAAGAACATGTACCACAAAGGATACTAAGTAAACATGTATACTCATTGAAGTTGCAATCCAATTGAAGACAAATAATTCGATAAATATACTGAGACAAAATCTTTTATCAAAACACATATGAATGAATAAAAATGAGATTCATGCATACCTTTCAGTGACAAACATACTGACAATGGAGAATTCCACTTTAGGGTTAATTAGAAATGATAATCTCATCTAAGAGTTCTTACTCGACTAGATATTGGATTACCATAAATTTGACCTCAGTCTTTGCTTAAAGCCTTCCCTACCCTATTATCCATGCAGTGATGTAAACGTTCACTAGAGCCATGCCGAGATTGTAACTTCCATGATTATCAAAATCTCTTGTATGGTGTTGCACGGGACCGATCATCTTTTTATGCTTTAGTCTATTCAAACCTAACTCATAGGTTATGGGAATGACTCTATATCACTCCCTCCTTTTGGGAGCCGAAAGACCATGATCTAGTTTCATACCATAGCCTTTCATTCTACATGGCTAAATGACTCACTTTAGGAGCCAACATAACATCGGGAATCCACAACCTTATGTGTCAAATGCATTAGTTCTGAGTGACCAATCCTTGCATCACAAGGTCTCATACACATACATTAGGTTTATTAACCCTTACATAATACACGCTTATTCATCATTCCACATGCACCCAAAAATCCTTATAAATCATGAAATTATATTTAATTGTCATGTAGCTTACTCATTACTAAAAAATGATAATAAAAATATTTTATCTTGAGGTACCATCTATAACCTCATCGATGTGTCAGCCATATCACCGATAAGAATTGTAGATCCATTGATGTGTCGAATGCTCATCAACAATAGGTTGGCTAGGAATGCCCACCTTACCAATGCTCAACCTCATTGTTGATGACGTAACAACATGTATGGTTCTGCATGCATACAAGGGCACAATTCATCCTCTTCCTTTCACTGGTGCAATCAGCAATGCAATGATGACCTCACTGATGATTGGGAAAAACATGACTAGAAGCTCCCCATAATTTCCAAACATATTTTCTTACATAAAAACTATTGAAAATAATTCTGAAACAAGTTATATTCCATTTGGTTCTGCAATCTAGCTTTAAAATAGTTGTAATCCAAATTTACCATGAAATCATGATTGTGCATAGAAGAACTCAATGTAAATCACATACATGCATTCAAGATCATCAAGAACTTAAATAAAATAAAAAAAATCAAGAACACTTTTCTTTATTTCAAAAGTATACTGCATTCTGACTTATTTTGGCGCTAGATTCCCTTATATCTGATGCATGAGACTCCCTTTACTCTTTCAAATCCAAGTTTCATGATATTTATACTGGGATAACTACTTAAGGATCCTTGTAGCATTAAATCTACCTTGTTTTATGAAAAAACTAATGCATGCAGTTATTATTGGTAAATCACAGACAAGTCGATGCCCACCGACAGTAACATAATATTATTCCATCAATAGGTCACCAACGTGAAGATGGCCTGCCAGTGATGAAAAATAAACTTTTAAATAAATGAAAACAAATAATTTAGAACTTAAAGATGCAAGATGTCAGATTCTTCCCCCTTTAAAATGAATTTTGTCCCTAAAATTCAAATAAATCAAATCAACAAAAAAATTAGAATTTAAAAAAAAAATTAAAAACCTCATTTGTTCCCTCAACACATCAATGGTAGCCAATTTCTTTTGTAGAAATGTGCATCAGTGGTCCAAACATCACTTTCCTTCTTTCGGTTACATCTCACACCATTTGGGCTATGGCAATGATTTTCGAAAATCGCCTTCCTTCTCCACTAGAAACCTTTGTCATCCCTTTTTTTAACATCAATGACCGCCTCCAACCACCGCCAACGTACACTAGGAAGGTTTCCTTGGTCAGAAACCCTCAAGGTTTTCCACTACCACCCCCTTACTCTGCCAGTGGCAATCCCTCCCTCAAATGAATGAGTGGCAACAAATCTTTCTCCATCTACCAAACTTAGGGAAATACTTTGCCACTAGCCCATGATCCCAAAGGTACAACATGCAAAACTCACTTCTTTAATTTTCAAATTCTTTAACTTCCAAAATTACCCTCCACACACAGCACTGTGTCAATGCATCACCAACAAGGGAGCCCATTCAAGCCTAGCATACTGCTCATGGTCATGCCCATGTGGTGGTGGTTGTAGTGGCGGTGCCGTGTCACGAACCCTATCAAAGACACCGTTTTAAATACATTGCAAATTCCTTTTAATGTCTTTCTTAATGTTTTTTATGTATTTTCCTTTATTTTTATATTACCATGCCCATATAGCCACTTTGGCTGCCACTCCAGCAATATGCAAGAAATCCCTTATGCTATATAGGGGAGGGTAGTGTTTGTGTAGCTGACTCATGTGCTTTGTAACTATTGCTTTATAAATGTGTTGATACTGAATGCAATCTATCTGCATGCTGGTGTTCATTTGTTTCTTTGCAATGTGTCACTCTTGTTCCCCCTACTTGCTTTGCAAGGCCCATAGTATGTGATCCGCACAGTGCCTTGCCAAGCACAAACACTTGTTGCACTCAAAAGGGCTAAGTAGAAGGCCTCGCAAGTGTCGCACAATAGCCTGTCCATCAAGCAAAGCCATGGTAATTGGTATCAAAGCTTTGGTTCATACAACCCCTCTTTCAATTCAATCAAACTTCGAAAGAGATGCTGAAGTTGGTGGTCGAGGCAAGTGGGGTGGTAGAGCACACTCTGATGCCGTCAAATACATTGACAACATTGTTGCATGTGGATGCTATGGAGGAGCATCTAGCTTCCTATAATGTCCTTGATTTTTTTATGATTTTCTGTGATTTTATTGCTATTTTTCTGATCATTTTTTACAAGAAAATGTGACACTTTGGTGTATTTGTATTTGCATATTTTACCCAATATTTATACCCGTAGAGTTTGGTGTAGGGCTTAGTCGCAGGTCACGAGCCTTGCCACACCTTTTGGCACGAATTTTGGAGGTATAATGCATAAGCAGGAGGTTAACATGTGTTGAAGATATAAAAGGAAAAAAAGATATATATGAATCTGAAATCCATTGACCGGATTCCAGAAGTTTCGACGTCCAAATTTTTTTTACGTTAAGTAACTTTGTGAGAAAACCCGAGTGTGTTTCTGGTCACTTCATTGCCCTCCTCCATCGTCAGATTACACTGGTTCTTTTCGGGATCCACTTCACCTTACCACCACAAGTCCATAGGTACCGGCTATAACTGCCATCATGTCCTCTTCACACCTCTTATGAGGTACCGGTCTTTCTTCGATTTTTCTCACCTTGAAAATTCATTTTTGGGCCATAGGAGGGCAATTTTGTTACCATTTGCAGCCGCCCTTAAGTAGACTTATCTTCGTTTGGCCGCTATTAACCCCATAGGCGTCAGCCCTGGCTGCCGCCATGGTTTCCTTGCTCCTCCATGAGCTATCGATACTTTCCCCGGTTTTGTTTCCTTCTCACTGTGCAAAAAATAATTTTGTCGGAAATTTCCGCTTGGCCACCACCTCTCCATTTCATTTGTGGCTGGATTGACCTGTTTGATGCTTTGGGTGCATCTCAGGTCATTGCCATCGGCGAGCTGCGAGCCATTTGGCCATCGTGAGCTCTGCCTCGACTTGGTGATAGTGAAGGCCAGTCCCACTTGGCTCGATTACACCTCCGCCCAAAATTGGCTACTTGCCTTGCCCTATACCGTGCATGATGCATAGCTGCCCGCACTAAATGTGTTGGTTGTGGGTGGCAATTGGTGATGTCGCCACTTCAATTGGCCACGACATCTTGGCCTTAGCTCTGCTGCCCTTTTGTAAGCCTTGGGTCACAATTGTCTGACCCCCTAGAGTGGCCCTTTTTGGCCAAGTATGAATGTGGTCACACATGCGTTTTAGGGTTCAGGCTCAGTTTTTGCACTGCCTGACCATCGGATGGCTCTGTGACCAAATAGATTTGACACCAGAGTCCATCCTCCATCCTCGAACATCGCCCCATGCCCTCCACCCTTATGTGGGCCCTTGTAGATGAGAAATCGACATTGTTGGGTGTTGTCCGTGACTGATTTTGACGTCTTGCAGCAGACCACGTCCTTCTTAGCCATTGGTCAACGTTCAGTGAGTACACCCTCGACTTCTTATTGTATTTGCCACTCATTGGCTCAACCTTTCTACCGGTTGCCCCTAGTGTGTTGCTGTGGATTATGAATTTTGTCACATTGATTTGTGTCACCCCATTTGGTCATGACTACTTTCGATGCTTCCTAAACCCTCGGGATAGTGGCTCTCTCAACTTGGCAATTCTTTTGGCCCCCAACTCTGCTGCCAATGCCGCCATCATCATGTGCTCGCCATCAAGCATCATGGATTACGAGGTAGGGGAGCTTTGAACTCGTAATTTTGTGATAGCATGCTTTGAATAAGTAGCAAGATGCTAGGATTGTATTATTCAATGCTTTGGATGTTAAATTATGATCCATTTGCATGATGTAAGAGGATAAATTATGCCATGTTGAAATGCATATGACATGCATGTGGGCTGCAAGTATGTTTGAACTATGTGTGTGCTAGTGATGGCTAGCGTGTTTGTTGGTAAGCTACGTATGTGGATTGTGTGTGTGCTAGTGATAGCTGGCGAGTATGTTGGTAAGCTATGTGTATAGATGTGTATGTATGTGCTAGTGATGATTAGCGAGTATATTAGTAAGCTGTGTATGGATGTGTATGTATGTGCTAGTAATGGCTAGTGAGTACGTTGGTAAGCTAATGCATGTGGAATATGTATACACTAGTGATGGATAGTGAGTATGTTGGTAAACTACGTATGTTTGTGTGCTAGTGACGACTAGTGAGTATGTTGGTAAGCTATGTATGGAAGTATGTGTATGTTTTACGTATATGATTGACATATGTAGGCATGATGGCTATATGCCTGTGTGATGTATATGTGTGTGTGGGCAAAAGTATGGACGATGGACGGTAAGAGGTGACAAAATGTTTGGTATGGATTTAGATGTGGATGTTTAAGCTTATGAAGGAAAACAGAAGAGGTAAGTTTGATGGGCAAGGATTGGAATGGATTAGTTTGGATTGGAGCATATGTTGGGGAATTTTCAGAGAGTAAGAGTTGCATAATTGTACAAGCATAACGTATAAATTATGAAGTGAAAAGTAAGTATAATAAGTGAAGCATAAGTAAGAGGGTGATAACTGGGATTGCCTCTGAGGAACTCAGTTTGATGACTTCTGAGTAAGATGTGTTAGCCATAATAAGGTGGATGACGGAGATTGTATGAATATGTAAGATTTTGGTATATGGTGAATTATGATATTGAGATGGACGTGTTAAGTGAAGTTTGCTACCTTGACAAACTAGGGTTTTAAATCTAGCTCATCTTCAGTTTGATCAGTGGATCATTGTATGTTTGAGAATTGTGTGGCATAATTGTACTGCATAACTTATTTAATTCAAACTTAAATTATAGGCAAAGCTAATGATAGCGTTGTGAGTTTGAGGCCTTAGGGTTTTGATGGCTTAAGTTCCATGTTTGAGCTAGCCGATAATGAGTTGGCTAAGCATTTCTCATGTCTTGCCATGGTGTTTATCCTATAGGATGTTGTTTGTGTGCTATATTGAGTTGTAGATGTTTGATGCCTTGTTGAGAACAATGTATGTTTTCGATTTGGTCTGTGTATTATATTAAGCTCAAACATTTGATGCTCTATTGAGAGCACTATATGATTCTGCCCAAGAGTGGCACTGTATGATTTCTGCCCAAGAGAAGCATTGTATGTGTCACGCCCCGGCGATGCCCGACCCGAGCCGAACCCGGTCTAGGGGCCGGTCAAGCGCGCGGGTGCGACGAAGTAAAAATTGAGAAATGATCTAGTGGAAGACTTAACCCTAACCACGGGCGATTAACAGCAACAATCCTTTGAGCAAGAGTAAATAAAAAGGGAGAAAATGTGTTGCTTATCACAAAGTAAACAACAATCTCAAACCCACAAATTTAGTTAAGTAAAGCCCACACCGGCTCAAAATAAGTCATAAGCATCACAACTGCAAAATATGACATAAATCCAAACAAGAACCCTACACAAAGGTTTGAACATAAAGCATGAAATAAACGCAGGTAAGTCACGCAACGATCTCCATCATCACACCCAAGCTACCTCTGATCTTTCCTCAAAGAGGCAATCCTGTCTGTCTGCGTGTCGCACCACGCAGCCCCAAACAAAACACAAAAGAGGGGTGAGTTTTAACAAACTCAGCAATGGTTTTTAATATCACTAACAACATCGAAAATACGATAGTATGACGATATAATCCTTCAAATCAACGATGTACAAGGTGTATCATTTTCTAATCACATATTCACATCACTTAAAAACTGCATCATAATGCATAATTCAACCTGCATGGATGTATCTCTAACATACATATTCCCACATGCATAGTATCAAATCAAACTGCATGGATGTATCTCAAACATACATATTCCCACATGCATTATTTCACAATTCAACCTGCATGGATGTATCTCTAACATACATATTCCCACATGCATAATATCAAAATCAACATGCATAGATGTATCTCTAACATACATATTCCCACATGCATTACATCAAAATCAACATGCATGGATGTATCTCTAACATACATATTCCACATGCATTATACCAAATCAACCTGCATAGATGTATCTCTAACATACATATTCCACATGCATAATATCAAAATCAACCTGCATGGATGTATCTCTAACATACATATTCCCACATGCATTACATCAAAATCAACATGCATAGATGTATCTCTAACATACATATTCCCACATGCATAATGTCATCACAATCGACCTCCATCAAGGAGTAATCACACATTAACGTCACACAGACGGGAGCATAGACAAGGCCACAAAGGCGTGTCATGGTCCAAAATTCTACACAAGAATTCAAGAAAGATCGGGGTTGTCAATCCCTAACACTGCTCGCCCTGGACGATCCTGGCCAAGGATGTCCCATTCTCACACAGAGAATCTAGAGCAGGGGTGTTCGCCCAGGGACATCTCCTGCGGAGGGAAGAGCCCGAGTTCTCACACAGAGAACCCTAGAACACGTGGTAGCGGGGTGCACACGGCATACCACACTGGATTCTCACGGTCCATATGACACACATAATAACATTCTCACAATCCGCAAGACAAGTACACAACTCGTCCCCACATCATTCCATTTAATTAGACTCAACCCGGGGAGTGCACTCGTTCCACACAGGAACTTCAAATCGTTCCACACAGAAACTTCAAATCAAAATATGTCCTTTCGGACCAATCAACTTGCGATTAATCCACGACCGATCAATCCGGCACACAATTTCATCACATTGCATCCAATCGGTCAAATTCGATTAATCACGATGAAGCCTCAATTGAAAATCCATTTTCATGATGCATGCAGCATGGTATATACGTGGGCAAAGCATACATGAATCCTAATCCATGATAAGTGCTCTCACCAGCCCCTAATGCATCATTCATAATCACAATATTAAGCTTCAACATCATCATTTAACCCCACATGTGTGTGTGTATCTAGTAGAAGCATTCCACATAATACATGCCATCATGCTTGAAATTAAACTCACTACCACACTACACATGTGAATTTCCATCTAAACATAAATTCCAGCGGAAATCATAGAAGAAGAATAGTTGAAATCATAGCTAGATTCAAAACTCAACCACAAAGGCTAAACACATATAACATCACTCATTTCATCATTGAGTCATGACATTCACCAACATTCACACACCATTAACCACAATCTATCATGACAAATCAGTCCAATAATGATTGTAGTCCTACTAAAAATATATGCTTAACCAAAGGGAAACAACCATTCATAATTTCAAGATAACGATTCCAACATCATGCCACAAAGCATAAGTCATTCCACCATCTCTAAGCATATATCTCAACTCCATAAACTCAATAGCATGCATTTCCAGTAGCCTAACATAGCTTAAAATACTCCACATTCATATAAAATTGGCAAGCTAAAGTAAAATCATCAAAATAGACATCATATGCACAACATGCAATTTCCTGTGTAGCCGATCGATCGCCCTTTAGGCCGTTCGATCGGTTACACGCAAAAATTTGAAATTTACAGTTCAGCCGATCGATCGCCCTGCAGGGCCGATCAATCGCCAACACGGCAGAACAATCATCTTCCTTTTGCAAATCCAAACCGAAACACCATAAATAACACTTCAAATCCACATCTAACACCCTAATCATCATCAAAAGTCCTCCTTGACTTCTAGAATATGAAACCAAACCATAATAATGCAAAACTCTAAGAAATCGGGATTAAATAATTCCATTTTCTAATCTTACCATTAACACATTAAATCAAGCAAACCATTTCGAAATAAGCCAAAAATGGAGAGTTTTACCATGGATAAACAGAGATTTTGAAGGCCCATTACCTCAGCACTTGATTTAGCTCAGATTGAAGAGTCACCCTTCTTGAAATCCTTTAAAACACAATGAGTTTGAATTAAACTCTAATAGAAATCGATTTACTCAAGAAATCCCTAATTAAACCTTAGATCTAGGGCTTATTGGTAGTAAAAATCGAATTTTGAATATTATGGTTTGTAATAAAACACAAATCAGTAGCTTTCGATGGTCAGAAATGAATTGAATCAAGGGGAAGATGGTAGATTTGGAAGAAATAAAGAGAAAAGCCATGGATTAGTGCTTAATTAGAGTAAGCTTACCTTAATCGGCTTCTAATTCGGGCTTAAGTGGGGAGTAGGCCAGCCTCCTTCCTTAGCTTATTCCCAAAAATGGAAATGGCTCAGGTTTGCCCTTTTATAGTAAGGGTTGGGGTATGCATAGGTAAGTTTTGGGGTGTAAATATGAAAAGTAGGCTAAAAGTGGTTATTTTGCAAATTTAAGCACAAATTAAGCCTAATAAAATTTTAAAAATTTTTGTGTGACCTTAAGTATATGTTTAGGTTCATTTGACACCAAAATAAAATTTTCGACGGTGGGACCCACAAGGGTCCCGCCAAAACCCTAATTTTTAGGAAAATAGTGAAAATTCTAAAAAATTTCAAAAATTCACATTTGGTCTAAAATCACTTAAAACCACTAATATTGAAGTTAATTTTGGTTAAAACCATCACAAACACTATTTATTTTACAAAATCACCGAATAAGATCAGAAAACACGTAAATCTCACGATAACCAATAATTAAAGAAAACCAAAACTGGTTTAAAGATGAGGGTCCTTATAGTATGATTATGCCCAAGAGTGGCACTGGCATTATAAGACCACCCCTAAAGTGTAGGCAATTGTTGGACCCCTTATGTGTGGGTGTTTATGTTTGCACGCTCAGGTAAGTAGTATCATAGAACTATTCTTACCTATTTGATCTTGTGCCCCATGAGCATTGGTGTGCCTTGCCTTCGGAAAAGTCCATGGTGTTTAATCACTCCCTGGAGGTTAAGGTGATGCCCCAGTGGCATTCCTTTCCGTTTTATGCTAAGGCTTATTAGTTGTAATGAGCTTCAGTGGTCGATAGTATGTGTACAACTGTATGAGTGAATATGTATGCTTTTGAGTAAGTGTAAGTTTCTAAATAAGACTATAAGAGTATGATTCTGAGCACGATTGTAAGAGTATGATTCTGAGTAAGATTGTAAGAGTATAATTCAAAGTAAGACTATAAGAGTATTATTCTGAGCAAGACTGTAAGCATATGTTTCTGAGCAAGACTGTTAAGTGTACGGTTGTAGAGTAAGGTTGTACGAGTAAGTTTGTATGAGGATGTGTAAGATTGTACGAGTTATTCAAGCTATTAGGTTCAAAGTTGAATTTCTTCTCAAGCATGCACCCCTAGACTGACGATAAAATTGAACCATTCAAGGCTGCCCGCTGAGAGAAGAAGTGGGCCGACAAAAGATGAAAGCCTTACACATTCAAGGTGGGAGATTTTGTTCTTATCAAATTAAATTCAGCCCAATTGAAGCTATTTCGGCAACTTCATCATGGTCTCGTTCACAAGTATGAAGGTCCCATGCCCATCACTAAGCTGGTTGGGAAAGCCTCTTATCAAGTCCAACTACTAGCCTGGATGTAGGTCTACCCAACCTTCCACGCCAGTTATCTCAAACCATACTATGACAATGCTAAGGACTACTCCAAAAACTAGATTGATTGGGGTAATCCAAAGGTCACATTCGATTTTCGAGTCTTAGAAGAAATTTTGGCAGATCACAAAGTTCTCCGAGGCAAGGAGCAAGTATGTGCATTTCTCATCAAGTGGCGGGGCCTTTTACATAGTTGGGAGCCTGAAGACAAGCTCACCACGCCAAAGCCTATCTCAAGAACCAACGTCAATGAGGATGTCGATAGAACTAAGTGGGGGAGAATGTCACGGACCCGATCCGAACACCTTTGTAAATACCTTTCAATGTCTTTATTTATGTTTTTAATATAATTTTATTTATTTTTATGTAACTATGCTAGTAGAGCCACTTTGGTTGCCACTCCAGCAATATGCAAAAAATCTCTTATACTATATAGAAGGAGGGTAGTGTTTGTGTGGTTGACTCATGTGTTTTGCACCTATTGCTTTGTAAACGCGTTGATAGTGAATGTCATTTGTCTTCATACTTGTGTTCATTTGTTTCGTTGTAATGTGTCACTCTCGTTCCCCCTACCTCTTGCTTTGTAAGGTTGTTCGCATGTGATCTGCATAGCGCCTTGCCAAGCAAGAATACTTATTGCACTCAAAAGGCTGACTTGCTAAGCAGAAGGCCTCGCAAGTGCTATACTGTAACATGTCCATCAAGCATGGCTGTGAAAGACGGGTGGGGGAACCCTTAGCGAGTTCACATGGGTTCCACATAAGGTCAAACACATGTTTAAGTGCCCATAAGGTGTATGCATGCATGATCACCTATAATATTACTAATAATAAATATAACTGAGTGCGTTCATGAGACTTGGGCCCACCAAATAAGTGTAACGAGTAGTAGGTTATAGGTCCACCCCCAAATGCCTTGACCCCCAGAACATGAACTCAGCTCACCCTAACCAGTTATGATACTATGAGTATGGGCTGATCACATAACTCAGTCCCACAAAATACAACCAACATAAATTCACATATAAATTTTGGTGAGTAAATTTGTTGTGCAAAGTTAAATCAATATATCAAGATTTAGGGTCTGTTTGGATTGGTAGAATGTGGGGAAATGAAAAGTATTTTTTAAAAATCCCTAGTGCAATAGGAAAGAGAAATTAGAGTGAAAACTTTGAGAAAATAGATGAAAAATTGGCCCAAAAACTTTCTGCCTATTAAGCCATAAATTTTGAGAGAAAATACGTGTACTAAAGACTTATGTCATGTCGCCACTACCACTACCACCACTACCACTATCACTGCCCTTACCACCACTACTGCCACTACCACTACTACAACTATTACTACCACCACCATTATCACCACTACTACTGTCACTGTCATCACTGCCGCTATCACCAACCCGCCACCGTTACCACTACCACCACTACCGCTGCTACTATTACTATTGCCACTGTCACCTTCGCTACTGCCACCACTGCAACCATTGTCACCCCGCCGTCGCTGCTACCACTACTATCACTGCCACCGCCACTACTACTACTATCTGGCCACCACTATCGCCACCACCACTACTACCATCACTACCACCGTTACACCATTACCACCACACCGCCACCACCACTACCTCCACTATAGCCACCGCCACGACCGCCACCACCACCACCCTCACCACTGCTACCCCCGCCACTATCACCTCTGTCACCGCCACCACCATCATCACTATTGTCACCACTGTTACCATCACTACTATTAGTACCACTACTACCTCTACTACTATAGCTAACTCCACCACTACTACCACAATTGATAAATTTCAATTTCAATTTTCTCTAACATCAAATATACAACTAAACACTATTTTTTTAAAAAAATAATTTTATTTCTCTTTTATCTAGATTCACTTTACCTTTCTCTTTTTCTTTATTTTTTTTTATTTTTACTAATCCAAACATACAATTATGAAAAATTATTATGCTCGGGCAACATGCAAAACGCCATTAATGTCGATTGCCTTTTGACAACCACACATTTTTTGTATTCCAAGTACTAATTTATCCGTAACCCTTTTACAGCCCGCTCTATCCCAACACGTCCCAATCTAAAGAGTACACCAAGAAAGAGAAGCCGTTTCCCCATTTCCCGTCCACAATTCCACTCCCCACCGCTCCCCACTCACTTCTCAATCCCACATCCGGCGGACTCAGACCCTACCTGCGGCGACATTCGCCTCAGCGAAGATGGCAGCACGGTCGGACCCAGACCAGAATTCTGTGAAACCAACTGTTCCCGCCCGTCGACCCTTCATCACCTTCCGGCAGATGAACGCCCTCACCGCCGTCCTCATCCTCTCAGCCACCGGCATGGTGGGCCTCGAGGACGTCGCCTTCTGCATCCTCTCCGCACTCTACGTCTTCTTCCTCTCCAAATTCATCTTCCCGTCTTCCAGCCCCCGCCCGGAGCCTCTCGTCTTCGGGGCCAATAACAAGGCCCTCGCTTTCTACGTCTGGGCGGGCGCCTTCGTGGGTCTGTTCTTCCCCGCCATCTACATGTTGGAGGGCCTCGGGGAGGGCGACCGGGCTGGGATCATGGCGGCCGCGCCGCACGTCTTTCTCCTCTCGGCTCAGGTGTTCATGGAGGGGGTCACCTTCTCCCAGGGGTTCTCACTTCCGGTCCGGGCATTTGTGCCGGTGTGCTATAACTCAAGGAGGCTATTCTCGATCTCAGATTGGCTGCGGGCCGAGTTCTCCCGAGCGGCCGGACGGGGTTCGGTGTGGCAGGTGTACACCGGCCAGGTCCTGGCGGCGGCGAATATGGGGTTTTGGTCGTTCAATTTGTTTGGGTTCTTGATTCCTATCTACTTGCCGAGGGTGTTCAAGAGGTACTACGGGAAGGCGAAAGCATGATTTTGTTTTCAATTAACAAAGATGTGAACAATCTATATGTTTTGATCATTTTAAAAAATGAAATTAAAAAAACAATGGAATCAATCACCATCCGACAATATGAAATTGACAGATTTTTAGGTCGCCTCCCATTTTCATCTCATACGTAGTCATGGATTAGAGGTCTTGCTTGAAATTGAAGCAGTGGGAGGGAAGAGTTTTTCATGCTCGTTGCGTATCATGAGTTTTAAAGAACGCTTAAATGACCATTCATTTTTAAGATCCACGGCGTACACACGTAAGTATGTATACTGTCGGATCTCAAGAATGAACGGTCCTCTGCTCATTAGTAATTCGGGAGCACTCAAAACTCTTCCCCAACAAGAGGGCGGTTGATTGGAAAACGAGGTAAAGCTCATCCAGAATGATGTTTAATCTAGCAGCAGTACTGGTCCAATGCGAAACTGGCCAACAAATGAGCTGCGCAGTTTGCTGCCCTGCAGCTGTAGTCGGTAACAGCATGGGTAAATGAAGATTAGCATTTTCCGGATAGTCAGTACAAGTTCTTCGCACACTGTTGATGGGAAGAAGAGAATCTCCTCTCCTCGCGCATGAATCATCTGTAATCTGAGTTGCCCGATAAGTTCTCACTAGCATGAATATGGGCATACGCCTCAGCCACAAGAGAGAGAGGGATGATTGTAGAGGCTGCCAAAAAATTGACCGTAGTCATCATCTCGAATGATGACTCCGAGAGCGTAAAGATTGAAAGTTGACTTTAACATGTTCCCAAGCCGGCGTCTTTCGAAGTAGAGGTTGTTGGTGGAAGTTGCTCTTGCAATGTTCCACGCTTTCCGAGAATGATTGTTTTTTTTTAATCCATAACCAACATCTTCAAAACCAGTATCAAATGCAAAAGATTATGTTTTTCTGTTTTCATGTATTTTTCCATCCCAAGTTTTTAAACAAGCCAAATCAAATTCATGTAGAAGCGATTGATCGCTGGCGCCAAGTTAAGAGTCCAATACATCAAACGATCACATGCATTGATCGATAGGACGGTCACAAACTATGTAAGACATTCAAGGCTCAACCCTAATTTAGTTAGTTTCACTACAATTTTTTTTTTTATCGACAATTTTAAAACCGTCACTAAATATTTTAGTGGCGGTTTACACAGCACCTGTAAAAATTACCCTACATAAAGCCTTGGCAAGGAGCATAGCAGTGGGTTTCATGTCTGCTGCCAAAAAATGGACTTACAGTCGCAATCATAGTAGTCATCGCTAACACATAGTGTGTTTTGTCTACGACTTTTAGCAATGGTTTAGACCATCACTAAATCAATTGGCAATGGCCTTAAAGACCACTGCTAAAGCCTTTAGCGACTCTTTTGAAGACCACCCTAAAACTTTGATTTCACTTGTATAAAATTTCATTTATTTTTCTTTATTATCTATATTTTCCTGCATTCTCAACAGATTCTTCACAATATAACATATTCTCAAACACATATTACATCAATTTACACTTTGATCGCATGTAACCAAAATTGTTACATTAATAATAACAAAGTAAAGGATCTTAAACACACCAAAAATTATTTAAACCAAATATCTAAATACAATAAGTGTTGAAATAGAAGTTTATAAGTACAATATTTTCAAGTATTCACTAAGTCCATGTATAGAAATTAAAAGAAAGTATACATAGTAATTAAAAAAAGATGGTCCATGTGTAGAAATTGTTTAACTTACAATCTTATTTTCTACATCTCGGTCGATGTGCACGTCATTCTCTTTCGTATCTGTTAAAATAAAAAAAAATTCCATTGTGGGATTGCAACATCAATTTTCCTGTGAAGTTGTTTCAAAAATAAATAAATAAATTTAGACTAAGTATTAAAAACTTGAGTACAAAAAAAAAGTATGTAACAAAAATATAATAAATACCTCCTCAATTTGTATTTTCTTAAGGGTCTGTTTGGATTGGTGGAAAGCGGGGAAAAAGAAAGAAATCTTCTTAAAATCTCTCAGTTTCCACTGTTTGGTGCAACGGGGAAAGAGAAACTAGAGTGCAAAGTGAGAAAAAATGGATAAAAATTTAGCCTAAAAATTTTCCACCAATCAACCCATGGATTTTGGGAGAAAATTATTGTACTAAACACTTATGTCTTACTGCTACTACCACCACCACCGCCATCGTTGCCGCCACCGTCACCGCTACTATCGCCACCACTGCCACCACTACCACCATCAATGCCGCCGCCACCACCACCATCACCGCCGCCACCACCACCACCACCATTGCTGCCACCACTACTACCATCTCTATTACCACCTCTACCACCGCCACCACCACCACTACTGCAGCCACCACCACCGTTGCCACTGTCGCCACCACTACCGTTGCCGCCACCACCGCTGCTGCCGCCGCCACTACCATCTCTGCCACCGCCACCACTACCGCCGTTGCCACCACCACCGCCGCTACCACCATCGCCACCACCACCACCACCATTGACACCACCGCCGCTGCTACCACCACTACTGTTGCCACCACCATCTCTACCATCACCGCCACCACCACCACCATCGCCACCGCCGCCGCCGCCACCACTGCCACCACCACCACTACAACTACTGCCGCCACAACCACTGTCACCGCCACTACCACCACCGCCGTCGCTACCACCATTGTCACTGTCAATTTTCTCTAACATTATTTGTGTAACCAAACAGTGGAAAATATTTAGGAATCTCCTAGTTTCTCTTTCACCTGGATTCGCTTTCTCTTTCTCTTTCCCTTTCTCCCGGTTTCCACCAATCCAAACAGACCCTAAAGCTTTTAGTGTTAGTTATGAGTAGGAATGTTTGTTTTGAACAATTATTTTTATTTGTACTACTCCTTATTTATATTAATTCATTTAGTTTTGTTAGCTTATAACACAAGCAAATCTAACGTAAATATCGTTATGATTCACTATTATAGTGTTTACCTTTGCTTATTCACTTTCTCAATAAAACAAAAATATTTTCAATTAGTCCTTATCCACTTCAATAGGTGCCTCAAAGTTTGCACATTCATCTTGATGTTTATTATTGTAATATTTAGTTTTCAACTTATTTATGAAGTCAGCCTATTTCTTATTTAAAGAGGACATGACATAATTCTTTGCATCATATACAATATTCTCATCAAATTCAAAATACTTTTACACCACACAAGAATCAACCAAAAAAAAAAAAAGACTTGGCCCCACGTTTATGTCAATCTTATTCATAATTTCAAGTTTAATTAAAAATCAATCAATGAGCTACATGAAATATTACAAATAGATCTTTATCTTCATAATTTGTTACATAATATTTTCCATTTGTATTCTAATTTAGATAACAACAAATAGTAACTTAAAGGAGAATGCTAACCAAAACTTCTTCCCAAGGTTTGCCTTTGTTATCTTTAGGCATCAATTTTCATGTAGCAACATTTGTAGGAAATTTAGAATAATCCATTGCTAAAGGACCCAAACATCGTGTAAAACCATCCAACATGCTCTCCATAGGGGTTGCCTTTATCAAACTTCACATGATATTTATCTCTATTTCCTTTTAATAAAAAGTTACATGTTGTGGGTCATCTTCCCTTCTTCCTTGGTGGTGCTGAAACATTAGTGTCATGAAATATTTGTTGGTCATCCTTTTGGACCATCTCAAAATAGAAACATAAACAAAAAATGAATTTTCACTAAATACAATTAGATAAATGTAAGCAAATGCAAATTACATAACAACCTTCTCAAAATAGGCTTAATGATAAACATAATGTAATTGATGAAAATGCAATTCAATAAAAGATAAATTTAGTCCATAACAAAAGGACAAACAAAATATCAAATCCAAATTGCTTAGTCATCAAAATTTGATTCATCCTTCTCAACATGAACTTCTAGGTTAGCTCTTTGCTTCTAGTATAGCATACAATTATTTGGGCATGCATCAATCTTGTTATATTCAAGTCCTCAAAACTGAAATAATTGTCTTACATTGTCCAAAAGTGGTAGGTAATGTGTTGAACTATTTTATATAACAAATCAAGCGATAAAGCGTCCAACTTATTGCTCCACCCACCTAGGCATTTTACATGCCATAACCTAAGAATAAAAGACAACTTTGTGTGCTTTGTACACCCTAGCACCATCTCTTTCTCAACATCTCCTAACAATTTGTAGAACTTTACAAAAATATCAAGGTGTGTATTATCTGTCTCATCATCTAGATCATGGACTCCAAATGTATCATGCAACATATTTCTCAAGTCATCATGTACAACATGGACATTGTCACCACCCTGAACAACATTTTCATGACTTGAACTCCCTATTTGACTAGACAATTACTCCCTATGATGAACCCATATGGTTTAGCTTTGTATAATACCATTCCATATGAAGTTTTAAAAAGTTGTAATGCCGGTTTGATACAATACATTATTGCACTTAATGCATGGGCATTTCAACTTTCCATTTATACTTATCCTATATTATATGGCTAGATCTATGAATCATTTTTCTCCCTCAATGTACATAGAAGAAACTCTAGACTTGTTAATCCAACTCTTATCCATCATTTACATTATGACTTTCTAGATAATAGATTATTCAATAAATAGTGTAAAAAACCATTAGCAGCAATCATAGTTATAGCAAATTCAACAACATTAAAAAGCAAAGTACCAAAGCAAAAATAAACTAAGACTAGGGGCAAAGCTTTAGAAAAGAAAATCCTAAGATGTTCTTATTGGACAAGAGTTGTCATGCCTCAGCACATGCTACCCCTGACCCAAACTTGATCTAAGGATTAAGTAGTATGTGGTGCGATGAAGTTAAGTTGAAGTGTGGAAGACTTAACCCATCAGTAGGTGAACACACAACAGAGTAAGTGCACAAGCCCTTTGTGCAAAAGCAAATAGAGAATTGTAAAGGACCACTTAATAATCTTAGTCGACTCATACCTACATCATCTAGTTATCACATAAAAATAACAAGCCTAAAGGCTAAACTTGTCTAAGCTGACAATGGCTAAGCATAGAGTGAAGTAGAGTCAAATGTATAAGTTCGACATAACATAGATCAAAACTAACATAAAACCAAACATATATAACCCCTCTCAATGAACGTGGTCATCCTAATGCTCAACGTAGAGCCCATCTGAAGCCCCTACATGGCACAACGTGCAGCCCCAAAACAAAACCACAAAGAAAAAAGGGCGAGCTTAGCTCAGCAAGGGTTTTTAATACGGAATGTAAACTCATGAAAACATCATATAAATTCTCAATCTAAACATGCATCATATATTCACACTATAAACTTGAATATCATGAGATAATTCACATTTCATAAACACATAATCATGTCACCTGTCATCAGACATAACTCACAATCCATAAACATATATTTATGCCACATGCACATCATGATGTAAAACACATCTCATAAACACATAATCATGCCACATGTCCATCATGATGTAACCAACATTCCATAAACATATAATCATGCCACATGTGCATCATGGGTTCATTTATAATTCATAAAACATATACACATCACGTGTAATTATATGAATCTCTTCATAACAATCACATCCTGTATGAACCAATTCTCAATATTCATATCATGCATAATCATATCTCAATATACACATTCACCCTACAAAATCAAGTGTATCAAACACATATCATCTTGCATGTTCATGCAAATCCATTCTATAATCACATGTGTAACATATGCATCAATGTTCCTACATAGCCTGTGTCAATTAGCATTATATCCTATACACATGCAACAATCATTAGGTAAATGTCTCATAATTAAGAAAATCAACCAAACCTATTTGCCCTCGACAATCACTTGAGGGGAAGGTCTGAATTCTTAAAAGGAAAATTAGAGTGGTTTGGGTAGGTTCCCTAACTAGGAAGGTACCGCCTACTCACCTAGGACAATCTTTGCGGGGAATGTACAAATTCCTAGAAAGGAAAACTAGAGCAGTTCCTACTTGCCCAAGACAATCCTTGCGGGAAGGTCCAAATTTCTAAAAAGAAAAACTAGAGCAATTGCGTAAGCCGATGCATATAGACATACCATCGTAGATTCTCAAGGTCCAAATAACTCATCAATTTTAACTCATATAGCAATCCACTCATCTCAACTCAGGGAGGCAACATGTCCTCAAAGGAATGCAAAATAAAAATCATGTCCTTTCTGACGTGAAACCGATTCTATAAGCCTCTAAGCGATTATTACGAAACCAATGCCATCCAATTATATCCAAATGATCAATCACCATTAATCATGATTAACCTTTGTTTATAAATTATTTTGATGATGCATGCATCATAATACATACGTGAACAAATAATAAATGATTACAAGTATAGGTAAACATACACTAATCAGTCCATATGTGCATAAAACAGTTCATTTATGAAAAATAATATCATATTATAATGTCCTTGATATTTCTAAGATTCCTATATTTTTCAACTATTTTTTTGATAATTTTTGGCCGGAATATATGACGTTTTGGCATATTTGGCCATGGTATTTGAACCCGTAGAGTCTGGTGTGGGGTTCAGTCATAGATCGTGTGCCTAGATGAGCGCTTGTAGCCCGAAAAAGGGATAAAGAAAAGGGAAACAATAAGAGAAGAGACAAGTGAGAAAAAAAAAAACAAAAGGCTCGGGTTCGGGCTTAGCCAAGCCCGATCCAAAACCTTTGGAAGAGACAACCACCCCATTTGTTGTCTCCTCTCCGGTGACCGGTAGCCGCTAGCGGGATGTTGGGCCACCACCATTGGTTCCACCTCGGCGGTGTGACGCCAAGCAGCCACTGTCCCGGCCCGCACGGCCGCTCTGCCCTCCTCCTCGGTTTTCCCTCACCCCTCTCTGTTTTGATTGTGCTACCACCGCCATAGGTCGGCGATGGTAGGAGGATGTCCTTCCCGGTCCCATGGGCCTCTCCTCCTAGCCCCAGTCCTTTCTCCCCCTTTGCCTTGTTTTTCTGCCAGTGCTTTGTTTTGGTGAAATGGAGACCGCCGGTGACGAGACATGGCCGACCGGATCTTTGTTCCGCTCTGCCTTGGTCCAGCAAAGGATGTGGGCCACTCCACCCTGCCCGGTTCCATCTCCTCTACCCTCCTCAACTCCACCCAGTTCGTTTTGCCCCTTATTGCATTTTGATTCTTCTGTGAGTTGTCACCACCGGGAGCCTCGGCCCTCTGCCGGACCCAGCTCCGACCAACCGATAGGGTCACAATAGAGCCGGCTAGAGTGTCGGTAACCCTTTGCTCCTCATTGTGTCCCTTGGATCCTCTATGTTTTATGCTCGTTTGGCTGTTTCAGGACACCATAGCATCGTTGGATGCCAAACACCCTTTGGACCACCTTAGTTTGGCAAGTCTCAGCCTGGAGATGGCTGGCCACCCTAATGTGGCACCGCCCCTCTTCTTTCGGTATGAGTCAAGCTCCTCCTTTGCCAAATATGTGTCTGACCGCACTATAGAGAGAACCATATTTTCCCCTCTTACCGTCTTACCCCGGCTGGACATCGATTGGCCTCTAGTCGGCCTACCTCGGCACAACAACAGCAAAGACCGTCTTGTTAGTCACCACCAAGGGGCATGACCCTACCACCCTTCAGAGCCTTGGGCTGACACTGTCCAGCTCTCTCCCCCTCCCCTTTGGCCACATGTGCAAGTAGCTGTGTATGCAATTTAGGGTATAAGCATCATATTTGTGCTGCATGACCATCAAATAGCTTTGCCACCGAATGGAGTTGACACCAGAGCTGCTCACCACCTCTCCTCTATCTGTGAGTGTTGCCCCATGCCCTCCGCCCTTATGCAATCCCTTGATGATGCACAATTGCCACTGTTGGGTGCTGTCCATGGCCAATTTTGATGTTTTTCGGCCAGCCGAGTACTTCTCAGCCGTCGCCCGACCTTCAGTGAGTACACCCTCAACTTATGGTTGCACTGCCACTTATGTTGGCACAACATTTCTCCTGGCTGCCCTTAGTGTGCCGCCATGGATCACATATTTTTTCACATTGACTTCTGATACCCCAATTGGCTTTGAGTAGTTCTGGCGCTTCCTAAACCCTTGGGACAACAGCTCTCTCAACTTGGCAATGCTTTTGGCCGCCAACTTCACCGCCGATGCCACCACCATCATGTGCTCACCATCAAACGTCATGTTTACAAGGTAAAGGAGCTTTGAACTCGTAATTTCAAGATAGCTACTTTGAATGAGTATCAGCATGCTAGGATTGTATGAATAAATGCTTTGGATATTAAATCCTGATTTTTTACATGATGTAAGAGGACAAATTATGCCATGTTGAAATGCATATGACATGCATGTGAGCTATATGTTTGTTTGAAGTATGTGTGTGCTAGTGATGACTAGAGTGTATGCTAGCAAGCTACGTTTGTGGATTATGTATGTGCTAGTGATGGCTAGCGAGTATGTTGGTAAGCTACGTGTATGGATGTGTATGTATGTGCTAGTGATGGCTAGCGAGTATGTTGGTAAGTTACATGTATGGATGTGTATGTATATTTTAGTGATGATAATCTAGTATGTTGGTAAGTTTTACATGGAAGTATGTGTATGTTATACATGTGTGTGATGGACATGCATATGTATGATGGCTATGCGGCTATGCAATGGATACGTGGGTATATGTGAGGAGCATATGGATGGGCGATGGACTATAAGAAGTGATAGTGGGTTTTGTATGGAGTTGGACGTGGATGTGCAAGTGTATGATTATAGGCGGCTGATGTAAGTTTGATGAGCAAGGATTAGAGTGGATCGGACTAGTTTGGCTTAGACTAGAGAGTATGTTGAGGGGATTGTCAGACAGTAAGAGTGCATAATTGCACAAAAATAACGTAAAGATTATGAAGTGAAAAGTAAGAATAATAAGTGAGGTATCAGTAAGAGGGTGATAATTGGGTTTGGCTCTGAGGAGCTTAGTTTGATGATGTTTGTTTAAGATGTTTTGGCCATAAGGTGGATGGCGGAGTATGTAAGACCATAAGAATTTGTGGTACGGTGAGTTATGTTATGAGTTGGACAAGTTAAGTGAAGTCTGCTGTCCTAATGAACTAGGGTTTCGGATCGGGCTTAGCTTCGGTTCGATTAGTGGAGTACTGTATGTTTGAGAGTTTATGTGGCATAATTGTACCCGCATAAATTACTTAATCCAAACTTGAATTATAAGAAAGCTAATGATAGCATTGTGAGTTTGAGACTTAAGGCTTTGACGGATTAAGTTCTGTGTTTGAGCTAGCCGATAATGAGTCGACTAAGCATTTCTCATGTATTGCCGTGGTGTTTATTCCGCGGGATGTTGTCTGTGTGTTGTATTTGGCACTAGATGTCTGATGCTCTGTTGAGAGCGATGTATGTTTTCACTTTGGTCTGTATGTTGTATGAAGCCCAGACGTTTGATGATCTATTGAGAGCGTTGTATGATTCTGCCCAAGAGTAGCACTATATAATTTATGTCCAAGAGTGGCACTAGCACTATAAGACCCATAATGGTGGACAATTTTATGGTACTATATTTGGGTGCTTATATTTGCATGCTCAGGTAAGGAGTATCATGGACCTGCTCTTAACTGTTTGATCATGTGCCCCAAGAGCATTGGTGTGCCTTGCCTTCAGAAAAGTCCTCGGAGGTTAAGGTGATGCCCTAATGGCATTCTTTTCCATTTCAACGCTAGAGCTTATTAATAGTAATGAGCTTCAGTGGTCGATAGTATGTATATGACTATAACAGTATGAGTATGAGTACGACTATAAAAGTCTGAGTATGAGCACGACTGTAAGAGTATGAGTATGATTTTGAGCACGACTATAAGCATATGATTCTGAGTAAGACTAGAGCATAAGCACGACTTTAAGAATATGAGTATGATTTTGAGCACGATTGTAAGTGTATGATTTTGAGTAAGACTGTAAGCGTTTGATTCTGAGTAAGACTATAAGAGTATGATTCTGAGTAAGACTATAAGAGTGAGATTCTAAGTAAGATAGTAAGTGTATATTTATGAGTAAGATTGTACGAGTAAGGTCATATGAGTAAGTGTAAGATTGTACGAATAAGGTCGTACAAGTATGTGTAAGTTATATGAGTAAGCATATAATTGTACGAGTAAGGTCATACAATTATGTGTAAGTTGTATGACTAAGCGTACAATTGTACGAGTAAGTTTGTAAGACTTATACGAGTAAGTTTGTGAGCCTCTGATTAAGAGTGTATGTGTAAGATTAGTTTGATGATATGATTTTGGCATGATGGTATGCGTGATTGTATGCGTATGAACATGATTATGATATGCATGTTTGCTTCATGTTTGAGTTGCATGAACGCATCTATGTATGGACTTATTGAGTTCACTGTTTAGAACTCCCCTACTAGGTATTTTCCTACTGAGTATGAAAATACTCATAACCCTTTTTTTAGCCCCATTGTTCAGGAGGCTTTTACATATTTATAGCGGAGAGCTCCTGGAGATGGATGCTCATTTTCCATGGTGGATTGATTCCCTTGGACTCAAGTATATCCTTGACTCACTATGAGTATTATTTGTGCCACGATCTCTTCTATTAGGTGAGATGAGAATTAAAGTGTTTATGTTTTCTGGACTTGTAATTTGGATTAGACTGTGAACTGTTATGGGACTTGCACTCAGGGATGCCTAGGAGAGATTTGTATTTAAAGTCTACGATTATATCAATTTATTCATACATTTATTTTTGAGTAGCGCCTGAGGATGTTTGGTTTGGTCGTACGATGTTTGATCTAATGAGTAAAAATTTGGAAGAGAAAATGATTGATGTGTGATGCTTTAAATTATAAAAACTGTTTTTACAGGTTTTGTATTTGTCATTTTCCCGATTTACAGTCATTATATTGCAAACAAATTCCATGAATTTTAAGCAAAATGTATGAAAAATCTCGGGCGTTACACATATAAACCTATGAAAGAGTGTACATACTTAGTGGTGTTCATACTTAGGCTAAAACATGTGAAACATGAATAACCTATAATCAATATTATATGTGGAAGCATCCATAATTTATCATAGTCATATCCTACTGGAATCATGGAATAAATGAGAAGAAATCATCAAAATACGGGTTCAAGACAAGTATAACGTCATGTTAAATCTAGACAAGTATAATCATATTCATGCTTAAGCTAAATCATAATTTAAAGAGGGTTCATGTATAATTACAATGACATTTACAGGTAATTATAACTCATCACAGTCATAAAGAATTAGCTTTATAATAAGAGAATAAAAAATGGCTGAAAATCCACAAAATAAGCCAAAAACTAGAAAACTACAACACATGCATTTGAACGCCCTGGAAGGCCAATCGAACACCTAGTCATTTGAACAGTTGTCAGCTTGTTCGATCGGCTGGAATAGTTCACTTTTTTGGTTCGTCTTCAACCTTCAAAAATTCAATCTGAAAATATTATGAAATTATATATAAATTCAAAAATCACTATAGAACAACATATAATTAAACTCTAACCCTAGAACATGATAGAACTTATAATCTTCATGTTTAATCACAAAAAAATAACCATAAGTCACATGCTTATAACAAATCACCATTAAACCTCAAAATGAAGTAAGAACTCAAATCAATCTACAATCATGCATTCCAATGAATAAACATGCTTATAACAAATCACCATTAAACCTCAAAATGAAGTAAGAACTCAAATCAATCTACAATCATGCATTCCAATGAATAAAACCACATAAGGTAAAATATCACTTACCTCTATCAATCCCTTGAATCCACAAAAGAGCTTCAATCTTTAAGAAATCCTACCCAAAATTAGGGTTTTTGTTAAAACCTAATTAAAATAGGCTAATAAACTCAAATCAAATTGAAAATAGATAAATCTAGGATATCCTTAGGTTAAAAACAAATATCACCGAATTAGGGTTCTAAATCAAAATTGAAAGTAAGATTTTTAATGAAAGAAAAATTACCAATAGATAACGACCTAACAGTTTTAAATAAACAATGGAGGTATCAAGTCTGAATTGTTTGAATCAAAGCTCTCCAAACTTGTGGCCATCAATTTAGACGATGTGGCTTTAGTTGGAATTGGAGGAGTAATGTTGAAAAAGGGTTACCTAGAGTAGAAAATTCAAACACATTACAATTTTGTGCAAAAAGATCAACACTAATCATTGTAAAATAAACAAGCACCCGCATAGTCATTTTTCCCTTTGTTTATAGTTTGATCCACCAACTAAATCTCCAATTAAGGATGCTTCATTCCTTATTTCTTTAAATATTGTAAAATGTTAAGAATGCAAAGAAAGAAGTCTTTCAACCAAAGGGAGTTTATGCAGCAATATTACTCACTTATTCTCATCTGAAATTTAACACTTGGTTTAAAAATTAAATAATGAATTGGCACAAGCAAGGAAATAGGAATTATGAAAATTATGATTTGACTGTAAAATTAGATACAAGGGATTAGCAAGGATGTATAAGATAAATATCAAGGCCTAAAGCTAAAGTTGAGTTGAATGAGTAGAGCTATATTCTCCATTTAAACTATCATACACCATAACACCTACCCAATGCTGCTATAAAATTATCTTACTTGTTGCATAGTTAATCTCTACCAAAGAAACTACCTAAGTCTTTAGCTAAGAAAGGCCATAATTAATCACTATAGTTAAGTTTATCTAAAGGTAATTTAAAAAATATTTGTAACTCGGTTTATAAATTTATGAACATCAAGCTCAATCTGGACAAGTTAAAAAAATTATAACCTCCAATCACTGTGGTAATAAGTAATGGTATATAATTATCATGTTTATTTAGGTCAGATTTTTTAAAAACAAATATGACTATCTATTGCATTGCTGAATAAAAAATGTACCACATGTTTAGAATGGGGACAACGTATACACTGTGGAGAAATTGAAAGTTTAATATATGTCTAATTGACCTAGCTTATCACTAGATTGCTCTTAAAACTAGTACTTTCAACAAGTAAAATTAAGAGTTTTAGCCTCTTTCCAGATTGAGCTAGGGTAAAAAACAACAATTTATGTAAAAAACCTCAACTAGAGTAAAAAATCATGGCAATTCCAATGGAATCAAATTAATGCACTAAAAATTTAGAGTTTACATGGACACAAGTAAACTACCAACCTTTTTTAGACTCTAACACAAACACTACTTGTTTAGATTGTTGTTATTGGCCTTCAAGTTTTCTTCAAATATTTGAAACTTTCTCTTTCTTGCTTTGTTTCTGTCTACTTCTAATCTTCAACAATCTTCTCTTGTTGTCTTCACTTTGGCCTTGTCAAATCTTTAAACTCTTATTGAAGACATACTGCAACTCTTCTTTGAATACTTAGTGTATTAGCTCATTCAGTTGTGGATTGTCTTCTTCAATTCACCATAGATCTTCAATACAAAGCTCAACTAAATTCTCCGTTGGAAAACAATAATCAAATGGGTAAACCCTCTTTTCTCCTCTAGGATTTCCTCTCTCTAATTTTGTGATTTCATAACCTTTATATAGCTCAATAAGTTAGTTTAGCACTTGTACTTGAATAACGAATAAAATGGAAATCAGAAGGTCTTAATTTAGGTAAACTATTCTTAAAACGATCGATCATTCCAAATAGTGATTGATCGGTCACTATTTCTAATGTGTACAATTCTTCAATTGATTGATCGATTACAAGAGTGATTGATAAATTACTCTTGGCTTCATTTTGCATAGGGCTAAATCAATAGGCAATAGATCGTTTTGACCTTTTCATTTTACAACAATTGATTGTTTTGCCTATTTTGACAATTTTGATCTTTTTAACCTAAATCCTTTTGAAACCTCTATAATCACTTATTAGCCTTTTCCAAGCAATTTATGCATGCCAGTGTGATCTGGATATGCTTCAAAACCCTTCATAGTCTTTAATCTTTTACCTTAATCAAGAAGAACATGTCTACTCCTACTTTTTAAGTTGTCAATTCTAAATCTGACTTAACCACAACAACCTCAAATCAGACTCTACGACTTCTAAAATATATATGGTTTCTTGACATAATTTTGACAATAAAAATAGTAAATAAACTAGACATATGACTTATATATTTTTTTAGAAATGACATAGTTAAAACAAAAACTTTATAGTCGGCTCTCTAATTTTCATTTGCCTTTGAAGATATTAGTGGGACAAGGTAGGTAGGTCAAGTCTCACCATCTATGCTTTGTTAATTTCAACATTACCTTGACCTGCCCTAGCATCAAGTTTCTAATGACTTGGGGCAAGGTGGAGGGAAGAGGGAGGCTAGGAAGGGGGAGACATGGGGAAGAGCGAGTCTGGAATGGGGGAGGCAGGGGAAAGAGGGAGACCGGGAAGTGGGGTGGCCAGGAGAGGGGCTGGGCTGAGGGTGGGTGGGTGGAGTCCGAAATGGGGAGGCGGAAGAGGGAGGCTGCGACCTAGGGGGATAGGTGGCATGGGAGGGGAGGGGAGTGGGTGGAGTTCAAAAGGAGGAGGATGAGGGAGGCCAGGAAGGGGCCTAGTGGGGAGAGGGGCTGGCGGTGAGTGAGTGGAGTTCGATGTGGTGGAGGGAGATGGAAGGGGGGGGGGAACTTTTATAAAGCCCACATATATGGCACGGGGAGAGTAGCTGTTATTATGTAGAGTATAACACAAGGGAGAAGGAGTTGTACCATGTGAGCATTAGGAGTATGAGTTGTGAGATCTGTTGTGGGAATATCATTTTCCATTCTATTCTATTAAACCCAAAACCTGTTGGAGGGTTTTGTTGAATACATTAATTGAAGACTTCCGATGTATTCAACGCTATCCAACAAAACTAAGACAGGACTTAAGGCCCAATAGCTGATGACTCAGCCGATGACTCAATCCTAATTCATATCAATATTTTCAGTTTCTAGATGATTCTTTGTTTTTTCTTACCCCAAAAATTGATTTATATTGGCACATTTTTTAAATATAATACTCCCTCCGACCTAATTAAAAATTTAATTTTGGCAAAAGAGTTTGTTCCATATTAATAGTTTTATTTTGTTAAATTTAAATAATTTGGCACATGAAAAAGAGTATTATAAACTCATTTTTCCTTCTCTTAGATGTAGGTTTTACTATTTAATAAAAATAACTATTTCTCTAAATATAGCTACTAATATGGGAGAAAATATCAAATAATATGACAGTCGTTCTAGGACTTCATTTGGCTAGAACTGTATGCTTAAAAAACCTCATAAAGCAAGTCAGCCGCTCAGGTCAAATTTGTGAACTCCATTTACATCTTGTGACAAGTAAAAATTCGAGGCGACAAAAAAACATATACATCGAAAGCGAAAATCATCACTTCTAAAGAAACTCATACTATTCAAGTTCGGCCATTAATTGCATGACAAACTGACAAGCAGAAAATTAGCTTAAGCAGGGTACTTCTGATGAAATCGAACCGAGCTTCTCGTGTGACCTGCAATCCACTATACCACTCCGAATAACCAGCATTAACCCACAAAGAAGACCAAGCAGCGTGTATATTCGAATTAAGCTGTATACATTCCACCTAAAACCAAGAGCAAAACGGAAATTTTTTTTAACAATTCCATAGTGCCTAGCCGAATAACACAATACTTTATATTCTTTGGTTTTCCCAAAAAATGTTATCAAACCCGGACTTACATTATATAAGAGATTTTTTAGACAAAAATACCCCTAGGCAGGGTTTAGGGTTGTATATCATATAAAACACTCACACAATCGCCTTTATAGGGAAACGACTTCACAAACTGGCGATTCTTCACCGAGAAGCCTTCCTACCAGTGAGTTCGGATTTTTCTTGGATAAGTAAAAAGCGTTCACGCAACGTGAGTTCAAATTTTCAATCCATTCGACCTGCAATTTCAAAAAACTTCGAGCCATCCTACTAGTGAGTTCAGGTTTTTCTTGTTTCTGAAAGGAGATTTCAAAAAAAAAAACTCTAGCGTTACTTCCATTTTGCTTGTTTTTGAAAGGTGATTTTGAAAATTTCCTCCCCAAAGCAAGTTTCAACCATGAAGCGAGGTTCCATCGGATAATATACTGACGCAATCCTGGTAAAGGAGCGAACTTCAGAGAAAATCACAAACCGATCAAGGGGTTAATCCAGTTTGGATCAATTTTGTGGTAAGACCTTTCTCAAAATCTATATTGTATATTTGTATGCACGATTTTTGGTATTTTCGTGTTATAAAACACATGAAGTAGGTATTCGTAGCAGCTTATCATGTTTTCAAGTATACGATAAGTAATTTATCATGTGTTGGATAATATGCTAATTGATATAGATGTCATCCTATCATGTATGCGTAGCATACATAATGTATCATTACTAACATGACAAGTGACACATGGCATATAAGTGTTGTGCATCATGTATGAGAAAGCATCATATCATATATGCGACAACACGATATATCAACTTAGCATATATAAGCAAGTTAGTTACATAATGTGAATCAACCCGACTATTGATCATGGTCACGACCCATTGTTGATATACATATGTATATATATATATATAATTTTATAGACGTAAAGCTAGAGTAATACTACAAATGGTGAATTAGCAAAGACATCAGAAGAGAAGAAAAAGAGAATCTATGGAAGGAGATCGGGTCTAAGAACGAACAGTTTCCCCGCTGGACTCCGACTTTCAAAAGACCCTGTTGATTCATGACCGGGATGCAAGGTAATCTTGGTAGAGACAAGGTTCTACCCAGTCTATGATTGCGAGTCAAGCATTATCTCGAGGCCGATCTTGGACGTTCTAATTGGTGAGTGCTGGGATGACTCATAGGAGTTGTTCATCATTAGGGGGGGAATACTACCTGTTATGGTAGATGAAGTGGCACTGATAACGGGTTTGAGTGTGAAAGGGAACCCGTTTAAATTGTAAAGTGGCGAGGGGAAGGCTACCTAAGGCAAGGGGCAATTCTTCAAGAAGTTCTTCACAGGGAAGCGGTCAGAGAATAATCTAATTGAAGAAATGTTAAAAGAAGTGGCTGACAATAGACGAAGTGTGTCAAATGAGGACTTAGCATAGTTGGCTATCGTGCACATGGGGGTCCTAGTATTATTCACACAATGAAACAAATCTATATCGCCAACTATGGGTGATTTCATAGATGACCTGTCAGAGTGCTCATCCGGTTAGACGACTTAGTACTATATCATGTATATTGCATTGAATGATAGTAGCATATTGTGTAGGCAATAACACAATGATGCAGTGTAGCATGTTATCCATAACACAACGTATGTGAGATTCGTACACTAGTTACCAATTTTTTTTGCCTTGTCCACTAGGTATAGTTTTTTTATCATACCTCTATATGGGCTCCAAGTGGACTTCCATGCAGCCTGAGGTGCAAGTGGTGGCCCGGGTTTATGCAATTGTTGAACGACGTGGAGAAGGTCATAAAACTTGACCCTACTGACAACAAGGTGAGGAAGAAGCTGTTGGCTAATCGCCAGATGAGGAAGTAGTATGAGGAAGTGTTCATGCATCTGAAGCCAGATTCACAATTATCCTCAAAATAACTTCAATTGCCGAAGAGGCCTACTTGACCGATGGCCAAAGGACGGAAGGCGAAGAAGGAGGCCACGTAGATCATGATTCATAGGACAATGATACCCATTAACACCCACCGTGGCCAATCGTCTGGGCAATATTAATCCGGCCAAGACGTCGTTGAATCCTTTGTCATGCGAGTGGATGTCATGACTAGGATTTGTGACGTTATTTTGGAGAAGACAATTCTGTACAGCGAGTAGGGTTGGAGCACTGACAGGGTTCAAGTTGCGCTCCTGTGGGTTAAAAACAATTTGGAGGTGGCAACAAGCCTTATAGAATAGATGCAACCTCCACCAGAACCAGAGACAGAGCAATCGCATGAACTCCCTCAACTGGAAGTCCCTCATGCATCAACCCCTTCGCCGTGAACTAAAGGATTGTCGTTAGTTCGGGTTAAGTCTAGAGCTTCCAAATCAAGAGAAGTTGTTCACCCATCTACTCTTGAAGAGCAACGAGAACTTGTCCCTCAGTCTATCGACAAAGATTTCATTTTGAGTAAGTACAATTGGAAGTACATGATATTTTCAGCTATCGTGTTCATTTTGGGATAATCGTGTAATCGATCACACGATTATTGAAGCAGTTGTTAGTTAAGAAAGCAATGTGGTTGTGGTCATATGATTGATCACACGATAATCGAAACAGTCGTTAGTTTTAATCAAATGATCTATTTGTGGTCATGTGATCGTTAACATGGCGGGACATATTTACGTATTTCAGTCAATACGATAGGGTGATACATCGTGTCATCCAAAACACGATTGATGTGCATATCATATATGTACTAATGTGATTACTTATTTCTTATATGCAGAGAGAAGGGAGCCGAAAGCTGCCTCCCCAATAAAGAAGAAGAAGGGTCTGAAAATAAATGAAAGGACCGTAATAACAAGATTCTTCAAGAAAATAAATGAAGAAGTTGTTCACTCCCAGCTAGTCAAGGAACAAACCCGGGAGGTCCAGGAACAAACCTGGGAGATCAAGGAACAATCCCACAAAGCAAATAAAGAAGAGGAAAGCACAAATACGTCTCAAAATAAAGAAACAGTTCCTCCAAAGCCAATACAGCTAAAAATAAAGAAGCGGAAAACTTTAGGAGACCCCTATTGCACCCCTCCTACCTCTGGTGCCCTGGAAGTTGAGGTACATCGCTGTTGATCCACCTACTAATGTAAATTAGGGTGTGGAGCCAGCCAAGAAGGTGGCCACTCAGGGATCAAAGAAGCCAAAGAATTTCAGCAGCCACATTGAAGAGAGGATGGCAAAGTCTGGATGCACAAAAAGTGTGGATCAGAAGGCAAAGCCAGAGGATGAAGTATCTCTGGCATCCGTCCCTAGCCCATACATTATCCCTCCACCATAGCCAAAGTCTCCCACCCTAGAAGTGGTGGGCTCAAATGCTGCCAATGGTAGCATCACTGTATTGGATACCCCTTCAGTTGATCAGGAACTACTAGAGAGTGTCCGCAAAGTGATAGGTGTGGAAGAGTACACTGAGCAACAAAAGAATAAGGAGGAGGTCGTTGTGGTGCCACATGACTATCTTGACATTAAGATGGTG
The DNA here is from genome assembly GCA_035235625.1 of Saururus chinensis. Taxonomy (NCBI): domain Eukaryota; kingdom Viridiplantae; phylum Streptophyta; class Magnoliopsida; order Piperales; family Saururaceae; genus Saururus; species Saururus chinensis. Next base: position 11,838,821 of record CP141141.1, read on the forward strand.
TTCCACAAGGAGACTCAGCAAGCTAAAGATCAGCATACCGTCATGGATTTTTTGGTGCACCCATACAAGAGTGGCCCATGGTGACACTTCTCCACACTGATTACATCTCTTTGCTAAAGCAGGAGTGCATAACAAAATGAGGTACTATTATTGATCATACATTTTATGCAAAAGCGTATTATGAATCACATGATTTCTTAAACGAGTTAAAGGGAACTTCTATCTATCGCTTTATCGGTAACATTAAATGTCTTCATATCATTGTTTGAATAACAAGCTAAGTTTCATCTGAATTTTTACTGTATGACTATCATATTGGTGAATACACAACTTTGCAGAGGTGGACCACATCAGGAAACATGTTGCCCATGAAATGGAGAGGGTCCTTTGCATAAAGGGTGCAACAAAGTGGCTAATGACGAAGATCAACAAATGCCCGTATCAAGAAACCAATGAATTGATCAGGAATTTGATCAAATGTAGATGAATTGTAATTAGGCAATAGACATTTTACATTTTATACACATACTATACATAAATTGTAAATACTCAATTGTTACTAACAATACACTGTTTATTAATTGACATAATCTTACTGGAACAACTACACTTCCTAGATTTATATATTCTATTTGAATTCCATAAGCAGGAAGTATGCGATATGATTTGTCTGAGTCCCCATTTATAAAATCAAACAATGCTTTACTTGCACAATCAAATATTAAGTTGTTAATAGTGTAATAAAAGTTTTACGACAAGTGCATTTATCGTGTTCCCAATCACATGATAATGCTTGTAGTCATGAGATCATCAACCAGAATTGATTACTCATTGTGTTCATGTTAACACGATATGTAATTAAGTTGTATGATATGAAAATGCGACTGTGTTCTTTACCTGTCGTCGTGTTATGGAACACACACTTCAAGGAGTCTCCTAAGTTTATATTACCTACACACCAACATTTCTTATAGTTCACAGTTATGCCCTAGTGCTTAGAAATATAACTTGTTATGATTTAAGGTGTAATATCTACTGAATCTTTAAAAAGCCCATAATATTTTCTCGCTATCCAAATGTGTGATGCTAGGGGATGGTCAGTTGAATTCTTTTGGGTTCCACAGGAATGGTTCTGTACTAACCTCGTGACAGTCACATGTTCTCCTATATTTGAAGCACTTATGTACAAGTTACAAGAATGATTGGAGCACTTTGAGGTGCACATATTTATGCTTTCATCCACAATATGGTAAGTAAAATTCATCTTTATTACTAAGTCGATCAAAACCCTCTTGAAATAAAACAGGCTTAGAAAACATGCACTTAATTCGAGGAGCTTATGGTAATCCTTTGCTTGTAAACTGCCAATCATTAGCTGGCTTTATCAATATTTGGTTCTAACAGGTTTAGATCATCGACTGTCTCCCACTCTACCTTGGCCTCAACATCAAAGCTACTGGGGACCTCATTGTTTTTGAATTCTTTGTGGTTAGACATACTTTCTATGTCAACTATATCATTATCGTTCAACTGATTATCACCCCACATTTCTTCAAAATCTTTACCATCGTAATTACAAGGGATGTATGGGGGTTCATAGTTATCATATGAAGTCCTTTTCGCACTCATCATTGGCGATAATTCTTCTAATCTAGTCTAATTGACTTCTATCACACGTTCTGTAGTCATTGGATTGGTGAAAGAAGAATGACATTGATTTGTTGAGGACAAATTTCCTAGTTCTCCCAATCTACATTGTATTTTAACGTGTTAATAAAAATGCGATATAACTTGATATCATGTATTCGGTTACACGCTTACAATTCATATCGTGTTAACGAAACCACGATATGAATAGATGTTGTGTTATTACATCTACGCTAAAAATCATTATTGATTATCGTATATGTATGTCGTGTCATTACTAAGGCGATATATCATAAATCTTATTTTTTCTTCACATGATATGCTTTGAACTTTATACAATATGGTCAATATCATGTGCTCAAGTACACAATAAAGTACAATCTCGTGTAATCTAAAAATAGTTGTTATTTGACAGTTTCAAAAGTGAACTGTGTATCATTGACTCCAGTCTAAAATCCGAAATTAGAGTTGGGCTGAGCCATTATGACCAGTGATTTAGCTCCATTGAATGTTTGATTTCTTTCTACCGATGGTGATTTGTCACCATTGTCGGGCTCTTTCATCTTGACATATAATGATAACACCTCCTTATTTGCTTTCTTATGAATGGAGAACACTAATTACAAGTCCTCATCATCTTGTAATTCATATATTATAAATAATTAGGAAAATAAAATTAAATACTTCAAAGTCACATTACCATTGACGACAAGTCATGCTTTGACTTAAAACAGCAGCTCCCTGAACCTCATAGACGGATCAATGTTCATCAACCGTGCTTTTTCACCTATATACATGTCATCATTGCTAGCCTCTCCGTTGTAATGTATGTAAATACTAATTCTATCCACAATGGGTGTAAAAGGGTGATCGAATCTGCGAAATAAAGCCTTTGGAGCCCTTACACAGCTTATGGGATGTTAAAAAATGGTTTTTTACTAAACAACGAATCTCGCCGGGGAGTTACCGCTAGTCACCTCCCACCGGTGAATTTCGTTAGCTGCTAATGAATCACACCACACTAGAATGGCGTCATATTGTTCCAGTGTTTATTTATTATATTATGTTGGGTAGTTGGTTTATTTTAAACCTAAGGGCATATTTGTCTATAAACAAGTAATTTGGTATTTGTGTTTAAACTCTAGGAAATATGAAATATTGTACTCTTCAGCCATGCAATATGAAAAAAAACTTTATAATCTGCCACAAGAAGAAATACATCCTCAAATGTCATCAACTGCACCCACCACATATTCAATACCTGTTGTAATTCAATTAACAAATACTAGTTTCATCTAAATCAAAGGGACATAGTAAGCATGAAAAATTAATAACATGAATATGTATGGTCAAAAGTTTTGGCTCAAGTACACCCTTCAATTAGCTACATCAATGTGCAATTTCAATGTACACAAAAAATTGTTGTCATCGCTATCTTTTAGAAAGCAAATAACATTGTTAGGTATATAAACTTAGTTCCAACTCTAATGTTTCACAAAATAATTGTCATCCTAATGTCAACTATGTGTAAGTTTCAACAAAAACGTCGACATGGCCAAAAGGCAAAAGGCCTATGTCTCAACCAAAAAATACCGGATACATGCAAAATGTTCACCAATAGCATCCCAAATGCCATCAGGAACAACAGCTTAAAATATCACCCTAGAGGAAGAGTGGGCCATCATTTTCCTCAACTTGCTAGTCTAAGCCAAATTATTGCTCTCCCAATGTTGAAACATTGCATCTAGAAGATCCAAATCATTAGCTAAACCTGGTTGCTCTTGAATAAAATTATAGAGCACCATGTATACAAGCACTATTTTACACTACATGGCAAAAAAATTCTTTAGAATTTTCCAACATTCCTTCGACACCCCAAACTCCTCTCTATGATGTTGCATAGGGAAGAATTAAGATGATTGAATTTCTTTCTCCTTCCCCTAGGCCCACATTGGCAAAATTCAGACATGATAATAGGTCCCCTAAAACTAATATTTTCCTACAGGGGCATTGGGAATGTTGCCTTGTCCTCAAATATAGCGTATGCAAAGACCTTTCAAGTACGGATTAACACCCCCCAACCAGGTGCAACAAAAATGAATATCATGCGAAAGTCACAAACAATTGTTATACTTTTAGTCTTTCTTGTTTTCTGCCAATATGCTTGTTAGAACTTCTTGCAGTACAAGCATCTCCATGTGAGTACCGATAGCTCCAATTTAATCTTTAAACGAAAAGATAATATTTTCCCTTGATCCTCGTATAGGCGAGTGTGGTCTAGTCTCACAAGAGGTTTGATCTTCCCTATAGACCATCTATGCAATGCATGCAAAACAAGCCCAATGGATTTTAAGGAAATTTTGCATCTTAACTGCATCATGCCTTGTGTCCCTAAGACGGCCCTACTCCACAATCGCATAAATACGGCCTTGTTCATCCTGTACATTTGATGGCATACTGTGTTCGAAGCGTTCAACATGCCATTGATTACTTGTTTACCCCAATCACGGTGCTAATGAGGAATGCTCTTGTTTGACCATGGATTCTATACGGGAACTCTTCAAGATGAAATGATATACTACCTATTATTCTTCATTGTCAAATACAAGTTCCTCCCACATAAAGACCATGACAGATATCTAAATGACAAGGTGTACAAATAACACTAGCCATAGATAATAGAGTGCAACATAATTACCCAAGACAAGTATCATATATGTCAAACATTATGCACGTCAAGGTTACAAAAACACCCACAAGGATCAAGGTATGCAACATAATAGTCATCATACGTTATAGTCAACACAAGGATGAATAATTGCTAAAATAGTGTCATTGTTACATTCCCACAGAAGTGTCAAATGCACCAACATAAGAGTCAATATTAGAGCAAACACAAGCATCCAACCAGCTGAAAATAGAGAATACTATTACAGATCCAGTACATATCTCAAACATGAACATACTAAAAGTCTACACTAACACAAGCCAACATCATAGCAAACAAGTGAGATATAACTAATCAGAACCATGAGTATTCCAATAGCCACGTAGCCATTGCTCCGTCAACTCTAAATCGTCACCCAAGGCCAGCCAAAGACGTCGTATTTTTGTCTTGAGAAAGAAAGAAAGAGCAGACACATACATTGGGTCAGCCTCATTATATCCTGGAAGGGCCTTTAACACAGAAATGGCCTTCTTGTATTGCTCTATTTCAAATTCCTCCCTAGCTACATGGGAGTCCACACATGCAATCTCATTTTGCTTTGACATGACCATTGCAACGGACTCTCCTGACGATGAAACCTCCACATGGGACTTCCTTTTCCCAGTGTGCCTTGAGTTTGAACTTGGTGAGCTGGCCGGTCCCATAGGACATGGAGAAGGGCTATTAGTTGGTATAGGCATACCATGATTATTAGCCATTTCAAGAATCCAAGCTACACCATATGAAAATAAACATTTCACATAAGAGTACAAATGAGTAAACCACATGGGACGGGCTAGCATTGTGTGAAAGCATGAGTAAACCAATTTCTTCAAATCAGGTTATGAAGACATCATATCAAAGACACAATTATAGAAACCACTAATTATGTCTTCTCACAAAGGTGAAGCATATGAAACACAAAATTATTATGTCTTCTCCTCAATATGAACCATTACCAACCCACTTAAAGTACAGAATGAAAGAGCATTTTTTAACTAAGGTGAAGCATATGAAAAACTAACTTGTTTCTTTTAACTGCTGGAATACTTGTGGCGAAGAAGGTGCACCATAAGTTTGGTGATTGGAGCCACTGAGGCATTGCCCCAATACCCACTAATTGCTACATAATAATTTATTCTTATCGCCAAAAATCATTTTAACTTGAAATGATCAACTGTGGTTGGCGACAACATTTCATAAGGTGGATTAAAACGTCAAAATCAACAAACAACACACATTGAAATGATTATATAAGGTAACCTAAAAAATGGCAGTGTATGATGGACTTATATTATCAAGCTTTAGAAACAGTTGTTGGTGACAACATTAATTTATAAATAATTTGGTGTACATCAATGCAGCTCCAATTATGGCTAAATATGTCGATCCAATTACGAGTGTAGTGCCCACATTTCAAATTGCTTATAAAAAATGGCATCTCACAATATTTTATGCCACAACAATAATATTAAAACTCTTGAATATATTATAAATCAGTGCTATTTTTCTCATAATTCTGATGTTGATTATATTACCTCCTATACACTATCTGCGGACTTGTCCAACATATTTGTGTTAAAAAACAAGCTGATATAATATAAACAATTTTAAAAAATGATAATATAAACATTTCATGGTGAAAAGATAATACTAGCTAGATTAATATTATCAAGCTTTTGCAATACCAAACTTTATGACTCACAGTAAAATTTTAAAAACCAATAAAACCCATGCTAATACCCAAAAATGAGTTACCAAATAAACTGTGAAACTAATTGCATAATCTTTTTTCTGCTGAGCTAATCATCCTAGTGTTGTTAACTTAAACTTCTTAATCTGACAATTCAAAGAGATAGGGCAAAGCATTTATTGGTCCAGTTAGTAAACACAAGTCACATACTCTGAAATTCAGAAAACCAGCATGATATTAATGGGCTGTTCAGCCAGGTTCATGCAACTAAACCTGACCCAGAAAGACAGGTTCTCACACTAAACCGGATCCAAATTCCAGGTTGAGTTTTTCCAACCTTAAATTGGCCAGAATAAGATTTAGGAAAAAAATAGAAAAATATACCTTATTTGTTGTAAAGTTTGAACTCCCGTTTTTATGGTTTGGACTTGCATCCCTTTGACTAAAGATAGGGGATAGGCCCTAGGTAGAACAATGTGGAATGGAAACCAAGGCAAACATGTTCAATAACAAAAGGTCACCACTCTTTACTGAAATCTAAGGGCATTTATGTGGTTGACAGAATGCAATTTACTTATCCCTCTACATGGGTAGAAAGGAAAGGACGTAAATATGATCCACTGCCCTTCAGCTCTTTTGTAAAATGAAAGTGAAGCTATAAATACACATTTTACATCGTACATTATCAGAGACTGAACCGTGTTGGCATAACTTGTTGGTGAAGGGCAGGGATTTTATACTGGGAAGTGGGTATATGCTGGCATTGATCAATGCACACTTCAGAGTCTATTAACTTAGTGGCAGAGGGCAATGATTTTATACTGGGAAGTCGGTAAATGCTGATACTGATCAATGCACACTTCAGAGTCTATAAACTACTTCTATAATGCAAAATGAACTTCGGAAAGGCATCTGGAATTTGCATTTGCCACCTATTACAGTAACAATATAGTAGCACCATACTTGTCTGACAATCCTCAATACAGATAAATGTAACAATTGGGTATCTTCATTCATCATCAAATGAATTGTAAAGATAGATAGACAGACCTATGCAGAGATAAACATCAAATTGGTAGGAGAAGGCGAGAGACATGAAATGGGAACTTTGATTTCTGCGTCTGTTAGTCGCCCCAATTCCCACAAATCCCTTGGAAGACAGATCATTTGTGCAGCTATATAATTGAAGCTTCACACCACAGGCCACATGAACATATATAGCTGTACCAAGAATATACTATTCTACCATTTCACAAGAAACCAACCAGAAGATTCAAGTATCCAAAACTTCAGTAAATAAAAGTTTCAAAAATTGCATTTAGATAATTCTCTGTCTCATACATGTTAAAAAAAAAAAAAAGAGAGACAGAGCAGAAAGGAAAAGACTTTTCTTCAATGTTCGCGATCAACATTACCTGCGTATCTTCTCTCAAATTTCCAGTTAAGATACCTCTTCACAAATGTCGTCTCCCCTGCAATCAGGATCGCAACACGTCCAGAAAAATTCGAAAAATTCAGAAACAACATGAAAGAGAAAAAAAAATGCAGAAGAACAAAAGCAGATAATTCAAAAAAATAAAAACACAAGACTAACGTACCTGGACTCGGAGCCGAGGACTCGATCTGGAATAGTTTCAAGCAGCAGCAGACTCGCTCTGGCCAATTTTAAGCCCCTCCATTTCTTCGCTCCATTCTTTTCTTTGCTCCTTTCTCTGTCATCCCCGTTTAGGGTTTTGGGAGAAAAGAAGGCGAAGCGATTTAGGTCGCTTGGCAACCGATTTGTCGCCGACTTGTAGAAAATCGTGTATGGATGCAACATTGGCTGATTTGTGCAAAATCATGTTTGGATGGAGAATGAAAACACAAATCACTTCTTTGGGAAATGATCGGTAAAGGATTTTCTTTTGTGTAATGCTAGACGCGCTTGATTATACCCGCTCGATGCATCGCTCGCCAGGCACCAACTTTGGGTAAAGTGCCTTTCCTTTTTAATATTTTTTACGATTCACTGATTCTCACACCATTTATGTGCCCCACCCACACTCTTGATGGGTGACGAAAAAAAATTTATATTAAAATAATAATAATTTTAGGGGTTTTAAATACTAACTATAAAAATAAATTATTAATTTTAAAATTTATATTTAGATAAAATATCCCTTCCCCTATCTTTACTCCACTCCCCAATTAATTAACAGGATGGTGAAGACCCTTGGAGCCTGACCCCACAATAGGTCGTTTAATGGTAGTTACCCACTGACAATGTGCTGCTGAAGATCATCTTGCGACGGTCCACCAAGTCCCTCTTTCGATTCAAGTGTGTCTCTAAAGCCTACTACGGTTTCATCTACACCTTCCTGATGAAACTGATTTCGTCCCTCTCCGGGCTTTTCTATGGCGTCTATGCGATTGAAGGGTTGAATGAATGGGGATATACCTATTTGTTTAGAGGTGCTAATCATGGCAATGGTGAATCCTCTAACATTAACCTGCGCTTCTTGATGGGCTATCCCAATGTAGCAATTATTGATTCAAGAAATGGTTTGGTTCTCTACCTATGTGAGTGTACATGTCAGACACCCTTGTATTCCGTGTGCAATCCTCTTACCAAAAAGTGGGTCTCTCTTCTTGTGCCTGATGGTTGCACGAGCAGGGTGGACTTCGTGAGCACTGCTAAGCTAGATTTTGATCCGACTATGTCCATTCATTTCAGGATTGCTCTAATGCCTAGACCTTTAGGTAGCCAACTTGGTTTTGTATAGCTTGAAATTCATCAATGGAAACAGTAAAAATTTATTCACTTTGTTATATATAAAAAGAGAAATACAAATTTAGGTTAGGTACTTCGATTTTGCACAATTAGACTTGCATACATTCCACTTTCCCACATGCGCGCTTAAATTACCGATAATACCCTTAAGGTAATGAAAATGAAAAGTTACTACTCTACTTCACTTGTTGCATCCCAAATTTAGATTTCGGTTTTCCCTCCGGTGCTCTCGACCGTTCTGAGATTTGCACTCCCTTTAGGCCCTCCGTCACCTTATTCTCCTACGCTATTGCTCCTCCAGTTCTATTTTTTGCTCCTTCAGTATTGCGAGAAAGTTTCAATTTTTTTCCATCATTCGCTCTCCACTCTGGCGATCTCACTGAGGCAGTCATTTCACAACCTGAGACATATATTATGGCCACCTTTCCCCCCTCCGAAGACATTTATTCTAATCTTCATTCCCGCCGTCCCTCTCATCCAACCGGCCGCATCCCGCATTTCGATGTCTAGCCCTAATCTCTATTCTACATCTTCACTTGGCCATCTGACTAATGTCCCCAGCAGTTGATCAATAGAAGCTTATATAAATAGCAAGGTAAGATCCTACAACACTGGATGGTTAATTGAAGAAGTGAATATCTTGTTTCAGTGTATTATATGGTTTGGTTTGAAATTTATTGAGATTGTGTGATAAAATTCTTGGTATATCTTAATAGAAGTTAAATGAGAAATTTCATAATAGGTGTGTAAATTGGACGTATGTATTGCTATGACTAGTGTATTTGATGTTGTAAGATAAATTTGATTTAAATATTTGAAGGATGTGATCTCATGATAAAATATGAAAAGGAAATCTCTGTTGAAAAAAATATTGTAGGTAGGATAAAGAAGAAAAATATAGCGGATTAGTTAAGTTGGACCCATGCTCTGTTATATGAGATATGATGAATACCAAGGGGGAGACCATAGAAGCAATATTGGATGCTATAGACGAAGTTAACTGATAGGGCCTAACTATTGACTGGTACACACCCGCTGCTCGAGGAAGTACTTGAAGGGCTGGTGGTCAGTGCAGATCAAGAACCTGCGGCCAAGTAAATAAGGCCACCACTTGTCGACAGCGAGGACAATAAGCAACATCTCTTTCTCATAAACAGACAGGGACAGTGAGTGGGTGGCCAAAGCCTTGCTAAAGTAGGCAATGGGGTGCTCGTCCTACAGTAGAACCATGAAGGGCCGACTGAAATTGGGTAAAATCAGAATAGGGGCTGATTCCATAGCCTGCTTTAGCTCCTCAAGCGCCACTTGGGCAACCTCATTCCAACCGAATGCCTCTTTCTTGAGAAGCTATGTAAGGGGCCGAGCAATCTCCCCATACCGGCTGATAAATTGCCTATAATAGCCAGTGAGGCCCAGAAAACTCCATAGTGCCCAGACACAAGTAGGCGGTGGCCAAGAGAACATGCAACCACCTTCGACGGGTCAGTGGCGACCCCGTCCCGCGAGATGATATGTCCCAAGTAATCAACCTGTGGGCTGCCAAAGGAACACTTCAAACGCTTAAGAAATAAAGAGTTATCTCTCATAACAAAGAAGACTGACCTGAGATGCTCCAAGTGTTTCGCCTACGATTGGCTGTAAACAAGGATGTCATCAAAGAATACCAAGATGTAGCGGCAGAGGTAAGGCCTGAAGAGATCGTTCATGAGGCTCTGGAAGGTGGAGAGGCATTGGTCAGCCCAAATGGCATGACAAGAAACTCAAAATGGCCATCATGAGTCTAGAAGGCAGTCTTGTGGACATCGGCTGCTACGCCCAAATTTGATGGTAACCCGATCAAAGGTCAAGTTTATTGAAAACCGTTGCACCAGCTAGCTCATCTAGAAGCTCCTCGATCATGGGTATGAGATATTTGTCCTTGATGGTGATGGCATTCAAGGCTCAGTAGTCCACACAAAACTGCCAAGTACAGTCTTTTTTACGAACCAGCAACACCGGGAAGAGTAGAAGCTTGTGCTAGGCGGATGATATCAAACTGAAGCATGTTGCCACAAGACACTCTATCTCTGACTTAACGGTAAGGGCGGATATTGGTTAGTGATGCCCCAAGAATGATGGGGATATGGTGGTCGTGAGGCAGCACTGGAGGAAGACCCTGCGGTTCAGCAAACACATCTCGATGCTCCACCAATAACTCAAGAAGATCTGGGGGCGGCTCATCCAAAGGCACCTCGACTGTTGCCTGCTACTGCAAGAGGAACCCTTGGGTTGCTAACTAGAAGAAGGAACTCACTAACTAGGCTAAGAAGAGGGTGCCCGGCCGGGTCCCTTCAATCCGAACCCGCTGCCCCTGAACTTCGAAGTCTATAACCATATCCCTGAAATTCCAAACCATGTCGCCTAGCTCCTGTAGCCACCGAAACCCTAACACTACGCCCGCCACCTTTGTGGGTAGTAGGAAGAGGTCAGTGATGAAGGTGTGGCCCTAATTGGCGAGGGCGGCCTGAGCACAAACACCAGAGCTCCTAAGATGCTTCCCATCACCGATCAACACATCAAAGGGCTTTGAATCAGACACGAAGCAGCCAAGACGCTGGGCCACCTTGTCATTAATGAAATTGTGGGTAGACCTGCTATCAACCAAGAGGGCCACTTGCTACCGCTTGAGGTGGCCTTGAACCCGCATTGTGTGAGGAGTGAATGCCCCTGAGAAGGCATGTACAAAAATCTCGGGCTGCACGTTGTCATAGTGGGAAGAGTCTGCCCTATCCTCCACGTCTTCCTCCTCGATCTCCTCGACAAGGAGGCTTCCCTTGATGGAACAACGGTGTCTTGGCATGAACTTCTCTTCACAATGGAAGCATAGTCCCTTGGACCAATGGTCCTCCATATGTGCCGGTGTAAGACGACGGACAATCTGACCAAATGGAGGGGACGGTTGGCTAGGTGTTGGGCTGCTAGTTGGCCCAGCAAGGGGGCTAGTGCTAACACTGGAACGTAGGAAGGACCCAAGCTGCCCTCCTCTCCACTGTCGGGCCAACTTTTCTTCTTCAATTCATACATGACGCATGACGTTCTGCATGTTGATGCAGGGAAAGTGGCGCATCTCCTCAGAAATCTCGGGTTTGAGACCTCTCTTAAATGTGCCCACCAAGGTGGCCACCGGCCAGTCGAGAAGGCGGTTGGCCACCTTCATGAACTCCGTGTAATAGGCCCGGATGGTGGTGGTTTGGCACAATGTGGAGAGCATCTCATTAGAGTCTTGGAACTCATTAGGGCCAAACTAAATGCATAGCTCATTAGAGAAGGTGGCCCAAGTGGGGTAGCTCACCCCCTTTTTGAAACTCTGGAACCAAACAAAAGCGTCCCCATCTAGGTGGAAGGCCGCTATGCTCAGCCGTTAAGCCTCCGTATGCATTCCTTGGTAGGCAAAAAAGTTTTCAGCCTTGTACAACTAGTCCACTGGGTTGTCGTCCCCATTATAGCATGGGAACTATAGGTAGGCCAAACAAGGTTCAGCCCCTCCTCGTGGTCCTCTGTGGGGTCCCGGGTACTCCTCCCATTCGTCCTCCATCTCCTGAAACAAGTTTCTAGGAGGCAGCATCATTGGGGCATTTTCCCGAATACCTGGCATGCCTCGTATATCCCAGGCCTAGCGCCTCCCATCCATAGCTTGCCCGACTGTGCCAAAGTGCACAGGACCTTGGGGAAAGTGCATATCCTTGTCCGCCGGTGCCGGGAGATCAGAGGCGTGCAGTTCGGGGGCATGGGACATACCCCCCTTCTCCATGGTAGCAGTTGGTGGCCTGGGCAAAAAGGTGCTGAGCGCTCTACCTGGAGCTGAGCCATGGCCGGGCCCAGTGCATCGATCTTGGCCATGCCCATGCTCAAGGACTTAATTTATGCCATGATTTGCGCCAGAGTAGGCTTGCCAGTGGTCTCTAGAACTGTCTTCGAGCTGTCCACTGAGGTGAGAGCCTCCTTCTCAGGTGGGACTTCTGGGGCCGCGACAACTTGTTTGCCTCGTGCCATGGCCAGGGATCGTAAAAGCTCCGATACCAATGATGCGCCCGAGGTCGCACAATCGGTACCTTGGAGTTTCATGCAGGGAAAGGGAAGGAAGAAGGAAGAAAGGGGAGAAGAAGATGAATATCCAATTGCATAACCAACAAAGAAGAGAGGGGGTGACCCATATAGGAAGCCGACCCACCCACCTAGGGAATTGCACCAGCTAGTGGGTCCGACTATTTTGCGGTCCACTAACTAGCCCAATACAGTTATTTCTCCTAATACATAAGCAAATACAAGGGAAATATCAAAGAAAGTAGCCTAATATGATGAAATAACAAGAAAATAAGTAGTCCGGGTGATCATGCACAACACTTGTAAGACGTGGCAATGAGGGTTTGACATAGGGCCTTGCTTCTACAATGGAGGAGCGGTGGAGCCACTGAGGTGGTGAAGCTTGAAGGCAGCGACGTTTGAGGCATGGCCATGATCATTCAATAATGGGATGTGAACAGTGTGCAAACACTGACCCAACCCGGCTGGTTGAACCCCCGGTTCAACCGATTTGATAAACTTTTCGAGTTGGAACATTTACCAGTTAAATTTGGGTTTATTTGTGTGCATTTAATATATTCACGGTAGGGTTTGAAAAATCCAAATCTTGCAACTAATTTGGGTTAGTAGGGTCAATTTTAAAAACATTGAATATTAAAGGTAATTAGCCTATGCGGCGAAAGGTGGTTGGCAGATATATGGTTAAGTATCTATGTATTTGAGGGTGAGATTGAAAATAAAAAAAAATATGGAAAAAGGCAAACTGTAGTTCAAATTCATGCATCGTTGTTGTTCAGCGTTTTTGCTGATTTAGATAAAGGAAAATTACTTAAATAATAATTTAAAAAAATATTTACCAAATCAACCCAAAGTGGTGTTCCTTTTTGCCACGTAGGCACTAGCTAAGCTGCTGGCGCCTATGTGGCTTTTTTTAAAGTTTTATACGATTTCGTCATTTAGAAGGACGAAATCAAGTTTAAGTTGATTTTGTCCTTACAAAGGATGAAATCAGTTTTAAAAAAAATTAACTCACCTACACTTCACAAATCCAAATCGGGTGGACCATCTAAACAGATTTTGTCCTTTAAAAGGAGAAATCGCATTCTTTTATTCCCTACTCCGCCTCCACCTCCAGTACGTGTCTCTCCACTCTTCCGTGCATTAGCTCGTCCTCCACCTCTAGTTCCCACCCTTTGCCCCGCCGCCGTACTCCGGCGTTCGTTGCATTTGAGCACTGCCGACTGGAACCCGTCCTCCACCGGCCGTGTATAGAAGTGATTTCGTGTTCGCATTCACTTATTCCGCTTGCCCGAATTTCAATTTAGGGCTTTGGTTGATTGAGCCTTTGGATCTGTTAAAGGTATACTCTTTCGCTCATTTTTTATAAATTATTTGGGTATCACGTGCTTAGCATTGTTGCATTATTGTACGATCTTTAATGTGATGTTCTTAATTTTTATGGTTGGCCAATTGTCTTGGAGTGTTTCTATCTATTTTTTACTATGATGAGGAACTAGCGTTGTAGAATTTTTTATCATTCAAAATATTTGAAATTGGACTGAAATTAGTATTTATGAAGGATTTCATATTCATCCACACTGCATATGACTAAGATAGTTAATGCTTATTTAAAGCTTTCAATGGGTCGTGCAGGGATTCTCTGTTTTGTAGTCCGTATTAAGTAGATAATTAATGATTTTAGTATGTATGTATGTATGGGTGACTAATTGTATACGTTTGGTATTGCATATGTTTGTTAGCTTATATATATAACTGCTAAGTTGATAATCTCATGTTACGTTAAGTAAAGTAGTTATTTTGAGTCAATTATTTAATCCAAGATTAATTTAATCTATTATTTTTTAATTTAGTAGAGATGGCATAAGAAAATGTTAGATTTTTACTTAACTACGAAGGATGCACAGAAGAATTATTAATTAAGAAATCGTCTACATATGATGCATTTGAGATGCAAATAGCTAGCAAATTTGTGTAGGATCGAAGAAGATGGAAAATCACTATAAAATGTGTTATTCCAACATATGGATCGAGTTCAAGACAAATATGTATAAATGATGATGCATCAATGAGTTTTATGTTTGACCTCTCGCGTCACATAATTTGTTTCAACTTATTTCATGAAAAAGAGGCCCGAGTGCCTAGTGAAAGGCGAAGTAGTTCACATAGGACCTCTCACAGGAGCTCTGAAAGAAATGTGAACAATGAAAGGCATATGCAAATGCCGGTGGACGATGATGAAGAAGAAAATTTATCTATGACAGTAGCTTCAAATGAACGTCATAGGTCGTCTGTCCCTATTGACGATGGAAGTTGACCTAATTGGAGGTAAGGTTTATTAAGTTGTGAATCCTTTTTGAATCTTATAATTATCAATGAAATATAGGATGCTAAATTTTGATTTTTGTGTGTAATATGGAGGTACACAATGCATACACACGAGCCATTTAGCTTTCAAATGTCTCAAGGCAGTGCATGGTGTGGAACTCAAAGTTCGATGGGCATTCATTACCCCTACACAGGTGTTGGTTATACCAATGTTGGACCATCTAATCAAAGGTGAAATATATATTCATAAATGAATATAACATTTTTAGGCTTTAAAGAAGGGCATATGAAATTGAATACATATGTGATGTTCATATGTAGGGGCGCTTATGTCCACGATGAAGATATTGAAGGTGAAGATAATATTGGCGAAGCAAGTGGAGAAGATTCTGACATGAACGAAGAAGGGGTCAAAGGTGAAGTAAGCGCTCAACAGATGGTTGACGGTGAGGGGGATGACACGGTAGACAATGCAATTGCCACAAATGATATTAATGTGGATGATGAAGAGCCCACCATACTATAACAAGGTGCCACTCTATGCACACATCACATATGAGGAGATAAATGCGGCAGTTGATTCTTCCATGGATATGGACCAACAAAACAAAGATGAGTTATATGTTGCCCGCATCTTTGAGAATAAAGAAACATTTGTTATAGCCTTGCAGGAGTCTTCCATTAAAAATCATGTCGAATCCAAGGTTGTACACACAAATTTGTTAGAGTATACAGTGAAGTGCATTGATAGTACTTGCCCTTTGAGAGTTCACGACTCAATAAAAAGGGGTGGAGGGTACTTTAAATTGAAGACATATAGAGGTGACCACACATGTCGGAATGCCCAGCTTAGAACAGATCATAGGCAGTGTTGTGCATTATTTGTTTCGAAGGTCATAATGCACGCTATCCAAGCTGAGTTAACTCTCACACCAGGTGATATTATTTAAAGAATGAAAGAGAGGTTTCATGTTGACATATCTTATAAGAAAGCATGGGTAGCCATGAATATGACTATAAAGGCCATTTAGGGGGATTGGGTGGAATCATACAAATTGTTGCCATTGTACCTCAGGGCAGTTCAAGAAGCAAATCCTGGCACCTGCTACAACTTAGAGGATAATGAAGTAACTCAACCAGATGGTGGCATGTGTAGGAGATTTAAGCAGTTGTTTTGGGCATTTGGGCCGTCTATAGCAGGGTTTCGACATTGCATCCTTGTGATTGGTGTTGATGTCACTCACTTGTATAGCTAGTATCCTGGAGCTCTTATGGATGCAACGGCGATAGACGAAACAATGAATTATTTCCTATAGCATTCGGGATAGTCGGAAAGGAAGATGGAGACAATTGGAAATGGTTCTTAAGTGAACTAAGGGATCATGTACTGATGGGCTTGCCAAATATCGTAGTTATTTCAAATCGACATAAGGGGCTTTCAAAAGGCCGTGCCTGAGGTTCTTCCCGAGCCTATGTACTACCAAAGTTATTGCATCTGTCACATAAAGGCAAAATTTAAGGAGTTTAAAAATGATATACTAACGGACTTGATTGGGGCTTTAGCTTGTGCACTTATGGCCGAAAAGTTTTATGCTAAAATGGACTTGATTGGTCAAGAGAGTCCTAGGGTAAAACATCTACTCTTAGGAGGAGAATTGCATCTTGCACAATGGTCTTTTGCTCATGATGATTTTAGGAGATTTGGCATGACGACTACAAATATGGCTGAAAGTTTAAATAGCGTCTTGAAGGGGGCACGAGGATTACCCATGCAGGCTCTAGTGTCAGCTACTTTTTATCGGGTAGTAAAATTTTTTGTTAAACGATCTTCTGCTGCATTTGCCATTGCCACACCATATACTCCCAAAGTGGAAGCAATAATTAGAGAACAAACAAGATAAATTAGGGAGTATATAGTTAATAGGATCAACAACAATGATTACGAAGTGATGCCAATTCGTGGCCAGAAGGTTGTGGTCAATGCGAGGGTTCATACTTGCACATGCAATATCCCTCATGTCTATTTGTATCCTTGCTCACATCTTATTGCTGTGTGGGGAAAGCAGCGAGAGCCTATACAGGTAGGACTTTTTTACACATCTACCGCTTACAAAAATGTGTACTCGACATAATTCTATTCTACTCGTGGTCGGGAGTATTGGGAGAGGGATATACCTTATGTGTTATACCCTCTGAGAGCAACAAGATAACCCGGTCGCCCACGGTCTGTTCGCATTAGGAATACAATAGACCGTATGACTATAGAGAGAGATGGTAGAGGTGGATATAAATGCGGGAGGTGTAAAAAAAGTGGGCACAATAGTAAATCATGTAGAAATCCTCTTGTTGATTGGTAAACACATAATCAATTTTTTTATTTATTCTCTATTTTAGGTATGATTATATCTTCCTAATGATTGATGATATGTTCTTAATTTTCCGCAGATCATATGGATCATGTAGAGCCTTCTTACGGGCCAGGCCCGATTGATGATAGTGTACTTGTACAACAAGAGTTACATAGGTCAGCTTCTATTTGGAGAGGAGAGGTATGATAACTCTTTATAAAATTTGTTTCATTTTTTTAGATTATAAATTACATTAGGTTATAATTTAAAATTTTATTATAGGACCCCGGGTGCCTTGATTGCACCAAACATTTTACATATCTTCGCCATTGGCACATAGATGAGTAGATGTTATCGTATATCAAGCGAGTAGGATTTAAACATTTTATTTATCTATAGTACGTCCATCTAGATCAGCCTTTATTGACAGCTCTCATTGAGAGATGGAGGAGGGAGACACAGATGTTTCACCTACTCTATGGAGAGATGACTATCACACTTATGGATGTGGTAGTTCTCTTAGGACTTCGCATCGATGGACTTCCTGTGACGGGCACAACAGGAGGAGGTCACTTAGACTTATTAGTTAGACTCCTTGGTAGAGCTCCTCCTGCTACGTCCATGCATGGTAGCCGAGTTAGCCTTCGATGGCTCTTAGGTGAGTTTCGTGAGCTCCCAGCTGATGCTACGGAGATAGTTATCGAGCAAAATGCACGAGCCTATGTGTTACATTTACTTGGGGCAACAATATTTGCGGATAACACAAGAAGCCATGTACATGTGGCATATCTCTCCCTCCTTGCAGACTTTGTCATATCAGGTACTTATTCAAGGGGCAGTGTTACTCTTGCATTTTTGTACCAAGAGTTGGTGAAAGCATGTCAAGCCATGACCTTGAGGATTGTAGGATGTCTGACTCTTCTTCAGGTAAATGATTTCGTCACTTTAAATATGTTTTTGTATGTATAATTTCATACTTTTTTAATAAATTTAATCATATTTTGTTGTATAGCTATGGTCGTGGGAGCATTTACACATCGGTCGACCAAGTATGGAGATGGGTCACTTAGTTGAGGGTGCTCCATTAGGAGCGAGGTAGGGGATATTTATTTTTAATGCTTAAATTTTTGTAGGAAGGTTTTATTTACTTATGCTGAACTCATTTTTAAAATTTAACTCCTTAAGGTGGAATGTTCGAAAAAAGAGAACCAAAAATCCACAAGGAGTCCTCCGATTATATAGAGGAGAGTTAGACCACCAGCGGCCCTATCAGGTAATTTTATTTTATGTTGAACTTTTTTTGTAATGATTATAAGATATGTAAGGTTATTTAAACTTAATTATCTTTATATATTGTATAGGTTATTTGGTAGCCATACTCACCAGAAGTATTGGCTATGTTACCTCCTATATGCACCAACGAATGGGACATGTGGCTATCGCGAACGCCATTGATATGTTATGAGATTGTGGCAATGTATGTGCCAGATCATGTAATGCTCCAGTTAACCTGGAGCAAGTGGTCCCACCTTCTACCGTCAAGTTTTCCATCGCATAACTCGATAGGGTCGGCATATTACCAATTGGGCTATACATCATGCATCATATATCACTCGATGGGAGGATAGGATAGCCATTGTTATTTGTGGGGAGATGTCTACAACATCGCAAGATGCTCATAGTGCATATTACAGTGGTATTTACCGATTACATGGCGATATATTTTACCGCACGATGATGTAGAGGAGATGACATATCAGCCTAGGGGTGCATCTAAGCCATCTTTGGTAAGTATAACTTTGTTAATTATATAATATTATTTTTTTATTTCTTATTTATTAGTTATCTAATCTTTAATTTATTTTTCTTATAGCTTCATTTAGTGCAACATATGAATGCACATTTGACTGACATGATTAACACTTGTACTTTGGTTGAAGAATTTAGAGTATCATGTCAATCGATACTTAGGGAGCATGATAATGTCTTTCGTAGCTTGCCACTATTTCAGTCGGCGATTACAGATTTTCATACACATTATTCTGTAGACAAGGCTGCTCAGACATAGCCGAGGCATGATTTATTTCATGATATTCCATCTTCATTAGCAGCGCGTAGCTCTCTTCCCTGTTCATCATTTTCGATCACTGCACATGTAGCTCAGCTATATCCAATTTTATATTATAGATGACATCGGCTAGCTCGTGTTGAGCCATTTATTACTTATGCTGAGCTGGAACTGGAGCCAAAGTAGGTAGATCATGAAGAGGAGCTCGTACCGCACCATCAAGGTCAAGGCCGAGGAGATCGTGACATTGAGTGTATTAGATTTGTTATATGTTTCTTTTAAACTAAACATTTTATTACCATGTGATATAATATATTTGATAAACACTTATATTTTATGTTTGTTTTTATTAGTTGATGTTAATAACTTTAATGTTATGTTTGTTATGCATGGAATGTGTGGAATGAATGAACAGGGTGATCGTGTAACGTGTTGAATGAATGAACAAGGACATGTGTTAAAGTTAGTCTAAAATAGATTTTTTAAAATTTAATTAGATCTCACCCTTTAGAATGACGAAAACAGCACATAGCTGCTCATTTCTTCTTGAGTTGGCAAAGTAATGTGATTTAGAAGGTGATTTCTTCATTTAGAAGAACGAAATCATCACTTCTAATTTTTTTTAAAACTGATTTCGTCATTTGGAAGGACGAAATCAACTTAAACTTGATTTCGTCATAAAACTTATAAAAAAAACCACGTAAGCGCCAGCGGCTTGGCTGGCACCTATGTGGCAAAAAGCAACACCACTTTGGGAAATATATTTTTTAAAATTATTATTTAAATAATTTTTCCTTATCTAAATTAGCAAAACACTGAACAACAACGATGCATGAATTTGAACTACAATCTGCCATTTACCATATTTTTTTTATTTTCAATCTCACCCTCAAATATGTACATACTTAACCATATATCTGTCAACCGCCTTTCACAGCATAGGCTGATTACCTTTAATATTCAATGTTTTTAAAATTGTCCCTACTAACCCGAATTAGTTGCAAGATTTGGATTTTTCAAACCCTACTGGGCATATATTAAATGCACCCAGATAAACCCAAATTTAACTGGTAAATGTTCCAACTCGAAAAGTTTATCGAATCAATTGAACTGGGGGTTCAACCATCTAGGTTGGGTCAGTGTTTGCACACTGTTCACATCCCATTGTCAAATGATCATGGCCATGCCTCAAATGTCGTTGCCTTCAAGCTTCACCACCTCAGTGTCTCCATCACTCCTCCATTGTAGAAGCAAGGACCTATGTCAAACCATCATTGCCACGGCTTGCAAGATTGAATTGTCGGGCAAGCTTCCACAGATGTTGGTGGCAGTAATGTCATCCATTGCTCATACATCTCCTGCTTGAGTGAGAGGACAAAAGGTGGAGTGACACTGTACTGAGGGTATGGATGAGGAAATGTGGAAAGTGGGTGGCTGAGGTTCTAGAGCTAAATAGGCAAACACAGATCTAGATCTGGTTCAGCCTAACACTGGGGGCAACAATGGGGGACTTTGATGCAACAATGCTCAATATGTAGGTGTTCGAGACCATGGAAGGTTGTATCGATACGAATGACAATATTAATCCTTAAATAAGGGTACACATCAATGATATGCTTGGTACATTCCAAAATGGGCGTGAACCCTTTGATACACATAAAAAATATTCTAACTAATAATATATTTTTATAATATTCTTTTAGAGCACAGTAAATTGTACAAAGGTATGATTGAATATAGAGCCACAATCAATAAGTAATAACACCATAAAAAATATAAATCACTTCAAAGTTCAATATGCATAATAGTATAACTTAATTTGCAACTAACAAATAGTTATCAATTACATAATAGAATATTATATCATCAATGTCTTATCAATTAAAAATACTATAATGTCAACGCAACATCTACAAGCATAACAACATTTAAAATATAGAATCCACAAACCATAGCGCCCATACAAACTATTACTCCTTCCATCCCATATTACGTACTCTAAATATTAGTTCATTTTGGAATCAAATAAGATACTTAATATGAGTGACAAGAATATTGTGGAGAAGTATCTAAGTTAGATGTGTAAGTAAATGCATAATTGTAGAGTACTATATTTTAAAAAAGTATGTAAATTGTATGGATGATCTCATATATTTTCAAAAAATATTTTCAATATAAAAAAATATTGTCATCTTTAAACCTTTGAAGAGGTTGGTTTGAATTGTGTTTTTATTTTTAGACAAAAAATTTTGGTAAAAAAGTTATTTTTTAAATAAAAAATATATAAATTAATTTAGTATCGATATGTATCGGTTGTATTGATATGATACAACTAGTATGGACGATATGCAACAACTTTTGTGGGGGGTGTACCGCCCCTGTACTGTTCCTATCTAGCTATGTATATGTGAATATGCACTTGTATTGATCGATATGACCTTCCATGCTCATGACACAACTCAACTTCTTAGAGCTAGCTATAGAAGTAGGGAACACGCAGGCGAGCAAGCACCCTAAATTAAATTTAAAGCTAAAATATGTGATTAAATTGAAGGAATTATATCAAATGAAACACTAATTCATCCCCTTGTCTGCACTACACTATGCAATTATGTAAAAGGAAGAGAATCATCATCCAGATTATCAAGATAAAAATTCCATCGTGCCTCTCACCAGAACATCTATACATCACCACTTGCTTCAAATAGAAAGCAAGTAATGATTTCTCTAAAGAAAGAGCTAAAAATAAAAAGGAAATGATGAAAAACTAAATATAAAAGCAAGCACCTAGAGAGCTGGATTGGAGACAAGAAGCAGTGGTTTTGGGGCTGAGGGTTTGAGATAGCAAAATTTTTGAGTGAGAGGAAAGGAAGAATTTGACTTAGAGTGTCCTATTCTTATCTCAGAGATGACCAAGTCATAAAGGCCGCCTCTACAACTGATGAGGTAGAGGATTTGATGTAGGCTTCAGATGAGATAACTACCCACATATCTGAAACACCCATAAAGCAAAACCAGAAGAAAACTAAATATCTATATAAAACACATAAAAGGGGAAAAACTATTTTTTATTTGCAATCCTTCTACCCAAGATGGTTTTCCGCTACCTTTGTGTGGATAGCGAATGCCTGCCTCTTCTTGCATGTTCCCCATGATGATTATCTACCCACAGTAGAAGAAGATCAATTTTCACCAGCGCTTCTACACCTCTTGTTCGTCAATTCATCATCTCTGCAAAGGCAATTTTGTTGAAGAGGGAAGAAAAGGGTGGGATAGATTTTTGGTGATGGCGCACAGTGGGAGATAATCATGGGAACCGGATTTGATCGGATCCGCTCGAGGGGGTTTTTACGAGTCGCCTCTTAAAGACATGGGTCTAAAGCCATTCCACATATCGGACTTGTAAGTAAAAATGGTGGAGGCATGTATAAAACCACCTCTACATCTGTCAGGACCTGAATTTTTAAAACCGTTTTTAAATAAAGGACACATGATAAATCACAAGAAATTTTTTTCTTTAAATCAAATAAATCCGATAAAATATCCAGGCTATGATAACTGGGGTTCACATATATGATTATCAAAACATATGATATTATTACACATGTCAAATTTTGATAAATAGCAGGTTAACCCTCTAAGTACAAGTTTGTCATCTATCCGAAAATAAATAACCAAGTAAAGTTGGCTCTCATGCCAGTAATTATAGTTGCTTACAAGATTGCAGAAGTAAGAAACTAGATCTCACTAGTGCAATGTCGTCCTCAAACGCCACCGACGTCCTGACCTCACAACGTCTTCATTTAAAGAACCTGCAACCAAACAAGACCAAACAACAACCAAGCATCTCCTCCCCCTTGGAGGAGCATTTCAAAAGAACAAAAGTACTATTTAATATTTTTCAGATCTGGCCAACATCATCCGATGTTAATTACCTACGTACTCATCAAACAACATCTCTAATGTTTCTAACAAGATCAAATCTAGACGTAGTTCTGCTTAAAAAGTACATTATTCTATAAAGTATAGCATCACACATGCAATGCTTAAATATTTTCAATGTGAAAGACTTAAGGAAATGATTGAGAATTTCAAGGTAAAACATGTATGAAATAAGCAATATCAAATAATGTTATTAATTATCTGTTGAACCATTGTTCGATAATTACATGTCACATATTAGGAAAGTCACACATTAATTACATGAGAGTGTGAGAAAAAGAATGAATAAAATCTAAACAAAATTGTAAAAAGTTCATAAGTGATCAATTGGCCATAAACTAGCTATCGATTAGTCTTCGAACAAAATTTGGGATGTCTTCTAGTACATAAAATGATCAATTGTCAAATGTTCATATTGATCAGAGTAACATTTGTTAGATTCAAGAACATGGAATGATTAATCACCTTGTGAAAATATTGATAAGTATAAACCTAATTTTGAAACAGAGCAAGGAACTATTAATCGCCCTATGGAATGATCGATTAGTGGGTATATGATTTGCCTAAATTAAGTCATTCAGAAAGAGTTTGTTCCCTATTAAAACTCAAATACCTAAATTGACACAGAACCTTATAAAAAGCCTAAGGGATGACAAAATTGAGATAAGAGGATAGAATTCCTTGAGAGAATTGAAGGGATAAAACTTATATGTTTGAGAGGAAAAATTGAGTGATTCTCTCCATAATTCTTCCATGTACCTTTGAACTTTTTATAAGATATTGAAAGAAAGGTAAGGTGAGAGAGCTTGATTTATAATGATCTTATGTATTGATTTGTGTGAGTTGTGAGTTGAGGAACTACATATATCACAAACGGATCATCACATGCGAGAGTTGAAGACGATGAAAATTAAGAAAGGTTTTGATTGAAGCTTTAATAGGAGATTGTGTTAAGAAAGAAGAAGAATAAAACAATGTTCAAATGTACCACGAAAGACATTGATAGCTAAGGGTCATCTGTAGATGGACTTTTAGAGCATTATGGTAATAATTTGAGTCTTTGTAAGTTCTTAATCTTTTTAGTACATAGATTAATCAGCTAAAGAGTTGGTTAGGTGGTTTTTCTCAAGGAGGGTTTCCACATTAAAATTGCTTGTGTTCTTTGCTTTATGGGATTTATCATTTGTGCATATGTAGAAGGGGCCACATCTATTAATCCTTGAGTGATTTTTTATTTGAGGCACTATGATGATCTCCATTAGAATCATCTAATCCCAAAGACAGACGTACTCATTAAATGTCAACCTAAGTGACAAATGTTACAACCACCACAGACCTTCCTCCAAAGGGAACCATCCATAATGCGACCCTGGAATCCACTAGGAAGTATCATCACTCATCCTAGCCCATATAGGACCTGACTAGAGTGGAAGGGCATGGCCCACAACTGAACCTGAACAGAAGTGGCGGGAGAAGCCAACAAAGCAGGATATCAGCTAATCCAAATGTGTATACATAAAATGATCTTTAATAGATTTGTGGTGAGCACAACTCAAGCAAAGCTCCCTCCAACGGGGAGGTGCAACTACATGGTCAAATCAGCAGCTCCTTAATAGAGCTAAGACTCAAGAAACCATTCTGATCTCCATCTTGCTCATCAATAAGCTAGGATTCCAAATGACTATTCAAAACCCTATTAGTCCCTTTTAGACTAGGGTTGAAATTTGAAATTGTCATCTGTTCATCAACCAAGGCAATTCGTCAAGTCAAAGGCTTTGTTCACTCTATGCACTAGTCCCAGACCCCTCCGAGGTATTTTAGTCTTTATCTTGATTAGGTGTTCTCGCCCAATCTAAAGCTATCTAACCTCATTTCTTAATCTTTCATTACTCTTAAGTTAATGATAAATTACTATCACAATATCAATAGAAAATATTAAAACAATGAACAACATAAACAATATAGACCCACGCAGGTCCAAGTAAATCATAATATTAAGAATCAAACTTGATAATGATATTAGAAGTGTTTGAGCTCTAGTGCCCTAACCCTCCTTCGGTTAACTAATTAAACTTTTATGAAAACTAGTCATAATGTCCCTAAGGGCATTAAGGTAATTATTTTACTTTAGATATGGTCCTCTCCATTCTCGGGTAAGTTTGTGGCCTCTATAAAGGTTTCAGTATCACATTGGCCGGTTAATTTCATTCACACAAATGGGGGCTAGTCTACATAAGGGGTATTTTTGTCTTTTTACTTAGGGCTTCCTTGAACCTTGATGGGTCCAAAACTAATCCCAAGGGCACACCTTGATGTTATGAACCTGAAGTAAGTTTCTTGCTATTTAATGGGGTCGTAAACTGCTTAAACCAACCCTGGTTCAATTAACAATTTAACCTTAACTCTAGGGGTAAAAAAGTCAAATATCTACTTACTAGGATTTTTCACTAACTTGTGGAGTAGTCCAAATTTAGGATACACATTAAACTATCAATGGGATTTTTTCAAAATTTTAAATCGACTCATAGGCCCCTGAACAAGATCCCCTAAGTCTGGTCATTGATAATTATTCTACGATTTAACTCATAAGGGTAAATTAGTTATTTCATGAGATTTTTTTCTTAGGCTGAAACTTGGTCAAGATACTCTATATGCACTCAAGGTCATTCATAATTATTTACTAATTTTTTTGACTATTTGAACTTACTAAACTAGACCCGGTTTAGTTGGAGTATAAGTTTTTTTATTATTCTAGACCATGGGCCTTGAAACCCGGCCCACTGGACCCTGCCCAATGGCCCGGGTTCGGGCCGGGTTATTATTTGAAAACACGAACTGGCAGCCCAGCCTTGTGCTTCATCTTCAAACACTCGACTATTTTTTTTCGACGGGAAGTTTGTGCAGGGCATGACAGCGGGGCTCTAGTCGGAACAAGGCAGAAGCTTGGAGTGGCCGGTCACCATTAGTTGGCACCCGCAGCTGCTCCCTTCTCAATCTCTCTTCAATGAAAATCGCAGAAGGCGATCGGGAGTAGCTGCGGTCAATCGGGATTACGCACGACAGGGCTCCAATCTAACGGCGACGGGATCCACCAGAGTGGGACGAGGGCATAGGGTAGAAGGTGCCCAACATCGTCCTTCCCATCCATCTTGCGGCCGTTTCACTGTTACTTACAGTCAAAAAATAAACATGGGGAATGATCCTCCACTGGAAACTACCTGCTCGAAGTGGCCGGTCGAAATCTTCATCTCACGTATGTAAAGTAGACAACTTGGGTTCTAATAGCACATAGAAAGTTACTATCTAGCCACAAACTCATCTTCGGAGAAGAATTGAACTAGCTGAAAACACTTCTCATTCTTCTCTCTCTCTCTCTTTTATTGTTTCCCCCCAGTGATTGAACACATTGGTCGGTCCTTCTGGCTACCGAGTTTTTGGCAGGAAGAGGCTAGCAGACCATCCAGTGAAAAAGGACTGGACGGCAGGCCGGTAGTGTTGAAGAAAAATTAAAACAAATCGTTGCAGATCACTGTTCCCCGTAATTACGAAAATAGTGACTCTGCAAAGGTTACTGTTCATCCTAATTACATAAATTATTCATATTAATTACAAAATAGTAAATTACATAAATCTCTAATAATATAATTTACATCCTTATTTACTCAATAAAATATTTGAGAACGATCCTACCTTAATGGCTGATTTGTTGTCGACCCACCGCCACTGAAGCCTCGTTGTCCCCCACCTTCACCCCCTTTTTCCGGCCCAAAAAAAAGGCTCCCCTCATTATGCCATAAGCATCCCTTTTATAAGCATATGGATTAGGGTTCTTAATCCCCTTATAAGTTGGGCTGACCCTCCTCACTTATGCAACCTAATTGGGCCTCTAAAAATTAATTTTGTCACTTTAATTAATCAGGCCGGTAAAATGACTTAAACGACCCAAATACACGTCTAAATTGGGTAAACGGGCCCTATACGATATGTTCAACTTCGAACAGTCGTATCTTCCTCATCCGAATTCCGATTTACGCATTTTTGGTGGTATTTCGAAGCTCTTTTTGTCTAATTTCTAATCCCATTGGTACCCGACACAAATTCTATCTAGGAATGATGTTATTCTACTAAGAAATCCAATGGGTCAAACACCCTATTTTCCATGTGTTTAATTTATGAAGCCTTGGAAAAATCCGGGATATTATATTCTTCCCCCCTTAAAAGAATTGTGTCCTCGTAATTCGCTACGTCCAATCCTTAAAAAGCTTAGCCTTCAACTCAAAACTCATTCTACCCTCTCAAACCATATCAATTACAACTTATAATTTAAGTAGCACACATACAAAAATTAAATAGTTAAAATCCAATAAAATCAGGTCGTTACAATATCTATGTTTTTAAAGGAGGTTTATAAATACCCTTGCCATGCAAGTGCCAATATAAGTTAAATTTTTACGGTGAGCGTGAGACACCATTGGGGCTTTGACAAAAACAAGAGGAACACCGTCACACCAAAATAAAGAGTGGTGGTTGGATGTTGAGTAGACGAGGATCGATGGATGTTGAGGATCCAACGACTGATGGATATTGAGGAGGAAAGGAACTAGAGATGAAGGGGGTAGGGTCAACAAAGGAAAGAAGAGAGAGGGAAGGGGGGCGTGTGAAGGAGAGAGGGGGCGAGAGGAAGTGAGAGAAGTGATATGCAAATTCTTTCCGCCTTCTTCATTGAAGTCCAGCCTTACATAGTAAACCTATTTTCCTAAGATACAATCCTTATATACACCATAATTTAAACAGATTAAGGCTTAACTCGGCCCGACCCCAGAATAATCAGACTATGTTGGCCACAAGGCCTTTATTTAAAGAACTCCCAATAAATTACTGCCAAAGACTATTTTCACTCAAGGATGACGGCTGATTGTCTGTTTTGAGATGGGAGAGGTGTCCCCTTAATGAAATCGCGTATAATAACATATGCAGCCGATGGTCGGTCGATTGGCACCATATGTCCTCCGCCTCTCACCGTAGCGAGTGTTAAATCACCCTCGTAAGTCACACTGTAGCCACCAACCTGAGCAACAAAGAGTCCAGCCCAGAAATGGTTCAAGTAGCTAGAAAAGTATCTTAAGCAAGACGTGATCATATGTAGTCTGACATTTGGAAACTAGAAAATTTGTATTTACCTCTCCATCGACGTACCAAGGTGCCCATCGAGTTTTAACAGGAAGTTTCATTGTGTTGATGGAATATCTGGTGGAAATAGTTGGGACGGTAGCATCCACATCGCCGCTGTATTTGAGGCCAATAATTGAGTCAATTTTCATGATAAGTGCTATCTAGTTACTGTCTGTAATTTAGAACATCATGTATGCCTTCTTACCTAAATATCCAGACCCGAAGTCCACTGGCCATAAGTGCTCTCAAGACTGGTAACACGGTTGGAGGGCTGTGTATCCAATCATATTGCAGTTTCCCGCTGCAAATTTGAGAGACATTGAACATCTATAAAGATGGTACTGAAAAAGCTGTGATGTTATAATATGATAAGGCAGCCATGTTTAGTGCCGCCATTGCAGTAATTAAATTAAACCTGCAATGTTGCCAGGCGACAGTTTGATTGTTGAGATTAGCATGGAGGGCTTGTTGAACTTGTGGAAGATTGAGATAGTAATCAACGTAAATCTTGCTGCACGGGTCGTTTATGAACACCTGAAAATCAAAGCTCGTGAGATAGGGATCAGACTGCATGCATACAAGCAGCTGCACCAGGACAATCAAAGCTGGCACGCATGTCGTATCCACTTACAGAAGGTTCTCCGGTGGCGGCAGACCTGCACTCAGAAGGTCCATAGATGTTGGCCGAGTCGACAGGAACGATGAGATCATTCTTTTCAATTTGAGCTTTCTCGCACACCTCGGTGTCATTGAAGTTATAGGAGGATTGGTTGCAGTACTTGGTTATTGTTTGGAATACCTCGTCCGAAATGAGTGAGTGAGTCCACAGGAAATCGGTCCTGCCCTTCTGATCCGTATCATCATGGATTAGAGGATTACCAGCCTGAGAGATTAAGGTTGCATGCAAAAGAATATGGTAAGTTTCTGTTTCAGAAACATGAATGATGAAGCTGAATTTAATTGACTGGCTCATACTATGATTCCTTTGAGGTTGAAGAGGGTTTTGTTGGCCCTCCTGTTATATTGCAATATGGTTTGGGCGAGCTGAGGCACGTAGTGCCCAGCGTAGCTCTCCCCAGAAATGTAGAAATCCCTGTTCTTGTATTCTGGAAATCTCTCCATCCAATTCAGCAGAAACACATAAGCATCTCTCGCTGTTGCGTTATCCCCAGTTGTTTTGTAGTCCGATGTTCTGTTCGAATAGGAGAAGCCCGTCCCAATCGGTGACTCCAGAAACAACACATTTGCCACTAAAAACAAAAACCCAAATTAAGTCAATAAATGCACGCCAATTAAGATTGTAATCAAATGATAATGAACAGCACTCACCCCTGTTCCATGCTAATGGGTTTCTAAACAGCATCATGCCGTCGGATTTCACTCGAAATGGTCCGATTTCCATCATGGCTCCGAATCCAAGTGAAGAACAGCCTGGCCCTACAACCGCACAATATATTCAAGATTAAATATGTGTCTTAAAGTATCAATAATAAAATTGCTAATTATACTTTTTTGATTCAATCATTCTGTATTACCTCCATTCAGCCAGAGGAGAAGAGGTTTGGAGTCCTGTTGAAAGCCCTGCGCCTCGGCAAAATAGTAAAACAGAGCTCGCCCAGCCTCGGCGTTGACGTTCACGTAGCCGCTGTACTGATTAAAATCAACGTTCTTTGGCTGTCCAGGCAATTTAACAATCTTATCACGTGCCTTGGAGCCACCATTCTGAGGAACCAAAAGCCATTCTGGACTCAGGATCTGCCTTGAATCCATAACAGATTGGCTGTATTTGTATTTTCCTCCCAACTTGGCTTCCATCAGTTTCCTTAGAGCATCCCCTTGATTTGAAATTGCATGGCTTCCCAAAGAAAGAGCGCCCAACAATGCCAGCAGGAGACAAGAAACAACTGGGCCGGAAGCCATAGTTCCCTCTGCAAGTTCTGAATGCCTACAACAGAGAGATATATCTGAACATGCAGCGACGCTGCTTTTATATTGTCGGGCATTGAGAAATTTTAGTTGCAAGACACTTCATCTGGGAACTACCTTGCAACTTGAAACAAACTCCAGCGAAGTTGGCAAAACGTGTGTGATGTACTAACAGTGAATGAAATCAGTTTCGCCGATGAGTTGGCTTTCGCCCATAAACTGTTTTTTTGCTGAGATGTTATGTGATTAGTAGTTGTCCAGGTAGACGAATAACTACCCATCGTTATGTAGGTAGATCTTTGTGTTGCTCTTCACTGAGATTACTCCAAAGATTATCTGCTCAATCTGTTTCCAAATTAGTTAAGCACATGAATCGATAGAACCCGAAGAGTATCTGCCAGAATGCATTAGTTGGATATTTACTGTCTACCTATCCAGAAGGTGGCACCCTTAGTGTAGGAGATAGGAGAGGGGTGGGCTCCCTAAAATGAAAACATGGCGAATAGGGGTGTTAACCAGCCGAGATGTGTTGAGTATTGGGCTTGTTCAGCTTGAACTCGAATGGCTGAAGTTCAGCTCCATGATAGAATAATCTTGAAATTTTTAGCTTGAGCTCAGTCGAAGTGGAAATCCAAAGCTTGGCTCAAATTCGAGATCAAACTGTTATAAGTGAAATCATGAGCCTAGGTTCAAATTAAAAAAATAAAATTGATACATATAAAAATCTAAAGTACACAAAGTATCACACATATTAAAATATTTTTAGTATTAAATATTTCTAAATACACTTTAACAAGTATTACGACTATACCTCGAACATCTGACTATAGTTACTAGGAAATAAAAAAATTATGACAAATAAGTTTTAGCTACATATGCTAAAAAAATGCGACACTATCATTTTCCCCTCTTTATATGCTTATAATCACTAAAAAAGATTTAGAAAATAAAAATTCACTTAGGCAACATTACTATCTACTTCTTCGTATCTTCTTTTCTTTATTTAATAAAAAATTACTCATAAAAAAACTATTCTTTAGACTTAGAATGCTATTAAAAAATTCCTAAATAACATGTAAAAATAGAATCATTCTGAAAGCTAAGGATGGTCCTCGTGTCATGCTTCAACTTTTGAAAGAAATTTCTAATCATTCTTTTGTAAACTAAGATTGGTCTTCATAGTATCATGCTTCTTTTACAAGAGTTTTTTGGTATATTAGTGTGATATCATATTGACCCTCTGTCATATATTTATAGCTCCATTTGGTTTTTCAATTGAGCTGATTTTAGTTCATCTTTAAAAACTAAATGGAGCTATATATTAATTTGGGACAAAATGAGTATATTAGTGTTTGTGTCTCTAATATTTTTATTTTTAAAAAATAAATATTATACATAAAAATTATATATCCATTACAATTTATTGAGAATATATATCATGAAAGAAATTTATGAGTTTAGGATCACGTATGTTTGTGTGAGCTAAGGCATCATGGGCCATCGGATTGAGATCTGAGGGCTCAAGGAGACATAAACCAATCTGCCTCCTGAGTTATGCGTATTGTTGGATTGAAATCTAAGGGCGCATGACATGAGGGCTCACACAGTCGTGAGTGAGCCTTGGCTCGTATAAGTGGATCTTATATACCATATATATTACATGGTATTGGTACATGTATATATGTGATTATATGTTGTTTTATATACTTCATCCGTCCTAGAAATAACTCTATTTGATTTTTCAAAATGAACTAATCAAATGGAGCTATTAATCTAAGACGAATGAAGTATGTCATAAATATATATTTAAATTAATAATTATATTTATATAAAATATACAAATGTATATGTTATTTATTTTATATATTTATTATTTATATATTATTTTAAAATTATATTCAAACTCGAGCCGAATAGAGTCGAGTTCAAGTTTTATTCAAGTTGAACCAAGTTGAGCAAGAGTATGCTCAAACTCGGCTCAAGCCTATTTGAGCTTGAATCGAGTTTGAGCATAGTTAAGCCTAGTTTGAGCTGAGCTCGGCTCGTTAACAGCCCCAATGTCGAATTACTCATCCTAGTTTTATTTTCTATAAATTAGTTGGACCCTGCCTTGGGCCCAAAGTCCATGTTAGACAACATGTGACCCATTTGACCATCTAGTCTTCTGTTATTTTATTTAAGTTGGATTGGGCGTGATTATATTGGTCTTTTAACCAAAAATAACCTTAATTAGCCACTCAGGGCATTTTAACCTATTATCTTGCCCAACATTTTATATACCTAACCTAAAACCCTTACTATATAAAGAAAACCTTAGCCTATTTGCCAAATGGGAAAGGGCTGTGTTAGGAGGGAGGAAGTGCTCTACCCTCATTTCCTAAAGAGAAACTTTGATTAAGGTGTGTTTTTCCCCTCTTAACATGGACCTTCCCCCTCTTGTAGAAATGCAATTCACTGTAGCTACGAACCACACAACCCTCATATTATGATGGGTATACAAATATGACATTACATAAACTAAAAGCCCTTATAACTAATGAAATTACAAGTAACCCTTGTACCTAGTTTTAATACATTTTCTTAATTTGTAATTTTAATAAGGTTTCTAAAGTGAATAAACTTCTCAATTGTTACTATCTTAGTGAACACATCGGCTAATTGATCAATGGTTTTGATAAACTTCAACTCAACTTCACCTTTCTCTACTAGCTCTCTTATGTAGTGATGTCACAACTCAATGTGGTTTGTCCTTCTATAAAAGATTGAGTTTTTAGTTATTAAAATGACCGACATGTTGTAGCAAAAAATTATTATTGGATATGCTTACTCACACTTGAGATCTTTGAGAATTCTCCATAACCAAACCGCTTCACATGATGTGCCTGAAGATGAAATGTACGCAGCTTTGGCAGGAGAGAGTAACGGTGTCTTGTTTCTTTGATGACCATGATATTACTTTGCTTCCCAATGTGAAAATATAACTAGAAGTGCTTCTTCCGGTTATATTTACCTTTTGTGTTAGCACACAAACAACATATTTCCTAATCATTAAACTTTTATATAATGCTTATGGCAAAATTTTCGTCTTCATGGTACAGGCAAGCTCTGATTTAATTTTGTACTATTTAAAATCCAAAGTTGTGACAAGTTCAAAGGGGGATCAACAATAAAAAAATCTTCGATTAAACACCTAGAAGAAGACAAAGATAAAAGTTGAAGTGGGAAAGCTTCAGGGGTTGAGGGAGAGACTTGAACACTAAGAAAGGACTAAAAAAAGAAATGGAGTTTTCTTATGCATTGAGTTAAGATTGGTTGTTTTGGTCTTGTAAGTCTTGGTTTTGGTGCATTGATTTAGCCTTATGTGGTTGTCATAATTTTTTACTTAATTTTGGTTTTCCACATTAAATACTTGTGTGATGGTGCACATTTTTTATATGGTTGGTTGAATGATAGTGCATGTGATTTAGTTTTTAATCGATAGATTTTGTGTAGTTGAGGCCAAATGAGCTTGTAGTCTTTATCTTTATAAGATAATTAGACTAGAGGCATTATGGTGATCTGCTTATTAGTAGATAAATATTAAACTCTCAGGGGGGCAGAGCAAGGCCTCCACCAAATGTAAGATCTCTAATTTTATTTTAATTTAATTCTTTTTTAATTATGTGAATTTATGTGGTTTTGCTTGTTTGTAGGCTTGACTTGATTTTGGGGTTATGGGTTAGTTAATTATGGATTTAATAAGGTTTAAATTTATTTTTATAAATATTAGTGTCTAGCTTTATGTATCCAATTTTTACCGATCTAATGACATTTTTTCTTAACTTTTCTTTAATTATGGGCGTGGACCCCATTGTGGGCCCCACATCCATATTGGATGGCGTTCAACCCATTTGACCATCTAGTATTCTATTATTTTATTTAAGTGGGATTGGATGTGATTAAATTTATTTTTGACCAAAAATAACCTTAATTAGCCACTTAGGGCATTTTGACTTATTATTCAACCCAATATTTTGTATACCTAGCTAAAAACCATTACTATATAAGGAAAACCTTAGCTTATTTTCCAAATGTGGAAGTTCTATGTTAGGATGGAGGAAGTGTTCTATACTCATTTCCTAAAGGAGTAACTTAGATTAAGGTGTGTTTTCTTCCCTTAATCATCCTTAATCTTTTAATTTTGGTCTTAGTCACTTCTATATTTATTTTTCCTCTCTTGATTCTTGATTTTCTTCCATCAAAATCTTGTTTTAATTTCAATTTAGATCCTCGATTAGGTGATTTTCGTTTTTTACTTAAGGATGACCTAGATCTACCTTTTTTCAAGTTTATTTGAGCCTATTAGCTAACTTTAAGTAGGTTTAACTAAAAACCATAATTTTTGGGTGGGATTTCTTAATAATTGATGCTCTTTCATGGATTCAAAGGTTTGTTAGAGGTAAGGGATTTTTAAATTGAGTGGTTTTCTTCATTGGAATGCTCAATTTTAGGTGTATTTGAGTTCTAGCTTTATTTTGAGGTTTAATGGTGATTTGTTAAATGCATATAATTTATGGTTATTTTTATATTATTAAGCATGCAAATAATTAGATCCATCATGTTCTAGGCTTCATTTTAGATTATATGATGTTCTATTATGATTTTTAAATTTATATGGAATTTTGGAATGTTTTTGGTTTGATTTTCGAAGGTTGAAGATAAACCACAACAAATTGTTTTGACTATTTGAATGGCCTACCAGGCCGATCTAATGGCTAGGTATTTGATCGGCCTGCCAGGATTATCTAACAGCCATGCATTCTAACAGCCTGTCAGGGCATTTGAACGGCAATAAGGCAGTTTTATGAAATAGGCCGTTTTTGTATATTTTCAGTCATTTCTTTTTCTTTTATCATGATTCCAATTTTCTATGACTATAATGAGTTATGATTACCTATAAGTATCACTGTAATTACATGTGAACCTACTTTGAATTATGATTTAGCTCAAGCATGAATATGACTATACTTGTTTTAAATCTATATTTGATGATTTTCTTCATCATTACCCCAAAATTCTAGTAAGTCATAACCATGATAAATTATGTATGGTTGCTCATGTCACATTGATTATAGTTAATTCATGTTCCACATGTTTTAGTTTACATATGAACCCTACCATGTATGTACATTCTTATATGTGCTTATATGATTTTATTTGTCACAAATGGACCATGTATCATGCACATATAAACTAATTAGAGTATGTTTACCTATGCTTGTACTTATTTAACATTTGCTCGCATATGTATCATGTTGCATGCATCATAAAAATACTTTATAAGCAATGATTTCTTGTGTTTAGCCGTGATTAATTGATTGAATGAAATTGGATGTTGTTGTATGTTGGATTAGTCACTCGAAAGCTTATCGAATCGGTTTTTACATTTGAAAGAATTGATTTTTGTTTTACATCCCTTTGAGAATAGGTTGCCTCCTTGGATTAAGAAGAGCGGTTTGTAATATGAGTTAAACTGATGTGTTATCTAGACCCTGAGAATCCAGGATGATATATCCATGTGCACCGACTTACCAAGCTACTCTAGTTTTCCTTTTTAGGAACTTAGACCTTTCCTAAAAGGATTATCATGGGTGAGTAGGGGGTATTTTAGGGAACTTACCCAAACCACTCTAATTTTTCTTCTTTTTAGGAGTTGGTCTTTCCTATAAGGGATTGCCTTAAGCGAGCGTGTTTGATTTTTTTCTCAGTTGTGAGACATTCACCAATGTTTGATACATGTGTATGAAATATAATGCTTATTGACACAAGCTGTGTAGGGACAATGATATTTATGTTACATATGATGTCATAGAATGCTTATGTTTAAACATGCAGGGGCTTTGTCAATTCTTGTCTTATTTATGAGCTATATAGAGAATGGGTAGAGTCGAGCGTGCATAGTGTCACATCCCTATTTTTATAAACATTTTATATTCAAAAAACAAAGCAATGGATAAACAATGTGTCATGACGCAATTGGCCAGATTTTCAAAAAAATAATAATAAGGCACAATTGGTTAAATAACATTATATATATGAGTAATTGTATAATTTAAAATGAGGCACAAGATCTCTAAGTTTATGGTCGAGTTTTAGTAAGATTCTATTGTATGCCTTAAACATGTGGCATGTGAAAATAGGTGGTGGAAAATTCATACAAAAAAAAACCATGCATGAGCTTACATTTAGTAAGATAAGTCACATATACTAAACCACAAATTCATGTTCTAAAAGTCATAGATATAGGTAAAACTTATAAACCAAGAAAAAGTAAATGTGAAGCATTCCACTTCAAACATTAATTAAGTAAATCAAATGCTCATGATTTACAAAAATAAATAATCATCTTCCACTTTACCAAGACACCCTTCACCAAAGGGGCCACATCCTGGATCACTGGTCTATAACAAGTACCGATCCTGAAGGCATTGCTTGCACCTCCAAAAGTACTTGGGAGCCTATTTAGATTATTTCAGTAATTTTTTTGGTGTGCACTCGATACATAAATAATTCCATTTTATTAGTTGTTACCCAAACACACACACACACACACACACACACACACACACACACACACACACACACACACACACACACACACACACACACACACACACACACACACACACACACATATATATATATATATATAAACACCCTTCACCAAAGGGGCCACATCTTGGATCACTGGTCTATAACAAGTACCGATCCTAAAGGCATTGCTGGCACCTCCAAAAGTACTTGAGAGCCTATTTAGATTATTTCAGTAATTTTTTTGGTGTGCACTCAATACATAAATAATTCCATTTTATTAGTTGTTACCCAAACATATATATATATATATATATATATATATATATATATATATATATATATATATATATATATATATATATATATATATATATATATATATATATATATATATATATATATCCCAATCCCACCCCCATAGTATTATAACTAGTGGAAAACATGCTGGAAAACACAAAAAAATAATTTTACAATGTCGCATGAACAAAATAAACTGACTATATGTGGAAGTTTAAAACCCTAATTTTGGTACTGCAACTAACTCCAAAATTTAGGAAAAATAGTTAAAGATGTCATATGCAAATGAAACTTGGAACATGACCCAATCAAAGACTCAAATTAAATTGGTTGTACGGACTGACATGAGAAATTAATTTATTCTAGATTCTATAAGTTATCATGCAACATTAGAATTCATGCATAGTAGGATCTCAAACAACACAAAACATTGTAAATGACTCCAAATCAATCATAGATTTTTATACTAGATAAAGAACTTAGAGAATATTTCCACAAGAAATTTGGGAGCAATTCAATCCGAATGGAACTCAAGAAAAGTCTCAAAACACAAACAACATAAGTGTGAATCTAGAATGTGGATTCCAAAAAATATGATAAATAGGGAAAATCCCAAGAATTATGAAATAAAACTAGACATGTTTCCAAATCTCTACTAATTTTCGTATGCCTATTCTATGAATAAAAGACCTTGAACAAAGTCCAAAATCTAAGGTACTTCCAATTGGCCAAAAAGAAACTCTAGAAAATAATACTCTTTAAATGAGATAAACTCCATGAAAAACCATGAAAATTTTACCGAACTGAGAAGAATGTGTCAAAAATTTCTAAGAGAAATTTTAGATAAAAAAGATAAGAGAATGCTCTTGAACAAAATTGGCATTTTTAGAGGCACAATCTAATCTGAGATAAAACAACATAACAGGATCACACTATAAGCAATACAACTGAATTAAACATTAAATATAGAAAATGGAAACATCAATTCAATCACTCTAAAGTTTGAAAACATGCTTTTCCATCCAAACATGATTATATTCCACAAAATTAGGTATCAAACATACTTAAATCATGTAATAAGAAAACCCTAATCTTATAAATGCAAATGTATACATAAAATTAACCACAAACAAGTAGATCAGCAAGTAAAAGTCACTTACGTCCAAATCGAATCCAAAAACCTTGACTTTGGGGAAGAGAAGAACCCAAAATCCTCCCTTGATCAAAACCCTAGTTTGTAGGAACAAATCTTAGGCACCACTACCCTAAAACTTTAACTCAATTCAAACAATAAACGAGAATTTAATTCTCTTATCTTGAGACAACCTAGAAGTCTCAAATCAGCCCCTTGAATTAGCATGTAAGTTGAGGAACATTTCAGTAAAAGAGGGTCCAAAGGTAGGGTGTTCCAAAGTTCTTCAATGGTGATCTTCAAGCAATAGGCAATAGAGGTGGTGGAAAAAGAAGAATTGGAAAAGAAGAATGAAGAAAGTAAGCAAACAAGAGGAGAGAGAGAGAGAGAGATGAGGGACGAGTTGGGGGAGGGAGGGGGACTAAATAAGGAGGGAGAGGATAGGTTGTCCCAAATAAAGTGTAACATCTGTAAGTTTTTAAATACTTTTTATAATTTTTTTATGTTAAATATCTTAAATAGAGCTCGGTGAGACGAGCGGAACAAACCCAAGAACACTCGAAACGGAGGTTGGGATGAAAGGTTATGACCTCGGGAACCAGGTCATATGGGCGGGATCCAAATTAAAAATGTGAGATAACCTATCCAACTTTAATCTAGTTTCGAAGGGCTCATCAATACGAGTCCATCGGTATAAAGAACATGTAATTTCGACATTGGGATAAGAAGATATGATATTTTTAAACTTTTTTTAAAAAATAAAATATATTTTATAAATAGAACATCGTGTGTCAGAGGCATGCATCAGAAATCTGACGCGCATTGGGGACACACATCAGAAAACTGATGCACGTCTAATGCACATCAGTGACAAGTCTGATGCGTGACTCGTGTCTGACACGCGTCTGATGCGTGACTCATGTCTGACATGCGTCTGATGCGTGACTCGTGTCTGACATGCGTCTGATGCGTGACTCGTGTCTGACACGCGTCAGACGCGCGTCACTTCCGCCTCCTTATAAATAGCGCCAGTTTCTTATTTCATTCCAAACTTCTTTCCTTCATTTCTTCCTCGTTTTAAGTCCGATTTAAGTTGTTTAAGAGGCGTTTCTACCAAAATCAAGTGTGTTGGACATCATGGCAAGGTTATTTTTCTGTTTTGAAATTTATATAGCCCTAAAATCTACTATTTAATTTCAGACTACTCAAAGTATTATTTATTTTCTCACTCGAAAATCGGGGTAGGGGCTTTTACCCTCTTTTATGACATAAATACTTACATCAGTTATCTTTGAAAGTTTATATGAATAATTCTAGTTAATTTTTGTGTAT
Source organism: Saururus chinensis (assembly GCA_035235625.1). Lineage (NCBI taxonomy): Eukaryota > Viridiplantae > Streptophyta > Magnoliopsida > Piperales > Saururaceae > Saururus > Saururus chinensis. Next base: position 11,878,836 of record CP141141.1, read on the forward strand.
GTTTTAGAATTGCCTCGTATACTTGATTTATTAAGTGTTTATCTTTTGAATTTAATTAGGAATTATGCTTTATGTTATATGTGATTTAAAGAAAATCTAGCTTTGCCATTATTTTAGAGTATGGTAAGATTGAAGACAGTTTTTATGGAATTGTTGCTCTATCAAAATGATTTTAGAAAATACATACAATCATGACCACCGAGTTACTAAGATGAGATAAAGAAGGGGTAATTGTCTCTTTGGAACGAGCGACTAACCCTACCTTTATAATTGTTGTTAGTAACACGACCATGACTTGTAAAGGCAATGCTAGATTGATCTTCGTAGAAAAAGAAAAAGAGAAGGAAATTCTCGTTTGAGTTGGGCATATGAGAGATTTAATTGTTTGGAACTCAAATTGGTAGACATACCGATAGAGTTTTATAATTGAGAGTACATAGGTAAATCCGGTTTGGAATCGGATACACGGTACACACATTAGCCTGGTGAGCCCCTAACGAAGGGCAAGATCCCTGATTCCCCCTAACAAAGGGCAACTATCAAGGCTACGCGCACTAGGGTAGAGAGTATCATGGGAAAACTCTCTGCTCTCTAGATCCCAGCGCCCCATGAGCACGGGTGGCTCTTCCCTCTACAAGCATGGAATATTTTACGAAAAATTTGCAGAGGAGTAAGAGGCTGCTGCTTTGTACCCGTAGCAAATTCTTTATATAATAATACAAACCCTAGAAGCATCTTCGACACGTAGGGAGAAGCCCTAAGGAAGTTTTTGGGTGAGAGGCACACCCTTACAACTTTTTCGAAAAGTATTGTCTATTTACCTTATGATTTACAAACTGCCAGATGTTATATTTATGTCTAACAGGATAAGTACTCCTACTGAGTATTTTAAAATACTCACCACCCCCCAGACCTTGCAAGGCCTGGTGTGGAATAGACGAGTGTAGAAGAAAGCAGTAAAGATACTTTTTGGGAGCTTCAACTAGTGACCACAGAGTCTACGATTACACCAGTAGTTTTCTAAGTATATATTCATATATTTTTGGCTTGAGAAGACTTGTTTATATCTTTACTTATGTGTTTATACACAGACAATATATTTCCTGGGGAATAAAATATTTCATGTTACGTTTATGGTTATACGTTTATGGTTGCGACCCGAGCAAGCTCTGATTTTACTTTTTAACTCTTTATATATTTTCTAAAATCTCGGGTCGTGACATAAAGAGAGCGGGAAAGGCATGGGCCAGCCATGCTTAAATCAGGGAAGTCCTATCCCTGCTAATTCCTATTCTTCAATAGGGCTCTTTCCAAGTTTACTAGATTGACTCAAATCAAAATTCAAATCAATTAAAATCTCACCAAAACAAGGACATATACTCAATTTGGCATCCAAGGAAGGTGGTCGGTGGGCCATGGGCCTAGATGGTGCTCGCCCTACCTGACTGGCTCTTGTGTACTTGTTTACCTACTTATCCAATTTCCATCAAACAGAGTTGGAAAACTTCATAAAAATTACCAAAAATTTTCTAATATTTTATAAAAATCAAGGGTGTTACATTCTACCCATCTTAAAAGAAACTCCTACTAGAAGTGGATACATCATCTTCATCTCATTCTCACTTTCCCATGTTGCTTCTTCGACTTTTTGATTCCTCTAAAGGACTTTGACAAGACTAATCCTCCTTGTACACAACACCTGCTTCTTCTCATAAAAAAGTTGAATAGGCACCTCCTTGTAAGTAAGATCATTGGTTACCTCAATTGGCATAAAACTGATGGCATGGCTAGGATTCTGGTTGTACATCTGCAATATCAAAAACACATTATGGACATTTGCAAGCTTGAGAGGTAGTGCAAGACGATATGCCACCTCACTTGTCATGGCCCGGATTTTTAAAAGTATTTTTAAATAGCATGAATAGTAAGTAGCGATAATTTTTTTTCCTTCAATACAAAACAAATAATTCAATTAAATATCTAGGCCATGATAACTAGGGTTCATAAATACGGATATCAAATCATATGATATTTACATGTCTAAAAATTTTAAAAACAGCTCATCTATCTAAGTACAAGTCCGTCACCCATCTGAAAATAAATAATAAGTTGACTCTCACGCTAAAGGTACACTAACGTACCAGAGTTGCAGAAATGGAGAATCTTCTTCTTGTCGTTGCCTGCAGAATCTGCACCCAACCAAACGAAGCAACCACAACAACAACAATAAAATCTCTCCTCCTTCATGAGAAGAGCTTCCAAAGGACAAAAGGTTTTATTAATATTTTTCAGATTAGGCCAATATCACCCGATGTTAGTTACCTACGTACTCATAAAACAACATCTCCAATGTTTCCAACAAGATCGGATCCAGACGTAGTTCTGCCTAGAAACTACTCTATCCTAAGAAGCATAGCATTACACATGCAATGCTTAGGTATTTTTAACCAACCTACATTTTAGTAATCCCTTCAATCGTTCCACTTGTCTAATTAACAAGCAATATCAAACAATGTTATTAATTATCTCACATCCCTTGTTCGATAATTAATACTATCAAATCTGCAATTCAGAGATGACTCGCCCCTCAAGAAATCTCTAGACATAGTACTCCAACCTTGGAGTAGACCGCTTAATAGCAGCCTGACCCAAATCTCTAGGGCTCTCAAAAGCCTACCACGAATCTGGAGAAGAGGATCTCAACTGTGCTCATGGACACAGATTGGCAAGAAGTACAAGCCTTCCATGATGCTCATACAACTCCGCTTTTCGTATGTACTAAATAGTCCTAGGAAGACCTGCGGTAAAGACCCTCTGGTCAATACCCAAACCGTCATGGCGATGAAGAAGCATATTGCAATCTTCACCATCCCAACTCTGGGTGCAAATGTCTTATAAGACATTACTAATGTATCCATAGAAGCCTTGGGTCCTTATGGCCATTGACTCCCCCAAACATTTGAAACTTAGACTAGATTATTTCCATCCAGTCAAGTATCCACTCAACCATTTAGGTCCTCTTCACCTTGTGAATCGGCCCACTAAATAGCTCATCCACTGAGCTATGACTTGAAGAACATCCCAAAATCACCCTCGGTTCATTGACCAAGGTAAGATTCTATGTCAGGGGCCCATTCACTCCATGAACTGGTCCCAACCCTAAAGAGGGTATTTTAGTCATTATTTTGATTAGGTGTTCTCCCCACAATCCAACAGCAACCCATGTCTCTTGATTAAACTTCATTAATCTTAAGTTAACGATATAAATCAAAGCATCAATAATAAAAGCATACGCCAAGGTAAGCAACATAAATAACATTAAGTCATACAAATTCATAACAATAAACAGAGGCCCATTGCACTCATTTGTAGGGTTAGGGCTCAGCGAATTCAAGCCCGAGAGTGTAAACAACCCTAACACCTCCCGCGAGTTACATATATAACACTCTAGTCGATCGATGTACTCGATTGCAGACACGTGTAATACGCTGCCTTAAACCTTGAGAATTAGGGTTCTTCCCTTTGTTTCCCATGACACTGTGACCTGTCAAGGTCTTCGTGCCTTTTATTGGTCACACCCATTCCTTTGAAGCTATTTAACGTCATTCTAGGACACCCTAATGCTTGGTTGCTAGGTTATCTGTTTCAACAGAAATAGAACATACTGCCCCCTAAGGGCATTAGGGTAATTCTACCACTTAGGGTATGCTACCCTCCTTTGGGTCAATTGGTCATCTCACAACCATTCTATTTATTTTAAGTCATCAGCCTTTCAGAGGGCTCCACTTTCCAACTAACTCACGCTTCCATTCACACGAATGTCAATTGTTCACTTAAAGTGTATTTCTGTCATTTGGTTTAAAGCCTTATTGACATCTGATGGGTCCAAAATTTAACTCAAGTGTACCACTTGACTTCATGGACTCTGTGTAATTTTCCTAGTGTATGATGGGATCGTGAACCCCTTGAACCGTCCCAGGTTTTGACTAACGGTTTACTATAAACCCTAAGGGCAAAAGGGTCAATTAACCACTCATTGGGATTTTTTCTCACTAAATGCTTTGGACCATAATTATTTTATCCATTAAAATATCACTGAGCATTTCTCCAATTTTTAGATCCACTCATAGGCCCCTGAACCAGAGCCTCGAACTCGGGTAAGTTAATATTATAAGACAATTAAATAACAGGGGTAAAAAGGTTATTTTATAGTCTCTGGGATTTTCCCCAAGCGGAAAACTTGGTCAGAATAATACCAAACCTCTCCAGGTCTATGAGTATTTTTCTAGAATTTGTTTGACACTTTTAGCCACATGAACCGGACCCAGTTCACTCCCCTCAATTCCTTTTTTTTTAAACCGACCCAACATGGTTCAGGTCACCCAACCCGACCCCGGGCAGATGACCCGTAGTGGATCGTCTTCCCCATGTCCGACCAGAGACGGAAATGCCTCTGGCGGTGCTGCCGCTTGCCGCCACGGCTGGGTGGCAAGATGGGGTCCACCGGATCGCCGCCAAGCGGCGATCTCAATAGGCCTGGCCCCCGCCGCCGCCCAGTGGCCAGCCGGGGCCAAGGTCGACCTTTTTTTTGTACTGTTCGGTGTGGCAGCTAGCCGCCACAGCCAGGCAACGTCCTGGAACCAATCGGATTGTCGGGATCCTGCGATTATGGAGGTCCAGGCTCACCGCCTGTCCCTAGCCGTCTCCGCCCTTCTGCGAGCCAAAAATTTCTGTCTCTTTTTTTTTACTGAACTAAGCGGCCGCAACCATTGCCACCGAACATACCCAGCTGCCACGGCCAAGCTAGGCCGAAATGAAGTGAAACCGAAGGTAGAATCCGGCAATCGGCCGGCTGGCGGACGACAACAACCAAAAATACTCTGATTTATATAAACAGTGATTTCTGCAAACACTGTTCATATAAATTACGGAAACAAGCGAATTTGCAGGTTATTAAATTTTAATTTATTTAGCAAAACCTCTACTAATCTTGATTTGAAGTTCTACCTTAATTTTTGAGTTGTCGTCGATCCACCGCCACCAATGCCTCACCGGAGCCAAAAAATTCTATCATCGCCTCTTTCTCCGTTAAAAGCCCCCTCCAAAAAGCCCTAATTCTTTATTTTTATAGGCATGGGATTAGGGCTCCTAATCCCATGAAAAATTAGGTCAAAATCTCTTCAATTTAGCAACCAAATTAGGCCCAAAACACAATTTCGAAATACTAATTGATCGGGCCCGTATGGTGACTTAAACGGACAATTCGTGCTTCCAATTCGGGTAAAAGGTCCCTGCACGATATGTTCAACTTCAAACAGTCGTATCTCCCTCATCCGAACTCTGATTCGCTCGTTCTTGGTGGCATTTCGAAGCTCTTTCTATCTATTTTCCATCCATATAGATTTCAGCTACCAATTCTAAGCATTTATTAAGTTATTCTAATAAGAAGGTTAAGGGGTCCAACACTCTAATTTCCCGTGGTCAACTTTTGGAATTTAGAAAATTCCCGAACGTTACATCACCAATCCTCTACAAAATCACTAACAATCCAATGTATAGAGGATATAACTTTCTTTTCATCCTAAATTGCAATACTCTCTTCATCGGTGAAATCTTCAAGAAAACGTGGTCTCCAACCTCAAACTCAAAATGTCATGCCCCAAGATTTTAAAACTCATTTTTCTCATAAATCGAACAACAAAATTAATTTTTTTGTCAATCATGAGACAAAATTATCTTGGGGGTGATCCATTCATTTTCTTATATACTCATATTCAAACCAACATAATATATTAGACAAGATCAAATCCTACAAGCACGAAGGGTCTTGCATGAGTATATGTCATAGATCCATAATGTACACAACCATAAGTAACTGACGATTATGTGCCTTAGTTTAAATACACACATTACTAAAAGTTTACTAATAAAGATCATAAATCCTACATTGACTATAAGTGAGCTAGTTGTCCTTTTCGAGCACAATGTTCCCAACCCGGCTTCACCTTCGGTGAACCTGCATCACAAGGATACTAAGTATACAAATATATCAAGTAGGATTACAAAGTTGCAGTTTATAAAGACAAAAACTCCTATATTTTCTTCAATATGTTATCTCTTTGTACCACTCTTAACTTTGAACTCCTTGGTTGTTCATCAGCATCAGCTTGATCTTCACTCTTCATTGTACTTCTGACATATCAAGATCTTCATGTCTTCTCCCTTAGCATGAATCTCCTTTCACTTGATCTTTTCAATAACAATCTTCATCAAACAATTTGTCACCACAAGTATTTTTTGCGCTCTAATCTTACCACTATTAACTCTTTTGATAATGGTAGACAAAACTCATAAGCAAAAAGACTTAATCTGTCTAAAAACCATTAGAGAAGCTTTACTCTTGTTCTGTAAGTTTTCTAAGCCTTCCTCTCATCTCCTCTCCTCCATGTTCTAAATCCCGTATATGGAGCCCCCATTTCCAATAAGGAAGTTTAGTTCAAATAGATACCTAAATCAAATAATGATGGTCTAATTTAAGAAACTGTAGGTTGAAACAATCAATCATTTGATAAGGTGATCGATCATTTCCCTATTTTGTCTAACATAGATACTCCAAGCAATTGATTGCTCTACCTTCATTGACCGATTCATCAATCCAATAGGAGATCATTCGGTGATGATCTCGAAGAACCTTGTGCACTGCATTCAAGGTTGATCGATACTTTGACCTAACGATTAATCACTTTGAGCAAAAAAGTGAATTTTTTATTCAAAAAGTCTTCATCACTCAACTGCATACCCAATAGAGTTCCTTTCACCACAATGTGTATCATGTGACGTGTGTGCATATTTCTACTTGTCAAAACATGGATTTGAGTCTTCTTCTAGCTTCATTTTTAGAATTTGATCTTCAAACATAATTTGACTCAAAATTACATACATATATGATATTTTTTAATCACAAAAATAAGTCAATACATGGTATATAACACATATTCTTACAGTTTGTGCATCGACATCTTTATGGTGCACGTTCTCAACCACATCTAGAAGATCCCTTTGCACAAGAGTGGATGATGCTTTATAGTTCTCATCATAATGAAATTGAGGGTTCAATTAATAAGCCACCACATGAATAGGTTGACGAAGTTAGTCCTTACACTGCCTCTCAATGATACTTAAATAAGAGTCATACTCTTCTACCTTCCCATTTCATACAACTTTCATTTTTTTCCATTGCCTGTCTCATTCCTTCATACAAATAGCTCATTGATGGTTTCTTGACACAATTAGCCATCATAAGTATTCTCACAAGTGGCTCACTTATGGCAATGACCTTAACACACTTAGGCCAAAATGATGTGCTCAAAACCATATTTTGAAATTCCACCCCTTTGAGAGATCTTCCTAACTTTGCTATCTTTTTATTGGCCTACTCTTTTTGTAATTACCATTTTTCTTAAAACATCCTTATTATTGTAAACACTGTAATGTTAAAATTTTGGCCTTGTAACATCAAGTTGAATGATCTCCCTTTCACTATTAAACTTCTTCAACAATTGTAAAATAGCAAGGTGGTTATAAACAAACTTTGTTATAACTCTTGCTTTATCCACAACATCACTTTATCCGCATATTTACAAAAATCCTCCAACATCAAATCCAAACAATGTATTGCACAAGGAGTCCAATACAATTTGGATACTTTGCACTCAATTCTCTCTTTGCAGTCACATAGTTAGATGTATTATATGTAAATACTTGGACAACATTTTCAGGTCCAACAAACTTATAATATGAGAAATATCATAGCATAACATATTAGTTGTTTTAGATTGATTAGATGTATTAATAGACTTCAAAAATATTATTCCCTTGGGACAATAAACAAGAAAATTTATCAAGTCCTATTCCTATTCTCCTTCCATCCATCATTCATTCTTTCCAAAGATTTCTAAATTTTACAACATTAATAGTTATTTTTGAGACCACATCATCTAAAATCCCTCCCCTCAAAGCATGATGAGTAGGGGCCTTGTGACCGAGACCAAAAGTAGTAATGGCATCGTGTATTTTCCTAAGTATGAATGATAGAAGAAATGGTCACTTGCCCTATTTGTCATTTCAATAGCTTTCTTTCCTTCCAACATACTCTTGCTAGTAGGCTGGGTTCCTAGGGTAGTATGTGGAGGAAAGTAACTATCTATACTATGTTTTCTCTTTCCCTCCACTTGGTCTAGTTGGTTGTGGTGGCTGGCTTGCTTCTATTTCTTCACCTTCATCTAGAAAAGGCTCTATACTCATAATTATCACCCAATTATCAAGCTCTTTACTAATCCTTATAATTTAGTTTTTCAAGAGCCCAATTATCAATAAAAGTTCAATGCTCACATGTGTAATTTATAACTTATCATATGAATTTCATACATAATGTGTGTTAAAATATATTTTCTTTTAAAAAGACTATATGCGTAATTCATAACATAAATCTTATTTTCCTATGAGTTTACGAACTATGATTTATGACATAAATCTCTTATAAATGAGATTCACGAATAAATTTAACTTATTAAATTAAAATAATTCATGATTAATTATACTCAATAATCTATATATAAAGAGCAACCCCTAAGGGTAAAAAATTCACAATCTTTGTACATACCCTCTCGCGGGCATGTATTAATCTTCCAAATTTACAAAATTGCCACTGAAATGTGTCCTTTCCATAAACCTGATCGACGAAATGCGCCAAAGATGCCTTTTCGCTTGTTAAAACCATCTTCCTTGAGGAGCTGATATTCTTACTCCAAATTTTCTACACAATTTACCGCGTGACACCTTACTATATAGAAAGACATGTCACGGTATTTTTAATTTTAGATTAGTGACACGTTTTATAAATTTGTACGCGTTTAAAGTTGAATAAGACGACGATTACGTGTTTAAAGACAAAGTGACACATGCATGGCGACGTGGTAGAACTGTTCCACTGGATACGTTCACCGGGGAATGGGCAATTGATTCAGCAGTATCAGCTTCTCTTCTCCACTTTCCCCTGTCGAGGGCTCGAGGCGATTTCGGCGAAAATCCGGCCTTAGCGTCATTTCTCTTTTCCCAGCCCAATCCTCCCATCTATCCATATATCTCCATCACTGTACATCGACGCCCAAATCAATATCGCCACCCATCCCGCCCTTCTCCCTTCCGGCGGAAATTTTATGAAGACGTCCTACACAGTTCACCCTCTCCTCCTTCCTCCGGCGAGCCGCCATCTTCTGACTCTATCAGTCCATCTCAGGTCGTGACCTAAAATCTGGGATTTTTATGCTTTTGTTTTGTCCGTTTCCGAACTTATGATCTGTTGTTTCATTCAATTTTTCCTTGTTTCCTTGTCATCTTAGTCTTCACAATTGAATATTATAAATGTTCTAGATATGATTCCTTAGCATCCTCTAAACAGAGATGGGGCGGTCGGTTTCACGTTCCCCTTCGCACAAGAGAAGGCATTTGCCATCTCCGGTGAGCCGCCGGCATAGCAAGAGAAGCCGCAGGGAACGCAGCAGATCTCCCTACTCTTATTCTCATAGCAGGTTAATGAATCGTTTCATTTCATTGAGTAATTTTATTTAAGGTAAATTACGAGCCGTTTAAAATTAGTTATGTCTGCTTTCTATCCAGGAACTCGAGGACAAGAGGAAGCAGAGGGCACAGGTTGCTTATGAGAGAAAGAAGAAACTAATTAAACTTCGGAAAAAGGCCAAGGAAGTTGCTGAAGACCAGTTGGGCACACAGATAGACATTCTTAACCCAATCAAGTACTAGAACAAGCCAAAGTAATCTGTTTTCCAGTTCTTATTTTGAGTTATATCTTAGTCGTGCATTATGGTTTGTTCCTTTATTATCCTTAAGTTTGGTTGTCTTTCAATTTTGATACGAGAACATGTTCGATTAATACAGATATTAAACAAGTTGCTATAAGATTACTGTATTTTTAAGCTTTTGTATTGTCGACCTTGTACTTGCTGGTTCATGCTAGCAGTTCCTAATTATTTAGCCTCTTATGAATTCCCATTGTTTTGGGCCCCAATATGGGTTGTGGCCAATGTATGTTTCTAAAATTTTAGCCCACTCTTCTTTTTACTCTTTAGAGGCCTTTAAAAAGTTTTATATTTTTCTTGTATCTTAAATATATGGAAAATATGTGAAATGCATGTTATTCGAGTGTGTCTCGAATCTGGTTTTGCTTTTCTTTTGATTTGTGTGGAATTTTTATTCATCCCAATTTCTTTTGAATATTTTGAATAAAAAAATGTAGTTTTTTTGTGCAGATATAATTTGCTTTATCTTTAGCTCTAGCTTGAGGAAGTTTTGGATGATAAGTGAGTTTTGTAAGAGGGCTTGGTTTTCTTCTCGGGAGTTTTAGGATCTTTGTAGAGTCTGCAACACCTTAAATCGTTGTCCTAATAAAAAAGGCCATTAAAAGCAGTGTATTTGAGATGTTGGATTGCAAGTCCACCTCCACTTTCCTCTTCTGTTTATAAGCTAATTTTTTATCATGCATCAGAAAGTGCGTTGTTCTATTATTGTTTTATCTTCATTTTGCTTACTTATATAAATTGATAGATATCATAGTTTTCTGGTTGCATTAAGGATTTCATTGTTTCTTTTCCTGTGTATTTCATCCTCTATAATTCTATGTTATACTACTTTCTGCTATGTGATTATGTGATGATATATTGACTTTAATTCATATTCTTTTACTACTTGTTTATTTAAAATGGTCTAATGGGCTTCCTATGATGTACTTGATTTTGTTGTTCTAGAGAACGCAATGATGGATCTTGGCATGGTTGCAGTTGTTTATTCTCATTTAAAATGTAAGGATTTCTGTTAGGTGGGGTATCCTTTCTTTTGTGTTTCATTTTGTCAATTGACTGTAACTTAGCTTGCTAAAATTTGAAATGATTGTCACCTGAATCTTGTTAGTCTGATATTTTGTATATCATAATACCTTCAATATATTGTAAGTTACTGTATATACCTTCAATATATTATAATATATTTTGATCTCCTTAGTTTAGAAAATTTATAAATTACTTTATATGTTGTTGGATCCAAAACCACTCTACAATATGCACGATTGCTGAGGACTAAGAGGTCCACAACCGGTTTTTCTCGGCCTTCATTAGCACCTGAGGGGTTTTTGCAACTGTTTGTATGAATCTAATCTTTGGAATCGAGTTCATAAAAAAAGATAGCCAAGTTCTTTGTTAGAGATTCTCAGAAAAGGTGGTGAATCCAATTCTGTCTTCATGATCCATAGCTTTCCTCTACTGTCTTCATGACCCATAGCTTTCCTCTCATATTTAACAAAAACTTTCCACACTCATTTCGTTTTTTTCATAGCTTTTCCCTACTGGCAAGTGGCAAGTACACAATCACCATAAATTTTCATGGCTTTTGCCTACTGCTATTTATCAAATCATTGCAGTATTTGTCTATCATGTTAGCATGCAGAACTTCATTTTTGATAGATTTTGTCCACTGGTAAGGTACACAATGTTTACTTTTTTTTCAGCTTCTGGAGCACACATCCGAACTTGATATGGGGTTTGTTTGGCTACTGGGGGATAGTGGGTTCAACATTCGGTTTTAGAACCACACCAGCCTTCACCCCAGGCATTAGCCTGTTGGATGCATTGACCAACACTCGCAATGATGGTTATGGAGCACTCTACAAAGAGGGCACTGCTTCTCTTCTCAACTCTCTGGCCACCAAGAACTTCTCCTACACCACCCAACAAGTCAAGGACAGGTTCTCTGCTTCTCTGGTCTCCAACAACGCTGCTACTGCTCAGGCCAAGCTCTTTAAGCAGGCCAACAAGGGGAAGCTCAAGATCAGAATATAGACACCAGTTTCTGTTAATTAATTTCTACAGTTTCTATTCTAGCTACTTACTTGAACATTTCGACTAAGATGATTTCCTGTGTGTTTGGTTTGGCTTATTAAGGATGTTACTATGGTATATTTTATCATGGCTACATGTAGTACTTTGTGGTAGTTTCCTTTGTGCAGACATTTGCATCATAGACATTTACAACCTCTGTGATCTTGTTTCTCATAGGTAGTAAGCATATGTAAATTACTTTTATGGGATTTCTGTGTGTTAATTATTACATGGAATGATTGTTTTGTCACTAGGCTTAAAATGTCTGGTTAACTACCTTCATCCCTGTATTGCACATTTTGGTTTTCATGTTTTTTGTAGAGGTACTTTCATGTTTGTCCTCACCGAGTCCAGCTGCTTGAATTGAATTGATTTTGGACAAAGGACTATTTTAATCTGAACCCATAATAATCATTTTAGGGCTTGCATTTCAATGTAGAATGGAACTTATGTTGCATAAGGACTGCCTCCCTGCTTTTCTCTCTCCATTATCTACTATCAAATTTATGAGGCATACTTAAATTTATAATTCCATTACTATCTGTACAAGAAAGTATATGTTTCAGGAATCCCAATTTGATATGTGACTTCATAGTATGTATAATTAATTATTTGTGTGAGGGTCTAGTATAATTTTAGTTGGATTTTTTATAATTTTTTATGACATTTGTACTGAACCTGTTTGATGATAATGAGATTTAGAATAGATTCAACTAGAATAGATTCAACTAATTCAGCTCCAGTTTCAGATTCAGCTAAATCAGATAACTTTTCAGATTAAGATTCAGTCGAAACAAACAGACCTTAAGTATCACTGAGAAATAATTAAGGGCTAATAAATATAGGTTTGATCCATGTTAACAACTGCCTCAGTAGCAAATCGTTGTTGTAAACATACCACTAATGAGTGGTTTCTGCATTATCTCGCATGTTTTTTTAGCTAATGAACAGTCTTGACTTGGGTTGTAGTTTTTGTTTTTTGTGTTTTCTTCTCAAAATGTTGGGAGTGTAATTCTGTGTCATTACTCTACATCTTATATCATTAGCTTTATTTTATATGTTTTGTTTTGGATAAACAAGATTCTATTCGGCACATTCTTTCCTACAAAAAATGAAAAAAAATGCACATTTCAAAACACTTAATATTTAAGAAACCGTTAGCAGACTTATACACATTTGGATATAAATGAGATACAAATGAGATTTTGTCCTGCACATTCTTTCTAGTAAAAAAACTAAGAATTTGTTTCATACACATTTGGATAAATGAGATCCTGTCTTGCATATTCTTCCTAGCCAAAAAAGTTCTACACATTCTAGCACACCCATTTTTCAAGAAATATGTCCTCTTACCCAATAACTTATTTTTGATAGGTCTCTTACAAGCCTTCTAACAGACAACCGTAGGGGTGTTTTTAAACCACAAGGGTTTTAATGAACTCCTATTCCTCCTCCTAGGAGAGGGAATCGTAACAAGATCTGGCAACGGTGTCATAGGGTGTTGCTTTTCCTTTAGGATCCAATCCAACATGATCTTCACTTTGATCCTAAGGACACCTTGCATTTGACAGTTAAATAATTATAAAATTAAGTCTATAACAAAGAACATAAGTACCACTGTACATTAGTAAAAAAATTAACACAACTGTCAATATACTATAAAATAAGTACATCACAAATGACAAATACTTCATGTATATTAATTTATCTAAGCAACACATGTCACTTTTGAATCTATGTATTCCTTTAGTGGCTGCCCTGAAGAAATCATGTAGCCATCCTTGAATTTCATTAACTTAGCACATTGGGCTCTATGCTTTTTACTTACTATTATTACTTGTAGAACATGCACCTTTGTTAATTTACGTAGTGATGATATCTTGTACGACCAAACTAAATATCACATTTGATTCTTGCTCGCAAAAGCTGCAACTCATCATCTAGAAATGACACAAACAAAATGCATCAAACAAATTAGGAAAGTAGAAAATCACCACACAATCTTTTGCTCCACTCTCCTCCACAAAAAGCAGAAACCATAGGAGGCTCTGAAATAGAAAAACAAACATTAATTAAAGACACCCCAAACACAAATAAAAAAACCATATAATTAGACTTACTGTAATATTGAGATATCATCATTTGATCTCTGCAATTTAATAGCACATTCCACAGTTAAATAACTGACAAAACACAAGATGAAATACAAAGGCATCATTACATAGATACTCCCACATACAGATTTATTAATTGCTAATATGAATGGTTATATTCCAATCATTTAAATTTGTATCCAAATGAGTAAGTTATTTAGCACTTAGGAAAGGAATGTGAGATGGAATCAGTAGGCAAATGACATTAAAGACAATTCACCTATGGATCAACTTCTACGGTTATCCCGGCAAGACATCCTCAAGGAGGACTCTTCCTCCTCACCTATGGCTTACTCAGATTGGTAGATCTTTGAAGTGTTAACATGTTGAGGGCCCACCTGAATTAAAAAAAAAAATATCAACGAAGTGTACACATATGAGCTTCTAGATGAGGATACATTTTGAGTATATCATCTTGTTCGCTGTATTTACCACTAAACCTATTATCTAGGTCAGTAACTTAGAATATGCATATTATGAGCTTAAAAAAGGAGTCCACCACGTAAATAAAGCAAAAAACATGCTTAGAATTTAAACCAATCATTACGAAAGAGAGTTCTTTCTCAGCCAAGGTAAGCAATTACAACTAATAAGATTAAAGACTAATTTTGTCATGTTGCAACGATAAAAAAAAATTACTTGTACAAATAAAAACCTGTACAAAAAGAACCCTCCTTCTATTGGTGGTCCGTCGAGCTGGAACTTGGCTCCCTGAGGGGGAAGCACACCAGGCTCGCGTCTTTTGATTCTATCTGGTGGCGTGGCGGGGAGGCATGGTGGAAGCCCAGCCCGCACTACACGTTCTCTAATTGAAACGAGGATCGTCGGGCTGGTAAAATCTAAGGCAATATTAATAAAAATTTCAAATAAAAATTTACAGATACAAGGAAAGTTAAATGAAAACCAGACCACTTGAAGCTCTCAAATTGGCTCAAAAGCTCGGAAGCTAATAATGGCGGAGGACTGGGGTTTAGGATAAAATCGGAACTTTCTGAAAAAGAGAGGTTGGAGGAGAGGGGAAATCGGCTGCCTGAAGAAGTTGGAAGAGATTGAGAAGGTCGGGGAGAGAGACGGCCGGCGGACTAGAGGGGGTGGTGGCAAAACTTCGCCCAAATATTTGAAATTGATTCCGGGGAAGAGAGAGGCTGGAAGAGAGGGGAAATCGGCTGCTGAAGAGGTCAGGAAGAGAGGGAGAGATTGAGCCGCGGACTGGAGGACATTTCTGGCGGAAGTGAAAGACGAGGCTGGCGAACGGGGCTTCCCTCCAACGGCCAGTGGATGGCACTACCGACGGCAGGAGGGCGACGGATTAGAGAGGTCTGGAGACCGGAGACAGCATGGAGTGAGGGGAACCCGCTGATGAGAAGACTCTCGATTCCGCAGAGTAGACGGTGGGACTCGGGAGGGCGGGCTTCCCTCCCATTTTCGTTTCGTTCGCGCGCTAAAATTTAAAAGGTGAGTACGACGTAAGCGGTGTAAGGAGAGGTGTATAAGATGCGGAGTAAGAAATATCGTTTTCCTCTTGCAATGATGCACCATGCGCGGCGAAGCCTTCTCTCCTCGTCCCAATTCCGCCGTCCTATGGCCAAGCCTCGCGGCAGAAAGCATCCCGGACGATCGTCCCCGCCGTCACCGAGAGTTCGCAGGCCGTCCGCCCTCCTGGTCCGGCTCAAAGAGTTCGACGACCCAGATTCCGCTTTCGGGTTCTTCTGCCAGTCTGTTGAATCGGGCATGAAGCCCGACTACCCTTGCTTCTCTTCTCTCATCTACAAACTTGCCCGTACCCGGCGGTTTGAGCTCGTCCAATCGCTTCTTGCTTGCATGAAGGAGAGCAATCTCCGCTGCCAGGAATACCTGTTTGTTGCTCTGATTCAGCATTATGTAAAGGTCGATTTACCTGAGGAGGCCATTGGCCTTTTTCTTGATATCCCCTCTTATAATTGTACGCGCAGCTTGTACTCCTTCAACACTCTGCTCAATTCACTCGTCGATGCTGGCCGCCTTTCTGATGCTGTTGGGATCCTTGGAAAGTACTCTCAACTGGGTTTGCGCCCGAATTCTGTTTCTTACAACATAATCATGAAAGGGCATTGCGTTCATGAGAACTTGGATCAGGCGTGCAAGTTGTTCGATGAAATGCTTGAGCGGGAGGTGCTGCCTACTGTAGTTAGCTATAATATTTTGATTGGTTTCTTAGTTAAGAAAGGTGACATGAGTGGAGCAAAGGAATTGCTGGAAGGCATGAGCAGAAAAGGAGTAAAACCAAATGCTGTCACTTACGCTCTGTTGATGAAAGGATTATGCTCCGGTGGGGACTATGATGCAGCTCGGAAGATGATGTTTGATATGGACTATAGAGGTTGCAAGCCAAGTCTTGTGAACTTTGGGGTTTTGATGAATGATTTGGCCAAGAGAGGGAGGCTCGAGGAAGCTCGAGGTTTGCTGGTTGAGATGAGGAGAAGGCGATACAAGCCAGATGTTATCATGTACAACATCTTAATTAATCAGTTGTGTGCAAATGGTAGAGTTGAGGAGGCATATAAAGTTCTGGTTGAAATGCAGCTTGGTGGGTGTGACCCTAATGTGGTTACATACAGAATGATGGTGGATGGGTTCTGTCACGCCAGGGATTTTGATGGAGCAATGAGGGTGTTCCGAGCAATGTTGTCAAGCAAACATTATCCGCATGCCAAGACATTGGAGTGCTTAATTGTGGGTCTTTGTGATGGTGGGAAGATGTCTAATGCTTGCGAGGTTTTGGAGGAGATGGGGAAGAAGGGGATGTGCTTGAGTTTTGATGGATGGGGAGGCTTGCTGCATGCAGTTTGTGAGGAAAGTGTTGGAGTTGTACTTGTATCTGAACTTGTAGGTGCTGATGCTGTGGCTGACATCAGTTAGATATGTGACCTGAGGGTGGGACTTGCTAAAATTACCACGTTTCTCCATCAACAGGGCCGATTGCTGATGTTTGTCATGGACTTCATCGTATATGCACTCTTGTGGCATTTGGCTGCTGATTATGTTGAAAATATGGACAAGTCATCATACCAACTGTAAATGTATAAGAAGTTCAAGATGAATCATATGGATTATCGTCCACCATTAAATGGTAGTCAAAACCACAATTAGTGGTATTGGCTTGAACGATCTCTTGTAAGAATGTAGAAAGGAAGGTAGGACAATATCAGAAAGTGAGACTTTTCCCGCAGTCTTACAAAGAAGCAGTTGCAGTATTCAATAAAGCTAGCATCAGATGATCTCAAACAGATTAGAAAGGGAAGGAAAATGAGATGACAGAGGACTGTTTTATGCAAGAGCTGCAAGGATGGAAATTCCTGGGAATAAAGATGATAAGCAGACACTTCTGTGCGAATCTAAGAGGTAATTTATGTTACCAGTAAGCTAAATCAATTAATTGCCAGTCTGGTTCATGATGTTAAAAGTAGGCCATTCATATTATTGTTGCTTGTTTCTTCTTGCAGGAGGAGTTCATTAACTTATGAAGCTTTGATGCCAAAAATGTTGAGAGTATTTTGGTCTAGAGTACCTTTTTGACTTTGGCAAAGTTAGATTTGTCTAATTTGTAATTGCCTTTCTATATTCTTAGTGACTAGGGCATTGTTTGTTAGTTGCTATTTGTTACTCGCTTTTTTAACAGTACTTCACACATGTCAATTGAGAAACCTTATAAAGAAACACTAAGTTTTCACACGTTGAAGGCAATACATGTCAATTCAGAAAATGGGAGCAACAGTTCTGATATGAATGCTAACACTTCACCACCTCCAAACAATGATTTGTTACTACAAGGGCTAGTTCATAGACCCAAGAGAAAGAAGGTTGTTCTCTTGAAGGTTTTGAAGAGGCTTCTGTAAATGCTTGGTTCTTCATATCATTATCAGCGCTGTGGGGAGAATTTTGAATTTCTTGAAATTAGGTGCAAGAACACAATTAACTTGACGGAAGAAAGTTTGTCGAAGGCACCTAAGAATTGAATTAGGTTATAAACTTTGTTATTTATACTAGCATAGGTAGATGCAAGTTGCAACCACTATTATACTCCCTCTGTCCTGTATTTCTAGCTACATTAGAAAAATATTAATTTTTATTGAAGGGTGAAATCCACTTTTATGAGAAGGGAAAATAAGCTTATAATACTCTTTTTTTAGTATCTAATTACATAAATTTAACAAAATGAAGCTATTAATATGGATTAATTTTTTTTGTTAAATGGAGCTAATTAATACAGAGGGAGTAATTAGCTATTTCAATTATGGTGAGGGTGAAGGTATGAAAGTCTAGTGGAAGAAAATAATCGTGGATGAAAATTTTATGAGTCTTAGTAAAGCAAACTCCTTAATATACACTTTATAGATCTTTAAAGGTCCAAAATAACAACAATAAGCACTATAAAAGCCTAAAAGTAAGAGAAAGGAAATCTGAAAATTAATGGTTGAAAGTATATGGAAATTTAAGCAGTCTTTACTTGATATATGAAGTAGGAAAAAAGTTATTACGTGTCAGGTCACAAGAGCGTTGCATGATATATGATGGTGCGCATGTATCATATTCATGAGCCGGGCATGCGGATCCAAACCCACCTGCCTCATGAGTAATAGGGCGCGTGGTCTGAAAGCGTTCAGCGTATGCACATGGGCTTGTACCGGGTATATAGACGGGACTCCATGAATGATATAGTTTTATCAAAATTTAGTACATGTTAATAGAGTTATAAAAAGACAAATCTAACCTAACCAATTCTGTGAAATTGGAATTTTATAGTTGATGTCCACTAAAATTTAGATGGTTGGAAGACCAAATATCGATTTAACACTCTTAACCGCTTCAGACAATAGATAAGCATCTAGGGAGCCAGGTTATGGTGCAAAGGTTCTATGGAGGTCATATAACATATAGTTGGTAGAAAATTTATATAGGGAATCGTTGGAAAGTGAAGATTAACTTAGTTAAAATACTTGAAGAAAATCAAATTATGAATAGAGGCAGCCATGTTCTACCAAAATGAAGTATTGAGACAAAAAATCCAACTTCCAACTCCCTTTAATTGTGTTCTTTTTTATTTTATCATACCTAGTAATCTATCGTGAACCTTTGAGAGATTGGAAGACTCTCTCCATTATAAGTGCCACCGAGAGATGGATCAGCTCTGGACGAATTGATAATAAAAAGGAGGACCATACTGGAGAATCTATTGATTGTGGGGGAACTGATTCTCCCACCAAAATTAGCTTTGGGGGAGAGCTCGATCCGTATTTATGTCTATGAGAGGCCCTGGTTGTCTAAAGAGCTAGACCAAAGTACGTGCTTGATAGCCAAATGTTAATCCCCTCCCGTGAGTGGATGTAGGTTATGTGGTTGATTGAACCATTGTGTATCTCTTGTGTATTCTCTAATTATTCATTCTATGTTTTCATTTACTTGGTAATTGTTAGCCCCTTAACTTGCTGGATGGAAAAATGAGAAGGTTATCCCCTTACTTGGTAGCAAACAGCAAAGTTCGCTTGGGTGACGGATAGCCTAGGTAGCCCCTTAGGCACGAACGGATGTTGAGATAGCACGGGAGGTGTTCTTGACGAGCTACTCACCTTGCGGAGCAGGCTGAGTAGGAGTCTTTGCGTGGGTGGGACTCTAGTGGTGAAGTTGGGCACTACTTGGACTCAGGGACGGACTCCTAAGGCGGATAAGACTCATATATACATGATTGCTACGTTCCTTGCATGAGTAGGAGTCAAGGCAATAAGGTCCTTAGACGGATAGGACTAGGAGTCAAGACAATAAGGTCCTTAGACGGATAGAACTCACACAGACAAGCTGGCTACACTTCTAGGTCGGGTAGGAGTTGGAGTAGCTGATTTCCTTAGATGGACAAACTCTAGAAGGCAACAGACACTGGACTTCTAGTGAAAGATGGACTCCCTTGCGGATTTCTTGATTTGGGCTAGTAGGGGTGGACTGCTTGTTAGGCTGAGAGTTGGTCAGGGTGAGGACTCTTGTAAGGGTGGGTTTTGTACTCCTAGTAGTATTAGGATGGCCAACTTCAGGATGAGTCTTTAAGGAGGAGAGCAAGGCGGACATGGGTGATTGGTGACAATTTTGTTCATGCACAACAAACCAGGTTGCTGAGAGAGAAAACTCAGACTTAGTGGATCAGCCCTGCCCTCCCCTGCCTTATGTATTTTGATGGATAGAAATATAGCTTAGGTGGAGACCCTTGCACGAAGACATTCTTGTGTTGTTGTTTGCATGTGTTTTTCCTTGCACATACGAGTGAGAATGGACGAGATAGGCTGCTAGTTGCACCATGTAGCCAGTCATGTAGCTAGGCTATCACGTGTGCAAACGCTAGGTAAAGCTTTACGCCCATAACAATAACCATAGTTGGACTTGTGACTTTCTCTTATCCTAAAGAATAATCCATATGGATGTGGTTTCAATTAAGCATTTGACCAAATTTTGCTTGGGCTTTGGTTTACTTTGCTTACGCTTAGCTTCTACCCCAACAAGAAATTTGAAGTGATGCTTTGAGCCAAATGATCTCGAAAAGTTTTAACCTTGGCTCTTTTTTACGCAACCTCCTTTCATAGGAAAGGGTGTTTTGGGATTCTCTTAGGAATTTGGTTTAGTTGTTCTTAATCTTATTCTTAAGCATTTGTTGGATACGCATAAGAATTTGGTTCAATTATTCTTACCTTATCTATCCTACCTATAAGGTTGCACTTTTTTTCTTCTTCTTTAGATAAAGCCTTTAGGGTTGCACATGAGTTCTGATACATTGTTTCTTTCTTCAAGTTCTGCTATATGTCTACCAATTGAGGATAGTTAGAACTGTTTTTTCTTTTTCTGCAACCTGAAAAAGGAAGGTCGAATACCTCTTGTTTATGGCGCCAACAATGACTATTTATGCTTAAAAAAGTGGTCTCTACCTTAAATACTAGCATGGTTAGTCTTCACTTGGAATGTATTCGAAAGAAGTAGTCTGATCAGAGGATGGAGGCCGATGATATTAAAATATAATTATTTGTTGCTGGCAATTTCATTTTTGAGATGTGCCCAGTTTAAATGTCTCATCCCGGCTGATCATCGAAGGACATTTGGTCATTTGGCCGACCGGGTTAAAGGTTTTAACACGTTGAAATTATAAAATATGGAGTCAAGAACTCTTTTGAATAACAGTAGCAATGAAGCCCAATAATACAACCAAGAGATCAAATTATAACCAAAATAACATAATCAAGCCATATTGAATAAATATAATTCTGTAACAAGATGGCAATAAATAAAAAAGTTATGTCATCACATGAGCTCTTTTCATATTGATAATCCCAAATATAATATCTATCATATTTATCAAAATAAAATAAAATAAAATAGATAGCCTATGCTTACTTGAGTTCCATATCCTCCTTGTGCTCACTGTACATGTCTATTTGTCAGTTGTGTGGTTACACTAACTAGTGGTTAACCAATAAATGCATCTTACAGTGGGCCTAGATTTCTAGTCACATAAACTACCTAAACAATTAAATTTCCTTGACATTAATGTAATTGGGGATTGAATTACATTTAGTTTTGTTGATTCACACAAATAGTTGGATATATCCCCAAGAAAATTCCTATGTTGGGCTTGTTTTCATATTAAAAACATCAAGTGGCCTAACTGTCTCAATTGGCACTGTTTTGGGATTTTAAAACTGTCTGGGTAATAGGTTTGAGTCAAAATACCTATTAAGCTATGGTTTTAAGTAGCAAATCTGAACCTTTGGCAGACCTCGGGATGGAGGGTCAGGATTCTGGGGTTCTTAATAATGGTGTCCTGGTTTAGTTATAAATACACCATTAGTCATCCTAATACGGTGCCTTAAGCGAGATTATTCTCAATCTAGTTCTAAACCAGAAACTCATTGTGTGATTTTGAAGAGGATTAGCAAAGACAAGGCTTCGTCAAAGGAATTAAGCTTGGTTGAAACCTCTAATGGCTACAAGTATGCCTAAACCTTGTAAATTATGTCTAACAATTGGTATCAAGGCTTGCTTAATATTGATGATGACTGCAGACTGTCGGTCGCAGTACATTCCATCGTCGGTGGATAGCGGGTTCTGGCTAGCATCACTAAAGTCCATCGGTGGCCGCCAAACAACTACTAAAAACTTCATACTGTTAGAGATTTTTTTTTGGTCGCATAAACAGTTTGCCGGCATTAAAGTTTAATTTTTTTTGGCCGATGTAGGCCTCCGATCATCGCCAAATGATCTGTCAAGTGCCGGCCAGGGCCATCGTCTTACTATGACTTGGATTTGGCCGGCACCGCCACTGCATAAATACTCCAAGAAATTTGAAAACATCATTTTTTTTTCACTGTGAAGGGGTGGAACACCCACCGCCAGGCATCGTCGTCAATTATAGGGACCGGATCTCAAACATCCACTGTCAGGCAGATCAATTTTAGACCACCTGGGCTGCTGAAGGGCATCATGCACAATCACTAGAATTTTTTTCCTCTCTCTCACATGCGTATTTTGAAATGCCTTCACAAGCTACCACTCTCCATTTTGTCAACGGATCTGACATCGCCGTTATCGGGCTGATGTTTTCTCGGTCTTCTGGGATGCCAGCGGGCTTTGACGGTAGTCTGCGAGAGGGATTTTATCACTGGCTGAGTCTGAGACCTCTTGCCGTGGTGAGAGGTAGAAGATGACCCGTGCAGATGGCTCGTCTTCAGACCCGCCTAAATGGGTAGGCCTAGACCCGCCCGTTAGGGTCACTGTTGACCTGCCCACGTGGGTCACTGCTAACCCACCCGCGTGGATCATTGTTGACCCGTGCTGCAGGTCACTCCTTGCCCGCATGAGCAAACCGGGTCAGTTTACCCGGTTTGACCCAATTTCGGGTAAAAAAAGAGGATTTTTTCCCTTTCCTGGAATATTTTTTTATATAGTTGTGATTGCATGTGGAATTATGGATGTGTTTTAGCTATCATGTTAAGGCTTTATTAATGTTATGGGCTGGCGAGGGGATTAAATAGTAACCATATGTTTTATCTATTTTAAAAAAAAATTATTGAGCGCACCACTCATGTAACTTTGAGAGAGTGTGTACATTATACTTATTGTAAGCAACACTAGAATTCAAGGACCACGTCTGGAGGCGGATGCAGTCACGAAGAATTAAAGTACATTTTTTCTATTTTAGGGGCCTAAAACTTCCAATTTGTACATTTTTTTAAGGACTGTACATGGACTTTGGACTATATTTTTTAATTGTGGTGTGTGGTGATGGAACCCCTTGTCGAGTCCCAAAAGCCCGATGACTTGTCAATTTTGTATATGGATATTTTTTGGTTGTTTGATAATTAATTGCATTCATTTTGTTATTTGAAAAGGTGAATTGCATAAATTTAGTTCCCACGTCCGTTGAGATGACTTAGTGGCCAAAACATCATAAGTTATTTGTCAATGTGTGAATCATATAGAATGTTACCATGGGGAGCATAGATTCACATACATATAAATATTGTGCGGTCATCAAATTTTGATTATGTGACAAAAATTATCATTTGGCCCTAAAGGGAGGTGGTAATTAGCGTCACATAATCAGGATAGGGTGGAGGGTTATATATTTTAACATGGGTGAATCCCTAGGCCCAAAGGTGTGAGATTTTCCTGCAATATTTTATGTATAACCCACTAGCCTTATCATGAAATGAAATAAATATTTGTTTCTTTACGGCTTAGTAATTTTGATGCAGATTGCAACCTTTTCCCAAAGGGAGGTTTTCAATTTTAATTAATGATTTTAGCATTGGCTATTTCATACTGATGTTATTGTTTCTTGCCCTTATTATGTTTGCATATATTTATTCTTTTATTGCACCTTACCCGTCTTTTATTTCTGACCCTAATCAGCACCTTCCATTATTGTCTGGGACAATTTTACTGATTGGACATGGACTTGGATTTGGCATTTCATATGGATGTACCCACCACTATTACGAAAAAAAGTATGCCAAGTGAGGTAGCATTTGCAAAACGTGGAAGTGGTCTAACTGCTTAAACATGATGCTATGAAGTCTCACATAAATAAAAGCATTATGGGATCCATCCCAGAATACGCTATAGTTCAAGAACCTTTGAAAGTTATTGAAGCTCAATTGAAGAGTTTTGATAAATCCTTGGCCAGTACCTTAATGTCCAAGTTGTCATTCATGAGGCTAACAGATGACAAAGGGGTGAGAGAGCATATCATGCATATGTGTGATATTGCTAATCAATTGAATGACATGGAAATAAAGATTTTGAACGCCTTTTTAGTCCACTTTATTCTGAACTCCCTGTCTGCACAATATGGGTCATTTAAGATCTCTTACAACATACATAACACTCAACGGTCAATCAATGACCTTCTGAGTATGTATGTACAGGAAGAGGGGAGACTTAAGCAAGAAAAGCTAGAAAGTGCTCGTCTAGTTTCTCATAAAGGGCATAATAAGGGAAATCCTAGTGCTCCAAATAAGAATGCTAGTAAAGGTGTGTCAATGAAGTGTACTGGCATCACCAACAAAACCAAATATTTTTTCTGCAAGAAGAAAGGACACATGAAAAAAGATTGCCCTAAATATCAGAAGTTGCTTGCCAAGAAATAAGGTAATTTCATGTCTTTAGTGTGTTATGAATCTAATTATATTGATTCTCATCATGATAACACATGGTGGATTGATTCTGGTTCTATAATTCATGTTTCTACTGTTATGCACATGTTTCTCAGTTTAAGGAAACTAAATGATAGGGAGCACAACATCTATTCTGGAAATAAGATGTGTTCGAAGGTTAAAGGTGTGGGAACATATAGGTTTGTTCTTCATACAGGATACACCTTAGATTTAGAGAAAACTTTCTATATTCCAAGTTTTTCTAAGAACTAGTGCCTCATGGCTTTAATTTTCAATTTATGAATTCCTCATTTCTGATTATTAAATCTTCAATTACCATTGGTTCCAGTTCTTTGATAGATGGATTATATGTTTCTCTTTCCATGTTTCCTTTAAACAATCTATGATGTCTGTGCATGGAAGTGTTATTAAAAAGAATTCCTCTATGTTATGGCATAGGCGGTTGGGACATATCTCCATTGACCGCTTAAAGCGATTAGTAAGAGAATGAGTTTTAAAAACTCTTAACTTTACTGATCTTGAGACATGTATAGACTGCATAAAGGGAAAGTAGACTAACAAGTCTTCTAAGGGTGCTAAGAGGCATGATGAGAAATTAGGCACCATACGCAATGATATTTGTAGACTGTTCAGTACTCCCTGACTGAATGGTCAAAGGTATTTCATTACCTTTATAGATGATCATACCCGATACATGTATCTTTATCTCTTAAATGAAAAGTCTGAAGCATTTGATGCTTTCAAGACTTATAAGGCAGAGATAGAGAAACAATCTAGCTTTAGTATCAAAATTGTTAGATAAGACAGAGGAGGGGAATACTATGGCAGGTACATAGAGAATGGAAAAAAACCTAGACTATTTGCGCAGTCCTAAAGGAACATGGTATTATTGCACAATACACAGTATCAAGCACACCACAACAAAATGGTGTTGCTGAAAGAAGGAACTGCACTTTGATGGATATGGTGAGGAGTATGATCAGTAACTTCTCTCTTCCTCTCAATATGTGGAGCAAAGCCTTAAAGACAACCGTGTATATTTTAAATCGAGTTCCATCTAAAGTTGTTCCTAAGACACCCTTTGAGCTATGGAATGGATGGAAACCTAGTTTAGATTATGCACACATCTAAGGTTGTCCTGTTGAGGTTAGGGTGTACAATCCACTTGAGAAGAAACTTGACCCTAAGACTGTGAGTGGTTTTTTTATTGGCTATGTAGAAAGGTCAAAGGGTTATAGGTTTTATTGTCCCTTGCACACCCCTACAGTAATTAAAGCACGGAATGCACATTTTCTTGAGCATGATAACTTCAGTGAAAGTATTTCCCTTAAACACATTGTGTTTGAGGAAATACAGATTCCGGTTGTTATACCCACATCTGGTGGAGGATCACATATTGTATCACCTATGATGATTCTAGAGCAACCTATTATTCCTCTACCATCCCGTCAAGAACAAGTTGCTGAAGTTCTTATTGTACAGGCACCTCTGCCTTTTCATCAAATAGGACTTCAAAGGTCCTCAAGATTAAGGAAACCTGCATTCCCTTCTTACTATGTTGTATACCTCTAGGATTCTAACGAGAATGTTGGATGCATTTAAGATCTTATTACATATTCACAGACCATGACTGGAGATAAGTATAACAAATTGTATGATGTCATGTGGGATGAGACGAAATCTATGGCTGATGATCAAGTCTGGGATCTCGTAGAGTTACGCAAAGTGCTAGAACTCTTAGCTACAAATGGGTCTATAAGATAAATTAGATCTATCTGGTAATATTAGTAAATATAAGGCCCGACTTGTAGCCAAAGGTTTTCTTTAGAAAGATGGTATTGACTATAATGAAACCTTTTCTCTAATTTCTATGAACGATTCATTGAGAGTTATCTTGGCCCTTATAACTTATTTTGACTTGGAGTTACATCAAATGGATGTCAAGACGAAGTTCTTGAATGGGGATCTTGTGGAGGAGGAGGTGTATATGACTTAGCCTGAAGGATTCACCTCAGATTAAGGAAGTCATCTTGTTTGTAAACTTAAGAAGTCAATATACGGACTGAAATAGGCCTCCTGACAGTGGTATTTGAAGTTCAATGATGTTATTACTTCATTTGGTTTTTAGGAGAACATTGTTAACCAATGCATATACCTTAAGGTTAGTGGGAGTCGTCACACGTTTTTGGTCTTGTATATTGACAACATTCTACTTACAAGCAATGACTTAGGGATGTTGCACCAGACTAAGCAGTTTCTTTCTCAGAACTTTGACATGAAAGATTTAGGAGAGGCATCATGTGTCATAGGGATTGAGATCTATCGTGATAGATCCAGAAGGATCCTTGGGTTGTCTCAACAAGCCTAATAAAAAAAGTTCTGAAACAGTTTAATATGAAAAATTGTTCACCTAGTGTAGCTCTTATTGTAAAAGGTGACAAATTTGGCTTGTTCCGGTGTTCAAAGAATTCTTTGGAGTTGGAAAACATGAAGGAAATTACTTATGTATTGGTAGTTGGAGGTATGATGTACTTGGAGGTCTGCACAAGACCTAATATTGCATTTGCTATGGGAATGTTGGGTAGATACTAGAAAAATCCAAGGTTGGATCATTGGAGAGTTGCAAAGAAGGTTATGAGGTATCTACAAGGAACAAAGAATTACATGCTTACATATAAACATTTTGATCATTTGGAGGTGGTTGGATACACAGATGCAGACTTTACTAGTTGTCTTGGCTTGAAAAAGTCGACATCAGGTTATATTTTTCTTTTGGCAGGCGGTGCTATCTCTTGGAAAAGAATTAAGCAAACCCTTACAATGTCATCGACTATGGAGGCAAAGTTTGTTGCTTGTTATGAGGGCACATCACATGCTACTTGGTTGATGAACTTTATCACAAGACTTACTATTATGGATTCCATATCTAGGCCATTAAAGATGTTTTGTGATAATAGTGTTGTTGTATTCTTCACAAAGAACAACAAGAGTGGAAGTCAGAGTAAGCACATCCACATCAAGTATCTTGTCGTTTGGGATCATGTTAAAGCAGGGATAGTTGTTATTGAGCATATCAGTACCGAGCTTATGGTTGTTGATCCAATGACCAAGGGTTTACCCCCTTCTCTGTTTAAGAGTCATGTGGATATTATGGGTTTTATTAGCACATCATGCATTTGATTTTGCTTATGTACTTTTAGACTTTACTCATTTATCATAGCAGTTATAGTTTCTTTTCTCGTGATGTCTCATTTTTTTGTGCACTTAAGTATGAGACAATATTTACAAAATGAGTGGGGGCATACCTTCAGTCATACATACATTTTGCCACATATAGTACTCAAAAAGGATGAATTAGTTGTATTGTGATACATGGAAGGGAATGTTCTCCTATGAATATATAACCGCCTTAATTCATGCAATTATGGCATTTTGAAAGAGTATAAAGTTACCACATACAGTTTGAAGGGTATTATTTTTTCAAAAGTTGTATGCGCATACAGAAGTCATTTTAAACTTTCCCATTACCCACTTGGTTATTTTTTAAAATAATATATTTTTCTCAAATTTAGTTTCATTGAACCAAGTGGGAGATTTTATTCTTTCTATGGCTCAATTGAGAAGTTGTGCCAAGTGGGAGAATGTTGGGCTTATTTTTATATTAAAAACATCAAGTGGCCCAATTGTCTCAATTGACACTATTTTGGGCTTTTAAAATTGTTTCGGTAATGGGCCTGAGTCTAAATACCCATTAAGTTGTGATTTTAAGTGGCAAATCTGAACCGTTGGCCGACCTTTGGATGGAGGGTTAGGATTCTAGGGTTCTTAACAATGGTATCCTAGTTTAACTATAAATACACAATTAGCCATCCTAATACGGTTCCTTAAGCGAGATTATTCTCAGTTAAGTTCTAAGCCAGAAACTCATTGTGTGATTCGAAAGAGGATTAGCATAGACAAGACTTCATCAAATGAATTAAGCTTGGTTGAAGGCTCTAATGGCTACAAGTATGCCTAAACCTTGTAAATTATGTCTAACACTATTTACTTACATTTGGCATGTCAAGATATGCAAATAATTCAATTTTGTAGGTGTGGCATGCATTCAAGATATGTGGACAATTAAAGGTGACAATATGATTAACTTGCACATGAACTGAATTTGGGTGTGTTTGACAACCAGTTGATAGACCCTCACGATTGGTGGCTGGGTCCGGATTTTTCTAATCTAAATCTGGTTTAACTGGGTAAACCTGGTAAATAGCTTGGTTTGGAAAGTTGATCGGGTTTAGTTGAACCTGGTTCAACCAGCCAAGTATTTAAAACAGTGCTTCAAATATGCCAATTGACTGTTAGGTGCAGTGGGTATTTGAGGCACTTTGTTGGAGAGCTTTAACTCTTTCTAGCAGGGAGAGTCAAACTCCATATCAAGCTTGGATACCCACCTCTAAAAGAATTGACATAGTTAAGACGTGAGTCAACACTATCAATTGGTGGGAAAGTTCACGCCAATAGGGGTGGTTGTTGATTGTCACCATATCAATCCTAACAATGTGTACATCAGACAGGGGAGGTAACACTATACCAATTGGGAAGTGAGCACCGACACTCACCAATATATAGGTTCAAAACTTGGGGGACCAATTCACCTCATTAATTGTCTGCACATCTTTTCTCATCAGCCTCGGATGCAGACAAGTCATAATCTAGTATTATTTTAGTGTCCCAAATGTCTATAAGCATTTTTTTTATAGCTCACAAATGTCTATAAGCATTTTTTTGTAGCTCACCAAGCTATGCTCTTGTAGATAGATGGTGTGCAATGTTTTACTTTCATTTTTGTATTTTGTAACTTTTGTACTTTCTTGGTCTACTTATGTAATTTTTTTTCTTTTAATGTTTAGACAATGTACTCATCAATTCACTATAATGAAAGAAAAGGTTTGGCTGTCTATAAATTTTTTTGCTCTGCATATTAATTTTTCTAAGCATGAAATTTGTTGATACCACAATCTATAACATGCAATTACACGACCTAACTTAACTTCATTTTATTGGTGACATTACCTACCTAGTGTCATGTTTTTGATAACACAATCAATAACACTTAATTACACGACCTAACTTGAATTCGTGTTATCGGTGATACGACTTACCCGGTGGGTGTGTTGTTGATAACATGATCTGTAACACATAATTACACGACCTAATTTGACTTCATTTTACTAGTGACACCACCTACCTAGTTGGCATGTTTTTGATAACACGATTTGTAATACACAATTACACAACCTAACTTAACTTCATGTTATTGGTAACATGACCTATTCGAGGGACATGTTGTTGATAACATGCCTTGTTGGTCAATTACAAGACCTAACTTCACTTTGCATTATGGGTGACACGACCAAATTGGTGGGTGTGTTGTTGATAACAAAATCATTTAGTCAATTACACGACTTATCTTGATTACATGTTTTGTTAATTCAAAAGACTTGTTAATTATTACACAATTAAAAAATATGTTCCAATGAAAGTAAAACGAGAATTATCATGTTATCAATTGTACATTGTAAGAGAGGGAAAAAACACACTACTACAACTCCAAGGAAGCATCGAATTCCTGATCAATTCACCCACAAAGAATTATCGTACATATATGCGGCTTGACCAGCATAGCGATTTCTAATTGGGTAAAATCTGGTTGAAGGACTCTTGCAGCCAGCTTAGCAACATAGGATATCAAGAACACCCCGAAGTCTTTATTCGTCTCTTAATAAGGATATTTTTGGATCTTCGTCATTGGCCTCTTTGTCGTACCCTTTATCCAAAGGGGTAGCTTCTAACCTTGTTGACCTCAGAAAAGTGGTGATTGTGATCACCCTTTAGCGAATTATACCACTTGAACCTCTTCTCCCTACATCAGGCAATGAGAAGAAAGAAATGACTAGTATCGTAGATTGAAATGAAGACACTCTCATTAAGTCACTTCATCAAGTTATTGACAATTTTGAGACAGATCTCCACTTAGTCATGTTGTGTTCCTACATTGTAGTAGTGTTGGATGGCAAATGTCCAGAAAAAATAATTCGAATAAATACCATAATATCTCATATTTCGTTCATCCTATAGCTGGCAGAAAAAGTCCACGACCTAATATCATCAAAAAAATATTAATGTGTTAGTGATAACAAGATAGACGATATGTCATGTAAATACAAACATGACATGCTAACCCATTGTATAAGTGATAGCATGACATACAATACGTCATGTACATACAAACATTTTACAAACACACTAAGTACATGATAATCGAATTTTTAACTTATCGTGTTATTGAAACCATGATATGTGGCAATTTTCTGTTATTAATAACGCAAACTTGAGTGATGACCATTGCGTTCGTTCACATATTATGTTATTCAAAACACGATATGTGAACTTTTGTGTGGTTAGTAACATGAAAAAAATATGAACTAATTATTACCACATTCGTTATACACTCCTAACGAAGGAGAGACACAATCTTTATGGAGAAGTGTCGCCATAGACCATTGCTCATGTGGGTTGGCTATAAACTTCTTGATTGTCTCCTGATCTTCTCCATGTAAATTCTCCATGTGGAACACGTGTTGGAGGTCAAGGAATTGTGTGGCACCACTGTAACCTCCGCCTTATCCTTTTGCTTCTTCTCAGTATGCTCCTCGACATCTATCACACTTTTGATACTCTCTAATAGTTCTTGATCAACTAGATCAGGAGTATCTGATATAGTGACCGAGTTGGAAGCAACATTTGAATACTCAGGGGCCTGGTAGGAGACTTTACAGCAAATTCCTCTAGGACGGGGATAATGTATGTGGCAGGGACAGCTACCAGTGAAACATTATCCCCTGGTATCACCTCCCCCTCCTTTATTGCAAGTTGAGTCAGCTTTCCAATCTTCTTGGATAGGAAGCTGCTAATTGGCTTTGGATGAACTAGGCCTAACACCTACTTGGATGGCTCCTCCTTGGCAGCCTCAGCAAGGGCTAGATCCTCCTTGGCCATATCCTTTTCAGACACCTCCCCCTTGGTTGTATGGACTGGTGGATTAGCCACTATGTACCTCATCATCCTAGCTACGTGTGGTAGCAGGGATGCGATGGGGCTAGCATCTAAAAATTTTCATTTCTTTATATTTATCTTCAGCTTCATTTGTTTCAGTGGCACCACTTCCTCCTCCCAGGCTTGCACCACTTCTTCCTCTGTGGCTTGCACCGCTTCCTCGTTAAATTTCTAGAGGAATCTAGTGATAATAGTCTGTTCAACCTTGGGGCCCTTATCATTCTTTGGGAAGCCAACTTTGGGCTCCCTTTTCTCTACATAATACATCTAACAAGTGTATGAATATATACAAAAGTATGACACAACTATTCCAAAAGTAGTGTTGAATCTAATACTCTAATACAAATGATCGTGTTATCGATCACACTACTACAATCATTTTGCATATAATATGATAATATACACTAGTGTGTTATCAATGACACAATGATTCTAAAGTCATTTTGAATCTAATTTGATAATACAAAAAGTTGTGTTATTGATCACATGATAACACACATTTTCAAGTAGGTTGTATCAATAAATATAAGACAATAATACATATAGAAAATGAAATCATCATCTCCAAATATAAAAAATTAAGAGACAAATTTTACTTGTTCTTCATGACTAGAATAATGAACAACTTCACTTGATTTAGAAGCTCGAGCTTTCACCCTCACTAATTTCTCTCCTTCATTTGTTAGTGGAGGGGTTGCTATGTAACTTTTCTCCAATTTAGGGCCTTCATGTAGAAGCTTAGTTTTTGCATGAGATAATCCTCCATGTGGGGGCTGCATCTATTCGATTAACCTCATGGCTGCCTTAAGTGCATTTTTAACTCTTTGTAGTGCGATTTACACACTTTCAGTGCCAACTCTACTCTCCATACAAGATAGTCTTATCCAAAATTACGTCAATAATCTTAGTCATAACATCTAGTAGCATGACAAAGCTATCAATGACATCTTTACCAGATAGAAATTGTCCTGACATCTGGCCATGATATGCTTAAATGGGAACCATTTTCCTCTATAACGTAGAATATGTGACAGTCTTTTTCGCCATTTGGCCAGCCTTTCGTCCCGATTAAGTGGGCCTCTATAGCAATTGGAGTTATTTGCAAAATCACTTCTTAATCTACCTTCAGCCACATGGGTATCTCCTCATACCAATTAATCATCCAATGATGAGCCAACAACTTTTTCCTCTACTTTGCATCAGTCGAGCCAAGTTTAGTAGCCTTCTCCACGTCCGTCAGCAATTTGGCAAACTCGAGTCATGTCTTCCACCTCAAACTACATGGAAGAGAACTTAGAAACCATATAGAACTATGCTAAAAAAACATATACCTATGTTAGCAAAATAATTTCATTAATAGTGATCATATCATGTATATCATGTCATGGATAATACGTTTATTAAACTAATCGTGTCATTCATTACGCAAAATACTCACATTGTGTAATTGAAGATACACAATATAGAAATAACATAAAAATAAATTAGAGTGTAATCTAAACCATGCTAATTACACTCGCGTGCTATTAATACGATGATATACCTAAAATGTTAATACGGGGTCATGTTATTAATTCTACGCTAATATAAGTAATTGTGTGATTGATAATATGAAATTAATACGTAGTACGAATAAAGCCTCAATGAGAATATCGGTTCTGGCCGAGCACTCGTCTATTCTGCTCCTAATGTTATGGTGGGCTGAGGATATGCCGCGACACAACATATCATGAACGACTTCCACCCAGTTGTACCTCCCCACAATAGCCAAGTCATTGAAGAAGTCACACAGAGATGGGGAGATAGATCTATTGCTATGTGTGAATTATACGATCGCCCCCATGTGCATGTGGCCAAGCGTGTTAAGACTTCATCAGAGATAACACATTTATTTTCCGTCACTTCCTTCAAAATTTCTTTAATAAGATTCTTTTCCGACCGCTTCCCCTCGAAGAACCTGTTGAAGAATTGCCCCTTGCGAGCCTTCCTATCACCACTATCCAACTGTAAAAAGCTTTCTTCCACCATCAAATTCGTGAGCAGTGTGACTTCTTCCTCTATGATAGGTAGTATTTTGCCCTGGATAAAACACCTCTCATGAGTTGTCTCAGCACCCACCTATTAGAACATCCAAGAGTAGCCTGGAGATAATAATTTGCTCACAATCGTATACTGGGTAGAACTGAGTCTCCTCCAAAATTTCCTTGCATCCCAACCTCGATTCAACGAGGTCTTGTTCTTCAGATACTTAAAACTCTTAGTTCCCAAAAAACTCTTAGTTCCCAGATCCAGGCTTCTCCCATAAATTCTCTTGTTCTTCACCTTTGTAGCCTTTATTTATAAAAAGATGTTATATATATAGAGAGAGAGAAAAAAAAAAGTTAATATGAGCCCGGGCTCACGCGCACCGGCGTGCACCCGGGCTCATTGGGCCGTCGGATTTACATCTGACCGCCCATCAAACTCAAATGTTTAAATGCCCCGTGAGTTTGATGGGCCGTCGGATGTAAATTCGACAACCGCATGAGCCCGGGCGCACACCGACACGCGAGAGCCCCGGCTCATATAAACGCCACTCATATATATATATATATATATATATATATATATATATATATATATATATATATATATATATATATATATATATATATATACACACACACACATATACACATATATATACACATATATATACACATATGTATATATACAACTGTCACGCCCTGGCGATGCCCGACCCGAGCCGAACCCGGTCCAAGGGCCGGTCAAGCGCGCGGGGGCGATGAAGGGAAATTGAGAAACGATTTAGCGGAAGACTTAACCCTAACCAATGGTGATTTAACAGAATTACGAAGTATGCACAATCCTTTGAGCAAGAGTAAATAAAAAGGAAAGAAAGAGAGTTGCTTATCACAAAGTAAACAACTAATCTCAAACCCACACTAAAGCCCACACTGGCTCAAAATAAGTCTTAAGCAACACAACTGTAAAATGTGACATCACTCCAAAACAAAGAACCCTACACAAAGGTTCTAAACATAAAGCATAAAACCAAAGGAAAATAAGTCACACAATGATCTCCACGATCACATCCAAGTCATCTCCCACCTTTCCTCAAATAGGAGATCCTGTCCGTCTGCGTGTCGTACCACGCAGCCCCAAAACAAAACACAAGAAAGAGGGGTGAGTTTAACAAACTCAGCAATGGTTTTTTTAATATCACTATCAACATCGAAAATACGACAACATAGCAATATAATCGTTCAGATCAAAGATTGGCAAGGTGCATCATTTTCTGATCACATATACACATCCCCTAAAACTGCATCATAGTGTATAATCCACAAAATGTCATTCATATCATAACAACCTACATGAAAGTATCTCTAATCATACATATTCCATCATGCATCACATCATAACAACCTGCATGAATGTATCTCTAACATACATATTCCCTCATGCATCACATCATAACAACCTGCATGAATGTATCTCTAACATACATATTCCATCATGCATCAACATTCTCATTCATCATGCATGTATAAGTGTCACACACGCACACTAGTCCAACATGCAAGTCCATACCCCTAGAGAATAAACCTGCTCTTCAAGACCGGAGCCCTCGAGCAAACACTTATCAAATAGACATGCTCCTCAAGGCCAACGCCTACGAGCAACTCCTGCTCCTCAAGGCCAACGCCTTGGAGCAAGACCAACGCCTTCGAGTAATTCCTACTCCTCAAGGCCAACGCCTTCGAGCAATGACTACCCATCAAGTCTAAACTCCCGGGCAACCCTGCTTGTCAAGACTAAAGTCCCAAGCAACAACACCTAGCAAGTCAATGCACTCGGACAAACCAGCTAGATTCTCAGGGTCCAGCGAATCATAAATAATCTCAATCCGCAAGACAAGTATACAACTTATCCCTACATAACTCCATTTAACTAGACTCAACCCGGGGAGTGCACTCGTTCCACACAGGAACACAAATCAAAACATGTCCTTTTGAACCAATCAACTTACTATTAATCCACGACCGATCAATCCGGCACACAATTACACCACATTGCATCCAATCGCTCAAGTTCGATTAACCTCGATGAAGCCTCAATTGAAAATCTATTTTCATGATGCATGCAGCATGGTACATACGTGGGCAAGGCATACATGAATCCTAATCCATGATAAGTGCTCTCATCAGCCCCTAATGCATCATTTATAATCACAATATTAAGCTTCAAACATTATCATTTAACCCCCCACATGTGTGTGTACCTAGTAGAAGTACTTCACTCAATGCATATCAATATGTTTGAAATTAACTCACTACCACACTACACATGTGAATTTCCATCTAAACATGAATTCCAGCGGAAATCATAGGAGAAGAAACGTTGAACTCATAACTCAAATCAAAACTCAACCACAAAGGCTAAACACATACAAGATCATTCATTTCATCCTTGAGTCATGGCATTCACCAACATCCACACATCAACTAACCACATTTTATCATGACAAATCAGTCCAATAATAAGTTGTAGTTCTACTGAAAATATGTTTAACCAAAGGGAAACAACCATTCATAATTTCAAGATGACAATTCCAACATCATGCCACAAACCATAAGTCATTTCACACCTCAATAGCATGCCTTTCCAGTAGCATAGTATAGCTTAAAACACTCCACATTCATATGAAATTGACAAGCTAAAGTGGAATCACCAAAATAAACATCATGCATTAGAACACAATCCTGCTATGTAGCTGTTCGAACGCCCTTCAAGCCGTTTGATCAGCTAAACGGAAAAAATTCAAATTCACAGTTTGGCCGTTCGAACGCCCATCAAGCCGTTCGATCTGTTAAACTGAAAATCTGTCAATCTGACAGTGTTGCCGTTCGAACGCCCAGAAGGGCCGTTCGAACGCCAACAAGGCAGAACATACCATCTTATTCCTTTCACAATTTCAAACTGTTCGAACGCCCAGAAGGGCAGTTCGAACGCCAACAAGGCAGAACATACCATCTTATTCCTTTCACAATTTCAAACTGAGACACCATTGATAACACTTCAAATCAACATCTAACACCCTAATTATCATCTCAAGTCCTTCATGGCTTCCAAAATGTTAAACCATATCATAATAATGCAAAACCCCAAGAAATCGGGATTAAATATTTCTACTTTCTAATCATACCATTAACACACCAAATCAAGTAACTCCATTCGAAATAAGCCAAAAATCAAGAGTTTTACCATGGATAAACTGAAATTTCGAAGGTCCATTACCTTATCACTTGATTAAGCTCGGATTTGAGGGTCATCCTTCTTAAAAACCTTACAAAAACATAAAATTTGAATTAAACTCCATTAAAAATCGATTTACCAAAGAAATCCCTAATTAAAACTTAGATCTAGGGCTTGTTGATCATAAAAATTGAATTTTGAAAGCTAGGGTTTGTAGTAAAATCCAAATCAGTAGTTTTTGATGTCCAAAAACGAATTGAAATAAATGGGAAATGGTAGATTTAGAAGAGATTAAGAAGAAAGCTAGGGTTTAGTGCTTAATTAGAGTAGGCTTACCTTAAACACCTTTTAATTCGGGCCTAATTGGGGATTAAGCCTGACCTCTCCTCCTCAGCCTATTCCCAAAATGGAAATGGCTCAGGTTTGACCTTTTATAGTAAGGGTTGAGGTATGTATAGGTAAATTATGGGGTATAAATAGGAAAAATAGGCTAAAAATGGGTATTTTACAAATTTGAGCACTAATTAAGTCTAAAAAAATTTTAAAAATTTTTGTATGACCTTAAGTAGATGTCTGAGTTCATTTGGTCTAAAAACCAAAATTTCGACGGTGGGGCCCACAGAGATCCCGCCAAAACCCTAATTTTCAAAAAACTAGTAAAAATTTAAAAAAAAATCTCAAAAACTCACATTTGTTTTAAAATCACTTAAAACCACTAATCTTAAAGTTAATTTTGGTTAAAACCATCACAAATGTCACTTATTCACGAAACCACCGAATAAATCAGGAAACGAGTTAATCTCACGATAACCAACAGTTAAAGAAAACCAAAAA
The DNA here is from genome assembly GCA_035235625.1 of Saururus chinensis. NCBI lineage: Eukaryota > Viridiplantae > Streptophyta > Magnoliopsida > Piperales > Saururaceae > Saururus > Saururus chinensis. The sequence continues at coordinate 11,916,828 of CP141141.1, forward strand.
CCGGTTTAGAGATGAGGGTCCTTACAACAACAATTGGTCGTGACAAAGATCAAATAGTCGCATTGATTTAAATTACGTAACTTACATTCAAATACACGCTAAGTTCATTATCTCATATTATGTATCACACGATAGTACAACTTTTCAATGTCATATATAGCATATAATGTTATTGATAATACGATATATATGCCACCCATACACGAAAATATGACTTCTCAATGTCATGTCTTATTATCGATAACACAAAATAGTTTATATCGTACTAATAACACAACTATGTACTATGCATATACAAGTACTAGCTATCATGTGCTCTATAACACGATATATGAACAATCGTGTATATGAACATACAATTTCCAACTAAAATTTAAATAAAGGTCATTACTTCAAAAGTCGACAACTAGTTGATGCCAATTAGCCTAGCTGAATTAACCCCTCAATGGGCCGCTAATCTTCGCTAAAAATTACATCTTTATCATAGACATGTGAGTATACGAGCAAAACCTCACTTCATGACCAAAACTCACTTCACAACAAAAACTTTAAAAATTGCCAATCAAATAAGTCCAAAATCAGACCTCCTAATACGTTTTCACTTCTCGGTATTTAAAAATCACCGGTCAAATGGATTGAAAATCAGACCTCCCACTACATTTTGTCTATTTATTGGTCAAAAAATTATTAGTATGATGGGCCATTTCTGGGTAAATGTGGCAATTTAATAAATTTACACAATATAAAACCTTAAAACAAAAGTATTTTGGTCTAATTTTCTTACAATAGCATATAAGTCCTAGTTCTGTGATATTTTAACCAACTCCGTTATACCATTAAACCTATTTCATGATATCACTTATTTCATGACATCTGATAAATAATCAAATACCTGCCAAAGTATAGTACTCCAAAAAGAAGTCTAGAAAATCTTTAAATTTGGCTAGTTTGACCTACTTATCTGAAAATCTTTTTTATAATTGGAACCTAGGAATAGCCAGAAAAAACGAGCAGTTCAAATTTAAAAAGACTGTTTCCCGGCATAGATCCCTAAGTAGGCATCACCATACGGAAAGATCACTATGCCAGAGAAGAAAGCAAGCTGAGGGATCAGAACTTGACATCCATTCCTTCCCACAACGATCTAACGAGTTGGGCTAGACCCATAAGCCTATATTTAAAGACGGAGCAGCTTCCCATAACCCTTCTTATTTCTAGCAGACAGATAGCACAATATTCCTTCTAGCCTACAAACGGCCATGTGATAAAAGACAAACCTAATGGGTTTGGAGTATTAAAAAATAAACTATTGAGTTTGGAGCTGCCCATAAATTGAATCACCTCAAAAATAAAAGAATGATGGAACCTCACCAACTCATTCCTCGAACCACTTCCCCACCGCGTGAAAAGTATATATAGCACTAACTGAACCCTTTCTCCCATTAAATATATTTGAATTTTATTTATAAGTCCACGACTAAATAGGATGTTCTAAGAGAAATAAGGCGGGCTGCATAGCATCATCCGTCCATAAAGAACGTTACCTTACGAAAGTATAATATTTTTCGAAAAAACAAAAGCAGCTTTTCCAAAACGATGAGTGTGCCCTTAATTTGTCTCAGAAAGAAGAAGACATACTCTTTGAATTATAATTATCAATACCAGAGTTACCAGAATTTGTACTACAAAAGAATTTTAAACTTTCAGCACCCCAATACCAATTTAACACGCAATCTTCGAAAACAAGATGCAAGCAACAATAAAAAATCATCTTCATCAGTAGCAGCTGCTGTTGAGGAATGAGTTTCTACAAAGTTCAAAGATGCCACATGTTATTTTTTTACTCATCTAGCGTTATGAACAGCTTCCTCGCAACCAGCCAAACCAATACCATCAGAATGCTGAGACACCAGATCCAGGCCTAAACTGAAAACCGGCGGTGGACACTAGTGAATTTCTCAAAACTACGGATATAAACAACCCATCTTGCTCAATTGCCTTTTTCATAGCCACCTTAATATTCCTCTCGTACATGGTTACCCAAATCAAAATTGCAATTTCACGTGACAGCAAACCGAGTAAAACGTACACGAAGGTTGAAACAAGTTGGCATTCTTCTAGTCAGGCCTCCAGCTACCAAATTGGTAAGCCCTTGACTGCTTTATAAATTAAGTGCTTTCATCTCCCATCCAATCCTGCAAAAAGAAACCAAAGTTATGAGTGTCGATGGCATCTTGTGCAAAATAAAGATGCTTACTGATGCATGACCGCTATAGATGGGCTGAGAAAGCAACTTGAATTCAGCAAATTATCCAAACAAGTAAAGACCATATAAAATTTAGGCAAACCCAAGTAGACAAGATTAAAAACTAAGCGGTCAACTAAATCTACAACACAAAATAGTGTCGCAATGCCAATAAAACTTAGATAACCCAGAGTATCAAAAGATCATAAAATTACGGAATTTCACAAGGCTGGGCAAAGCAAAGTTAAGATTTAAGGATTTAATTCACTAGATTAAGCAATAGAAAGAAGCAACAGAGAGGAACTGGATCTTAAGTTCACTGGGCTTATGGGCTACCAAATTGATGAGGGACAAGCGTCCTGTATATGGGAAAGCATAGAATTTGAAGGAAAACAGGAAGGCAAGAAGGCGTACAAAGATGGATAGGGCCCTTGGAGTTTGCACCAAGGGGGTTCAACCAGATTCGGCACTGGATGGGTTAACTCCCAGAGTCAGCACCGATCAGGGAGACTGCAGTCAGCAACCAATTAAGGGCAGGACTTCTATGCCGAAGAACTCTTTAATGAAACTCAAAACATCGACTCTATTTTACATTCAAGACTCCCCATTTAAATATGTTTACACAAGTCCTAAAGAGGACAAAAAACACCGACACAGTAATCCTCCTAAACATAAGAATCTAAACTATAAACAAATCTAAAGTCTTAATCTTCTAAATAAGGAAGCCCAAGTAAAACACTTCTTTTCCAAATACAAGACTAACTTGAAATTAACCATTGGAAAATCATGTTCATTCTTATATTTGATGTCCACATCATTCTCCTGGGGTGGGAGAGACCTGAACCCATTGAGTATGGATCCGGCGGTGGGTCATCTTGTCCCTTAAGCAAAAATCCTAGCACATCTGGGAATGGTGCTGCCAGCAGTAGGCCTGGAAGACCCGGACTACTGTTAAAGGGCAAACACACAGCTGGTGATGATGAGGACTAAAGCTGCAGACATCTGAGAAAGCATGTGGCGGGGACAGGTCTGGAACAAATTGAATGAGCAGGGCGGTCGGTGAACATGAACCAGAAGTCTAGAGCTTTTTGATGCAGACAATTTACTGGAAGTGGTAATCACAGCAATCCTCACAGAAACAATCAACTTCAAACAGAAAATTCAGAGAAATGGCAGATGAAGGGGGAGATTTCTACTTCAATTTCTGGGAACAGGGAAATACAAGCTTGAATCCACAAGCTGAAATCTTACAAAAAAACATAAGAAAATTACACAAGGTTGAATCCACAACCCTAGCTCAAATCCATGAGCAAAGAAAGAAAGAAGAAATTTATGGAAGAAGCAATTACATTCAAATTTCGAAATCCCCTTCTCTCCTTTTCCCCACTACTTATCCTCTCTGGCCTCTCTGACATAACTGCCTCTGACACTGTAACAAACTTCTAGCAAAATAACAAGATTACCCTTCCCATTTACCCGGACTAAAGGTGCTCTAAAGGCTTGGACAGAAATGCCCTTGTCAGCCTTATGAAGGAATAAACAGCTGGACATGCTGTAAGACAGAATTCAAGTATATAAATCTGTGACAATCTGTGACGGGTGGAAAAGACCAAAGTACCCCTCTACATCACTTTTCCATTGGGAGAGACTTTTATTCCCGTAAAAGGAACCCAACTGGAAAAGAAACCCTTTTCTGCTGCAGAGGTGCAGAAAGCATCTGGGCATCTTCAAGCAAAATTAGTTTAAACATATCTCTGACTTAGCATGCGCACATCCATCTTCAAAGAAGAAATTCCACAAGGAATTCAAAATTTCTCCATTCGATTCTGCTCCTGGTCGATAGTGCATTAACACTCGCAATAAAGTTCCAGAGGAGGTTATGCTGGAATCGGGTAATATGCAGTAGGCAGTCATAGTGCTTCATTGGCCCCTGGACAGGAGTGAATCAGTGGTGTCAAGGTTGAAGGAACGGCCATCTCTCATGAGTCAACCACTGGGGTTGCAGCCAGTGAACTTCATCTTTTTTTTGTTTCAGGGTGTAAGAGACTTCACTTCACATTCCCATATCTTCTCTAAACTCTGCAAAAGAATCCGCAATGATCTGCACTATTTTTTGCTCAATTTAACAATGGTGTTCTCAACAAATGACTCAAATGTTGACTTGCCCATGTCACTTGGCACTGGAAAAGAAGTCTGGGCTACTAAATTGATGCAGGACAAAAGTCATGCAGATGGGAAAGGGTGGAATTTGAAGGGCAATGGGAAGGGAAGAGGGCATAAGATGGGGGATATGGTCCTTGCAGTCCTCACCAAGGGGGTTCTCAACTGCAGTCCACAATGGATGGACATAGGGGTGTAAATGGAGGGACACGGATGCAGACAAGGCATGCCCGTAGCCGTCCATTTTTATGTGGACCATGTGCTTGTCCATCCGCATATGTCCATGACGAACACGGACACCATTTACACCGTAGATGGACATAACTCCTAGATGAAGAGACCTGCAGTCAGCACCAACCAAGGGCAGAACTTCTGCGCAGCAGAACACTTCAATGAAACTCAAAACATTGCCCATATTTTTCATTGAAGACTTAGCATTTCAAATACACTCACAAAAGTCCCAGATAGGGAAATAAACACTGACTCAAAAATTCTCACAAATAAAACTTTAAACTATAATTAAATCTAAAGTCCTAATGTTTTAAACAGGGAAACCAACTAAAACAAGTCTTTTCCAAATAAAAGACTAATTTTTAATTAAATTTTTTTATTTTGTATCGGTAACTTGAAAAGAAACATTGGAATTAAATAAAATCAACTACATTCTTAAATTTGATGTCTGCATCACGTACTTCTCAATAGTTTTTCCCAATATCACATTCTGCAGACAGATATTTTACAAGTTCCCATATAAAGAGGCCTGTGCAAAATGCACCATCTGGGCATCAACAAAATGTCACATGTGACATCCATAATGAACATGCAGCTTTAGTGGAAGTCCCATATCCAATGTACTCAGTTACCACGATTAGTAAAATTCATTCACAAGAAAAAGACATTGCCTCTAGGTGATGCCTTTCAAATGGACAACATTAATACCAACATTCAGTAAGAAAATGGTCTGAAGCTTAAGAACTGGCAGACAGAATCAAAGAGATCAGATATTGTACCTGAGTATCTGTGCAAGGAGCCATTGCCATTCAAACCCGAAAAGATTTGCTGCATTCTCTCAGGCCAAACAGAATTTAATCTCTTCGCAAAATCCTCAACTTCTCTGCATGCAAAAAAACAACAATAGACACATTGTTTAGACTGAGCAACATCACTGCCATATTAATTGTGTAAAATGTTTACATCCAGGGATAAAAAAAATGGTCCATACAATCCCCATTCAAATGAGTAAGAGAGGGGGGGTGATCAGGAAGAACTAATCTTATGTGTTAGAAAACAGACTATTGTCAGCCTAAATGCATCCCTTGGGTTGAGGAGTTTAAAATTTAGTTCCACCTCTTATAACTATTTCTCATTTAAACTGAAGAGTTTGCCATTTTAATAAAAGCAAATAATTCAGCTTTTCTACTAGTTCAAGCAGCCAACTGAGCCTTTTTCTTTGGTTCATTCACATAATTGGGAACCCTTTAGAACTTATACTGCTTCTGGGTTCAAGTAAATTGTCACACTTATTAATGCTTTTTGTAAAAGAAAATAAGTTAGGATTTCCTCCTACTTCAAGCAGACAACTAAACCTTTTTCTTTGGTTAATTCACATGTTTAAGAATCCTTTAAAATTCATACTGTTTAGCTTTCCTCCTAGTAGAGGACTAAGCTTTTTTCTCTACTTCATTCTCATGCTCGAGAACCCTTTAAAATTCGTACTGTATCTATATGACGTTTCTTTAGTGTCCAATATTCCGCTTCATAGAGTATTACAGGCCTAATAATTATCCTATAGAACTTACCTTTAAGCCTATTTGGGATTTGCCTATCACACAAAACTCCTTATGCCACCTCTATTATACCCACCCTACATTAATCCTATGTACCACTTCACTAGTGATATCTCCCTCTCCGTAGATAATAGAACCCAAATATCGAAATTGCTCATATCTCAGTACTTCTTGCTCATCTATTTCGACTAAAGTTCTAAAGTTAAATTTCATATACCCCGTTTTCGTCTTACTTATTTTAAAACCTTTTGATTTTAGAGCTCCCCTCCACAATATTTTAGTTTGGCATTTAACCTTATTATAGTCTCATCAACTAAAACTACATTATCCGCAAAAAGCAAGCACCAAGGTATCCTATCTTGTATATGTGAAGTTAGTTCATCTATAACTAGAGCAAAAAAGATAAGGGCTTAAGGCTGACCCTTGACGTAGACCTATTGTGACTGAGAACTCTTTAGTTTCTACCCTAATTGTTCGTGCATTATACAAAACCCTATTGTACATATTTTTAATAATATCGATGTAACCTCTTATAACTCTTTTTTTCTTCGTGACACTCCATATACTCTCAAGACACTATCATAAACTTTTTCCAAATCATTAATAGGTATATAGAGGTTTTATCTCCTCTTCTTATACTTCTTAACTAATTGTCGTAACAAAAAGATAGCCTCGATTGTTAGCCTCTCTCGCATAAAACAAAACTAGTACTCAGTTACTTCTCAACTAATTTATAATTATATCTTTTTTATGAGTTATAAAATTATTTAATGAAATTTATAGTTATAATATATCCATAGATTAAAATATCAATTATAATTATTTACTTTTATTATTAATATTTTCAATCAGTTAAGAAAATATAAAATTACAATCAGTTATTTTACAGCTGTATTTTTAATTGTTACTTCATAATATTATTTATGCAATTAGTTATAAACATATTTTTTAATAAAAAATTTATAGTACAATTAATTATATATACATAACTAATTCTTATTATAATAATTTTTTTATAATAATAAAATTTATGCTAAACAATTAGTAATAATTTCTTATACATATTACCACCCATAAACCAAACAAAGGGAAAAGATTCATGTTTCTTCATGATTTTCTTTCACCACCTTTTGCTTTCTCTTTCGTAAGGTTTCTAGGAAACCAAACGGAGCTTAAAATTCATATTGGTTCAAGGTTTTTCATTGATGATTTTTCACACATGACATGCATGAATTTGATGAATCATTGTAACAGAATTATTTTATACTCCCCCCTTCCCACATTAATAGCTCCATTTGGTTTGTTAAGATGAACTAATTTTAGTTCATTTTGAAAAATTAAATGGAACTATTAATTTAGGCCAGAGGGAGTATTATTAACTTGACAATGAAGTGCTGAATCATTTCCAGACAAATGTGGGAATTTTGAGAGAGGAGAATGCCCAGTTGAAATATTTTTCAAAACCTTTCATTCACTATATGTCAACTAAATGCATTCTTCATTAGTAGTATGCTCATACCCCCAAGAGCCACACCTGCATTCTTCATCAATTGTATGCTCAAACCCCCAAGAGAACGGTGAGGCTGAATGCAAAAATCAACACCTTCTTCAGGCCACGTGATCTTGCGGTAAAAAAAAGTCCTTGTAAATCTGGTCACTCAAAATGTAGAGGCTCTGTTTTAAATAATGCTCGTACCCCCAATAGACCTGATGTAAATGATCACGCAAGAAAACCTCTTGTTTCCCCATATTTTGTATTAGCAGGCCAAGACTTGGTATGGGTTGCAGAAAAGCTAAAGAATCCCAATTCAGTAAGGTGTACTGCTACTAAAAGCAAGCAGAATATCCACACTTCAATGTACTCACATAGGAGTTGGACATTGTAACCAAAGAAAAGCAGCGAATACATATCATATAAGATTTGAAATAATAGAAGGGCACTAAATTCCTGTTCCAATGGCATTTGTGGCCCAGCTTTGATCACATTACAGATGTAAGCAACTAAGTTCATTTTTTCAAGAGGAAGCAATATATTATATAGAACATGCATAGAGCTCATCTTGCATAAGATGAGATATCATTTAAATGGATTCTAAAGTGAGTATAAGGCACTGACCTATCAAGCTGTTCCTTCATTGCAGGGTCCAGCCCATCGTCAATATCGACATCATCAAAGTCAACCTTTTCCATAAAAGGATCATGAGAGCATTCTTGTGATTTTGAGTTTTTATTATTTGGGCATGTTGTTCCAGCTTTAGTAGAGCTGGCCTCCTGAGGCAAAAGCAACAAATTTCTCATCAATAAATTTGTAGGGAAAAGCCAACAACAACGAAACATTATATGACATTTCATACCCATTTTCAACATAACATTTTCCTCATTTCAATTATCTGAATCCCTACAAGTTATGTGATTTTCATCAACATATACACTTCAGTAGCTGGCCATCCTGTCTTATTGAAAAAGTTTCACACATGCTACACATGCAATTTTAAGTTCCAAATTTATGTATCTAAGAAGACACCTTCAACAAAAATATGTAGTAGCAACCTTGATAGGTTACAACAGGTGATTTCTACTTGCAACTTCCCATCTTTTAAAAAAATAAAATAGCTATACAGTTTATCTACTCAGTGTGGACTCTGACAATCTAGAAAGGTAGAAACTTGGAATTATAATTTAAATAAGAACAAATAAATAACAATATTTTTAACTACCCTTAACTTCTGCTATATCTACTTCTTTCCATGCCTATCTCCTTGCCACTATTTGGAGCAAAGTTCTCAACATAAAACTTAACACAAGACAAGTTGAGATCCTTGCCTTTCCACTTTTATATGTTATCTTTCAAATTCTATTTACAAATGTGGTGCAATCAAACACGACTTAGATTAAGAGAAACATATCAACTTTAGCAACATTTGTCGCATAAAAGATAATAGTTTCATATACAACCAAATTTGAGGTTGTTGCAAACGAAAAATAATTTAACTTTCTTCACACATTTCAGCGAAGTAGAAGAAGGATATCAATATAACCTTGCCGCAATTATTCTTTATACTATTCAAAGAGGAATCTTTTCCTTGATCTTTCCTTCTCCTACTTTTCTTTTTGTGCTTAGTGGTTCTAGAAGCTTTTGATCCTGTGAGAAGCAACAAAGGAACACTTTTAGAAGCAAATTTTTGTAACAGAAAGTTGATAAGCAAAAATTTTCATTACTCCAAATCAACCGCAGCACAAGCTTTATTTGTATAAAATTAATTCAGCCATGGTAATTATTTTCATTTCAGCCCTGTTAAATAATCGGTAATAAACACTCTTTTAAACCATCTAAATATTGGCACCACAAACCCACCCTCAATTTCACTACAGAAACACTCAAGGACATTCCCAGAAACATACACAATAGGATGGTCCTAGAGCAAAGCATTCAAATGTTTGGTGACATGAGAAAGAACAAAATGATTTCCAGCTACTCCAAAAAATTGTCTGAAAAGGCACTAACAACATAAATATAGATTTCCTTGCTTCAATGATTAGCATATATGTTCTATATCATCATTAACTACAGAAATATAGAATGTCTGCTATGGCCCGAGATAGTTGGTATAAGGTGTGTTATGATGTTGATCGTTGTTTGTATTCTTCCTCAGCTAAAGGGTTTAGACTGTAAAGAATCACCAACAGGCTATACTACAATATGGAAATTCTGCTTTAAATTCTAAAATAGTTAGCCCATAAGACTTACATATACGAACCCAATATTCCAGAAACTGTCACATGCAAGCCAATTGCACTGCATGTCTCATGACTTTAGTTGTATAAGTATCAAGTTTGGAAGACTAATGCATATTTAACCGATTTTAGTCGCCAATTTTGGTCATAAAACTAGATGAACTTTTTATTTAACTAGCTGCAATGCTATCTGTCAAACCTGAAAAACAAATAAATGACATCAATAGCTCCCAAATTGAGGCCTCCGGATTGTCATAATCCTATTTGTAAGTTAACACTTCACGTTGTCAAAAAACAAAAAGTAAAAAAACCATTTCACCAAAAAGCTTAAACTGTTAGGAAAGGGACTACCCACAGCAACGGGCCAAGCACTACTATGCATTGCACAAGGACAAACGCACACAGGGAGGACTGAGTATTTAAAAAAAGGGACACAGGGAGAACTGAGTATTTAAAAAAAAAACACCAGTTTGTATGAAGTTCAGAAAAGTGTTTACTTAGCATAGCATGGCATCAATTTAAAGAATCAGAAAGGAGCTTTCATATAAGCTGGATTTGCCGCCATTATACTTGGGAGAGAGACTTGACTGACCCTTTCAATAATTGATAACTGCCTATTAAAACTTTCAACCTAACCAAGAGTGACTTAAGTAAATTTTCCAATGAAGTTAACAGCAATGACCAATGAACAATAAATTCTTGCACAGAGATGCCTAAAATACATATTTACACTAACAAAAACTTTTGAAAATGTCAGTAAAGCCCCTGCAATTTACCAAGTTTTCAGCTGAGTGTGCATTTAAAATCCTTTTGGGGGGAAATTCTCCAAGAAAAAGCGCACATTAATTACAACTTGCCAAAACTAAAGGTCCAAATTTCACTTAATTTTATATGTTTCACCAAAATGACTTTTATAAAAAAATAAAGGCTCAATGAGTTGTAATTATTTACATGGAAATAAACCTCTCCAATAGCCTCATCTCACCTTTTCTTGTCAATACAGCCATCCTTTCAACTACTCAGCCAGGTATCACATCCCCAGTATTCTCTCTTCCTCTCCCCACCTCCAAAACATTTACTAAGTTTCTCTCTCTAGCCCTCCTCTGTCTCTTCCCCTTTGAAATGAGAAATAACTAAAAATAGATACGTCTGTCTCTTTCTTTTTCCACTTCCTCCCTCTCTCTCGCACACACATCAAGATGAGATATGAACAAGAGTTACACAGCAAGAGGAATAGTGAGCACACACACTCTCTCTCTCATCAAGATGAGAAATTACCAAGAGTACAAGCAAGAGGAATAGTTAATGATGGGCATCTCAAAAAATCAAAGGCAGCCTGCAAATGGCTCCTCCCTCCTATGGTTTATATACAGGTCCAAACTCAGAGACACTAGCAGTGATCTCTAAGAAGATCATGGATTGTCATCTCCTTCCCTAAAGGAAGAATGTGAACTTCTTTTTCTTTTCCGGAGGAACCAGGAGATTGGATCTAGTCATAAGAAAAATGCTTAGCATCTTTGGTCTCAGTTTTAGTAGGCCAAGAAATAATAGATCTTGGATAGATTGTAGAAGTGATCTATATTATGAGGAAACACTAATCTCACATGTAAAATTGATGTGTATGTATATTTAACATCTATAAACGATTAATACTACCATAAACAATTACCAAATATGTAGTTAAAGTTTCAAGGAAATTGAGTAAAGTTAACATAAGAGGAAATTTACATTCTTCTTAACATTTCCACATTCTAAACACATGAAAATTAAAAATTGCATAGTTGTATGAATCTCTCCAATCAACACTTCCAAAACTTCTAAAACCAAAAGAGCACTGCTTAAAACCCACGTTTCTAATTTCTTCTGGAACTTAAATATAATTTCTTCTTATTTGCCTTATAACATAAATAGATATAATTTGCGGAATTCCAAGAGATCTTTTCACTTGCACCAGCATGTTGTGAACCCAGTATTTCACAAGGGAGCTCTTGGAGTATCATCAAAGGAGATTCATATGAAAAGGGGGAGAGAGCTAGTTCTGAATTCCCATTGCTTGACTACCTAGTACAAAAACTACATTAATAGGCCATAGTTTTTCCAAAATCTACTATAATTAAGAGTCCTACTTCAAAGAAAATTATCTTTAATTAAAACATGTTCTTAAGGAATCAAAATACTTCATGAACTAAGAACACTAAGAGTCCTCAATTAAGCAATGTCTCATCTAACATCAAGATAAGGACCAGTCAAAGTGGACCCATCAATGGCAGGGTCATAACATTCCACCTTCGCTTCCACTCCACCTTGTCCTCGAGGTGGGCTTCTTTTCTTGCACTGCAGATGAGGATGAGCATGCGAAAAGAGGCCGTGAAACGACTTGAGGTCGGCCCACCAGTGTATGCATTACACCACATGAAATGGGCCCACTTCATGTTTAAATAAGAGCCAGTGAGGAGGATGGCTAATGGAGATATGAAAGTGGGGCATAGAACATAAGATTTGATTTTTCTTTCTTATTTAGGACTTTTGTTTAGATTAGAATATTTAGTTTTATACCTCAGTTTATTTGGAAGATTAGTGATCTTATGTAATTGGGACTTTATATTTAGATTTTCATGCCATATTTAGAGTTTTAAATCAGAACTTTAGATTTAGATTTTCATGCCATATTTAAAGTTTCTTGTCTGATAGGTTTTTTTCCAATTAAGGACCCCTTGTAAAACTATAAAAGGTCTTAAATTACAGTAATGAAATAGCTTATGATTTGAATTTCTGAAGAGTTTCTTCTCAGTTGGTGGATTTGAACGCCCTCACTGGTGGATTCCAGAAAGTCTCTCTGTCTAGTGGATTCCGGCGACACCCTTGGTGGATTCCAAGGTTATCCCTCCCCACTACATCCTTCTTTCTCCCATCTTCTCAACCCTTCGCTCTAAATCCCCACACTACCCATTTAAACACATTGTCCTACATCAAGGGGCCAGTAAGTAGGATGGCTGCTGTGGAAGAATAGCCCGTCAAAGTGTCGAGGGAGTTTGCAAACAACCTGGCGTTTGGAGGTAAAACCACACATCAAGAACATCCAAATCGTTGTCCTGTAGAGCCACCAGCATTAGACAAGGCCCACATGAGGTCCAAATAAAACCCGAGTGGACTGCTATGATACCAGACAAAGCAGTGTCTCAAGGCAGGCCTGCCATAATCGAATCCCCATAAGATAGATCCACATTGTTTAGAACAAGCTGGCCCAGGCACCAAGTAAGTGGACATGAGGAGACCTGATTCGTTCAGAAGCTTCCACATCGCACAGACTCTTTGTGAAGAAGGAATCAAAGGTCGTGCAAGAGATGGAACCAAAGGCATGCGACGATCACTGCAGAAAGAGAGGTTTGGACCTGGAGGAGGTTGCTTAGCAAGATGGCGGAAGCTCAAAAAGGGAAAGAGGCATGGGCAAAGACTACTCTTCCAGGGAGTCTATAGCGGCAGTGGAGGCAGAGTTGAGGAAAGAGCTTGAGGCAGAAGCAACAACCAGCCCAGGAAGTCATCTTGAAGGCTGCCAATTGCAGTAGAAAAGATAAAAACTCCCACCTCCCGGTGGTGATAGTAGTTGCTGAAGACAAGAAAGAATCTTCATGCAGGGGGACATCTGGGCATGCGGAGGAGTGTCATTGGTCCAGAGAAAGGAGAGGCCAACCAGATCCAAAGGCAACCCAAGTGCCAACGGAGAGAACCCCAACAAAGGCCTCAGCTTTGTGGCATGCACTCATTGAGATTCCTGCTTGCAGGGGGTCTGTGCAGATGCATACCGGGAGGGAGGAGGGGAGGGATCCCACCCGAATGGTGCCCGCAGATGGTGGACAGGAGACTGGAGGCTGTAAAGACAGCAGGCGGAGATGTTGTCTCAGGTAGATCTGGCGCCGAGGTAACAAGGTTCGCTCAGGCAGATTTGCTTGGGGCTGATTGGCTTCTGACAAAGCAGTGGCAGCCTGCAATGCATTGGATTTGGGATGAGGCAACTTCCAACTGATATGAGGAGGGGGTGTAACAGGCGAACTGAACCCAAGATGTTTGTCTGATGTCAGAGTAAGTAGGGACAGTAGGATGTGAGCCAACAGTGGGTGTTGGGACTGTTCCGGTGCTGCCAGAATATCGAACACGGGCAATATTGACTTTGAGAGAAGGACAAGAACATGTCAGGCTCCTTCAACCTTGGTCATCTTAAGGGATGTGACGTAGAGGATTAAAACATGCCCGGCTCCTTTATGGCATAGGATTGAACTGTCTCTAGATACCAATGTTGTGAGCCTGGTCATTCACAAGAGAGCTCTTGGAGCATCATCATAGGAGATTCATACAAAAGGAGACAGAGAGCCAGAAAGGAAGAGATTAACTAAAACTATTTCTTAATTCCCATTGCTTGACTACATAGTATGTAAGATTACATTATATAGGCCATAGCCTTTCTAAAATATACTCTAATTAAAAGTCCTACTTCAAAGGAAACTATCTTTAATTAAAGCATGTTCTTAAGGAATCTAGATACTTGATGAATGAAGAAAATTAAGAATCCTAAACTAAGCAATGTCTGATCTAACGTCAAATAAGGACTCAGCCAGTCAAAATGGACCCATCAATGGCCAGGTCATAACACAGCATAGTTTTAAAATTAAAAAATAAGAAAAAACCTCAATAATGGTAAGATGAAATCGAAATATTCATTACCACTTGCTAAGGCAACACTGAATGTAAAGAACTCAAACAGAATGTATACCTCCATCTCCTCCATTAATGAATGAAAGCAGGTCATCTACTGAACGCTCATCAATTCTCTCTTCTTCAATTTCTACATTCTGGCAAACAGGTCAAATTAATAAAAAATAATCATATGGACAAATAGATAATTTAGCAGGTCTGATCACAGAATGCTCAGTTCAGACGGATTGAACACGCATAGTATAAGTAATCTCTTAGGCTGACCTTTAGTTTCTCCTTTTCTTTCAACTCTTTCCTCTTCCTTGCATAGAGTCGATTTAATAGTCGTATACGGGGATCATCAGCTGTGTTCTTCAATGGCTCCAGCTTCTCCTCCTGAAGTCACATAAGGAGACAAGGACAATAAGAAACAGGTTAACTGTATCATGCTAATAATAAGAAAAATGCAGACTAAATTCTAACCTCAGTAAGATCATCGGGTAAATGAAATGTTTCACGAATCTCCTCAGGAGTCTTCCCTTCTATCATCCGAGCAAGTGCTCGACTTGTGAGATCAACCAAAGGTTTCAACTGGAGGCTGTCAGCAGCAGATGTTAACTCACACAATCTTTTTGTATCTATTCGGATGAATTTCTCATCAAATGATTTCCTTTCCTGACAAAATCATCAGGCACCTTAAATAAGCAAGTCAAATGAACAATAAAGCTAGAAAAGCATGCTCAACAGCATTGAGTTGAGCACATATGTTTGTTTGAGCTAAGTGTAAATACATGCTAACAAGTAAAGCACATGTGTAAAGAATCCTACAAAGGAAATCATATAAATTTTAAAAATAAGGTATTATCACTAAATTCCCCTAGAAAAAAAAGAATGATTAAAATAAGTCCATGCTACACACTCAAAAGGTATGTCCTGATGACTATAACCAAGACAAGAAGCAACCCTTTAGGGCAAGTAAATCAGACGAATCAATAGCATATAGTCAATACAGTCGATTAGATACTAAATACACTTATAGCAGAAACCTACGAGTCTACAAGGCTAAATATTATGACATAGGTCAGCGAAGATAGTGGTGTTCAAGGACTTTGTGTCGTAGAGCACGCTATACATATTCAGGACCAGTTTGGCAACGGCTCCCATTGGATAGAGCTCTTCAAGAGTTTTCCAAGGATGTCAAAAATGTGTGCATCCTAACATGTATAATTTAGTCAAAAATAAAAGAAATTATTATCAAGAACTGTGTTGTATAAATGACGCCCACAAAAAAAAGTTTGAAAAAACACATGTGGAACCTCATTTTATATGACTCGTCGAGAGTTTTCTAACGATACCAAGAATGCGCAAATCCAAGTTCAGAAGTCCAAGATATAGCACTACAAAATTAAAATCAATATAACCCAAAAATTAGGGTCCATGCCATATCAGCCCCTAGTATTATGCTGACATGTAGCAAGACAACTATTAGAATCTTAAGTAAATAATTTTACAAAAATTTCCTCATCACATACCAATTCAAACTTGTATTAAAGAACATAAGGTTATAAAACATAGGTAAAATCAGAATTAAGGGTAAAAAACATGGGTAAAATAGTTCCAAAATGAAAATTCTATAGTCACCGAATTTGCTTTATAAAAGAGTATGATTTCATCATCCCCCAATAAAAGTATATTGGGCAACATGTATAAAACAAATGAGATTAATAGCTTGTTTAAAAAATAGATTAACCAAATATACAAATATAAGCACACACCTTATTGGAACGTCCAGGTAATTGATGAAACCGGCAATAGTCAAGGATTAAGCTCAAAATTGCTGGGTTAACCCTCTGTGGAAGAGCAATCGCAAAGTTCTTTGAAGACCCCATGCCTGTTTGGATAACTTCCCGACAAATCATAGGGCAGAACATGGCTACCTCCTCTTCGACTTGTTGGATTGATCCATCCGCTGTTTGAAGCCAAATATAAGACTTCATAACCTGAAAAACAATTAACAAGTTACAACTGACACGCACACAATATCACAGCGAACGCAAGAGAGACAGAGACAGAGACAGAAGAGAGACAGAGGAGGGTAGGGTGCTAAAAATGGTTTGGTGTTAAGCTTCTGATCTAGTCTTGTGCAACATACACCACAAAGTCAATATACTAAAGCCCGTAAAGGAGATCATAGAAATGCAGATTAAAGGGCCAATTCCACTTAGCTTCCTTATCCTATGTAGGTAACACATTATACCTCAAAACTATCAAACATCCACTCAAACTCCCTCATTCTATTTTCTAAATAAAACTACCCTTGTAACTAAATCCACGGCATTTTGCATTATCTCACCCTAAGTATGGCTTTATACCACTAAAACTTTAAACTCAAATTTTAAATTCCATCTCCTTGTATTATTACATAAGTCATTGTGACACAAATATGTATCTAGGTAGCAAAGTTTTCCTTGAAGAAGTATGAATCAAGCAATTTCATTTTTTTTGCAATTAATACCATTCTTTAACACTCCATCTAATAGACACCTTAGTTTTTCTGGCTCAGTTCTCTTCTTATATTTTATGAACCTTTTTTTTTTGGCATGTCTATGATTCCTACAAAAATTATGTGGAATAATACCAAATAAGTGAATATGTCTCAGACACGTTATGAGGGTAGCTTTGCAAAATAACTAGAGAGAAGAATATAAGTGGAGTTTTTTGAAAAATATTATGTAAAATTACGGCTTAGTTAAGGGAAGATAAGTGGATTTACCCAAAAGAGCAAGAATATGCTACACAGACAAGTACAAGTGGATACAAACCATGTCACATGCAAAAGTTTCTCTATAAAAGATGTAAGATGTCTACATACTACAAGCTTGTCAATTACAGATATTGTGATGCATATAGTTCCAATGATAAGTAAGCGACAAACAACCAAGTTGAAAACCACCAAAAAATTATTAGCAACAATGCAGCCTGAAACAATTCCAAAATTACAAAGCACAGATTTTCTAGTTCCAAACCATTTGCAATATTGTTGCCAATGTTTTCTTTAAAGAAGAAAGAAAGAAAAAACTTACAGGTGCTATATATTGACAAAAAAATGACATTTACAAAAGTCCAAAAAGCAACAGTCATAATTCCAGCAACTTTCTACTCTTTCCAACTGCCAGTTATTGCTCTAATATTGACTACATCAAATTTAATCTTTCAAAGCTCTAATTGATATAACTTGTTTTGTCACAAAAGTGATGATAAAATTTGTTAGAATAAGTTCTCATGCAATGCATCCATATTCTCAGAGTTCTAAAGAAAATAATCATTTAATTAAGACAAGCTTAGCAATTTCAAAATGAACTAGGTAACGAGAACATCACCAATACATTCATATCAAGTTTTCAGAGAGGAATTAACTCATCATGAGACAATGGTTCCAAAAACCATTACACATTAAATGACTACTTTTTTAAGTTGGCAATTAGCAGATTTTAGATTCTTACAAAATCTACAGCTACACACAACAGCTGGAAAAAGGTCTCGATGATGTTTCATATTTATACCTATTGCAAGAACAGCTGAATTTCTAGGAAGTTAACATAGCTGATGTTGGACACAGAAGCAACTTTGTAACAGGATGATCAAATACCAATTTTAAAACTAAATTTCCACTTACAAAGAGAAGAAAGGGTTACATGAACTCCAAATCCATGGAGATGATCTGAGTCCATAGATCTACAATACAAATGCTAAATCCGCAGCACGAGAATGCCTCAAATCCATGAGACTAATCTAACCCTCTGAATACACAGAAAGAGATATACAAAGAGGAATCCACCACTGACCCGTAAAACAGGGAAGAAGATGACTGAGAATCAATTAATCCAAAAGCCTCCCAACTAACTACAGAAAACTCTATTTAAACTAATCTAAGATTTCAAAAATTACTAAGATACAATCCCTTCACTTGAAGCTGCTGAATTTACAAATTCAGCCCTGTTATTACAAGCTAGTGGTAGCTGCCTGCATCAGTAGCTAAATCCACAAATTGCATTTCCTTCCAACAACACAAGAGTTTTTAATGCACAAAGAATCAAGAGATCTAAAAATGGCATCCTACCCAAAAAGGTAGTACAAAAGGAGTATTATCTAGATAAAATGTTATTAATAACTAGCAAAGACCATGTAAAAAAAAAGAGGCTTTACCGTACTACTAGATTAAATCCCCATCTAACAAGATAAAATATATGGTTAACTCAGGAGACAAACTTTTAATAATTCATATCCAAAAACGTATTTATTTATGTCATAGAAATTAAAAAGATAAAGGAGATAAATCTAACAATACCACATATACTTAAGTATTAAAATCCCACAGGCAATCCTTTCGTTAGCAAGAGACACAAGAATATCAACAAAAACGTATTTCACAAAAAAGCTATACATACCTCTGGTTTAATAATTGCCATGTCACTTTCTGACATTTATCACAGCTTGCACTAAGATGATGACAATAGTGATGCACTTTCTAATTGAATCAGCAAATAGCGTACATAGTTGAACAGTTTTCCCTTCATTCAATATACAACTCCCAGTAAGGAGACTTCTTTTGCCGTACACAATAGGATCTATTGTACAATATTCTATTGCTGACAAGCTTATCAAGGTACCCTTCCTTTGCTAACATAGAAGTATAATATGAAGCTCCAAAGCTGTTTCCACCAATTTACAAATATAAAATCAGAGGGTTGTCAAATAGAGAACATACACACACACGGAGATATTTTTCAATCTCTCCATCTAAAGGAAAAACAAGAAGGAAAAGGCAACAGCAGATGCAATCTAGATCTAACTAAAGTTCTTAATTAGAATTTTCCAAGAAATACTAGTTTAGAATCAATGGTTACAAGATTCAATTGAACAATAATCAGAAAAAATTTTAAAAAAATGATTCAAAATGTTAATAGTAATTGCCATCCTGTAAAAATTTCACACCTCACTAGAGCAATGATCAGAAATGGTCATTGCTAATTTTTTCCTCGACACTATCACTAAATTGCTTCCTATAACCAATATATCGTAAACCAAAATGTTGCCAAAATAAGGCCTTGTCAAGATCAAAGACATATACCTATCTTCCATAAAACCAGTTTTGACTCTACATAGATATTAAGTGAAATCAAAGTTGGTAGTAAGAAAAAACCAGTTGATAAAACAACCTTACATGACTATACAAGACCTTCCCAAGGCCTTGACATTCCTTAGAAGAGCCAGAGATGCTTCTATACATGTCAAATGGTACATAAACACGTCCACGCCATTAGAAAATAACAAATAGTTAAAGATCATATTGTAAATCGCCTAATGCTTTCATAGGAAAAAAGAAAGGCTGAAGGACCATAGAAAAAAGAAAAGAAAGGCTGAAGGACCAATAACCTACGCACTGCCCTTCTGTTGTAACAAACTGAGAATCTGAGGGACAATCAGCTCTCACGTTAATTATCTCAGAAGAACAACACATAAGACTCTGAACTTCCAAGACGAAAAAAAAGAGCAACTTCTAGCAATTTGCAATAAAACACTATATTACCATCCCAATTGTTCGGCCTCAAGTCATCCATTAATTAGAGAAATCGGCCAAGAAACACCTCCACCAAGACCCAAAAAACATGCTCAGTCATCTTCAGTCACAAACCATCACCAATAAAATCCCGAAAATCCCATAAGAACCTCCTCTTGATCATCAAACTTCAACAAGATCGCACTTCTACCCCAAAATGTATCCTCAATTGGCCAAAGATCCAGCTCCCAATCCCATTTCCAATGCCCAATTCAAAGAAACCACAAGCCCATCACTCCACCAAATCCCCACATTTCTCAACGGAATAAACCCCAAAAAATACCAAAAAAACACAGAAAAAAAATGAAGAACAGAACTGCATATACCTGACGGAAGCAACTCAGGATTGAGATTCGAGGATTGATGAGCGGGCAGATATCCGTACCCGTTGGAGGCTTTGAATTCTAGGGTTTTGGCGGTTTCGGTCGACGAGAAGGGACAGAGGGAGAAATGCAGATAACGAAATGGAGGGGTGCGGCTCCCCCATTAATGTTAAGAACACTTCCATTTCTCGTGAGCCCATAGCATTTACTATCTGTGGCGTGGAATGAGTAAATTTTGGGCACAATTGCTTCTTTTGCTTAATAAGCTAATTCAGTGAGGAGAAGGAGGGAGGCGTAATGCAGCCGGTGGGTACAACGGTTCGCTGAGGGTGGATGAAGGTGAGGATTTAGGGGTTTCAGCTCGTGTTGTCGCACGAGTGCTGAGCCGTGTTGTTGTATGTGGGATACCAGCAGTTGGCCAAACTCCCACCGTCAGGTGGGATAATCCACGTAGAAAGCCTGTCGACCGATCAATCTTGGTCTCGGATTTTTAAGGCTAAGCCCATTTTGAAACCCCTCTTTAAATAAGCCCACTATGTAGCAGCCCAGCCTATTAGCATTACTATTTTGTAGACTACCTATCTTTTTTTTTAGCAAAAGTTGTGCCAAAGCTCGTACCATTGTATTAAGAATTTTTAATTTTTTAATTTTTTTTTGCAAGAATTACTATTTCTCATATCTTTTTGTCCTCACCCTCATGTGTCCCTTTGACTGAACTTTTACCCGCACAATGTTTTTTTCACAACTCCAAGTGAAATACTCTTTAGCGTATTCTCCTGCCCACTCTATAGAAGAAGATATCTCTGCCCCTCCAATAGTGGCACTTCTACTCTCCACTCCCCTCTACCTCCTTTTCTATAGATATATTCGACCTCTCCCCTTTTCTAGCCCCTACCATTCTTTATAACGAAATCATCATCTCTCCTTCTCCTCAGCACTCGATAGAAGATGATTCAGCTCCAACACCAATAGCCATGTCTCCTTCAACTTCTCTAACTTCAACAACGACGATGGCAAAAATTGAGCAAAAAGCATGTCAACGCATTAAAGCTCCCCCACCATACGAGCCCTTCAGAGGAGCCATAGAAGAGGAGGCAGAGGCGGGGTAGAATGTGGAAGTGATGCAGGCAAGGAGGTGGACGTCTCTTCTTTTACAGAAAGGGAGGAAGAACAAGCTAAAGAGGTGTTCCTTGGGAGTTATACTGAAGACATCATGAGGGTACAGGATTAGACGAAGGGATTAGACATGAGGGTGAGAGCAGAAAGATCAAAAAAATATGCAAAGCTGAGAAATGTGAATTCTTGCAGAAAATCCTAAAAATTTAGAATTCTTCAAACAATGACTTGAACTTTAGTAAATCGCTCATTTTTTGCTTGATAAGTCGACTAATGAAAAATCCCATTACAACAAACTCAAATAGAATCAAGGGTGTTCACATGATGACCAAAGTGGAAGGTAATCTATAATTTACTCTCACTCGGCTCAAGCTTGCATCTTGAAATTGAGCTCGAGCTCAATCCAGCTTTTGCCACCAAGTTTAAGGTTGATTTGAAGAGGAAGCTGAGAACTTGGCTTGAGCTCGAGCTTACTAGACAAAGAAAGAAAAAATGATGCTCAATGGCTACACGTTACATTGTTCATGTGAGGTCATACAATGTTGGGTTGTGGGTTTGTACCCAAGTAACGGCACCAAAGAAAAAGGGATAGACATGAGGGAGAGTGGGTGGGTCCCATATGTTGAGGTGGATTGGGATAAGATTTGGCTAGTCCTATCCCAGTATGCTAAAATTGTTAGAGGGAGAGTAGGAGATGGTCTCTCCTTCTTGTTGTGACCATCCTAAGGGTCTACCACCGGGGCCCACATGCTAGTGAGATAAGTTTCAATTATGTTATTGACTAATAAAGGCACTCAAGTCATAATGTTACTTAGGGTTAATTAGCTATTTCTTAATTATTAGGGAGTTTATTGTTATTTTTATTTAATAATGTTTAGTAGCCTTTTAGGCTTTTGTTAGTGACCCCATTAGGATTCTCTATTTAAGTGTAAGGGTTATACCCTAGTTTAATCAATGAAGGAATAATTGACTCTCTTGTCTTCTCCCTTTTCCTCTTTACCTCTCCCTCCTTCATGGTGGTCATGCTGCTCCCTCTTCCCTTTTCCGACCATCTTGCGCCACTCCCTTCTCCGGTTACTAGGCCGTTGTAGACATCAGTCCACAACATTGATATCCAAACCCAACGGCCTGTAATGCAACAGGCTAAGATGCTCCCAAGGGCTCCTCCTTCCTCGGACATAACTGCCATCTTGGATATATGTGCAAAGCTTTAAGCTATAATCGAGAAGCTTCTAATGGCCATGACAGCATCCACACTGACCAAGGTGCCGCCTTAGGCTAACCCAACACCTCCACCATCTTTTGCATGGAAGAAAAAATGTAACAATTCAAATGAACTGCCTTTTGCTATAAAGGGAACCCATTCTTGAGGACTTGGCACCTCCATAGCCAAACACCCTTATCATTGGGGGCTTGCTGGAGTCTATTCTGGCTGCCTCATTTGTTTGTTGAACCCAAAAGTTTGTCGCCCCTGCTAATTCAAAGGATCATAGAAGAACCTTTGTCGTCCACTACTACTAAGAACCAACTACCAAAGACCTATCATGAGGTGCCCTAAAAAACGGAGGCTTCTCTCACCGTGATCACTGCCAAACAGCATGTGGCTACCCGCTTTAGCATGTTGCATGATAGCCCTCTGCCTTCTCTACTATAAATCTTGGCCAAGGCTTCTCTTTCTAGTGAGATGGGGTCATCAACAGCTAGCCTGATTGACAAGGCTTATGCCAGTCCAATGAACCTTATACTGTGGCCACTGTTGGCCCCATATGGATGTCCACCACCTGTGCATCATGAGGCCTCAGGTTGTATCGAGCAACCATGACTACAACTATAGTCAAAGGGTTCACAGCTACAACCCATCTCTATTGCACTTTTTAGTAGAAATCATGGCCATTCTCCTTGTCAATCAACAAGTTTCCTTGCTAGTCTCATAAAGGACTTGTCAGCCAACCTCCATAGCAACAATCTACCTTATTTGGGTCCTACAATTTTGCTAATAAATCTTAGAAGAATCCTTACCAAATTGGAGCAGCTCATAAAATCATGCCCGTGCTTGGGATTGTTCTTTATCCTTTCCACTGCGGGCTACCAGATTGATTCGCCTTTCACCAGTGAAAATCACAGCTCCCTCATAGCTAGCCATTGCCCCTGCGACAACAATTTTCTGTGCATATTTCAGGGAACTAAGCAGTGCACGAGAGCATAAAAAAATGGCCACTTCATCCACTCAATTTTGCAATTAGTTAGGAGCCCAATTTCTAGCAAGAATTGTGGCCTCTGTTTTTCAGACTCCTCACATCGCCAATCTCATCCATAGCACAAATTTTTTTCTAATCAGCTTGCCTCACCAAGAAATCTCACTTCCAACTCTGCAAGAGCAGCCCAAGATTTCCTTTGATATACTTTCCATGAATTGCTTTTGGGGAAGTCGGATTGGTAGCAAATATTGGTCCCTTCCAAAATCAATTTTTGCTATCTCTTTCAAATATCCTAGCATGGCTATGATGATTAGGGGCTTTAGTGGATGTTGGAACCCCCACAACTCTATGGGCTGAGTGTGCATCTTATAGGTCTCTTATGCGTCATAAGGATTTCATTTCCTATTCAGGTCCATCTAGCTAGCTAGGCAGAATCTTAGCCGCTCTCGCCTTCTTCCTTGTCTTGCTCAGCTCCTCTTCTTGTGTCCGGACTAATCAGAGCAAACCGGGGCATGACTACTAACGGGATTTCCCAAATTGTTGGATTTGACATGCTTCCTTGCTAGATTTCTCAGTGGTGGATGTTGTTGATCATAGAAGGGTCCCTAATTTTTCTCCATCACTAGCTCCTCTTTGCCTTGGGTAGATCCAGAAATGGGTCTTGCATCGCCATTGAACCAATTGTGCCCCCTCTCCCAATTTGGTGCAAATAATTGTTAGAGACTATTTTCAAAGCGGACATTTCTCAAAATAGGGCTGAGAAACTAGGCTCCACTCCAACACTAGGAAGGCTAAGTAGCATGTGCCTCTTCTTGTGTCATGGGCTACAATCGGGAATGACCATACCCGACTTTCAGCTTACCCCTCTATTCAGTTCCAACCATGTTAGCAAGTGGCAATGGTTCTCTTGGGGTCTGCCTAGTTGCCTGCCTAATGCTGCCAACTGGACCCATATACCCTGCACCTCCTCGAATCATTTCTTCAGAGCACTTAAGCATCGTTTCTTCGCTGCAAGTTTTGGACTGGCTGTTTATAGTGGAGCTATGGTGGACCCGATGCTTTTTTGTTTTTTTTGTGTGCATATGACCAAAAGTAAGAGACAAATGTTTTATGAAGTTCCTTGCATACAACAGAGAAATCATCATTCACACTTCTTTCCCTCTTTATTCTCTAGTGATTTGATCTTCCTGGAGCCCTCTCAAAGCCAAGATTATGTAGCGATTGGCTAAGAAAGGAAGAGGCTTTCTTTGGTGTAAAGAGAAGCCACAATCTCCACCAGTTGATTGAAACACTTGGAAGAGGTAATTCTAACCTCATTATCGTTTTTAATCTATTTGAAGGGGCACTTGGTGGAGGTGAATTATCTTTCTACATCCCCCAAAGGTGAGTGCATATATTTCTATTATTTATTTGAATTATATGTGCATTATTGTTAATTGATATTATTAAAAATTTTAATTGCTTTATTGCAAGTTTTTGTGTGAGGTTTTGCTTTTTTTGGCACCACCAAGGGTTGACTACCATTACGTGGGCTTCTACTATCTAGTTCACCTCTTCCTTTGCGCTAAACAGTGGTATCAGAGCCCAGTTGTGGTGGATGCCATAGAGTAAAAAAATTCATCTTTTTAGCAATTTATCAATTTTTATAATTAAATTGATATTGTGGTAAATTTCTATAAGTTCTTACCATTGTTTTCACGTGAAAAAATTTCATAAATCTATTCACTGTTGCACCAGTGATCAATTGACATCACATGTGATTGTTCGGTACACTTTCTGTTTTAGCCAAAATTTAGGCAGAGGCCTAAAGCGATTGATCGTTTGGTCTAATGATCTATTACTAGTACTATAGTTTCCATTTTTAGGGTAGAACAATAAATCGGTTGCTAAGGCAATTGATCGAAAATCCTACTATCTTCTGTCATGAACAAGTGATCAATCATCTTCTTCAGCAAGTGATTGTTCAAGGGCGATCAATCGATCGGGCTTTGAATGTGATTAATTGTTTTTTAGGGATTAGTCTAGACACTTAAAGTCATTTATATTGACTAAAGTGTGACCTTCCCTTGCATCATCTTGTAGTTGGATATTAGTTTAGCCTATATCAAGTGAAAGTAACCTTCAACTCTTTGAGAGTATTTTGGTAATTTTATAAGTTTTGAACACACTTTATTGATACACCTTTCTCATATTTGCTACAACATAATATTTGGGTACAAATTATTTGTTGTTGACGAGTCTCATCTTATTCGATCTTTTTTACTAGCAAATATTGTCTTAAACCTTGAGTAATTCATTGTCTCATTAGTTTGCTCTTTGGTTTGTATATATGTATATCATTTTCTTAAGCATTATGGCTTCTAGAATGGTTTCTATTTAAATAAAACTAAAAAACTCAACAACACTAATTTATGTCACATGAAAGAGAAGAATTCACCACATTTTTTTATTAGAGGGACTCTCATGCGTCTTGGATAAGGTGGAGGTTTGTCCTCCTGAAAACAATTATGTAATTCTTAAAAGAGCCGATGACAAGTTTAAGGAGGATGACCTTGCAGCTAGGACCACAATACTCACTTTCATCGAGCCAACGATAGAGATGTTTTCTTAGGAGCGTTCAACTACAAAGGACATGCTTGAAGTGGTTGCATAAATGTATGGGGAGCAAATAGAAGCCCATATTAGGATGTTGTAAATGCGATATCATAATATGAAGATGGACTTTGATATGTGTTAGTGCACATTAATGTTATGTCTCTCATTGCAAGTGACTTGGAAATAGTTAACAACCCTCTGGGTGAAAGCATTCAAGTATCTACTATTCTATGCAGTATTCCCAAGTCTTAGGAAATTGTAGTCATAGCATTGAACATGACTGATAAAAGGTTGACTCTATATGATCTCACAGTCAAGCTTGGCTTAGAGCAAGAGAGAAGATATCACCTGAAGGGCTTAGATGAATCAACGAACCTAGTTTAGCATGACTCAAAGAAGGGTGGTTAAAATCCTTCCCAGAACAAGAATTTCAAGAAGAATGACAAGAAGCCTCAAGGAAAGGAGGGCAACTCCAAACCTAAGGGGGCATACTTCAAATGTGACCAGATGTGTCATTTCAAAGCTACTTGCCCTAACAAGAGACAAGACAACAAGGATCAAGCAAATGTAAGCAAGCCAACCCGAAAAGAGCAAGTACATTGTGTACATCGTCATAGAGGCATTGATAGTTGATGCCCATGGTAAGGCATGGTAGTTGGACTCTGTAGCTACTAGGCATGTTATCATGGTAGGAGTATTGACTTGATTGAGTTTTCTTCTAGACATCACAAGATTTCCATGGAGAACAACACCTATTGTGAGGTAGTTGCTGCTAGGACAACAAGATTCCTCTCCTTAAGGGGAATACCCTCATAATGATTGATGTTCTATATGCTCCTTTTATTGGGAGGAACCTAATTTTTGTCCCCCTCTTGGAAGCAAAGAGATTTGAAATAAGGTTCAAAGGGAGCAAGGCCACTATAGGAAAAGACAACGAGATTTTATTTTCTGCTAGTTTATTAGATGAACTTTATAAATTAGATGTAGATGAATGCTTTAATTAATTATATGAGTAAGTTTGAGTATCTTATGTGTATTTTTTATAGTGATGCTTTAGTTGGGCATATGTGATTGTGTCATATAAACTTAAACAAAATGCACATGATGTCCTGCCAAGGATAACTCCCTAAAATATCTAAGAACCTTCATGTGAGTGAAGTTAATCCCGTAGGCAAAATGAGTAGACAACCCTTCTCTAAAGGTCAAAGAGCTCTTAATCTCTTAGATGTAACTCATACTACAATATAATTCACAATAAACTAAAATTCAATTCTATATATCATGGGAAATTTCATCTTGTAAAACTTTTATTAAAATACTAAAGTTATGTTCTTTCTCGCTTCAACGGAATAAAACCACAATAAACTAAAATTCAATTCTATATATCATGGGAAATTTCATCTTTTAAAACTTTTATTAAAATATTAAAGTTATGTTCTTTCTCGCTTCAACGGAATAAAACCACAATAAACTAAAATTCAATTCTATATATCATGGGAAATTTCATCTTTTAAAACTTTTATTAAAATACTAAAGTTATGTTCTTTCTCGCTTCAACAGAATAAAACCAAGTTATAAGTTGTATCCACATGAATAAATCACAACTCATACCTAATTCTAATAATTAATAACCTTAAACCAAACATCAATTAATGAAAACTAATTCAAATCATGAGCAAAACATGACTAGACTCGTATCCATGTTAATTCCACTAATCATATCAAGATAAGAACAATTAACATTAAAACCCTTCAGAAAATTAACCAAATCATCTTAATCAAGTAGCTCATTTTTCCAATAATTTGGGGTTAGTGACATGGATCTTACGCCTCTATTCAAGCCTATTTTGTGTCAACTCTTTTATAAGAGATAGCACATTCATATCCTTATTAATTCTATCCAAGTTCTCTTAGGCCCCCGTCTCCCTCTTTTGACATTATTTACATAAAACTCTTCTAACCTTCTTACCGGGGCATCTATTAGTCATCTTTGTATATGCCCATACCAACGCAACTTACACTCTCTGTGTTTCTCCCCTAAAGATGCTACCCTCAGTTCTCACATATATACACATTTAAAATCTTATATTTCCTGGTTATTCCACACATCCACCTTAGCATCCTCATTTTAGCTACATTTAGTTTATCTATATAACTTTTCTTTGGTGCCCAGTAATCTGTTATGTAAAGTATTATGGGCCTAATAGCAGTCATATAGAACTTACCTTTAAGCCTATTTGGGACTCACCTATCATACAAAACTCCTGACATTGCCCTCCATTTTACCCAACATACATTAATCCTATGTACCACATCAATAGTGATATCTCCCTCTTTGTGAATAATAGAGCCCAAATATCAGAATTACTCACATCTTGGCACTTCTTGCTCATCTACTTCAACTAAAGTTTTACTTATAGTTCTATTATTCTTAAAGTTAAATTCCATATACTCTATCTTCATCTTGCTTATTTTTAACCTTTTGAATCTAGAGCTACCCTCTACAGTTCTAATTTGCATTTAACCCTGCTATAGTATCATCAACTAAAACTACATCATCCGCAAAAGCAAGCACTAAGCTATCCTATCTTATATATGTGCAGCTAGTTCATCTATAACTAAAAGATAAATAAAAAGGCTTAAGAATGACCCTTGATGTTGCCCTCCATTTTCTTTGATATAGACCCTTAATAGAAAATTAATTAAATCACATAGATTAAATATTTCTACAGAATTAATAAGAGGTACATTTTAATCTTTGTGAAGAAAACTAGTCACTCATTGACATTAAGAACATAATTTTCATTGATAAATAAAAAGACTTACAAGATTTAAAGAAAAGAAATTGTGTCAAGCCCCGTGAATTTCAAAACTCTTTTATCATCATAAAAATATTTTTTTGTGAATCCTTCAACAAAATTATCCTTAGGTGACTCGCTCGTTTTCAAATATAATATTTAAACCATCATATCCATAAATATGACAAAGTAAAATCATACAGTGTCCTGCCTAAGTACAAACCAAGATATGTAATGCATACAACCATAAGTACTTGGCACTCACGTGCCTATGTTCAAATTACACACCATACTAAAAGTCTATAGTCAAAGATAAGAAATCTTACATTACTTCTACGAGATTGACATCCTTCCCTTGCTCAATGACCCAACTCGGCTACTTTTATGGCGAACCTGTATCATGAGTACGTTGAGTATATTTATATACCTAGTAGGACGGCTAAACAAGTACTATGAAATAACAATGTATGTGATTTAACTACATCAAAACAAGGTCAACAATTATTATATTCAATAATAAACATCACTATAATCATGCATAAGTGGAATAAGCATAATATTTACAAATGCTTTCACATGATTTTAATTTCATAATGTGACTTCACTTAGGAGTCTCTTGCTCTAAAAGTGTAAGTTATAAGTGTAATATCCCTAATTTTCCCGAGTTTCAAAATTTAAATACGTGGAAATTATGGTATTTGACCTATTGACATTTTTATTAGAATAACCTTCTCCCTAGATAGAATTTGGGGCTAAAACTAATTCTATTGGAAAGTACACGGAAAGAGCTTCGAAACGCCACCAAGAACGTGCGAATCGGAGTCCGGATGAGGGAGAAACGACCGTCTGAAGTTGAACATATCGTGCCGGACCCGTTTACCCGAATTGAACGCGCGAACTGTCAGTTTAAGTTGCAATGTGGGCCCGGTAAATTACTGTTCCGAAATTTGGTTTTTGAGGTCTAATTCCTCATGGGATTAGGAGCCCTAATCCCATACCTATAAAAGGCCTTCTTAGGGCACAATTTGGGGGTCTTTTTGCCCGATCAGAGTAGAGAATTGGGGCTTTTTGGAGGGGAAAAAGATGAGCCGTCGTTAGAATTTTCCGGCGAAACTCTGGCAAAGCATTGGCGATGTGGATCGATGACAAATCGGCCTGCGAGGTAGGATTTTGAATCAATATCAAAGATAATTTATTATTAAAATATAAATCGTTTTTATAAAGTTGTGAACAGTGATATCTGCAATTACTGTTTACTTTTGGATGTTTCTTATCTGCCGGCCAGTCACCGGCCGACCGCTGGTGGCTGGACCTATTGCGAGGGAGGGCCATGCCGGTCCTGGCCGAGGCGGCTTTGGATCCGGCGACCATGGCAGCGGCGGATTTGCTGCCGCCGGTTCAGCGCAGCAACAACAAAAAAAGGAAGAGAGGAGTCTTACTGCGATGCGGCGCAGCCGCCGGCCGGGGAATGGACCAAGGCCACCGGAATCGCCGGAAGATGGCGATCCAGTCAGGCCTGGCCCATCGGTCGGCCGTAGCGGCCAGCCGTCGCGATGGCACCGCCGGATTTAAAAAAAAAAAAGGACAGAAAGAAAAGGGCGGCCTTTGGCCGCCGGCTAGCCATCGGGAGGCGGCAGAAAATATGCGGTCAGTTTCGCCGTTCGCCGGCGGTCCGGGAACACCTGGGCCGCCCCTCCTCCGCCGCGGTCCTGGCGGCGCCGCTAGAGGCCAAACGGCCTCTGGCCGGTCACGGAGAAGATGACCCGCGATCCGGGTCGTCAGCCGCTGGACCGGGTCAGGTTTCCCAACCCGATTCGGTCTGGTCTGATTTGATAAAAAAAAACAACAACTGAAGGGTTGTGAACCGGGTCCGATTCAGTAGGGTTTAGGTGTGGGAAAAATCCTAGAAAATTACTATTGGACCTGGAGAGGTTTGGGACTATTCTAACCGAGTTTTAGATTGGGGAAAAATCCTAGAGATTATGAAATAACCTTTTTACCCTTGATAGTTAAATCATCGTGCGAGAACCATTTGCCCGACTTCGGGGCCCTGGTTCAGGGGCCTAGGAGTTTATTTAAAAATTGGGAAAATTCTCAATGAGATTTTATTAGGTAAAATATTTATAGGCCAAATATCTTGGTAAAAAAAAATACCAATGAGTGGTTAATTGACCATTTTACCCTTGGGGTTTATAGTAAACCATTAAGACAACCTGGGTCGGTTCAAGGGGTTCACAACCCCGTCACATGCCAAGAAAATTACACAGAGTCCATGAAGGCCAGTAGTACCCTTGAGTTGAATTTTAGACCCATTGGATATCATTAAGGCCTTAAACCAAATGATAGAAATACCCTTATGAGTGGACCGGCCCGCATTCGTGTGAATGTTATTGACGGGCCAATGTGATACTGAAACCTTTTGTCACGCCCGGGGTTTTCAAAATAAATTTTATAAAATTCAAATAAAAATTCTGCAATATAACGGCTGTAAATTGGTGAAAATTAACGAAAATACGAAACTTGTGAAAAACATTTTATAATTTCTCATTCATTTATACTAAATCCATCTCAACACATTCTTTTCAATTCAAAACAATGATAAAACCACAATAAAACATTCAAAGCTCGCAAATCCTTCATTCCCTGGCGTGAATAACGATCGAAAGACAAAATTTGCCATGGCCATGGGCTTTCAATGTATTTTTCCCAGGCGTAGCTGGGTACAAGTTCCATAACAGTCGAAAGTAATAATACAGTCCGTGTACAAGTCCAAAATTATACATGTAAAAGCGCTCACCTCACTTAATACATGTACTTCAAAATTTATTTACAACAGATCGTGGCATAAATTAATCAAGGAATAATAGAGTCAAAAGTCAACCTGCACTCCAAAAAGTGTATCCTCAAACGCTACGCGGCTCTCGAACTAGGTCCCACAGAAGTCCCTGGAGTGCCTGAGAATTAGAGACAAGGAGAACATGAGTATTTTCATAGCCAGTAGGAGAAACAAAATCAGTGAACCATAAAAGTTCACACCAAAGCTGCTCTGCAAGACAGTAGCAAACCAAGAACCAAGAGAGGACAAATACAAACTCCATCAGAGTACTACAATTCCTCTGAGTTTTCCAATCTTACAAATTTTCTTTTCACCTTACGTATAACCAGACACAACCTGGTAAACTCTCATACCCACATACATACTACTTACACTTACAATCTTATGTTTATTATATTGCACTTACACTCGACGAACAGAACTAATTAAATCTCAATTAGCTCTACTGTCGAAAGGAAAGAATGCCACTAGGGCGTCACCTTGACCTTCGGGGAGAAACCTACGCGTTAAAAAAATTTCCGAAGGCAAAGTACACCGGTGCTCATGGGGCACGGGATCAAACAGGTAAGAGTAGATCCATGATACTACTTACCTGAGTGCACAAATGCCTACTCTCTAGGGCCATACAGGGCCAGCAAGGGCCTAAAAATGCCAATTAAGGAAGGAAAACTTACGATGCCACTCTTGGGCAGACAACTTACGATGCCACTCTTGGGCAGAAAACTCACGGTGGTCTCAACAAAGCATCAAAATCCTAACTTACACCAACCTTACCTCCAGGGTATGAACTACGTTAATTTTATAGGTGAAACTGACCGTCCGTTAGTCATCAACCAAACGGAATTTAATCCGTCAATCTAGCTAAGGACTCACTCTTATTGTCAACTACATACTTTAATTATGTTGCAGTTATAGTTTATACGCCATGCAGATACCAATATAATGGTACCTTTACTTATGGCTTAAGTCTAAGCTTCGACCCTAAACTGCCTATTTACTACACCTTAAAGTCTTTGCCTCACTTATTAGAAATTCGAATCAGTCGAAACTGATCGTCACTTATTAAGTATATGTACATCATCTGCACATGTGTAGCTACTCATATTTCTGAACTATACACCACACATGTATCTTACAACATGCTTTATAACCTTTATAGCATGAAAACATAATTCTTACCTAATCATAACGACTACTCATGCAATTAACAAGAAATATAATTAATTAACAGGTCCTCTGCTCATCTAACTATCCAATTCGAGTATAAGTCATCAAGTGAGCCTACGATTAATCTACTAATTAATACACAGATAATTTTTTTAAATTACACACATATGGCCAATAAAATTAATCTCTGCACTTAACATCCTCCGCACTAAAAACCATCTAAGTATCATGCAATTAGACATCTTAATCCTAGCATGCGTCCTATCAGAAAAGCACGCTAGAGTGAATTTTTAAGGTTCAAAGTCTCCTACCTCGTCGACCGGGCCAAAGTTGATGTCAGAGTGTACCACGTAGTCCGTGTTGGTGTGTACCCAGCAGCCCACGCACCCTTACACTACAAGAGACAGCCTTGGGAGGAAGCTGCAGAGCGGGTCTCCAATTAGCGCCCGCGGTTAAGAACGTCTCTCACACCCCCCGCACTGGCGATTTAGATGCCTGCACGCCCCAGAAGAGCTTAGGTCAGTCCAATAACGTTATTGTTATGGAGGTGGTCTCTAACCGTTGGCAAGGTGAAATGGTTGCTAGGCGACTCCCAGTGAATTATTCTAATGGATGAATATGCAGAGATTGCTAAATAAAATTTAAGCAGAAAACAAAATATGCAAGGAGGTAAATCAGAAGCTGAGGTGGGAAACATGGCGTCGGGACCGGCGGAAAATGGATCAAAAGGCAACTTTCGCCGGTCCCAGAAGTGGTTCGGTCTAGAACAGGGTAGGTCTGCGAGGAGCCGTTGATTGGATTGAAAAGTCCGATTGCATGGCATCACAATCGTAACCCCAGGGATTTGCAGGGTGGTCGCTGGCCGGAAAACAGCTCACGACGGCCAATCCTGCCGACTACAGTGTCGGTTCAGCCCAAAACAGAGTAAAAAAAAAGTGAGGGGTGAAGGATCGGAGTGGAAGCTCCGGGTGCATGGCGGATCTACAGTCGCCCAAAGGGTCGGCGGAGTAGTCGCCGGCCGAAAATAGCTCACGGCGACAACTCCGTCGGCCACAATAGTGATTCAGCCCAGAGTGAAGGGATTTCCCCCAAATCAGTCCGCGATGAAATTTCTGGGGGAAGGCTAATCGAAGCAAAATTGGAGAAAGGAGTTAGTACCTCCTGGATCGTGGTGGTTAGGCGACTGCTCCGGTAGATTCCGGCGGCTCACCACAGCTCCGGCGGCGCTTCGCTCCAAAAACAGAGCTTTCCCCAATTTTTGCCGGTGAGTCGCTGTGCAGGGGAGAAACGAAGGTGGCCAAAGGCGGCGCGACCCAAGCCACCGTGACCGGACGGTCGAAGTCAGGCGAAGGCAAGGCGGTGGCAGGACACTGGAGGAGAGGAACCTCACTCTTTCCTACCGGCGGAAGCACTGTGCAAAACGCAAAACGCGATCTGCGTTTTGCGTTCTATTTTATATTTTCTTTTTCTTTTTTTTTAAATGCGCACATCTAACTTGCACGTTCCCACTTCTTCTTCAAGCGTGGAAACTCCCGATGCACGCGGAACTCCCCCTAAGAACACGCCTTGACCCAACAACTTTAAATTAATCTAAGAGCCTTAATTTAAGGAGCGAGTTTTTAAAATAAGCTCCGCAACCTAAACTTACGCATTTAAGCTCTTGAAAACGTACAAACTTTTTCTACCTACGACCGAGGCTACACACAACACTAACACATAATAATCGAAAAAATAATAATAAGTAAGCTTAAGACACTAATTAATTTCCCAAGAAGCAAATAAATAACCACTGAAAAGTCAAGGTTATTACACCTTTTGAGAGGTTAACGACTTACTTGAGTGCAGAGAGGACTGTATCTAATGTTGGATAATTACTCTAATGCCATTAGGTGCATTTCGACCAGTTTAATAAAGATTTATTAAGATAACCCAAGGAGGGTTAGGGCATGAGTGCTCGAATAATTCTTATATCATTAATGAATTTTATTATTGATATTATGATATGCTTAGACCTGTGTAGTTCTTATGGTTTATGTTGTTCTTTGTTTCGATTTTTGATATTGATGTTGTGATAGTAATTTATCACTATCTTTAAATTATTGAAAGATTAATTGATGGGGTTTGATAGCTTTGGATTGGGCAAGAACACCTAATCAAGATAAAGACTAAAATACCTCAGAGGGGTCTGGGACTAGTTCATACAATGAACAAAGCCTTTGACCTGACGATTTGCCTTGGTTGATGAACTGATGGCATGTCTCGAGTTGTAAACCTTAGTCTAGAAGGGACTAATAGGGTTTGGGATAGTCATTCGGAATCCTGGCTTATAGATGAGCAAGATAGGGTTCAGAATGGTTTCCTAAGTTTTAGCTCTATTGAGGAGCCGCTGATTTGACCGTGTAGTTGCACCTCCCCATTGGAGGGAGTTCTTTGTGAGCCGGGCTCACCGTAGATCTATTGAGGATCTTTTAGTGTACACGCAATTAGGGTCGCTGACATCCTGCTTGGTTGGCGTCTCTGACCACTTCTGTTCAGGTACAGTTGTGGGCCATGCCCTTCCACTCCGGTCAGGTCCTTATGGGCTAGGTTGGGAGATGGCACTTCCTGGTGGATTCCAGGGGCCTGGTGGATTCCAGGGTGTTTCTTATCATTTGTCACTTAGGTTGACATCTGATGTGTCTGTCTGTCTTTGGGATTAGACGGGAATATTAATTATCGAACAATGGTTCAAGAAATAATTAATAACATTGATTGATATTGCTTGTTTAATTAGAACAAGTGGAACGATTAAAGGACTTGCATAAAGTGTAGGTTGCTTGAAAATACTTAAGCATTGCATGGGTGATGCTATGCTTCTTAGTATAGTGTAGTTTTTAGGCAGAACTACGTTTGGATCCGATCTTGTTGGAAACATTGGAGATGTTGTTTGATGAGTACGTAGGCAACTAACATCGGGTGATGTTGGCCCGATCCGAAAAATATTAATAAAACTTTTTGTCCTTTGGAAGCTCTTCTCCTGAAGGCGGAGATGCTCCATTGTGGTTGTAGTTGTTGTTTGGTTTGCTTTATTGTAGATTCTCCAGGCGACGACAAGTGACACCAAGGCAGGCGAGCTCAAGAGGTTTTCGTATTTTTGAAACTCCGATATGTAAGTGTGCCTTAAACGTGAGAGTCAACTTGTTATTTATTTTTAGACGGGTGACAGACTTGTACTTAGATGGATGAGCTGGTCTTTATGAATTTTCAGATGTTAAATAATATCATATGATTTGATATTCGTATTTGTGAACCCCAGTTATCATGACCTGGATATTTAATCGAAGGATTTGTTTTGTATTTAAAGAAAAAAAAATTACCTACCGTTCGTGCTATTTAAAAATGCTTTTAAAAATCCGGGTCGTGACAATAAGGTTCACTATGACACGATAGCCACATCTAGAAGTAAAATCTCGCCTCACTAGACCATGAACTACTCTCAATCGAACCTCAGTTATTTTGAACTGCGTTTGCTCCATCCACGCCATGAAGCTAATGCCCACACGGGCTCATTGACGTAAGTGGTTGAGATTCCCACTTCTATGATCGTAAAAACCTTTTGTATTAGTTATGTTGGACCCATCATCTTTTAATATTCTAGTCCATTTGAATTCATCTCCTAGGATATGAAAGTGATTTTACATAACTTCCATCATTAAAAAGCGAAAAACCTTTGTTCTATTCATATCAAACCCTTTTTCATCTATGTGGCTAAAGGCTCACTTAAGGAGTTATTTAGACACAAGGCTCTTATTTCCTTTAAGTTCCATTATTCAATACTCTAGAGGTACAATTCATTACAAGAATTTCACATACAAGGGCACATACACCAAAAAATTATCAATCACAACATCACATATAATTGTATTTTATGTATTCAATATTATGCTATTATGTCTCATAATAATAATCTCACACTTATAACATTTATTACTAAAACTTACTCAAAACGAACTTGTTGTCGATAGACTCATCAATGTGTCGGGTAGGCCACCAATGTTAATCGGTAACTAAAAGATTTGGCAATTTTAATACTTTTTATTAGTGTAAAAATTATTTATTTTCGGTTTGATTTGATTTTCTTTGGGTAATAGGGTAGTTTAATTATAAATTTCTTCGTGTTATATTCAGTTGTAGTTTAGAAACATTAGTGCCTAGCTTAATCCACTAATTTCCACAATTTGATGTAATTTTACAATTTAATTCTTTAATTAAGAAAGTGGCCACGTCTATGTGGATGGCGTGCTAACCTCTTCGGTCGTTGACCCTCACTTGATTTTTTAAACGGGCTTGGGTTTGGTCAATTTCATTTTTGAGGTCTAATGCACATATATGGGTTCACTTAAGGCATATTGGGCCTATTTCATAGCCCAATAAATCATTTATTATAAATAACAAACTCAAGCCCCCTTTTCATTTGGGGAAGGCTTGAGATTGGGAAGCAAGAATGCTCTGCCATCATTCCAAAAGAGGAAATCTTTCACCTCTTCTATTGGGAGTAGAGGTTTCTTTCCATCAAATTCATTCTTTAATCTTGATTTGAAGACCTAGATCTTGTGATTTTTGTTTTTGACTCAAGATAGTCTTAGATATCTACCTTCTATTAAGAAGTTTGGAGTCTATTTTAGTGAAAAAGTTGGATTATACTTAGAACTAATGAAAACCCTATTTGTAGGTACAGATTCTTAAGCATGGAGATCATTCAAGAGGTCTACAATCCATTTAGAGGTAAGGGATTTTCATTTGAAGAGTTTTTCTTGCATTTAGCACAATGAATGTGGGTAAATTTAAGTTCTTAAAGCATTTTGATGGGTGATGGTGATTCTTCTAAAATAGATGATTTGATATTATTTTTGCATGTTTAAGTATGAGAAATGTTTGGTCTATCATGTTTTAGGCTCAGGTAATGAATATATGAAGTTTTATAAAGTTTTAGGAATTTTTATGGATTTTCAAAATAAATTCAATCCAGTTTCGACGTGAGGAAGACAAACTCTTTTACAGTTCTAGGCCAACCATTCGATCGCCCTGTCAGGCCGATCAAATAGCCCAATGAGCCTTCAGGAATTCTTTGTTCCCAATTGAACGACCCAAGGGGGTGATCAATTGGTTGTGCTATTTTTGGATTCATGTTCATTTTTAGTTAGTTTTTGACCATTTCTTTTTGCTTATTCCATGATTCTAGTAGACTATGACCATGATGAATGATAAATTAATTATGAATGATCCATATTTTACCTATTTTGACTTAATTATAGACATGACTATGTATGTTTAAGCTTAGTATGATGTTCTACTTGTTTTAAAGCCGTATTTTGATTATTTCTTCATGTTTACTCCATAACGCTGGTAATTTATGACCATAAGGGAGTATGAATGCTTGTACATGTCACATTAATTACACATAAACCATGTTCCACATGTTTTCACTCAATTATAAACATGACTAAACATTTATTTTTTACTTATGCTTACATGACCATATTTGCCACGTATGGATCATGTTTCATACATAATAGCATTAATTAGTGTATGTTTACCTATACTTGCATACATTCAACATTGTCTATGTATGTATCATATTACATACATCATGAAAATGGTTTGTTAATCCATGATTAACCATATTTAACTGTGATTAACCGATTGGGTGTCGTATCTTTTTAGATTAGCCATATCAGAGATTAATCACCGGTTTTACATCCATTGAGGACGGGTCTTTCTATCCTAGGGCTAGGTTTTGCAGCTCCTTGAGGGTGCATTTCCTCCTCGGGTGAGATGACCGGATTTTCTATAATGAGATAAACTATTGTGACCTTCTGAACTTGAGAATCCATGCTAGTATGTCAGCATGCACCTGCTCACTAGGGATAATTTTTCATAGAGATTTACCCAAACCGCTCCAATCTTCATTTTTAGGATTTCAAGGATGAGCAGGTCTACTCCAACTTCGACCAGGGTGAGTAAGTTGATTTCTTATCAAGAAACATTTATCGTAGTATTTGCACATGTGATGTATAGACTATAATGTTGATATTTACACCTGTTGTGTAGAGGATGATGATACTTGAATATGCAAGATGAATATTGATTGTTATACTTAAATATGCATGATGAATATAGATTAAATTACTTGTTCATACAAGACGTGGATGGATTATGAGATTGAATGAATGTATAGATTGTGCGTATGTGATTATGAAATATGATTGAGACCATAATGCACAAGTGTTGTTTGAGGATATGTGTTGCATGAATGAGATAATTTCCACATGTTGGATGTGTTTAGGCTTGATGTGCTCTTGTGTCATTAACACCAGTTTGCATGAGGTTGATGTCATGATTCTTTAGGATTTTGTGGTGTTTATACGAGCTTTATGTTTTATTCAAAACCCTTACTGATTTAAACTCATCCCTTGTTGTGTTGTTTTTGTTTTGGGGTTGTATACTTGTGTCAAGCACATGCTCAGGATGAGCTATTTTATGAGCATGGAGGCAATAAGTAGATTCACATGGCGAGTTGGCTAGCTATTTTATGATGAGATAGACTCATGTCATCTTTAATGTTAGAACCTTATTACTTTATATGTTTTATGGATAGCTATTGTTGGCTTAGACATGTTGTAGCCTTTTAGGCTTGTGACTACTATGTTATGAGATTATGTGGGTAGTGTATTGGACTAAGTGAGACTTTAATTAATTTCTTTACCTTCCATTATTTTGCATTTTCATAAAGGGTAGAGTTGTATACTTCAATCTAGCCCTCTTGGGTTAGCCTTTCCACTTTGTTGTGCCTTGTCACATCTCCTTGGACTAGGTTTGGGTAAAGAGGGTGTGGGGTGGGGCGTGATAGTGACCCACCGACGCATCGAACCATCACCGATAGTTGGATGGAAAGGAGAGCCTTCCTCATCGATGCCTCACTAACGCATTGCTCTCATTCCTAGTAACCCGATGGTAGCAAACAACATGTCAATGCTCATCAATGCCAATATTGTCATCTTCTCTGTTATATCAACATTATCATCGACATATTAGTGGACGTGCTGATGGTTGGAGAAAATAGCAGGAACTGTCAAAGCTTATCCAAAATCCTCTCAAAAGCATGCTTAAACATATTTTATCATAGCAATATGATAAAGTGATTTCATAGAGTAAATTCACATAAAACTCATGATTCTTTATCAACATCACAACATGAACATCACATAGATTCATACTTTCATGCTTTCATAATTCAAATCATACATGCATGTTCCATATTAAATCACACTAACATGGTTAGTAATCCAACCTCTTATCTACCAATAAACATCAAGGTTTCCATGAACCCAATCCTTCTTCCCTCTTCCACTAAACTTTGACATACCTGGTCTAACGTTTCCTCCCAAAGTCAAAGAATTAGTATGATTTGGGTCAAGGTTTGTCAAAGGTATTTATATGTAAATCAAATAACCAAATTTTGGTGCATAACTGCACATGGAACCACTTTCAAATGTAGTTCTGGACCCATCGGCAAGACTATTCTAAAATCATCGATGCGTCAAAGGTTAGCAACAACATTTTTAGCACTTCATATGTGAGTTTACTGATGCGTCAAATCTTACCGATAGTGAAACCACAGTTTCATCGGTAGGTCCATTGACATGAAGGTGCCTACTGACAGAACTTTTTACTTTAAATAAAATTAAAATAAACTTCATGTTTATCATCGTAGCTACTTTCTTGGGTTTATTATTCAAAAATATTATATTTATCAAAGGAGTTGGTCAATTCAAATAACACGAAGCCCTTCAACACAAGAATCACGAGAAAAATATGAGTATAACTTATAAATCAAAGAATATGAACTCCTCCATGAAATTATGGATCTCACAAATTGAAAAGAAGATAACTTGGAATGCTTCCTTCAGCCCTAGCCTCCTTCAAAATTTTGCAATTTTCCCACTCAAGTTGCTTGGTGTGGGCATCTCCAATACAAGAATCACGAGAAAAATACGAGTATAACTGATGAATCAAAGCATATGAACTCCTCTATGAAATTATAGATGTCACAAATTGAAAAGAAGATAACTGGGAATGCTCCCTTCAACCCTAGCCTCCATCAAAATTCTGCAATTTTCCCACTCAAGTTGCTTGGTGTGGGCATCTCTCCACTTATGTTATCTAGTCACTTTATATAATTTTCAATCGAAGGAACCCTAAGTGTACAATGGTCTTTCCAAACTGACTTCCCAATTTTCACATACTAGAACAAAATGAAATATTTTTTATTGGCCCAATAGTGTAGGTCCTGACCACAACTTGTAAGAATATGAGTCATATGTCAAGTTCATTGATTGATTTCTTTATCAAAATTATGTATAGAAACCTTGTGTATGTATTCAATCTTAGACTTGGATTTGAGGTTGTTGTGGTCGAGTAAGATGTAGAATTGATAGACTTGGAAAATAGGATAGACATGTTCTTATGGATCAAGATAGAAGACTAAAGAATTTTGAAGTTTGTTTATACTTATTCAGATAACACTCACATACAAAAATCACTTGGAGGAGTTTCAAAAGTGATTTTAGAGGTTTTAGAATATT
Organism: Saururus chinensis; assembly: GCA_035235625.1. Classification (NCBI taxonomy): domain Eukaryota; kingdom Viridiplantae; phylum Streptophyta; class Magnoliopsida; order Piperales; family Saururaceae; genus Saururus; species Saururus chinensis. The sequence continues at coordinate 11,958,721 of CP141141.1, forward strand.
TTAGGGTAAAAGGGGCAAAATAGTAAAATGATAGGCAAAATGATAGATCACTGTACAATATGAAGAACGAAACAATCAATCGACACTTGATTTAGCCCTGTATATGAATAAGCCAAGAGCTATTGATCAATTATTCTCTAAATTGATCAATCGCTTGAAGTATCATGTACAAAATAAACAATAAACTATCGATCGCGGTTTGGAACAATCGACCTCTTCAAGGACAGGTTACCTTAATTAAGTCATTCTGATTTTAATTTCTTTCATTATTTAAGTTAAAGACCTAAACCGACTTAAGAAGCTATATAAGGAATATAAAATCATGAAATTTGATAGAGAAAACCTAGAAGAGATTATAGAAAATGGTTTATACTTTTTGCACATTGTTTTCCAAAAGAGGATTCACATGAAGCTTTGAGTTGAAAATCTATGGTGAATTCAAGATGTTGATTCACAACTAAAGGAGCATTTACACAGAGATTTCAAAAGAGTTGTAGCATATCTTCAATGGGAGATTGAAGATTCTATAGGGCCAAAGTAAATCAACAAGAGGTGTTTGTTGTAGGCTAAAGGAAGACAAAGACAAAAAAAGGATAAATTATAAGTTTTAAGTACTTGAGGGAGAAGACTTGAAGGCCAACAACAACGGTCTAAATAAGAGGAACTTGTATTAGAGTCTAAACAAGGTTGGTAGTTTGCTTGTGTCAAGGTAATGTCTTGCCTTTTAGTGCATTTATTTGGTTTCTTTGGAACTGCCATGGTATTTTACCTATGTTAGGGTTTTTCATGTCAAATTGTCGTGTTCATGTGTGGATTGAATGATTGATACAACGTGAGTGAGGTTTGAGAGAATGTTTGTTTGATTCCGTTATATATAAATTTTTTGCGCAAAGAGGCCATATATCGTAGTTTTTATCTTTGTTGATAATCACACTAGGGGCAATATGGTGATCCTCTAGGTTAAGTATGCATATATTAAACTCACACAACCCACTTTGCATTTTGTTAGGAAAATGATACTCATACTCCATTTTCTATATATACACCATAGGCCTTACACCACATTTGATTGGATAGAAAAAAGTGGGTCCCACTGACAACATGTGATTTCACTTTTCCCTATCCAATCATAAGTGGTGTAAGTCCTATGGGTGTAGAGATAGTGGTGTAAGAATATCTTTATCCATTTTCCTAGGAAAATGATATTCATACTTTATTTTCTATACACCATAGGCCTTACACCACCTTTGATTAAATAGGGAAAGTGAGTCCCACCCAACAACATGACATTTACTTTTCCCTGTCTAATCATAAGTGGTGTAAGGCCATGGGTATAGAGAAAGTGGTGTAGGAATATCACTATCCATTTTTATTTTGTTACTACATAAAGTTCCTACTCTTCCATCTTGCTCACGACTAAACTGGACTCCACGCCTTCCTTTTCTTCACAACTCCAGCTTTTGCACGATTATGCTTAGCTAGATCGAAGCCACATCCCTCGTACAAAACAATTCTGCTTTTCCTTGTTACTTACTCCAACAAACATCAACTAAACCAATCATTGTTGCTTCTCATATTCCTTTCACTCTGCTCCACATTCAAAATCAACATGCACTATCCATATGACTACACCATTTAGAATTCTTCAATGCAGCTCTAACTCCCGCCATTAATGGCAATTCAACATTTTTTTGTCTTTTCTTATTCCACTTGCTAACATAAATCTAAGTTGTACAATATCTAAACAGATTTGATCATCATCAACACAAACCAAGAATTCTAACCAAATTTGTGCAACAAATTCAGAAATTTCCTCCTGTTAAATTTTTGGGTCAAGTTCTCAAATGACAGCCCAAAAAATCACCTCTTTCCAATCAAAAATCAAATATCATTCTTATATTTTAAATGTGAAATATATTCTTCATTGATTCAATTGAAATGGGTTTCAAAATGCCCAGTTTATTTGGACAAATTTACACTTAATTTTAACCAAATAAAAATCTATGTAATATGGACGTTTCTATCTCATTTGGTGTCCAGTAACTCATTTGGGAGGAAGACCCCCAAATTGCCTTAGACCCATATGTCAAAGTATTTTTTCAACTGTTTTCAATTCATTCCAATGTGTTTATGACTGCAAAAAGTTGTCAAAATCACTTTAAAGTATGTCACGTGTGTTGTAGATTATTCTGCATATTATCCAAGTACCTCAAGAAGCATGCCTTCTCTACAAAATATAAAAATTCACATTTTAGATGCGTAATATATAAATAGAATTCTGACTTGATTCAAATACAAGCCTAAACTACTAATGTCACCAAAATTAATTAATAATTAAATTAAATTACTAATTTCTATCTTAACACATATAAACCCTAATTAATCCTAAATTAACCTAATCCTACACTAGCAAATAAAGTAAAAAGGTGGATAAAATAATTTTAACTTAGGTCTAGTGTAAATTGAATGTTATTGATAAATCAAACTTCAAGAATAATGCTAAAATATCTTGGCATTATTGCTGAAATATTTTAGCATTTAATTACTTGGAATTATTTTAGCTCCACTTATTAATCTCAAGTTGTAAGACTTTAAGAATTATATTATTATATAATACAAATTAGTGTACTATAGAACATTAAAATTTTGATTATTTAACCTGTATTTTATTCCATTAATCCATATTTTACCTATATTTGACTCATCCTAATCCCCGAAAACTAAAGATATTAGAATGCTAATCCCTAATTTTTAGGTTATGTTGATTTTAGTTTTATAATATTTTATTTTACTTTCTCAAACTTGGATTCATGCATTCTTAATATCATGAGAAAGCTCTCGATGAGCTCTATCAAATGAGATCCCACATAACTATATTTTCTTGAACTTTTTTGTAGGCTTTACGTTATAGCACACTCCTCAAGAATATTTGTTTATTATAATTTTGTATATATTATATATATTCAGATTTGTATATTTTTAAATGCCCTTAAAAACCCTCGAAAAGCTCTATCAAATAAATCTCGTTGTCAAACTAGTCTTGAATATGCATAAATATTTAGCCATTGAGATTTGGATTCAAAGTTGCCTACTAAGATTATATTTAGGTTAATATAGAGTATGTGTGCATAATTAATGATCATTGTAATCCTCAAAGCAATGTATTATGAATACAATATGCAAAGAAAACTTTTGTTCAAATACATATTTTATTTTAAATTTATTTTATCTAATCTGTATTTTCATGCATAATACATGTGCATTCTTGCTAGTATTACTAAGTTATTGTTGCAATAATACTAAAATATTTTAGCAATAATATTACTAAAATATTTTAATAATATTATTGAAGTCTTACAACTTGGGATTTAGGAGTATATTTAAAATAATTTCAATTTAGTAATTATTAACTTAGGTCTAGTGTAAAATAAAGCAGTAAAATAAATATAATTACTCAATCAAACTTAAAGATTAATGTAGAAACGTTTTTGCAACATTGCTATTGTTTTAACGAATTAACATTATTGTTGAAGTCTAACAACAAGATTTATGTGCGTAGTTGAAATAATTTTAAGTAATTATTTTATTTTAAAATCTTTTAAAATAAAGAATAAAATGAATATAATTAGTGAATCAACCTTTAAGAACGTTTATGTTATTTTTTTTTTGTAATAATACTTCTTTTTTGTTGGGAGAAGGAGGAAGAAGAAAGTAGGAAGAATTATGAAGGAGAAAGGCAGAAGAAGAAAAAAATGAAGTAAGAAGAAGGAGAAGGAAGATAGGAAGAACAAGAAGGAGAAGGAAGATAAAAGGGAGAAAAGAAGAAGAAAGAAAAGGGGAAAAAAGAGATGAAAATTACTTTAAAAATATATTTGGTTCCATGTGCAGACCATGTGTAATAAATATAAAAAACATAGGTGATATGAAAATAGTCTAATCTCCGTCAAATACTCTGTATTTCGCCCGAGAATTTATCAACTTACCTCATCTATAAAGCCTCACATCCTTGAATCACATTTTCATCCTACAGGCGCCGGTCCTTTGCCTGGTGTTCTTCAAAAGAGAAGCAGTGATTGAAGATGGAGAGCAAAGAGGAGGATGTGAGGCTTGGAGCCAACAAGTTCTCTGAGAGGCAGCCCATTGGAACAGCTGCGCAGAGTCAGGACAAGGACTACAAGGAGCCTCCACTAGCTCCCCTGTTTGAGCCAGGAAAGCTCAGGTCCTGGTCCTTCTGGAGGGCCGGCATTGCAGAGTTCATGGCCACCTTCCTCTTCCTCTACATTACTATCCTTACTGTAATGGGCGTGAACAGAAGCTCCAACAAGTGTGCTTCTGTGGGTATGCAAGGGATTGCATGGGCTTTCGGGGGTATGATCTTTGCCTTGGTGTACTGTACTGCTGGGATCTCAGGTAACACTGATTTCCTTCGGAATCTCTTGCTTATGTTGCTATTTCCAGTTTCTTTTCGCAGTGATAAATACCAAAGGTTGCCTCTGTTGCATGAGGCTTTTGGTGGAAATTTGCTCCAGTTCTGGTAGTTTCTGATGCTACCATGGGTCATTTTTCTGCTTCCTTCAATCATCCTTTCAGAAAGCCAGAGCTTATGAAAGTTTTTTACTTCTAGCACTGATCTCTACCAGCTTCTTATTAAAAAAAGCAAGAAAAAGTGATGGATTTTTTGCTTCCATTCCGCATTGCTCTGTAATCTTCTTTGCTCTCCATCTTGATTGTGATGGATCTCTACCACCTTGATTGTAATATTCTTTGATGGGGTTTCTGTTAATAACTTCTATAAAACTATTCCTTCCGCCTTTCAGAAAAGCAGAGCTGATGGAAAGTTTCACTTATTGTACTGATCTATACCTGCTTCTTATCTATATTGAAAAAGAACGTGAAAAAGTTGATGTTTCTGCGACCAACATTTTCATTTTTCTTTCTGAGTTGTCTTGGGTTTGTGTTCATTAGTTCTACAAAACATGTTCTATACCCTGTTAAGAACATTTTATCATTTAGAATAAATCGATTTCAAAACGCTCCAAATCATTCCTTCTTCCTTCATCTACATAATAATTATGATTTGAATATCAGTTCTTTTCTGTAAGTTATGTCTGCTTTAAGTAGCTTTTCTTGTGCTTGTTAAGTACAGTAAATTTTCTTTCTTCTTTACACGTTAAGTAAATCTTGTATGTGAATCTAGAGTGTAGTGTAGACGTAGGCTTTCTTCACAAACCCACAATCCAATAATCTCAAGTCCAATGGTGCTTGGGCGACTCTGTTCTTCACAGGTGGCCACATCAACCCTGCTGTGACCTTCGGCCTCTTCCTTGCCAGGAAGCTGTCCCTCGCCAGGGCCCTCTACTACATGATTATGCAGTGCCTTGGTGCTATCTGTGGTGCCGGAGTTGTCAAGGGCTTCCAGAAGGGCCCCTATGAGATGACCGGAGGAGGCGCCAATGTTGTGGCACATGGCTACACCAAGGGTGACGGCCTTGGCGCCGAGATCGTGGGCACCTTCATTCTTGTCTACACTGTGTTCTCCGCCACTGACGCCAAGAGGAATGCCAGGGACTCCCACGTTCCTGTAAGTGCCTTGTTTGTTTTGCGGCCTGATATTGTTGCATTGATGATGTTACATGCTTAATTTGACTTCTATATTGGTCTAAGAACAAGAGAGACTGATGGGTTTTTTATCTCCAGTCTGCATTATATTGTTCACTTTCCTCCAATCATCCTTTCATAAAGCAGAGTTTGTGGAAAGTATAATTGCTTCTCTGTAGTTATAAACTTCTGTGTTATTGCATAGCATGCGTGCTGTTGAAAGCAGTAGCTTAGGCCTTCCATTTGAGTTGTCTTTTTGCTTCTGGTGTGCTGTCCTTGGAAGTGGTTGGTGTTGTGTCCGCTTTACCCACCACTTTACAACTGATCTTTAGGGAAACCTTAATTACTTCCTGCTCAAATTCGCAAAGCTGCCGTTCTTTTGGTCACATCACATTCAAGTTTCTGTTCTTCTCTCAGTGTCATGTTTTCCCTTCAGCACCATGTCTCTCTAATTTTATTTCAATTTGTTATATTTTCTATTTTAATCTTGTTTCAATTTGATACAAGTAGGGCATTAATTTTACACAGTGGAATAGAGAGTGTTAATTTCTTTGATTTTTATGTTGCTGACAAGTAAGACCTTTGGAATTTAATGTGTCTAGATCCAAATAAAGCATTAGTTTTTTGTTTAAATTAATCTAATATGGGTTTTAATGTAACATTTCACCATTTCAGATTCTTGCCCCCCTGCCAATAGGGTTTACTGTGTTCCTTGTTCACATGGCTACCATTCCCATCACAGGGACTGGCATCAACCCTGCCAGATCCCTGGGAGCTGCCATCATATACAACAAAGATCATGTTTGGGATGACCAGGTGAGCTATGAATTCGGTTTAGAACTTAAAGCCATTGTTCTAGTGTTTTTTTTACAATGAAAGCCACTTCTTTCTTGTTTTTTGCTAAAGCCACATGTTCTTTATGTTACTTACAAAAAAAGTAACATTAAAATTTTCTTTCTTATGATTCTTTTCTTTTTTTCAGTGGATTTTCTGGGTGGGACCCTTCATTGGAGCTGCTCTTGCTGCAGTCTACCACCAAATGGTCATCAGGGCCATTCCCTTCAAAACCAGGACCTAAAAGCTTCCAGTCTCGCACATGCTCCAGAGTCCAGAGTTTACTTTTGTCATCATAGGCTTTGACTGCTGATTTTTTTTTGCTTTCTTCCAGATTTGGATAAGTTTGTTGTGGTGTTCACGTGTGTAAATCAGTCTCACGCTTTGCTTTGTTGCATCTGCAGCTTTTGGAAAGACCATTTACCTTTTCCTCCAATTTGACTGCCTTTTTTCTTCCAGTTCTTTGTAACTGATGCCTTTATCTTCCGATTTCCTTAGCAAAGCTTTCTTTTAGAGTTTAGAAGTCTCTTAAAAGTAGAGGAGACAAGCAAAATCTAGGCATAAGTTAATCAAAATTATCTTGTTACTCTTAACGGATATAAAATATAAATGGCCTATAGAAAGACATCCTCTTGAAGATGGAACTACAAGTCAAATTAATAAACAGAAATGCTCATAATGTAATAGACAGATCACAGAAGAGCACCAAATAAACTAAACATAGCAATACATCATACTGCTCCCACCCTCCGGAGACGGCTCGCATGGTGCTCAGCCAGGATGACAGTGAGCAGAACAAAACCAACATCTACAGCGATGCGTATCTCTAATGAAAAAGCATCCATACCATCAATCCACAATTTGGACAAAAATAGCTGCAGCTTTTCCAGTGAAATGAGCCGCATGAAATTATGCAAAGAAATGAACTTGCTTCTTGAATTTGCTGTACACCAGAGATCATCATAATGATGTCATTAAATCATCATAATGATGTCATTAAGGATGGTGATTTTTATGTCAACAACTCCCGCACACTTACATGATACATCGTGTAGGAAAGATGCTATATTTGCGTTTAGTAGTTCACAAAGTAACCCACATGTTTCAATTTTTTTTTTTTTGGTACAAGAGTAGAATAAAACTGGACTCTTAATTTAGTGATATACATATTCTATAATCTAGTTTCTACTTCTTATCCAAATGAACTTCAGTACTGTGAACTGAGAAACATCAAACATGTGACATGAGAGAACGTAGCCACCCTCGATAGACCTTTTCTCCTTCTATAGACCTTTGCCCAGTCTCAGATTCTCAGAGAACCTTGTCGCTGCTCTGCCCCTTAGACTCAAAGAAAACTCTATCTCAGACTCCTCCACCGGCCGCTGCCAGCCACTCACCGTCCCCCTCTTGCAAAGCTGCTTGCTACTCACCAGTCACCGCTTGTTGATTGCAGCATGCCGCTCACTTCCTCCATCCAATTACGTGGCCACCTCTCTCCACTAGCTAACTGATTTATGGCCGCTGCTCCCTCTGTCTCATCGCTTGTTGTAGGAAGTGCCTTCATCTGCATGGAGAATTCTAGCTCGCCACTCCTGTATTGTCGTCTCTTTCCCTCTGACTCACAACTCGCAGCCTCTCCCTTTGCCTAAGGCTCGGCTTGTGACTGTCTGCCTCCCTCCCTAACCCTTACGAGAGAAAGGTACAATATTTATCTTGAGGACCGAAAAATGTCACGAGAACACTATTTTGTAGGTAATGTTGTTGTCACTTTTTCCTTGTCTGAAATAGGTATTTACGTAGCATCTATCCTAATCATCATAAGAGACTGTTTTTAATTGAATGCAAAGCATTGTTGTAATTAATTTTGCGGAATTTTGTAGTGGTCTTTATTGGTTTATGCATCTATTTTGCGACTGTCAAACTGTGCATATCTGATACGGTGAAAGTCTAGATTGGAAGGATTGGAGAACTGAAAAACTGGATAAGTTATTTATAAAGTATGAATCATGAATTTGTTCATTAGACTATTACCCCTTTAACAAAGTTAATATTTGAGTTTTTAGTAATTTTAAATTATTTAAAGGTAGTTATTTAGTAGAATTTCTTAAGGATGTAACAGAGCTATGAAAAATGAGTGCAACGAGCCTTAAACAACGAAAATTGGACTTGGGGTTGTGCCACATGAGTAAGACTAAGAATACGCAACTTGAAGTTCCGGAGAAGATGCTATGTGCATTCAAAAAAACAAAAAAATGGAAAAAATAGATAAATAATAGGTGGCACTCACGCATGCGAATGGCCTATCACAGTTATAAGTAGGCATGTGGGGTACAGTTTTTCTCTCTCAGACTCCTCAAATTTCATTTCTCTCGTTTTAAGCCATTTTATGTCTAATTTGAGTCGTTCTAACCTAAATTAAGCATGTCAAACATTGTGGTGGGTTGTTTTCCCAGTTTGAAAGATCTAAAGCCAGAAAAATTAATGTCCAAGTACATGAAATTTGACTCGTCGCCTTCAAACTCGTGCGAAAAGTAAAGTGGGGCTTTTATCTTTTCTTAAGGTACAAATATTTACATAGGTTGCATTTTTAACTTAATATTTATATAACTCTAGCATCCTATGTGTTGGAGTTAGTTTTAAATTATGTTTTAAGATTTTTGCACATAAATTTGATTTGTTGAATAATTATATGTTGGAATAGGATATGAATTATATGTTGTAGGTTTTATGATTCGCTCATATTTTCGATTTAACAAATAATTATCTATTGAAGTAGGATATGAAGTATATAGTGTGATTTTTATGATTGCCTCAAATATATTGTTTTATTGAATGATTATCCTTTGAATATGATTATGATTGTGTACGTTGAATCATGTGAGATAGAGAAAATCTACCTTCACCACTTATTTAATTAGGAATGAGTACAATATGTTTGAAAGGTGCATTTAGAGAATTATTCCTTATGAAAGGATGACTGTCAAAAATATTTTTTAAAATACGTACAAGCATGGTGATCAAGTTACTAAAATAGAATAAAGAAAGAGTAATTGTCTCATTAGATTGAGCGACCAACCACCCTATTTCTGAGGTTATTATTATTTATGCTCCTATGACTTGTAGAGGTGAGGCTAGGGTTTTTGAAAAGGTAACTATTGGGATAAAATATTTTGAACAAAAAACTGCCCTTTATGAGTTTTGGAACTCAAAATTGATTTATCTATCTTTAACTGGTGGACATCCCAATACAGCGCTCCTTGGATTAGAAGGGGACACAATTATAATCCAGTTCAGAATTGGATAATCTAGTTCGGAATCAGATGCATGATACCTATTTTAGCATTGTAAACCCCCAACGAAGGGCATGAACCTTTAAGAAGGCTATGAGCAATAGGGTAGAGAGTATCATGAGAAAACTCTCTACTTTCTTGATCTCAACGCCCCATGAGCAGACATGTACTTTCTTCTCTTCACAAGAATGAGGTGTCTTGTGGTGATCCATGGAGGAGTAAGAGGAGGCTGATTTGTACCCACGACAAGTCCTTAGAACAGAAAAGGTGTCTGTGACACTTGTAGTAAGTCATGAGAGCTTGCATAGGAATAAGCTCTAGGATAGGTTTTGGGTAAGAGGCACACCCTATTTTATTCAAAGTATTATTTATGCTATGTGATTTGAAACTACCCTTGTTACATTATGTCAATAGTATAAATTATCCTACTAGGTATTTTAAAATACTCATTGCCCCTAGACCTTACAGGACCTAGTGAAGCTTAGTGTGTAGGAAGAAGGGCCTACTTGGGAGTTTTCGAGAGATTTTTGAAGTTTTCAACCACACTATAAATGATAAGTAAGAAACTTTGTTATTTTTCTCCTTGTGTGTTTATACACAGATGATATATTCTTGGGATACTAAAGTTTTTACTATGTTTATGATGAATCTCCACGTAGCAGGCCTAGGTATGGGTGTAAACAGACGGACGCGAGCAAGGCATGTCAGCAACCGTCTGTTTTTATGAGGACCATATGCTTGTCCGTCAGTATTTGTCCATGACAGACATGGATGGACACAGACGAAATGAAGGTAAAAATTTAACATATACTACTTTGTTCTCAAATTAAGGGTAGTTAGTAAAAAATTAATTAAAAAATAAATTATAATAATAGTAAGATAGTCTAATCTAAAAAATAAATAAATAATAATGTTCTAGAAGACATGTGAGAGTATAATATGTATTTTTTATAATCTTTTTATGAAGATTAACTATATGACATAGGTTAGTAATTTAGTACAAAATAATAATAATGATAATAAAATATATAGTTGGTAGACACCGACAGTCGCGGACATGGCTAACCCTTGTCCATGTTCGTCCATATTAGGGACGTACAAAAAACAATATTGTCCATTTTAGTGCGGACACAGATAAACGGACACCGTTTACTCCCCTAGGTTTGGGTGAACTCCAATACGCTTTGTTGAAATTTTGCATATGGCTTGAAAATCCCAAGGCGAGATAGTCATTTGTTTGTATAATCAAAATTTCCTTTGTTAGTGAATTTCTATGTATTTAACTTCATGTAGGTGTAATTGTATGCTTGGTCACTTCATAAGCTCCTTTACCATTTAGCTTCCCTAATGTTTGTTTCAAACTTTCAATACTTAACCAACATTTTGAGATAAACATAGTTTAAAATTCATATGTAACAATTTTCACATTGGACAATTTTGGTTTATGTACCTTTTGGGAACTGCTAAATTTGGTATTACTCATTAGTTTCAAGAAAGTAATTTGCTTATTAATAGATCTAAATTTTGTACTATATTTAAAGGTGACCAAAATGCAGAGTGCTCATGGGCAACTCACTGGCCCGTACTAGCGCCACCGAGCCTGGTCGCAGCGGCAAGAGTCCCTAATCACAAAGGCCATGGTCGTGGCCAATTTGTTTATTTTTTAAAAAAAATTGTGGGTTGGGGTGGTGGAGTGGACCTAGAGGGACAGCCTGACCCAGCACCCCTCTTAAGGGACTGTGGGATGGGCTGGGCTCCCCCCTCTCCCCCATCAGCCCGCTCTATAAAGGGGCCACAATGGGCCCGACCTGCTGCCACCCATCACTGTATTGACTTATTTAACAAATTTTTCTACTAGTGACTACACTGCAGGAAATGCGGACAACTGCTAAAGGTGAGTACAACAAATTGGTGGTTGCAAAAATAGATTTGAAGGGGAAATAAGTCCTCAACAAAGCTTATGAAGGTGATTTATAGTGCAAGTTCACATATTATTATATTTGACAACTGAAAAATCACTTTGATAAGAGTAGGGGCTAGAAAAGTTGTATGAGAAAACATGCTTTGGGAGGTATCAAAAGTGTAAGGAGACCTGGAACATGTTCCATGCCCAAGCTTTCACCATTTGTTGTGGAGGCATAAGGGGACTTTCTATTCAAAGCCAAGGAAAAGCCTCAACATCAAATGTGTGTGAGTTTACTATCTGATAAAACCCCAAAATCAGATCACCACATTGCTCCTACAATTAGTACTTGAAATTAAGTAAGGATGAAGAGTTATGGCCTTTATATGTTGCAAAAAATTGTATACCAGAAAAATAGCATGAAATCCTAAACAAAATGTATGGTTAATCTATCGTGCTATCCACACAATCATGCAAACATTCACACAATAATTTTTTACTTAGAAAACCCCAGTTAGTATAAAACACCATGGCACTAGCACCATATCTAAATCAAATCAATGCTCTAGTAAGCAAGAACTTACAAGACTTAAAGAACAACAAGCCAACCTCTAGTGACTCGACATAAACAAAACTCTATTTTTTGTTTAGTCTTCTTTATTATTAGCCTTCATGATTCTCCCTCCTTGAAGCTTTCCTTTTTCGTATTCCATCTTCGTTTTCTTCTAATTCTTTAGTCAAAAACTCTTTCTTTGATTATTGATTTTTCATGACTTTCTTCATTCCTCTTTTGAAGAATTTGTTGCGTTTCCTCAAAATGTGTGTCTGAAGTGGTCTCTTTGATCATTCACCCATATGAATTTCTCTAAGAAACTATGGTGAACCTAGGAAAAATCTTAACAAGATCTCTCATTTTTTCTCTTCTCAAATAATAGTTTTCTTCTCTGTTATTTTGTTCACACCTAAGGCTTTTTACAGTCTTTCAGTTAGTTAGGGTTAAGGGAAGCCAACTTGGAAACGACTCCATTCAGGAATCTTAAACTATATACTTTTTCTACCATACGATCAATTGTTTCAACAGGCAATCAATCGTTCTCCTATTCAATTTGAACAAAATTTTTCAATAATTGATCCTTTACCCATGCGATCAATCGTTTGATCCCTTGAGTAGAAAATCAAAATACTAAGCCTCTAAACTATATATCCTTTAAATAGTGTGTTCAAACTCCCAAAGTCACTTCTAAAGATTATTTCTATTTAAATATAAGTTATTTTTGTACGTGAGTGTGTGTATCATACCTTTAAACTTTGACACTCAATGTAGTCTTCAACCTTGAACCTTTAGTATGCATTCATTCCTATTTTTCAAGACTTTCAATTCTAAATCTAACTCAACCACAACACTAATCTAAGCAAACTTTAAGACTAACACTGTACATGAAGTTTTGACATAGTTTTGTTTATCGAAATTATCTAATTACAATACATATGTCATCATATGTTATAACAGCGTGAACTGATTAAATGGTTTCTGTCAAATACGATTACAAGTCCCTTCAATATGTCCTAGGATATATCTCAGATGTGTAAGTAACCAAGTCCATGCATCGTTGTTTTCAAATTCTCTAATCATCAATGAAATGGGTTACAATTGATTATCACTATCTAAAGTTAATGTCGCAAATAAGATGTCTTTCTACCTTCCTTTCATATGTGTGTTGTCTATGGTGATGACTTTGTGCATGTAATTCTTGAAGTTCTCAACACACATGTCAAAGGACAGAAAAGACCTTTGGAATGATTTGTCTCAGAAGTTGTAATTGATCTTTGTGGTGGTCTTTGGATTTATAGTTTCTAACTTGTGAAAATAGGCTAGAAGGTCTTCATAAAACTCCTCAAATCTTCCCCTCAACTTCTCTATTGTGCCCTCTTTATCCTTTCAAGCTTTACAAAAACTTATAGAAACTATGTACTCCACACTTATATCCTTTATTATATCGAATAGTGTGTAAGACACATGTTGTAACAACCTAGCTTCCCAGCTATTACAAATAAGTAATCTCATGGGGAATTGAAGTAATGAGTTGTAGGCGAAAAATCACTGAATATGGAGAGAGTTCTCACTGCCATCTTCTATCCAAACACCGTGCACTTGTGCATACTAAAATATGCACAGTGGAAAAACCACCCACGAGCCAATGTTAAGTAGGCTTGCCCTACATCTACACTAGTTTATAATGCACATGTCAACTACATGCATCCTAAAAATATATCACATGCAAGTAATTGTGTCATACAAATATGAATGTCATTCCAATTATATCCTTAATTTTAAATGATCATACAACATGATATGTCATGCCATGCATAATCTTATGTTATATCATATCACTATAACATGTTCTTATAAGCATAATTCTAGACAAAACAAAACCAAATATCATTATTTTAATCATTAAGAATAGCCATAATTCATCAAACCAAGATAAACACTTAATCATGAGTTTAACTATCAAAACTACTCACATGACATGATTAGTATAAATTGCAAGAAAAGAAACATGAAGACATTACCTATCGTGCATCTTCAAGCCTACCATCAAATTACCCTAGTTCCAATCAAAATGTCCCGCCACACCCCCTTCATCTGAACCCAATCCAAAGAGAGATAACTAAGGCACGATGAAGTGGAAAGCTGACCCAAAATTGGTTTAGATTAAAGTACACAATACTCCCTTTGTGAAAAAGTAACTCATGGAAGATAAAAGAATTTAATTAAAGTCTCTAAGTCCATCACATACCCATATAGTCTCATAAAACATGATAGTCTCAAACCTTAAACAAGCAACATGTCTAAGCCATCAACAAGGGTATCCATAACATGTAAAGTATCAAAATTTTAACATAAAAAATCAACATAAGTCTATCCCAATACAAATGATTAGCCTAAACTCCACATGCATTTATTCGTCTTCATGCTTGTAAAATAACTGATCTTGAGCGCCTACATGACACAAACATACAACCCCAAAACAAAACAACACAAGAAGGGTGAACTTAGCTTAGTAAGGATTTGAAAACACAAAGCTCACATTAACACTAAAACATAATCTATAAGAAACATCAAATAAGCCTCATGCAACCAGTGTTAATAACACAAGAGCATATCAACTCCTTAAGGGTGGGTTGACAACCTTGATTTGATTTTAGACATGTGATTATTAAATCACGTCATTGTAAATCATAGGATGAGTGAGGTTTGTATTTGAGAATTGAGTGTTTGGGAACTGTGTGATTTTAAGAGTGAGATTTTGAATTCTCTCATTTGGAGACATGGAATTTTGTTAGTATTTAATTTGATTTTATAATTTATATAAAATTTTAAAATAAAATATTTTTGTATATAATTTACATTAATGACATAGATCAATACATAAGGCATATTATATATATGTGTATATACACACACACAAAAATTTCATCATTGACATTTACTTACTTCTGCAATGCACAAAGTTATATGCTCCAAATAAATCACACACATTAACCTTGCTTGTACACAACAACTTCAGATAACACATAAATGTCATATTTTTCTAAATTTTAGTAAAAATAAGCTTGCAATATTTAATAGGGACTTACCTTGACAACGAAAGAAAAGAAACCCGAGAAGAGGAGAAGTGGGAGAATTGAAGAGGAGGAGAAGCAAAATAGAAAAAATTGCTCTGGATACAAATCCAAGTTGGGTGAGATTTATAAAAGACAGGGTCAACCCTGTAATTTGAGTTTATCCACTTTTTAGTTATATGACAAATGACGTGATTTGGGACAAAATTAATTTTCACCCCAAATTATGTTGCCAAATATAGGATTTGGGCTAAATCACACCCATTTATAAATCACACAGCCAAAATCCTTATTCCCAAACACACCCTAAGCTTTTAACCTATGGAAATATCTTATTCATGTATCTCATATCCGTAAGCAACACTTGTCCATCATGGCCTCTATTATATTTCATGATCCACACACACACAACAGGTGTATTCATTAAGTATCACAATCCATCTACATCCTGTATAAATAAGTATCACAGTCCATACATATTCTACATAAACAAGTATTACAATCCACATACATCTTGCATGTTCAAGTATCATAATCCATACATAACCTGTGTAAACATAAACATCATTATTCCTACATAAAGCCGGTGTTAATGAGCATTATAATTCATACACAACATGTATAAATAGCACAATGAATGCCTCACAATAGAAAAATCAACATGCTCACCCTTTCCAAAGCCTAAGAAGCCATTCTCACCTTCAAAATCCTTAAGAAGGAATACCTAAGTTATTTGACAAATCCTAGCTGGAAGTGCTTATGGTAAGCTGGTGCTTATGGATAAACATGTAACATCCATGGTTTTTGAACTATTTTTTTCTAATATTTTGTGGTAAATTTTGAGTGTGCCGAGTAGAGCTTTATGAGATGA
This sequence comes from Saururus chinensis, assembly GCA_035235625.1. NCBI lineage: Eukaryota > Viridiplantae > Streptophyta > Magnoliopsida > Piperales > Saururaceae > Saururus > Saururus chinensis. The sequence continues at coordinate 11,974,844 of CP141141.1, forward strand.
ACTTAATGAGCCTATGAATGCCTAAATTGGACATTGAGTGTAACGCCCGAGATTTTTCATCCATTTTTCTTAAAACTCATAGAAATCTTTTTTCCATAAATCGGAGTCAAAACAATAAAATCAAAACCTGTATAAATAGTTAATAATTTAAAACATCATACGGTTAAACATCGTACTGTCAAAGCAAATATCATCAGGCGCTACTCGAAAACACACGTACGAATAAATTGCTATGATCATAGACTTTTAAATACAAATCACTCTCCCAGGCATCCCTGAGTACAAGTCCCATAACAGTCCACAGACTCATCCAAATGAAAGTCCAAAATAAACATCTAACTTCTCATCTCACCCAATACAGGAGATCGTGGTATAAACAAACTCGCAATGAGTCAAGCAGATACCTGAGTCAACGGGAATCAATCCACCGCTGAAACGAGCGTCCATCTCTAGGGGCTCTCCGCACAACCTGCAAAACCTCCCGTACAACGGGGCTAAAAAGAAGTAGGGTGAGTATTTTCATACTCAGTAGGAAAATACCCAGTAGGGGAAATCCCAACGGTGAACTCCATAAGTTCATAATCACATGCGTCATGCAACTCAAACATGAAGCAGAAGCATATCATAATCATATCCTGCACATAAGCAAACGATCATACCAAAGGCACCATCGTGCCAAAATCATACCAAGGCACCATCGTGCCAAAATCATAATATCAAATCAACTTACACAAACACCCTTATCTAGGGTCATACAAACTTACACCAATACCCTTATCCAGGGTCATACAAACTTAGTCGTACCATCGTACACATACTCATACAACATACGCATACTTGTACGACCTTACTCGTACAATCGTATGCTCACTCATACAGCTTACCCATACATGTACGACCTTACTCGTACAATCAGACTTGTACGACCTCACTCGTACAGTCTACACAAAATCATACTTACTGTCTTACTCAGAAACATATTCTCACAATCGTACTCATACTCTTACAGTCGTGCTCATACTCATACGCTTACAGTCCTGCTCATACACACTCTTACAGTCCTGCTCATACACACTCTTACAGTCCTGCTCATATACATATAGTCGTACTCACACTCGTACAGTCGTACTCACACTCGTACAGTCGTACTCACACTCGTACAGTCGTACTCATACACATAATCGTACATATATCAACGACCACTGAAGCTCATTACAACTAATAAGCTCCAACGTCGAAATGGAAAAGAATGCCACTAGGGCAACACCTTAACCTCCGGGGAGTGACTAGACGCCATGGACTTTTCCGAAGGTAAGGCACACCAATGCTCATGGGGCATTGGATCAAACAGGTAAGAGTAGATCCATGATACTACTTACCTGAGCGCGCAAACATAAACACCCATACATAAGGGGTCATATAGTTGCCCACCATAATGGGTCTTATAGTGCCATAGAATCGCCCACCATAATGGGTCTTATAGTGCCAGAGAATTGCCCACCATAATGGGTCTTATAGTGCCAGAGAATTGCCCACCATAATGGGTCTTATAGTGTCATTGCCAATCTTGGGCAGAAAACATACAGTGCCACTTGGGCAGAAATATACAGTGCCACTCTTGGGTGGAAACATACAACGCTCTCAACAGAGCATCAAACGTCTAGGCTTATACAGCACACAGACCAAATAAAAAACATACGTCACTCTCAGCAGAGCATCAGACGTCTGGGCTTCATACAGCACGCAGACAAAGTCAGAAACGTACATCGCTCTCAACAAAGCATCAAACGTCTGGGCTGATATAGCACGCAGACCAAATCAGAAACAACATCGCTCTCAGCAGAGCATCAGACGTCCGGTGCTCTACATAGCACATAGACAACATCCTGCAGGATAAACACCATGGCAAGACATGAGAAATGCTCGGCCGACTCATTAGCAGCCAACACAAACACGAAACTTAATCCGTCGAACCCTCATGTCTCAAACTCACAACGCTATCATTAGCTGTGTTTATAATTCAAGTTTGAATTAAGTATATTATGTGGTACAATTATGCCACACAAACTCACAGTCCTCGACTGGTTAAACTGAAGCTAAGCCCGATCCGAAACCCAAGTTCGTCAGGGCAGCAGACTTCACTTACCCGTCCACATCATGGACAAAACTCATCGTACAACAAACCCTTACAGTCTTACACACTTTGCCATCCATCTTATGGCTAAAACATCTTACACTGACATCCTCAAATAACGCTCCTCAGAGCCAACCCAGTTGTTACCCTCTTACATATATCTCACTTATTATACTTATTTTTCACTTCATAATCTGTACGTTATGCTTGTACAATTATGAACACTCTTATTGTCTGACAAATGCCCAACACACAATCCACCCCAAACTGATCCATTCTAATCCTTGCCCGCCATACTCATATCCTCTGTCATACGCTTACACAACCGTATCCAAAACCAGACTAAGCATCTGTCATCTCTTATTGTCCATCGCCCATACCTCTGCCCACATACACTTACGCATAACCAAATCATAGGCAAAAGCCATCATACATACGTATGTCTCACACATACGTACAACATACACATACGGTCATACATACATAACTTACAAACATGCACGCTAACCATCACTAGCACATGCATACATTCATACATACGTCAAACATGCACGCTAGCCATCACTAGCACATGCATACATCAAACGTACATGCTAGTCATCACTAGTACATGCACACACATTCATACATACTTCAAACATGCACGCTAGCCATCACTAGCACATGCATACATTCATACATACGTCAAACATGCATGCTAGCCATCACTAGCACATGCATACATCAAACGTACATGCTAGTCATCACTAGTACATGCACACACATTCATACATGCTTCAAACATGCACGCTAGCCATCACTAGCACATGCATACATCAAACGTACATACTGACATATTTGCTAGCCATCGCCAGCGCATACATAATCCACATCCATAAAACATGCATACATCTCATGCATATCAATCATACCATACAATCATGCTTACACGCACATCATGCAATCGGATCGTTACTTAACATCCAAGCATGGAATCATACAATCCTAGCATGCTGCTACTCATTCAAAGCATGCTTCATGAAATTACGAGTTCAAAGCTCCCCTACCTCGTAATCATGACGTTCGATGGTGAGCACACGACGGTGGCGGCGTCGGCGACGGAGTTGGCAGTCAAAACCGTTGCCTAGCTGAGAGAGCTGCTGTCCCGAGGATTTTAGGAAGCGCCGGAACTATCACGGCCAAATAGAGTGTCAGAACTCAATGCGGTAAAACCCGCGATCCACGGCGGCACACTAGGGCGGCCGGGAGAAATATCGTGCCAACATAAGTGGCAGTGCGACCATAGGTCGATGGTGTACACACTGAAGATCGGTCGGTGGCTAAGACGTGCTCAGCCGGCCACAAAGACGTCAAAATCGGCCATGGATAGCACCCAATGGCAACGATTCCGGTCAACAAGGGCCCACATAAGGGCGGAGAGCGTGGGGCAACGCTCGAGAATCAAAGGAGAGGTGGAGGACGGCTCTAGTGGTCAACTCCACTTGGTGGCAAAGCCAACCGATGGTTAGGCGGCACGAATGCGGCGCCTAAACCCAGAAGTACACACGTGGCTACATGCGCACGCGGCCCAAAGGGCGGGGGAAATGGCTGAAATGAGGCGACTCAAGGCCCATAAAAGCCAACAGGGCTAAGGCCCTAGCTGTGGCCAATCTAAGCGGCGACATCGCCGATCGCCACCCACAACCAATACCCATGGTGCGGGTGGCTGTACATCTCGCACGGTATAGGGCAATGACAAGCGGCCCATTCCGGGCGGAGTGTATAATTGGGCCAAGTGGGGCTGACCCTCACTATCGCCGAGCCGGAGTAGAGCCCATGGTGGTCAAGTCACCCTCACCCGCCAACGATGGCGGCGCCAGCCCATTGGAAAATCCACCCACAGTACCGTGCAAATCGGACTGGGCGGAGCAGAGGACGGCAGAGGGGATGGAACCGGGCTGGGTAGGGTGGTCCACAGCCCTACGCCGGACCAAGGCGAGGCTGGATGGGGGTCGTGTCGGCCATAGATCATCGCTGGCGGCCTCCATTTCACGAAATAGATTGCCGGCGGAAAATAGGGCAGGGGAAACATCCACTCGGCGGCGTTGCAGAGGCCCCCTACGGCCGGGAGGAGTGGCTCCTCGCCATCGTCGGATCAAGGCGGTGCCGAATCTGGGTCTAGATGGCCGTTGTCAGCCCACGATGGTGACTGACACAGGGAACCAGCAGAATGGAGCTCGGAACAGTGAAAAAGGGAGAGGCCGGAACTGTGCAGGCTGGGTGGAGGCGAAATCGGCCAGGGAGGGGTGGCTCAATCACTTCGCCGGACCAAGGCCGGGCCGGACGGAGCACAGCCGGCCGTGGCTCGCCGCCGGCGGCCCCAATTCGTCCAAACGAAGCTTCGGCCACAACAGGGCAGAGAGGGGGAATTGGGACGGGGCGGCGGAGCGGGGGCCCACCGGGCCGAGAGGAGTGGCTCCTCGCCGTTGCCGGCCCGGGGTGGAGCCGTGGGCGGCCGGCCGGCCCTCGCCGGCCCACGGAGGCGACAGAATCGCAATTCACAAAGATGGGAGAGTCTAACCGGGAAAACAGGGGCGGACGGCGGAGCAGCCGTGGGGCCAGGACGGCGGCTCCCCTGCCGTCACACGGCCGGGGCGGAGCCAGTGCGGCGGCCCACTGGCCCACCGGCGGCCGGGCACAGTGAACAGGCGAAAAGGGGGGGGGTGGCGCATGTTCACCCAACCATTGGATCGGGATCGGGATCGCGATCCCGATCCCTCTTTTTTATTTTATTTTCTTTTATTTTTCCAAATGTATTCCCAACGCGCGTTAACCCACTGGTTACGCGTCGAACCTCCAAAATTCGCGCCGTAAGCACGCAGCAAGGACCGTGGCCCGCAACTAAGCCCCACACCTGACTCTACGGGTATAAATACGGGGGAAATATATAAATACACATACGCTGAAATGTCACATTTTCCTACCGAAAATGACCAGAAAAATGGCAGAAAAATCCCAAAAAATCGTAGAAAAATCAGGGACCTTACATTGAGATTGTAAGTTATGGCCTTGGGAAGCGTAACATATGGGTGGAACTTACTTTAAAACTGTAGGATAATCTATCTATGTAGGTTTAGTTTTGAAGAGCTCGTCGATACAAGCCCAACGGTATCAAGAACACGATTCTGACTTCGGGGCAGGGAGATACACCCATTTGAATTTTGATTTTCAAATAAAGGAAAAATGGCGGTGAGTCGCATGCGATAGTCTCACGTGATGCACGAAAATTTGTGCATCATCCCATGCCAGGCCTAGGTGATGCACAAAACCCGCAAGCTTATATAGATAATTCTAGTTAAATACTTGAGTAATTTCTATGTATGTTTTAAGATTGCCTCATATACTTTTTTTATCGAGTGTTTATCTCTTGAATTAAATTATGAAATATGCTATCTGATATATATGATGTTGAGAAAATTTAGCTTTGCCATAATTTAATTATACACGAGTATAGTAGGATTGAAAGACAATTTTATGAAATTATTGCTCTGTCAAAAGAATTTGAAAAATGCTTACAATTATGATGGTCGAGTTACTGGGATGAAATTGAGAAGGGGTAACTGTCTCACTGGAATGAGTGACCAACCCTACCTTTATAATTATTATCAGTAACATAGTCATGACTTTTAGAGTGAGACTAGGATTTTTGAAAGGTTGAACCTCGAGGAAGGATGTTCTGAAAAAGAAAACTCTCGTTTGAGTTAGGGAATTCAAAAGTTATTTGATTGCCTGGAGCTTAGCATGGTAGACGTACCAATAGAGCTCCATAAATAGAGAGTGCACAACTATAATCTAGTTTGGAATAAGATACATGATACACATATTAGCCTAGCAAGCCCCTAACAAAGGGCAAGACCCCTGATTAGCACCTAACGAAGGGCGCCTACCAAGGCTACGCACGCTAAAGTAGAGAGTATCATTAGAAAACTCTCTGCTCTCTTCATCCTAGTGCCCCATGAGCATGGGTGGCTCTTCCCTCTACAAGCATGAAGTGTTTTACAGATAATTTGTAGAGGAGTAAAAGGTCATTGTTTTGTACCCACAACAAGCTTCTTAGGATAGAATTGGTGTCTAGGACACTAGTAGTAAGCTATGAGAGCTTACAAACTCTACTAGCATATTCGATACGTAGGAAGAAGCCCTAGGGAAGTTTTTTGGTGAAAGGCACACCATCATTTTCAAAAAGTATTATCTATTTACTTGATTATATAATTTTAAAAGTATCATATATTATATTTATATATAATAGAATAAATGCTCTCACTATGTATTTTAAAATACTCACCACTTCCTAGACCTTGTAGGGCCGAGTGAGGAATAGATGCGGGTAAAAGAGATGAGTGAAAAGACACTTTTTGGGAGCTTCAAGTGGTGACTAAGGATCTATGATTGCAATCTATAGGTCCTATGCACTTTGTTTTTTTCTTTTTGGCTTGAGAAGACTTGTTTATATATTTACTTATATATTTGTACATAGATAGTGTATTTCCTGAGATGTAAAGCATTGTCCATTGAATGTAAAATCAACTAGTTTAATCTTCGATGCGACTAATTCGAAAAACTAGAACATCTAACAACTAATCGTGGTTACACATGGTTAATCATGACTTAACAAATCATTTTTATGATATATGCAACATGATACATATGTGAACATTGTTTAATATATGAAAACATAAGTATATATACACTAATAAGTCCTATTATGCATAAGACATGGTTCATATGTGATGAACAAGATCATGTAATAATAAGAATACATAAATAAACATGGTCATGTTCATAAATAAGCTAAAACATGTGGAATATAGTTCATACATAGTTAATGTAGTATGTGTGCAAACATTCATACTTTAACATGGTTTTACTTTACTGGTGACATGAATTAATCTTGAAGAAAACATCAAAATCCCACTTAAATTAAGCATGTCACTTTCTTGTATAGCCGATCGATCGGCCGCTTGGGGCAATCAATTAGGAATGAAGAACTCCCATTTTACTATTTGGCCGATCGGTCGACCTATCCAATTGATTAATGGGGCCATTGAATGGTTGGCCTATAACTTACACAAAAATAGTCATTTTTCATGCTCGGAACCGAATTAAATTCATTCCTAAAATTTGTAAAAATTCATGAAACTTCAAATAATCATTATCTAAGCCTAAGACATGATAGATCTGACATTTCTCATGTGCATTCATGTAAAAACAACATTAAATTATCTATTAAAGAAAATTCAAATTCACTCATCCATGAAGCTTAAAGAACATGAATCTACCCTACAAACATGATGTTAATATAATTAAAACCTCATTAAACAAAAACTTTTTGCCTCAAATTAGATTATAAACCCTTAAATCTCCTCCAAAGCTTAAAAAATCTCTTCCCACCAAATTAGGTTATATTAGCCCTAAGCAAAAAAATTATCATCTCCACCAAATAGAGACTCAAAATCATCTATAAAACATAAATCTAGCACCTTCTTGTGCCCAAAATGAAAATCACAAGAGTAGAAACAATAAAGTCAAATTTAGGATTTTAAATCATAGGTAAACGAATGAACTTGAGAAGAAAAAAATGTAATATCTCATTCAAGAGGAGAAGAACATAGGATTTAAGGAAAAAATCAAAAGAAACATGAAAGAGATTGAGTGATTATCCATTAGATTAAGCTCTTCCTTCTTGAAAAGGGGTAAAACTCTCCTAAATCTTCCAAAATCTCAGCCCACCCCAAATGGGGGAAATGAATAAAGTTTATATTTTATACTAGGGTTAGTAAATGGGTATAAAATAAGCTCAATAACGGAATAAGTGAACCCACTTAAATGACATAGACTCAAAAACGAATTTCTAAGCCCATTTAAAATGTTAAGTAAGGTTCGGCGGCCGAAGAAATTGATAAGTCACTCGAGATAGTCATGGGTTCTAGGGTAAGGCCCCACTTCCTTAATAAAAAGGAAATAACAAATAATCACAATTATTGTGGCAACTTGGTGGATTATGTTAGACACTAATATTTTTCAACTAAAAATTAAAATTAACATAAGAAAATTCATAATTAAATCAAATCATTACACAAAATTAAAATAAACTAAAAGGTAAAATTTTATACTAATAAAAAAACAATAAAGCAACAAATCTTACAATATCCATGGTACAAATTTCAACCAAAATAGTTATTTGGGTTTTCGAAATCAACCGTATTCGAGTTTTCAAATTCAACCCGAATAGCTATTTAGGTCGGGTTTGTGTTTTGGGTAATCTAACCCTACCCGACCCGATTAAAGTTATAAATTTAAAATTTTTAAATATTTTGATAATGACTCTTAATATTTTTGATAGATTAGAGATAAAACTCTATACTTATTTAAAATAGTGCCTTTTGTATTTGTAATCAAGTGTTTTTTAAATTTAATTTAAAAAAATATTAAAAAAAAGTTTATTTTAAATGGGTTAATTAGGTCGGGTTCGAGTTACTATTTAAGAAATAGTATTAAATTTGGGTTAAAAAAACTTGACCCGAGCATGATTCCGTGATATTTATTTTCTAATAATAAATACAAAATAATTATAATCAATGATATAAGAAAAGGAGTTTTTTCACGCTCCCAATTCACTGCAAGCCCAGCGGTAGAAACACTTAGGACTGTTCATTTTTAAGACTAATAACACATACACTATTATGGTAATGTGGCACGGATAAAAGAACCCAAGGCGTTTTTTTATGCTGGCCTCATGGCCAGTGAAGCATTGAAATCTCTGTTTTTATAAGAAAGGGGGTGCGGGTGCGTGTGCGTGTGCGTTTAATGCGGACTACATAGCGTCATTCTTTTGAACGAAAAATTGGAAGAAAATTATGTTACCATTTCTACCCTCGTCTTGCGAGAATCACATTTTTCTTTGTCGTACTTGTTCTCTACGCTTTTGCCACAACCACAACACTAGCGTAGTCCCCACCCGCAACACCCACCGGCTATTTTAGACCCATCAAAATTCGCACACTTCTCTTCTAGTGCCGCTGGTGGTTGATACATGGCTCTGTCTCCTTCTACCACCCCCACTGCAAGAAGAGCATTTCCACCCATCACAGCCTGCTCCCTGGCCGGCCGTCAGACCCAGACCATCGCTGCCGACCTGGATGGCACGCTCCTCGTATCCCGAAACGCCTTTCCCTACTTCCTCCTCGTCGCTGTGGAGGCCGGCAGCTTCCTCCGCGGCTTGCTTGTCCTCCTCATCTCCCCCTTGGTGTACCTCGTCTACCTCCTCGTTTCAGAATCCCTGGCCGTTAAGTTCATGGTCTTCTTCACCGTAGCCGGTCTTCGGCTCGACGACATTGAGCTTGTGGCCCGTAGAGTTCTGCCAAGGTTCTACGCCGCCGACGTGAGGGAGGAGGCGTGGCAGGTATTTGGACGGTGCCGGAGGAGGGTGATAGTGACGGCCAACCTGAGAGTGCTGGTGGAGCCGTTTTCTAAGGGATTCTTGGGGGCGGAGACGGTGATTGGAACCGAGCTGGCGGTAGACCGCCGGACGAGCAGGACGACTGGATTTATTAGGAGGCCAGGGGTGATGGTCGGAGAGCTGAAGAGAGCGGCGCTGGTGGCGGAACTCGGCAAGCAGGTGCCAGATATTGGTATAGGAGACCGGGAGGCCGATCACGACTTCATGGCCATTTGCAAGGTTTGAATATTCTGATATTTTTGTCCACTCTTGGTTTTCATTTATGGACGTATACGAAGATAGCAAAGATTTTTTTCTTGAAAATAGATGATTTTTATAAAAAAAAAGTTAGTAGGCTAAAAAAGTAATTTAAAGAAAAAGGTTAATAATACTGGTATATATGTGCAAAGTTGCACGTGTGTTGGTGTGCATATGTGTTAGGGTGCATGCTTATCGGGGGAAGGCTAACAATTTTAAATTTGCTTGTCCCACAAAAGTCATGTATTGATATATAAAATAATTTTATGATGACCATTTACCATGACCAGTTGGACATTTGAAGGGAGAATGAGGGTTAATAAGGAGAAGTGTCTTAAATCAGGATAAGATGCATCATGAAAAGTGAGATAGTATAAAATTTGCAAGTACTAATAATAATTTTAATGATCATCCCCATTAGAATAAGAATAGGAAACAACAAAATTAATAGTTAAATAATTCTAATTTTGACACCCGCAAAACTTCTTAGACCTCGAACTCTCAAAAGAAGCAAAATATAATTCTTTTTTTTTAAAAAAAAAAATTGAAGCGTCATGCCAAAAAATAAGGTCAGAAGTTTGAAGTTTGATTAGAGGAAAAAGATATTTCTCAATCTTTTGTGATTTTTAAATCTAACTTAACATATGTTTCCTTGAATTTGGTGGATTGATACATAAACTACTATTTATGTTTGTAACAATATACATATTTTTAGAAGTTAGAAGAACCTAAATGAGAATAAGGGAGTCATTTTGATGTGAAATGAAGTTAAGACCAAAGTAAAAGTCATTGGAGTCTATAAATTAAAAATATATATTAGATATATGTGTTATGCCCTAACATTTTAAATTACTTTAAAGGTCGGAGCGTCGGCAACTCGTAGTAGTAAACGAGCCAAGATCAACCTTGCACAGAAGAGTAACTAACTATTGATTTAGGTAATTACAAAAAACTTTACAAAATAAGGCTTATCGTGCCTTAACAAAATCAAAGTTGCGCACATACAAAATTAATACATAACAAAAGAATGTGATAAAGCATAAATCCTTCAAAGTCTATGAGCAATCCTCAAGAATGTTATCTTCGTCGTCCAAACCTACGGTGTCTAGGGGTGGGCAAGTATAATTATACTTAGTAGATAGAATTAAATTATACTAGCATGCTAAAACATAAAGCATAAATAAAGATACATAAAATATTCTCATAATATAACGTCGAATTAAATCAATATTATCGACTAACAAAATCCAACACATTTCTTAGATAAAAAATAGACAAAAATAGTTTTTCACAGAATCTGATAAATTTGAATAATTCGTTCGTAGCCAGAATCCGATAATTAAATCCAAATCAAATAAATTGTCGTTCATAGAATGTCGCTGATACCCGAACGACATACACCCATGCTCATGGGGCAACAGGAACAAAATAAAGAGGATCTTCCCACAATATCCAATTTCATGGGTGCACCATATGCCATAATCGGCGGTACCTAGGCGTCATATATGGGTACTGGTATATATGTGCAAAGTTGCACGTGTGTTGGTGTGTATATGTGTTATTGTGTGCCATCGGATAAGATCTAAGGGGGCATGTTTATCAAGGGAAGGGCAGCAATTTTAAATTTTCTTGTCCCACAAATAAAATGTAAGTCATGTAAATGATATGAAAAATAATTTCATGATGACCATTTACCATGACGGTTGGACATTTGAAGGGGGAATGAGGGTTAATAAGCAGAAGCGTCGTAATCAGGATAAGATGCATTAAGAAAAGTGAGAGAGTATAAATATTGTAACTGTTAATAAGAACTATAATGATCATCCCCATTGGAATAAGAATAGAAAACAACAAAATCAAGAGTTAAATGATTCTAATTTTGACACTCGTAAAACTTCTTAGACCTCAAACTCTCAAAAGAAGCAAAATATAATTTCTTTTTTTTTAAAAAAAAATGAAGTGTCATGCCAAAAACCAAGGTCAGAAGTTTAAAGTTTGGTTAGAGAAAAAAAATATTTCTCAATCTTTTACGATTTTTAAATCTAATTTAACAGATGTTCCCTCAAACTTGGTGGATTGATACAGAAACTAATATTTATGTTTGTAACAACATACATATTTTTATAAGTTATAGAAACTTAAATGAGAATAAAGGAGTCATTTTGATGGGAAATGAAGTTAAGACCAAAGTAAAAGTCATTGGAGTCTATAAATTAAAACTATAAATTAGATGTGTTTGAAACCTTCTTGATACAGTTTTTGTACCCTCAATTTCTACATTTGATGTTTATGGCTACTATATTAACTTTGTAAATAAAAGTTTTACTTCATATCTTAACCCCTTTATGATAGGAAATGATTTTCTTAGTAATGGTATTTACCAACTAAATTTATATGACTCCTCTAAGTTATTGTCTTTGCATATTGGTGAAGTTGTTAGCTTTAAATGTAGACTCCAAAATAAGAACTTATCCATTTGGTGGCATAAACATTTGGGTCATATACTGAAGGATGGAATGGAGTAGTTAAGAAATGATAAAATTTTGTGCAACCTTGATTTCTCATACTTCAGCACTTGCATTGGGTGTATTAAGGAGAAAATGACTAACACCCGAAAGAAAACTGTCATAGAAGCTCAAGTTTACTAGAATTGATTCATATTAATAGATATATGTGGTCCATTTAATGTGCCTACTTTTTGAGGAAAAATATATTTTACCACCTTCATTGATGACTTCTCTCAATATGATTATATGTTTCTTCTTCAATAAAAATTCTAAAATATCTAATGCTTTTAAGATTTATAAGGCTAAAGATGAAAATCAACTTAATCGAAATATCAAAGTTGTCAAATCTGATAGTTAGGGAGTATTATAGAAGGTTTGATAAAATATGAAAAAAATCAGGGTCATTTGCTCTTTTCATATAGGAATGTAGAATTGTTGCTCTGTAAAGCATTCCTAGAACCCTGAACAAAATAGAGTTCTTGAAAGGCACAACAGGACTCTTATGAATATTATGTGTAGTATGATTGTAAATTATTTCTTACCAAAATCTTTATGAGGAGAAGCATTAAATACAATTGCCTATATTTTAAACCTAGTGTCTTCTAAATCAATGTCAAAGACCCTTTTTGAATTATTGCATAGTAAGAATCTAAGTTTGAGGCATTTGCATATTTGGGGTTGTGCATATGAAGCTAGGCCTTATAACCCTTAGATAAAGAAGCTTGTTTCCATAACTATAGGTTGCTTCTTCATTTGATACCCTGAGAAATTCAAAGGTTACCATTTTTATTTCCTAAGTCACTTTGCCCGAATCATTGAGACTAGAAGTACTAAGTTTTTGGAGGATAACACCATTAGTTCAAGTAGTTCTCATAGAGTGGATATCTTAAAAGAATCTCTTTCATTACCAGCATCTATACCTACCACTTTAGAACATCCTTAGTCATTAAGGGAGAACTATAATCAAGCAAAAGTTTATATAATACAACTAATTAATAATAAATTTCTAAAGAAATATGAAAGTCAAAGAAAATTGGCAATTTCATATGATTTTATGGTGTACTTGCTGGAGCAAGATTATGGTATTGGGATTGAGGATGATCTTTCTTCTCTTAGAGAGACCCTATCATCAAGATTATTCTTGATGAATTAAACTCGATGAAACAAAACCAAGTTTGGCAATTTGTAAAATTACATGAAGGTGTTTAACCCATTGGCTACAAATGTGTATTTAAGATAAATGTTATTCAGATGAAAAAATATAAACATATAAATTGCCTTGACAATAAGAAATCCACTTCAAGTTATGTCTTCATGATGTCTGGAGGGGATATTTTATGGAAGAGATCTAAACAAAAGCTTACAACATCTTCTACTATAAACGTAGAATTTATGGCTTGTTTTGAGGTCACTAAGGAGGCTATGTGGCTGTAAAACTTCATTTCTAGGGGTAGTTGTCTTGATTCATAAGCCATTGAAGATTCATTGTGATACCTCCACATATGTGCTCTTCTGTAAAAATAACAAGAGTTCAACAAGATCAAAGAACATAGACATCAAGTATTTTGCTATTAGAGAAAGAGTGTAAAGTCATCAAATCTATATTAAACACATTAACACTAACAAGATGTTAGCTAATCATTTGACAAAAAGCATATCCCTTAGAGTGTTTAAAGAACACTCATAGTATTGGTTTAAGAGCTTTTTTTTATGTTTAAGTTAGTGGGAGTGTTTATATATTTGTCTATAGACATTTTGTAATGATGATTTTGAATTAAGAACCACATTATATTTCATTCAGTTAAAGAAACTTACAGTTAATTGTGGTTATTTTGTTGTTCTTCATTCAGTTTTTGAAATAGCAATAAAGTCTAAAGTTTGGTCTGCTTGTAGCATTTATGTTCAATCCACACTAAATTCATTCAGAGGTCATGTTAGTAGGGTTGTCGATATAGTGACCATGCTAGTCTTAGCACTGCATAAATGAGTATTTTGACTGCCTTGATTCTTATTGGTAATTACTGTGGTATCAACTTATTCAGATTAACCTTATATGACTAAGAATGTTTTCAAAAATTGTAAGCTCATGTGATTCGCAAACTAAATTTTAAATTTTTTAAAATCTACATTATTTGTTTTCTTCAACCTTTGTGGGTCCAAGTGGGTGTATACATCATGACATGTCTGGATATGCGTGAACAAGTGGGAGAATATTGGTGTGTCCCTACATCTAGACCCCATTGAAAACCCAAAAGCCATAAAGAAAATAAAAAGTTATATTTTATATTAATTAAAATAAAATTTTAGAATTAACTTGGTCGGTTATGAAAAGGTGTGAGAGTCTATTTATTTGTGTCCATTTGATAGGAAGGGTCACTATGAGGCTGTATATATGCATAGTTCCTTTACTCATTTATCAATCTTAAGGTTCTCAATTTATTCTTAACAAAAAAAGTAAAGAAGAGTTGGTATTATTTATAATTTCTAGATTTTCTCTTATCTATATTCATGTCAAAGGAGCAAGGTACGCTTTCTTGTCTCTAAATTCATGTTATTGGCCTTATGGTTTATTGATAAATGATAATCATGTAAATTCATAGACATTTAAAAATGTAGACATATCCGATTGATATCACTAGGTGTGGACCAAGAGCATATAAATAAGAATGTTTTTCATAAGTTACATATATAGTTTTTCCCTTCGTAAAATTTTTGCAATTAAATTTCAGTAAAAATTCTAAGATTTGGTCTAATGATCATTAGATGGGCCCAAATGGCATGCTTGTGATTTTGTAATTTGTTTCCCTTTATAAACTTTTTGCAAAGAAACTTAAGTAAAACATCTAAGATTAGATCTAATCATCATTAGATGGGCCCAAATGGCACATGCTTGTGACCTTGTGATTTGAAAAATATGTTTATATTCCCTCGATGTAAGAGCCCCATGAAAAATATATGCAGCGTGGCAATGGGCAGTAACCGGGTTACTAGTGAATAGGAAGTTAGTTCTACCACTATGATATCTTCGTATATGCTCATGAAAATGTTAATTAACAGTAATCAGTTGACGTAAACATGAACAACTTTTGCGAAATATCACCATGGTTTGCAATTTTGGTTGGGCATCCTTTAGAGGTAATCTCTACAGTGGTAATAAGATAAAATTAGTACATCATGCATTACATGTATCCTTTATAGGTGGGGGATGCCTCTAGCCTTGCATACCATGGTATATAAGGGTATTAGCATAGTATATAAGACACACCATGGTACATAACTATGTAACATGCTCACTTGGTAGCTATAACTATATTAGGCCTCTATATATGCTAGGACCCTATGTATCATGGTCATAGGCTCTGGTCATGGAGCTTGGTTTGGAAAACTTTTCTTATAGGTAACCTCCGCAGTAGTGACAGAAAGAAATTGATACATCCTTCTCGCTATACATTTTCTTATTGGAGTTTCTTTCAACATAAAACAAAATTACTACTTGCATATAGATGATTCCATGTCTAATCATGTGTCAACTATGGTCTAATATATTAGAAATTGATATGTTATTCTTATGACACTTTAATTGACTTTGAAGGTAGGTAATATTGTCAAGGTTTTGTGTGGAGTGTTTTTGAGAAAATGGTGTGAGCAAAACATTGACTATTATAGACTTACAAATAAAATTTTAGTTTTCATTGGAAAACTCAAAAGAGTAAATGTAATTGTCGCGTTAATTATTACACGTCAAAACTCTACTTCATCATTTCAATACCATTGATGAGTTGGGCGGCCCCTTGAAATGATAAAGTAGACGTGTGAAAGTTAACGTGGCTCAAACATTTTGCAACTCAAAATCATAAGAAAGAAAAAGGGCACTCCTAATGTGATGACCAATAAAATCTCATCTCATAAAATTAACATATTCAAAATAAAATAATAATGTGTGTCATGGATCATTGTGCATAAAATTGATAATTAAAAATATAAAGTTTTATTTCCAAGTATCTCATGCCCTTGAACAACAATCAACATAAATAATTGTAGAGTTTTTACTACACCAAAACATAAATAAATCACTAAGAAAAATTTTCTTCATTCACTTCCATCTTTGCTAGTTTGCTAGTTGTATCCCCAGCAAAATTTGGGGGTAGGTGAGTATCTTTATACTCAATAGGTTATGCCAAATTATATAAGCATGTTAAACAAAAAATCTTTATAAAATAATCATAATCTTTTTAAAGAATCATTCAAAAAATAGATTAATCATAGAGTCGTGATACCTAACAACTTACTATTTCACTTATGGGTCTATGAAAGTAATAGTCTTCCCATGATACTCCACATTATGTGTGTGCTAGAACTAAGTTTAGCAGATATCTAGAATATAATGATACTTCCTTGTTTGTTAACTAAGGAATTACCCTAAGAGTGGAAGCACCCAAAGCATATCATAGCATAATTAAATCATTTCCGAGACAAAATTTCTTTCATGAAAACAAAGTTTTTACTATAGTAAGATATTTTAAAAGAACTGAATTTCCTTAGCAAAACATAGGTTTAGAATTTAAAACTCCCTACTTCAATCTTGGATGATGATTTTCTTACTTTAGAGCTCTCTAACTATAAAAAAAAACCGTCAACATCATTTAAGATGTTCAATTTATGTAAAAACACCTCCTGGACAACTTAAATTGGACTCAAAAATTGCTTAGAAACATAAAAATAAAGTTCTTGGAGTACATGATTAGAAAAATGGGGTAAAAACCTAAAAACTATTATTTCTCCCCTATTTCGAACCTTTTAAAGGCGTGATTCGCTTCAACTAGGCTAACTGCTTCAAACGGTGCCAAAGTGCATCATGCATGAGTGCGCGACATACCTGCCACCATGCATGCTGACATGCATCATTCACAATTTATTATTATTATTTTTATTTTTATTTTAAAATATTTTTTAAAAATATTATAATTTTTTATTCTCAAATTCAATTCGTGCGTTATTAGTATCATTGAATTTGTAATTATGATTCTTACCAAAAACTCTATATAGGTAGGTTATCTTCAAAGTGAATCACATCCCTATGATATGCTTCTTGAGATTATAACTTACCACCTCGATATTTTATTTAAATTTATTAAAAATAATATTATCTTTATTAAAAGTAAAAATTTATATTAAAAAATTTAGGGACGCGTTTCACTTAGGGTCTGTTAATTTGCCTTCCGGTTTGAGGTGAATAAGTTGTTGAAAAGCTGGCTTTTAGCCAGCTTATGTGCGTGTTTGTTTCAAACTAACTTGCCGGCTGATTCAACTGGCAAATTAGATAACGCGTTGTAACGTCGTCTGGGCAGTCAAATGATTTTGCCATCGATTTGTCTGAAAATCTCTCCCCACGTGCGATTGCGACCCCTGTGGCTATCTCCTCCCATGGTGATCACGACCCCCTCTTATCCCCCGCCTCCTCTCCCCTTATCTCCTATGATCCTCCATCCTCTTCCACCTTGCCTCCTCTTCTCAACGACGGGCACCGCCGATCGTGTTTCAGAACCGGAGAGGATCGACTGTCAGCCCCGAGTCTTCTCTTCTCCTTTCTTCCCTTTACATACTCGATGGCATACCTCTTCTTCAAAAACAAACTCCACAAGCTTGTAGACCATGTGCGGGTTAGGAAGGGACTTGGAGACTCCCCTTCTCCAAACTCGACTTCACCCCAGCACTACTATTCATGGGCATTTGGTGGTTTCTGGTGTGGAGTTCTATCCATTTTTGGGCAGTCATTTGTTCGAATTCTACTGTCAGTTCAGACTCATGAATGAAGCCCAGCCCGCCAACTGTTTGGAAGCATGCTTGAACAGAACCTCTTCAGCTGGACTTCGATGATGGGGCTGCATTGCAAATTGAGATATAATGGGGAGACAATACAGTTGTTCTATATGATAGTTGATGTAGGGGTCCAAGCGGATCATTTTTGTGTTTCCAAAGGATTTTAAAGCATGTTCTGAGATGAAGAACTACAAGGTGGGAAAGGTGTGTCTGATTGCATGATGGGTATTGGATTTGAAGGGAGTACATTAGTCCAAAAATCACTTCTTGATATGTTAATAAATTGAGGGGAGGTGGATGTTGCGAGCAAGTTATTTAGCAGATTAGAGGACAGGATGTCGTGTTGTGGAACATGATGGTTTCGCCATATGTGTCAAAGAGGGATTTTAAACGAGCTCTCAAGTACTTTGAAGATACGGAGATTGCTGGGGTTAAGCCAGTTTGGGTACAAGGAATTTAATCATTGCAGGTTCTTCCCAGAACTGGCAATTTCAGAAGGCTTTCCAGTGTTCAAACAAATGCAAAATGCAGGAGATTTCGAGCCGATTGTGCATGGAATGTGGCGTCATGGTCTGCTCTGATAGTTGGCACAAAGCAGAATGGATGCAATGGACTTGGCCTGCTAATTATCACATAGCTTTTCAGATTATAAGGAATGAGTGGACTGTGTTTAGTCTAATCAATTCTCATAAGAGTTGCATTATTATGAATCGGGGCTCACGCTGAATGAGTGCATTTTGTTTTGTCCAATTATAGGATGAACTCGGGGCTCAGCCAGTTAACTAAAACTTTGATCTTTTTGTGAACATTATGTAGGGGTGCTCGTGAGTCGAGCTTGAGTTGAATTCGGGATTAACTAGGCTTAAATTTATAGTTTTGAGTATTTGACTCGAGCGTGGCTTAAATTCGATTGAGCTATCAATTATCCAACACGAGTTCGGTTTAAGAAGAAAATAAAAAACTTAATTTGTGTTCGAGTTTGAATTAATATATAATGACCGCATAACCTAGTTCAAATTTGACTCTCTTGTGACGTTACCAAAAAGAACAATCTTCTTGACAGTTTCACTTATAATATTTTTTATGTTAAATATTTTATTAAATAAGTATGATGTTTTTATAATTTTAATATTTTTTTATCAAATATAAATTTATCACTTTGTCATTAAAATTATATATTTAGCCCATAATATTTTACATAATGTTTATATTTTTAAATATATAAAAATGAGTGTAAAAACTTTCCCATTCTTAAAAAAATAGTAATTTTTATTAAATAATAAAACCTACTTGTAAGAGAAAAAATAATCTTATGATATTTTTTTATGTACCGAACTATTTAAATTGAAAAAAAATAAAATTATTAATATAAAATAAATTTTTTTTACCAAATGAAACTATTAATTTAAGACGAAAATAGTATATATTATTTTGGTAAAAACTATTCACAAGATGCCATTTTTTTACCTAATAAAAAAGGAAAGAAAAGAACTTCTATAGGCAAAATCAACTCTTGGGTTAGTTGGGTATTATTAAGCATGGTAGCTTGAGAAAAGCATTTCTCTCTTATGTTTTTTACATAATTCCTCCTAAATGTATGGCAAAATTATAGGAGTAAATGGCAAGGAAATACAATATTGCATGCCACCTTCATTCTCACATCTTTTCAGGTAATCAAAGACTAAACCCGGTTGGTGCTGCAGGAAGGCTACCTCGTTTACCCAGACCCATCTGCTACCCCAATCCGTCTGAAGGACCTTCACAGCCACTTCATCTTCCACGACGGCCGCCTTGTCCAACGGCCGACGCCCTTCAATGCTGTCGCCACCTACATATGGATGCTGATCGGCCTGCTCCTTGCTGCTATCCGCACATTGGTAAACCTTGTCATAAATAATGCCAACATCCGCCGGCATTTCCTTTACCTCCTAGGCATAAAACTAGTTGTCCGCGGAAAGCCGCCGCCGCCACCGCCGGTGGCTGGCACTGATGGTCACCTCTTTGTGTGCAACCACCGAACCAGTCTGGACCCCGTTATTATCTCCATGGCACTCCGGCGCAATGTGACATATCTAACGTACAGTGCCAAAGGCCCAGGAAAGTTTATTGGGGCCATAAGGTCAGTTCCGCTCACATGTGACATAAAGGTGGACAAAGCCAATGTGTCCGCCCTCCTCAAGGATGGAGATTTGGTGATCTTCCCTGAAGAGACTACATGCCGAGAGAGTCTTTTATTACGGTTCAGTCCATTGTTTGCTGAACTAAGTGACAGGATCGTGCCTGTGGCTGTTGAGGCCAAGCTGAACATGTTCCATGCATCTAGTGTTAGAGGCTGGAAATCCATGGATCCCTTCTTCTTCTTCCTGAACCCTAGGCCCAAATATGAGGTCACTTTCCTTGACCCTTTGACGCCGGAGCAGACGTGCAATGGCGGGAAGACAGCGGTGGATCTCGCCGACCATGTGCAAAGGTTGGTGGGTGCAACCCTGGGGTTTGAGTGCACTTCATTAACAAAGAGGGACAAGTACACGGCTCTAGGTGGCTGGGAGGAGTTGGCCAAAACCAAGAAGCAAGAATGACGACGGTTTACAACAAGACAGGATTATTTAAATGGTATACAAACTTTGGTCAGTCTCTCATCCCATAACACTTTTTACAAAAAGAAGATGCTCGAATACTACTGAAAAACAGAAGCCGATGAAAGAAGGATTGATTTTTCTTTTGACAAAAAAAATGTTTTTCTACGGCTAAGTTTCTTTCTGGCGACTTGCAGTTTTAGAGCGTGTTTCCTATATGTTGTTCTGTTTCTACCCTTATTTATGTACCACAGATAACTCAGTTAAATAAATTTGAGCAGTAAGAAATATGTTATCTACGCTTTAATGTTTGGAAAAGTGATAATGTTAAGGTTTTACCATTGTTTTAGAACTTCATTTTAGGTCCATAACTCCACGACTTGGCTTGACTATTTAGCTTTTCGTTGTGTACTTCATGCTGAAATGTGAATCAAAATTAACAGGCCTCTATGATTGACTCACATATACTAAACATTCATGAAGCTTTATTACTTAAATAACTCCATGTTGTCTTAAACACTTTCATTTTATCATACTAGAGAAGTGCATCTGTAGAATGCACGTGCTGCACTAGATATAGAGATTTAGAGATCTAATTATCATATGCAAATTAAGCTTAAGTTTAACAATTATGCACCGTCCATAAATATGAGTCCATAAATAATACTTCAAGTATGTTAGAGGTAATTTAGAATTTTTATGACAAAAATATATGCCCCTCATTTAATTTATTAATATAGATAAAATCCATGAGGAGTCCTAGTTTTGTAATGCTTGTAACCTAGCACGCTAATATTCTCATAGAACTGGTAGATAAAAGTATTTTTTTTTGTTGGCGTTAAGTGTTGATAAATTTGAGAGATTTTTTAAATGCTTTAGTAGAAAAGATCCCATATTTTTAAGAGTTTTCTATATGCTAAGTTTTTTTAAGATGTAGTAGCCAAAGTTTTCTTGTTTTTTTCTCTTTTTTCTTCTTTACTTTTTTATATTTAATAAACTTTATTTGTAGTTGATTTCATCAGTTGTTTTATTAATTTTTCAAGTTTAGATATAAATATTATTTTAAAATTATAAATTCCATTTAATTCTTTAGAAAATTATATAAATAATATTAAAAAGTAAAATATTTACTGTAATATTAGAGAGATAAAAACAATTACCAAAATAGTGCTCCTTTTTGCCATGTAGGCGTGCGTTGACGCTTGCGTAGCTTTTTTTTTTAAATTTTTTTGGGTGATTTCATCCTTTTAAAGATGAAATTACCATAAAAGGTGATTTTGTCATTTGAAAGGATGAAATCACCATTAAATAGTGATTTGTTTTTTGATTTTATCCTTGCAAAGGACAAAATCACCAATTTATTTTTTTAAAAAGCCATGTGGGTTGTCACGACCTTGCTCGATGGACAGGTTACTGTGCGGCACTTGCGAACCTTTCCACCTAGCAAGTAAGCCTTTTGAGTGTAATAAGGGTTCTCTCTTTGTAAGGCGTTGCGCAGATCACATGTGAAGGACCTTGTAAAGTAAGAGGTAGGGGGAACGAGAGTGACACATTGTAAAGATATAAATGAGCACAAACATAAATATGGATTGCATTAACTATCAACGCGTTTACAAAGCAATGGGTGCAAAACACATGAGCCAACCACACAAACACTACCCTCCCCCTATATAGCATAAGGGATTTTTCAGATATTGCTAGAGTAACAGCCAAAGTGGCTCTATGAGCATGGTTATATAAAAATAAAAAAAATTACATAAAAACATAAAGAAAGACATTAAAAGATGTTTACAAGGTATTTATGAAGATGTTTGGACCAAATTCGTGATATGGCACCGACGCCTAGTTGGTGCATGCGTGGCAAAAAGCAACACCATTTTAGTAATCATCTCTCCGCTATTTTTGTAATTATTTTATTTTTTAATATTTTTTTATATAATTTTCCCTAATTCTTTTACATTAATATGTACATTTTTATTAATTAAGGTTTTTAGCCCCCTAGATTTGAAATTTTGGTTCTGTCCTGGGCTGTTGGTGCTATTGCTAGAACTAGAGAATAAAAATGAAAATAGAGGGGGGATATATGGGGTAATAAGGAGAGAATGAGGGGAAAACAGATGAAAAGAAGAGAGTGTGAAGAAAAGATAAGGAATAATAAAAAAAAGAGAAGCTAGACATTGTTGGGGAAATATTAGCCTTGGGCTTATTGGCATATTGATTTTTTATCAATAATAAAAAATTGTATTAGCTCCAAAAGATGGAACAAAGAGACAACACTAAAGAATACAAGCCCTCTCACAAACCCCAAGATGGGGACATCCTAAAACCAAATTAAGAGGCTAGAAAAACAAAAGAAAAAAAAACAAGATAAGGAAAATATTGGAACTTGTTTCGTCTGCGGCCACCCTTTTTATTACTCTTTTCCCCCGTCTTATTTGAAGATTCATCAATGAAAGTGCTAAAGAGTGACGTAATAAGCATCCTCAAGATTTGTATCCGGTGCATCCTCTAAGCAAATGATGTCTTGTAAATCTAACAATGAGCTGAATAAATTAGTTGAGTGTGTTGTGTTGACTTTAAATAAATCCTCCTCCAAACTCTAATAAGTTCCTAGAGGAGAAGCATGGGGATCTCCTTGGTTCGGTCAAGCAAAGGGCCTTGTTTGTTTAACTTGTGGACAAGGTTGGCCTAGATCAACCACTTTAAGAGGCTAGAAAAACAAAAGGAAAAAAAAACAAGAAAAGGAAAATATTGGAACTTGTTTCGTTTGCGGCCACCCTTTTTATTACTCTTTTTCCCCATCTTATTTGAAGATTTATCAATGAAAGTGCTAAAGAGTGATGTAATAAGCATCCTCAAGATTTGTATGTGGTGCATCCTCTAAGCAAATGTCTTGTAAATCTAACAATGAGCTGAATGAATTAGTTGAGTGTGTTGTGTTGACTTTAAATAAATCCTCCTCCAAACTCTAATAAGTTCCTAGAGGAGAAGCATCAAGCATGAGGATCTCCTTGGTTCGGTCAAGCAAAGCGTCTTGTTTGTTTAACTTGTGGTCAAGGTTGGCCTAGATCAACCACTTTAAGAGGCTAGAAAAAAAAAAAAAGGAAAAAAAACAAGAAAAGGAAAATATTGGAACTTGTTTTGTCTGCAGCCACCCTTTTTATTACTCTTTTTACCCATCTTATTTGAAGATTTATCAATGAAAGTGTTAAAGAGTGACATAATAAGCATCCTCAAGATTTGTATCCAGTGCATCCTCTAAGCAAATGATGTCTTGTAAATCTAACAATGAGCTGAATGAATTAGTTGAGTGTGTTGTGTTGACTTTAAATAAATCCTCCTCCAAACTCTAATAAGTTCCTAGAGGAGAAGCATCAAGCATGAGGATCTCCTTGGTTCGGTCAAGCAAAGGGTCTTGTTTGTTTAACTTGTGGACAAGGTTGGCCTAGATCAACCACTTTAAGAGGCTAGAAAAACAAAAGGAAAAAAATAAGAAAAGGAAAATATTGGAACTTGTTTCGTCTGCGGCCACCCTTTTTATTACCCTTTTTACCCATCTTATTTGAAGATTTATCAATGAAAGTGCTAAAGAGTGACGTATTAAGCATCCTCAAGATTTGTATCACGTGCATCCTCTAAGCAAATGATGTCTTGTAAATCTAACAATGAGCTGAATGAATTAGTTGAGTGTGTCGTGTTGACTTTAAATAAATCCTCCTCCAAACTCTACTAAGTTCCTAGAAGAGAAGCATGAGGATCTCCTTGGTTTGGTCAAGCAAAGGGCCTTTTTTGTTTAACTTGTGGACAAGGTTGGCCTAGATTAACCACTAGGTTTATCCCGTTTGATTGTTGGGTTGAGGAACACATCACTAAGAGCTGATTGGTAGTAGCAAGATTTGGGTCAACAACCTCAATAATAAGGCATTGATTGACGTTGGATATGTGTGAAGATTTGGAGGCTTATTTGGTGGGTAGGGTTGGTCATCGGCCAAATAGTCGGCAAACAAGGCTTGTCCATGTTTATGTCTGCTAATAATTTGTTCATCGACATTTTGTCCATGGACAAATCCTTTTTTTCGGCGGACACAGCCATTGTCCATGGACATAGCTTCTTAGGCAATTGGATGAGGGTTGCAGTGGTTGGAGAGAATGAGAGGGGTGTTAACAACTTTAATTAAGTAGGGCAACTGGGGTGAGGATCTCTAAATTAAGTAATTTAGCATATAATAATAATTTTAAAACTTATATATGTCATGTTCTTCATTTATAGTATTACTATTAGATAAATTAGTTCATTTTGAAAAGCCAAATAAAGCTATTAATGTGGGACAAAAGAAATATTTAATAACTAACTTTCAAGAAGAACTCGAATATAATATTAACATGATTGTATTTAAATTGTTAAAGATTTAAGTATAAGAAAATGATGTTTAAGAATAATTAGAGGAGAAATAAAAATTGTCCTTCATATAAGAATGCACATTGTATTTAAAAGTTAGCCAAACCTTAGACAAACGGCTGGATGAGGTCTTCGTCGATGTCCATGCCCAAAAATTGGTGGACAAAAAAATTCAACTGGACATGGCCACAGACACCTGTGACACGGCCCAAACATTGGACAATGGATGTCCATGATCGGCTAGCCCTATTGGTGGGGGTGATTTATTTGGTGACTGATATTGTGGAACAACATTGGTAGGACTTGCTAAAATTATAGTGGCGAATATGGTATGAGATTAATCTTCCAAATTTGTAACATGATCATGTCTTTGTGGGCCTTGCAAGGAACCAATGAGGTGGTGTTGGTGTCTAACATGGAAGCCACATCAATCATCTCGTCTCCAATGCTTGAAGGTTCAACCATGGCGGCTCCATGCTCCTGGGAGAAGGTGTAGTATTTTGACATTGAGTTTGTTGAGTGACTAGCCTCCAAACTTCAATGGATGGGCATTCACTTGCTAAGTGGCCAAAGGAATTGCATTTCGTACAAGAAACTGGCTTCCACTCATACATGACCTTTTAGGGAAAGGAAGTGTCGTCATCTAGATCAATATCTATGTGATCCTAATACTTAAAACCATGCTTAATCTCAATGCATATTGGGGCATACATAAGTCTTTCACAAGATGCAGTCAATTGATCACAGTGTAGGGGAATACCATGCTACTAACTCTTGGTAGACCAATATTGCAGCGAGAGATGAGGGAAATGAACCCATACTGGAATGGACTTTATGATTTCTTGCATAGGCTTGAATCTCGTAATCCATTTGTTAAGGATAAGCATGTGACCACAACAAACCCAATAAATTTTGTTGGGTGTTGTAGATTTTGATTGATTATAAGAATATTGTTTTTCAAATTTTGATTTCAAACAACATTTGAAAATTAGAAACAAGCATAAGATTGTGGCTATCCAATGACACTTTGGTGATGTTGGTTTGTGATAAATATGCGTGACAAACACAAACTGAGAATAATTAAGTACCTCTAAACCACAATTGAGTTATAAGATGAATTTTTCCTTTAAGAAACAAAATAAACTCAAATTTATTCTAATTCAATGTGCACAATTCTTATGTATTCTAACAAAAGTTTGTAATCAAATCATTAAATAAACATGCAAGAATTTTTATGTGAAAACCCAACTAGGGAAAAACCATTGGGCACACTATTCAGGTCAGCTATGCACTATGTAAAAACTAAATATTACATAATTATTGATTACAAAGAAGAAAAACTTTTTTTTCTTCTTCAAACGGCTAGTTCTCTACACCACTCTAATTTTGAATCAACTGCTCATTGGTTGTTTAACAACAATAGCTTGATCTTCTCCTCATCTTTGTGCTCTTTGATCAATCTAGATCTTTCATCTCCTCATTTGGAATAAATCTTTTTTCTCCTTGATCTTTTTTACAATGATCTTCGTTAAAACACATGACACATATATTTTTGTGCACTCATCTCACCTCTAATCACTCTTTTGATTAAGGTAGACGAAATCTCAACTGAGAAGGCTAATTTTCTCTAAAAACTAATAAAACAACTCTACACAAGTTCTCTAAGTTTTCTCTCTTACTCTCCTCACAATCCTAGCTATTTTTATAAACTCTTTAAGTCTCAAAAGGAATATATCTTCAACTTGGAATCTAAATCAAACCGAAAAAGTATGATTTAGGTAATTTTGCAATACATCGATTGCTTGATTCCCCGCTTCATTCTATCAATTTCACACATTGATCGATTGGCTTAACCAAGCAATTGATCGATTTCATTTCGGTTAAATTTTCAACATAGGCTTCCAACCTAATGTTCGATCGGTTAATCGAAATGATTGATCAATCAATATTTTTTCCCAAGAACCTTGCTACATTTAAGACCAATCAATCAGTACCACACAACGATTGATCCCTTTGAACATAAATTGAATTTTTCATTCAAAATGTCTCCATCTCTCACAATTCTTTTACATAAGGTCTCTTTTACCCTAAAGTGTGTGAATGTGATGTGTTCGCGTGTTTTTACCTATTGAAATACGAATTTAAATCTTTCTTCAACTCCATCTTTAGAACTTGATCTTCTAACTTAAAATGGCTCAAAATTACACACATTCATGATATAGTTTTGATCATGAAAATAATCCAATACATGACAAAATGACACTTATTTCCTACAAGTGATTTCACAATCTTAGGTGTAGTATATCTTTTATCGAAGGAAGATTATGCAAATTGGAATTGGTTCTTAAGTCAATTGAGGGAGAATATACTTATGGATATGACAAATGTCGCAATCATCTCAAATCAACATAAGGTGCTTCAAAAGGTCATGCCTAAAATTCCCCCCTTCCCCCTGCCATTCTTCCACCATTGATATTGCATATGTCACATAAAGGCAAATTTTAAGGAGTTTAAAAATAATACACTAATAAACTTGATTGGGGCAACTTCATGAGTACTAATAGTTGAATAATTTGATGTTAAAATAGACTTCATTGGTAAGGAAAGTCAAAGGGCAAAATAACTCCTCTCAGGAGAAGGATTACACCATGAATAGTGGTCTCTTGCTCACAATGGTTTTAGAAGATTTGGCATGATGAATACAAATATGGTGAAAAGTTTAATTAGTGTATTGAGGGGGGCATAGGGACTACCCATGCAGGCTTTAGTATGAGCTATTTTTTACCTAGTAGTAAAATTCTTTGTAAACAATCTTGCGCTTCAGATGCCATGGTCACCCCGTATACTGCCAGAGTGGAAGGGATGATAAGGGAACAAACAAATAATATTGGGGAGTATATAGTTCACAGGATCAACCGAACCGCTTACAAAGTGATGACCATGCATGGAAGGAAGCTTGTGGTGAATGTGGTTCATCGAACTTGTACATGTAATTAGCCTCCAGTCTACCAATATCCTTGCTCTCATCTTCTTGTAGTGTGGGTAAAGTGGCTGCAGCCTATAGAGGCAGGAGTATGTTACACATCGACCACTTATATAAATGTGTACTCCGCACAATTCTACTCTTCTCGTGGTCGGGAGTTTTGGGAAAGAGATGTTATTACCCGCAAAGGCAACAAGACATCCCAGTCGCCCACGATTTATCTGCATTAGGAATACAATGGACTTTGTGACCATGGAGAGAGATTGGTAAACATACAAATAGATTGCGTGTCTTTTTATTTACTCTCTATTTTAGATATGACTATATGTTCCTGAAGTTATTATTTCCTTGAAGATCATATGCATCATATGGTGCCTTTTTATGGGTCAGGCCCCATTGATGAGTTAGTACTTGTGCAGCAGGAGTTAGATAGGTTAGCTTCTATTTGCATGCACTCATCTATAGTACATGCATTTGATTTAAGTTTTATAACTATATGTTCTGTTGGGTTATAATATTTTAACTTATTTTAGAACCCCCGGTGCCATGAGTGCACGAAGCATTTTAGATACCTTTGACAATGGTCTATAGATGAGCGTATTCTGTCATATATTGAGCGGGCTCGATTTGGACACTTTATCCATTTACAGTATGCTCAACTTGATAGACCTTAGCTTACAACTCTCGTCGAGAGATGGAAGAGGGAGACACAAACATTTCACTTACCTTATGGGGAGATGTTTATCACCCTTATGGATATGGTAGTTTTTCTTGGACTTTGCATCGATGGACTTGCAGTGACAGGCACGACAGGAGGAGGAGTTTTAGATTTAGTAGTCAGACTCCTTGGCAGAGCACCTCCTCCTTTAGTGATATGTGGTAGCAAAGTGAGCCTCAGTTGGCTATTGGGTGAGTTTTGTGCACTTCCAGCAGATGCCACCAAGATAGTCATTGAGCAGCATGCATGCGCATATTTGCTTCATCTACTTGGGCCTACTATATTTACAAATAACATCAGTAGCCACGTGCATGTTGCGTACCTCACCCTCCTTGCGGATTTCGACAGGTGGGCACCTATGCATGGGGTAGTGCTACCCTTGCATACTTATACCGAGAGTTAGGGAAAACATGTTAGGCTTTGACCTCGGGGATTGCATGCAGCCTGACCCTTCTTTAGGTAAATGAGTTTGTTGAAGTTAGTATTTCTACACGTACAATTACTTCACAATTTTAATAATTCTTTTATGATATTTTGTGACACAACTATGGTCATGGGAGTGTAACGTCTGAGAATTTTCTAAATTTTTAAAGTCAACTAGGGTGTTACCCTTGACCTTATCATGAGAATAACTTGATCATTAGTTGAAACTGGTAGTTGATACCTACATGGATGGAAAGTAGACAGAAGGAGCTTCAAAACGCCACTAAGAACGTGCAAATCGGAGTTTAGATGAGGGGAATATGATTGTTTGAAGTTGAATATAGCATGTAGGGCCCTTTTACTCGAATTGGATGCTTATTTTGGCCATTTAAGTCACTTTACAGGCCTAATTATTTATGGTGACAGAAATTAATAGAAAAATAGGCCCAAGTAGCTAATTTAGCCCAACTCCCAAGGTGATTGGGAACCCTTATTCCTATGCCTATAAAAGGGGCTAATTAGGGCTTTTTGATGGGGGGTCTTCTTATCTTTCTAAGGGGGATCATAGCTTTTGGCGGTGGAGAGAAGAGAAGATGTCACCAGATAAGTTTTTTGGTGAAGGCCGCTGACAATGGAGGCAACAAGGAGTATGAGCAAAGATCAGAGCTTTGATGAGGTAGGATCACTTATTGAAGTTTTCATGTTATAGTTATTTGATATCCACTTAATTTTAATAGAAGATTATGATAAAATAAATTCTTGAATGGGGCAACAGTAGCCACACCCGACTGGGTATGGCCGCAGTTTTAGGCATCTAGAGGAGAATAGGGAAGGGCTGCCAGCCCAGGCGGAACTCCGGAAAACCACCACTGGAGGCAAACTATAGACTTTCTGAATAGCCGTTAGTGGTGGATCGATTGAACGTTTTCTCACCGGCCGTAGTGGCCAAGGGCTCTGTCCACCAGAGGTGGATCTGCACTCGCAGATCAGGCCAGATTAGAGCATGGAAGGCAGTATTGATACGGATGACAGTATCGATGACTATGGACACCGGTATGCATCGATGGTACACTTGGTACGCACTGAAACAGTCTTAAACACTTTGATACACATAAAAAAAATATTATAACTAATAATATATCATTATAATACTTTTAGAGTATACTAAGACACTAAAATATATGATTGAATATAGAGCCACAATCAATGAGTAATAACACCATAAGAAAAATTAAATCAGTTCAAATTACAATATGCATAACAGTAGAACATAATAGAATATTATATAATCAATGTCTTATCAATTAAATATACTATAATGCCAACACAACTACAAATATTAAAACACTTAAAAGGTAGAATCCATAGACCATAATATTTTCATCCAAACCTACAAAAACAAATACTGGGAAAGAAAATATATAGAACTATGGTAATATAAAATTCTTAAAGCCTTTTGAAAATTAGTATACCTCTCAAATCCAAAAAGAGTTATGAGGATGCTCATAACCATTATTGCCATCATTTGCTGAGTCTTGATAATTTAATTGATTCACATGGTTGCAATATTGAGCCCAACTCATATAACTATGATAATGTTGAAGATATTGATCATTATAAAACTGATAAAGTTGATGACTCCATCCAAAGTGCACTGTCGAATAACTGTGAACCAATACTGGGTAGTTTGAAGTTTGAGACTGAGAATCATTTTGAGATCTAGAACTATAACTATTGTATGAAGACGATTGTGCATTATATCCATCATGTCCAAATCCAAATGTAAGTTGGTTCACCCGAACACTTATATTTTGAATCCCTTGTGCAATATTATCCCAAGGTGAAGGTTGGCTATAACTACTATCATGTTGAACTAAAGCAGTTTGGTCATATCGCTCATGGTGATGCCTTTGAAATTGACTTCCATGTCTGCCTCTATAAGAACTCAAATTCTGATGACCTACTGCCATGGTCTTTATCTTGGGTGGCATGATCAAAATATTGTTGTTCAGTAAAAATTATATGACTTGATGATCCACCCCCACCCCCATGACCACCACCATCCACTTCACGGTCACTACCATTTACTTGACCACCGCCATCATTAGTACTAGAAAAATTCAAATTTGATTCTATTGTTGTTCCTCTTGTAGGGGTCTTCATCATGTCATAAAAATTATCATCATCATCTTCCATTGCCCTTTTTATTGTACTAGAATAATTCTTCACCTATTCATGAACATCAATACCCATTTGTGCACCAATTAAGTGACTAGGTGCTCGTGGTGGCTCCCCTGCCTCATCCAAAATAGTTTCCCCAATTTCTGCTAACCATGAATTGAATGGGTCATCTTCTTCAAATATATGACTTAAATCAATTGGATCATAATAACCCTCTTCGAATATGTTCTCTTATTTTCATTTTTACTTCATTTGGGCATGTTGGACATGCTTGGGCATTACCACCTAAACTTGCTAAATGAAGCTTTAATCGTGTGACATGTCCCCCGGCTATGATACGTCCACACCAATTACATTGAGTCTTATGCCTACTTCCACCAACCCTTGAACCGTGATTCCACCCAATGTCAAGCTCTTTCTCCTTTGGTGTCATCTTGAAAACCCTAAGTACTAGCAGCCCTTCAAGTAAAAAACACTAATTAATATTCAATTAAACACCTATATTTACATGATAGAAAGAACATGCAATTTTTTTGTATTGTTATCATACTTAAGGTGCATAAAAGACTTAAAGAGATATATTTACACAATGATATTGAGTCTTGAGATGGGTTACCTACGTACTCTAGGATCTAAACTAATTTTTTAAAATAAAAAATTTGTTTGTCAAAAGGATCAAGCAGGTTGGCAGGGAGCACCTTAACAACAAACTGCAACTAGCTTTGGATTAGTTATACAACTTTTTAAATTACCTTAGCAGGATTGGACAGGGGAATTGTTAATTGATTTTTTTTCTAGTTCTGTAAAATCATTGAACAATTGAACACAAAAACTAAATTTGAAAGTAGCATCTTATAGAAGAAAATTCTTTCAGTTTTTCATCCTTGATTCATACACGCAAAAGATGACAACACATAATTGACTTAACCATGATCAGAGAAAGGAAATGACTAGAAAACACAAGTGGGAAAGAAAAACAAACAAACCACTTCCTCTTATAAAAAACCAAATATCATTGGTTCGTTAGCTTCATGAGGCACTGACGACGAGTCCAGCAGACAACAAAGAGGAGAGTAATAGATGAGGAGGCCAAGGGTGGTTTCCGGACAAATTGGAGCTGGGGAAGATGATGCCCGTGAGTGCCCACGTATAGGGAGGGCAGGGGCGGTTTCCTAATAGATCGGAGCTTGGGAAGATAGATCGGAGATGGGGAAGGAAGATAGGAGATGGGGAAGACAGATTGCCATGATCTTCCTCTGCAGATCACCTCGCCCTCTTGTAGATCGGCCGCTTGCATATCGCCATGTGTGAGAGAAGCCGAAACAAGAACATGGTAGGGGAGGTGAAGAGCCTTGTTCTTTGGTTCTTCCCTATTCAGGCATCGGGTTCACAGTGGATTGAGTCGAATCAAATCGATACAGGCAAAATGCAGTGTCCATGCCAATAAATTCTACGCCCACCATATCAGTGTTTGTACCGTATCGGTGTCGACTGATACGGGTATCTATCGGCTGATATGCACCCGTATTGGCTGATACAACGTTCCATGGATAAGAGGGAGGCCCTCTGGCGAGTCCAACGGGTCAAAATCAGACACCACTGTGGCTGCTGAAGAAAAGTATTAGAGCCTGGAACTCCGACATAGCCAACGGAGCTCTGTCGGCGGTTATGTTCAAAAGAATCAGAGAACGGAAAAAGGTGGAGAGAGGATCAAAGAAGCGAGGGGGTGTGATTTTCTGCCTAGCAATGGGACCGGGTTCACCATGGGCCGGTGATCCGGTTGAGCCGGCCATCGCTAGGCTGCGACTGCCTATTTCCACGCTGACCAGAGGCATAAAGCCTCTGGCTGTGCATGGAAAAACGGCAGTGCGAATCCCAGCCTGCGACAAGAAGGAGACTCCCGGACTTGCTGTTTGATGGCAGTCAGGTTGAGCCAGTCCTTCGCTCGGTCCCAGCGTTTGGCCACCACACCGGCCAGAGGCTTCTCGATGGCTGCAAAGAAGATGACCCACGTAGCCGGTTGTTGAGTTTGGTTTCAGGCCGGGTATAAGTGTCCAAAAAACTATAGAAAATTACTAATGTATCCAGAGAGGGGTTGGAGTATTCTGACCAAGTTTTAGACTAAGGAAAAATCCTAGCAACTATAAAATGACCCTTTTACCCCTTTTAGTTAAATTGTTGTGTGAAAACCACTTACCTGACTTCGAGGCTTCGGTTCAGGGGCCTATGAGTTGATTTAAAGATTGAGAAACTTTTTGGTAAGAGCTTAATGTGTACCCTAAGTATAGGTTGAACCACTTAGTGAGGAAAAATCTCGGTGAGTGGGTAATTGACCTTTTTTTTCCTGGGGTTAATTGTAAGCCATTATGCCGACCAAGGTTAGTTCAATGGGCACATGACCCCGGTAATCTCCAGGAAAATTACATCAAGCCTATGAAGTCAAGTAGTACCCTTGAGCCCAATTTTGGAGCAATTAGACGTCAGGAGGGCTTTGAACAAAATGACAGAAACAACCCTATGAGTAGATCACCCACATTCATGTGATTGGAAGCGCGAATCAAGTAGAGAGTGCAGCCTTGGGAGAGGGCAATGACTTAAAATCAATAAATGGGAAGTGAGATGACCAGAATAACGTAAGGTAGGGTACCATACCTCAGGAGGTAAAATTACCCCAATGCCCTTAGGGCAATATATTATGTTTTGCCAAAACATATAACCTAGATAACTAAGCATTAGGGTACCCTAGAATGACATTAAATGACTTTAAAAGGAAGGGGTGTGACAAGTGAGTGACATGAAGACCTTAACGTGTCACAGTGTCATGGGAAACAAGGGGGATAACCCTAATTCTCAGGGTTTAAGGTAGCGTATTACACATGTTTGCAATGCAGTGTAAAAAACCACTAGGGTATTATATACATAACTTGTGCAATGCGTTAGAGTTATTTACATTTATAGGCTTGAATTCGCCAAGCCCTAGCCCTGTGAATGAATGCAATGAGCCTTCATTTATTATTTATGCATTGGTGTAACTACATGCTATTTATGTTGATTATTCTGATGCATTGATTTATAATGGTAACTTAAGATTAATGAAGATTAATCAAGAGGTATTAGTTGTCGTTGGATTAGGGGGAGAACATCTAATCAAGATAAAGACTAAAATACTCTCAATAGAGTTTGGGACTAGTTCATGGAATGAATGGGGCCTCACATAGAATTTTACCTTAGTTAATGAACTGAGGGTAGTTATGGGAGTTTACCTGAGTCCCATGGAGGCTATTAGGGTTTGGGGATGTTCTTTGAGTCATAGCTCATTGGATTAGCTATTTGTTGGGCCGATTCATAATGTGAAGAGGACCCAAATAGTTGGGCGAATATTTGACTAGATGAAAATAATCTAGTTTAAGTTTCAAGTGTTTGAGGGAGTCAATAGTCATAAAGACCAGAGGCTTCTATGGATACATTAGTAATGTCTTAGAAGACATTTTCTCCCAAAGTTGGGATGATGGAGATTATGATACACTTTCTTCACTACCACGATAGTTTGGGTATTGACTAGAGAGGTCTCTACCATAGGTCTTCCGCAATGTTTGGTATTGGCCAGAGAGGTCTCTACCACAGGTTTCCTGCAGGTCTTCCTAGAACCATGTAGCGCGTACCAAAAGTGGAGTTATATGAGCATTATGGAAGGTTTGTGTTTCTCACCAATCTGTGTCCATGAGCACATTTGGGATCCTCTTCTCCAAATTCATGGTAGGCTATTGAGAACCCTGGGGATTTAGGTCAAGTTGCTGTTAAGCATTCTACTCCAATGTTGGAGTCTTTTATCTAGAGATCGTTGCTGTTAAGCATTCTACTCCAATGTTGGAGTCTTTTATCTAGAGATCATTGTTGTTAAGCATTCTGCTCCAATGTTGGAGTCTTTTATCTAGAGATTTCTTCGAGAGTCAAGTTATCTCTGAGTGAATACATATTGATAGTATGAATTATTGAATAAGGGTTGTGAGATAATTAATAACATTGTTTGATATTTCTTATTTAATTAGATAAGTGAAATGATTAAAGGACTTACATAAAATGTAAGTTGATTGAAAATACTTAAGCATTACATGTGTGATGATATGCTTCTTAGGATATTGTAGTTTTTAGGCAGAACTATGTCTGGATCCGATCTTGTTGGAAACATTGGAGATGTTGACAACTAACATCGGGTGATGTTGACCCAATCCGAAAAATATTAATTTACCTTTTTTCCCTTTAGAAGTTCTTCTCCTGAGGGCAGAGAGGTTTTGTTGTTGTTGTTTGGTTGTTTGGCTTGGTTGGTTGTAGGCTCTCTAGGCGACGACAAGGAAGACCAGGATTGATGAGTGTAGGATGCAGTTCCTCATTTCTGCAACTTCAGTACGTAAGTATATCTTTAGCGTGAGAGTCAACTTAGTCATTTATTTTCAGACGGATGATGGACTTGTACTTAGATGGATGACTATTCTTTGTGAATTTTTCAGACGTTGAATAATATCATATGATTTAATATTCATATTTATGAATCCTAGTTAT
Organism: Saururus chinensis; assembly: GCA_035235625.1. Taxonomy (NCBI): domain Eukaryota; kingdom Viridiplantae; phylum Streptophyta; class Magnoliopsida; order Piperales; family Saururaceae; genus Saururus; species Saururus chinensis. Next base: position 12,010,880 of record CP141141.1, read on the forward strand.
CATGACCTAGATATTTAATTGAATGGTTTATTTTGTATTCAAGAAAAAAAAATTCTCGTAACTTACTATTCGTGCTATTAAAAAAGCTTTTAAAAATTTAGGTCGTGGCATGGAGCATTTACATGTCGACTGACCAACTATTGAGATGGGACACATAGTAGAGGGTGCTCCATTAGGAGCTAGATATATATTTTTTACACCGTTATATTTTTAACATAGTTTTATGTGGATATGTTAAATTTATGTGTTAAATTTGACTCCTTAAAGTGGAATGTTTGGAGGAGAAAAACCAAAAATCCACAAAGAGCCTTGCGATTGTATTGAGGAGAGTTAGACCACCAATGCCCTTATTAGGTAATTGCATTTCATTATCACATTTAATATAATGAATATAAGCTATGCAAGGTTAATTAAAACGAATTATGCTTATAAATTGTGCAGGCCATTTGGCAGCCATACTCACCTCAGGCATTGGCCGAGTTTCCTGCTCTTTGTATAGAGGAAAGGGATGCGTGGTTATCTAGAACACCACCTATATGTTTTGAGATTGTAGAGATGCATGTGCCTCATATTTAACTTGGAGCAAGATATTCCTCCTCACATGGTAGAATTTATCCATTAGATCACTCTACGCATCATGCAATATACATTGCTCAATGGGATAATAGGAGAGCTACTATTATATGAGGCGAGATGGCTACAACATTGCGTGATGTTCATAGCCCGTATATGCGGTGGTTTTTGCCTATTAAACGAAGATATATTTTACCACGCGATGATTTAGAGGAGATGGCCTATCGGCCTATGGGTGCGTTAGAGGTAGCTTTGGTAAGTATATCTTAATTAATTATATCATATTAAATTTTTATTTCTCATTTATTCTTTATATAATTTTTATTTTATTTTTTGTAGCTTGGTTTAGCGTGATAGACATATACACCTTTGACTCACGCAGTTAACACCTATATTTCGGGTGAGGTCTTATTAGCATCATGTGAATCGATCATTAGGCATCATGAAGATGTCCTTTGTAGCTTTCCACTACTTTGGTCAATTAGGCAGCTCAAACACCACTAAGGTATGCTTTATATACAGATATTTCATCTTTATTTGCAGCACCTGGCTCTCCTCCTTTGTTTTCACGAGTTTCAGCTTCGCATGATCATCCACATTCATCATCTTCAGTTGCTCTAAATGTAGCCTATCCCCGGCCAGTTGACATATTGATTTTTCTTATAGAATATACTAGACGATAGTGGGCAGTTTGTGCGGATCCTATCCCATTATCTTCATAAGCATGTTTGGGTGAACCATCTATTATTTATGCGGATTAGGAAAATCAAGAGGAGCCAATAGAGCATTGTCAGAGTTGAGGTTATAGGGGTAGGAGGGGTAGAGCTAATTAGAGTTGTTAATACTTGTCTTGTAAATTGAATATTTTGAGGATATTGTATCTAATTTATATATTTTATAGGCTTTCTAATCACTTGATATGTACATATTCATGTGATCTATATATTGGTTGTGTGGATATTAGTGTGTTACAAATGATACTTATATAGGGGTTACTTCTAGGTTCGATGAATCTTAAAAATATTAATTTGATTTTATCATTTACAAGGGCAAAATTGATTTAAACCTCCAACTTCAACAAAAAAAAGGGCAAGAGAGGTGATTGCATCGTCATTAGGAAGGATGAAATCTCCTTTATGTAGAAAGATGAAATCTACCCAAAAGGGAGAATTCGTCCATTAGATTTTGTCCTTTAACCCACTTAAACCCTCCCCACTTAAACAGTTAGCCGAAGATAGGCTAAGTTAGGTAATTTTATCTTTGTAAATGACAAAATACCAATGAAATTAATTTAAAATAAATTTCATCATTTTAAAGGATAAATTATAAAAAAAATTTAATAAAAAAACCGCACTGGGCATCCACGTGGCCAAAATAAATACTATTTTAGTTATTAACTCTCTTTATTATTTTGATAAATATGTTTTAATATTAGTTATATAATTTACCTTAAAAAAATAGAGTCAGCTGTTAAAATACTATTTTGATAAATATTTTTTAAGAAAAATTATATAAATAATAATTAAAAAAAATATTTACCAAAATAAATTACTTTGGAAAATATTTTCTAAAGTAGTATTCTTTTTTGCTATGCGCCTGTGTGATTATTTTTTTAAACGACAAAATCGTCTTGAAACCAATTTCGCTGTTCTAAACGACGAAATCAACTTAAAAATTAAAAAAAAAGTCACACAGGCGCCAACTAGTTACGTGGCAAAAAGGAATACTACTTTGAGAAATATTTCCCAAAGTAGTTTATTTTGGTAAATATTATTTTTTAATTATTATTTATATAATTTCTCTTATTTTTTACTATATGATATTTTTGTTAAATATTTTTAAAATATCATTTGGTAAATATTTTTTAATTATTATTTATATAATTTCTCCTATTTTTTACTCTATGATATTTTTGTTAAATATTTTTAAAATATTATTTAATTATTTTTTCCTTATATATAGAAATTTGAAAGTTATATATATTAAATATTTAAAAAAAAACAGCGCCATCAATTTCTGTCCGTCTGTAGTTTCTACTGCAAAATCCGCTTTTTTTAAACAGTTGAGGCGTAGTCGATCGCAGCGTGGTGGCCTTGTGGGTGGAAACTGGGTTTCTTCGACGTAGAACTGTGGACCTTTTTCTGAGACGGAAAAACATATATATGTGGTTGTTCAGCAGAAGGGGCCCTTCTGGGTTCTCCGCTTGTTCTACAGCAGCAGACGTTACACAAGAAATTCATGGGACCGGTCTTACTGCCATTGTTACAGGTGGGTTGTATTCGTTATTTGAAAATTCTTTTGGAGGTTCATGGATGGCTTTCTGGTATGTGAAGGGATTGATGAAACAGGTTGATGAAATTTTGGGTCTTTGTAGTGGTAGTCATTTTTGTGGATGGTGGTATATTTTTAAATATTCGTTTGAGAAGTTGTTGATAGGCTCCGCTAAAATGTTAATCGGCCTGGAGATGTTCGGCATTGGAAGACATTCAATTGTGTTTGTGGTTGGTGGTTCAATTAGTTATTGGAGGCTAGTTGGCGTAGGTTCTTATGATAGCAATGGTCGGGCTTGAAGATGCTCTGCTTCTGCTACAACTGGCTAGCTTATATTTTTAAGTGGGTGTTGAATGGATATGTGTGTAGGAGTATGCGAGGGTCAATGTACGTGAGCAACCGACGATAGTATTAAGAAATATCCGATATGGGTTGGACATTTTAGGGTGTGCGTTGAAGGGAATTTGAGAAATAGGAAGATAATCTGTAAAAGAAAGTAAATAAAATAAATGTGACCAGGATTTTGGTGCTACTTCGCCTTACAATGAAATCTATTCAAGGATAGGGAGTAACTGTGAAACTAATTCTCCCTGTCTTGCTGAGAAATAAGCTTAAAAAAAGCCTTCCCATTTGCACACTTAATCCACCTTCAAATATAACTACGCTAAAAGGTACAAATAACTAATTCACATATGCTAAATGTTTTCAATTTTTCAGTTTTAATTAGGAGACACTTCCCATATGAGATATCTCAGCTAAATCGAAGGTTGTAAGAATAACCTGTTATTTCTGTTAATAAATCACACCTTAGAAAATGCCAACAAAGACATTCAATGAAGCAACCTACATGCATAGAGGACCATTTCTTTAAACTTTTTTTGTTTTGTTTGGTTCTCTCTGAGGCCAGCGACTAAATTGGTTCTACTTCTATTAATTATGAAGGAGTATCATTCTCTTGTTTATTCTTATTATATTTGGTTGTTTTAGTCTAAGATTATAGAGATCAAATTTACTATTTATAAAATTTAAAACTTATTACTATGTGATACACAGAAAAGAAAGAAATTCATTGTATGTGCCTTTTACTTATAGAAGTACTCAGGTGTTGCATGTTTCTGGGACTCAGTTTTGGCATTAGCATAGGAGCCTTAGTAATCTGCAATTAATGCTTTGGCAGTGTGTAGATCATATGGATACATATATGAAGAGAAATTTTGGTAAATGTTACGTGGATGTTTGATGTATTTTACAATGTGGACATTTACTATCTTGGATTTTTTTATCTTGTTTATAACGAGAATGTAATAGGCGCACAAATTATGACTTTGCTTTTAGTAAATTTATCATATCCAGTGTTCGTAATATCCTTTCTGTTTTCTGGTGATTATGCTTTTAATTGTGCTTCATGCACATGAGAGGTTTAACGATTTTTTATATATAACTATGTAGGACCAGAAGCTTTCTTTTACATATCATTTTGGAATGACTAAAAGTTTTCTATATTATTCTTTCTGGTGCCACGCCCTTATTTTCCCTTTTCACTGACAGGCCATAAATTTAAGGTTCTTATGATGGACTGTATAACTTACCTTATTTGAGGTGCTTTACTGGTGCCTTCTTTCTTTGTTTTCTGTGTGAAGAAATGGGTTATCTCTATCTGAAGCTTGGCCTAATCTCATGCGATTGTCAGCATTCAGGATTTTTATAAGCACATTGATTGGTTGTTGTGTGTAACAAATAATTTTGTGGTTTGCGATTTAGGCATTTTTGAAATAGGAAAATCTAAACAATTATAAATATACTTATGCTTGGGATGCCTTTTTTCTTAATTTTGTGTGGTTTACAGGGGCTTCCAGTGGCATTGGAGCTGAGACAGCACGTGTTCTTGCACTTTGTGGAGTTCATGTAATCATTGGAGTCAGGAACTTGGCTGCTGGTGTGAATGTGAGAGAGACAATAATTGAGGAAAAGCCAACAGCCAAAGTTGATGTAATGGAGTTAGATCTCAGCTCAATGGAATCGGTTAGGAAGTTTGCTTCAGATTTTAAATCCAAAAAACTTCCTTTGAACATTCTAATGTAAGCTATTCAACTTGGTAATAAGTACACATGAAATTTAGGATCTGCATACAGTCACAGTCATTAGCAGAACCTTAATAGAGTCTATCTGGTTGCCAATTCTTTTATTCTAGGCAATTATATTTAGTGTACCACCACTAGCCATCAAGGATATGGCTGAATCATTGACGTGATATGTTTACCTTTTGTAGATGATGCCCTTCACACGTGGGTGCCCAAATAATGCATATTTGTTCGAAAGAACTTTGTGGTTTATGTTGTTTGAGATGCTAATTTTCATGTTTCTTTTACAGCAATAATGCCGGAGTTATGGCAACCCCCTTCATGCTTTCTCAAGATGGTTTAGAGCTTCAGTTTGCAACAAATCATGTGGGTATGTTTTGAAGTCTTAACTCTTCCAAATGAGCAAATTGTCTCTTTCAAACTCTCAGAGGTCGAAAGATATAAAGGGATGAATTAAAAATATGGGTGTTATCAAAGAATAGATATAAAAAGGCATTAGATAGGGGCAATTTGAGGCTATTATGTGAGGGGCTTGGTTCATGGTGGTTGATGACTGTGGGTAAGGGTTGTAAAGTCGAAATTAGTAGAAGAATTAGGAGATGACTATATTATATTGCACCTGAATTCTCGACATTAACCTGTGTATTGAAGAAGGCATGATACATATCTTTGGGTTGGCGTCACAACAACAAATGAGAAAAGCTTGTTAAGATGGAAAAAAATAGCAAAAAGGTAGCAAACTTGTGTAGGATTCTTAATTTTGATAAATATGCTGCTAAGTAGAATGTTTAAGGTTGATTTTTGTGTTGGCTACTTTAATGAGAAAACAATGTCTTCTTGATGTGTGTGGATGCATCTTTAGGCAATAGTTAGGTGTGCTATAGGACTAGCTAAGGATTGAAGACTGTAATGATGATGCTTTTTAGTTGAAACTGTTTGATCATGCACATATTATGGATTGTGGAGTTGGAAGACTTTTATGTTCCACTCCCTAAACCATGCAAGCTTGTGATTGGCAATTCGAGTAGAGAACTGATGGAAGAAGGCCTTTACTAGGTGCTTAATTGGCTGGTTAAGGAGGAGATAGGGACTGGCCTGCATGAATAAGCTTGAAAATTTGTCAAAGCCACCAGATTTGCAATTATGCAAGACAAGTTGGTGCAACGTCAGTGTTTTATATATCCTGGCTTCCTCCAAGCAGCTAGTAAAGGGGGGACAACTTCAATTTACCTTATATGTGATCAATGGAAGTGGGGATGCAGGCTTGCCAATGGTGGCAGGAAATTTTTTCTTGGTCACAGCTGTAAGACTTGGTAGATATTTTGTATTAGATGAGGACAGGCAGAAGTGAGGATGAGCCAGAATCCCTTGAGATTTTGTTCATGTAATACTACGGGCTTTGCCTAAGGCTATGATGTAGTATGGTTTTAGGCTTTGCCTAAGGCTATGATGCAGTATGGTTTTAAGAGCCAATCTATATGCGTATATGTGGACAACTGGAGTACGAAAGCCTCTGTTAATGACCAGGAGACACAATATGTGGGGTGTGGCACCATACATACTTAAATTTGATATGGTGCTTGATGTAAAAAGGTAGGAAGCTTTTGGGCAGTGTCTCAAATGAGACTATGCTCAAAACTAGTTTCCTACAGTTCTCAATGAGTTTCTTGGAGAGTTGCATAGGGTTCATAACTGTTGTAAGAAGAAGTTCGTGCTACTATCTATCAGATTAGCTTGCAAGGAATGAAGGGGCCCATTTTGAATCCTTCTCGTTTTGGGGAAAGGAATGAGATGGGACAAACTATCCTTGATTTTTCAATAGCAAATGGTCTAGGCATTGGAAATACATACTTTAAGAAGAGGGAGGAGCATTCAAACCCTAAGGTCTGGACCTAATAAGAGCCAAATAAACTTTTTCTTAGTTAGAAGTGAGGATGGAAGGACTTGCAAGGATTGCAAAGTTGTTCTTGGTGAACCTTTAACACTACAACGTAGATTACTTATTTTAGATGTCTGCATGAAGGGATGGAGGAAGCAAAAAGGAATGATAAACTTGAGCCTAAGATCAAGTAGTAGAATTTGAAGAGTGAAATACTCAATATCTTTGTGGAGAGATTGAGGGTGGAAGGAAATTGGAAGTTGGATGAGGAACCAACAACAATATGGGGTATCATGGCTAATTGCATTAAAAATTGGGGAAAGAAATGCTTGGGGAAGTGAGGAGAAGGGAATCAAAGAAGCAAACATGGTGGAAATGTGACGAAGTTCAAAGAGTCGTTAAGGAAAAGATATGTTCCCTCAAGGGGTAACAAAAACGTAAAAGTTGGGAGAGTTAGTAGAGACATATTAAGGTTAGAAGAGAGGCTAAAAAAGTAGTGAGTGAAGCTAGATTTAAGGTGTTTGATGACTTGTACAATATGTTAAGATTGAAAGAGGGGAAGAGGGAAATATATAAGATAGCTTAGTTAAGAGGAGAGAGAAGTAGGGACTTGGATTAAGTTAGGTGCATTAAGAGTGAAGATTAAAGGGTTTTAGTAAATATGAGGAAATTAAGGAGAGAGGAGAGGGTATTTCAAGCATATATTGAATCTAGTCTTGTTATGAATATAACTTATTTTGGGAGATTTACAATAGAGGAGGTAGGAGTCGCCTTAAAGAAGATGAGGAAAGGTAAATTAAGTCCTGATGGAATTCTTATTGAAGTGTCTTGGGTGTGTTAGCTAAACTTGGTTGGCTAAGTTATTTACAATGTTTGGAAGCCAAAAAGGATGCCAAAGTAGTGGAGGAGAGGCACCATTTTAGTTTCACAACATAGTGGTTTATCTTCTTGTTGTGACAATTAATAGAGAAGTATGAGGATAGGAGACAAGACCTCTTTATGACCATAGAATTAGAAAAAGCTTATGATAAGAGTACCTTGAGCGCTCATTTGGAGTTTTTGAAGAAGAAAAGAGTTATAAGAGGTTCCATCGATATTATTAAAGATATGTACAAGGGGGTAGCGGCTACTGTAAAAACAATTGGAAGGGAATCCAAGGAGTTCCTAGTCACAATAGGTCTTATCTTTTTGTTTTAGTTATGGATGAGCTAACTGCACGTATACAAGATAGGATACCTTGGTGAATGTATTTTGTAGATGTAGTTTTAGTTGATGAGATTATGGTAGAGTTAAATGTTAAATTAGAATTGTGGAAGGAAGCTCTAAAATCAAAAGGTTGTGAAATAAGTAAGACTAAGACGGAGCATATAGAATTTAACTCTAAGGAAGTTAGAATCTTAGTCAAAATGGATGGGCAAGAAATGCCAAGATATGAGCAATTCTAATATTTGGGCTCCATTATCTAATAAAGAGGGAGGTATTGATAGTGATGTGGTATATAAGATAAATGCGGATGGGTAAAATGGCTGGTAGCATCGGGAGTATTGTGTGATAGGCACATCATAAATAGGTTTAAAGGTAAGTTCCATAGGACAACCACTAGTCTTCAATACTCTATGGAGTAGAATGTTGGGCACCAAAGAAAATCACATTGATAAATTGAATGTAGCTGACATGAGGATGCTAAAGTGGATGTATGGGATAACTAGAAAAGATAGGATTAAAAATGAGTATATAGGCGAACACTTAGGGGTAACAACTTTAGGGGAGAAGCGTAGGGAGTGTAGGCTTTGTTAGTATGGGTATGTACAAAGAAAACCAATGAATTCCCCATTAAGAAGGTTGGAAGGGATCTATGTAAATGATGCCAAAAGAGGGAGGAGACCAAGAGAACTTGGATGAAGTTAATAAGAAAGGATTTAACTATGCTATATTTTACAAAAAGGTAGGCACGAAATAGGCTAGAATGAAGGCAGAAGATCCATGTCGCTAACCTCAAATTGCTAGGAAAAAGTACTACTTGATTATGATTATGGTATGATTCTCTTTTTTGTGACCCAAAAATGATTTTTCACATGTATATTGATTAGGGTTTCAAGCGGGCTGGATAGGGCCGGGTCAAAGCAAGGCCCAAGCCCTAGCCCTAAAAATGATACCCCGGCCTTGATCCCTACCTTGGCCCTAAGTGGGCTTTGAAAATGCTGGCTATAAACCTGCCTAAGCAGGCTCAAGTTGGGCTTCGAGGTTTTTTTATTTTCAGTTTTTTTTTGAGTAAAAATACAAATGCAACACTCAAAATAAGCTTTCACTAATAAACAAAATCTCCTTTGAGTTAGATTATTTTTGCAAAGAACTTATAATCTCCTTGGAGAGGCACAGAAAGTCTCGGGAATAGAACTATCAGATGGTGAAGTTGGCACTTGGGAAGCCATGGAGCTATTCCAGAAACTGCTGAAGGAGCCTCACCTTTTCAAAATAACACAGATCACTGAAAAAGAATATATGCATTTCCATCTATAATCATCAAAATAAAAGTATTAATAAAGCTATGTCTAACTAGCATAACCCCTATGCATGATGATACATGCGCACTGGCATCACAAAGGTATACAAGCAGGCTATGGTCATTGCAAAGGCAGCCTGGATCGGTTATTTGAAGGAGTCTGGAAATGGACTGCAGGTGATAGGCATGCAGTTGCCTATAAAAGAACTAAGCATTACATCTAATCAGTTAATAGTAGATGCAAGCCAAAAAATTGGCAACCAGTTTTCTTTCCCATTAACACAGAATTATACATTAAGGGCTCAAAACCAATTCATTGAAGAAACACCCTGAATATGGCCATTCCAGGCTGCCAACTTTTCAGACTCAGAAATGCCTGTGGGTGTTTATGCATGTCTTTATAATGAATACATATTACTATTATGTGTGCTTAACATATGCATAGATACACATGTGCATACACAACAGCTAGTAATCGGAGACTCCAAATTATGCAAAAGTTAAAAGTAAGATGGTTGAAAATGAAAACCATCTCCTCCCTCGAAGCTGAGGAAATCATGATTCATGCCCAAGTAAACCAGTCACCAAAACACGACCACAAATTCTATGTCCTCAATGACCAAGAGTACAAAGGACTTCAAGGGTGTCTGCTCAAATTCATCCATAAATTAATATTCCCCAACTAGAAACATTTTATGTAACTGATTCTGAATATTTCTAACACTATGAAATTCTTGAACAATTCTGCTGTACTTTAAGGGACATAACATAAATTTAACCATTTTTTCCTTGTTTAGTCAGAGTAAGACTGTTGCATTGGGGCGGGTTGCAGACCGGGCTTACAAGTTTTTTTTGCACATGGCCTTGACCCAGACCTAAATGACTTGGGCCTAAATTTTTTTGGCCCGGCCCTTAATTGGGCTAAAAATTTTAAGGCCCTTACCCTCTGTTTTTCTTGCCAGGTAGGGTGGGCTGATGAGCCGGCCCTAAAAACTTGCAGCCCTAGTATTGACAAGTAAGCATATAGCAATGTATAAAACCACTAATATAATCTGAAACAATCATAACATCATTAGAATGCACTTATAGTAACATAAATTAGGCTGATTGAGTAGAAAACATGATGTATGAAGCTAGAAATGAATAAGTCTGAAGATAATGTCATTGATCAAGTTTTTAACATGATGGACGAGGTCTAAATAAAGCCTATAATACATACACCAATAGTTACTAGAGTGATGTGGCAGTTCCATATCAACTGCCGGCAGCCTGCCCACAGCTCAAGGAAAAAAAATTAAATGATGACTGCTGCCAGTAGTTACTATGAAAACCATATCACCTTCTGGCAATTCAAAAATGAAATAATATTGAAAGATCTGCAGGCAGATCAGAATTCACATTAAACTGGCGGCAGCTGCCAACAAGTTGATATCAACTACCCGTGTTACAGCCAGAAGGTCAGGAAAAAAATTATAGAACTGCCAGAAGTGCAGATTATGGGAAAAAAAATGGATGGATCTAAAAGAAGTTTATTATCAGATATTGCTGGATCTAAAGAAGAATTAAAACTAAAAGAAAATTTACTAGTAAGTTGCTGCCGACAGCTAAGTAATTGCATATCTCACTGAATGCTGTTGCTCATAGAAGTGCTGGAAGGGGGCTGGAGTTCAGATCTGATCTTGGAGAAGTGGGGTGTGGGAAAATGTTGGGCTTTTTCTTCTTTTGCTTATCTGACCTTACTCTATTTCAATTTATGGCTTCTCATTTTAAAATGTTTATGAAATGTCTATGACTCTATGTTTAAGAAAAATAAATATAGAGTGTTCCTCACCTTGGCTTATTTCTTAAACTTTTTGGTTGGTATTGCCTTCAGATTCCTCTCATGGCTTCCTTTAGACTCGAATTAAGGAACTATTTTTCTTTTGCAGGCCATTTCCTGTTGTCAAATCTTTTAGTAGAAATTATGAAAACTACTGCACATGAAAGTAGAATAGAAGGTCGGATTGTTAATGTTTCATCTGATGCCCACATGTTTGCATATCGTGAAGGGATCAAATTCAATGAGATTAATGATAAATCCAGGTAAATTTCATCTATGTATAATGCTCACATATTTATGAGACTTGAAGTTGGATGCCTACTCTTGTAGCATATACTCTGTTTTTCTTGTCTTTCGCCTTTACATTTTTCATTTAGTTCCAGCATAGATAGATATACAGATCATTTACTGGAGGTGATAAAATAAATATTCAATTAGATAATACTAAGAATTCAATTAGGTAACTACTTTCTCTAGAGTATGTAAAATTAACCTCTAGTGTATTCTTGCTAACAAGGGGTACCACAGTCTTTAGGACCAGACTAGAAAGTCAAAACAACTGGCTTCTTATAGCACCATATCCCACAGTCATTCCCCTCAGGCACGTACGACACTCACACATCACATGCACCTAGTAAATCAAGATATAATCCTTGCAGGTGGCCAATCGAGTGGGGTTGAAACTCAAAACCTATACATGGACCTGGTCATCAAATCAACACTCTGGTGGTTCTTCCGATGCTTATATTTATATGCAAGGATTATGTTTTCCTAGCAAACTCAAAACCTATCCATGGACCTGGTCATCAAATCAACACTCTGGTGGTTCTTCCGATGCTTATATTTATATGCAGGTTTTTTATCTTAGGATTATGTTTTCCTAGGGCTTTTGACCTAAATGAACCCCATTTATGCTCCACAGGCAATCTTCATGATAGTTAGTAAGTTGTATCCCACTTGTTCACTTTTTATGGCTAGTATTTACCCAGAAATGTTGCTTACAGGTACAACAGTCTGTTTGCATATGGTCAATCAAAGCTAGCTAATATTTTACACGCCAATGAGCTTGCCAGGCGATTAAAGGTATTCGAATTATGCTTGCATTTTTAAGCTAATATATTTATCTAAATTACAAAGTTACAAGATCGGATATTTTCTCTGGTACTTGGTTTGTAGAACTTCTACAATAATAATAGTTTGCATTGCAAATTAAGAAAAGCCATACAAAATCCATCATTCAAAAAGCATATTATATCAAATAGGTTAAAATTTCTTACATTATCAAATTTTGTTTTAGTAAAATCCTTGAAGCCATTAGGATATGCACTCATGTCTATTAATGCAGAAAAGTGAAACAACAAAAGAGAAGAAAAAAATTCCATTTCCTTTTAATAAGCTACAGCAAACAAGGAATTTCAAATTCAGGATAAAAGAGAGATATTTCAATTGGCAAAAGCAGTGCTGGATGCGAAATGGATTCTTAGTCAGGATTCCTTAAACTCAGTGGACATTGGCTGGAAAACAGTTTTTTCATGAACTTCACTCCTTGTGCTTCTATTGCTGAAACAAGGCTGGGAGGTGCCCGCGATGAACACTGCATGCAGTGCAGCTTTTCTTCCTCAGTCCAGCGTGTTGAACAACCTCCCGCATCGACTCAATCGTAGGCACATGCCATTGTAGTCTTACGCAAAAGAGGAAAGGAGCTCGTTGAAGTTGGCAAGCTTGTTGGGTCCAAAATGGAAACAAAGTGTATCAGCAAACTCTCTCCATGATCTTGGGGGTGGGGTTTGGGGTTTACAATCTCCCTCTCCAAATACTAGAACCAAAGAGAAGTGTCGCCATCCAAATGGAAGGCAGCGGCCCATAACATTTTGACATTGGCAGGTGTACCATGATAGCAAAGAAAATTTCAGCTTTGTACAACCACTCCAGTGGGTTGTCTTCCCCTGCGTAACAAGGATCTGCAGCCTTGCGAGTCGTGGTTCTGCCCCATTGGCGTGGACGTCATGACTGCTATCTGCATCGGTCAATCACCAACTGAGAATTCCGCTCTTCATAGTCAACCTGAACATTCTCTTGAACAGTTGGCATTGACCAGTCTGAACGCATTGCGTCAAATCCCTGGAGGCAGAGGTCCTCCAACTAAGGTTGGTAGGGCTTCCCCCACAGGCTGATGGGAAGAGTCGGGTTAAGGGCTGTGGCTGGGTCGTGTGTCAGAGTGCTAGGATGCTGAGGGGATGCAAACACTCCCTGGTTGGTGCTGCCACTGCCCCCTGAATACTGCTGGAGCAGGATTGGAGAGATGCTCAATGGATTCCCACATCTGGATCATCTGCTGCATGAGGCATTGTGTAAACTGATGTTGCTGTGTTGCTTGCTTCTTAAGGAAATCAGTCAGGGTCGTCTCCAAGGATGAAGACGATGCCAGGGTGTCTAATGTATTCTTTTTCATTTATTCTTCGAGTAGGTCGATTGAAATCTCTACCTTTCTGCTAATGACAATATTAGTGAAACTATCCTTGTTTTTTGCCCAAGTTGACAATTTATGTCTGCAGAAAATGCACTTACTTCCCTTAAAAATTTCTCTTTCAATTTCCCTTATCTAGTATTCTACGCTAATATATAAACCACCTCCACTGTGGTGTCTAATATCTGCCGTAAGATTTTTTTTTAAAATGAATTGCTCGGTAAAACTGATAATACTTTATCAAACAGGAAGAAGGGGTTTCAATAACTGCTAACTCACTTCATCCAGGATCCATTGTGACCAATCTCTTGCGGCATCACAGTTTTTTGAAAGGTATTTGTCATTTCATATTGATCTATGTTACTTATCTCTTGCAATATGAAGTTGTTTTTGGGGTTAATATGTCCGTAAGATTGTAATTTGGATTCTGTGGCTGAATGTAGGACTTATAACAGCTTTGGGAAAATTTATCCTAAAGGATATCCACCAGGTAAATTTTATTCTATGCTAGCCTGTAGGATCAGATGCTTACATCATTAACTAGAATTTAATTTTGCGTCCAAACAATAAATAAAAAGGAAAAGTAGAAATGGAAACTGTACCATCATTTAAGTGCCTCTACACCCGGTAAACAGTGGAATAATGTAGTTGGCTTCGTTTAGGAACTAAAGCATCTCAGCTAATATTATGATAAGTTTGGAAAGTGGATGTAGATTATCACTGCATTTGCTAGGGTTTTCCAGTGCCCATAAGATTCATTCTTTGCACAGTTACGTCCATCATAGTCAACAATTGCTGTATAGATTCGTACAGTTTTCTAAGTGGTTTTCAGAACGTTTTGTTGACTTTTATCCATTGGGTTATTATCAGTGTAACATGGTTGCTTGTTTTCCAAATTTTTCTGTAGGGGGCTGCAACAACATGTTACGTGGCATTGCATCCAAACGTCAGCGGGGTAAGTGGCAAATATTTTAGGGACAGTAACATTGCCACTCCAAGCTCCAAAGCTCAAGATGAACTTCTTGCTAAGAAACTCTGGGATTTCACTTCGAGTTTAATCAAGTGATATGGTTCATGTATCATTTTTACATAGATTGGGCATGTTCTTCAGCACCTTCAACAATTTAACTTGTTTTTTCTTTTAAACGAATTATATTCTTAATATCTTCTTGATACAGCACTGCTGTTCACACCCCAGGTTTTATTTACAGCTCTGTTCCAAGTTTTTTTTTAGGGTTGCATTTGTTGGATTCTTGTCAGGTTTTGCAAACGCCAGCCCTTCCGAACTGGGTTCCTATATAGACTATTTCTTCCTGTACGTTCTCCCAATTTTATTTTTTATATTTTACCTTCACCCAATTTGCAGTTCCTTTTTGATGTTATATATTTCGAGTAAAATTAGGGAAGATTACTATGTGAGAATATAAATGTCTATCATGTTATTTAGGCAAATATCAACCTTTGATATTAATATAACTAACGTACCAATTAAATGGGCTTTACAAATTGGCTGAGGTCAATATGCTGTGATGCCAATGCACTTTTTGGCACCAAGACTTGGAGCGTATTTGAATAAAAGGGAACTTATACCGCAGATCAAAGTTCTTCCTTGGAACTGCCAGTAGTACATCAATTACACGATTAATTAAATATAATCTAAGTTACTTATATTGCTTTTATTTTATTTAACCGGGTGTGCCCAGAGGCTTTGTGTTGGAGTACTAAAAACGAAAAGGCGATCTATGATTATTTTAAGGAATGCTTGTTTTGCGTAGAGGTGTAAACGAACAGATGCAGACAAGACATGTTTGCAGCTATCCGTTTTTATGTGAATTATGTGCTTGTTTATTTGTATTTGCCTTTGAAGGAAACGGACGGAATAAAGGTGAAAGTTTAACATATATTACTTTATTTTCAAATTAAGAGTAGTTAGTGAAAAATTAATTAAAAAATAAATAATAATAATAATAAGATAGTTTAATTTAATAAATAAATAAATAATAATGTTATAGAAGACATGTGAGAATATAATATGTATTTTTTACAATTTTGTTAAGAAGATTAACTATGTGATATAGGTTAGTAATTTAGTATAAAATAATAATAATAAAAATAAAATATATAGTTAGCGGACATGGCCAACCTTTGTTCATGTCCGTCCGTATTTTTGATGCACAAAAAAATAATATTATTTATTTTAGTATAAATGTAGACTGATATCGGACAAATAGATACCGTTTACACCCCTAGTTTTGCATTGCATAAGCCTAGCGCATGGGACCCTACACTATGGTGGGGAGTGGTCATGACACAATCTTCCACAACATTATACTCCCTCGGTCGTGTATTAATAGTTATATTTAAAAAAATAATATTTTTTATTAAATAGTAAAATTTACATCTAAGAGGAGGAAAAAAAGTTTATGATATATTTTATAAGCACTTAACTACTTAAATTTAATAAAATAAAATTATTAATATGGAACAAACTTCTTTCTTAAAAAGAGTTATTAATTTTGGATGGAGGGAGTACTACTTAAATACTCCCCTTATATGTACTAAGCGTTTGGATTTGAAAACCAAAATGAATTGACTTATTACTTGGATGGAGTACACTATACTTCCCTAAGCAAACTTACACTTTTACTTCTATATTTTAAAGAAAAAACTAATGCTAACCTGCATTTTTAATTTCAAGAGATGGCTTCTCTAATATGGTCTCTAATATGACATGATAAAAAAAGTACGGTATGTTCTCAACCTAGATTTCAATATTTTCCTGAACAGAAGAGAGTCCTCATCGCTTGTTCGTGCTGTAATAACGAGCTAGGTCGGTGTGAAGTTGGGGCAGATGAACCTTCTTCTTCTCCCTCTGTCTTCCGCTGCCCACCCTAAAGTGTCGGGATTGCTGCCAAAATGGGAGGATGGCTTTCATTGGCCAGGGTCGTCTGGCCTTGGTCAACTCCAACCCGGCCATTGGGTTGCAGCCAAATATGTAGCCTGAGCTGCTAGATATCTTTAAAAATAAAGTTCTCATACATGAAGCCTAGTCTACATTTCTTCAACAAATAAATGTTGATATCTCTAAGCAAGACCTTAGGAGGAATTTAACCACTAAACCCATTTTCCCATGTTTGCACTTTTCTAAAGCTGAACAAAAAGTGGTAAAACCAAAAAAGCCTTTCCCCAAATGCCAGTCTTCTTAAATACCTCATTCAATTAAAATTTTGTCATTTACATTAAAAAAATGGTAAGTTTACCCCTAGGGCTCCCCCTTTCCATCTAAAATTAATATTTGGTATTTTTTTAAGAAAAATATATCTACAGTCATACTCCTAGTGGCGATCCTAGTCGGCCTTGTCAGCTATATAGCTTCCACTACTACCAAGTAGATAAGCGGGTAGAAAAAGATGGGTAGGGGATGACGTGTTTGAAAATTTTAAATAGCATGAGTGTTATTTATTGTCCTTTTTAGTATTAGGGTGTGTAAAGGTGGAATACAAATGACATGTTTTCTAACTTTACCAATGCGATTTTTGGTTTCTCTGTCTAAACCCCCTGAACTCAAACCCAATTGTGTTTCCAGTGCCTACAATAGGTCGCACTTAAATATCAGACATGTAGCTGAATTTCTCAACACACACACATACATACACACACACACACATATTTCTTATTCATTGTTTGACTAACTTTGATAAAAAGGGAAGAGATGTTATGGAAAATCAACTTAATGTGATTAAGTAATACTTTTTTGAAGACTGTTATGCAAATTATTTTTGTGAAGTGTGCAGATTAATTAAAGGTTACATGGCTTTAAAAGTTCAATCTCAAAATTGTCTTTTAAAGTCTTAGTTGAGTCAACTTATATTTTGTATAAGTAAAAAATTAATGTATTACATTATGAAAGAGGTGTAATTTTTTATTTCTTTACTTTGTATAGTTTTTTAATGAAATAGCTAAAAATGGAGATTGTAAGAATATCTTACTTATATATGTATTGGCTATATTTTGTTGATCAAAATTATATCTATTCATGTTTGTATTTAAGTCTTTTGAAGCCTGACTAGATTAGTAATGTGTTGAGTCAGATTTGCAATTAAATGACTTTAAAAATTGGAGCAAACATATTATAAATATTCAAGCTAGAAGACCTAATTAGAGTGATTGAAGTTTGAAGAAAAAGTGAAAAAAATTACGCACACACGCATGCACTATTACAAACACTTAGGTTTTTAATAGAAATACTTATGCAAGTGTTATAAAAAGAATGGAAGAAAAAAGATAAAAATTGCAAAAATTCATAAGCAATCAATCAGCCATGAAATAGTGATTCATTGGTCTTGAATGATTTTTGTATTTTTTTCAAGAACATTGACCGATTAAGAAAAAGTTATTTAAATAATATTAAAAAAATAGTTACCAAAATTATAGATAAAGAAAAATAATTTCCAAAATGGTGTCCGTTTTGGCCATGGAGGCGCCACCCAAGGCACCTGCGTGGTTTTTTATTTATTTATTAGATTTTGTCCTTTTGAAGGATGAAATTAGTAAAATCGTTCTAAAGGATAAAATCAGGACATTATACTGAGGATGAAATCAGTAGTACATTGATTTCTCAAAGGGAGAAATCAACTATATTGATTTCGTCATTCTAAAGGATGAAATCATTACAATTACTGATTTCGTCCTTCAGAAGGATGAAATCTAAAAAAAATTTGAAAAAAATGCCACGTAGCGCTTAGCTGGTGCCTATGTGGCCAAAACGGATACCATTTTGGGAATTATTTTCCCCTCTCCCCAATTTTGGTAATTATTTATTTTTTAATATTATTTAAATAAATTTCCCAATGATTAATCCTCTAGTGAAAATGATCAATCAGAATAAGTATTACAATGCCCAGAACAATAAACGATCTATCGTATTGTTAAAACAATCAATCAGATGATAGGATTTTGAGAAAAATAAGGAAACAATCGATTGCCCTTTGGAACGGTTGATCAATTTATGTCATAGTTACTTAAAATAGGTCATTCCATGAACAATTTCTTTCTTAATAAAAGACAAAGACTGAAACCAACTTAGAGCTCTATTTAAAGACATAAAGAAGACAAAATTGGAGGAGGATGAATATTTTGATAGGAAAAATTAAGAGCAATTGTGCTAAATCCTTCTACCACCTTTGAGTGAATTTGACAGAAAAAAGTGAGATTTTGATTTATAAACTCTTTATGAATTTAATTGAAGTTTTGTGAGAAAAATATAGGAAACAATCGATTGCCCTTTGGAATGGTTGATCAATTTATGTCATAGTTACTTAAAATAGGTCATTCCATGAACAATGACCTATTTTCTTAATAAAGTTATTCTCCCGTAAGACTTCATCTCGTGGTGAGATTTTGATTTATATGGGAATTTTCTAAATTTCCGAAGTCGACCACATAGAAATTAGGGCATTTGACCCCTTAAATTTCTTATGAAAATAACTTGATCATTGGTGGGAATTAGTAGGTAAAATTTATATAGATGGAAAGTAAACAAAAAGAGCATCAAAATTCCACCAAGAATATACAAATCGGAGTTCAGATGAGGAAGACACGACTCTTCGAAGTTGAATATAATATGCATCGCATATTTACGTAAATTAGATACACAAATTGTTCGTGCAAGTTAGTATATAGGCTCGATTAATTAAAGAGGAATTGACCAAAGTAGACTCCTACTTTGGTCAAATAACCGAAGTGTGAGCAAGTTTCTACTTTCTACCAAAGTAGACTTGCTCACGTGGGAACTTGTAAGCATGTGAATGAATTTTACTTAACTACCCTCTCCTTCATTATATGACAAGCAGACGGGGAAAACATGCCAGATCGGTCGCTCAACCTAGGAAAAAAATTTCTTCTTCTTCTTCTTTTTCTTCTTCTTCTCCCGTAAGACTTCATCTCACGGTGATTTTTTCCTCCTCTTGGGTAGATTCTTCTTCCTCATATTTTCGTTTTCCCAGTTTGCTTCATCTTCTCTGCTTCTTTTCTCTGGGTCTTCACATCTTCGAGCTGCTTCATCTTCTCTGCTTCTTTTCTCCGAGTCTTCACATCTTCAAGTTGCTTCATCTTCTCTGCTTCTTTTCTCTGAGTCTTCACATCTTTGAGTTGTTTCATCCTCTCTGCTTCTTTTCTCTAGGTCTTCACATCTTCGAGCTCCGAAGACCTAGTAGTTTATTGCCCTATCACCAAGTAGATTGGTTTAGGTTATTTCAAATGATGAAAAAGGTGTTATCTGATGAAAATATTATTTTGGGTTGGTTATATCTTTGACATTATGTAGTTTTTGCTAGTAAGATATTCTGGGTAGCTGGAAAACTGGAAACTGGAAACTGGAAAATTGGAATACTAGATCATTGAAATACTGAAAAAGTAGAAAACTGGATTACTGATATGATATGAGAAGAGTATGGAAAGGGACACAAAAGGTTTGTTGTGTGTTTGGGACATCCATTGGGATGCAAGTGGTAGGAAATATAATTTTGACAATGCAGAAACAAAACTAATTTAATCACCTTTCAAGTTTTTCATTTCAGTTTTTCAGGATTTACATTTTCTAGTTGTCCAGTTTTTTAGTTTTATAGTTTCCAATTTTTCAGTTTTCCAGTTTTCCAGTATGTCAGTTTTCCAGTTTTCCCTTTAACACATGGAGTATTCTAGTCGATGGAGGTATATATATATATATATATATATATATATATATATATATATATATATATATATATATATATATATATATATATATATATATATATATATATATATATATATATATATATATATATATATATATATATATATATATATATATATAGGGTTCCTCCCATTTTTCTTCCAATGTTGTGAAGCTAATTTAGGCTTTTTGTTCATATGTTGTTTCCAAATTTGCTCATTTGTGTGAACTATGATTTTTTCTCTCACCATTCCCGAAATTTCTCATTTTTGCCAAAATATGAGAATATTCTTTTAGAACAAAATAACAAATGTGTGAGTAAACAAGACAATAGTAATTTAACAATAATTCCCTGATTATCGTCGCTTAGGTTCCCTACTACATCTCTAGAATTTGACGTGTCACTGCCAAATTTAGATCCACTGTCATCCTACTCCCTAATCAAACTGCATCTTGGCCACCCTTCATCAATCTTCAACACATAGCATCTTTGATTTATTAGGCTCGCTTCTCATGTTTTGGAAGGGCGTCGTCATCCTCTGAAAAAAAGGATTCAACAACTCTATTAATTATGACTTCAATTAAATGATATGAAAAGAAAACATACGATGAGTGACTAAGTCATCGTATCATGCACAACATAGAAATTCATACCATAAAAGTTTTTTTTGTCAATAATTGGTAAGCTATTAACTTCCTTAGCCAGCGAACATCCTCACATGTGAAGTCAAAAGCATAGCGGTGTGACAAATACCACATGTATAAGCACCACAAACCCGACAGTCATCACAATTAAAACTGACATTCCCATATACGGAACACAACCAAAATCCAATGATTATTGTTGACATAGAGTGGGAAGTGATGAGCTCAAAATTATGAAAATGGTGTTCCATTCACACTCAACAAGCTCTTCAATGATTCTGGAACTATTGTCCACATGGCTACCCATTAACTCTGGTAGCTTGCCATGTTCACGTTTAAATGTAATTCATTTATCCAATGTATCCTTGTAGTCATGCACAAGTAGTATATGCAAGGACATTACTATGTAACTCAGCTTCACAAGATTCAATTGACACTTATCCACTTCATAGTTATCCTATTGATAGTTATTTAGTTGAAAGTTCATAGTTTTTTGTATGAAAAAAAAGACTTATCAGGAAATAAAGTGAGTAAAACGTATGGTCCTTAACCCAGTGAGTAAATTTACTAGTTAACTATAAAACTGAATAACTGGTCATTTGCAAGTTACAAATTTTAAAACCTAAAATAAATTTTACTGCTTCATGTTGCGAGACTCCTAGTTTGGTCATATAACCAAAATGTGGGGAAGTTTCAAGGATTTACCTAACTAAACTTATCCATGTGAGAATTGAATCTTATATTCGCTTGTTAGTGGGGTACTCACATTGGGTGGGTGGATGTTTTTGTGAATTAGAGTCGGTGATTAGATTGGCTATTTTGTGTGATAGCATATGACTCTTGTTTCATCTCATATAGATGTAACATTTCTAAAAAACTAGAGAACTAAAAAGTTGAAAAACTATAAAACTGGATATCTATAAAATTGAATAACTATAAAATTGGATAATTGAAAACTAGATAATTTTAGAAACAACATATGAACAAAAATCCTAAAAAAGCCTAAATTAGCTTCACAACATAGGAAGAAAAATGGGAGGAATCCTACATATATGTCTGCATCTACTAGAATAATCCATGTGTTAAAGGGAAAACTAGAAAACTAACATATTGTCAAACTGGAAAACTGGAAACTAGAAAACTAAAAAATTGGACAACTAGAAAACGTAAATCTTGAAAAACTAAAATGAAAAACTTGAAAGGTAATTAAATTAGTTTTGTTTCCGCATTGTCAAAATTATATTTCCTACCACTTGCATCCCAATGGAAGTCCCAAATACTCAACAAACCTTTTGTATCCCTTTCTATACTCTTCTCATATCATATCTGTAATCCAGTTTTCTACTTTTTCAGTATTTCAATGATCCAGTATTCTAAATTTCCAGTTTCCAATTTTCCAGCTACCTAGAAAATCTCACTAGCAAAAACTACGTAATGTCCAAGATATAACCAACCCAAAATAATATTTTCATCGAATAACACATTTTTCATCATCTGAAATAACCAAGATCATTGAATATAATTGACCATTTTTTCCCCTAAGGATAATTGTAAATCATTGAGTCAACCAAGGTCGGTTCAAGGGGCACACGACCCTGATAAACTAAAGGAAAATTACCCCGAGTCCATGACGATAAGTAGTAACCTTGAGCCTAATTTTGGACCTTGAATGTCTAGAAGGCTTTGAATAAAATGATAGAAATACCCTTATGAGCGGACCGCCCACATTTGTGTAAATGGAATCGCAAGTCGATTTGAGAGTGAAGCATTAGGAAAGAGCAATGACTTAAAATCAATAGAAGGGTAATGAGATGACCAGAATGACCCAGGGGAGGGCATCATACCCTCGGTGGTAGAATTATCCTAATGCCCTTAGGGGTAATATATTCCATTTTCGTCGAAATGGATAACCTAGTTAACCAAGAGTTAAGGTACCCTATAATGATAAGAATGGCTTCAAATGGTAGGGGGGTGACCAGTAGGCGACACAAAGACCTTTACATGTCATAGTGTCACCAGATACAAGGTGAATAACCCTAATTTTTATGGTTTAAGGCAGCATTTTACACATGTCTGCAACACAGAACATCAATCTACTAGGGTATTATAGATGTAACTCGTGTGGCACATTGGATTTATTTACATTCTCAGGCTTGAATTTGTTGAGCCCTAGCCATACAAATGAGTACAATGGGCCTCTGTTTATTATTAATGGACTTGTGTGACTTCATGTTATTTATGTTGATTATTCTGATGCATGCTTTTATTATTGATGCATTAATTTATGTCGGTAACTTAAGATTAATAAAGATTAATCAAGAGATATTGGTTGCCGTTAGATTGGGGGGAGAACATCTAATCAAAATAAAGACTAAATACCCTAAATAGGGTTTGAGACTGGTTCATGGAGTAAACTGGGCCCTAACATAGAATTTTACCTTGGTTAATGAACTGAGCGTAGTTATTGGAGTTTACCCTAGTTTCATGGAGACTATTAAGGTTTGGGATGTTCTATGAGTCATAGCTTAGTAGATGAGCTATTTATTGGGCCGATTCACACTGTGAAGAGACCAATGGTTGTGCGAGTACTTGACTGGATAAAATTAATCGAGTCTAAGTTTCAAATGTTTGGGAGAAGTCAGTGGTCATAAATACTTCTATGAGTTATATATTATTTATGTTGTTGTAGACATTACTCCCAAAGTTGGGATGGGGAGATTGCGATACACTTTCTTCACTACCACGACAGTTTGGGTATTGGCCAGCAAGGTCTCTACCATGGGTTTCCGTAGGTCTTCACAGGACCATATAGTGCGTACGAAAAGCGGAGTTGTATGAGCATCATGGAAGGTTTGTGCTTCTCGCCAATATGTGTCTATGAGCACAGTTGGGTTCCTCTTCTCCAAGTTCGTGGCAGGCTATTGAGAGCCCTGGGGATTTGGGTCAAGCTGCTGTAAGCAGTCTACTCCAATGTTAGAGTCCTATATCTAGGCATCTCTTTGAGAGTCAAGTTATCTCTGAGTGAATACAAATTTATATTAAACCTAGAGTTGGGTTAAAACAATGAAGGGTGATTAGACATATGATGGGTCTGTCTATCCAGGAGATTGGACATGGGTATTAATTATTGAACAAGGGTTGTGAGATAATTAATTACATTGATTGTTAACTAGCACAAGTGGAACAATTAAATGACTTGCATAAAATGTAGGTTGATTGAAAATACTTAAGCATTGCATGTTGAATACTATGTTTCTTTAAATATTGTAGTGTCTAGGCAGAACTACGTCTGGATCCAATCTTGTTGGAGTAAAATTGGAGATGTTGTTTGATGAGTACGTAGGCAACTAACATCGGGTGATGTTAGCCCGATCCGAAAAATATTAATAAAATCCTTTGTTCTGTTGGAAACTCTTCTCCTGTGGGTGGAGAGGTTCTGTTGTTGTTTGGTTACAGGTTCCTCAGGTGATGATAAGGGAGACTAGGATTGACGAGCACGAGATGTGGTTCTTCATTTCTCCAATTCTAATACATAAGTAAATCTTTGCCATGAGATTCAACTTAGTTATTTTTTTTAGACGGATGACAAACTTGTACTTAGATGGATAGGCTATTTTTTATAGATTTTGAGACGTGTAATGATATCATATGATTTGATATTCATATATGTGAACCCCAGTTATCATCACTTGGATATTTAATTAAATGGATGGTTTTGTATTTAAGAAAAAAAAATCTTGTGACTTACCGTTTGTGCTATTTTAAAAAGGCTTTTAAAAATTTAGGTTGTGACACACATGCTGTTTGGACGAGACAATCAAGATGGACATTGATTAAAGCTTCAAAGGACATCAAGAGGTTGTGCTAGTGAAGAAGAAAATCAAGACAAAATTTGCAAGTGCTAAGATGAACTTTGGTGGCTAAAATGATCTAGAGATGGACTCCTAGAGGTTGTAACATTGTTTCTTGTAAGTCTTTAAGCTTCATAGTTCATTGGTTAATCGGCCAAAGGTTGATCGCATGGCTCTCCCAATTGGGTTTCCACTTTAAAACTTTCCATTGTGATTTTTGTTGAAATTTTTTGACGCAGTTTGCAATGCTAGTAGGATATAAATATATGTACAAAGAAACCACAACTTGTAGCTCTCTACTTTCTTTGGTTTTGGGCTAGAGGCATTGTAATATCCAAGATTTTCCTAGGTTTCAAAAATTAAAAACATGAAAATAATATATTGACCCCCTAACCTTCTTAGTTAAATAAATTCCAAAATATATGGACCTTTTGGCTGAGACCAAGTAAGTACAAATTAGACAGAAAGAGCTTCGAAACACCACCAAGAACGAATGAATCGGAGTTTAGATAAGAGATATATAACTATTTAAAGTTGACATATTGTATAGGGCCCGTTTACCCAATTTAGACATGTATTTGGGCCATTTAAGTCATTTTGGAGACCTCGTTATTTAGAGTGATAGAAATTATTAAAATATAGCCCAATTAGTCAGTCTTGGGCCAACTTCTAATGGGCTTAATCTCCACAATTATAAAAAGGCTACCTA
This sequence comes from Saururus chinensis, assembly GCA_035235625.1. Taxonomy (NCBI): domain Eukaryota; kingdom Viridiplantae; phylum Streptophyta; class Magnoliopsida; order Piperales; family Saururaceae; genus Saururus; species Saururus chinensis. The sequence goes on from CP141141.1 coordinate 12,036,393, forward strand.
GGGCTTATTTTGGAAGAGCATTTGACCTTAGGCAAGGAGAAAGAGAGAGAGAGAGAAGGGGGTCGTTGAAGGAATTTCCGGCAAGTCTGGTCAGTGACAAAGATGGGGAGGATGAGCAAGCTCGAAGACCGGCATTGGTGAGGTAAGAATCAAAAATAAATCAATTGTCCTTAAGCTTAATATTGAATTAATTGGGTGGGTTGTATATTTAATATCCCAAATTTTTTTAGGTTTCAAAAATTAAATATGTGGAAATTAGGGTGTTTGACCCTTTGAAATTTTGAGTAGAATAACTCCCTACTAAGATAGAATTTGTGGCTGAACTATGTGAAATTAGACAAAAAAAGCTTTGAAACGCCACCAAGAACGTGTGAATCGGATTCCGAATGAGGGAGATATGACTGTTCGAAGTTGAACATATCGTATAGGGCCCGTTTACCGATTTAAACGTGTAATTGGGCCGTTTAAGTCATTTTGCAGGCCCGGTTGTTTATAATTCCGAAATTAATTTTTAGTGGCCTAATTTAGTGGCCTAATTGAGGGGGATTAGCCCAACTTTAGGAACCCTAATTCCTATGCTTATAAATAGGCTAATTAGGGCTAATGGAAGGGGAGTTAGTTTGAACCGTTAGGGGAAGAAGAAAGAGCTACTATTGGAATTTTTTGATGAGGTAAGACTCTGGCAGCGGTGGATCGACGACAAACTTGCAATTTAGGTAGAATCATTTTCTTAATTTTTGAGTCGAGATTATGGGTATTTTATTTAGTAAATTGAAATAAAAATTGTGTTATTAATGTGTTCTGCAATTACTGTTCATCGTAATTACGAGGAACAATGATCTATATAGTCACTGTTCCCGTAATTACGAGGAACAGTGATCTATAAAGTCATTGTTCCCATAATTACGAGGAACAATGATCTATGCAGTCATTGTTCCCGTAATTACGAGGAACAGTGAATCTGCAACAGTTAGGTTTAATTTTTCTTGACTGCCGCTGGCCGGTTGTCCGGTCCTTTCTTCAGATGGTCTATAGATCTCTTCTGGCCAAAAACCCGATTGCTCGCCGAAAGGACCGACCAGTGTGTCCAAGCACAGAGGGGAACACAGTAAAATAAAGAGAGAGAGAGAAGAACGAGAAGCGTTTCTGGCAAGATTTGTTCTTCTCCGGCGAAAAGTTTGTGGCCGGATTGTAACTTTCTATTTGTTATTAGAAACCAAGTTGTCGGCTTTACATATGTGAGACGAAGTTTTCTGCCGGACACTTTGAGCAGGTGGTTTCCGGCGGAAGATTGCTCCTTGTTTTTATTTTTTTTAGATTGTGGGTTACAATGAAATGGCCGCAGGATGAGCGGGCAAGATGATGCTGGCCGCCTTCTGCCCTCTGCTCTCGTCCCACTCAGGCAGATCCCACCGCCGTCAGACTGGAGCCTTGCCATGCATAATCCCAGTCAACTGCGGCTACTCCCGGTCACCTTCTGTGATTTTTGTTGAAGAGAGATTGAGAAGGGAGAGGCAGAGGGTGCCAACTGACAGTTGTCCGCCACTCCAAGCTTCCACCTCCTTCGTCGCAGGTGGATCTGGAGCGAGCCGGCTCCCAGCCGTCGTGCCCTGTACAAACTTTTTGTCGGAAAAAAAGGGTCGGGAGGTTGAAGATGAAGCACAAGGTCGGGCTGCCGGTTTGTGTTTTCAAATAACGACCTGGCCCGAGCCCAGGCCATTGGGCCGGGTTTTAGGGCCCATGGTCTAGAATTAAAAAAACCATAATAGAACGACTGAACCGGGTCCAATTTAGTACGATAAAATAGTCAAAAAAAAAAGAAATACTTGTAAATAACTATGAGCATATGCCAAGTATCTTGACTAGGTTTCAGGTCTGGGAAAAATCTCCAAGTATGTAAAATGACCAATTTACCCTTATGAGTTTAATCGTAGAACAATGTTAATGACCCAATTTAGGGGCTCTGGTTCAGGGGCCTATTAGTGGATTTAAAAATTGAGAAAATCCCAGTAGTATATTAATGTGTATTCTAAATTTGGACTAAGCCACAAGTTAAGAAAAAATCCCAGTAAATAGATAATTAACTATTTTACCCCTAGGGTTAAGGTAAGATGGTTAATGAACCGGGGTCGGTTCAAGAGGTTTACAACCCCATTAAACAACAAGGAAATTACTTTAGATTCATAACGTCAATGTGTATGCCTGGGATTAGTTTTGGACCCATTAGGGTTCAAGGAAGCTCTGAACAAAAAGACAGAAATACCCTTATGAGTGGACCGGCCCGTATGCACGTTGATGAAATTAACAAGCCAATGTGATACTAAAACCTTTTGAGAGGTTAAAGACTTACCCGAGAGCAGATTGAACCATATCCAATGCTAGATAATTACCTTAATGCCCTTAGGTGCATGCCGATATTTTTTCATAGAGATTTAATAAGTTAACCAAAGGAGGATTAGGGCACATGAGCTCGAACAATTATAATATCATTATTGAATTTGATTATTGATATTATGATTTGCTTGGACCTATGTGGTTCTGATTGTTTATGTTGTTTATTATTTCGGTATTTTGCTATTGATGTTATGATAGTAACTTATCACTAGTTTAAGATTATTAAAAGAATTATTGATGGGGTGGATAGCTTTGGATTGGGTGAGAACACCTAATTAGGATAAAGACTAAAATACCTCAGAGGGGTCTGGGACTAGTTCATACAGTGAACAAAGCCTTTGACCTGACGATTTTCCTTAGTTGATGAACCGATGGTTGTTTCGAGTTTTAAACTCTAGTCTAGAAGAGACTAATAGGGTTTGAGATAGTCATTCGAAATCCTGGCTTAATAGTGAGCAAGACAGGGTTCAGGATCGTTTCCTAAGTTCTAGCTATATTGAGGAGCTGCTAATTTGACCATGTGGTTGCACCTCCCCATTGGAGGGAGCTCTATGTGAGCCAGGCTCACTAGAGATCTATTGAGGATCTTTTAGTGTATACGCATTTAGATTAGCTAACATCTTGCTTAATTGGCTTTTCCCGCCACTTCTGTTCAGGTGCAGTTGTGGGTCATGCCCTTTCATTTCGGTTAGGTCCTTCTTGGGCTAGGAGGGGTAATGGTACTTCCTCGTGGATTCCAGGGTGTTTCATCATAGATTTACCTTTCAGGGTGGTCTACAATGAGTTTATCATTTGTCACTTAGGTTGATATTTGATGAGTCTGTCTATCATTAGGATTAGATGGGGATATTAATTATCAAACAATGGTTCGAGAGATAATTAATAACATTATTTGATTTTGTTTGTTTAAATAGAACAAGTGAAACTATTAAAGGACTTGCATAAAATATAGGTTGCTGTAAAATACTGAAGCATTGCATGTGTGATGCTATGCTTCTTAGTATAGTGTAGATTTAGGCAGAACTACATTTGGATCCAATCTTGTTGGAAACATTGGAGATGTTGTCTGATAAGTACGTAAGCAACTAACATCAGGTGATGTTGGCCCGATCCAAAAAACATTAAATTTTACTTTTGTTCTTTTGAAATGCTCTTCAAAGGGGAAGAGATGTTTGGTTGTTGTCTGGTCTAGTTTGCTTGCAGGTTCTTTAGATGGGCACGTTGCGAGATCAGAATGTTGGTAGGCGTTTGAGGACGACATTGCATTAGTGGGATCTAGTTTCTTACTTTTGCAATCTAGTAAGTAATTGTAATTACTGGTGTGAGAGCCAACTTTACTTAGTTAATTATTTTTGGACAGATGATAGACTTGTACTTAGAGGGTTAACTTGTTATTTATACAATTTTGATACGTGTAATAAATCATATGTTTTGGTATGCATATTTGTGAACCCCAGTTATCACGATTTGGATATTTAATCGGATTATCTATTTTGTGTTTAAGAAAGAAAAAAATTTGTCGTGATTTATTGCATATAATTTATTTAAAAATAGTTTTAAAAATCCAGGTTGCGACAGTATATATAAATTATAGAGAGGAAGGGGTGTAAAAAGAATTGTAGTTTTCTGCCCTCCGTTGGCAGGCCAATGAGTTAAAATAGTCAGAAAAATTCAAAACAAAAAGACCATGAGAGGGAGTATCTCGGCCAAGTTTCAAATTGGGAAAAAATCCTACAGGCTATGAAATGACCATTTTACCCTTGTAGCTATATTATGGTTCACTTACCAAATTTAGGGGCTCGAGTTTAGGGACTTATGAGTGGGTTTAAAATTTAAGAAAAATCTTACTGATAGGTGTATGTGTACCCTAATATAGACCAATGCACATGGTGGAGAAAAATCCGAGTAAATAGATAATTAACTGTTTTACCCCTAGGGTTAAGGTAAAATTGTTAAATTAACTAGGGTAGGTTCAAGAGGTTTATGACACCATAAAATGGCAATAAATTACCACGGGTTCATATTATCAAGGAGTAGCCCTTAGATTAGTCTTGGACCCATTAGGGTTCAGGGCCCTAAAGAAAATGATAAAAATACCCCTATGAGCGGTCCGGCCCACATTCGCGTAAATAGAATCAACATGCCAATTTGCTATTGAAACTCCTTGAGAGGTGAAGGACTTACCCAAGAATGGAGAGGATTGTGTCCCATGTAACAAAATTACCCTAATGCCCTTAGGTGTATTATAACTTGGTTTCATGAAAATATAAGCTCCAAAACCGAGGAGAGTTCGGGCACGAGAGTACGAGCCTTTTTATTGTCCTAATTGGCTTTGGCCCTTGATATTACAATTTGTTTAAACCTGTGTAGATCTGTATTATTTATGTTTTCATTTGCTTTAATGTTTTCTATTGTTTTTGTGATAGTAGTTTATCATTAGCTTAAGATTAATAAAAGATTAATCAATTTGTTTAGATAGCTTTGGATTGGGCAAGAACACCTAATCAAGATAAAGACTAAAATACCCTCAAAGGAGTCTGGGACTAGTTCATATAGTGAACAAGGCCTTTGACCTAACGATTTTCCTTGGTTAATGAACCGATGACAGTTTTGAGTTTTAAGCCTAGCCTAGATGGGACTGATAGGGTTCAGAATAGTTTTTCTGAGTCTTAGCTCTATTGAGTTGTTGATTTGGCTGTGAAGTGGCACCTCCCCATTGGAGGGAGCTCTGCGTAAGTTGGCCTCACCACCAATTTATTTAGAATCATTTAGTGTACACGTGTTTGGATTAGCTGACAACCTTCTTAGTTGACTTTTTCTGCCACTTCTATTCAGGTTTAGTTGTGGGCCTTGCCCTTCCACTCTAATCAAGTCCTTATGGGCTAGGTTGGGTTATAAGACTTGGTTAGATTGTGTGTGAGAGTGGAGGAGTTGGGATTGAGATTGAAGGCCTTGCAAGGCACTCAAGACCTTTTCTTCAAAACTTGGACTCCTATTGGATGGAACATATGGAGGTTGCACTTGAGGTTGGTGGATAGGGGCTGGTAGGACTTGGAATGGTTGCCTAGGGAGTTGGTTACCCATAACCCCTTGGTTTTGTGTCTGCCAAGAAAAGTTAGGATGATTCCTCCACCCAGGGTTATATGTATTTAAAAATGGATTGTTCTCAGCCCTAGGGAAGGATTGAGTGGCATTTACATGGTCTTAGACAAGCTCAGGAAATTGAGAGGCCGAAGGGCACTCAATGATAGTATGGGCTGGGCTAAGGCATATTGTGCATGCATCTTGAGTGAAGGGAGTGGGCTGATAGGTTGAAGTCATAAGGAGGTCCAGCTTCTTACTCAAAGTATCAACTTCGGAGGAGAGGTCTAATGGGTTTTTGACTTCGTATAAGCCACCCCTAGAGGGGGCATTGTTCAAGGTAGATAATCCACTCTCATTTCTATTCAACGCAGCATGTTGAAGAGAATTTTCACTCAAGTCCTCAAAAAGTTTCCATGCCTCATTTTCATTTTTTAGCAAAAAGGTACCCCCACAACTTGCATCAACAAGATGACGGTTTTGTTCAGTAAGACCCTCATAAAAACTCCTAAGAAGGTCCTTAAGTCTATCCCAACTCTCATGGAACTGTTCAGTGGGAAGTTGGGCAAAAGTGGTTATGGCCTTTCTCATTTGGTTGGTCTTACCTATGGGGAAGTACTTTTTAAGGAACTCTTGTTGCATTTGGGCCCATGTTGTGATAGTGTTTGGCTCTAATGAGTGAAGTCATTCCTTAGCCTTATCTTTCAATGTGAAAGGAAAAAGGCGAAGTTTAACAGCTTCATCAGTTAAATTTAAGAGCTTAAAAGTTGTGCATAGTTCTAAGAAGTCATCTAGGTGCCTATACGGGTTTTCATTATTAAGCCCATAAAAGGATGGAAGCATTTGAATGACATTGGGCTTAATTTCATAATTTTGAGCAGCGACTGCTGGCAACCTAATGCATGAAGAAGAGTTATACTCATTAGGAGTGTAATACTCCCTTAGAGTTTTAAGTGCTGCATCTACTAACTGATGTTCAGCCATGATGGGGGTAGAAGTAGTGTGGGAGGAGGAATTGGTAAGTGAGTTTGGGGTATAGGGATGTAGGTCGAGGGCAACTCAGCTCTCCTAGATATCCGCTCAGGCTCAGGGTCAAATGGTACTAATCGGGGGAGTAAGGAGCGATGACCACGCATACACCACAAACACACCACACAATTTTAAGTGTAAAAGGGGAAGAATAAGCAAAAACTAACTAAAAATAAAGAGAGAAAAGGATCTTGCAAACCGAAGAGAAGCACTATGCTTGTCGATGTCCACTTGTGGCCACAAGTGTAGAGAGCACGATCTTCAACTTAGCCTACAAAATCAAATTAACAAAAGGTAAGAAACTAAAAATTAACCTAAAAACTAAAGTAAGCTGAATCTAAAGTAGCTAGAATTATCCTAATTCTAATTTAGTAACAAGTCAACACCATCCCCGGCAACGACGCCAAAAACTTGATCGTTTATGTGACGCCCCAACCCGAAAACCGACCCGGGCCGGGGGTCCCGAAATCAATGAAAACCAAACCCAGAACCAAGAGTGGCACACTCTGAGTGCGAGAGTCTTTTCGTTCCTCTACGCACTACAGAACTTTAGCGCTCCATTGCGCGTAGGCAAGAACTGGCCTAATTATATAACTAATTCGGACCGGGCCAACGTTGCATTGTCGTTGGTTGCCTACGTATATATCAGATAACATCCACGATGTTACTCCGATACGATCGAATCCGGACGTAGTTCTGCCTATTGGCTACTACATACATCAAACCATATGAAAACACATACGTATAAAATATGTATCTCCGAATATTTAATCGGAGTTATACAAAAACCCGATAAAATACCGGCAACACACATCTCGCTCTATCATAGAGACGAGCACCACACGACCACCACAACATGCCTCGCTCTATTCCAGAAAGGATACATCACATTCACACGTCTCGCTCCATCACTGAGCCAAGAACAAACACACACCACATGTCTCGCTCTCCCGTAGAGTGAGACAACACACATCATGACATAAAAACACACATCATATCATATAAGCATAGCAAACATATGGATCATATCATAACACGTGATAACTAGCATATGTCGTTAAATAATTAAAATAGGAGGTAAGAAACTCTTACTCCCCTGATGTCTCACGAGGTAGCGGTATTCGGGCTGCTCATTTCTGGGCGTCCTCCCCTTCCGGAGATAGCAGACATAGCCTCCACTTGCCCTGGTTCGTTCCTCTTTTCTAGGAGCACCAACTTGAGGGATGGACTATGCCATTGCGTAGATCACCCTCGAATTAGCTAGGAACGCCTCAAGAATTACTCGAATCGGACTTAAAATGAGTGAGAAACGAAGAATAGAGGTTTCTGAATGTGGGAGAGAATTCTCCTCCCTTCTTTCCCTTTTCTGGATGTCAAAGATGCTATTTATAGAAGAATTGGATAGATGTGAGGCTGACACGTGTCAACCCTATCCGCTTCATCAGCAATCCTATCTGCTTTGTCAGCAATCCTATCCACTATCAGTCCTATCTGCTTTGTCAGCAATCCTATCCACTATCAGTCCTATCTGCTTTGTCAGCAATCCTATCCACTATCAATCCTATCCGCTTTGTCAGCAATCCTATCCACTATCAATCCTATCCAGAAAGATATTATTTTATTTAAATAATATTTTAACCTCAAAACGCGATAACTTCCAACCTTGATGTTGGAATCGCACACTCTTGATACCGATGAACTTGTGTCAACGAGCCCTTCCAAATAAGACGAAAACATGGGTAGGTCATCCCGCACTTTCAAAGTGGGTCCCGCCCATATGATATTTTTTCCCGAGGTTGGAATCGTGCGTTCTTAGTACTGATAGACTCGTATCAACGAGCCCTTTGAAACTAGACCACACATGGGTAGGTTATCCCGCACTTTTCCAGCAGGCCCCGCCCATGTGTCACACTTCCCGAGGTCGTAACTTTCATTCCCGACCTCCGTTTCGTGTGTTCTTTGATTTGCCATGCTCGTTACTCCAAGCTCTACCCAGATACTGGGATTTTACCTAATAAAACCCCCTAATACTAACCTCAAATTACTAAATTACCCTTAACCCACCTGGGTTAAGCGTAACCGAAAAACGGGTCGTTACAGTTTATAATTAAACCCTTTGCAAGTATACAAGGTAATTGTACTAGGATAAGTATTTAAGGGTTGTCGAACCTCAGGGATGGATGGATTATCACTAAATCTAAAGAGGAATTTGCTGATTACAAACTAAAAACAACTTAAACTTAAATTAAGCAAAAGAAAGGAATCAACTAGTTTAAAAATAAGAGATTAATATGATGGAAATTACTTAGGAAATTGAATCCACTATAAAACCATAACAATTCCTTAACTTTTAATCTAAATCTAGTGTGAATATGAACAAGTATTCTCAGCTACAAGCTAGAATTACTTCAAAAAGAATCATTAATTAACTTCCATGGCATGAACTATCTTCGACAATAGCACGGATCATCTACACTAAACTAGCTATAGGCATGACCCGTCTAATCTTAGTATAACTCATCCAAGTCATTAATTATCTAAACATTAAAACTATTGTCTGAACATCTCATCTAAATCACAGAAATTAGAATCAATGAAAATATCAAAACCACATCAATCTATCATCTACAAGACAATAAATCAACATAGACTTGAATAAACATTAAAAGCTCTTCCATTAAAAAGAAAATTCATATCATACAATTGTCATTATTCACAACTGAGATCTAAATTAAAAAGAAAAGAAAACTGAAACTTATCTATAGCTTCATCAACTTCTAAGTAAAAGCAAATTCTAGCCTTCCATTATAAAAGAAAGCACTTGAATCTTCATTGAAAGCTCTGAATTCTCTTCCATCTTCTTCTTCCTTTTTCTCTTCCTAAAATCTACTGGAATCCCCCAATTTTAAGCCAAATATGTCTTTTTATGGGCATAAGTAGGAAGAAGTCCAATATGAAAAGGATTGGAATTTGGGTCAAACAAGGAAACTGCACGTTATGCCGATCGATCACCCTGCATGCCCGATCGATCGCTTGAACTGTATTTTTGTCTGAATTCATGCTATCTTGATCGATCGGTAATTGACCCCGTTCGATCGGCTACAGTGTTTCTGCAATCTGGACAGTTTTCCTGGACAGTTCATATTCTATTCATTAAGCTTTCCTTCGTGTCCATATTAATTTCTAACTTGTTTATAACTCCGAAAAGTTGTCCAAATCACTTTAAAGCATGTGAAGACTACTTTAAACTATTCAAAACATCGTCCAAGTACCTCAATAAGCGCACTTTACCTACAAAACATAAAAACCATATTTTAGACATGTAGAAAATAATTAAAATTCCATCTTGATTTAAATACATGTCTAAACTCCTAATAACTACAAAATCATTAATAATTAAACTAAAATACTAATATCTATTTTAATCTAAATAAACTATAAATAACACTAAATTAACCTAATCTATACTAGCAAATAAGGTAAAAAGGCATATAAAATAGATATAGATTTCATACTTATCAGGTAGTTAAAAAAAAGTGGGATGTTGTAGTAACCATCTCTTGAATAATCCTATTTTTTTTCTTTTTGCAACTCTTTTTAGTTAGAGTTTTGGGTGTTGAAATTTCATTCTTAATGTCATTCTTTGTATAAAACTTATCAAATTTCTAATATAAAATTCACCGCCACTGTCACTAAGGCTACCAATAGAATGATATGATGATGGTATAGATTATTTTATTACTATAACCATTTCCAAAATCTTTATCCATATCTGTTCCATCCACTAATAATCGGCTAACCATTATCCATTACCTCATTCATGGGGATGCTCACAGACATAAATTGACACGGACATAGGTTTGTTCGTGTCCGTCTGCCACCCTTTGTTTGTGCATGTCTGTGTCCGCCTTAGTCCATATTATATTTTGTCTAAGTCCATCCGCTACGGGCACGAACAGACTTAGACAAATACTTTAAAACCTAAAATTTATCTCAATTCAAATTGTGTAGTAACTATATAGCATGTTAAAATTGTCCTAACATACTAGATTCATGTTTTTAAGTTATATAAGTACCTATGTAGCATTTAAGATTATCCTAACATGTTACATAGGCATTGTGTTCTATTTTTTTCCTCTAGTATTTAGTAATACACAATATTTATGGGAGGGTTGAGTAAGGCTGGCAGACACGGACGTCTATGGATACAAACAAGGGTATGTCTGTGTCCATAGCTCCCCATTAAGGTGGACAAAAAACTTGGTCCGTTTCCAAGTCCATGTCCATCCCGGACACAAAAAATTGTTTGCTTTGTATAAAAATGGACACGAACGGACATTCGGAGTATGGGCGTCCATGATCACCCCTACCCATTCATAAGGATTCAAAATTCAACTAAACCTAAAATTTAATAGCCCATTTGGCAAAATAAATAGACTTCTCAAAGTTTCTTAATCTAAGGAAGTAGTCCACACCATATTCATAGTGAATACTGACAAGATAGACATGTATGGCTCAATTCTTTATCCTACATATAGCTTAAATATTATAAAGTAATTGTAGAAGTTGGGTACATGTTACTTAGAACTTAAAAGTTTTGAAGTACGATATTTATAAGTTCAACCATTTGATTCTTATGTGTGGCAAATCACTTGAAGTAGTTCATTTTCTTATAGTGCATCAACCACTATAAAACTAGTTTTAGGGTATAAACATTTTAAAACATCACTAAATTAGCCATAGTGGCTTGAAAAGGTCATAATAAGCACCTTTCATAAATCGATTCACCGAATCATATATTACTAAGGTAAAAAACTAATAGCATTACTACAATCATTTATAGTTATTACAAATGTATCATGAGGATCAAGCATGAAATAAAATTAGCTTGGATATTTTTGTACACATTAGATTTAGTCCTATACAGTCCAATGCCAACAAACAATCTAGTTACTCTTCCTTTCTTTGATAAAGATTAAGAGTAAAAAGGGAATCAAGTGATTTAAGTACAGTGAGATGGTAAGGTCTACCCCCCCCCCCCCACCCCAAAGCAGATTTGGGATTGGGAAGAAAAGGAAAGAAGGATGAGGGCAGAGGCCAAGGCTGAGGCGAGGTGAAGATCCAAATTCAATTGTTGATGGATAAATTTAATGGGTATAATAAATTTACAAATATGAAAAATGGGTAACGAATAAATTGATATGGAAGAACTTTTTTGCAACTATTTTATTTAGAAAATGGTTGGATAAAATTATCCTCTTATTTACCCTTCGAATAAATTTAACCATACCATTTAACTTCTTAATTGTATAGTAGAGACGGTAGGACAGTATAAGAAGTACCATTGGCAGCCCAAACTATCACTTTGATTTGTTTTGATTGTGTAGCCTTTCTCATTTTGGATCATTTCTTCAAATGAGTCATAAGTGACTAAATTGTTTCTTAAGAAGCACATCCATATAAACCTTGAATAGTCATTAACAATAACAAGAATATATTTCTTTCTACCAAGACTAACAATTTGCATTGGTCCCATCATATCCATATGAAGAAGATCTAAAAGTCTTAAAGTAGCAAGATGATGATAATTCACATGAACAGTCTTAGTTTGTTTTCCCACCTGACAAGGACCACAAACTATGTTAGTAGGAGAATTTAACTTGGGAATGGAAAGATCTTTAAAGTTCATATATCCCATTCTTCGATGCCATAATGTTGTTGTGTCCAGAATTATCATAATGGTAACCGTAAAAACTAGGTTGTCCAAATTATAAAATATAATAGTTATCACCTGTGTGAGATCCATCAACAACATATATGTCATCTTCATCAACAATATCATAGAATGATTTAGTCAATTTAACTCGAAAGCCTCTATCACTAATTTGACTTACACTAAGAAGATTTAACCCATCACGAGCAATACATCAATAAGGACAAGTAAACCTAGTAATTCAATTGAACCCCAACCAATCACTTTTATAGTTTTTTTGTCACCAAAAGTTACATTTCCATCAGTGGATCCAATTAACCTTTAAATTTTGATTTGTCTCCAATCATGTGTATAGAGCCGTCATTGTCCAAGAACCACTTAGAAGACACTAGGGTTTTCATAGCAAAGTACACTACATGACATTGAAGAGAATCATTTCTCACCCAAACTTGCTTTATAACATTTTTGGATAAAGTGAACGTGTATGTATTTCTTGTGGAAGACACCTTTTTAAACACTTTAGTGTTTTGTGAGAAACATCCATTAGATTTATTACACAATTTTTACCTAGTTTGTTAAGGCAAGAGAGTCGGTCTTGAGGGTCTACACTTTCTGAGGAGCTTGATTGGAGAAGCTAGTAGAAGACAAAGACAAAGCAATGATAAAAAAACTTCAAGACTTTAGGAGAGAAGACTTGAAGGCCAGCAACAAAAGAAGGAGATTTAAGCATAAAGGAATTGTGTTAGAGTCTTCTTGAGAGGTTGATGGTTTACTTGTGTCATGTAAGATCTTGCTTGCTAGTGCATTGAATTTAGGCCAAGAGTGGTTATCATGGTTTTTTACCTTAGTTGGTGTTTTCCACATAGAAATCTTGTGTTCTTGCATGATTTGTGGTTTGATTGCTGAATAGAGTAATCATAAATGCGCATAGATGCTATAACTCTTAATTTGTATTTGTTGAAGTACTAGTTTTATGAGCAATCTAGTGATTCATTAGGTCGATTAGATAGATATTAAACTCTCACGGTATTCTACTAATGTTACATATACACCCCCACATGTCCATCTGTCATTGGTTCAATAGTTGTACTTGTCGATGGATATGCCCAATGACCAAGCTAACATTAGTCAGGTCAACAGATGTCTTGTCACTATCAATAAGGACATAGTGGCAAAGGTGATGACATTAGTGAGGACCCCCATCATCCTTTGTATACTAGATTTGAGATTCCAGAGGATGCAATCAAATTTGGTAGACTCTACGGTATTGATAGAGGGCACTTTAAATACATCTTTGGGAGTCCACAACATGACTAGTACATTCAGAGTGCTACATATTATTTGCCAATATGATGTTTGCACGAAAGGAGTTAGTGGATCATATGATGGCACAAATTTTATACTTGATTTTAGAGTTGGACTGCCCATTGGATCATCTGCAATTAATTTTGGTCATCAATGTATGTATGTTCACTGGCACACTCACGAGATGTTATCCTTTCCTCATATATTGTTGAGGATCTTCAGTGCTCAGGCATTAGGATACCTCTCAGAGAGCATGCACCCGATTGACTCCACAGTCATTCATGGGATGCAAGCACATGATGTTGAGAAGGTTGGGGGGAGGAGAGAACATTGCTGCAGACAAGATCCAATTGCAATTCTTCCATATGATGATCCACAACATATACCAATGTCTATCCAGGTTTTTGCTAACTTCATGAGATATGTTTTTTAGAGGTCAAATCATATAAAAGAGATGGTCAAGAGATTCACTTACCATCCATCTTCTAATTCTGAGGAGACTAATGATTAATTTTAGTTTTTTTATTTTCTTTTAGTTGAGATATGTACTTCATAGATATTTGTTGCATCTTAAAATGATATTTATATTAGACATGATTATGTTGTGCTCTTAATTATTGTCTAAATTTTGACTTATTATATGACTTTATGTTCTTTTATGTTTATTTTTTTTATATTTTCTATTCTATTTTTCCTATTTATGGCAAAATGGGGGAGAAATTATTAAAAATCTTGACTGGTTACAAGGCTTTTCAAGTTGTAATTCCAAATGGTCTTAATAATTCTTAGATAAGTCAAGCTGAGTCATGTTTTGTATAAGTTGAAGATAAATGCAGTTATTGTAAAAGAGTTGTAATTTTTTTATTTTCTTAATTTTTAGAGTTTTGTCACAAAATAGCCAAATGTGGAGATGGTTAGAACAAATGTGACATATGTAGTGTATTGCCTTAATTTTGTTAATCACAACCATGTTCATTCAGTGTGTGCTTATTTAAGTATTATGAAGTTTGAGTTGATTGGTGATGAGTTAAGTCTAATTTCAAATTAAATTACTTGGAAAATTGGAGCATATATATTTCTAGATTTTAAGACGGAAGACTTAAGCAAGTGATTGAAGTTTCAAGGGGAAATAGGTATTGAATCACACACACACATTGTCACACACTCAGGATGTTATGGTTTAATCATATGAGAGTATTAGACAAAGAATGAATTGGAAATGGAAAAGAATCACAAATTGTTCATAAGCAATCAATCAATCCATAAATTGTGATTGATTGGCTTTGAATTAAAATGGGGAGTTTTCTAGTACATCAAACAATCAACCGTCCAATGGAAAGATCGACCGGGAATAAGTTTTGTCAGTTCCAAAATAGTGAATGATCGATCTCTTGTTAAATGGATTGATTGATTCTAGGCTACATTTCAAACAATACCGGGAAGGATTGATCACCTTGTAGAACAATCAATGTAATTTTTGCCTAATTTTGAGAAGAATTTTTTTTCCAATTAGAATATAAAGACCTAAATTGACTTAAAGCCCTATATAAGGCTTAAGGCATGATGAAATTGAAGAGAGGGAATAGAAGTCCTAGAGAGAATTGAAGGTGTAGAAAGAGTTTATTCGTGAGGAAAATTTGAGAGTTTAATTGTGCAAGTACCATGATAATACCTTGGTGGATTCCACGATATGCAAATATGAACTTTGTAACTGATTTTTCATAGTGTAATGTTGGCATGGATTGGGTTCCCATGGTTTTTCCCAAATAGGGTTTTCCATGTAAATTCTGTGTGCTTGTGTGATTTGATTATTTATTTCAAGTTACAATAAGTCTAGGGTTTAAAGAATTATTGTGTATTAGTAAGTAATAAAAATTGGTTCTAATTATTAGATTATTTTTCTAGAGTGGCTTTATTAATCTTACAATTAGACATGCTTGATGTGATGCAACATACGTGTGCCAAAACTTGCACAACCAACTATTGCCAAAAAGTGGAGAAAGACACAAGTGTTAGTTCTAGTGAATGTTTTACTTGGATTTATGAGACAAAATTCTTAGAAGGGGAAGATTACGATATCCTCAAAATTCAAAGGCAATTTATAAAATTGGGAGAAAAGAGAATTGGTGAATTCTATAGTTAGGGATCTATCAACACAAGTACTAACATGTCAATCGCAAAGGGGAGAGACTTTAATGGGCTTGTGAGGCTTCTGGGGTAATGTTTTTCACCAGCATTGCCTACCAATAGGTCTAGAATGAGGTCCAACATGTTGTCTGTTTAGGTAGTCAATGTCGATGTGAATGCAACTGACTTACCAGCAATGAAGTGAGAGTTTAATATTCATCTAGAAGATAATAGTAGATCACTAGATTGCCCCTAGTCTGATTAATTTTTGTAAAGACTATGAGTTTAATCAAGACTATGAGTTCTAGCCTTGATGTGTAAGAATTTAATTTTAAAGTAAAATAAATAACCTAATTATTAAGTGTCATTCATGATCGATCAATCATCAAACCACACAATCACACAAAGATTTAACGTACAGCAGCCTCAATGCAAGGCTAAATCAATGTACAAGAATGATATAGAACTTACAAGGCTCAAAACAACCAACCAACCTTAAGACTTGACACAAACTCCTTTAGTTTAATCTTCTCTTGTTGACAATGTTAGCCTTCAGTTCTTCCTCCTCTAAATCGTTGAAGTTTTTCCTCTTCATGTTCTGATCTTTGTCTTCTTCTTCTAGTAACTTAACTAAGGACTCCTTCCTTGCCTGTTGATTTACCTCTTGAGATTCATTAACTCCTTTGAAGAACTTTGCTAACTCCTCTCTCTGAAATTTGTGTGAGATCTTTTTTTCTTAGTTGTGCATCAGCATCAATTTACCATTCATAATATCTTCAAACTCTTTTGTGAGTTCTCAAGGAAAACAATATGAAAGGACTCTCATTTCTTCTCCAATATTGTCTCGGTTTTTTTTTCTTCAATTTCGTCACCTCTTATCTAAAGTCTAATCCGGAAAGGCTTTTTTAGGGTAACTAAAATTTCCAGTGATTGATCGTTTTAAACTACGTTCGATAGTTCACTATTTTCTTAACACAAAACTCCTTGAGCAATTGATCTATCATCAAACCAATCGATCGATAAACTCTTGGCTTCGTTTTACAAAGGGCTGATCCAAGTGTTGATCGATCATTTCTAAGGGTGATGAATTGATTCTTCAATTCCATGCTACTGTTCATTAGCAATTAATCGATTTAATCAATATACTTTTCCAACAATAGATTGATGATACTATTCAAATATAGTTTTACCCTTTTCACCCTAAATCCTTTTGTAATCTCTTAAATCACTTCTAAAACTTCTCTAAGTGATTTTGGTATTAGAATGTGAACAAATAAACCTCTTAACCCATCAACATTCTTTAGTCTTCAATCTTGATCCATAAGAATACGTCTCCTCTATTTTTCAAGTCCTTTAATTCCAAACCTGATTCAACCACTATTACATTCAATCAGATTTTAAAACTAATTACAAACTCAAGTTTTCTTACATAATTTTGAAAAAGAAATTAGCCAAATAACCATACATAACTATAAGTAAAAATGAGATTATTATGTGTACTTAGCATGTTTGTCTATACACGACCTAATATATGTCGTGTTATCTATGACACAATGAATTAACATGTCGTGTTATCGATGACATAATGAATTAACATGTTGTGCTCGTATTTACATGAAATATCATATGTCATGTTACCATTAACACATTAATTCATTTTAAATGATTTTAGGTAATAGAAGTGTTCTGCCAACTACAAGGGGAGCGAACTATAACATATCCCAGCGTTTATCTGAATTATTTTTTTGGAATTTTTTTTATTCAGCACTACTACAACATAGGGATGCAGCATGCAAGGTGGAGATGTGTCCCAAAATCATCAACAACTTGATGAGGCGGCTGAATATAAATACCAAGAGTGATTTTATTCTTATCTACGTCACTGGCCATTTCCTTCTGCTCATTGCCTGGTGCATGGAGAAGAGGTTCAAGTGGTATAACCCGCTAAAGGATGACCACAATCACCACTTTGTAGAGGTCAACAAGATTAGAAGACATGTTGCCACAGTCGTGGAGAATGTCCTTTTCATACAAGATATGACAAATGAAGAATGTGGGGTATTCATGATGTAATATGTTGAGAAGCTAGCCGTAGGAGTCCTTCAACCAGATTTTACCCAATCAAAGATCACTATGTTGGTCAGGCCATAGATATGTGCTACAATTCTTTGTAGGCGAATTGATCAGGACATCGATGCTTCATCAGATGAGTTGTAGTAGTTTGTTTTTGTTCTCTCTATGGTTGTCGATCATGTAATTTATGGTCATGTAATCAAATTTAAAGTAAAAAAATATTGCTTTAAATTCAATCAATGTCATGAAAACTATGGTTGCAAGTCATGTAATAAACAACACGCCCAGACATAAGTCATGTCACTGATAACATGAAGTCATGTTTGGTCATCTCATATAGGTTATATATTGTTTAATCAACAACACACCCAGATGTAAGTTGTGCCACCAATAACACGAAGTCATGTTAGGTTGTCTAATATAGGTTACATATTGTGTAATCAACAATAAGCCCAGATGTAGGTCATGTCACCAATAACACAAAGTAAAGTTAGGTCGTGTATTATATAGTTGCATATCGTGTAATTAACAACACGCTCGGATGTAGATTGTGGCACTGATAATACAAAGTAAAGTTAGGTCGTGTATTATATGGTTGCATATCGAGTAATCAACAACACTCCCAAATGTAGATCATGTCACTGATAACACAAAGTAAAGATAGGTTGTGTATTCTAGGTTGCAGATCGTGTTAGCAAAAACATGCCCAGATGTGATCGTGTCACTGATAATACGAAGTAAAGTTAGGTTGTGTATTATATGGTTGCATATCATGTAATCAACAACATGCCTAGATGAAATCATGTCACCAATAACACAAAGTAAAGATAGGTCATGTATTATAGGTTGCAAATCATGTTAACAAAAATACGATCACCCAGTAGGTCATGTATTATAGCATAGCAAAATAGAAATGCAGATTGACAAATTTATAGGCAAAAAATCTTTCTCTTTTATTAATATGAGTTGATGAGTACATTGTATAAACATAACAAAAAAAAACAAGTGGACTGC
The DNA here is from genome assembly GCA_035235625.1 of Saururus chinensis. Taxonomy (NCBI): domain Eukaryota; kingdom Viridiplantae; phylum Streptophyta; class Magnoliopsida; order Piperales; family Saururaceae; genus Saururus; species Saururus chinensis. The sequence goes on from CP141141.1 coordinate 12,055,129, forward strand.
AATTGCAAATATGAAAATAGAACATCGCACACCATTTGTATTCATGAGTACAGCCTGGTGAGCTATCAGAAAAATGTGATTAGACATTTGGGACCAGTGCGGATGATTAATGGGGTAAATTGGCAAATTCATTTGGAAATACACGCCATTAATCGTCCGCACCTGTCTACACATCCGCCTTAGAGGGGGATGAGTCATAGTCAGGCATTATTTCAATGTCTCGATAGAGACCGTATTTTTTTGTGAAAGCTCACCATGTTGTGCTCATGGAGATGAATGGTGTACGATCCATCCATCACCAGTCTCTCTGCGATAAAGTTCCTTCGATGAGCAAGAGGTGGGCGCCGAAAATTGGTCACTTGATCTAACAAGAGGTGCATATTTATATTTTCTGATTTGGAACCAGATGTGAAGTAAAGTCTGTGTCAAAAAATGGGATGACACTTTTTCTCGCACCTAAATTTAGTTGGCTACGCCAAAAATTGGTGTGACTCTCTAGAAATAGGTGATGTGTGAAAATGGGACCATTTATTTATTGCTATGGTCATGTTATCGATAACATGATGTAAAGTTATCGTGTAATTGGTAACACGTAGTGAACAACAAAAATTATAATATTCATTGAAAATCTTATCTTGATCATGTAATTGGTGACATGTAAAACCTTTGATCATGTTTCCAATTACATGATATGTATACAATATACAATATTAACAAGCCATAGATCAACATATCGTGTTATCGACATCATGAACTTTATCAAGGTCATGCTATCAATAATACAATGTACATACAATATCATATATGGTAACACGACATTCATCAAAAATCATGTTTCTAAGAACATGACTATACAATGGCATTTCCTCCAATCGGCTACAGAAAGGGGGTGGAAAAGGAAACCCCGATCGATGTTCCCCATCCTTATGTCATTTTCTTACTCTTTTATTTGTCATCCTTTGGCTTATACTTGGACAAGCAGCTAGATTTAAAGGGTCCTCTTGTGCGTTGCAGCAACGTTTACGATTGTGACCCAACTACCTGCATGCTCCACATTTGCATTTGTAACTATTCAATTTTTCCTTAGACACCCCCACTGCTTGAGTGGGATAGGTGGGTTGAATGTAGGCATAACACTAGTCAGTGCCTATCCGCCATTGGATATAATGGCTCTAAATATGTCATTTTATATGTTTATGTGGAGCACCATTTTTTCACACACATTGAAGCTTTTGTGATCAATTGCTGCAATTACATGTCTACACAGTAGCCCCAGATGCTAAACTTTCTGCTAATGCAGTTATATTCGACCAAATTCCCTACACCCTATTAAATGAATATCATGTAGATGAGAACACGATAAGTGATATTCTAGTGTTATAAAAAACATATCATCAACACATGTAGTATGCTCATAATTATCGTGTTATTTTAACCGTTATACATACACACGACATTAATTGGATTATACCTAGTGATATAGTCAGTTAACCTGGAATTCATACATTGATACTGGCAATACATCCACATTCCTTACTCTTCTCTTCTACTTTTGATATGTTTAACAAGCAAATGGGTTAAATCTTCAGTCATATTTTGTCCATCTGTTTAACGATTCTCAAAGAGTGCGGTTGTGTGCTCCCTTGTATGCTCAATTAACTAAGTAATAGGCATCGACTTGACTTTTTTGAACATAGTACTTTTAGACCTATTTGAGCTGGGTGTTCTATATCTTTTTCCTAAAAATGCAACATTAGCCTAGTGCTTTGTACCTATCTTATTTAGCCAAACAAATGCTTCAAGATTATGTTCTTTAATATTGTTCATTATTTCATCATACATGCTCTATCTGAAAGTTTCAGCTGCAACATGGAGTTGGTTCTTTAGGTAGTTGTCTTTGAATCTATCTAATATATATGTTGTCAATTGATGGATGCAATATCCATGGTGTGTAGAGGGAAAATAGTGCTTAACAGTATTTGCCAAGCCCTTCATTTTGTCAAAAACAATTGTATCCAACTCGACAGGAGGATAAAAAATAGACAATTTCTAAGAAATTTAAGAAACCAACTCTACGTTTTCTCACATTCACTCTCGACTATTGCAAATGCGGAACATAGCATATTATTATTCTTGTTTAGTGTAGTTGCTATCAATAGCTGACTAGGATACTTTTTGTTCAAGAAAATCACATCTATGGTTAGTAATGGTCCAAGTGTTGTTTTAAAGGCTCTTGCAACTAGCCCAAACATCCAAAAGACTCTTATAAAATCATATCCCCCTATAGGTATGGGAATATCACTTGATCTGATTGGAACTACTACACTACCTGGATTAGTCATTTCTATCTCAATTTCGTATACAGGAAGTATGCAATAGGATTTGTCTAGGTCCTCATTTATTAAATCACACAATGTTTTACCTGCACAACCGGATTTTAAGTAGTTAACATTAAAAAAGAGTAAAAGACAAGATTAGTAGTCATGTTTTCGTAAACCTAAACTGTAACACGATAGGTAAAGAGGTCGTGTTGTAAGAAAATGAGACTGCAACAGCCTTGTGTGACTGATAACGCGTCATATTCAAATGTCGTGTTTTTGAAAATATGATTCAAGGAAAATCATAAGTTTGCTTTACTTGCACAACAACATTTCTTGTAGTTCACAATTATACCCTAGTGCTTCGAAATATATCTTGCTATGCTTTTAGGTGTAATATCTATTGAATCTTTAAACAACCCATAACATTTTCTCGCAATCCAAAGGTGTGATGCTAGAGAATGGTCAGTTGAATTCCTTTGTGTTCCACACAAATGGTCAGGTACTAACCTTGTCACACTCACATGATTGCCTATGTTTGAAATCCTTATGTACCACTTACAAGACTGGTTAGAGCACTCTATGACATATGTATTCTTGTTCTCATCCACAACACAATATGTGAAATTCATCTTTATTGCAAGTCGATCATATCCCTCTTGAATTGTACCAAGCTTAGGAAACGTGCACTCATTTGGAGTAGATTCTGGTAGTGCTTTGCTTGCAAACTTCCAGTCATTAGCTCTCCCTCACCAATATTCAGCACCAATATGTTAAGATCATTGACTGTCTCCTACTCTGCCTCGGTCTCAACTTCAATATTACTGGGTACCTCATTGTGTCTGAATTCTTCATGGTTAGACATACTTTCCATGTCAATTATATCATTCTCATTCCATTGATCATCACCCCACACTTCTTTGAATTCTTGGTTGTCATAATTCTCAGGGTTGCATGGGAGTTCATAGTTATCAAATGAAGTTCTATTGTTGGCAACATTTCTTCAAATCTAGTATAACTGACTTCTTTCACAAGTTCTATAGGCATTAGATTGTTATACAATGTGTGACATGGATTTATTGAGTTAAAATTTCCCAGTTCTTCTAATATTTAATGGATATTAACATGTTAATTAATATGCAATATAACTCGATATCGTGTATTCAATTACACGCTTACGAATTATATTGTGTTATCGGTAACATGATATTTATACAAGTCGTATTATTTGATCTACGCTAAAAAGAATTAATGTTATATCGCTTTTGTATTTTGCATCATTAGTTATGCGGTATTATAAATATCGCATTTTTGCTTAACACGATATTCTTTGTACTGAACATGATAGGTTAGATATCGTGTGCTCAAGTACACGATAAAGTACACTATCGTGTAATCTAAAATTCATTGTTACCTAACAGTTTCACAAGTGACTTGTGTATCATTGACTCTCATATGCAATCTGAAATTTGATCTGGGGTGAGCCAATACCATCAGTGATTTAGCTCTATTGAATGTTTGGTTCCTTTCTACTAATGGTGATTTGTTATCATTTTTTGGCCTTTTTATCTCCGCATACAATGATAACACCTCTTTATTTACCTTCTTATGAATAGAAAACATTGATTGTAGGTCTTCATTGTCTTCTAATTCATATATAATGGATGATTGCGAAGATTAAATTAAATACTTCATAGTCACATTATCATTGATGACAAGTCTTTCTTTGGCTTGAAGCTGCAGCTACCCGAACCTCACTGATGGATCAATGTTCATCAACGACACTTTTTCACCTACATACATGTCATTATGTTCTACCTCTCTATTATAATGTATGAAAATACAAATCCTCTCCATTATGTGGTTTAAAGGGTGATCGGATCCGCCGAAATGAAGTCTTTTTTACCCTAAATAGCTTCTATCATGTTAAAAATTGGGTTTTTATTGTCTCCAATGACTCGCCGTTGAGTCACCCTCGGTCACCTCCCACCGGTGAATTTTGACTTGTAAACAATCAATCCTCTCTACCGGAATGGCACCATACTATTTTGGTGTTCATTTATGAGGATATGTATGGAGATTGTGTTTATTTAAAACTTAAGTGCAGTTTTGTCCTCGAATAGGTATTATGACATTTGTAGTTAAAAACAAAAGAATATGGAATATTGGCTTCTTTGGCCAAATAATATGGAAAAAAAGTTTTATGTATTGAGTCTACTATTGTTTATAAGGGTGTGACTAAGTCTCTAATTCCACAACTAGTACACGTCCATCCAAAAGTTAACCAAAATAAACCAAATACTATTTTTTGAAAGCTAGAGAAGCAATTTAGAAAACTAGATTGTGCCCTGATAGCCAAAGAAATTCTCTTGGTCCTCCTGGAAAAGTCCAAGCCCACAATAAGGTAAAATATTTCAGAACCCAAAATTTTCAAGTAAAAATAATAAAATAGTTTAAATAAAATTAGAAAAATTGTGATATCACAAGCATGGAAGTGCAAAAGGTCAATAGAAAACCGAATATTGTGAGTAGACTCGGAATTCCTTATCGAATCTATTGCATATAAGAAGCTTTGGGTAGTCATGACTCATGGAGTTGATGCAGAACCCCTTTCCCACTCATTTATGTTAGCATTTGTTGTAAGTAGGAAGGTTACTAAGGGGGTTGTTTGCCAATACCTTTGTCACAGAGGAAACTTTTTAACTTGGGGGCTGTTTGGATATGAAATTTATGTAAGACCCCATCAATTCTATCTTATTTCCAGCCCGAATTATTGAAGTCATGTTTATGTATAGAAGTTGGGTGGAATTAAAAATTCTACCCAGAAGTTTATTCCAAGCCGTTTTGAGCTAGATTTAGCCGCAATCACAAGATTCTAGCTCCCATCCTATATTTCGAAATTACAGATTATGTTATTTTTCAACGGTTACCTCTTATATCAATTTTAGCCTCGAGAAGCATGCCATATAGGTAAAGCCTATTTTAAAAGTTTAAAATTACTTACTGTTGTGGGATCTTGTTTAATAGGACTCGAATATAAGAAGGTAATATCTGAGTTCAAGAGAGAGATATATTAGTTTGAAATTTTAAAATTGGGTTTGGCATGACATCCAAATTTATTCTAAAAAAATTTATTATTAACCATAATTCATATTCTGCAGTAAATTTTTAAAATTAATTCTAAAAAATTATACTTCTATTTCTAAAAAATTTAACACCCAAATAACCCCTTAATGCGTTTATTAACGAGCTAATCACGACAAAAAAAATGTCCTCATGAGGACATTTTCCCACAAATGCCTTTATTTTGCCTTCGTGGAAAAAAAAGCCTCTTGTGGTGTTAAAAAACTGACTTTAGTTCACCTGGGCTTTTCTTCACCGATAATGGGGTTGGAGAAATAATGCATCTAAATGACATTTCATAGCACCTGGCCTAAAAGGCCCCTTCCTACATGGGCAAAGGTGTTGTCAAATGCGTTGTCATATGATCCCACGTGAAATTCTGACAAAACCTTATTTGACAAAAACTTGTAGATGGGAAACAAGGACAAAAAATACAACATTCTTGGCACTAGTCAAAAGAATAAAACATTTTATATTTCAAACCAGGGTCTAACACGTAGATTTCTCGATAAGCTAACCACTAAGACACGCATACAATGGCATCTAACAGCTTCCACCAGAAAGAGTTTTTCGTGATCTAAGCCCACCGTAAAAATTATATATAAACCCTTATTATTTAAAATTAATAACACATACATTAACGCACATTAACACTATTACCGCTAGCACTCATATGTGCTAACATATATGCTATTAATCTCATAAATGAATGGCTCCCATGCGTTCTTTATCAGAACATTTAAATACACTTCCCTTCCACCATTTCTATTCTAGACAGCCAAAGGCCATCCTGAAAAGGTCACTATTGGAGGATGAAAATACAGATTTAAGCCATTAGACAACTAAATACTAAATATTCTCTATGCTCAATATTATGTGTCAAAAGAAATAACCGTGTCTTGTGAAAGATTTGCAAAAATTTATAGATCTTCCTTTCGTCATCAAGATCTGTGCCACTCTGGCCAAGCCTGAATTTGGCAGAATGGAACAATGATTCCTTTCTGATACTAAAAAAAAGATCACATAGGCAGGAAGTAAAATAGGCCACAAAGGCTAGACAAGAGAAGACTGAAGATTGCTTTAGAACTTCTTTCAATTTCTTCCAGACTGATGTACATACAACAGAGTAGACTGACATTCTACAACAGCCACATTGAAGCTGAATCTAACGACTACAGACTGTTTAACTGCTCGATGAACCCACCCATGTGCATGGCACAAAATCTGAAATTTCAATGTTTTAAACTCCCCATCTGTACAGTGGCTTGAGATCGAAAAGAGAATAAATTACAATGAACTTCAAAACCTACTGCTACCTCTTCAATTACTCTTTTCTTCTCAAATGTGTCATTCTCTAAAATGTACATTTCCTCAATTACTCTGAGATGTGGACACTTTCATTGCTAATGAAACTGTGAACTTACATATCAATGGAAGCCATAATTTTCCTCCATCTAAGCAGACAAAAATTTGCAGATTAGTAGACACGTCAGAGAGACTAAATTTTACACGTTAAAAAGTCAAGCAGCTTACCAAAACATGAACTGAGCCCCCTCATCATGCGCCCTCAAGAGCTTCAGCTTCAAATAACATTTAAAAGTTACCACTATCCAAGAACTCATCTATACAAACTGGTTTTACTCGGCAGCCCCAAAATATGACAAGCAACCATGCCCATGATCAATAAAATAACCAATTGCCCCTCAAATGCTTGTGTTACAAACCTATGCTTGCATAACATCAGATTCCACTGACACGGCCCAGTGTTGGAGAACCAGGACGAAGATCAAGTGAAGGATTCAAATTGATATTACCCCGCAAATGCTGATTGGAATTTCGATCTGTCAATACTGACTGCCCATCATAAAGTTCTCCTTGAACCCCCATTCCAAATGCCTTTCCAAGAATGTCATTCTCTGATGCTACCAATTCGTGAAAGGCATGAGACTGAGGCCAAAATAGGTCTGGGTTGGGGTCCTGATAGCTAGAGTTATTAACATAGAAATTCTTTGGAGATCTAGGCGCACTACTAATGCCTTCAGAAAGGTATACTGACTTGAGGAGAGAAAAGGGAAGAGCACCATTCCCACCGGTAAGAGGAGTTGTTGAGCCAGATGTGGTTCTCGGGCTTGAAATTGGAGAGGGGGACATCCTTCCATTTATGTGCTGTGGAGATCTTGAGTGCAGAAGAGGGCTTCCAATAGGAGATACTGGACATGATATATTCCTTGGAATATGGAGGTCACTGATGTCAGCAGAAATATACAATGAGAATTTTCTTTGAAAGGAATTTTTTAAAGTATTCTTTAAACAGTAATAAACCTTTAGTAAGCTTTAACATTAACACAACCAAAAGATGAACTCCGGTCTTATAAGGGCAATTTGTCCACACTAAACATCATAATAATGTTGATTGACTGCCTCAATTTCTTGGGTATTACAAAAAACAAGAAGTTTATGCTGCGCAAGTATGAACAATGGTAGCCCCTTATAAGTGTTCATCTAGCATGCATTAAGACCAAAGCTACAAACATAATACTCTTCCCAATTGGACAATAGTAGCCATTCCTTGCAATTTCTGGGAACGATTAGTTATGAGAAGTATGCTACTAGACAAAATCTAGGTTTCATCAATGTATAGGTTTTGATAACTCTCATAAAGGAGTTGGGAGCAGGAGCAAGGAAAAATGTAAAATCGATCACTTCAATGGAGAGCATGTAAAGTTTGACCCCATTGTCACATGTGCTCCCTCTCTGAATAGCTCGTGAATTCTCTACCATCCATACGAAGCTGGAATTTTTAAAGGGTTAAATGAAGGGACCCACAAGTCAGAATGACCACATTTCTGTCCTAGCTATCCTCTCTCACATGGTCCTCTGTGTGTGTGTGCGTGCATGCATGTGTGTGTGTGTGTGTGTGAGAGAGAGAGAGAGAGAGTACCTGGATGGTCCACAGATTTTCCCCCCTCTAGGCTGGTGAATTCCCAGGCCTTCCATGTCCAAGGATGACAGATTCCTTGCATTGTTTGTACCCTGTGAAAAGGCACGACTAAATGCTCAACTGCCAGATAGATGTACAGCTCAACAACATCATCAGATGATAGATCAGAAGATCTAGGACGACTTGGCCCTTAATGTAGAAACCAAAGCTCTCTCACTAGCTAGTAAGTTTTATAAATACTTCCATAACAAAATAAGTGTAGAATTTTTTTTCTTCTCCGAGATTATTTGCAAACACATGCTTCATAGATGGAAACAGCTGGAATATTTCCATACCGTTGATCTTATTCCATTTAAAGCCCCAGTAGGTGACTCCAAAGGCTCGTGACTGGGAATGGGTCTCTCAAGGGGAGATGCATTCTTCACAAAGGGATGTTCTAAAAGTTGAGCAGCAGTAGGACGATGCTGCGGATTGCGTTGCAGACATTGTTTCACAAAATCCCTACCCTCATCTGATAAATGATCAGGGATAGCTGGAAGTTCCTTACTGTTCCCAATCTTAAACATTGCCGCAACCTTGAAATTAAAACACATGGGCCATCAATAAATGTAAATAAATGAAGCAAAATATCAGAAGTTGTAGACAGGCATCAAGCACTTCAGAGGAAAAAACGCCAATAACTATCTTACCCCTTCATATTGGTTCCATGGAGGTTTGGTAGTAGCCATTTCAAGAACAGTGCATCCAAGGCTCCATATATCAACCGCAAGATTGCAACCATTCGAGTTTTTTATAACCTGGCCAATTAGTATAAGAATGATATTGACAAGTTCTCATTGTCATGTTGAAGTCAATAAAAAATATGCAAAAAAAGGTACCAACCTCAGGTGCCATCCAGTAAGGACTCCCTTTGAAGGATAAGGGACATGATTGGCCTGTAATCTGAAATATATAGCATGCATTTACAAATAAAGTACAAAATATCAAATTAACTAAAATAGTTCACTATCGACATATATCGTAGACAGCATAAAGCTACTTCTAAAGACTGCATTTTCCACTTAAAAAGTACAGTTTCATACTGATCAGCTACGAAATGTATATGTAAGCCATCATTTTTAGAAACACATCTTAAAACAATTTTATTTATATGAACATTAATGTTATATTTCTTCAGATTCTAAACACAGCTGTAGAATCACCTACATGCTTTGCCATTCCAAAATCTGCCAGTTTTACTCGTCCAATAGGATCCACAAGAATATTTGCACCTTTTATGTCTCTGCATGAATACACAGGGAAAAAGTAAGTACAGGAATGTGGGAAAAAAAAAGGAAAAACATGAAAGAGATTCATCTAAGAACAATTACCTGTGTACAGTATTTTTGGCATGCAAATATGCAAGGCCAGATAAGATTTGTTGGGTATAGCTACGTATAGCAAGCTCACCAAACTGCCCGTACTCCTGAAGAAGTTTATGAATTGATCCACCAGATACATATTCCAAGTAGATATACAACTTATCCTCCACCTGCTCAACAAATCATATGAACATCAAAATATTGGACATCGGTGTATGATTTAATGTGTGTACAAGGATATAAAAACTTGCCGTTTCTGATCCATAGTACTGCACTATGTTAGGGTGACGATACCGACTCAAAAGAGCAATCTCCTGAAATAAGTAAAAACTATAAGCCCAAAAGAGTAAGACGTGAAAGACTTTCATTTTCTCTCTCTTCTGGAACACCAAAAATGACTTAAAACTCAGGAATACAAAGAGAGAATATTCATATCCATGAAGTTCCCTCTCCCATCAATTTGTAATTTGCCTAGTCCAAAGGGATAAATTTGAAAAATAAAAAATTTAGGTAGATATAACACTTACTTGCATTAACTGCTTTGCACTTTCTTTTGACTTAGCATCATCTGAAAGTAGTGTGACTTCCTTCATTGCACACATTTCTCCACTTTCACTAAAGCCAAAACAAACATAATAAGAATTGCCATGTAGGAGTATGATGGGGAGAGAAAGATGGAAAGATATAAAACAAAAGAATTCCATGCAAGGGAAAAGAATCACAAGTGCTTGCATAGGGGATCATTTATGAACTCATTGCGTAAGCCCCACACATGCATCACAAAGATGGGATCACTTCAGATAAAAAAGGAACCTCAGAAGAGGGGACCCACCAAATTTGGTCCAGGTGGACCCTTGATCTTGACACATAAGATTGGAGCATTTTATAAACTTTTAATCAATAGCTGAAATTTATAATTTTACATGTCAAGACAGAAGGGACCCACATGTCCGAATGGAACCAAATTTAGTGAGCCCCCTCTCTTGGACGTCCTCTCTTCCAATCCCAAGTGGTCCCACCTTCATTAAACAGGTTCTAGCAAGTATTCCCTTATGAGTGCTTGCTGGGGATCATTGTCCTTAATGCAAGGACCATATGCAGAGACCTAGGATTTAAAATTTGTTAAAAAAAATCTACAGCAAATGAAGCTCATGCTATTATGACAATTAAATGACCAAAACAGTGGCAGACACTGTTCCAACTCACATATACAACTGGAAATATATACTGACAATGCCCTATCTACTGCAGATATGGCAGATAGAATAACCAAACATTCTCCACTAACAACTTGAAAAAGTTGAAATTAAAGAGATCTAACCTGTTGAAACCAACATAGACATGCCCAAATGTGCCTCTTCCAATCAGTTTTCCCTTCTTCCACCGCGAGCCAGGGCTTGTGGGATTATCTGCCCTTCCAGGACTCCGGGGAACAGATGCGGTCCCTGTCGTGTTTGAAGGGCTAAAGAGAGAAGAATTCACAATCGATATAGGGGGTAGGGGCAACCGATGACTCTGCTGCTTCCCATCGTCAGGCCAACCTATTGATGATTCTGCAGGAGGTCCCCCAGCGCGAGGATGCAAAGGAGTGACAGCCCCACTATGAATCCGGGAGCTGGGCCCTGGACTAGTCATTCTAGGGCTAGGTATTGGGGAGCACTCTGGACTTCCCCTACTCTGCTGCCAAAATATTTGTCCTGACAAGTCCCCTCCCATAGAGTTGTGTCCAGAATTATGGCCGGAACCCGGACTTGAACAGTGACAAGACCCAAGTAAGCCCAGATCAGGATAAGCCTTTGATGACAAGAACACAGAGCTAGTTACATGTTCAGGGCAAATGACTCTCATAGGGCTCCGAGAAGGACTTGACATGGAACTGTCTGGAGCACTTCCAATCCCCAAAGTACCGTGGTGAATCTGTAGAGGAGACAGATAGGCATTTGAAGGGCCTCTCTTGGGGGATGATGAAAGGCTTTGGTTGGTAATTAAAATGTTAGCAGGCCTTAGTGTCTCTTTTGAGTTCTTTCTGGATATGCTAGGGGATTGATCCCTATGCGTCCTGCTTCATGTAAAACAATTTTATTAAAAAGGAATAAGGAAGCATCAGTATAATGTTATATAAAAATCAATGGAATTCCTGTTAGTCAAACATACTTAGCCGTAAGTCTTTTCTCCACATCATTTCTCAACAACAGAAAGGATGTTAATTCAGGGAAAATAAAGCCTTAAAAAACGGTTGATAAAAATAAATGAGCTTGCATACAGTAAACTAAAAAAAGAAGACACATGGCATAACAGTAATCCCCAGTTCCATTGAATCATGCCTCAATTATCCATGTCATTTGATAGTGTAATATCTTAACAGAAACTTTGAACTGGTCATTTCATTTAGTAAGTACTTACTAGACCATGAAATTCATACCATAAGCATATCAATAGATACAACTTTTTAGACCAAATCAGAAACCATTACCAATGCTCTTCACATCTTTTCAATATTTAATTAACATACTGAAGCAATTAAAGATTCGAATAGCATGTGACATCATCACGACATTTTTCCAATCATTTGAATATTCACAAACACATGCATAAAAAAAACTCTTCAAACTCTTCAGGGTTGTTTAGTTTTTCTTAGGAAACTATGCCATTACTTAATGAAATTTTCGAGAAGAATTTTACTAAAACAACGCCGATGTCACATTGATTGATCACATAACAGAATACTACATAGTTGCCTCTCAAATTAAACAGTTAATATAACAAACACAATAAACTCTCATGGTAGGCTTCAGCAATTACCTGGTGGGGCTATTTGCAACAGTTTTAATCCCATTTTCAAAGTCATTACCCCTTGGGCTTGGAAGGCGGGAGTCAGTTGGATCATCACTATCAATGGAACAATCACTTGAAACTGAAGCGGTAGCTAAATCACCATCGACATCAGCAGCACCTGACCTTGGTGGGACACCATCAGGCTTAGGAAGAGGTACATGCAAGGATGGTTTTCCACATCTTCCTAAACCAGGCTTTGAAATACTGATTCCAGAAACAGTCCTGCCTACACTTGAGTGTTGAGTACCCGGAAGTGGAAGGGGCTGTGCAAGGGACCTCTCAGCAAAGCTTTGGCATCTGGATACTTGTGTAGAAGGTGACGGTGATCTTGATGCTGCCCGTGAGAGGGACCCCTTTTCTGATATAGTATCACTGTTGCGCCTCTTGGACACAGTTGATCTACGGCTACCATTGTCATCAGATGGAATCTTCAATTTGCGTTGTAGTGTGTTAATAAATGTTTCCTTGCCTGTCTTTTTCTTCACATTTTTAGAAGAGGACTTCCACCATGAAGGCATGATTTATTTATAATGTAGCTCAAGAAGATGAGTTCTTCCACCTCTAGCGCATGCTTCAAAATACTCGAAAGCTTAATTTTAAGCTCTAACTAGCTTACTATTCCTCCATACATCAAGTCTACAAATGCCGATACTGTAGGGAAATACAGTTGTTCTACAAAGAAAATCCCTCACCCTTGAATGACCTGAACAGGACACGTGTTAAGAAAATCACCAAATGAGCTCTACTGACTAATGAAATTGACTAAGCATACTATCAATAGCTGATGGTCACACAATTTGTAGCAATAGCGCTATCAAAGTTCACATAAAAAAAAGGGGATCATCCCATAACCATGATCCATACATTTCCAAACTAAAATGGCACAAAAATCTAGCTGCATGAAATAGGAATATAATCCTTGAGTATATATATATACACATAATGGTTATTCCATCTAGTGAAGTAGAGAAAACACTTAGACTTAAGTCTGACAATTTATAATTTATTGTATTTTCTATCTTGATGACTAGCAATTTCTAATAGTTTTAGCTAGACTGTAAAGTAGATATCAGTTAGTTATCAAAAATAATTTTTCTTTAAGTTGCAAAATATTGTGCATGGGTTTAACCCAAATACTTTTATACTCTTTACAACAAAAAACCAATATATTTTTCATTTCAATAGTTTGTTATATAACAAACCATGGTTCAATGCAATTTCAGTCGTAGATAGTAGAAGTATCAACAGTTTGACTGAACACCTATATGCCACCTAAAAGTCAAGATTATTCATAACTTATAATCTTACACCAAACATTTAAATAACTATGAGAGAAGGACAAAGCCATTCTTTAAAAAAATTGAAAGCACGCTTCAAACTTAACAAGAGCCTGCTAAAGTTATGCCGTTTATTTTCATAAAAAGGGTACCAATGCACTCATACTTATTGAGCCAGCACCTCATGAAGAACATGTTTCCTTCCTTGCAAACCAGCGTTCTGTTTATGACAAGAATTCATTATGTTGCATAAACAAGTGAAAAATAGATAAGAGTAATATGACTACAGAATTCAATTAATATAACAAACATGATTAAGTGAAGTAACTCCACAAATATTCTACACCTGAAAATTTTACAATTTATCATCCATAATGTCTATGATCTATGAAAACTCCAACTTTCGACACCATCCCTCATACAACTTTTATATTCTAAATGTTGAAACGCCACAAGTTTTTTAATCGCTTGGCAAGTGTGCAGCAAGCACCCTTTTCTCTTATTAGAAAACAAGATTGTTGTACGGGAATGGATGCATCGTAAGTAAGGAAAAGTACATGTGTTTACAGATTCTTAATAACCTTCCATCATCACGGTTGCCCCAAAATGAAACCGTTAATAAGATCCATACTGAAAAAGCAGACAAATTCTTCACTTAATCCGACTATCTGCAATTCTGTCGACTCAAAATCACCCACCCCTCAAAATAAGAAGTAGAAGAATATCTACATAGTTCGTCAGCACAAGAAGTTACAAACCAGCAATCAATTTCCGACTTAAATTTTTTCTGTTTTCACCATCCAAATATTCAATTCGTTCAACATATAACTATAACATTGAATAACCCAACTGCTGTCATGCCCATATGTAAACATCCCAAAAAATGAAAACCAGACTTTTTACACTGGCAGCACACCAACTCCCAACCCAGATCTGAGGGTTTTCAGCAAAATTCAGCACCCATATAATTGCAAAAAAATACGAACAATCAAATATCATCCAAAAAGCTGAAAACCCATTTGAAAACTCACCTCAAATCCACCAAAAGTTCAGATTTTAAGCCCCACCACCTCCCCCAGGGCCTGACAGCTGAAAACCCACCAAGCACCAAACTGAGCACAGTGGCACAGCAGAAATTTTCAATCAAATCCAGCTAGCCGCCGCAATCCCAACGAACCCAGGAAACGCCGGAAATCCGACGATTCCCCCCACCCCCCCCCACTGATCCAAATCCAGGCAATCACAACCAGAGAAGAAGCACGCAGTGTGGGAGGGAGCTTCCAAAACTCCCAAGAATCCCAGAAATTCCCGGAAATGAACCAGATTTTTGACAGTGGAGAAGGACTTAGGCCACAAGTTGCAAACAAGGGTGGGAAAAGAGAAGAAGAGAAAGGAAGAGAAAAAAAGGAAAGAGATTTGAGGAAGAGAGAGAGAGAGGACTAATGGAGTTTGTCTGAGAGTGAGTGGGCGCAGTTTAATAATCAAAATAAAATTTTTAAAGAAGGGTGGGGAGGGTATCATAATGGTAATAATAAATAAATAAATGAGGGGGGGCACTGCGGTAAAAATTATTCTGCGACTTGGGTGTTTGTGTTGCTTTTTACACTAAACGTATGTTTGATAAGAAAATATGTACCCCATGTTTCTAATGTTTTTTTTTTTAAAAAAAAAAGCACGATTCGAAGCTCTCAAATATAGGTAAAATATTTATGTTTCTTGAAATAAAAGAATATTTATATATATAGTAATTTTTTTATAGATAAAAATGAAATGGTGGATGAAGTATTAAATTAATCTTTTATTTTCAAAGAAAGTAAATTGTGACAGGTGAAGGATGATGCTCTAGGTTTGCACTCAGCATTAAATTTATTTTATATTTTATTTTTAAAAAATAAATTAAAAAATTACTTGCTCTTGTTTGTTCGTTGTATGTACGCCACAATAGCTAAGTTGTTTTTCTTATCATAACAAGCGTTTCTAGATGCGAGGGTGAAACAAATATAGCATTACTAAAATAAATTATGGATAATAGAGATTCTTTGCTCTCTATTAGTTTTTATATTAATATGGAATAAAAGTGTAAAATTTTACCGAGTCCTTAAGATGTTAAATTACTTTTTAAAAAATTTTAAAAACAATAAATAGTAAATGGGAGGGTTTCAACAATTAAGCCATTTGAAAATATGCACCTACGCCGGTATTTCAATTCGATGGCTCGCATCTAGGGGCAAGCAAGTAAAGGGAGGTAAATTCGTCTTCCCTTGAGTGTCACGCAATTAAAATTGTGGACACCAAAAACACCCAACCTAAATAGAGTCTATACAAAAAAAAAGTCTCACTTAAATATAAATACTCTTTCAGTCCAATATTAATAGTTTAATTAAATATTTTTAAATAAATAAAATTTAATTTTTTTAAAAATTAAATTGGATTATTAAAGTGCACAAAGGGAGCAAAGAAAAAAAATCATTGGCGCACTTACTACTATCTATAAAATAATAATTGATAGTAAGTTTAGCAAAAAAAAAAATAGAACTATCTAACTATAGTAAAGGTCAAATGCAAATTTTTATCTTTCGATTTAAATTTTAAAAAAATTTACTTACTACAACGCAAAGGAGGAAATATATGATAGTAATATATTTTAGAAACCAAGAGGGAAAGGAAATTCTTCTCCTCCCATATAATCATCATTATTTACACAAAGGCCATCATTTTTTAGGGTGTGGGACTCCATTGATGGTAGATCTGTAAAATTAGAAAAAGTGATGACTTTTTTTGTGAGTTCTTCCATTTCGGACAACAGTATCAAAAAACCGGCCGGACAAAGCTTAAAAGCCCTTTATTTCTATTTATTTCGTTTTTTTTTTCTGAGTGTGCGGAATCGCTTAGACGCGAAGAGACCAAGTTCAGGGGACCTGCATCAGCTGGGTCCCACTCACATTCATCCGGTTCATGGCTGTAGCCGAGCTTAAATTTTAACTAAGCACAGCTCCCTTCGTTTTAAATTATTAGTTATATTTAATTTTTAAAAATAAATTAATTTAAATGTATTTTAAGAATATATATTTTACTAAGAGTTAAAATTAATTTATTTTAAAATTTAAATATAGCCATTAAAACAATAAGGAGGGAGTACATGAGAGGAATCCATGCACTTTTGTATGCTAAATTAATTAATGAAAAAATTGATATATTTTAAAAAGATTTATATCATCTGTCTTATATTAATAATTTTATTTACTTTTTAAAATAAAATAAATTTAATTTAATTTAAAAAATAAATAAAACTATTAATTTGGGACATAAGGAGTATTACAATATCTTCAAATTTTCTCTTTATTATTATATTTTTCATACTAGAAGTTTTTGGAAGAAAAACTGATGCAATTTCAATTAATCTAGTTTAAATAAAATTCATGTTAACCTGTATTTCTTTTATTGTTTGCTTTGAATACTAACCTACATATTAGAAACAAAGACTTGCATAAGAATCTAATGAACGTGTTCCTCTCCAGCCTTCTTTTTGTGCCACCCTTGACTTCATACTATGAAGATTTTTTTTCTACAACTTACATTGCATAGAGGCATATGTACAAGGACAAAATCTCCCCTCTTTTTTAACTATAGTCTTCCTTTAAAAGATGATTCTCTTGCAACCAACTTATTGGGGCCCCCCATGCGATGAGATCCTAGTTTTATCCCCGTAATTGTATATGCGGGGAGTATGTAAATACACGTGTATTAATATGTGCCCGATACATACCCACACACACGTGCTTCAAAATAGGCGCCATAGTGCATATTAACTATATCCATATAAATAATAATTTCAAGAAAAAATAGAATATAATCCATCCTTATAGATGCCTAGAAGATGGGGATGATGTTGCCAAAGCTTTGCTAAAGCATCAGCTATGACGTTTTCCCTTTGCTAATCTCGTAATAAGTTGAATGGTCTAATGAAGAACACAGTGAAGCATGGGTGGTTGTTATTTCTATGGAATCTTGTGAGGGAAGAAGCCCCTTTTACCATCACATGTTGTATCTAATCAAATGCTTTAAATGCACGTACAAATCCAAAGTGCATTAGCATTCAATTAAATTACAAATTTTGAATTGTACATGTCATGAGTATAAAAGCATCGCTTGACTAGATCACCATCTAAAAGTTCAACCCTGCACCTTGACATTGATTTATTAAACAAAAATGTTTTCTTGACTGGCTTTGTGACCAATGCTCATAACCGTGTTACATGAAATACTTAACATAGTACATAGAAGATATTACAGCCTTTACGTACCATGTTGGAGATGAGCCTTCTAACATGGTACATAAAGGCTTCGATTGCTTTTATATACTATTATGGGAACCCTACGTAATATAATCATGAACATTGGTCATAAGCTTGGTCTCTTTTACTAAATTGATGTTCTCATCTAATTTGTCTCTTCTAAGAAAATTAATCACTCAATCAACCTGGACAGTGGAGTTATAGGTACACAAAGTGAATATGGTTAGCACCTAAGTGTATAAATAGAAGGAGAATGACAACATCAACATGAGGGAGTACAAATGTTAGCCTTAATTAGGGCAGGTCCTCAGTCAATAGTGAGCGAAAAAAGCTTATTTATGTCTATGTCTACTAAAAATTTGTTTGTCAGTATTTTTTGTCCATAGACAAAGCTTCTTTTTCGATAGATATAGTTATTGTCCATATTTTTGTTCATAGGCAAAGCTTTTTTTTTTTGGCAAATGCAGTTATTATCCATGGACATAGCATCTTAGGCAATTATATTAGAGTTGAAGCGGTAGGAGAAAATGAGAGCGGTGTTAACAACTTTAACTAAGTAAGGTAACTAAGGTGAGGATCTCTGAATTAAGTAACTTAATATATAATAATAATTTAAACTTATATATATCATCTTATTTATTTGTAGTATTATTATTTAAACAAATTAACTCATTTTGAAAAGTCAAATAAAGTTATTATATTAACATGTTTGTATTTTAATTGTTAAAGATTTAAGTATGAGAAGAAGATACTTAAGAATAGTTATAGATAAATAAAAATGATCATTTATATAAAAATGCACATTGTATTTAAAAGTTAATCGGACCTCAAACAAATAGCTAGACGAGGTCTTTGTCCATAACCGTGTCAAAAAATTAGCAGACAAGAGAATTTGGCCAAATATGGCTATGGACATATCAGGTACAGCCCAGACATTGGACGATGAATGTCCACAACCAGCCTTAACCTTAATGTTAGGCTTGTTGGTTTCTTCTTAATTCATATCGTTTTTGGATACTACCATTCAGCAGCTCAAACCCTAAAATGCTAAAATCAGTTCAGGCAAAAGTGGGTTGGTAGCCCCACTTGAGTATTGACTGAATCGTGATTTACTTCTTGGTTTGGTTTGAGTAAAGGCGGAAAAAAAACCATGGAATAAGTTTGGATTTGGCTCAGGCTTCAAAACCTTGGAGGGTTAATAACAATGAAAAAATTGAGATGCACCTGGGTGCTCGTGTGCCCGGATGTGTCCGTAGTTGAGGGGGGTCTACCCTCTGGCCAAGGGATGATCTTGTGGCTGATATATTAACAGGTCCCTAATAACAGTGGCCTCTACGGTTTGGTTCTTAACACACACCACCAAGTTAACTTTTGCTAGTATGCCCCCATGAAGAACAAAGAAAATAAATAGACAGGAGTTTATATGCAATACATTTTTGGGGCAAATAGAAACTTCATTTCATAAAGCTAGCAACAACCTAAGGAGTTACAACATTAGCATATAAGACATCGCCTTTCATCCCATATCGACAACTCCATTTAGAAAATTAGTTATTTTTATTTAATGGTGAAACTCTCATCTTAAAAAAAAAGCTTATGATATTTTTTTAAGTACCCAATCACATAAATTAAACAAAATAAAGCTATTAATATTGAACAAACTTTTTTATTAAATAGAGCTATTAATTTAAAATGAAAGGAGTACGGGAAGTTTGGCAACAAAGATTAATGGTCAAAAACAAATGTTGATATTATTTCCCTCTCTATATATGTGTATTATTTGAGCATTGTTGTCACGCCCCGGCGATGCCCGACCCGAGCCGAACCTGGTCCAAGGGTCGGTCAAGCGCGCGGGGGCGACGAAGTGAACATTGAGAAAACAATCTAGCGGAAGACTTAACCCTAACCACGGGCGATTAACAGCAACACGGAGTGCACACAATCCTTTGAGCAAGAGTAACTAAAAGGGAAGAAAAAGGTGTTGCTTAACACAAAGTAAACAACAATCTCAAACCCACAAGCTTAGTTTAAGTAAAGCTTACACCGGCTCAAAATAAGTCATAAGCATCACAACTGTAGTATAAGACATAAAATCCAAACCAAGAACCCTACACAAAGGTTCGAACGTAAAGCATGAAATAAACGATGATAAGTCACGCAACGATCTCCATCATCACACCCAAGCTACCTCTGACCTTTCCTCAAAAAGGCAATCCTGTCCGTCTGCGTGTCGCACCACGCAGACCCAAATCAAAACACAAAAGAGGGGTGAGTTTTAACACTCAGCAATGGTTTTAATATCACTGTCAACGTAGAAAATACGATAGCTTAGAAATGAGATCGTTCAGATCAAAGATTTACATGGTGCATCACTTTCTGATCACACATTCATATCACCTAACACTGCATCATAATGCATAATTCAACCTGCATGAATGTATCTCTAGCATACATATTCCCACATGCATTCACATCATAACCAATCCCGCATGGATGTATCTCTAACATACATATTCCCACATGCATAATATCATCACAACCTGCATGGATGTATCTCTAACATACATATTCCCACATGCATTTTATCATCAAAATCAACATGCATGGATCTATCTCTAACATACATATTCCCACATGCATAATAGCATCACAACTTGCATGGATGTATCTCTAACATACACATTCCCACATGCATAATAGCATCACAACCTGCATAGATGTATCTCTAACATACATATTCCACATGCATAATATCATCACAACCTGCATGGGTGTATCTCTAATATACATATTCCCACATGCATAATAGCATCACAACCTGCATGGATGTATCTCTAATATACATATTTCACATGCATAACATCAAAATCAACATGCATGGATGTATCTCTAACATACATATTCCACATGCATAACATCAAAATCAACATGCATGGATGTATCTCTAACATACATATTCCCACATGCATAATGTCATCACAATCCACCTCCATCAAGGAGTAATCACACGTTAACGTCACACAGACGGGAGTATAGACAAGGCCACGAAGGCGTGTCATGGTACAAAATTCTACACAAGAATTCAAGAAAGATCGGGGTTGTCAATCCCTAATACTGCTCGCCCTGGACGATCCTGGCAAAGGATGTCCCATTCTCACACAGAGAATCTAGAGCAGGGGTGTTCGCCCAGGGACATCTCCTGCGGAGGGAAGAGCCCTAGTTCTCACACAGAGAACCCTAGAACACGTGGTAGCGGGGTGCACACGGCATACCACACTGGATTCTCAGGGTCCAGATGACACACATAATAACATTCTCACATATCCGCAAGACAAGTACACAACTCGTCCCCACATCCTTCCATTTAACAAGACTCAACCCGGGGAGTGCACTCGTTCCACACAGGAACTTCAAATCGTTCCACACAGGAACTTCAAATCAAAATATGTCCTTTCAGACCAATCAACTTGCGATTAATCCACGACCGATAAGCCCGGCACACAATTCCATCACATTGCATCCAATCGGTCAAATTCGATTAATTACGATGAAGCCTCAATTGGAAATCCATTTTCATGATGCGTGCAGTATGGTACATGCGTAGGCAAAGCATACATGAATCCTAATCATGATAAGTGCTCTCACCAGCCCCTAATGCATCATTCATAATCACGATATTAAGCTTCAACATCATCATTTAACCCCCACATGTGTGTGTAACTAGTAGAAGCCTTTCACATAATGCATATTAACATGCTTGAAAATCAACTCACTACCACACTACACATGTGAATTTCTACCTAAACATGAATTCCAGCGGAAATCATAGTAGAAGAATCGTTGAAATCATAGCTAGATTCAAAAACTCAACCACAAAGGCTAAACACCTATAACATCACTCATTTCATCATTGAGTCATGGCATTCACCAACATTCACACACCATTAATCACAATTTATCATAACAAATCAGTCCAACAATGATTGTAGTCCTACTGAAAATATATGCTTATCCAAAGGGAACCAACCGTTCATAATTTCAAGATAACGATTCCAACATCATGCCACAAAACATAAGTCATCCCACCATCTCTAAGCATATGTCTCAACTCTATAAACTCAATAGCATGCATTTCCAGTAGCCTAACATAGCTTAAAACACTCCACATTCATATAAAATTGGCAAGCTAAAGTGGAATCATCAAAATAGGCATCATACACACAACATACAATTTCCTGTGTAGCCGATCGATCGCCCTTCAGGCCGTTCGATCGGTTACACACAAAAATTTGAAATTTTCAGTTCAGCCGATCGATCGCCCTGCAAGGCCGATCGATCGCCAACACGGCAAAATAGTCATCTTCTTCCTTTCGCAAAATCAAACCGAAACACCATAGATAACACTTCAAATCCACATCTAGCACCCTAATCATCATCAAAAGTCCTCCTTGACTTCCAGAATATCAAACCAAACCATAATAATGCGAAACCCTAAGAAATCGGGATTAAATAATTCCATTTTCTAATCTTACCATTAACACACTAAATCAAGCAAACCATTTCGAAATAAGCCAAAAATGAAGAGTTTTACCATGGATAAACAGAGATTTCGAAGACCCATTACCTCAGCACTTGATTAAGCTCGGATTGAAGAGTCACCCTTCTTGAAATCCTTGAAAACATAATGAGTTTGAATTAAACTCTAATGAAAATCGATTTACTCAAGAAATCCCTAATTAAACCTTAGATCTAGGGCTTGTTGGTAGTAAAAATCGAATTTTGAATGTTAGGGTTTATAGTAAAATACAAATCAGTAGTTTTTGATGGTCAAAAACAAATTGAATCAAGGGGAAAATGGTAGATTTGGAAGAAATTAAGAGAAAAGCCATGGATTAGTGCTTAATTAAAGTAAGCTTACCTTAATCGGCTTCTAATTCGGGCCTAAGTGAGGATTAGGCCAGCCCTCCTTCCTTAGCCTATTCCCAAAAATGGAAATGGCTCAGGTTTGCCCTTTTATAGTAAGGGTTGGGGTAGGCATAGGTAAGTTTTGGGGTGTAAATATGAAAAGTAGGCTAAAAGTGGTTATTTTGCAAATTTAAGCACGAATTAAGCCTAATAAAATTCTGAAAATTTTTGTGGGACCTAAAGTATATGTCTAGGTTCATTTGACACAAAAAAAAAAATTTCGACCGTGGGGCCCACAAGGGTCCCGCCAAAACCCTAATTTTTGGGAAAATAGTGAAAATTCCAAAAAATCTCAAAAATTCACATTTGGTTTAAAATCACTTAAAACCACTAATATTGAAGTTAATTTTGGTTTAAACCATCACAAACACTATTTATTTATGAAATCACCGAATAAGATCAAAAAACACGTAAATCTCACGATAACCCATAATTAAAGAAAACCAAAACCGGTTTTAAAGATGAGGGTCCTTACAATTGCAATACATTTTCTCAATGTAAGTTGGTTAGGCACTTTAATAAATAAAGGGAAAAGGTTTAAAGTCTTACACACAATGTTTGAAAACGCAGGACTAGACAACTCCAAAAGTATTTGAGGGGAGTTGACTCAGACTTTCTATTAAGTCAAAATGGAGTCTTATATCAAAATTTAATTATTTTATACAAAAATAGTTTGATTAAAATAATAAAAAATAAGAATTAATTATGATTAAATATTATTTTATAAATATATTATATTAAAATTTAAGACAAATATATTATAAAAGAGGAAGTTATATTAGGTAATGGAGTTTTAATGTTTTACTCAAGGACTCAATAAGTCAATCATAAAATTATGCTACTTTTTAGTCACTATGAAATTTGACTTGAAAGATAATAAGTGAAAGCCATGTTACTTAGTCAAAGAAGTCAATATTCTATATTCTTTAGTTTTAGAGTAAAAATACCACAAAACCCGAACTTACATGATATTATAGAAAAATAAGACCAAAATACTCATAGGTTAGGGTTAGTGTTTTATATTATGTAAATTGGGCAAACCAATGCACCCATAAAGGAACGACCATAAAGTGACCCATCTGATAAGTCCAACTAATGAAAAGCAAAAACGCAGTGGGAGGTCCAATTTCGGACTTAACATTTCAAAAATTCGACCTGTCAAGCGAAGTTCCAACCGTGAAGCGGGTTCTGGCCGTAAAGTGAGATTCAACTCGAGGGTATACTCATGTGGCCCCAGTAAAGAAGTAGTTTTGGTAAAGATCAATGGCTCATTAAGGAGTTAATCTAGCAAGGTTCATCAGCATCAACCAATCAATGACTTCCATGGTAATGGCCTATTATTCGAATTTTTATTTTTTTTGTAGGTTTGAATACTCAATTGTTCATATATTGTATTATGGAGCATACATAGGTACTACTTGCATGCACACATAGTACATGTGTTATAAATAATACAATACACAAAATATCGTGTTATTGATAATACAATATACTACATTGAGAAGTTGTGGTATAGTGTATGGGAGGTATATATATATCATGTTATCAATAACACAATATGCAATATATGACATTGACAAGTTGTACTATCATGATAAGAAGGCATAGGATTGTGTTAATGATAACACGACACATGAATTCAGCACATATTTAAACGTTAATAACATAATGTTAATCAACACAACTCTTTGATTTTGGTCAAAGAGTAGTTAATAACACAACTTGGAGGAGAATACTTGAAGGCCAATAATAAAAAAAGAAGGAAACTAAATAAGAGGGAATTGTGTTAGAGTCTTCATAAGAGGTTGGTGGTTTACTTGTGTCATGTAAGGTCTTACTTGCTAATGCATTGATGTTAGACAAAAAGTAGTTGTTATGGTTTTTTACCCTAGTTGAGATTTTTAATGGAAAAAATCTTGTGTGATCTTGCATGTTTTTGGTTTAAATTGTTGATAGATTAGTTATGAATGTGCATAGAGATTAGTTTTTTATTATTTCCACTATATAAATAATTCTTGCATATAGAGGCTAGAACTCTAAATTCTCGTTAAATACTAGGGTTAGGAGCAATATAGTGATTCACTTAGTTAGAGACATATATTAAACTCTCACATGTATTGTGTTGCTTACGATAAGTTATATTTTAATATTCTAGTCCAATCGAACCTAAATTTTGGGCGAGAGGAGTGATACTATATAACTCCCATCCTTAGAGAGTCTAAAGACCATGATTTTTTTTCATATCATACCCTTCCGTTCTTTAAGCTAAATAACTCACTTGAGGAGCTAATAAAGCACTAAGAATTTTGAATCTTATGTGCCAAATGCATAAGTTTACAGTAATCATTATATCATATGTCTCGTATACATGCATTATAGTTTACTAACCCTTAATACTCTCTTTGTCCTATATTAATAGCTCTATTTGGTTTTCAAAATAAACTAATTTTAGTCATTTTTAAAAAATCAAATGGAGCTTTTAATTTAGAAGTGAGGGAGTACATGCTCACTTAGCATTTCACACACATCACGTAACTCTCGTAAATCATGCATTTACATGTAATGACTATATATTACTTATCCCTTGCTATAATTTACAATAAAAATCATTTAACCTGAGGCACCATAGATAACCTCATCGACATGTCCACCGGATCACCGATGACCATTGGTAGATCCATTGATGTGTTGAACCCTCACCGATAGTGGGTTGGCTTAGAAAACCCACCTCACCGATGCCACACCAACCTGTCAGCCTCACTACTGATGACAAGCCAATATGCATGGTTCAACATGCATGCAAATGGGTACTATTGATCATCTTCCTTTCACTGACACAAATACCAATACATCAGTGACCTCACTAATGATTGAGAAGAACATTATCATAAACTCCCCATCTTACCCAAATACACTTTCTTACATCAACTATTAGAAATCATTCCAAAACAACATTTGAGTCACAAACCAGAGTTAAACGAGCTATAATCCAAATTCACTAGTAAAGCACCTTCATTCATAGTTCAACTCGATAAAAAGCACAATGATAAGTTCAGGATCATCAAGAACTTGAAGGAAATCATAGATCTAGAGTACTTTTCTTGAAATTCAAATGTTGATTGCAATTTGACCTATACTAACACAGAATTCTCCTTTCTAATGCATGATCTTCCCGAACTTCTTTCAGACTCTTCCCCATTAGCACTAGCACTCCTTTGAGACTACCCTTTCTCCCAATTTCATATTTAACTCGAGCCTTATAATTGCAAAACTATCTCATTTTTTGAGATAACCGGTGCATGTAGTTATCATTGGCAGACCATCAATGTGTTGAACATTACACTAACCATTAGTAGCCCAGCGATGTGTCAATGACTTGCTAGTGACCAAAATTAAATTTTTTAATAAATAAAAAGAAATCATTTTCTTCTTAAAAATACGAGGTTTCACAATTTTAAGGTTCTAAATGGATGATTTGAAGTGCTTATAAATCTATTGATGAGTATAAAAACATGATATAGTTGATTCCGAGATATATGTCATGCTCATGATATGTGATCATGCTTTTTTTAATTGATGATGATTTTATGATAGAAAAATCATATTTTTTTCACGAAGGTAATTGTAGTTCATGGGAGGATTGAATCATGTTATATGTTTTGAGAGAATTAAGTAAACCAAAATGGTCTCTGTTATTTTCTTTTTGATCGGTGAAAGGAGGATGTCCTGATATCAACACGCTAAGTATGTTGGCATTATACTAGTCTCCAGCAGTGTGATTGATGCGTTAGCATGGCAATGGTAAGGTGGGCTCTTACAGCCAACCCACAATCTATAGTAGTTTTTCATGTCGACGGGACTAAACAACAAATTCATCATTTGTCACGTCATCAACATGATCAACTTTTGTGTGTAAGAGCTTTAACAATGATATGACATTGCAATGCTTCCGCTACATACTCCCTTCTTGCAAAGTCTAAGGAAAGACTAAACAACAATGAAACTTCTCCTTTTCTCAAGGGGAGAGTTTCTAAAAGAATTAAAAAATTAATAATTATTATTTGGATAAGGGAAACATAGTCATAATGTTGGTTACCTAAGTACTTATTGCATAACACCTCTAATGTAATTCCAATAAGATCATATCCAAATATAGTTTTGCCTAATAACTATCACTATTTAATAAAGATATAACATCATACATTAAATGCTTAAATATTTTCAACTAAAGTCGACGTATAAAATACAACTGCCCACAAATCATAGAATATGACAAATAAGACAAATACTTCATTCACTGAATTTGATAATCATTTACAAAATTAAATAAATTATTCATTTACAAAATTTGATAAATCATTCACAAAAACAAATAAATCATTCATTCACAAAATAGGATAAATCATTTATTCATAAAATGTCACCAATAATGAAGAGATGTAAACCCATGTTCATGGGGCGACAATATCATAATGAAATGGATCGTTCTATGATACCCCAATCCTAAGTGTGTCATATGCCTCAATAAGTAGTAACTAGAAGTTTTAACTATAATATTTATGAGGACCCAAACCACAAAGAGTCCGAAGACCCAAAACAAATAAAAATTTCATCAAATAATCACAAGCCATTTAAAATCCTTTCAAAATGTGCATAAGATGGATTCACGCATAATTTCAAAACCATACCAGCCAAAAAGACTTTAGAAAAATATGTCTTTTAAACATGTATTCATGTCAACAAGCATCCATGAAAGCTATAAAGCCACATAATTTTAATCTCTTAAGATTTTCAGAGGCGGAGGGTAAAATTTTCCATCTCTATGATACTTTATCCCCTTAAGGATTGGAGGTGATAGACAAAGTTTCCTCAATGCTACCAAAAATACAAGAATTCAAATTTAGGAGTGTAAAACCATAATGGGCTAAAAAGTATGCAAATAATTTTTTGCTCTTAATACAAATCTCCATGAAGTTGTTTACCTCAAGGATAGGCAAGGAAGTATTTATAAGAAGATTTTCTATATTAACACATTTAGGAGGACACTTTTGTGCGAAAGTGTGAACTTTAAAAAAATTGTAGAAAGGAGGTGTCATTATGTGAGAAATGAGAGTAATTTTGCCAGAAGGTGCTTTATGCTTTTATAATTTTTTTAACACAAAATCATCTTCTTTTTAAGAAAAATGTCCTCTTGTCTCTTTTTTTTTTATCATTCTTTAAATAAAATTAAAATTTTATTTAATTATCTAAAAATGAATAAATTTGAAGGCTTTTATTTTCAGCAAGAAAGTATCCAAAAGTGCCCTAAAACTAAACATTTATGACTTTGCCAATATAAAGCGAAACCTTAATGTCTTCTACTGCTCAAACCTAATTTTTCAAAAAGGAAAAAAAACAAAGAACGAGGCAATCACCGTTTTTGTTTTCTTACAAGTGTCAAACCACTATTTAATTTACTCCATATGCCCAAATCACCCTTTTTTAAACGTTTACACAGGATCCACCATCCAATAAAAAACACGCGGAGCGGGATTTGGAAAGATCAGAGGTATAATCCTATTTACAATTTCGCCCTTTGACTTCTTAAAAGAGACGGAGGCATCATGCCGAGTGGCACCGTAATTTCCAGCCAAAAGAGGGGCTACTCGACAATTCGTCTCTCTCAGTCAAAGTCTTCAAGTCTGAACTGAACTCCCGAAGGAGATGGAAGTGCGCAATTGCAGTCGCGCAGCCACCGCCACTGCCTCAGTCTGTTCCGACCTTCTCTCGATACGTTTCGGGCGCCATGGACGTGATGTCGCACTCGTCGAGCTTTCTCCTCCCTTCGCATGACGAGCCCAATCTCACCTACGCCCTTGTCGTTCTCAACCAACAGCTCCCTCGCTTCACCCCCCTCCTGTGGCAGCGCGGTAATCTGTCCTCTTCTTCTTCTTGTTCCTTCTTGCTGTTCTTGTACACTATCGTTTTAAAGCGTTGTGGGTGGCGGTTCGTGTAGAGCAGCACAACTGCGCCTCTGTGCGGATGGAGGGGCCAATCGCATTTATGATGAGCTGCCCAGCCTTTTGCGCAACGAAGACCCCTCTGATATTCGTCGCAGGTGGGTTTTTTTTTTCTTTTTTTTTGTTTCGCTTTTTTCGCATCTGTTTTGTTCCCTTAGAAGGACGGACTGATGGTTTGGTTTTTTCTGGGCGTCTTAATTGTTATAATAAAGATTGCTTGTATCTTTCCGTGGATGTTCATTTGACCGTCTAGCTTGTTTCCTCTTTTGATTGAATATTTGGATTCAATTCAGCTTTAAGACAATTGGAAATAATGTTTCTTTCTTTCGATACTCTTTCTGTCAAATATTAATTGTCTGGATTGGAAATCAGAAATGAACTAATTTTAGTTCATTTTTGGATTTCCAATCCAGACAATTAATGTGGGATGGAGGCAGTATGTTATTTTTACCTTGAATCTTAGGGTTTAGACATTAATTGATCATCATCATCATCAAATGCAGTATCCGAGCTATTGATTCATTTAGACATTAATTGATGGTCCTTATATTTTCAAAATGGCAGCAACATAATTTTTGTGGTCTAAATTGGTGCTTTTGATTCTTGTTATGAAGATATAGTCCCAAAGTTTATTTTTAACTTTTTTGATTGGCACTAATCCTTGATCCATTATCCTGCTGAATGAATTTAAACTTTAGATTCGAGCTTCACCATGGATGCCATAAAATCTACTTAGAGTCATGTAAGAAATAAATTTTATCAAGCTGGGAGGATCTTCTTGCGTCCACAGCCGGTTATGTCCTTAAGTTGCACATCACTTTCTACTATATTGTTACAAACAAAGTTTTATTGTAACGTTCCTCTAATTTGAGAATCTAGAACCAACATGGAATTTATTCACTACAGAATCATCACGATAGTGAATCGCTAAATTGGTACCTTGTTGTCCATAATTTATTTATTCAAAGTAGATTTATAAATATTTATCAATAGAGGCTCTTTGAGAAGCGTCTAACCCATCTTCTATCATATGATATGAAGGGAATGAAACATATTTATGAAAAGCATCTATAAGCGGGGTGATTGACACTTTTTTGCATCTATACATTTAATAAAAAGTAGATTGCTTACGGTGGTCAATAATGAAAGATCCGATTCTTTTCCGAACTACTAAAATTAAAGAAAATTCTTTAGCTGAACTTGATTCAATGAAAAAGGAAATGAGTTATTACAAGTATTTTAATAGGGTAGAGTCAGGAGCCCCTACCCTTCTTCAAGTATCAAGGATTCATACAGAAAGCCTGAAGTTTTTTTTTTAAAAATTTCCTACTTTAGTATCATTTTAATTACTGATAATAAGTATTCTGCAAAAATTGAATCTGTTTATAAAAACAAGTTCAAGCAATTACACTTAGCTAAAAAGTTTAGCAGTTGTCTCTCTAATGAAATGACGGCAATTTGTTTATCACAACGGAAATTTTGATTCTTTTTTAAGTAAACATTTAATGATTTAACCAGAAAAATGGATGAATCATTTGTAGGAGATCCCATGATGACCAGTTACAGAACGTAACATATAGTGCAAAGGCATATCAGCTAGGAAGTTACATCTTCCAGTCCATTCAAAGCATGTCAGAAGGACAGATTTTGGTTGTTGCATCTTTGTTGTTGCTTGTAGGGAGAAATTTCATAACTACCTAGGATATCAAAGCTAGGAAGTTACATCTTTGTTGTTGCTTGTAGGTAGAAATTTCATAAGTACCTAGTCTAGTTGACAGATTTTTTCTGCCTAAAGTAAGGATGTGGTTACCAGTCATTCCCTGAACTTATGGATGCTTTAAGCTGAAGTTCAGCTGTTTTAATGAACTTTGCTAATTATTAACTGGATCTTGTCAGAAGGACTTAAATCCTTATGATTTCTATTGAGTTTACAATTTCTGCCTGAAATAATGTTTTTGGAGGTTTGATTCCTTCATGTTTTATTAAGGGGCTGTTTGTGTATTAAATTTTTGTCCGATTCTATTGATTCCATCTCAATTTTGGCTCAAATTATCGGAATCATGTTTGTGTATAGAATATGGGTGGAATTAAAAATTCTACACAGAAGTTGATTCCAAGCCGTTTTGAGTCGGAATCGACTGGAATCACTAAATGACGTGATTCCATTGATTCTGGCTCCCAACCCTCGTTTTAAAAATTATAAATTCCATTATTTTTTAACAGCTACCTCTCATATCAATTTGAGCCTTAAAAAATGTGTCATATAGGTGGGTCCTACTTTAAAAGTTCAAAATTACATACCCTTGTGGGATCTTGTTAGATAGAGCTCGAATTTAGGAACGTAATAATACTAAGAACGTGCATATCGGAGTTTGGGAGAGAGAGTTATAATAGTTTAAAGTTTTAAAATTGGGTTTAACACGACATCCAAATTTATTCTAAAAAATTTCATTATCAAACGTAATTCAAATTCAACAGCAAATTTTTAGAATTAATTCCGAAAAATTTGACTTCCGTTTCCAAAATATTCAACACCTAAATAGCCCCTAAATCACTCACCTTTTTTTTTTTTTGAAATTTGCTTCTACAACCTTGTACATTATGGTACATTGGAATTATGGGTTCCTTATAATCAAGAATTCAACAACATATGAATTCTAAATTAAAATGCAGTGTTTTCCTCTAATTGTTTTTACTCCTAATATTACTCTATGTGATATCCTACCTACTGCAATAGATAAAGACATGGGTAGAACTTCACTTGTTATATGTTTCCTCCTATAGTTATGTTCTTTTTTTAATTATGAGTTCCTATACAATGATAAATTTGCTATAAATGTGCTGTAGTAACATATGGAGGGAGTCTGGCCTTGGGGCCTACTCACCTGGTTAAGATTTGGGTTGCATTTTGGGTTGGGTTAGGTCGGGTTTTGTAGAACCTGACTTGACATTATATTGAATTAGTTTAATCTATAAAAAAATATAAAAATTATATAACCAAAGTTAAATATGATTTTATAAGTTAATTAGGGACTTGGGTTAGTTCGGGTTGATGCTTAGGTTTTTACATGCTAAACCTGACCCTACCTAAGACTTACCCGGACATTTTTTTCTCAAACCTGACTTGACCCAAGATAGGACCCAATCCAACCCAGGGTTAATCTTGGATCGATTTGGGTCCAGGTTTTCAACGCAACCCTAGTTAAGATCTTCAAGGCTGGGGCAAACTCCTAGCGGTTGACCCCCTACCCTACCCCCTATGGATGATTCCCAGAGTACTTTGTCACAAATATCATTATAAAAAATATGTAGTCATAGATTATTAACGACAATGTCTTGGAAAATTGACGTGTACATGCATCATCATTGGTGAGGTGTTAGGTCTATTGCCTCCTATTTCATTCCCCTTTTTTTGCATTTCTCTGTTATTTGCTTTAGATTTAATTAAATTTATTGAAGAAAACTGCTTATGTTCTCCTTTGATATCTACACATTTGCCTAAATTATACTATAAAATACTATCGAACTGTCAATTTCTGACTATTTGACTAATATTTTATACTATTAATCCCTATTTTACCCCTACTTGACTCATCCTAATCTCCAAAAAGCCAAAGATATTAGAATCCTAATCCCTATTTTTAGGGTATGTTGATTTTAACTTTATAATATTATATTTTGCACTTCCGAACATAGATTCGCTCGTTCTTGGTATCGTTAGAAAGCTCTTGATGAGCTCTATCAAATGAGATCCTACATGACTATGTTTTTTTGAACTTTTTTGTAAGCCCCATGTATATATAGGATACTTTTCAATTATAAATTTTTATATTTTTGTATATATTATACATATCAGATTTGCATATTTTTAACACCGTTGGAAAACCCCCGAAGAGTTATATCAAATGAGACCCATCGCCACATTGGTCCTGAATATGAATTCCATGCTCCACAACACAAAGTCCTTTGACACCATTTGTCACATAATATTTAGCCTATGAGATTTGGATTCATAGTTGCCTACTATAAGTGTAAATAGGTTAATATAGAGCTTGTGTGTATAACTAATGATCATTATGATCCTCAAAGCAATGTTATTGTAACTATAGGATGCAAGGGAGACCTTTGTTCAATACATATTTTATTTTTAATTTATATTATTTTATCTTGTCTAATCTGTATTTACATGCATAATGTGTGTTCATTCTTGCTAGTTAGGTTTAAGCCTGATGTAATTAAAGGAGACATGGATTCAATTAGAAGTGAAGTTCAAGAATTTTTTGCTGGTTTGGTAAGCATTTTCTCTGTATTTAATTTTTCATGGATGTATATGTTGGACTGCGACCAAACCTTTTTCCTTTCTCTTGATGGACATGTAATAATGGCTTCATTCAAAACTATAAACATCTTTTTATGAAAATGCGATTCTGTAACATGGATTCCCTGCAGACTATTTCTATTTTAAGTGCATCTTCGTGTCTCTGTTAACTGACTCAGTTAAGTTCTGTTTTGTATTACTCTCCTGCTGTAGGACATCAAGATGTTGCTGGGTTTATCATTTCATTGATTCTGTTGAAGGATCTCTTTATCTGCATATGGCCATACAAATAAATTATGATTATCAGTATCATTAGTATTTTGCAAATTTTATCTAGATGAAATTACTTATTGTTACTTGAGCACTATATGAATAATAGGACTCCTGATTGTTGAATTTCTTGTTTGATGAATGTTAGTTTGAGTTTGTGTGTTTTCCTATATTGAGTATAAATCTGTTTCCTAGAAGCAAGTATTTACTTAATGATTGGGACATTTACATTCTTTCATCCTTTGCTTTTCTTGATACTACATTCTCCAAACTTCGAGAATAGAGTTGTTTTTCCTGACATATCATGTAGTGTTCCTGATATCACTTAAGAGTTTGATAATGAAGGAGGAGGAGAGAAGAGAAGGAAAGAAGAAGAATGATGAACCCTATGGATAGAGACCTAGCATGCAGATCCTTCTTTTTAATACTCCTACTGTTACTTCTTGATAGTCATATTTGACAAAAAACACATACAAGGATATTCAATTAATGCTGCCAATTATCCACTAACAAGATGTATCCCGAAAATGGCTTATATTAATTGGCATCTGGAATTTCATTTTCTTTTTCTTTTTTCTAAAGCCTTTATTCTGATAAGGGTATTAAAGGCAAGTTAAATAACTGTAGTGCCTTGTTGTAGTTGACAAACAAATGTGGACATTAAGAGGAAAGTAAGCCACTATATAAGGGATGAACAGATTTTTCTTTTTGTTAAAAACGAAGGGAGTAGTAATAACACACTATTTATGCAATCAATTCGCCACTAACATAAGATGTATTTCACTTATGACCTTATAAAGTTTTTATTGATTGCAGATTGGAAATATCAATATTGTTTCTTTTGGACAATTATTTACAATTTTGTGAATATCCTTCTCGGATTGATCATTTCTTAAATGGTATTGGGTTTGGGCTTGGAAAAACCGACCCGAATCCAACCTGGTGGCATCCCTAACCGGCTTCAATGAGAACCGGTATTACTAAAGGCTTTAAAAACTGGATTTTCAATCAGATTGGCGATAGAGTTGTGGAAACAGGGTTAGACCACTTGTTTTGTATGAACATAGTTCATGCTAAACCATGTTGTGTTGATTATGTCAAAGCAATTAGAAGAGGATCAGATCTAAATAAAATAAAAAAACAGGCTGCATCAAGTGAAAATGGTATTAAATTCAATTGTGCGCATAGGGACTTGACAACGGACATGGCTTGTTGTTGCAATATGCTTACCAGCAGAACTAATTGACTTCTTTTCAGATTCTACCACTGTTAATGCACAAATTGATAAACCGGGTTGAACCAATGGTCAAACTGCAATTAACCGACTGCTCAATTTTCTGGTTCAATGATCAGTTCGGTTTCCAAAAACATTGAGTTGAACTATATGGAAAATATGGCACAATAGAAAATGGGTTATGGATTTGTAGCTTGAATTGAATTTAATATGAATTACCTTTAAAGAAAATACCTTTGTGGTTAATGTAAAATATCTCAAAAAGATGTTTGCCAGTGTGGTGTCTGTCTTTGGCTGATTTTCCAGATAAAGCAACTTGTTTTATTTAGACAATTCTCGAGCTGTTGAAGTGTAGTTTCTTACATGTGTCGGTTCTTTGTGGATACCAGGGAACAAAGATAGTGGACGAGTCACATGATCAGGACACTACCGATCTGCACAAATGCATAGCTTATATTCGGGACAGCACACCAGATATGAACACATCTAATGTATGCTATGTGACCATTTCTGCTTCTTCTACTTGCATATCATTTCATTCAATTCTTCTGGAAGATCATGGGGTGAATTCTATGGAGTGGAGTTCTTTTTGCATTAATTTAAACTGCATATCCACCTTTCTTAGAACTTTATGTTTGCTAAGGAAGTCTTAAAATTGCAGCTAAAAATTCTCGTTACAGGAGCCCTTGGAGGGAGGTTTGACCATGAGGTTGGCAACCTAAATGTGTTGTATAAGTTTTCAGATCTTAGAATAACTCTCCTGTCTGACGATTGCTTAATCCAACTTCTTCCCAAGAACCACCGTCATGAGATCCATATTCAGTCAGCAGTGGAAGGTCCGCATTGTGGCCTAATTCCGCTGGGCACAGCATCTGCAAGAACTACGACCACAGGCCTGCAATGGGATCTCAGTAAGTACCTACTTAGCAGTTAATGATATTACAAATGTCATTCTTAAAAGTGCTTTTATATTAAATCAAGCACAGATTGGCTATCAATTTCTTTATTTATCTAAATTTCCTTTTTTGTTGTTTTTAATGCCATTTTCTGTACATCTAATACCTGTTCACGGGTTTGTTTAATACAGCTGATATGGAGATGAAATTTGGTGGTTTAGTAAGTACTTCGAACATTGCAAGGGAAGATAAGATTACTGTACATTCAGATTCGGATCTTCTCTGGACAATTTCTATCCGAAAGTCTGTTTGAAGGGAATTTACATTTATTATGATGTGGCTTTCTTCTTTTCCGTTGAATGTAATTATTTATGTTCTGAGAGAGCAATACATCATGATTTATTGCTCTCTGGGAATCAAAGGGAAGACAATCCATTTATATTATTGATTGTTCATGATGATAGAGAGTTTTCCATTATTGAATTGCATTTTTTTGTACACGCCTGGCTAGCGTTGGTCCTTGCAATGTAATTGATGTCGTATTATGCCAGACTTCGCATAACAATTTTTTTTTCCCGAGGAACCCGTGTGTATTTGTAGTTTCATTTTTGTATGCATAGTTTGGATGTGGGCCTTCAATGATAAAATGATATACCTAGACGAGCTGCTCTTGTCGAATAATATGTCAATTTATAGGGTTTGTAATTCTTCAAGTTCTTGCAAGATATCTAGTACTCCCTCCGTATTAATAGCTCCATTTGACAAAAAAATTTGTTCCATATTATTACTTTCGTTTTTGTTTTGTTTAATTTAAGTAATTGAGAACTTAAAAAGGAGTATTATAAGTTTATTTTTTTAACTCATAGTTGTGAGTTTTACCGTTTAATAAAAATTATTATTTTTATAAATA
This sequence comes from Saururus chinensis, assembly GCA_035235625.1. Classification (NCBI taxonomy): domain Eukaryota; kingdom Viridiplantae; phylum Streptophyta; class Magnoliopsida; order Piperales; family Saururaceae; genus Saururus; species Saururus chinensis. Next base: position 12,091,871 of record CP141141.1, read on the forward strand.
TGGTTATTAAAATTGGAGAGGGAGTATGCCAATTCACCAATGTCAGAGCAAATGCTAAGCAAAGTTGTGAACAAAAGAGGTTACTAGTAGAGGGGGAGAGAGGATAATTGATAGTAATCTTATTAAAGAACAATTTATAGAAATGACCCTACATTGCATCATATTACAAAAAAAATGTTATTAATTTTTGTGTAATATTAAAAATGGCCTTAGGCACATGTGAACTCTCACACATGTGGCAAGAATTATCTAAAACACTCCCCCCCCTCTCTCTTATTTTCTTTATTTTCACTTCACCAATCCATTGCCTTTTTAGCCAGAGGCTTTGGCTTTGACCATGCCACCACTGTTGTCGACTATGTCACCTCTACCTTATTGGCCACCATCTCTGCTTCCTTTGCCTTTGCCTCCTCCTCCATTGTTTCCACCTCCCCTCCTTTGTCACCACCTCCTCCCCCCCCCCCCCCCCCCGCCCCCTCTCCTCTTGCTCCTCTTCCTTCTTCCCCTCCTCTCTCTCCTCCTTTATCGCCTCATCTTCCTCTTTTCCATAATTTGACAAGACTTGCCACAAACTAGCCAACATAGTCATTAATTTTTTTCTATAAGCTCAAATGTTTAAAAATGGACCCATAAATATTTTAAGCGACTCAAAACCATGACTGAGTTTTATTTTAACTTAAATTTAGCCTTTTTCCAATGCTAAACAAACTTCATAGAGGTAGTCGACAAGTAGATTTATTGCAATAAAGGGGCATTAAGACAACATTTTGCATGACTGTATTGTTAAAAAATGGGTAAACATGGGCTAAGCCTATTTTATAAGAAATCCATGTAAATGGGCTTATTATTGAGTATTAAATTGCAAGCCCACTTATAAGTGAATGAGAATCACACATGTGAATTGGTTAAATAGAATAAATAGTCTCACATCGCCTAGAAGATGGAGATGAAGTTGGTATATAAGACATAAGTTTTGCCTTTCAAGTTAAGCTCTTGGGCCACCTCACTTTTGTAAGGGATAATGCACCTAAGTGGGCTAACCCACACACATGTGAACGAACTGAGCTGAGCCGGCCAGATAGATGGCAAGGATTGAATTAAGCATTGAATATCTTCTTAAGACAAAATTACAACCACCCTAATGGTGTTTAGAATCACTTGGGCATTTGTAGAAGCACCTTCACACAATGTCGAACCATAGTTGAGTAATCACTCTCACAAAGACAGAAGAAAAATCCAGTAAAGGATGATGCAAAAAGGATTTTTCAATGTTTTATAGAGCACAAAATAAATCCCGTTGAAGGCAACATGTCTCGTTTAAATGGATGTGTCTGCCCGTTAAGAGACACATTTAGGTTAAGTGAATATTGGACCCATTTTGGGTTAAGAGAAAACTAATAGAATTAGTCCAAAAAATAATTATCTTATTGACCCAACCCAACTTAACATTACCCAATTGGGCTCACATGTGAACCAAACCGAGCATGCTGGACGGCTGTGATAGTGCATGCACATGGGTTAACCCACCTAAGTGCATGGGTCCAACATGTATCTTCCCCACAAAAGTGAGGTGGCCCAAGGGCCTAGCTTGAAAGACAAAACTTATGCCTTATATACCAAGTCCATCTTCTAGGCGATGTGGGACTTTACTGAATAGAATTGCCACCTTGTAGATGCAAGTTGTGGGGGTATGTTTTTGTTAAAAAATGAAAATGAGGCCTAATAACTTTTTGAGGATTTGAGTGAGAATTTCCTACAACATGTAACTTTGAATATGAATGAGAGTGAGTTGACTTCCATGAACAATGCCCCCTCAAGGGGTGGTTTGTATGAAGTTAAGAGCCGAGTGGATATTTTCTCATTAAGTTGATACTTTGAGTAGGAAATTAGACTTTCTTAAGACTTCAACCCACCAATCTGCTCCTCTCACTCAAGACGCATGCATTATACACCAAACTGCTCCCCTCACTCAAGACACATGCATTATAAGTCTTAGTCTCGCATATACTGTCATTGAGTGCCCTTCTACCCCTCAATTTCTTGAGCTTATACAAGACCACGTGAATGCTACCCAATCCTCCCTTAGGGTAGATAATAATCCATTTTCCAATGCATACAACCCTGGGTGGAAGAATCAATCTAAAATTTCTTGTCAAACATCCAACCAAGGGACAATGGGAAACCAACCCCCTAGGCAAACTTTTAAAGTACCACCAGCCCCTTTCCACCAACCTCAAGTGCAACCTACATATGCCCAACTTAGTAGGGGTCCAAATTTTGAAGACAAGGTCTTGACTACCTTGTAAGGATTTCAATCTCAATCCCAATTTCTTATTCTCACACACAATCCATCACAAAGCTAGAAGCCCAAATAGGTCAACTAGTCAACACCATTAAAAAGAGAGATGGGTACTTGCCAAGTCAACCCTTACAAAACCCTAGAAGCCAGTTTAGAGTAGAGGGAGCTCTCCCCATAATGAACAAGTTCAATCCACAGCTACCTTTATGAGTAGGAGACACATTGACAATCAAGTTGGGGGTGATCTATTAGATTCCGCTAGGAGTGATGAGCTAGAGAGGTCAGCCCACAAAGAACCTCAAGAGAAAGTGAAAGAGCCACTTGAGAAAGAGCTTGTTTCTCCTTCCCCTTCTTCAAAGCCATAGCCTAAGGCCACCTCCGAGGGATCTTATATCCCTACAATATCATTTCCGCAGTGTCTATACATGGCCCCACCATTTAGCAAGAGCACAACTTGGATGGATGAGATTTTAAAGACCTGTAAACAAGTTAAAATCAAACTCTCAAAGATTTTGGGATTTTTCCCCTATCCGAAACTTTGTCAAGATACTCTACATGCCCTCCTGGTCATTTGTAATTTTTTTGAAATTTTCTATCCATATTAAATCACTGAATGGGACTCAGTTCAGTTAAAGTTTTTTTTTAGCCGAACCAAATTAGGTCGAGCGACCTGACCAGGTCCAGGTCCCGACAACCTACATCGGAGGTTGTCTTCCCCACAGCTGACCAGAGGCTGCCTGGCCACTAGTGGCACCACCCATGCCGCAGTAGAGGGGCCGGCGGCCCATGGGAATCAAGACCGCTGGCGCACGACAGAACGAACTCCCCGACGGACCATAGTGGCTGAAAGCCATTTTTTTCCTGTTTTTAGCAACTGACCATAGTGGTGACTGGCTACGAGTCACGACCTGGTTAAGGACCGGCTCAACCGGACTGCTGTCACACGGCGGTTTCGGGAGGCCGAGTCCCATCGCAGGCCGTTGACAGCTGAAGGAAAGTGCCCCCGCGTTTCCTCTTTTTTCTACACTAGTCTAGTGGTCTACTAGGTGGTGGCCCCATGCTGGAGCTTGGCCCATCAGAAGCCACCACTAGTTGGTCACTAGTCGATCAGTGGCTGGCCAGCAGATTCAAAAAAGTTTACAAAACAATTATAGTGTTTAAAAAAATTTGAGAATAGTGATTTATGCCATCACTATTCATGTAAATTACGAATTGCATAAATCTAATTTTCATTCAAATTTATTTAATAAAACCTTCATTAATCCTCATTTGAAGGCAATGGACATGATCCTACCATAATCGCCGATTTGTTGTCAATCCACCACTGTCGGATTGTAACGACCCATTTTTCGGTTATGCTTAACTCGGGTGGGTTAAGGGTAATTTGGTAATTTGTGATTAGGGTTAGGGGGTTTCATTAGGTAAAATCCCGGTATCTGGGTAGAGCTCATAGTAACGAGCGTGACAAATCGAAGAACGCGCGAAATGGAGGTCGGGAGCGAAAGCTACGGCCTCGGGAAGCATGCCGCATGGGCGGGGCCCACTTAAAAAAAGCAGGATAACCTACCCATGTGTGGCCTTGTATCGAAGGGCTCGTTAATATGAGTCCATCGGTATGTAGAACGTGCGATTCCGACTTCGGGGTAGGAAGATATCGCGCGTTGAAGTTTAGATAATTTTGGATTAAAATAATATATAAAAATATTATTTTAATCAAGTAAAGACGGAATAGCTGGCATCAGCCACGCCGCCCGACGCGCGGCATGGTGCCGCGTGGCGTGGGGGGCCCGCAGGCCCGCGTCACGAGCCGACTCCTGCGCGATGCGCGGGAGCTGCGCGTCGCAACGCGAGGCGCCATCGCACCCAGCGTGCGCAGCGTGCGGCCGCGCACTTCACAAGCGTGGCCAGTGCATCGCGCGCTGTGCTGGTGCGCGCATCTCGTACACCCTCAGTTTTTCTCTATAAATACCGGATCTCGTCTATTTTCCGGGGGAGTTTCTGGACTCGTTCGGAGTCCGTTTTCTTCCGTTCTTGAGGCGTTCCTAGATAATTCGAGGGTGATCTACGCAATGGCATGGTCCATTCATCGAGTTGGTGCTCCTATAAGGGAGGAACGACCCAGGGAAAGAGGAGGCTCTGTCTGCCGCCCTCCTGCCCTGAGAGTGAGAAAGAGATGGCTCGGAGAGAGAGGAGGCTCCATCCTCCTTTACCACGCAAGATCGAGAGAAGTGGCCCGACGTAGGGGAGGCTCCGTTGCCCACCGAAGGGCCACAATGTGTGAAGGACACCCCGAGTAGGGGAGATTCTGTCCGCCGCCCACGGGCATAGAAAATGGGGTTTCCGGGAAAGGGGAGAATTAGTCGGGTTGTCTTTCGGTGGAAGGGGAAGAACGTGCAGGGGCTAGAGGAGGCTTTGTCCGCTGTCTCCAGATCCGAGGGGGGGGACGCTCAGAAACGAGCTTCCCGAATACCGCTACCTCGTGAGACATCAGGGGAGTAAGGGTTTCTTACCTTCTATTTAATTATGGAATGACATGTGTTAGTTGTGGTGTGTGCCGTCTCACTCTGGATTAGAGAGAGACGGGCTGTGCGTGTGTTATATTATGATATATGTTGCTTATATGCATGATGTGTGCCATCTCGCTCTGGGTTAGAGCGAGACAGGTTGTGTGTGTGTTCGGTCTCGGCTCAGTGATAGAGCGAGACCTATGATTGTGTTTATATATTGTTATGCTATGCTTATATGCATGATGTGTGTCGTCTCCCTCTGGGTTAGAGAGAGATGGGTTGTGTGTGTGTTCGGTCTCGGCTCAGTGATAGAGCGAGACCTATGATTGTATTTATATATTGTTATGCTATGCTTATATGCATGATGTGTGTCGTCTCCTCTGGGTTAGAGAGAGATGGGTTGTGCGTGTGTTTATCTTATGATATGCTTTGCTTATATGCATGATGTGTGTCGTCTCCCTCTGGGTTAGAGAGAGACGGGTTGTGCGTGTGTTTATCTTATGATATGCTTTGCTTATATGCCATGATGTGTGCCGTCTCGTTCTGGGTTAGAGCGAGACGTGTTGTGTGTGTGTTCGGTCTCGGCTTAGTGATAGAGCGAGACCTATGATTGTGTTTCGTCTCACTCTATGATAGAGCAAGACGTGTGATGCGTGTGGTCTCGGCTAAGTGATATAGCGAGATGTGTGATGTATGTGGTCTCGGCTCAATGATGGAGCGAGACGTGTGATGTGTGGTCTCGGCTCAGTGATGGAGCAAGACGTGTGATGTGTGGTCTCAGCTCAGTGATGGAGCGAGACGTGTGATGTGTGGTCTTGCTCTAGGATAGAGTGAGGAATGTTGTGGTGGTCGTGTGGTGCTCGACTCTATGATAGAGCGAGATGTGTGTTGCCAATGTTTTATCGGGCTTTTGTATAACTCCGATTAAATATTCAGAGATATGTATTTTAGAAGTATGTGTTTTTGGTATGCTGGTTGTATGTAGTAGCCAATAGGCAGAACTACGTCCGGATCCGATCGTATCGGAGTAACATCATGGATGTTATCCGATATGTATGTAGGCAACCAACGGCAATGCAACATTGGCCCGGTCCGAATTAGTTATATAATTAGGCCAGTTCTTGCCTATGCGCAACGGAGCGCTAAAGCTTCCGTAGCACGTAGAGGAACGAGAAGACTCTCGCACTCAGAGTGTGCCACGCTTGGTTCTGGGTTTGGTTTTCATTGCTTTCGGGACCCCTGGCCCGGGTCGGTTTTCGGGTCGGGGCGTCACATGGATCCTCACCGTCTACCACCTTTTTTCCTCCCTTCGGGCAAAGGACCCACAAAAAGAAACTCCCCTAATTATGCCCTAAGAAGGCCTTTTATAAGCATGAGGATTAGGGTTCCTAATCTCATTAGGAGTTGGGCTAAATGCCCTCAGTGAGGCAACCTAATTGGGCCTCTAAAAATTAATTTTGAAACTCTAATTAATCGGGCCTACAAACAACTTAAACAACCCAAATACACATTTAAATAGGGTAAACGGGGCCCTATACGATATGATCAGCTTCGAACAATCATATCTCCCTCATCCAAACACCAATTCACACGTTCTTAGTGGCGTTTTGAAGCTCTTTCTATCTACTTCCTAACTATATAAGTTTCAGCTACCATTTTCAACTATTGAGTAAGTTATTATCACAATAAAATAAAGAGGTCAAATACCTTAATTTTTGTATGTTTAATTTTCAAAAATCTAAGAAAATCCATGATATTACAATTTTTATACTCACTAGGAGAGTTCTAATCAGTGAACTCTGTAAGTCCATACATAGATGTGTTCATTAAACTTAACAAGAAGTAAAAAATGCATATATAATAATCTAAGTCTCACCATTCAAAAAATACATGCACATACAATGATGGCTGCCATTTTAATGTGACATAATAATCGTATTAATTCCATCCGCTGTGCATAATTATCATGCATGTGCTTGAACATGATTGTTGTTAGATGCTGAACAGACACAAAATACTTGTATATATCGTCAACATGATCAATATAGCATAAAAAAGAGTCATTGCACAATTAAAAACATATATCATTACATAATAAAATTATGGATTCAGGGGAACATAATATAATTACATAGGCCAAGGATCATTACATAGAGCCGATAATTATACAAAGTTTATAAATCTCTAGGCACATCGTGCCTTTAAACATCAGTCACATGAATAATTACAAAACAAATGTCTATTAGTGCAACTAGAAAAATTATTCAAAATCTCCTCCGCTTCCACCTCTGTCCTTGTTGTAAACTTGTAGGATCTAGGGGTGGGTGAGTACATTTATACTTAGTAGGTTGAGTTGAAATCTAAAATAATGCTAAACAAAAATCCACAAAACATATATACTCTTTTCAAAATATCTTTGATGAGAAAACTAATTATTCATAAGAAATCCAATTTAGAAATAGATCCACAACATGGTTTTTTTTATGACGATAAAAATCAAGAGTCGTGATACAGAATGCGTTCCCCCAACGTTTATGGGGCAATCGGAAGGCTTAGGAGGATATGAGCTTTCCCATGATGCTCCACACCTATTAGCGCATGTGCAAGTTCCAATTATTTTCTTGGTGGGTATCCAAGTAAAATGGTACATTCCTAGTTCTTCAGCCAAGGAACTACTATGTTAGAGCATGCAATCAAAGCAGAATGCAATGCATGCAATCATTTCTCACAAGTATCATATTATTTCTAGAATACACAACGAATAAGCATGATCAAGAAAAATAGCTCAAAAGAGTTAAATTCTACAAGCAGAGCATGGATTTAAAGCACAATGAATAAGTATGACTAAGCAAAATAGCTCAGAAGAGTTAAATTCTACGAGCAGAGCAAGAGAATGAAGACGATGCACCAAACTCCAATAACTTGGATGTCACATTTCTAGGCCTTAGAGGTCTCAAACCAAAAAAATAAGCCCACCACGACATTCAACACACTTAATTTAGGTAAGAACGCCTCTTGAACGTCTTGAATTGGACTAAAAATGACTTAGAATGAGAGAAATGAAGTTTGGGGAGTGAGAGAGAAAAATAGAAAAAAAGGAAGCAGACATGCATTTAAATAGCTAGTTGAGGCGGGTTTGGATTCCACATGTCACGCATGTGACGCGGGGTCCGACCCACGTGGCATGCAGTGCCACGCGGCAATGCTACGCATTGCGCTCTCGACATACAGCACGTGCAGGGCCTGGTCTGCACATGTCCTGCATTGATGTGCGGCGTGTGTAACACATGCGTCATCATTGGCATCAGCACGCTGATGCTAGCTGGTGCAATAAATAATATTTTTATTATTTATTTTTTTCAAAAATTTTAAAAACTTTAAACATGTGTAACTTTCTATCTCATACTCCGATTTAAGTGTTCTTGGTACCGTTGGGCTCGTATCAACGAGCCCTACCAAACTATATGCCTTATGAGTAGGTTATTTTGTGCTTTTGAAGTAAATCCCACCCATATGACATCCTTTCTGAGGTCGTAACTTTTTGTCCCCAATGAATTAATCAAGCGGTTCAAGATCCGTTGCACTAATCTTTTAGCGCTCTATCACATCATTAATAAAATTCATTGAGTAAATTTTTTTAATTAATTGAAACTTGATAAAACTCGAATATAAGCCTTATAAGAAGTAGAAAAATCATATCCGAAAATTAGGGTCATTACACATACACATACTATCTTTCCAAACATTCTTACACTTACAGCCTTATTCGAACCATTTTGCTCAAATTCTTATGCTTACAGTCTTGCTTAGGAACATACACTTACAATCTTGCTCAAAAACTTACTATGATAATCTTACTCGGTATATTGCAAATGTACTCAGAGAATTTCAAACTTAGTTATACAGTCATACACATACTATCAACAACTAAGGCTCCTTACAATATAATTAGCTCCAACATCAATGGAAATGAATGCCATTGGGGCATCACCTTAACCTCTGAGGAGCAACTAGGCTCCATGGATTTTTTTGAAGGCAAAACATACCTAGGCTTATGGGCACATGAACAAACAGGTAAGTGCAGATATGTGATACTACTTACCTAAGTCCACAAACGCTCACACTTGGGGGGTCATACTGTTCCAACTGAGTGCTTTAATCATATATTGCCACTTTTAGGCAGAAATCTTATAGCGCCACAATAGGCGAAATCATACAGCACCAACTTTAGGCAGAAAGATATACAATGCTCTCAATAGAACATAAAATGTTTGGGCTTAACTAAAACACCAATACATTATCGAAAAATATACATCACTCTCAATAGAGCATCAGACGTCCGAGCTTAAATATAGCACCAAGACAACATTTCGTAGAATAAAAACCATGACAAGACATGAAAAATGCTTAGCCGACTAATTATTGGCTGGATCAAACAAGAAACTTAATATCTCAAAACCCTTAGGTCTCAAACTCACAACATTATCATATTAATTTTTCTTACAATTCAAGTTTGAATTAAATAATTTATGTGGGTACAATTATGTCATGGAAACCTTCAGTCTTATAGTCTTCCATTGACCCACATAAAGTTAAGCCCATCCCAAAACTAAAATCCGTCAGAGCAACATACCTCACTTAACCCATCCATCTTCTAACCATAACTCACCATACAACCTATCCTTACATAGTCTCACATTCCACGCCATCCCCCTTATGGTCAATTCATCTTACTCAGAACTTATCAAACTAAGCCCTTCTAATTTAACTAGAGTCACCAAACTCTTACTGAAATTTACTTATTGTTCCTATGTTTCAATTCACAATATGTACATTATGTTTGTAAAATTATGTTGTCAAATCTTACTATCTTACAATCCCCCAAAATGCTCTAAAACTTAAGTCTACTTACTTAATGAACCCCCAACATACGATCCAAACCAAATCTGTCCAATCCAATCCTTCGACATCCAACATACTAATACAGATCCATCTCCAAATCCATAAAAACCACACCTTCACCAGTTACATTCCATTGCACAAGCATATGTCTATCACCCATACTTATGTCCAACACACATACACATATCCATCATTCATATGCATCACTTTATCACATAGCTTACCCATATATTCCCTAGTCACCATACTAGAATACATGTAGTCCATATACACAACACATACTCGTAACTTACTTATACATCATATGGATAAGAAAAGATACCATATTTCATTTTTCCCCTCTTACATCATGCAAATGGATCATTATTTAATATCCAAAGCATTAAATCACCATAATCCTAACATGCTGCTAATCATTCAAAGCATACTATCATAAAATTATGAGTTCAAAGTCCCCTACCTCGTAATCCATTTGAGTTCAATAGCGAGCACATGACAATAGCGACAAAAATTGGTGGTCAGAATCATTGCCTAGCTGAGGGAGCTGCTATCTTGAGGGTTCATAGAGTGTTGGAGGTAATCTCGGTAAGATGGGGGTGATAGAAATCTCTACTACAAAATCCACAATCCACAACGATGGGCAAGGGGGCCAGGAGTAGGGTCATGCCAAAAAGAAGTGGTAGATGCAACCAAAGATCAAGGGTGGCTAAATGGAGGTCGACCGATAGCAAAGAAGCACTTGGCAGGCCGCAAGACACCAAAATCGGCCACCAACAAGAGGAGCTGAGGGCTTGATTAGGTGTTAAAGGACAAACAAAAGGTGGCGGAGGGCTCTAATGTTCAAATCTAGCTGATGGCAATGTCGTCAATGGTCAGGAGGCATAAAAATGGCGCCTTTATCCTAAAATGCATGCATTGCCACATGCACATGGGACCAAAGGGTAAAAAGACAGGGGGGACTGAACAACAACAGCTCAAAGTTCAAGAGGGGGCTACAAAGCAGTGGCTAGGTAGTGGTGGCCGAGACACCCAAAACCCAAAACCCAAAAATAAAACAAAGGAGTAGAACTATTGGCCGATCTAATTTGCATTAGTAGTCAAAGATGAAGTCATTTGAGATAGTTCAGAGGCCATTCGGTTGCTGGTGACTACGAAAAGAGAGAAAACAAAGAGGGTGAGGGAGCTCGGAAGCCATTGGGGAAGAGAAGGCTAGATGAGGTGGAGTTGGACCAGGTGCAATGGTTCACAATCATCGTTGGGCCAGGGTGAAGCCCACAACAGCAGTCCAAAGGCTAACATGTAGTGGGTGGCAACATGAGAGGAACTCATAGCTGGGACTGTTCAGCATGGCTTGGATAGGAGAGAGCAGAGGCAGTGGAATAACCAGGGCAGGGCTATGAGTGGCGGAGCCGGGCCAGGGCGATGATGTAACACCTATTTTTCAACTATATCTAACCTAAGGGATTAGGGGTAATTCTATAAATTTGGTTAAATTTTGGGGGGTTTCTAGGGATGAAATCCCCGTATATAGGTAAAGATTGAAGTAACAAGTGTAACGAATTTAAGAACGCTTGAAATAGAGGTCAGGAGGGAGCAAAAGTTACAACCTCAGGAAGCATTCCATATGGGTGGGAACCACTTGAAGATAGCGAGATAACCTATCTTCAGTAGTCTAGTTTTGTAGTACTCATCGATATGAGGTCAATGGTACTAAGAATGCACAAATTCGAGTCCGGGGTAGAAAGATACGTGCGCTTGAAGATAAGCATGAAAATAAATACTTGCACAAAAAGTGAGAAGCGTTTCCGTGTAAGGGGAGGTTTTATCCACCGCCTTTGGGCACATAGAGAGAGGTATGTCTTCGAGGAAGGGGAGATTTGTCCACTCCCTGCGAGTGCAAAAAGTGAGAAACATCCCTGGTAAGTGGAGGTTCTGTCCACCACATACAAGCGTGGGAAGGTCTCCGGGTAAGGGAAAATTCTGTTTGTCATCTACGGACTCAATGAGAGGAAAGTGTCTCTCGGTAAGGGGAGGTTTTGTCTTCCCCCTACGGCGCAAAAGGTCAGAAATGTCCCTGGGTAAGGGGAGAATATGTCCACCGCCTATGGGTAAGCATCTCTGGGTAGGGGGAGGTGCTATCCTCCACCTTCGAGCATGCAAAGACTGATGAACCCTCAGAAAGGGGAGTGTTTGTCTATTGCCTTTAGGCGCAATAAAAGAAATGTTCTGGAGAAAAAGGGGGCTCCGTCCGCCATCTCTCAACCTGAAGGGGAGTATGCCCTAAAAGAAGGAGCAACTCCGAATGCCGCTACTTCTGAGGAACTTTAAGGGAGTAATGTTTCTGACCTTTTGATTTAATATATAATTATATGAGTGTGTGTGCATCTTAAGTTGTTAACTTAAGATACTAAATAATATATATGCTATGTTCTAATCAGATGTGTTATGATTTGTTTTACTTTGATTCCATCTACTTTGAAATGCTTTGTTTTGATCTAATATGATCTGATGTGTTCTAATATTCTTTGATCTAATATGATCTGATGTGTTCTAATATTCTTTGATCTAATATGATCTGATAAGTTTTGTTATGCTCTGTTGTGATCTGATATGCTCCGATTTGATCTGATTTGATATGGTCATATGAGATCTAATATGATCCAATATTCTCTTATGTGTTTTTCTATGCTATGTGATAGAGCGACATGTGTGATACCATTGATTTGTTAGCTCTTGTTTAACTTCGATGATTTATGATATTTTTGTTTGACTCCGAATGTGTTATTGGATTATAAGTATTATGACTTATATGATTTTATGTTGTTTAACGTATGTAATAGCCATTAGGCAAAACTACATTCGGATCAGATTGTATTGGAATAATATTGATGTTATCCGATATGTATGTAGGCAACTAATGGCACGACAATGTTGGCCTGATCAAAATTAGTTATATTATAAGTTTTATTCTGACATACATGCAACAAGCTTTGAAGCTTTATAGTGTGTAGATAAAGATACACCTCTCGCACACCGAAGGTGTTTATTGCTCAAGGAAGAAAAATTTTAATTCGAGATTTTTGGACCCCGGGTTAGGTCGAGTTATTACAAATGACCATGACATAGCTAGGTCAAGGTTGGCTGACTAAAGGATAGAAAAAGGCCAATCTTGCCTCCCCTGATTGTACAAAGAAGGGCAATTTGGTTTGGACTGAAGAGGAAAAGAACAGGGGAGGGAGTAGGAGGTGGAGATGGGCCGAAAAAAGAAACCATATGCCTTTTCTAGGACAGGGCAGAGCCGGATGGAGGTTTGGTCTACTAAGTTTGGATGTTGACTCAATTGTATGTGTAAAAACAGACAAAGAGTCCAGACATAACTGGTGGAGGTCATTGGGGGTGAAAAAGGGGGCCGAAGTGGTGACCCCTTGTTGTCGCCAAGCCAAGGTGAAGCTTACGACTGTGGCCTAGATGGCCACCGGTGGTTGGCGGTGGCAGGGAGGAAGACATAAGCTGTGGGGGGGGGGGGTCTAGACATTTCTAGAACAGGCATGGACTTGCTCGATCCTTTTTCCCTTTTTCTTCTCTTCTCTCCTCTCCTCTCTTTCTCTTTTCTTTTCTTTCTCCTCTCTCTCTCATTTTCTATTCTTTTTCGTACGAACAACACCTAAGGCTCATCGAGGTCTAGAACCTGTAACTAAGCCCCACACCCGATTCTACGGGTACAAAAACTAGTTTAAATACGAAAAATAAATATGCAGAAGCATCAAATTTTCCTATCAGAAAATGAGCAGGAAAAGAGTAGGAAACTCTCAAAAATTGCAGAAAAATTAGGGACGCTGCACTGGCCTAACGATTGTTGCATGGACTATTTAGAAAGCTTAAGATATAAAGTATTATACTAGTCATAATATGGAACATTACACTCTTATACCCTGAATTTGAAAAGAAATTGAAAAGAAATTCCATTGCATGATGTTTTATTATGATATGTTAAGAGTGAAAGGTTGCTATTGTTGTATTTTCGAGTTAGTGAACTTAATGGACTTGGATATTGGGTCACATTGAGATATGCTTATTAATAGAAATTGAAATTGTATAACTAAAGGTTTCTATACTTCATGTTTTTAAAATATATTTATATTTAGTTGAGCAATTATTTCCAAGATGAAGTTGTAGAATGGACTATTACTTACTTGAAAGTGACCAGATCAAAATTGTTTACTTGTTGCAAGTCTAATTGGTTCTTTTAATAATAGTTGTATGTTTTTAAGAGAAATTTATTTTTAGGGTTTTGTTCTTTTTTCTTCTTAGGTTTAGATGTTTGTGGGTATTATTTGTACAAATCCTCACGAGACATAACTAGTCCAACAAGGGATACCTAAGGCTTCAAAGGCTTGTTGCATACACTAAATGCAAACATAATTCCCTAGGCCATTTGTTTTTTTTCATCATTTTTTCATCTTTTTTAAAATTAAGGTTAATAATGTTTGAAAAATCTTGTGTGAAGTATTGGATTAAAATTGGCTAATTATGGAATTTTCTTGCAAAAAAAGGTAATGCAATTGATCGGGATCATAGGCTAATCGATCGGGCAACGAGGGTGGGGGTGCTTGATCAGTTACACAAAAAATAGATTCTAGTAACATTTTTGGGTCGATCAGCCTAAGGGGTGATCAATCGGCTAAATGCACAATTTCCTATTTTAAGCCAATTTTGAATCATTCTTGAACTAAAAATCTTCTACCTACTCTTGGGTTTATTTAAATACCTATAGGGCTCAAAATTGGGAGATTTCAATATATTTTTTGAAGAATAAAAGGGAAGAGAAGGTGGAGGAGAACTCAAAAGATTTTTATTAAGATTCAAGAGTTTCTTTCAATCATGCAAGACTGGAATTCTCATGCTTAAGATTTGATGAAGTCATAGGTGTGTTTTAAATTTTTTTTATTTTGATCTTAGCTGTGATGTATGACTAGAGCTTTCTTTTAATGAAAGAGTTTTAATTTTTATTTAATGATATGTTGGTTTATTTATCTTGTAGATGATACATCTATGTAGTATTGATACTCACGTCAAATCTAATTTATGTAATTTAGATGAGATGATTATGCATTAGGTTTCAATGTTCATGTGATTAATGAATTTGAATGATTTATGCTAAGATTAGATGAATCATGTTTATAGTTTAGTTTTATAAAGATGATTCGTTCTATGTTGAAGATAGTTCATACCATGAAGCTAATTACTAATTTTCTCTAAGTAATTCTAACTTGTAGCTGAGAATAGTTGTTCATTCACACATGATCTAGAATAGATGTTAAAGGGGTTGTTATGATTCTAATAGTGGATTCATATTCTTAAGTTATTTTCATCATATTAAATTCTCGTTTAGTCTAAGTTGGTTTCATTATTTCCTTGTTTAATTTAAATTTATAATTTATTTAATTTTTTATTAAAAATAAATTATCCTCTTAGGCTTAGTAATAATTAAATATGTCCATGAGGTTTGACAACTCTTAATACTTGTCCTAATATAATTACCTTGTATGCTTGCAAAGGATTTAATCATAAACTATCACATATCAATATAACAAACTCTTCACATGCACATACGTTCCATGTCATCCACACTATAGGCAAATAATCATGCCCATAATTCATCATAAAACTTACTGGCATACTCATTAATCATAATACTAACATAAACATGATCCAAATGTAAAACATAATTATAACTTACATGCTCATCATGCGGATGATCAAACATATAACAATTAATCATTTCTCTCATCTTACACAATGCAATCAAATCATCATTTGACATCCAAAACATTAAATCTCTATAACCTTATCATGCTACTAATCAATCAAGCATGCAATTATTAAATTAGATAGTTCAAAGTCCCCTCCCTCACTATCCATGCAAGTGCAATGGCATAAAGCACGATAGTGGTGATGTTGGCGGTGTAAAATGTAGCCAAGGGCAATGCCTTTAATGAGAGAGGGTAATGTCTCAAGGAGAAGGGATTTGAAAATAATCAGATGAAGCTCAATGGAGTGTGGTTAGCTTTCGAACGACAAGATCTTGGTGGCGCCCAATGGAGGCCAAAGGAAAACATGCCCTAACAGGGTTGCTATCCATAAAATTGGAGTAAAAGGTTGATCATCTATAAAAAAAGGCACAACTGCCAATAGACAGTGGCTGGCTCCATTAGATCAGCAGAATTGAGGCCCAAAATGGCCGAAATGGTGTGGCTGAGGCCGTGGGTTATACAAAGGGCAACCATGAGTCTAGAATCAGCAAGTGGCTTGGTGGATTGGCTCTCCAAAGGCCCAAGGGCAGTGACTTTAGCGCTGATCACATGAGGGTGAGGGGACAATGGGTTGCTGCAAAGTAAAGAGGAGGAAATTTGCCAGTGGGGTTGCAAATCTAGGCCAAAGGCGAATATAGGCATGGTGGTTGGATTGTGGTAGCCCAAAATGGCAGCTAGAAAATGACCCAAAGTAGCAGAGAAGGTGATGTCAAAGGGAGAAAGAAAAGGGAGGGAGGGAGAGAGGTGTTCGCAGTGGTGGATCTGGCTGGTAGCTCTGTCAGTTGATGCCTAGGCAACACAAAGTTGATGCCTTTGCCCTAAAACACACATAGACAATATTCACACACAGCCAAAAGGGGAAAACGAGGGGGAAAGTGGGCTTCCGGAGTGTCTAGGGGCACCTCAGTTGGTGGAGGGTGGTGGTGGATGGATCTGGCCATGGGCAAGGGAGATCGGCCTCTAGCCGAGTGGATTGGTCACCTGACGGCACACACACATGATGTCTGAGTCAAAACTAGTAGAAAAAGGGGCTCTTTGGTAGTGGGATGGACAAAGAGGAAGAACAAGAGACGGGGAGGGTGGTCTATAATGGTGATGAGGTGGCTGAATGGTGGCGGAGGCAATCGTGGCCAACCTCTACCCAAAGTGAAAGAAACAGTAATAAGAAATGGGAAGGGTAGACTAGTTTGGGGCCAAAAACAACTAGAGGGAGACAGAGACCGGATGGTAGCGACCCAAAGGCTAGGAACAGTGTTGCGGAGCCATGGCCAGCGGAGGGTGGCGATGGCTCAGATCACCACTTGAAACTCACAAAAAAAGATGCATGCAACCAATAATGGAAATCAGGCGAAGGAGGGTGAACAAGGCACCCTTGCTATCGTCGTGTTGAGGTAGGCCAAATGGAGGCCGGCCAATGGCAAAAGAGAAAAGGGTAGGTAAATCTGGATTGAGCCAAAAGAAGCTAGAGGGGGTAGATCTAGGGCTTGCTATAACACCTCGTGTTTTGATTACACTTAAACTAAGGGATTAGGGGTAATGATATAATTTTTGGTGAAGTTTTAAGGGGTTTTCAAGTGATGAAATCTCTGTATTTGGCTAGAGCTTGAAGTAACGAGCATAAAGAACCAAAGAACATGTGAAACAAAGGTCAAAAATGAAAGTTATGACCCTAGGAAGCATGCTACATAGGCAAGACCCACATTTAAAGTGTAGGATAACCTACTCATGTGGGGTCTAGTTTCGAAGGGTTCATCAATAGGAGTCCATTGACACCAAGAAAGCATGATTCTAACTTTGGGATAGAAACTTATCACCTTTTAAAAATTGGGATTGTATTTGATTAAAATAATAATAATAAAGAAAGAAAAGGACAAAATAGATGATGCCAGTAGAGCTGAGCCGGAGCCGCACGCTGCATTGTAGGCGCTTGACTCATGGTGCATGTGGCTGCACGCGCCATCTTGTCCACTCGCAAGTTCTCCTATAGATTCCGATTTCAGTTCAATCTTCCGAGGGAGTTTTTGGGGTCATTTTGAGTCCGTTTCTTTCTATTAAGAGGCATCCTTAGCTAATTCGAGTGTGTCTACATAATAAAAGTGTTTATTCTTTAAGGTGGTGACTATATAAGTGGGGAATGTCCTTAGGTAAGAGGAGGCTCTGCCTATCACCCTCGAGCACCAAAGAGAGAGAAGTGGTCTAAAGCAAGAGGAGGCTCCATCTTCTGTCGTCGGGTCACAATGATGGAAGGGTCCTAGAGTAGGGGAGGTTCTGTCCATTGCCTTTGGGATACAAAGAGATGAAAATTCTAGGTTAAAGGGAGGGAATGCCCGTCTATAGCCTTGAGCCGCAATAAGAAAAACGTTGCGGAGCTAGAGGAGGTACTACCACCGTCTCTAGTCTTGAAGGGGAGAACGCCTTGAATAAACGAGCAATTCTGAATGCCATAGCTTCTAGAACTATAGGGGAGTAATCATTTATGACTTTTCGATTTAATATGATATATGCATGCACATTTTAATTAATAATAATAACATACTAATCAAGATATATGATTTGCTATAATCTGATGGATTTTGATATGTTTGGAATAGATTTGTTGTGATATGTTCTGATCAGATTTGCTATGAAATGCTCTGTTTGATCTGATATGCTCTAATCTAATTTGATATGATCTGTTATGGTCAAATAAAATATGATATGATCTGATGGGATTTGATATGATCCAATCTGCTATGTTGTGTGTTCTATTCTGCTTTGTGATAGAGTGAGATGTGTAATTCTGCTAGGATTTTGCTCACCTCTGTGATAGAGTGGGATGTGTGATTCTGCTGATTTATTGGCTTTCGTTCAACTTCAATGATTTATGAGATTTCTGTTTGACTCAGAATAATTTATTTGGATATATGGATATACATGTTTTAACATATATGATTTTGTGATGTGTGATGTGTGATGCATGATGCATGTATTAGCCATTAGGCAGAACTACGTTTGGATCTGATCGTATTGGAATGATATTGTAAATGCTATCCAATACGTATGCAGGTAACCAATGACAAGGCAATGCTGGCCTGATCCAAATTAATTATAAAATTAGGTTTATTCTGGCCTATGTGCAATAGATCACTAAAGCTCCATAGTGCATAGAGGAACATTATGATTCTTGCATTTAGAGTTCGACGCTCTTAGTTGGTCTCATTTTGGTTTTTATGAAATTATTTTACTCCGATTTTGTTTTTCGGACCATAGGTTCGGGACGGTTTTTGGGATGGGTGTTACACTTGCAAAGGTAGCCTTTGTTGTCACTATGCTGAGACGGGCCAGACGGAGCTAACCGGTGAGGTCTAACCGATGACAGAAGGAGAAGAAAAGGGGGGGGGGGGGGGGGGGGGTGAGGCACATTCAGATATTTTTTATTGTATTGTATTTCTTATTTTTTATTTTCTTTTCCTTTTTTCTTTCTTTCTTTTCTCATTTTTAGTTTTTTGTTTTTCTTTCTTTCTCGTGTCTATGCTATTAGTAACATGTCGAGGCCCACCACCTATGTAAGTCCCACACCCAACTCTACATAGATATCAAGGTTAAATAGAAAAATTAAATACTCTCTAATGCCAAATTTCTCTACCAAAAAATAGTAAAAAATAATGGTTTGTTGTTGATCTTGTCAGATTTTGGGAAGGAGAAAGAGGAGGAGAATAGGAGGATAGAGAGGAGGGGTGGAGGAGGAGGAAGAGGAGGGGAGGAGGAGAGAGAGAGAGAGAGGAAGGAGGAAGAGGAGAGAGGAAGGAAGGAGGAGGGGGGAGGGGGAAGGGAGGAGGTGCTGGCAAAGGAGGGGAGGTGGAAGAGGTGAAGGCGAATGAAGCAGAGCTGATTGTAGAGGTGGTAGAATTGGAGCCAATGCCATTGGCATAGTAAAGCATTAGGTTGGTGGAGTTAAAAGAAAAAAAATAGGGGAGGGGTATTTAAAACAATATTTGTTACATGTGTGGGTTCATATGTACACAAGGTCATTTTTTGTATTACATTGAAGTTGGTGACATTTTGTGTATAACGATCTAATTTGGCAAATCACTCTTTGTTATTTATCCATGGACAATAAAATTCTTAATTGTGACAAAAGGTCCTATTTAAGTGAAAATTAATGTGTTAATTTTTTAAGTCAACTTTTTCTTAAGAATTTGAACCCTTCTATTCTAATTGAAGTCAACTTTTCTTTAGAATTTGAATCCTTCTATTCTAATAATTTGCCGGTTGTACTGAGAAAAAAAAGGAGTTATTTCACGGAAAAATAATAACTATTTTACTAATTAATCTAGTGTTCACTAGGCTACTAAATAACAAAGTTGTGTTACTACTTGTAACGAAATAGTATGTTGCTAATACACTATTTAATAATAAAATATAAGCAACATCATGGTATGCCGTGGAGAATTTGTGTTGCAATATAATGTAGCCTACGTTTTCACCATGGAAATGTAATTGTCACCAAATTTTCCAAGTCCATATATAAGTTATAACATCTATATGTCTACTGATACAAACCTATCTTTTTTAATTCACTTTTGAGAATTTATTTTATCATGGAATGTTTTCTTTCCTTTTTAGTTTTTGTTTTTGAGGGTTTGAAGCAAAGTTTTGCTACTAAAGAGTGCCAGGCATGTAGTCTGAGATTCTCAACAGAGGAAGCACTCATTGAAAGTGGTCCTACTAGTGAAAAGCTTCTGAATTGTATAGGACGTGTTCAAAACTTTCACATCACTGATTTTTTACCATCTGATCAAGTACAATGTGCCACAAGTTTATATATTTGAGTTTGTGAATGTTAGAAGCCTTTTTCATGCTCCCACTCACAAAGAGCCTAAGTTGTGCATGATAGCCCTTCATCCACAATAGTACTAACGTGCACTAACAAATACACCATCAATATTAAATATCAAAGGCTCTCGTACATGGCTTATGCTATCCTCATTGTCTGTAGAGAATATAAAAAGCACTTCCCTAAATCTGATAAAACAGGTAAAGTTGCATATTGGCTATCATGAACCCAGTTACTTGGGGGTATTTTTGCCATTGAAGTTAAAAGACCCGTCCTTGGACTCTTTCTTATCAGCCATGTCCATCAGTGATCAGTAATGGAACCAACCTATCCAACTGCACATGGCCATTAATCAGACATGGAATTCTATGAAATTATTTAAGAATAGGAAATTCTATTGTGATACCTGGTTTATATAAAAAAAGTGGTCTTACTACTGAATTGTATAGGACAGAGGCTCACAAAGAGAAATTATATATCAATTAGTTCCAAGAAGAACCAAATCATGTCATTATCAGCCATTCTTGAACTTGAAACAAGACATATTTGACCACACAAGGAACAAAATAAATGAATTGATCCACAAGAATTCAACACCTTTGTGCAATTATTGAACATAACAATAAGATGTGAACTTCCATGAAAATTACTTCCAAAGAGGACCATGTCAATCTTCAATCACAGTCAACCACATCTGAATTCATCCTCCTAAGCAACAAAATATATGAATTGGTCCACAAAAATTTGATACCACTAAGCAGTTATGGCACATAAATTAATAATTCTATTAATTTTTTTAAAATAAATTAAAATAAATTCATTTTGAAAAAGTAAATAAAGCTACTAATATGGGAGGGATGGAGTATTATTAGATTAAAATGTGTAAACCACCATAACCATAAAATTGAACACTCCATTTTTTCTTCTTCTTTTTTCAATTTTTATTCTTCATTTGATTTCATGCTGAACATATGGAACCAACCTTCCCATATTCTTTAAGAATTTCTCAATTTGTCCCCCCTCTTGAAGTTCCCAAATCAAAAACATATTCACATCCCTAGCCAGTAAAGAACATTTTGAACCAAAGTTACCTCTCCTGTCTAATTCAACCTTAGGCCACTCCTGTTGCCAAAAAAAAAAAAACTTAGGCCACTCCGGCCACCGTCTCACCAGCGCCGCCACCGACCATCGTTGCTATTCCGACATTGTCGACATCAGTAAGGCGGGCAGCAATGGCTGCAAGATCTCTTTGGTGGACATTAGCCTTAAGCCCATATTTCATGAATAGGGTCAGTGACATCTTCTGCTCAACACGGTGGCCTGGAGCCACTGTGAGGCGGTGGCGCAACAGCACTTCAGCGGCGATCGACTTCATTTGAAGGTAAGCGAGGTCCTTCCCCAGGCAGATCCTCGGCCCGGCGTTGAATGCCACAAATTTGAATGAGTCTTGTGCCTCGAACCGCCTTCCATCGGATGATAGCCACCGCTCTGGCCGGAACTCAAGGCAGTCCTCCCCCCATATGGCCTTCATCCGGCCGGTTGAGTAGATAGAATATGTGATTGCCGACCCCGCCGGCACAAACGTCCCATCTGGCAGCACATCATCGGCGACCACGTGCTTCGAGTCCTCCGGCACCGACGGGTACAGCCGGAGTGTCTCCGACAGGGCCGCCTTCAGGTAGACGAGACGGTCCACCTCCTCAAAGGCCAGCGGCTCGGCCACCCACGCGGCGGGGTCGCTGCCACGTGTCATTTTGAGGACTAGACAAATCTCAGATACAATTTTCTCCTCCACCTTGGGATGACGTGTCACCAGCCAGAAGAACCAGCTCAGTGCAACGGATGACGTGTCACGTCCAGCTAGGATGAAGTTGAGCGCCACGTGCTGCAAAAATTTGTCCGAGTAGGAGGACTCTTTCTTCTTCATGAACCGGGACAGCAGGTCATCATGCTGGGCCCCATTTTGCTGACTCAGCAATTCCTTCTTACGTGTCATGATGACGTCAGACATATACTTGTCGATGCCCTGGATGCTGCGGTCCAGGCTGATCTCCAGCCCGAGCCCGAGCCACTTCCTGACCCGCCAGACCAGCTCCGGCAGGATGAACCGCTGGAGCGAAGCCTCGGTGGCACAGTCGAAGGCGGTGGCAAAGCCATTCTCCGGCAGGCCCGGGGCGAGGGTCTCGGGGTCCTTGCCGAAGGCCAGCCCGCAGATGTTGTCAAATGTGAGCCGGAGGAGGAGGTCCTGGAGGTCCACCGGTTGACCACTGACCCGGGCGGATTCGAGTATTGGGCAAAGCCGGTGCTTAATGGACCGGTTCACCCACCGGGCCATGGCCTGCCGAAGGGTCCGCGTAGTGAATTCCAGCGCCGCCGTCTTCCGCTGGAAGAGCCACGTCTCGCCGTCGGAGTTAAAGATGCCTTCGCCGAGGAGGTCATGGAAGACGGCGTGCCAGACAGGGCCCTTCGGGTAGTTGTCGAACCGGGTCTTGAGGATGTGCTCCAGGTTTTTCGGGTCACAGGTGACTGTGACGAGGCCTTGCCTGCGGGCGAGCGGCGGGACGGCGAAGATGCATGTCTGATACGTCATTCCGGAGCCACGGAGATTGTCGGCGATCCAATCATGCATGCGGTTGCAGTTGTGAATGAGGCCCGGCAGGCTGCCCACCAGAGGCCAGACCCGCGGACCGCGTACGGTCCGGGCCAAGCCCATGAACCACAGGAAGTAGGCCACCAAAATCAGCACTGCCCATGACCCGTCCATGACTTCCTTCCCCTCTGCCCGATTGTCCGGACAATCTGTCCGAATCCCACACGCACAAGAGAAAAGAAAAAGGAAACAAGAAGACAAAATTCACTCACAAACTAGCAAACAACGCAGAGGCAAATCACCACGCCTGACTCGCCGGAATCCGCCACCGGCGGCAGAGAACGCCTTGGCCCAGCTGTGAAAAAAGGGGTTTCGGGCAAACAGGTCGATGCTGAAGTACTGAAAAATTTGCTGGAAGGCCTTGCTAGTTGACTTCTCTGAGGAAAGTGATAGGAGGCAGTGGCTGCAGATGAGGCAGCTGCAATGCGGATGGGAATGCAGTAGCTGTAGTAGCAGGGCGGATAAAGGAAGGAAGAAAGAAATATATATAAAAAAGATAGAGACAGAGAGAGAGGTGGAGAGAAGAGGAAGCTCATGAAGCATTAAGTGTAGCCAGTATCACCACCCTCTCTGCTACCCATCTCGAAAACCGGCCATTAATGGCCGTCAGAGGTCGGTGGGAGAGAAGAAAAAAGCCCCCACCTCTTTCACTCTTCACCAGTAAGGCATTTGATCCAGTTCATGCATTTAATCTCTCTCTCTCTCCTCTTTCTTTCTCACAAACACATGACTTGAAATCTGTTCTTTTTTGTGACAGTTGCTTCTAATCCCTCTAACTCCTTCCCTAATTGGGAGAAAGAAATAAAAACAAGGAAGAGGAGATAGGCCTTGTTCGCGGATGCTCACCTACTTGAGCAACTAAGAGGCACCTCCCCTCCTTAAATTCACACGCTCCCATGGAGGGAAGAAGAGATGTAGTAAATGAGTTTGGTTGGCGATATAAGGAAAAAATGGGAGAGAACCGGTCACCAGTTCATCTGTCATCCTCGGCCTTTGTTCCAACTTACAAGGTAGAGCGTTTAGAACGTGGGTCACCAAGCTTGAGTGTCCTTCTTTAAACTTATGCAATTACTTTCCGTTTTGTTGGACAGTGATGATACAGAGCCCAGGGGGTGTCCTGATGTAGATGGTATTTCTTCGGGTGATATAAATTGCGGACTTGTCTAACCATGACCATGACCATGACTATGACTGACCCTTCATGGCCAAAACAAAACTTGGTGTTTAATAATAGGAGGTGCCACATTACCGAGGAAGTAAATACAAAAAGCTTAAGAACCGGATTCAATAATTCCTAAGGCTTTCCCATCTCCATATTGTATTAGTGACCTATTGTCATGATAAATAATCATGAATATATTTTTCATAAATTGCATTAAGAAATTACTTACAATAAGATGAATGGGGAGCTCATGGCCTCTCCTTAGTAAATTTTTATACAAGGAAAAAGTTAACATTAACCTAAATTCACATGTACCAACCTAAACCTAAGCATGACAAGTTGTTGAGTTAAGATTCGATTGCGGCTAGGGGCGGAACTACTTAATGACAACGGGGGACCATAGCCCCCTGTCGTTTAGAACTTTTTCTATACGTCTAATGAATATGCTTTGAATTTGACAATAGAAAAAATAAAGTTGGGTGTGTCCGCACGGGTTTTTTTAGCTCTAGTTCTGCCACTAATGGCATCCAATAATTATAGAAAAGATGGGGCCGGGCAAGTGGTTCAAACTTATCGCCTCTTAAATAATATGCATCATTGAATCTAAATCCGACGGACTAAGTATGGACTCATACTACTTGATACTTTATTTAAAATCTTTTATTTATATGATCAAATTTAATAAACAATAAGTTTTTTCAGGGGCTCAAATGGACCATGCATATTAAGCACGTGGTAAGGATGAATTTACAACATCACACCTCTCGTCTAGCCCGTGTGAATCTCCCCTAAATTAAATTTTTTATTTATAAAAATTATGAACAAGGCTTGACTTAAATTAGCTCAACTTGAAACTCAACTTTAGCTTGTTCAGCCAAATTCTAGGAGCTATGTCTGAGTTTTAATTAGGTGACTCGACTTTTTATCATTTTACCCTGTATTAAATATATTAATAAACTTATTTTTTATATTTAATTAAGGACATAATTCTTATTTGGAGTCGGAGCTATTTTCAGTCAAGAACTCTTCGGCAAACCCAATTGTCGTCCTGTAGTTAATAAAGGAAAAAGTTAGTATCTGCACGCCTAAATATGATTCATTAGTTGTACATTAAAAGGAAAATTTAAAAACCTGAAGGAGCACCAGCTTGGGTGGTCTGCGTGTCACACACATGATGAAAGGTCTTTTTCAAATGATATTTGGGGTTCGGTGAGCGACCAAGCAACGAGAAAGGGGGCCACCTAAAATCGCAAATACTCTCCAATTTTCCTATGTTTATTCTCCGTTATTGACTGATTGCCTTGCATATTCAACGACCGCCCATTTCATCCGTATTCCATGCTAAACTGGTGTATAATTCAATAACAAAAATAATAAGGAGGAATTTATCAAATTTTATGTTATTGTGTTAAGAATTTTAATTTTAATTTTTTTAAATAAATTATTATTTCTTATTTTTTATATTTTATTAAAACTTATTTTTTTTCATTTGCTCGTACATAACAATAAAATATACTATTAGTTACGCTTTTATTAACAACGCAAAAATAAACGTCGATAAAAAGTACTAATTGTAATACATAAATAAGCATTGCAAAAAAAGTAACTATTAGCAACGCTTAATATAAAATGTTGATAATAGTCTTATATTAGCGATGCATAATATAAAACATCACTAATACTAATTATATTAGCGATGTTTATTCTTATACGTCACTAAAAGTTATTTTATTAGCAGTGCTTGTGAATAAGTGTTACTAAAAGATATATGTATTAATTTTTTTTAAAAAAATTCATAAGTATTAGTGGCATTTTTTCATGTGTCGCTAATAGTTTTACATTTAAAAAAAATAAAATTTTGGACAATTGGGGATGCTTAATTCAAAGCATCCCTTTACTATTAGGGACGCTTATCTCTAAGTGTCCCTAACAGTTGAAGTATCAGCATCACTTATAAAAGTGTGTTGCTAATAATTTTAAATTTAATAAAAAAATTAAAAATTTCATACTATTAGGGATGCTTAATTCAAAGCGTCTCTAATAGTAGTAATACTATTAGGGATACTTATATTTAAGCATCTCTAATAGTGGACCTATTAGCTACATTTGTCAAAATAGTGTCGTGAATAGTCTTACATTTAATAAAAAATTAAAAATTTGGACTATTAGGGACGCTTAATGTAAAGCATCCCTAATAGCTAATAATTTTAAACTTAATAAAGAAATAACTAAATATAGAAAAAAAATTCCCCACTCCTTAGAGCCGGGAAGAGAGAGAGAGAGAGAGGAGAGAGAGATGTGGGAGAAAGAGATGGGAGAGAGAGAATAAAGAGGAGAGAGAGAGTGCGACGAGTGTGAGGGGAGAGGAGAGAAAAAGAGTTGGGGAGAGAGAAAAGAGATAGAGTAGAGAGAAAGAGACGAGAGTGAGGGGAGAGGTGAGAGAGAGAAAAGACTAATAAGTCTTTTTTTGTAACACTTATTGCTTAAATGTTTTGGTAATATTACAAAAATATTTTGAAACTATTAGTAAAATATTTTAGCACTATTGCTAAACTCTTTTAGCAATAATGCTATAGTGCCAAAAACGTTTTATAGAAATACCTTAAGTATTAAATTCATTTAATTTTATAGGTGAGCTTAGATCATTTTAAGTAACATGACATTTTAAAAAAATAATATCTTTGAACATATAATTGCACGGTTGTGGCACACGTGTATATAAGGGTCACGACCGATAGTTTAAGTACCAAAATATTTTATATTAAAATACTACATCTCTTATAAATATAACATTTTTTATTCATACATTGCTAAAACCTTAGAAGACTTAGTTTTTTCATGTGTTTAAAACAATAAATTATTTTTGCATTATTGCCAAAACGTTTTAGGAGTATTGCTAAATTGTTTTTGCACTAGTGCCAAAACATTTTCGCACTAGTGCTAAAATGTTTTAGCAATAATACTAAAATATTTTGGCGATAGTGCTAAAATATTTTAGTGAAATACTTGTAGTATTAATTAATTTTAATAAATAATTTTAAAAAATTAATTAATTTAAATATTGTAGTAAATAAATTTAAAAATAATTTAAAAATAAACTTCTTAAATATAATTTTTTTTAATATTCACTACAACAAAATGTATTATTAGCAATGCAAAAATAAGTGTTACTAAAAAGTATCAATTACGACGCATAAACAAGCATCACACAAAAAGTAACTATTAGCGACGCTTAATATAAAGCGTCGCTAATAGTCATATATTAGTGACACATATTATAAAGCATCGCTAATTCTAACCATATTAGAGACACTTTATATTATACGTATCTAAAAGTTATTTTATTAGCAACACTTGTGTACAAGCGTCACTAAAAGATATTTGCATTAAATCTTTTAAAAAAATTCATAACTATTAGCGAAACTTTTTTGTATTTGTCACTAATAGTTTTACATTTAAAAAAATAAAAATTTTGCACAATTAGGGACACTTAATTCAAAGATTCCCTAATAGTAAATATTAGGAACGCTTATCTCTAAGCGTCCCTAATAGTTGAAGTATCAGCGTTACTTGTAAAAGTGTGTGGCTATTAGTTTCAAATTTAATAAAAAAATTTTAACATTTCTTACTATTAGGGGCGCTTAATTCAAAGCGTCTCTAATAGTAGTAATACTATTAGGGATGCTTATATTTAAGCATACCTAATAGTGGACTTATTAGCAACGTTTATCAAAGAGCGTTGCGAATAGTTTTACATTTAATAAAAAAATTAAAAATTTTGGACTATTAGGGATGCTTAATGTAAAGCATCCCTAATAGCTAATAATTTTAAATTTAATAAAGAAATAACTAAATATGAAAAAAATTCCCCACTCCTTGGAGCCAGGAAGAGAGAGTGTGTGGGGAGATTGTAGAGAGAGAAAGAAGAGACCTAGGAGAGAGAGAGCAACGAGTGTGTATGACATCCATTTAATGTAGTATTAAAGGGGCACGCTTCACCATATAGATGAATAGTGCATGACAGTTCCAACTCTAGTTCATCTACCTTGGTTTTAGTGCCCACTACATCTCACTTCTTCATGTCCCTTTGCCTTGTGTCTTGCCCCTCTAGTCCCTCTCCCTTCACCCCTCACTTTGTCTAGTCGCTTGCCCATCACCCTTCACATCTTTCGATCCTCTGGGCATCACTCATTGTAAGAGTGATTTCATGCACCAATTAACGGAAGAGGTGATAGATGCATTTGGGGAAATGACAATCATCTTGGCTGGGTACTTCTTGCAAAAAAAATTCTATTATTGTCTCAATGTATAAGTTTGTATACATATACACTGAAAAGTTTTGATTTATTTTTCAAATCGTTTGAACCTTTAGACTTCAAAATTTTCAACTATTTTATTTTGATATTGTTGTCGAAAAAGTTTATTTTAAAATTTTGAATTTGTTCTTCTAAAATGTTTTGATTTTGATGTTTCATCCTAATTGATAAAAGGAAACAACAATGTTAAAACATTTTAATACTATTTCAAAAACATTTTAATAGATAAAAATATTATAACTACGTTGAAACAATATTGTTTTAATACTATTGTCAAATCATTTTAAAACTACTATTAGAATGATTTAACATTGTGTTAAAATATTTTGACATTGTTGTCAAGTCTTTTTAATGTTAATGTACAAACATTTTGGTTAGATTGTAAAAATCTACAACTTTGTGAAAACAACAATGTCAAATCGTTTTAAGAACATTATCAATTTATAGCAGTGTTGTTAAAATGTTTTGAAATTATTGTTAAAATAATTGAATAGAATGTTTAAACATTTTGATACTAGTGTTAAATCGTTTTAATATTGAAGTTAAAATATTTTGGTTAATTAGTGAAAAATATTTTAATACTACTTTATGAGAATATGTATTACATTTGAGGAAGCTCATATTTAGTGCTATACTACTATATGAGGAAGTGTTCATCATCCAATAAGTCTATTGAGTGCTATGACCTTCTCCACTAGTGCATGAAATCACTCTAATAGGTAGTGATGATAGTAGATGCTAGATAGTCGTATTACATATGAGGAAGTGCATGTCTAGTGCTACACTGCTATCTGAGGATGGCCCCATCATCCAGAAAGCCTATTGAGTGTTATGGCCTTCTCAACTGGTGCATGAAATTGCTCTAATAGATAATGTGTATTGTAGATGCTAGATAATCGTATTCATTTGAAGAAACACATGTCTATTGCTACACTGCTATATAAGGAAGCGCTTGTCATTTGGGAAGTGTATTGAGTCTTATGGCTTTCTCAACTAGTGCATAGAATCACTCTAATAGACAGTGATGATTGTATATGCTAGATAGTTGTATATATTAATATAAGTTTCTAAGATTTATGAAATCACTCTTACTAACAGTGATGATTATAGATGCCAGATTGTTATATGTATTAATATAAGTTTCTATATTTATTCTTGCAACTCCATGTCTTTGCTTCAAGATTTATGGTGTCATGCATTTGTGTATTCTATAAATATGTCAAAAAGGCAAAACCTTTAAACATATGTGTTAAAAACAATTGTCTAAACATTTTGACACGTGTTTAACTATCAAAATGTTTTAACACATGTCAAAATATTTTTTGCGCATTAGTTAAACATTTTTGCACATCCCGCGGCACACCCTTAGTTAGCACAACATAGGTGGCTATGAGTTTGTGTTTAATTGTCAAAATATTTTAACACGTATGTATTTTTTTTCCAATTGGTTAAATATTCTTGCACATCCCACGACATGCCCTTAATTAGCATGACATAGGTGGCTATGGGTTTGTGTTTAACTATCAAAACGTTGTAACACATATGTTAAAATAGTTTTTGCACATTGGTTACACATTTTTGCACATCCCACGACATGCCCTTAGTTAGCACAATAGGTGTAGTTTATTGGACTTCACCCTCGATGAGAGCATCCAACTAGACTTGAGAAGTGAGGGCCTCCTTCCTACGACCAGCATTGGTGTAGGCCTCAATGATGATAGTGATGTGGGCCACCATGTCCGACATGGCTCCCTTGTGAGTGTGGAAGGAGTGGTATAGATCCCCAGGGTTTTTGCACTCTTAGATGATGAGCTTTGTGCTACTAGCTCCATTGTATGGAGAAGGGGAGAGATTTGATGGATCGATAGGGCCGGAGAAGGGGAAAGATTTGTAGAGATTTTTGCTATAGAAGAGGAGGAGGTTGGAGGTGGAGTGCAAAATTGTCTCCGCCAAGGAGGTGGAGGCATCTTCTTCTAAAGAGACAACAACAACAGTGGGTAGGAGATAGAGCATAATGGTGGAAAAACATTCTAAAAAGTTATTTGGAAGCTTAAGAGTAGGCAATTGTGTGATGGAGGGAGACATGAGGGTGAGGGTAAAAGTGTTAGAACAACACGAACACTTGAGAAAAAGGAATTCTCATAAAAAAAGAAACTAAAAAATAGAAACTCATTCAACAATCACCTAAACTTTGGTAAAACCTTAAAAAAAAAATTGCAACCATGGGCCCTA
Organism: Saururus chinensis; assembly: GCA_035235625.1. NCBI lineage: Eukaryota > Viridiplantae > Streptophyta > Magnoliopsida > Piperales > Saururaceae > Saururus > Saururus chinensis. Next base: position 12,122,568 of record CP141141.1, read on the forward strand.
AAGGCTTTTCCCAGTTCGCACTAATGGAGTGGACTCTTTAGTGAGGTAGTGAACTATTCCCTCTATCTTCCATTAATGGCTCCATTTACTTTATAAAAATGAACTAAAATTAGTCCATTTTAGAAAATGAAAGGAAGGTATTAATATGGGACAAAGGGAGTATATAAAGTGTCCCACCGGTTAATGTCAGAAACTAACACCAACCATAGCATTGTTCATGTGATGGCTAAGTATTTCCCAACTAATCTACGTATCATCCTCGCAACTAAGTTTCATATTATCTCAAGAGTGTACTAATAACATTGTTTCCATGTTACTACTAATACATGTGTCTCATACTATGGGTATTTCATAGATCCACAAGGTGATTCTCATGACAATTCCACCATTCTTGATATTCTTGAAATTTGGACTAACATACATTACTTGTAATGAAAACTCCAATGCTCTGATACCAAATGTCAAAATCTATGACTTTCAAAGTTATTTCTTAGCAGAATGAAAAATGCAAATAAATATTTTTCATACTTTTAAATATAATTAAGCATTGACTACACTTATACCTAGGCTGCAACTACTACTTCCCACATGTAGAATAACAAAATATTTATATAATTTACATGATCAATATCTTTATCACAGGTCGAAACCAACATTGTAAGTCAAGTTATGTCTTTCAAGTACAATCTATTGTGCAACACACATGCCGGCAACCCTATGTAACAACAAGATTTTATCCTTGTTGCCACCATTCTACCACAAGCCACCTAGTTTGCTACACTTCAACATGAAGAACCTACATCATTAGGATGCATGAGTATATCGAAGCATAGTTAGCATTATCAAAAACAATAATTAAACAGAAGATCGTTTATGGTAAGGTTGATTATTTAAACCCAACCTAGTTTAAATACAATCTTATTATATTTACATTATTAATGGCTTAGGGTTCTTAACCAATTCCTTCAATCATAACAAAGTGCTTCATGCGCGCGCGAGAGAGGGAGAAAGAGATAGAAAAAGACAGAGGGATTGCATCTTTCATTTCAGCATTCACTAACATTCTCATCAACCTCAACAACTCTCCCCTTGGAGGTGTTTAACCTAAATCGTTTTAGCAACTATAAACCACCAAGTTGTAGCAATCGTAATCTAATAGAAAATTATTGATAGCACTTTGCAACTTCCCAACAAAACAATTAACTACAATTATGATCAATATAAACCAAGAAACACAATTCCTAAACTCAAGTACTAATTAAAAACAATTTCAACCAACCATAACCTTAGCTACCAATTGTAAGTTTATAAAGTACTATGCATCACATTAAGCGTGCAATAGTCACCATTTGAATTAACTAGATTAATGACTTTCAAAGACTAATATAATTAAACTAAAGATCAATTTACTAATATAATATGCAATAGATTAAATTGACCCTAATTAACAACTATCTCGAGTGATAAAATTATAAATAATCAAACACAAAACACGTAAGATTTTTTAAGTGGAAAAGTCATCCTAAAAAAACTACGGTACCTCATCCAACCTTTTGAAATCCATTGTGTAGAGAAGTTGATACAATTCCCTTAGGTCAATCACCTGATTTACTCAAGATGCACTTCATTTCTTGCCAAACCAATCTCCACTTGGTCGTGCTTCCTTCATGCCAACTTTTCCACCACAATAGTCTTCAGATTTTGAAGCACATGGTCATCTCAATATCTCCACCAGAGAATCACAACAATCACTTTCCAATAATTAAAATCTTTCAAAGAAATTGCAAACATAGATTTTTAGTGTTTAAGGTAAAACTCTCAAAACAAATCTCTTAATGAATAGACATGATTCCAAAAGGCTTGATTAACTCAAAGAAGAGAAATAAACAAGAAAGGATCATTTGAATCGAAGAGTTTGAGAACCACAAGAAAAGAGAAAAAATCACCTCTAGATTGAACAAGGATTTTTCTCCAACAAACTTAGTCTCTCTTGCTTAGGTTTTTCATTGAAACAACTTATTTATAGATGGGATGGTTAAAATTTGAGGTTTAAAGCAAATTGGACCCAATACTGGCATGTTTGAGAAAATTTCTCCACATGGATTGATTTCCTTCCTACAGGGATGTTCAACCTGAGTCTTACTAGAATAGGTAGATTGATTGCGCAATCAATTGACATGCAAATAATTTGAAAAAAAAAAGTTGTAGTCCAAATTCAATTTTGACTCTTTCTAACTCCTTGGATAGGTAGACTATAGTGTAAAACACACTAAATTACCCTTTTTTGTGATAGATCACATATGCTTTTGAGAATCGTCTTCACATGTAGGTTATTTTTGTTGAAATTTCTTGAATCTTCAGTATCTTTAAACTCCAAAAGCTCTTCAAGTTTATCTTGACTTCATAAATCAACCCTAATAGATCTAAGATACATGATGGATCAATTATTAGTTTTTTCATGGGATTTGCCAATACATAATTTTTCTTATACAACAATGGTATTGGGATGTACAAACCTCAGAAAGTCCTCCAAATGACCCAACATCTACATGTGTGTACCCCGTTGAAGGGCGACAACCCGTGGTCGAGGGTGCCCAACCGAATGGCCATTTGATCCTTTGAAGATCATGTGAATAACACTTTTAGATAATCACCTCCCATTTCTAAATCTGAATAGAGCATTTACCCCTCCTCCACTCATTTCCAAATCCAAGTAGTACCTTTACACCTACTCTATATGCGGCGCCTCCATCAGGTCGACACCTCACATGAAGACCCTTCTTGGTTCTCACCACACATGCAACCCACTTTCTAGGTTAGCACCATTTGTGTAAACTACTTTATGGGTTCGCACTACCTATCTCAATCCTTCTTTATTAATTATTATCACCACTCATTTTCATGTAGTTCCAACCTCTGTACCCATTATTAGGGTTATACCATTATCTTATGAGGTTGGCATATTTTTTCCTCCTACCATTCTTTTAATTTATCATTGTTGGTACTGTTGATGTCTCATTTACATGCCCATCCACGTGTCGAATGTCTTCAACACCACATCCGACCCCATGTCAGAACCCACCAACACCTTGTCAACATGTCCAAGCACATGTTGATAGCCCATTTTCTTCCTCATTGTTCAACTGATTCCACGAAGTTCTCCACTACATCTGAGTAGTCTCTAGTCTCAAATCCACATCCTCAGGATTTTACTCCAAGAAACCCTAACTAGGCTCTCTGATGTTTCCCCCAAGGGCTTCCATATATGTCCCCTTACAATCATGGATGAAATTGGGTTGAAGCTAGGCCCTAGCCATAGCCTGTTAGGCTATTTTTTTACCCTAGCCCTAAGCGGGCTTTCAAAAGTCTAGCCCTAAGTAGGCTTGTGCCAAGCCACAAGTTTTTTTTCCTTTTATTATTTTTTATGCTTTTTATGAAAAATTATTTTTTCAATAAAAAAATATACTTTGGATGGGATCCCACTAGTTGACCCTATAAGACACAAGATCATGTGCCCTTGGCCTTTATGTGGGGTCCCTCACAGCTAACTATGATGACTTACAAGCCTAGAATCTCCTTAAGTTCCTTAAAATATACAATCTCTTCATTTCCCCTTCCCTTTTGACCTATGTAAGACTATTGAAAAAGGTACAAATAATCTTTTTTATACTTGGGAATGAGCCTTATAGGCTTTTTGCACCTTGACCATATTTAAGGAGGGCATAGATCTTTAGGCTTGACCTAAAACTAAAAATTTTCAGCCTTCACCCACAATTTTAATGGCCCATTAGGGCCGAGATGGCAAACTGACCCTTAAAAGTTCCTCCCCTACTTACAATTCTTTTAAGTTCCACCATCAACATGTTAGTTGATAGGTCAAGCTCATGTCAACATCCATGACACCACCTTCAATGAAGGATACCATGTCGGTGGGTTGAGAAATAATATTTTATGTAGCTTGTATGCACCACCTATGGGTTTCTAACTAGCCATTCTAGTTTCCCCATAGCCTCTCAAAACACTTTCCACCCTATTTTTTTCACTCTAACCATGCATTATCTAGATTAATTTCAAAACCAAGCATTTAATGCAAACATACACAACTCCCCAATAATTCACCATAAATTAACACTTTGGAAAGAATAAAACACTCTATTATTAATAATAGCTACATATCCTGCTTCCAAACTTTCAAATCTTCAAGCTTGTGCTCCCCCTCCCACGTAACAATGAGTACAACCATGACTTCTCTTCCCCGAGCACTCTGCTTCCTCCATAATCCTCTCCTCTACACTCAAACCACCTCTAGAAGTTCGGTATAGGGTTTCATGAGAGTTTAATGCCCTTCTATATGTAGAGGATCACTACACTGCCTCTAGTCCAAATACCTTGCCAAGGTAATAGACTACAAGATATGGCCTTGATGAGTATAAATATACAACGGAATTTAACTCATAATAGCATAAATCAATCAATCATGCAAAACACAAACACACCAGGGATTTTATATGGAAATCCAAATTAAAAAAAAAACCACGGTCAGCCTAAATCATTAGCTAGACGAATGCACTATAAAATTAAGAACTTATCATACTCAAACAACTAACCTCTAAACACACTAGAAGTCCATTCTCCAGCTGTTTGTTAACCACCAAGACAACTCCTTGATGTTTTTCCCTTCAAGTTTGATTTCTATCTTCTTCAATAGTGCAACCACCACTCAAACCCTCATTGATTGTAGTGTTGAAGCCCCTTCAATGTTCTTTTAAGAATAAGCCTCCTCAACAACTATTTTATGTTGTGTATTTGTGAATAAATCCTCACCAATTATTCATGAGTTGAATAATTGTGGGACCCCTTTTTGTCTAAACAATATTCTCTTCAAAGCATATAGCCAATGAAAAACTCTAATTACACAAAGCTCAATAGAGTAAACTCACCAATTTCTCTCTACCTTAACAATGGTTCCCCTCTTCCTTTACTCATCCAAAAAACCACTGATATAGGCTACTAAGTTAGTTAAGGTGTTAGACTTTGAATAGGAATCTAACTCCACTTGGAATGCGCTATTTTTAGAAACTACGCATTGAAACAATTGATTCTTCCATAGGGCAGTCGATTATTCTTTGTACTGTTTGAACACAAATGTGCAATTGATTGAACCTTTGAGAAAATAGTATATCAATTGGGTTACTGGAGTCTATCCGATCTATGTGTGATCGATCCTTTCATAGTGTGATCGATTGTTTAGTTTAATGGACTCCTTATCAACATTTGATCAATCTTACCACCTAGCAATGGATCTTGCTCCCTTACTGTAAAACTAATCCACATGTGTGTGATCAATCATTTCAAAGTGTGATCGATCCTTCTATGTTTTGAAGCACATTGTGAAAATATTCAAGGCTGATTTCAACTTATCATATATGATCAATCATTGATGAACAAAAACATAGTTTTAGTCAAAAAGTCTCTAGCTCTCTTTTCTCACACTGTAATATGATAATCTCTTTATCCCAAGTGTGTGAATGTGATATATGTGCATGTTTTTACCTACCAAAATGCTTCTGAAACACTTTTGTGTTTTCTAATTTGCATCATCTTCAACATGTGATCCCCTATAACATAGGAAATGGTTGCAAGTCACCTAAACCTAACTTCTCATACACCAAGTAAGGGAATAGGTTGATACTTGCACCAAGATCAAGGAGGGCCTTGTGGATGGAGTGATCCCCTATGGCATATGAAATGTTTAGAACTCAATGGAACTTAAACTTGGGTGGGGTGTCAAATTTTAAAAGAGAACTAACTTGCTTGGTGAGGAAGGCCTTTTTAAACACATGGGTTATTAATTTTTACTTTTGAGTGCAATGGTCTTTGAAAAACTTAGCATAAGTGGGTTGCTTAATGGCACTAGGAGTGGAAGGTTAATTATAACTTGTTTAAAGGTCTCAAAGATCTCATTCATCCTAGCCGTGCTCTTAATAAATTGTGGGCCCATGTTAAACACTATGACAATGGTACCCTATGGATATAAGATCCCTCTGAAGTGATCTTAGACTATGGCTTTGGAGGGGAAGGAAAAATGGACTCCTTCTCAAGTGCCTTACTATCTCTCAAGGCACAGTGTGGGCTGACTTCTCTAATTAATCATTCCTAGCAATAACCAATGGATCACCCTCAATATGATTTTCGATGTGTCTCCTGCTCCTAAGGGTAGTTATGGATTAAACCTATTAATTAGGGGAAGAGACTCCCTCTACTCCAAATTGACCTTTAGAATTTTGTAATGGGTGACTTGGCAATGTATCCATCTCTCTCTTATCAATAGTGTTTGCTAGTTAACTAATTTAGGCTTTTAGCTTTGCAATGGATTGTGCGTGAGAGGGAAGGAACTAGGATCGGGATTGAAAGCCTTGCAAGGTAGTCAAGACCTCATCTTTAAAACTGGGACCCCAACCAAGTTGGGCATATGGGGGTTGAAGTTGAGGTTGGTGGAAAGGGGCTATTGGTGCTTGAAATATTTGCCTGGGGGGTTGGTTGTTTGCCCATCACCCCTTGGTTAGATGTCCATTGAAAAAAGTGAGGGTGATTCCTCCACCCGGGGTTTTATGTGTCAGAAAATGAATTATTATCAGCCCTAGGGAAAAATTGGGTAGTATTCAAGTGTTCTTGTACCAGCTCACAGAATTGAGGGGCAGAAGGGCACTCAGTGACAGTATGGGCAAGACTAAAACATATAACACATGAGTGAGCGGAGTGGGTTGGTGAGTTGAAGTAATAAAATGTATAATTTTCTACTCTGTAACGCCTGAGATTTTTCACCCATTTTCGTTAAAATTCACGAAAATTTTTTGCAATATAACGTCTGTAAATCGGAGAAAAAATGACGAAACCAAAACCTGATAAAACAGTTTATAATTTAAAACTATAAACATCCACATACTGTCAATCATCGTACAACCAAAGCAAATATCCTCAGGCGCTACTCGAAAACAACCGTACGAATAAATTTGCTATGATCATAGACTTTTAAATACAAATCACTCTCCCAGGCATCCCTGAGTACAAGTCCCATAACAGTCCACAGACTCATCCAAATGAAAGTCCAGAATAAACATCTAACTTCTCATCTCACCCAATACAGGAGATCGTGGCACAAACAAACTCGCAATGAGTCAAGCAGATACCTGAGTCAACGGGAATCAATCCACCGCTGAAACGAGCGTCCATCTCCAGGAGCTCTCCACACAACCTGCAAAACCTCCCGTACAACGGGGTTAAAAAGTAGGGTGAGTATTTTCATACTCAGTAGGAAAATACCCAGTAGGGGAAAACCCAAACGGTGAACTCCAAGTTCATAATCACATGCGTCATGCAACTCAAACATGAAGCAGTCAACATAATATAATCATATCGTGCACATACACATATGATCATATCAAAGGCACCATCGTGCCACAAACATACCGAAGGCACCATCGTGCCAAAATCATAATATCCAATCAACATACACAAACACCCTTATCCAGGGTCATACAAACTTACTCGGATACCCTTATCCAGGGTCATACAAACTTACTCATACCACCGTACGTATACTCATACAACATACTCATACTTGTACGACCTTACTCGTACAATCGTATGCTCACTCATACAGCTTACCCATACATGTACGACCTTACTCGTACAATCAGACTCGTACGACCTCACTCGTACAGTCTGCACAAAATCATGCTTACGGTCTTACTCAGAAACATATTCTCACAATCATACTCATACTCTTACAGTCGTGCTCATACTCATACGCTTACAGTCTTGCTCATACTCATACTCTTACAGTCCTGCTCATACACACTCTTACAGTCCTGCTCATGCACACTCTTACAGTCCTGCTCATACACATACAGTCATACTCACACTCATACAGTCGTACTCACACACATAATCGTACACATATCAACGACCACTGAAGCTCATTACAACTAATAAACTCTAGCATCGAAATGGAAAAGAATGCCACTAGGGCAACACCTTAACCTCCGGGGAGTGACTAGACGCCATGGACTTTTCCGAAGGTAAGGCACACCAATGCTCATGGGGCACTGGATCAAACAGGTAAGAGTAGATCCATGATACTACTTACCTGAGCGCGCAAACATAAACACCCACACATAAGGGGTCATACAGTTGCCCACCATAATGGGTCTTATAGTGCCATAGAATCGCCCACCATAATGGGTCTTATAGTGCTAGAGAATTGCCCACCATAATGGGTCTTATAGTGCCAGAGAATCGCCCACCATAATGGGTCTTATAGTGCCATTGCCACTCTTGGGCAGAAAACATACAGTGCCACTTGGGCAGAAACATACAGTGCCACTCTTGGGCGGAAACATACAACGCTCTCAACATAGCATCAAACGTCTGGGCTTACACAGCACACAGACCAAATCAGAAACATACGTCGCTCTCAGCAGAGCATCATACGTCTGGGCTTCATACAGCACACAGACAAAGTTAGAAACGTACATCGCTCTCAACAGAGCATCAAACGTCTGGGCTTATACAGCACGCAGACAAAATCAAAACGACGTCGCTCTCAGCAGAGCATCAGATGTCCGGTGCTCTACATAGCACACAGACAACATCCCGCAGGATAAACACCATGGCCAGACATGAGAAATGCTCGGCCGACTCATTAGTGGCCAGCTCAAACACGGAACTTAATCCGTCGAACCCTCAGGTCTCAAACTCACAACGCTATCATTAGCTGTGCTTATAATTCAAGTTTGAATTAAGTACATTATGCGGTACAATTATGCCACACAAACCCACAGTCCTCGACTGGTCAAACTGAAGCTAAGCCCAATCCGAAACCCAAGTTCGTCAGGGCAGCAGACTTCACTTACCCGTCCACATCATGGACCAAACTCATCGTACAACCAACCCTTACAGTCTTACGCACTTCGCCATCCATCTTATGGCCAAATCAGCTTACACTGACATCCTTAAATAACGCTCCTCAGAGCCAACCCAGTTGTCGCCCTCTTACTTATATCTCACTTGTTATACTTACTTTTCACTTCATAATCTGTACGTTATGCTTGTACAATTATGAACACTCTTACTGTCTGACAAACGCTCAACATACCATCCAACCCAAACTGATCCATTCTAATCCCTGTCCGTCATACTCTTATCCTTTGTCATACGCTTACACAACTGTATCCAAATTCAGACAAAGTCTCTGTCACCTCTTACTGTCCATCGCCCATACTTCTGCCCACATACACTTACACACATCCAAATCATAGGCAAATTGCCATCATACATACGTATGTCTCACACATACGTATAACATACACATACGGTCATACATACATAACTTACAAACATGCATGTTAGCCATCACTAACACATGCATACATATGTCAAACATGCACGCTAGCCATCACTAGCATATGCATACATTCACACATACATCAAACATGCACGCTAGCCATCACTAGCACATGCATACATCAAACGTACACGCTAGTCATCTCTAGCACGTGCACGCACACATTCATACATACTTCAAACATGCACGCTAGCCATCACTAGCACATGCATAACCCATACATACTCCAAATATGCACGCTAGCCATCACTAGCACGTGCATAACACATACGTAGCATACTGACATATTTGCTAGCCATCGCTAGCGCATACATAGTCCACATCCATAAAACGTGCATACATCTCATGCATATCAATCATACCATACAATCATGCTTACACGCACATCATGCAATCGGATTGTTACTTAACATCCAAGCATGGAATCATACAGTCCTAGCATGCTGCTACTCATTCAAAGCATGCTTCATGAATTTACGAGTTCAAAGCTCCCCTACCTCGTAATCATGACGTTCGATGGCGAGCACACGACGGTGGCGGCGTCGGCGTCGGTGGCGGAGTTGGCAGTCAAAACCGTTGCCTGGCTGAGAGAGCTGCTGTCGCGAGGATTTTAGGAAGCGCCGGAACTATCACGGTCAAACAGAGTGTCAGAACTCAATGCGGTAAAACCCGCGATCTACGGCGGCACACTAGGACGGCCAGGAGAAATATCGTGCAACATAAGTGGCGGTGCGACCATAGGTCGATGGTGTACACACTGAAGATCGACCAGTTGCTAAAACGTGCTCAGCCGGCCACAAAGATGTCAAAATCGGCCGTGGACAGCACCCAACGGCAACGATTCCGGTCAACAAATGCCCACATACGGGCGGAGAGCGTGGGGCAACGCTCGAGAGTCAAAGGAGAGGTGGAGGACGGCTCTAGTGGTCAACTCCACTCGGTGGCAAAGCCAACCGATGGTTAGGCAGCACGAATGCGGCTCCTACACCCAGAAGTATACGCGTGGCTACATGCGCACGCGACCCAAAGGGTGGGGGAGAGGGCTAAAATGAGGCGACTCAAGGCCCACCAAAAACCAACAGGGCTAAGGCCCTAACGGTGGCCAATCAAAGCGGCGACATCGCCGATCGCCACCCACAACCAATACCCATGGTGCGGGCGGCTGTGCATCTCGCACGATAGAGAGCAAGGGGAGGGTTCACGGTCGAGCAAAGGCTATGAGGCCATCACTGGCCAAGGCCTGAGCAGGTGAACTCGTCCACCTTCTGTCAAGGTAAGACATATAAATTCTTGCCCGAGGCCGTCCAGTACCAACGGCGTCAAATGGCAAGAGGGGTCAACGGCATACATGCCGGTAAGGCAGAACTAGCTGCAGCTACGGGCCGCAATGCTGAACAAGACCCAGAGGGGTGGCCCATTGGCATCACCGGGCTGGGGCGGAGCCGAACTAAGGTCCACCAAATCAAAACCGGCGTCCGACTAATAACGTCAGTCACAACGTCCAAAACGGACGTAGAACAAAAATAAGGGACGACCGGGGAAAACCCATAAGGGCGGAGCGGCCATGGGGTCCGAGGCTGAATCGGGCATGGAGGTGTAGTCCACTGCCTTCGCTGGAGCAAGGTGAGGCTGGGGGAAGGCCGAATCAGCCACGAATTACCGCCGGCGGCCACTATTTGCCCAAAACAGTGCATCGGTGGAACAGTGCAAAGAGGGAGGATGAGGAAGGGGCGGTGGTGCAGAGGCCCACCGGGCCGGGAGGAGTGGCTCCTCGCCGTCACCGGCCCAGGGAGAAGCCGTGGCCGACCGGTCGGGCCGTGCCGGCCCGTGGCGGCGGCGGAACGACATGAAACAGTGGGGGCAAAAAATAGTGCAAATGGGGAAACGGAGCGGGACGGCGGAGCAGAGGCCGTCCGGGGCCGGGGGAGTGTCCTCCCGCCATCGCCGGCCCATGGCGGAGCCGTGGGCGGCCGGCCGGCCCTCGCCGGCCCAAGGCGGCGGCGGAATCAAAAAAACACAGTAGGGAGGCTAACCAGAAAAGAGGGCGGCGCGGCCGTGGGCGGCAGGGGCAGTGGCCCCTCGGCGTCGCACCGCCGGGGCGGAGCCTTTGCCGGCGTCCTGCTGCCGGTTGCCGGCGGGGACAGAGAACAGAGGGGAAGGGGGCGGCGGTTGCACTGTTCACCCAAAATCCGGATCGGGCCGAGCCCGATGTTTTATCTGTTCTCCCTTTTTTTTTCCACTTACGTCCCCAATGAGCGTTAACCCACTGGTTACGCGTCAAACCTCCAAAATTTGTGCCGTAAGCGCGCAGCGAGGCCCGTGGCCCGCGACCAAGCCCCACACCAGACTCTACGGGTATAAATACGGGGAAAAGACACAAATACACATACGCTGAAATGTCACATTTTCCTGCCAAATGACCAGAAAAATGGCAGAAAAATCTCAGAAAATCGTAGAAAAATCAGGGACCTTACATACTCAAAGTATCAACTTTAGAGGAAATGTCCACTAGGCTCTTGACTTCATACAAGCCACCCCTAGAGGGGGCATTGTTCAAGGAAGTCATCCCACTCTCATTTCTATTCAATGCAGCACGTTGTAGGGAATACTCACTCAAATTCTAGAAAAATTTACATGCCTCATTTTTATTTTTTTAAAAAATCTACCCCCACAACTTGCACCTACAAGGTGGCGATTTTGTTCCATAAGACCCTCATAAAACCGTTGCACTCATTGTTATTTAGCGACAATACGATGGGGACACCTCCTAAGGTAAGTCCATCCCAACTCTCATGGAAATGCTAAGTTGGAAGCTGTAATGTCCCTGATTTTTCTATGTTTTTAGGTGGTTTTCTACTATTTTTTTTAATCATTTTTTGTGAGAAAATATGACACTTAGGCATATTTGTATTTGACCTCGGTGTTATACCATAGAGTTGGGTGTGGGGCTTAGTCGCAGGTCATGGGCCTTGACACATGCTTTCGGCCCAAATTTTGGATAAATGACGCTTAAAGAAGTGGAATGGCGCATATAATGGTAAAGTGGAAAAAAGGATAAAAAGGTAGATCACGGCTCAAAAGAAACGTGTCTAGTTCACTTTCTCCAGAATGTCCAAAAGAGTGGAGAAGAAACCTAAGATCAATTCCAATCACTCAATTGTGCCTCCTCTATAGCCGGATTCAACTGTTTTTTACTGGAATCCACTTCGGCTTGCCGCCACTAGTCCAATGATACAGTGACAGTCTCATGGCCTTTGCTTTGCCTTTACTCTACCCTGAGACACCCCTTTTCTCTTTTATGTGCGAGATGCATAGCCAACCACACCAATTGTTTTGGTTGTGGGTGGCGATCGGTGATGTTGCCGCTTCGGTTGACCACCACATCCTGGCCCTAGCTTTTGTCTCCCTTTTATGGGCCTTGGACCGACACTGTGCAACCCTCTTCCCCTCAAATGTCCTCTTTGTTGTGTGTGCAAGTGGCCGCTTGTGCACGTAGTCGCGCGTGAAGTTTAGGGTTTAGGCACCACATTTGCGTCGCTTGACTATCAAATGGCTCCATGACCATTTGAGTTGACCATCAAAGCCCTCCTCCGACTCTCCTCCATCTTGGAGCATTAAGTCATGCCATCCACCCTTATGTGAGCCCTTATAAATGCGAAATCGACATTGTTGGGTGCTGTCCATAGCCGATTTCAATGTCATGCGGCCGACTAAGTACTTCTCAGTTGCCAACTGATCTTCAATTAGTACACCCTCGACTTCCGATCGCATCGCTACTTCTTTTGACACGACCTTTCTCTCGGCCGCCCTAATGTGCCACCGTGGATCGTGGATTTTGCTGCATTGATCTATGTCACCCCCATTTGGCCGTGATTGCTTCCGGCGCTTCCTAAACTCTCAGGACATCAACTCTCTTGCTTGCAATGCTTTTGGCTGCCAACTCCACTGCCGCTGTTACCATCATGTGCTCACCATCAAACATCATGGATTTTAAGGTAGGGGAGCTTTGAACTCGTAAGATAGTATGCTTTGAATGTGTATGAGCATGCTAGGATAATTGAGATTTGATGATTGGATGTTAAATCATGATCTGTTTGCATGATGTAAGAAGATAAATTATACCATGTTGAAATGTATATGATATGCATGTGAGTTAAAAGTATGTTTGATGTATGTGTAATATGTGTGTGATAGTGATGGCTAACAAGTATGTTGGTAAGCTATGTAGCGATGTCACCGGGTCGGGTTTGGGTCGTGTTTTGGTAAACCCAACTCCGATACCATTTGAAAAACCCAAATCCAAATCCTATGTCAAACCTGTTATGGGTTGAAAATTTTATACCAAACCCAACTCGTAATGGTAGAATCAAAACCTAAACCTGACCCGACCCAATCCGAATAGCATACAAACCTAAAAACCCCATAACCTGCCCTGACCCGAATCTAAAAAAAACACAACAAACAGAAAAATTATATGAAGGTGGCGAGTAGGTCGTGACAGTGGCCAATGGCGCACAACCCATATGTGATTCACGTACAATTTTTTCCTTGAAACTGTACCAACAAAAAACTACAAAAAGAAATCAACTTTTTTCATTACAATTCCACATAAACCTAAAGTCAATGTGTTAATTTGACTGCATGATCAAAAACCTCAACATCCTCCATAAACCAGCCAAAACACCGCCCCTCTCAATCCCAAGCCCACCATCTTCCATTGGACCACCATCTATAACACCGCTCTCGGCATCACTGGAGCAGCCGGAAATGGCCAGAAAAAAAGCCCCACGCAGCCAAGTTACCTCAGAGAGGCCCATGACAAAGAAAGGCCGGGCCAAAAGTCGGAAGAGGGGCTGTCAGATCCAGACACGACTGAGTAAAAGAAGAAGAGGAGAAGGGCTAGAATGAACTGATCTACCTTTGACTTTGGATCATAGAAGGAGGAGGATTGAAGTAGATTTAGTCACTTGAGAAGCCGGCGATGTGGGGATTATTGCTTCCGCCATTGGCAAAGACCGCCAGGAGTCGGCAACGTAACTAGGCATCGGTGAGATGGAGAGACCCACTGAGACGGCGAGATCTCTATGGAGCCGACGAGCCAAGGAGGCGGACTGGGGAGGGTGAAATCTGAAATTGGGCAGCGACTTAGGCCTAGACATTTAGGGATTTTGGGTTTTAAGTAAATACCGGGTCGGGTCGGGTTGAGTAAGTGAAAACCTGAATCTGACCCGACCCGAATGATTCAGGTCAAAATTTAAACCCGAATCCAATCCATTTTGCCATTTAGCAAACTCAAACCCGACCCATTAGGGTCAGGTCGGGTTAGATTTTCAAAAAACCCGACCCGAGTGGCATCCCTAAAGCTATGTGTGGAAGTGTGTGCATGTTATACATATGTGTGATGGACATATGTATGTATGATGGCTATACGCCTATGCGATGGATATGTGTATGTGTGTGTGGGAAAAAGTATAAGCGATGGATGGTAAGAGGTGACAGAGGGTTTGGTATGGATATGGACGTCTAACTGTATGATGGAAGATGGAGGACATAAGTTTCATGGCTAGGATTGGTTTGGCTGAGAGTGTATGTTGGGTGATTGTTAGACAGTAAGAGTGTTGCATAACTGTACAAGCATAACATACAGATTATGAAGTGACAATAAGCATAATAAGTGAGATATAAGTAAGAGGGTGATAGCTGGGGTTGGCTCTGAGGAGCTTAGTTTGTCAACGTCTAAGTAAGATGCTTTGGCCATAAGGTGGATGGTGAAGACTATAAAGATATGTTTGGTGGTGAGTTATGATTATGAGATGGATGTGTAAGTGAAGTATGCTGCCCTGACGAACTAGGGTTTTGGAATAGGCTTGGCTTCAAATTGATAAGTTGAAGACTATAAGATTGAGAGTTTTAACGGCATAATTTGTCACACCCTGGCACTGCCTGACCCGAGCCAAACCAGGTCCAAGGGTCTGTCAAGCGCGCTGGGGCGACATAAATTGATGGATTAACATATTGCGGAAGTCTTAGCCCATCAAACGAGCGATTCAACTAACGGAGTTGTCACGACCCGGATTTTTAAAAGCATTTTTAATAGCACGAAAGGTAGGAATTTTTTTTTCTTTAAATACAAAACAAACCCTTCGATTAAATATCCAAGTCATGATAACTGGGGTTCACAAATACGAATATCCAATCATATGATATTATTTAACATCTAAAAATTCATAAAGACCAACTCATCCATCTAAGTACAAGTCTGTCACCTGTCTGAAAATAAATAACAAGTTGACTCTCACGCTTAAGGTACGCTTATGTACCGGAGTTGCAGAAATGCTAAAACCTCTCATGAACACCTGCCTTAGTCTCACTTGTCGTCGCCTAGAGGATCTACAACAAAGCAAACCAAACAACAACCACAACCACAATGGAGCATCTCCGCCTACAAGAGAAGAGCTTCCAAAGGACAAAAGACTTTATTAATATTTTTTGGATCGGGCCAACATCACCCGATGTTAGTTGCCTACGTACTCATCAGACAACATCTCTAATGTTTCCAACAAGATCGGATCCAGACGTAGTTCTGCCTAAAAACTACACTATACTAAGAAGCATAGCATCACCCATGCAATGCTTAAGTATTTTCAAGCAACCTACATTTTATGCAAGTCCTTTAATCGTTCCACTTGTTCTAATTAAACAAGCAATATCAATCAATGTTATTAATTATTTCTCGAACCATTGTTCGATAATTAATATCCCTGTCTAATCCCAATGATAGACAGACTCATCAGATGTCAACCTAAGTGACAAATGACAATAAAACACCCTGGAATCCACCAGGCCCCTGGAATCCACCAGGAAGTGCCATCTCCCAACCTAGCCCATAAAGACCTGACCGGAGTGGAAGGGCATGGCCCATAACTGCACCTGAACAGAAGTGGTCAGAGACGCCAACCAAGCAGGATGTCAGCGACCCTAATTGCGTGTACACTAAAAGATCCTCAATAGATCTGCGGTGAGCCCGGCTCACAAAGAACTCCCTCCAATGGGGAGGTGCAACTACACGGTCAAATCAGCGGCTCCTCAATAGAGCTAAAACTCAAGAAATCATTCTGAACCCTATCTTGCTCATCTATAAGCCAGGATTCTGAATGACTATCCCAAACCCTATTAGTCCCTTTTAGATTAAGGTTTACAACTCGAGACATGCCATCGGTTCATCAACCAAGGCAAATCGTCAGGTCAAAGGCTTTGTTCACTGTATGAACTAGTCCCAGACCCCTCTGAGGTATTTTAGTCTTTATCTTGATTAGGTGTTCTTGCCCAATCTAAAGCTATCAAACCCCAAACAATTATTCTTTCAATAATTTAAAGATAGTGATAAATTACTATCACAACATCAATATCATAAATCGAAACAAAGAACAACATAAACCATAAGAACTACACAGGTCTAAGCATATCATAATATCAATAATCAAAATCAACAATGATATTATAATTACTCGAGCTCTCGTGCCCTAACCCTCCATGGGTTAACTTATTAAATCTTTATTAAACTAATCGTAATACACCCAAGGGCATTAGAGTAATTATCCAACATTGGATACAGTCCTCTCTGCACTTGGGTAATTCTTTAACCTCTCAAAAGATTTCAGTATCATATTGGCCCATTAACAACATCCACGCGAATGCGGGCCAATTTGCATAGGGGTAGTTCTGTCATTTGGTTTAAGGCCTTAATGTCATCCAATGGGACCAAAATTAAACTCAAGGGTACTACTTGACTTCATGGACCATGTGTATTTTTCCTGGCATGTGACGGGGTCGTGAACCCCTTGAACCGACCCAGGTTGTCTTAATGGTTTACTATAAACCCTAATGGTAAAATAGTCAATTAACCACTCATTGGTATTTTTCTTCACCAAGATATTTGGCCTATAAATATTTTACCTATTAAAATCTTATTGAGAATTTTCCCAATTTTTTAAATAAACTCCTAGGCCCCTGAACCAGGGCCCCGAAGTCGGGCAAATGGTTCTCACATGATGATTTAACTATCAAGGGTAAAAAGGTCATTTCACAATCTCTAGGATTTTTCCCCAATCTAAAACTCGGTCAGAATAGTCCCAAACCTCTCCAGGTCCAATAGTAATTTTCTAGGATTTTTCCCACACCTAAACCCTACTGAACTGGACCCGGTTCACAACCCTTCATTTGTTGTTTTTTTTATCAAATCAGACCGGACCGAATCGGGTTGGGAAACCCGACCCGGTCCAGCGGCTGACGACCCGGATCACAGGTCGTCTTCTCCACGACCGGCCAGAGGCCGTTCGGTCTCTGGCGGCGTCACCAGGACTGCGGCAGAGGAGGGGCGGCCCAGGTGTTCCTAGACCGCCGGCGAACGGCGAAACTGACCGCACATTTTCCGCCGCCGCCCGGTGGCTAGCCGGCGGCCAAAGGCCGCCCTTTTCTTTCTGTCCCCTCTTCTTTTTTTTTGAAATCCGGCAGTTCCGTCGCGACGGCAGGCCGCTACGGCCGACCGATGGGCTGGGCCTGACCGGATCGCCATCTTTCGGCGATTCCGGTTGCCCTGGTTCCATTCCCCAGCCGGCGGCTGCGCCGCGTCGCAGTAAGACTCCCTTTTTTTTTGTTGTACTAAACCGGCGACAGCAAATCCGCCGCCGTCATGGCCGCCGAATCCAAAGCCGCCTCGGCCAGGACTGGCATGGCCCTCCCTCGCAAAAGGTCCAACCACCAGCGGTTGGCCGGTGGCCGGCCAGTGACTGGCCGGCAGATAGAAAACATCCAAAATAAACAGTGATTGCAGATATCATTGTTCACAACATTATAAAAACGATTTATATTTTAATAATAAACTATCTTTGATATTGATTCAAAATCCTACCTCGCAGGCCGATTTGTCGTCGATCCACATCGCCAATGCTTCGCCGGAGTCTAGCTTGAAAATTCTAATGACGGCTCATTCTTTTCCCCTCTAAAAAGCCCCAATTCTATACTCTGATCGGGCAAAAAGACCCCCAAATTGTGCCCTAAGAAGGCCTTTTATAGGTATGGGATTAGGGCTCCTAATCCAATGAGAAATTAGACCTCAAAAACCCAATTTCAGAACAGTAATTTATCGGGCCCACATCGCAACTTAAACAGACAGTTCGTGCGTTCAATTCGGGTAAACGGGTCTTGCACGATATGTTCAACTTCAGACGGTCGTTTCTCCCTCATCCGGACTCCGATTCATGGGTTCTTGGTGGCGTTTCGAAGCTCTTTCTATCTACTTTCCAATAGAATTAGTTTCATCCCCAAATTCTATATAGGGAGAAAGTTATTCTAATAAGAATGTCAATAGGTCAAACACCCTATTTTTCACATATTTAATTTTTGAAACACGGGAAAATTAGGGATATTACAGGAGTAGCACACCTAATGTCTTTTGAATAAGAGAAATAAGGATAACAAAGAGGATAATAAAACTGTCATAATCCTCACACCAACCCACATAATAGTCTCCAGAGCCTACACATGGCTCGAAATCAGAAAAAAGTTTAGACAAGTCTAAGAACAATAGATATATGCGGGCATGATACGTAATCCACCGCACAATGTTCTCTAGTATCAACAACGAGAAGGATCAGAAAATAAAATATCATCTAGATGCAACCAATGTTAATCCCAAATGTATCCTTGTCGTCCCTCATAAAGGGAATCCTGCTCGTCTGTACGTTGCACTTGCAGCCCCAAAACAAATCACAGAAAGAGGGGTGAGTATGAAACTTAGTAACGGTTTGAAAAGGATAACATTAATCAGAAAACCATCACGACACAACAACATGGTACTTTAGATCCATAGTTCACGTGACATACTCATTTCTGATTATTCCCTTACTAAACCCCTACTTAAATCAGAAGTGAAAGATCTAGCTGCATATAACACATATCTCAAAATCATGGCATAAATGATCATAATATGACCTAACATCCATCCTGCATAACTAGAGATTCTCACCCAACCACAATTATGCATAATATCGCACATAATCCGCATGAGAAGTGCCTCTAACACACTTTCTGATGATGCATTCATATCACATAAACGTACATGAAAAATGTCTCAATCACACAATTCAAATCATGCATATACAATTCTCATCCATTCCATAGCTCATTCATGCTCCACGACAAACTTGTCAAACACATGATACTAAATCATACATAATAAATCATATCCACATGTGTCACATTATCCCTACACAACCTGTGTAATCCTGGGCATAATATACTCTCATACACATGCATCATCAACAAATGGTGAATGCCTCCATAGAGGAGTGAATATAATCATTGCCACATAGGCTGGACATAGTCAAGGCCACACAGGCGAGACATAGTCTGATTTCCACATAGGAAATATAAAGGTCAGGGTAGTTAGCCCCTAAGTCTGCTCACCTAGATAGTCCACACAGTAAAGTTTGAATCTCACACAGAGAACCTCGAGGAAGTGTGTTCACTTGGGCATCTCCTGTGGTGGACGAGAGGCAAATTCTCACACAGGGAACATAGAATACGTGGTAGCTGGTGCACTAAGGCGTACCACCCTAGGTGCTCAATGTCCAGGTTGGACTATCTCAAGAATCTCAACTATGAGATGAGTACACAACTCATCTCCACATAACTCTAGTCAACTCAACTCAGGGAATATCTATGTTTCACACAGGAACTCAATTCCGATTAAGCCAACAATTGACTAATCCGGTATGCAATCTCACATCATTGCATCCAATCGATCAACCACGGCTAAAGTTTGGTAAAGTCTCATTTATGAAATCCGCTTCATCATGCATGCAACATGATACATACATGAGTAATCTTTACGTAAATTCCAACACATGAAATGTGCTCCCATCAATCCCCACATGCATCATATTCAAGTCATAAATAACCACAATTTTATAATTAATTTTTCTCCCACATGTGTGTGTTTAAAATACAACATACATTCCTAAGCATATGACCATACTTTAATAATAGCTCACAAGGCACTACACACATGCTTTTTCTAACATCTAATCATAGATCCAAGCTGGAATCATGAGTAAAAACCATTGGAAACCATCATTCAAATTAAGTGAAATCTCATGCTCAATTCATATAAACATATTCATACAACACTTAAAGCAACATATGACATACTCATTCACTCATATTTAAATCACATCATAAGTAGACATATTAGTTCATTTCCATGCTATAAACTTGTTCGAATCAAGCTTAAAACACAAGAAATCATTCTATCATGGATTCAAGTTAACAAATCTAACATGTTTAAACATCATTTAATTCCACATAATATCGAAATATTTTTTATAAATTCCATTGTCACTAGCATACCCATCCAGTAGCTTATTATAATTCAAATCAACCCACATGAACATGAGAAATAATATTTGGGAGTAGAAATATCAAAATAAATGAAAGAATTAAAATGGCCAAAATCTGTTGTATTGCCGATCAATCGGCCTGCAAGCCGATCGATCGCCATAATAGCAGATTTTGTTCGTCTTCTCCATTTAAACAACCAAACCGAGACTCCATCTGTCACGACCCGGATTTTTAAAAGTATTTTTTTAGTAGCACGAACGATAAGTAGCGAGAAATTTTTTTTTTAAATACAAAACAAACCCTTCGATTAAATATCCAGGTCATGATAACTGGGGTTCACAAATACGAATATCAAATCGTACAATATTATTTAACGTCTAAAAATTCATAAAGACCAGCTCATCCATCTAAGTACAAGTCCATCGTCCGTCTGAAAATAAATAATAAGTTGACTCTCACGCTTAAGGTACACTTACGTACCGGAGTTGCAGAAATGCGGAAACCTCTTGTGCACACCTGCCTTGGTCTCACTTGTCATTGCCTGGAGGATCTGCAACAAAGCAAACCAAACAACAACCACAACCACAATGGAGCATCTCCGCCTACAAGAGAAGAGCTTCCAAAGGACAAAAAGTTTTATTAATATTTTTCGGATCGGGCCAACATCACCCGATGTTAGTTGCCTACGTACTCATCAGACAACATCTCCAATGTTTCCAACAAGATCGGATCCAGACGTTGTTCTGCCTAGAAACTACTCTATCCTACGAAGCATAGCATCCCATATGCAATGCTTAGATATTTTCAACTTACATTTTAGTAAGTCCTTTAACCGTTCCACTTGTCTAATTAACAAGCAATATCAAACAATGTTGTTAATTATCTCACATCCCTTGTTCGATAATTAATACTATAAAATCTGAAACTCAAAGATAACTCGCCCCTCGAGAAACCTCCAAACAAAGTACTCCAGCCTTGGAGTGGACTGCATAACAGTAGCTTGACCCATAACCTGCGGTAAAGACCCTCTGGTCAATACCCAAACCGTCGTGGTGATAAAGATGCATATTGCAATCTCCACCTTCCCAATACTGGGAGAAAATATCTTATAAGACATTACTAATGTATCAATAGAAGCCTTAGGTCCTTATGACCATTAACTCCCCCAAACATCTGAAACTTAGACTAGATTATTTTCATCCAGTCAAGTAACCGCTCAACCATGTGGGTCCTCTTTACCTTGTGAATTGGCCCACTAAATAGCTCACCACTGAGCTATGACTCAGAGAACATCCCATAGCCACCATCGGTTCATTAACCAAGGTAAGATCTATGTCAGGGCCCCGTTCACTACATGAACTGGTCCCAACCCTAAAGAGGGTATTTTAGTCATTATCTTTATTAGGTGTTCTCCCCTCAAACCAACAGCAACCCATGTCTCTTGATTAATCTTCATTAATCTTAAGTTACTGATATAAATCAATGCATCAATATCAAAAACATGCATCAGCATAATTAATCATGTAATCATACAAACGTATAAATAATGAACGGAGGCCCATTGCATTCATTCGCAAGGCCAGGCTCATAGAATTCAAGCCCAATATGTAAATTAACATATTCCACGAGTTACGTATATAATGCCCTAGTGAATTTTTGTGCTGTGTTACGGACACATGCAATACACTGCCCTAAACCCTGAGAATTAGGATTTTCCATTGGTTTCCCATAACACTGTGACCTGTCAAGGTCTTCGTGTCACCTACCGATCACACCCCTTCCTTTTGAAGTCATTTATAGGGTACCTTAACTCTTGATTTACTAGGTCACCTGTTTCATCGGAAACAGAACATATTGCCCCTAAGGGCATTAGGGTAATTTTACCACCTAAGGTATGATACCCTCCCTTGGGTCATTCTATTCATTTTACTGCCCCTCTATTGATTTAAGTCATTGACCTCTCACAAGGCTCCACTCTCAGACCGACTCACGCTTCCATTCACATGAATGTGGGCAAGTCCACTCTAGGGGGTATTTCTATCATTTGGTTTAAGGCCTTAATGACCTCCAATGGGTGTAAAATTAAAACCAAGGGTACTACTGGCCTTCAAGGACTCTGTGTAATTTTCTTGGCATGCGACGTGGTCGTGAACCCCTTGAACCGACCCAGGTTTGACTAACAGTTTATAATTAACCCTATGGGCAAAAAGGTCAATTATCCAATCACTGATATTTTTCCTCATTTATTGGTTTAGTATATAATCAGGTTACTCATTAAACTCTCACTGAGAATTTTCCCAAGTTTTAAACCAATTCATAGGCCCCTGAACCGGAGCCCTGAAGTCGGGTAAATGGTTTTCACAAGATGATTTAACTACCAGGGGTAAAAAGGTTATTTTAGAGACTTTGGGATTTTTACCGGTCTTGAAACTTGGTCAAGACACTCATAACCCTCTTAAAGTCTATGGGTATTTTTTATAAATTTTTAGAACAAGTAAAGGCCCTTGAACCGGACCCGGTTTGATCCCCCTTCTCTTTTCTTCTTTTTTTTTTAAACCCGACCCGGGCCGGGTCGGTTTGGGTTGATGACCCGCAACGCGGGTCGTCTTCCCCATGTCCGGCCAGAGGTGGAAATGCTTCTGGCGGCGCCGCCCCTGGCCACCACGGCCAGGCGGCGGGCTGGGGTCCACCCGATTGCCGCCATGTGGCGATCACAATGGGCCTGGCCCCCGCCATCACCCGGTGGCCGGTCGAGGCCAAAGTCGCCTTCTTTTTTTTTACACAGTGCACGCCACCTCTGCGGCCAGGGGCTAGCACGACCCAGGCCGGCACTGGCGGAGCTGTCGCGGCCTGGATCGGCACAGCCGAGACCGGCAAGACCATGGCCGGCATGGCCATGGCCGGCACGGCCCCAGCTAACACAGCGAGCGGCTGCCCCCTTTTTGCTTTTTTGTTTGTTTTCAATACACTGGCCTGCAGTCTGTCCGTCGGTGGCGGCGGCGTGCCGGAGTCTGGCTTGTATGAAAACGCCGCCAAACGACGGCTGACCGGTTACTGGCCGGACGGCGCTGGCCAACCGGCAGCCGGCCAGTAACATCTAAAAGCTAACTACTTTACAATTTGTATAATATTGTTCACATAAATTATATACAGAAGCGCTGTGATATGATTATTAATCAAATTTAATTAATAAACTTTTATTAAGCTTCAGCACATCCCTACCTTAATTGCCGATTCGCAGTCGATCCACCATCGTCGTAGCCTCGCTAGAGCTTCACCGGAAAATTTCCTCCCTTCCTTCACTGTCCAAAAGCTCCCCCCAATCGGGCTAAAAGACCCCCAAAAAGCCCTAATTAATTCTATTTATAGGCATGGGATTAGGAGCCCTAATCCCAAGAAAAATTGAGTCCCAAAAAACCCAATTTCGGAATGCTAAATAATCGGGCCCTCAAAACGACTTAAACGGCCCAGTTGCACGTTTAATTCGGGTAAACGGGTCCTGCACGTTATAGTCAACTTCGAACGGTTGTATCTCCCTCATCCGGACTCCGATTTGCGCATTCTTGGTGGCGTTTCAAAGTCTTTCTGTCTAATTTACATCCATATATACTTTATCCACCACTTCCAATTGATGATTAAGTTATTCCAACGAAAAGGTGAAGGGGTCTAGCACCCTAATTTCCATGTGTACAACTTCGGGAATTTAGAAAATTCTTGGACGTTACACCATCAATAGAGCTTAAAGCCTCCAATCAAAGCTCTAAACTTCATAAAAATATAATTAAACTTTCCAGAATACTAAATCCATTCATTTTTAATCAAACCATAAGAAATTAATACAAAAGATTAAGTTTTTACTAATCTACTATTAGAGCACCAAACATGGAATCCATTCAAGAAAACACATCAAAGACTAAGATTTGAAAGCACAACAAGGTTGAGGCTAAAACCTATTACCTTTCACCACTCTCTAGGTCGGAATAACTCCTTAATCTTCTCCAAAACCTACCTAAAAGTATGATTTTTGTTAATGCCTACCTAAATCCAACTTAGAACATGAAAATCATTTGAAAACCCTTAGATCTCGAGCTTTAAGGACTCAAAATGAAAGTATGAAGACTAGGGTTTGAAGTAGTGATGCAAATAAGTGACTTTATGTCTTAAAAACAAGATTAAACTATGGAGAAAGATGAGATTTGAAGAGGTTTATGAAAACCCTAATAAATTAAAAAAATAAAAAATTCAACCCTTAAATCTCCTTCCACTTTGGGCTAAAAGGGGATTAGGCCTCTTGATCCCAGGATCAACCCTTTCCCAAATAGGAAATAGGCAACCTCTTTCCTTATATAGTAAGGAAGGGGTTAGACCTAATCAAAAATGGGGGTACAAATAGAACTCATAACTAAAAATAGGTAATTTGGCTATTTAAACCCTAATTAAGATTAAAAAATTCTAAAATAATTTTATAATGCCTTAGTTTAATTTTTGGGACATTTTGGTTTACAAATCTCAATTTTGACCATGGGGCCCATAGGAGGTCCAGCCAAACCCTAACCTTTTTCAAAAAAAATTGAAAAAAATCTAAAAATTCACAAATGACTTAAATTCACTTGAAAATCATAATGTGAAGCTATTTTTGGTTAAAACTTTTGGAAACCGCCTTTATTTTTTAAAATCATTGAAATCAATAAAAAATGGCTTAAACCACATAATGATAATTAAATAATAAATAAAATTGAAAGTAAACTGGTTCAAAATAAGAGTTCTTATATAATTATATTACATAACTTACTTAATTTAAACTTGAATTATAAGTAATGCTAATGATAGCATTGTGCGTTTGAAACCTGAGGGTTTTGACGGATTATGTTTCGAGTTTGAGCTAGTCAATAATGAGTCGACTGAGCATTTCTCATGTCTTTGGTATTTGTCCTGTAAGATGTTATTTGTGTGTTGTATTTAAGCCCAAATGTTTAATGCTCTATTGAGAGCGATGTATATTTTTTATTTGGTTTGTGTGTTGTCTAAAGCTAAGACATTTGATGTTCTATTGAGAACATTGTATGATTCTACCCAAGAGTGGCAATGTATGATTCTATCCTGAGTTGGCACTATAAGACCCCAAAGTGTGGGTGTTTGTCTGACCCCCAAAAGTATGGGTGTTTATGTTTGCCTGCTTATGTAAGTAATATCATAAAACTACTCTTACTTATTTGATCATGTGCCCCATTAGCATTGGTGTTCCTTGCCTTCAGAAAAGTCCATAGCATCTAGTCACTCCCTAGAGGTTAAGATGATGCCCCAGTGGAATTTCTTTCTATTTTGATGCTAGAGCTTGTTACTTTTAATAACCTTTAGTGGTTGATACTGTGTGTACGATTGTATAAGTAAGTGTGTTTCTAAGTATGTGTAAGTTTTGAGCAAGACTGTAAGAGTAAGAATTGGAGTAAGATTGTACGAGTAAGGTCGTACAAGTAAGATTATACGAGTAAGGTCGTACGAGTATTATTGTATGAGTAAGATTATATGATTAAGATCGTATGAATAAGATTGTACGAGTAAGGTCTTATGAGTAAGGTCGTACGAGTAAGGTTGTATGAGTAAGATTGTATGAGTAAGGTCGTACAAGTAAGATTATACGAGTAAAGTCATACGAGTATGTGTAAGTTGTATGAGTAAGCGTATGATTGTACCAGTAAGTTGGTAAGACTCAGATTTAGAATGTAAGCGTAAGATTGGTTTGATGGTATGTATTTAGCATGAATATTATATGTCTGATTGCTTCATGTTTGAGTTGCATGGACGCATTTGTGTATGGACTTATTGAGTTTACTATTTAGAACTCCCCTACTGAGTATTTTCCTATAGAGTATGAAAATACTCATTTACCCTATTTTTTAGCCCCGATGGTTAAGAGGCTTTTGCAGTTTTGTGACAGAGAGCTCCTGAAGATGGACACTTGTTCCCTTGAGTGGATTGATTCCCATTAACTCAGGTATATCTTTAACTCACTATGAGTATTATTTTGTACCACAATCTGATATATTGGGTGAGATAAAAATATAAATATTTATGCTTCCTGGACTTGTAATTTGGATTAGACTATGGACTGTTATGGGACTTGACTCAGGGATGCCTAAGAGAGATTTGTATTTAAAGTCTATGATTGTAGCAATTTATTTGTATATTATTTTTGAGTAGTGTTTGAGGATGTTTGGTTTGGCCGTATGATATTTAATTGAATGAGCAAAAATTTATATGGAAAAAATTGATGTGTGATGCTTTAAATTATAAATAGTTTTCACATGTTTTGTATTTTGTCATTTCCTGATTTAGAGCCGTTATGTTGCAAAAAATTTCAATGAAATTTTAAAAATATAATGGAAAATCTCAGGTGTTATAGAAGCTGAGCAAAAGTAGTTATGGGCTTGTGTATCTGGTTGGTCTTTCTTATGTGGAAGTACTTTTTGAGATATTCTTGTTTTGTCTCTGCCCAGGTAGTGATTGTGTCTGGTTCTAATGAGTGGAGCTACTCTTTAGCCTTATCTTTCAACGTGAAAAGGAAAAGCTTAAAGTCTGATAACCTCATCTATTAAGTTTGAGAGCTTCAAAGTAGTGCATAATTCCAAGAAGTCGCCAAGGTGCTTATACGGGTTTTCATTGTTAAGCACATATAAAGATGGGAGCAATTGAATGATATTAAGCTTAATTTCATAGTTTCGAGCCTTTACCGCAAGCAACCTAATGCAAGACAAAGACATATACACAATGGGAGTGTAAAACTTCCTCCGCACTTTGAGAGGTACATCAACTAATTGATTATGTTTATCCATGGTGGTGGGAGGAGTGGTAGAAGAAGTGGTGGGTGGTAAGGAAGGTCGTTTCCTACGCTCCTAGGTATATGCTCAGTCTCAGAGTCAAGTGTTGTTAAATGAGGGAGAAAGGATTGGCAACCATGCATACACCTACAAGCACACCACAAAAATTAAAAAGTAAAGAGTAAAGAAAACAAGTAAAAACTGAAAAAAAACTAAAAGAAACTAAAACTTAAAAGGGAAGAAATATCTAGCAAACCGAAGGTAAGAATGTTCCTTGACGGTGTCGCCTTGAGGCCACTAGAGTAAAGAACAATGATCTTCAACTCAATCTGCAAGAAAACAATATAAGAGAATGAATAAACTAAAAATTAACCTCAAAAGTAAACTAAAGTAAAAAACTAAAAACTAAGTAGAGCTATGCTAACTTTGAATTTTGTAGAAAACTTACATTGTCCCCGATAATGGCGCCAAAACTTGATCGTTTATAATTAAACCCTTTGTAAACATATAAAACAATTGTATTAAGATGAGTATTAAGGGTTGTCGAACTTGAATGACATATTAAATTATTACCCAACTTAAAAGAAAAAAATTTTAATCAAAAATTAAAAAGAACTCAAACTTAAATTGAACGAGCAAGCAATATAATGAAACTAACAGACTAAATGAGAAAGTAATATGAAGGAAATAACTTTGGAATACAAACATATCAATATAATCATAACAACCCTTTGATTTCTAATCTAGATTATTTGTGAATGAACAAGTGTTCTCAGTTACAAACTAGAAATACTAAGAGAAAATAAGTAAGCAACTTTATGGCTTGAACTATTTTCAACATAGAACAAATCATTTACACAAAGCTAACTATATACATGAGTCATCTAATCTTAGCATAAATCATCAAATTCATTAATCATATAAACATTAAAACCTTTGCATAACCATCTCATCTAAATCACAAAAATTAAAATTAATGTGAATATCAATCCTACATAGTCTACCATCTACAAGATAAATAAACTAGCATAGCATTGAATAAACATTAAAATCCTTTCATTAAAATAAGTTCTTGTCATACATCACAAACTAAAATCTAAATTATAGAAAAAATTACATTTCATCTATGGCTTCATCAATTCAAAAGCATGAGAATTCTAGTCTTGTATACTTAATAGAGACCCTTGAATCTTCATGAAAATCTTTAAGGGGTTGTTTAAGTGTGGAATTTTGGTAAGATTCTATTGATTCTACCCCAATTTCAACTGGAATTACCAGAATCCTAGTAAGGTGCAAAACGTGGGCAAAATTAAAACTTCTACCTGAAAGTTCACTCTAGACTGTTTCCATCCAAAATCAGGCAAATCAGGCAGAATTACTAAATTACCTCATAAAGTGATTTCGTCAATTCCATTTCTCAGCCTCCCATTTTGGAATTTAAAATTCTAGTTTTTTTCAATGTTACCTCTTATATTAATTTGAGCCTCGAGAAGCATACCATATAGGTGGGGCCCACTTTAAAATTTCAAAATTATGAACCCATGGGGGATCTAATTTGATTGGGCTTGAATTTAGGAGACCAATAGTACTAAGAACTTACATATCCGAGTTCAAGAGAGAGTTTTAAAAATAGGTTTGGCACAATATTTGAATTTATTCTAAAAAATTTCAACACCAATTATAATTTTCATTCAACAGTAAATTATTGGAATTAATTCCAAAAAATTCTACTTCCATTTCTAAAAAATTATACACCCAAATAGCCCCTAAGTGCTCCTCTACCTTCTCTTTCCTTTTGGCCTTTAGAAAATAGTTTGGAATACTTAAATTTCGAGCACTATAGGTGTTTATATAGATCTAAGAGTCACTAGAAGAGTTTTAGTTGAAGAATGACTAAAAAATGGCTTAAAACAAGAAACTACTTGTTCAACCAATTGGTCACCCTCTTAGACCAATTGATCCAAAAATGTTACTGGAATTCTTTTTTGTATAACCGATCGATCACTCTCTTTGCCCAGTTGACCTCGATTGTCGTAACTATTTTCTATAAGAAAATTTCATAATTAGTCAATTTAATTTAATACTTCACACAAGACTTTTCCAACATCATTAACCCTTATTTATAATTATCAAAGCTATATTAACCAATGTTTTAAAAACCAGCTTCGACACCGACCCAAATTGGTGTCCGGGCCAAATCAACTGGGGGTTAACCAGGGTCAACACCAACTTTATATAAATACATTCTTTCCGGTTTCCCTAGCCCCTCCCAAACCCTAATACCATCAACAACAAACCAACGGCTCCACTCTTCCCCTTCCGCCTTCCCCTCCCTCTCCTCCTTGGTGCCCCGGCCACAACCCTAACTGGCTCACAACCTTGATCGATCAACCTTCCCCCATCCCCCTTCCCCTCCCTCTCCTCCAAACAGCCTGGCCCAACCTGACGACCACTTTCTTCCCCCTTCCCCTCCCTGGCAGCCCGACCATGAACCCGATGGCCTCTTCCCCCTTCCCCTCTATCTCTTCCCCAATGGCCCAACTCAAAGCTCCAAACTTTCTTCTACTTAAGCTGGCGCTGCTCAGCACATCCCTTCCGAGCTCCGGTCAATCGAAATCTGGACGCCACAAGATGGCTCTTCCACTCTTTTGTGGAGTCCTCCCCGCCATTTGTTGCCACCATATGATGAGGCAGCTGCTCAGCAACGACAAGCTTTCGGTTCCAAAGCTTGACAAAGATGTACAAGGTGGACATGCAAAAGGTGAAGGTGCCCTT
This sequence comes from Saururus chinensis, assembly GCA_035235625.1. Classification (NCBI taxonomy): domain Eukaryota; kingdom Viridiplantae; phylum Streptophyta; class Magnoliopsida; order Piperales; family Saururaceae; genus Saururus; species Saururus chinensis. Next base: position 12,152,967 of record CP141141.1, read on the forward strand.
CACAATCGCAGCGTTGAGGTTGGAGTGGGTCGAGACTTGCTGTCTTTTGTAGTGGCAAAAATGGCTGGGGTCCTCGAGGGCCACCCCCTCTCCTCCCTGGCCCCTACCCTAACCCACCCACGACCACCCTCTCTCTTCCCCTTCCGCCTTCCTCTCTTCCCCTCTCCCTGTAAATTTTTTTTCTATAACCCGGATCGGTCCAATCCTCCGGATCACCGGTTCAACCAACCAGGTTTAATTGACCCGCCCAAATCAATGTTGCCCGGTAACCCAAATGACTCAGCCTAGAGTTTCACCCGGGTCCAATTGAACCCGATCGAACTGACTAGGCCAATCTGGGTTTTAAAAAACTAATATTGACTCCTAAACAAGACTAGAAAATAAAGTAAATAAAGAGCAACTAACATATATAATATATTCATCAGTTAACTATCAAAGTTCTCTCTTTTCTCCATGCTGATTAAACATTGGTGGTCACGGTCATATTTTTTTCATCAAGGTAATCCTCTACCTACAATATTTGATATAAATCAACAAGGCACGTATCATCCTTGAGTGAATCAAAAGGCTGCATCATGGGGATCTACCCCCAAAGGTAAGAAGGTGTTTATCCGTGATTAATTTTGATATATGCATGTTGTTGCATTTTTTCATTGAATTAAATTATTGTCCCCTGTGTTGCTTTGTATCACATGTACCGTTCAGAAAAATTATAAAAAAAGGCAAGCAATCTAACTCTTTTAGGAAGAAAATGTAAAATGAAAAACAAAGCTACTCAAATGTACCTAAAAAGAGGCAAGCAATCTAACTCTTTTAGGAAGAAAATGTAAAAATAAAAATAAAGCTACTCAAATGTACCTAATTAACTTCCCGGAAAACATCTCAAATTTTAAAAGCCAACCATCTCCAATTGACTTATCTTCCTTGCTAAGTCTCATACTCCATACCATAAAGAATGTCTGAGTTGCCCACTTTATATAATGGATTGTTCCTACTAGGCAGGTTTTGGGAAGTAAGACTGGTATTTTTTGCCATGGTTTGGTTCTAAGGGGATTATAGATAAAAGACATTGGACGACTCAACAAAATGGGCAAAAAGCTTACTGCAAAATTAACCACTATGCTAGTCATGACCAAGAAGATTCTGTTAGAGCCCAAGCCTAAAGTGGGCCAGCTTTGGCTCGTCATTTTGGAAATTTGGAATTTTTTAGTCCTTATAATAGAGAGCTAGAACTAGCATGAATTATCCAATTAATTACCCTTGTTAAATATGTCACTAGGACCCAAAAGTTCAAAGTCCCGCTTCGATTCCGAGTCTGTTAGTAGGTCACTTGCGGGTGTAAATAGAACTATCAAAAATATCATACTATGCACGTAAAGTATTTTTACATAGAAACTTACAATGTTGATATTAGCCAACATTCAAATTTAATGTGGCAATAAAAGATATATAATGCAGAAGAACATGTACTGACATCTTGTATATCTTCCAATCTTATGCAAAAAATATTCAATGTTCTAATAATAGTTATTAGTTCTTAAAATTAAACTTATTTTTTATTTTCAAAACCCATGATGTGTATTTTTGCTTGAAACATAAACTATCCTCGTATATAGTTTATCTTACCAAGGTACAACACATGCATAAACCAGAATATGAATAATATAAGCAAAAATACTAAAATCTATTCACAGGAAATTCATTAAATGCATGGAACCCAACAAAAAATTTGAAAAAACATGCTCATACAAGGTGTCATTTGATAGGGCCTGTCTTAAAAACTTTTCAACGATACCAAAAACACACAAATTAAAAGTAAAAAATGCAAGATATAACCTTGCAAAATTTGAAATAAAACTATTAAAAATAGGGCTCATGAAGTCTCTAATGAGTACCGAGCTCACACATGGTGAAAAGTTTTTACTAAAATTACCTAAACTACACACTAATTTAAACAGTATAAGATATTTGAGGGTATTATAGAAAGTTTGGCAAAAAAACTATTGTCAACCTTCACGCTTTATATGGTAGCTCATGGATCCACTATGCTAATTTGTCTTCACCACATAGTCAAACGTGCGCAAATATTAAGTACCTATGTATATGGATGAAATATGTGCTAAAGCACCTTATTTCCCTGAAAAAGGAAACAGATGGGTAGATGTAAAATCATTGTGATATATAAAAATAGAAAAGATAAGCATACAATAGCGAACAACCAAATCAACTAAAATATGTAAAACATTAGTATCCACAAAAAAATATAAAAAGAACTAAATGACAGCAAGAGCATAACTAGGTCCATTTCAAAATATTCCTGTGCAATTTATTTTAATGCAAATTAGATGGATATACAGACGGGTTGTTCTAATACCATTTATGATGGACAAAGATAGAAAAGATAAGTATACAACAGCCAACAACCAACTCGAATAAATATGTAAAACATGAGTATCAACAAAAAAAAAAGAATAAAAAGAACTAGATAACATCAAAGAACATAACTAGGTCCATTTTGAAATATACACATGCAATTTCTTTGAATGCGAATCAGATGGATATGCAGTGATCTTATAAAGAATGAAATTTATTTTTACATACAAGTAAGATTAAAAGAAAAGTAAAAACTAAAAAACATTTCTTCAATACATCATTGGGCTTTTCAAAAAGAAGATTCACGCTCAAACTTTAGAAAAGACGTAAGTCCAGTTACAGAACAAAAAAGTACCCGTCAGTAACCCAAAAATTAGAAGATAATGTGCACGTGGCCCTTTTTCTAAAACAGAAATCCAATTCAGACTCCAGATTTCTTTGATGTCCTTGGGCTATGTCGACTGTAAACTAAATATGATAATGCAACCATCAACACCAAGCTCCTTTAGCAATGTCGAATGGCAAACCTTCTGCTTAATGTAAAAACGTTTCCAAGAACATTCAATGCAAGGAAAACTACATCTAAGCAAAAGGCTAGTAAATTACAACAAACTGGCGGAGGCAACACTAAACACTTTGAGGATTAATGTGAAAGATACGCTAACAACAACTAATCCCTCCTATTAAATACAACAACCTTGGTTAAACCCAATATTTTGGGTTCCTAATATGAATTTATAATTTCTTATACATCATCCAAGAAAACAGCATTTTTCGTGTGCATTAAATTTCAGGCCAAATTCCAGAGGCACTATAGGCAATATATAAATCTCTCATATAACAAAAACCAATTACCCAAAGGAATTTTTGCAGTATGATGTTTTTCTTGATGAGGATTATGTCCCTTGTAAAAAAATTCAGTTTAGAGTTTTAATTGTACAAAGGAAAAGGGCTTACTTCACCAACTTTTTTTATGCTAAACACCAAAAATATTTCCAGAAATATGTCTACATAAAGTAACTGAGATATCTTAAACCAAACCAGTCATCTTGCCTTTGCAGTAAATCACGCTCTCCTTCTTTTCAATCTACTGCTGTTGCTATTTGATCTTCCATGGCTTTTCTTCCCCTTAGGATCACATTTCACAGGAGAACTACAGTTAGAAATAGAAGATACAGGAGCTCCATCATTCATTCCAGTCTTCAAGCTGTCCAATGTTGTTTGTTTCTCATTTTCTTTGTTCTTCAGATTCTCTGACCTTCTAGTTGATTGTCTTGTTATCCTCTTTACAGATTCCATGCCAATGTCCATTCTCCCTGGAGAAATGAAACTTTCTCTGTTACTCTTTATTTTTAATTCTTGCTTTGATCCTAACTTCTTGTTGAGCGAGGAGTGCAGCAAAACTTCATTTGTACAATCACTGCCAATGTTGTTCGCAAATTCCATGTTCAATGTTGTTTGATTCTCATTTTCTTTGTTCTTCAGATTCTCTGACCTTCTAGTGGATCCTCTTATCTGATATCTATTAGCAAATTCCACGCCAATATCCATCCCCCCTGGAGAAACCAAACTTTCTCTTTCACTATTTATTTCTAACTCTTGTTTTACTCCTAACTTTCCACTTATGGAGGACTGCTGCAAAACTTCGTTTGTACATTCACTGCCACATTCTACATCTTTACCTTGTTGTCCCTTTCCTTCCTGTTGAAGGCTAAAATTTTCTACTTCTTTTGAATCACAGGGGATGGAATCCACCTGATCATCATCATTTACGTGAAAATTATTTGCAACAAAGTCAATGCACTCCTGAACACTATCTATGCATCCAGAAGCCACATAATCAAAGATTTTAGCTGCCGGAATTTTGTCCAAATTCAGTAAGGGACCATAACTTGCAGCAAAATATGATTTCTCCAAAAAAACATTGTCGTTGAAAGCCTTTGTGGGATCACATCCACGTACATCCTCTAGCCCTGAGAACCCATCAGCATAAATTTCCCAGTCATGAGGAAAGCCTGTCATGAAAATGCAGCAAGCCTGTTTAAAGGTAAAAAAGTTAGTCAAACTGAATATCCAAGGCAAAACACAAAATAAAGAATAAAACTCTCTAATGCACATATAAATTTCACATAAAGAAAAATAAGTGTTTTTTTTCAACAAAAAAAGCCAAAAGCACCAGATGAAAAGGAATCAAAGAGTAAGGTAACCTCTTGACAGAAGCCGTTCTGATACGTGCGAGATGTGTTCACAGTACCCACTATATTAACAATAATACCATCAGCAGTTTCCAAATTCCAGGTATTGTGTCTCTTCACAATTGGTGCAGAACAGAAATCTCGAAATGCTTTTGTCCTAACAAAAAACACATTCCAACCACATAATCAACAGAAAAGAACACACACAAATCCTGAACTTACATATGAGTCAGATAAGGTAGACAAATGCTCTCAGATGGTTAGGAAGGGCAGAAACCAAGCTCAAACAATGCTGCTAATAAACATAACCCTTCAAAAACCTACTGATGAAAATAAATGAGCTTCCAAGTATAATTCCAGAAAATATTATACATAAAAAGAATTGTACTTGCCCTGCCCTAGTTGTTCCTCCCACGCCTAATCTCTTGCCATTTACACTCGTCTCTGATTTCACAAGCCACCAGTCTTCCAGAACAACCTAGACAAAACAGGACAAGTTGCCATTTTGGACCGAGTAAATCATTCATGCACAGCGGAATAAACAAGAAACAAACTTCCATTCCACCCACCCAGCAATTTTTCATAGGAACCCAAAAGTAAGCGCTTTTTATAAAAGCAAAAGCAAAAGCAAAAAAATTTATAGTTCATCAGCCAGCCATCCTACAGGAAAACCGCGAAATACCCTCAAATCGGAAGCAGATGCAGATAAAGCAGATACCCATTTCGGCAACGAGGCAGAAGGTGGGGACTTGAGAGAAATCACGGAAGCGGGGCTTCTCAGAGAGGGCGTCTTTGGGGTGATTGTTGCAGGGGATGCGGAGCTTCCCGACTCTCCAGCTGCCATTCGGTTAGTCTCCGAGCGGAGACAGCGACTGAAGAGCAAGGCGATCTTGCGGGACAGGTCGGGAGGGGTTTGACGCGTCATGGATGGGATCGCCGGCGAGGCAACTTCGGCTTCAGCCATGGTGGTGTCGATAGGCTGGAGGACAGCCAAATTCAAAACGTGAAAAGGACCTCCACCAGAGAGCCAGAGTAGGGCGGCATTTTGAAATTTTGCAATTACTGAAAACCGTCTTCTTATCCATCAACCCCATGAGAAAGGGCGGGTAGAGTTTGAAATTTGCCCTTTGAGATGAATTTTGATAGTCCCTTTCTTTCTAGAAGAGGGGAAAATCGGTTTAAAAGGCACTTTGGCTCCATATCAATAGGGAAAATCGTTATTTCCCCGGTGAGAAAGTACTTTCCCCTAGGGCTGAGTAACCATTTACCAGCCTCACCGGATCTAAAATTTTTTGGTAGTAATTGATAAATAAGTATCTGGTAAATTTAATGGGTAATTTTACCCACTTATTTATTATACAGGTAGAATATAGGTAAACCCTTATCTATACCCGTTACCCATGTTATATATAAAGACATATTTTTATATACTACCTAAAGAGAATATCTTACATATAAAATATTTTAGAATATTTTTATACTTTTATTCGAATATTTTATATTTTCATTGTGAGACATAGGATAGAGAAAATAGAAGAGAATGCAGTCAATCTTATGTGCCTTCTCATGTTATGCTCATGTCTTCATTGGATTGAACTTGTAATACATTAGACAAGTTTTTTAAAAAATTAAATTATTTACGATAATTTATTTTGTATTGTTTGTTATTATTTTTTATTTATTATCGGTTGGCCGTTTACCTATTACCCGCCTATTTACCCAATGGGTAATGGGTAGGGTATGGGTAATAAATAAAAAAATAAATAATAGGTAGGGCATGGGTAATAAATGAAAAAAATAGATAATGGTTAGGGTATGGGTATGGGTAAAATATTTGGAGTGGGTAAAGCCTTACCCGACCCATACCCTACCCGTTGACACCCCTACTTAGCTCTAGTTTCCCACCTTAAAGAGCCTCCCAAATGACCCCAAAATGTTACAAACTTAATAAATTATTTTTTCATAAGTCTTTTAAAATATTTATATAATTATTAATTTATTAATAATATTTATAAATTACTTCGTTATAATTTTACCATTAAGGTTCACCTTTCCCAACTAGGTTTAAATTTAGTAATTAAAAAAACAACAAAGGCCAGGTGGGCTCGACATGTTGCCATTGATGTCATCCTAGCTACACTGAAATAGAAAGAGGGTGGGGTAGGGGATGACATATATTTCAAAATTTAAAGTGAAATAAGAGTTATTTTCATGAGTGATTTGCCAAAATGGCCTTAGGTTACAACACATTACACAAAATGTCTCATATCCTTATGTAATAAATAACATGGTCTTATACACATGTAAACCTCCACACATATGGTATAGATTTTTTAAAATACCATCTTCTCATTTTCTTCCTGATAACCTCACCAGTCCACTATTTATTATTTCTAATAGCTCTAGCTTTGACTTTTCCACTTTCGCCATCTACTGCTAACTTCACCTTCTTAGGGAGATATTGTCACTTATAATATTTATAAAAACCCACTATGGTTCATTTATATACTTAGGGAGATATTGTCGCTTATAATGTTGTCTTATATCCCTTTTATTGTAATAAAACTGGTTATCAACTTTTGACTGTCAATACGAGGTTTTGCCTAGCATTAGAAAAAGCTCAAAATCAAGGAACAATAAAACTCACTTTTGGTTTTGAAGAGTTTAACGTATTTATGGGTCCGGTTTTTAAGATTTGAGCTTGTAGAGAAAAAACTAAATTCTCAATAGCTCTGTCAGCTAGTTTGTGACCTAACCTATTAGATTCTAGGAGGGAGGAAAAGGAGGCGGTCGAGGAGGAAAAGGGGAGGAGGAGGATGTCATGCCCCGAGATAGAAGAGCCTTAATAATCGTCGGCCTAGCCCGACCCAGGGGTTTGGGAAAACAAATGTTGGAGTAAACTTTTTCTTCCAGGAGCATCTTCTGTATGTGAGAGCTACAACATTCCCTTATGCACTACAAAGCTTTAGCGCTTCACTTGCTTATTGACTAAAACAAAACTATATTTTAAAACTAATTGGATCGGGCCAACATTGTTGTAACATTGGTTGCCTACGTATGATTGGATAACATTTCCAATACAATTAAATCCCAACGTAGTTCTATCTAACTGCTAATACATGCATCAAGCAGTAGAAAATTATATTTTTTATATACTTATAATCCAATAAATCATTTAGAATAATCTAATAAGTCATCAGAGTCAAATGGAAGCTAATAAATCATTGGAGTCATATATCTCTTTCTTTCACATAACAAAGTAGAGCATATCAGAGTAGATCAAATCATAACAAAGCATATCATAATATATCAGATCAAATCAAATCAGAGTAAAGCATATCAGAGTAGATTGGATTAGTGCAAAGCATAAATCTCAATTAGCATCTTAAGTAAATTAATTAAGAAGCCTATGTATTTATTTAAATATTCATTAAAATCAAAAATTCAGAAATACTTACTTCCCTGAGGTTTCTAGAAGTAATGGCATTTGGAGTTTCTCCTTCATGGTGTTCTCCCCTTGAGGTCCAAAGATGGTGGGCGGATACTCCTCTTGCTCTAGAACATTTCTCCCTTTCTCGCCTGAAGGCAGTGGACAAAACCTCCCCTTACCTAGGGCATTTCTCTCATTGCATCCGAAATTGACATGCATATACTACTCTTTCCCATGGTGTTTCTCACTCTTTGTGCCTGAAGGCGATGAATAAAACGTCCCTTACAAGGGACATTTCTCTCTATGTGTAATATCCTGAATTTTCCTAAGTTTTGAAAATTAAATACGTAGAAAATATGGTATTTGACCCATTGACATTCTTAGTAGAATAATTTACTCCCTAGATATAATTTTAATTGAAAGTTATTTTATTAGAAATTAGACAGAAAGAGCTTCGAAACGCCACCAAGAATGCACGAATCGGAGTTTGGATGAGGGAGATACGACTCTTCGAAGTTGAACATATTGTATATGGCCCATTTACCCGATTTAAACGTGTATTTGGGTTGTTTAAGTCCTTTTGAGGGCCCGGTTGTTTGTAATTCTGAAATTAATTTCCAAAGGCCCAATTAGGTGGCCTAATTGAGTGAGATTGGCCCAACTTCTAGGGGGATTAGGAACCCTAATTACATGCTTATAAAAGGGATGATTAGGGCACAATTAGGGGGTTTTTTTGTGGGAGGCTTTAAGGGAGGAGAGAAGGTGGAGGCTATGGCGAGGCTCCGTTGGCTGAGGATCAACGGCAAACCGACAATTGAGGTAGGTTAGCCGTCTTAGTTTCGAGTCGATTAAATCTGCATACTATTGTCCAATTAATATAAATAGAAATCTCTGCAATGGATTTGTAATTTCTTAAACAATTTAGTACTCGACTAGTGAATCTACAAAAAGAAAAATATAAAAATAAAAATAAAACATCCATTTGACTGCCACCGGTCGGCCATTGACTGGCCGGTCTCCTTCCAACTAGAAACCCTAGTCGCTAGGTGAAAGCGACCGGAGATGACCCACCGGCGGCAGGTTACACCACCGCCGTGCGGGCCTGTATTTAAAAAAAAGGCATTGGCTACGCTAGCCCTGGTCGCACCGGCCATGGCTATGATGAAGCACACTATTAAAAAAAAGGCGGCCTTTTTGCTGCCGGTTGGCCACCGAAAAGCGGCAGGACTAATGCAGTTGGCTACGTCATGCATTGGTAGTCTAGATTTCCTTAGCCACGCACCCCTCCGCCGCGGTAGGGGGGCGGTGCTACCAAAGGCCAACCGGCCTTTGGCCAGTCACAGGGCAGACGACCCACGAACTCCCTAGACTGGGTGGGTAACCTGACCCGGTTTGGTCTGGCTTAATTAAAAAAAATGAAGTATATTCAGTAGGAGAAAATAGTCAGAAAAATGTGGGAAAATTTACAAATGACCCTGGGAGTATTAAGAGTGTCATGACAAAGTTTCAAACGAGGGAAAAATCCCAGAGTATCTCAACGAGATTTAGGGGCCAAATTTAGGGGCTCCGGTTCTAGAGCCTATGAGTGGATTCAAAAATTGAGAAAAATCTCGGCGAGATTTTAGTGTGTATCCTAAATTTTGACCAAACCACAAGTTAGGGAAAAATCCCATTAAATGGATAATTGATTGTTTTACCCCCAGGGTTAAGGTAAGATGGTTAATTGAACCGATGCCGGTTCAAGGGATTTACAACCCTGTTAAATGATAAGAAAATTACCTCGGGTTCATAACATCATGATGTACCCTTTTGATCAGTTTTGGACCCATTAGGGTTTAGGGAAGCCCTAAACAAAAAGATAGAAGTACCCTTATGAGCGAACCGGCCCACAATTCCCGTGAATGAAATTAACGGGCCAATATGATACGAAAATCTCTTGAGTAATTAAAGACTTTCATGAGAAAAGAGAGGGCCTTGTCTTAGGTAAAATAATTACCTTAATGCCCTTATGTGCATTATGATTAGTTTTCAAAGATTTAATAAGTTAACCTAAGGAGGGTTAGAGCACGAGAGCTCGAACAATCTAATATCATTATTGAATTTGGTTATTGATATTATGATTTGCTTGGACCTATGTGGTTCTTATTGTTTATGTTATTTATAGTTTCAATATTTGCTAATGATCTTGTGATGATAACTTATCACTAGCTTAAGATTATTGAAAGATTAATCAAGGGGGTTATGTAGCTTTAGATTGGGCGAGAACACCTAATCAAGATAAAGGCTAAAATACCTCATAGGGGTCTGAGACTAGTTTTGTTATAAACCGATAACCCGATATCGTCCTTTAGAATGACGAAATCAACTTAAACCTGATTTTGTTATTCTAAAGGATGAAATCATATAAATTATTTTTAAAAAAAGCCATGCAGGCTTCAACTGCTTGGCTGGAGCCTGCGTGGAAAAAAGTAATACTACTTTAGGAAATATTTCCCAAAGTGGTTCAATTTGGTAAATATATTTTTTTAATTATTATTTAAAAAAAATTTCCAAGTTTTCAGGAATGAAAGTAAATTTTTTTGGAATTAATTTAATTTATTCAACATCAAAAAAAATTAAGGTTGGTAAATTTTTTAGAATAAATTTGGATGGATCTTGAAACTAATTCTAAAACTTTAAATTAACATAATTTTGACCCTCAAACTTGGATATATAAGTTCTTGGCATTATTGTATTCATATTGACAAGCCTATCAAACAAGTTCCAACATAGATAGATTATTTTGAACTTTTAAAGTGGGCCCCACTTATATAACATACTTCTTGAGGTTCAAATCAATGAGGGGTAGTAATTAAAAATTAACAGGATCTTTAATTTTGAAACGGGGGTTGGGAGCGAGAATCAACGAAATCACCTTGTGAGGTGATTCGGCATTCCAGCAAAAACATGATGGAATCAACCTTTGGACGAAATTTTTAATTTTACCCAACTTTTATACTCAATCATGATTCTGCTGATTTCTCATTGAATTGAGACGGAATCAATAGAATCTAGCCTAAATTCAAAACCCAAACAACTATATATATTAGCTTGGTACCAAAGGAAAGCTAGAATGTAAAACTCACCTCTATAACATAATGTAATGTAAGAACACAGTCTAATTGATCAATAACAAATAGCTGAGAGCTTGGCTAGATATCCAGAATTTGGGTGGTGGGTGATCCAACTTTCTCTCTAATCACAAGGAGGCAAGCTCCTTTTCCCAAACACAAATAGTTTTGGTCTTTGCTGGTAGGTACAAATTATAATCTAGCTATTCCAATTTTTGCATCTCCATTTTGTTTGAAATCTTCCTTCTTTATGGTCAAATTACATACTGCTTTTCTTCTTGTCTTTGATTAAAGATGGGTAGACAAAGGAACAGAATTAATCAGTGTTGATACAGATGGGGATGATGTAAGCTCTAATGATGATTTATTGATGGAGGTCTTAACCCAGATACCAGCAAAGTCTATTGCTAATGCCAAAATTGGATGCATAACAAAGCTCCACAAAGTCCAATCTCAAACAATTCCTTCAAACACACATTGGTCCTATACTCATTTGGGCTCTTATATCACATGGAAATGTTCAACGAGTCCAATGATTACACCAAACTAAAGTAAAATACATTTACATTTGTCATAGTCAAGTAATGGAAGGACCAGTGACATGGATTTCAGCCTCAAATATATACCATGCTACCTCAATTTCAAGATTCTAGATTCTTGTAATGGACTGCTCCTTTGCATAGCCTACTCACATCAAGATGAAGAGAATTTGTATGTTTGTAATTGGGCTGCCAGTGGTACCTGTTGTATCATTTATACCGTACTGCTAAGAAGTTAAATAGTATGGTTAAATTTATTTAATAGGTAAATAAGTAGATAATTTTATCTAACAATTATCTAAAGGAAGACAACAACAAAAGTTATTCCATACCTATTCCATTGTATGTTTCTCATATTTAAAAATTATAAATATATTATACTCCTTAATCTTAAGTGATTTTATTTCAAAAAGATTGGCTTATAGTCTTTTACAATAATTTTTTTGCAATTTACTCAACGAAAGATATCATTTAAATCTCAAACATTTATTAAATTAATTTAACTACTTACAACCATTCATTATAATTGTTATAAGTTGCTACTTTGGAGGATGATTTGCTCTTTCTTACATTTCATATCCATCTACATATTTATATGCAATTCACATTATATATTTTCTTAAACTTACTTCACTTTGATGTTTCCCATTTTGTTGCTTTGTCTAATTTCTCTAGTTTTATTAGGTTAGGGTTAATCTTTAATCATATGTGCTAGAATTTTAATTGACTACACAAACTCTTTGTGCAAAATGCTTTATAGCTCTCAAGTTAGTTTAGGTTTTGTTCTAATAACTCAAACCTATGAGTGTTTTTGGTTTTTGATAATATAACTCATGGAGTATTTGTTTGTGAGGAAATGATTGATGGGTTTGGAGTAGGAATGTTGATTCGGCTTTATTCTACTCGATGATAGACTTAAGTTAGCTCAAATCAGATATTGAACTTGGTCTAATAGAACCAAACTCTTACTTGGCCCATTTCGAACCGGCTTGGTTTAAGTGTTAGCTGGCTTAACTTTGAATGAATGTTATAAATAGTTTATTTTGAGATCTGATATATGGATTAGAATCATGATTATGTCACAAATAATGTTTGTATATGTTAGGTTGGAAATTCGAAGTAATAATTTACTATTGAAATAGGTTGGAATGAACAAGTTTTGAATAACCAAACAAGTTTAAGTGAAAATTTGAACATGTTTAAGTAAAAAAAAAATGAAATATGAGGGAACTCTTTTAAATCTTTTTTTAGGTGATACATGTCATCATTCAGGTCAACCCAAGTTATTCCAGCTAACCACTAATCCAGGTTTGGGTCTTGGACATGTTTTAAAATATTATTTCAAAGAGACACTAATAGATGATGTGCATTAGTGCATGTGGTCTTATTACTGCTTACAAGACACCTTAAAAAATAATTGATTGCTAGAAGGTAATTGTCATTATTCTCACACTTGGGATTCTTCTAAAACAGGCGTTGGAGAAATGTTTTAGAGTTGGACTTATATGATATAAAAGAGCTATTAGAAAACAATGAGTTATATTAGGTATTTGCCTAATTTATATGTCTATTTATGTTTTATGTTTGATCTTCACAATTTATTTGGAACAACTATAACAACAATAGTAATGATATTAGTCTTTAACCTAAATAATATCTGATTTAATAAATAATAAATGTTTATTTTAGCCTTTGTGAGCACATTTAAAAAAGTAATAAATAATGATTATCCGATTAACTAACAAATTATTAGTGGATGGAATGGTCATGAAAATACTTATACTGTTTATTTAATGGAACAGTTATGGATAAAAATTGAGAAACAGTTATGATAATAAAATATGTTATACCATAACTGTATCATTCTGTTGTCTGCCCTATCTATAACCCTCTCAAGAAGAAGTGGGTAATTTTTCTAACTAGAACCCAGAAGGGGGAATATGGGGGTAATGCCAGGTTGGTATCAGATTCCAAATTCTCAATACACTTCCAAGTAGTGAATCTGCCTAGACACACATATCCTCCCCCCCAAATGAAGCTTGAGGCCTTTTCCTCACAAAATGGCAAGTGGGTCACATCCATAGTACTCTCTAAACATTCCTCAAGTTGCCCACCAGCCGAATGTACTCATAGTGGTACTTTGTAGGCTCAATTTGATTTACGCCATATTTTGGCAATTGCCGTCAAGGAAGAAACGTGCCAGGAAATTGAATTGCCTGAGGAATGAAAACTATACCAAGAGATATTCTATATTGGGTCTGACAGGTGGACATCTCCACTATGTCACCCATGATGGTTGTTGGATAAAGTATGGTTGCTAAAAGATGGCTGCAAGAAGGGATGGATCCTCAAGCATAAAACAACTGTGGGAGAGCTAGAAAAGAAAGTACATCTGGACATTTGCTATAAAGAAAGCCACTGCAAATTCGAACCGAAGGCTCTTCATCCGGATTCAAATGTTGTTTACCTCCAGGCACACTGCTAATTTTGATTGTTTGTTGCTGCACGAAATTATCTGCTCCAGCTTCTGCAGCCATTCTGATCCGGATACTGACATTGCTTACTACATCTCTGTCCACCCCTTCACCCCTTGCTTGAACAAATCAAAGAACGGTAGTTCTTGATAGAGAACCTTTGATTTGTTATTGATGGGCGTCTCACAGATTCGAAGTTTCCAAATTGTGTTTTTATAGAACATGTCATTTCATGAATTCCCCCGCAAATTTGTAAAGAGAAGTGTCATGTTATCAATCCATGGAGTTTATTAAAACTTACAGCCGATTTTAGTCTCTGGATTTTATCACAGTAAAAAAGATTAAGTTCTGTACCTTGATACCTATACAATCAACATGGTTCTAACAAGGAAATCGATAGAAAAACACATGGTTCTTACATCCAAAAACCTACATTCCGGACTTGACGCGCTCCGTTTCTAAAGTTGATCGCACTCCCCATAGTAGCCAAATCAGTTGTAAGGCATCATGTGCTGTTACTTGCAAGCATCAAACTCTCTGTTTGCAATTCCAATATATCGTGATCTCTCCTATTCAACAGTCTAATCCAAAAACACACGAAGTGCATGGCTACATATTCAAACGTCTCACTCAACTCTGTGTTTCGAATGAGATTATAAGACACTAAAGGGCAAGACCTCAAATCAAACACCTTGTGTTGCATCAGAAAAATGCTGCAGCCTATTATGGTAATCTTCGATTAGTGATGAAGATTTACAATTGAGCCTTCCTCTGTGCAATCTGGCCCAGTGCTCAAGCCTAAAGGTAACTGCTACCTGAAGTCATTTTGTTTTTTTATGTCCAATGGCTGTCATATCTATGGGTTCATCTACCCGTAGATAATTGATATGGCTATACTGTCATCAGTTGATGAAACATGATAGATAACTTAGCTCCATTTATGGTTTTTTGTGGAATTAGAATCATGTTCTGTGTCAAGATAGGTAGCCTGTCAAGGTAGAAGTGTGGAATATTTACAACTATCTCTCGAGATAAGCATTTTTATATCAATTGGGAAATATTCTTCTTATTGTTCAGAGATTCCCAGCACAACTGAAGTTCACAGGAGGAATGCCTGCTTCAGACAAGCATCCCGTAACTTGAGATGACATTGAGCAAGATTGGTGGTGATAATGATTTGCCAATTGCCATTATAAGTAGGAGTTTTAACTATACAGAATTTTAGCCAAAAAAAATCCTAGAATCGGACTATTTTATTCTGCAATTCACCAATTGCCATTATAAGTAGGAGTTTCCCAACAAAACTGAAGATCGAAACATCACCTCTTGCATAGATCAAAACTTGGCTTAATCACGATAGCTTATATCTCCAAATTATAATATGCTTATTTCAAGAGAACTGATTATTTCTCGTTGGCTACATAATTTGATGACAAATTTGCTTAATTATTAATTGCAATTTCTGTCCATTTGATCATCAAATTCATTTGAAGGTGAACCAGAGGATGAGAATAACCTTCGTTGTGTGCTTATTCAGCATCAAGCACTTTGTTCTGAAGGAACAGGATCCCTACAACATGAAGGAATGAGCTTACACCAAAGTGGAGCACGTGTGTCTATAAATTCAAGAACAGCGCAGAATAACCCTTTCTTGTATGTGAGCTACACCAAAGATCCATGGCACTTAAAGCAATCTACAAGAACTACAAGGCACATTTCCTCATGGTGCTGGCTCAGATGGGTTATACCTTTCTCTACTTCATCACAGAAGCTTCCTTCAACCATGGAATGAACCCTCATGTCTACATAACCTACCGACACATAGTCAGTGGTATTGTGATGCTACCTTTCGCCTACCTGTTTGAAAGGTATATGAAAGTCTCGGAGGAACAGTCTTTACGTTATTTTAAAAAGACATTCTAACATCACCAATATTGTATTAGTGTTATGCAGAAAAGAAATTTCACAAAATTTACAAAATATCAGTGTAAGAGTTCCAGTACAATTGTCAAAAAAGAAGCATGGAAATGTTATTGTTAAAAATTGCTCATCCATTTGAAAGTTGCAGTTTGTATCAATAGTATCAAGCATGTATTGACAGAGGAGGCTAACTCATATCGATTGCTATCAATTGTGACTGATATCTTTCTTTTCCTTTTGCAGAAAAATAAGGCCTAGGCTAACATTGGCATTGTTTCTAGAGATATTTGTGCTGTCTCTTCTTGGGTGAGCATCTAGCCTTTCGCATAATCTACGATTCCATTTCAGTGTAATTAGACTTGTAGCTATCAAACTAATTCTACCTCTTTCCTGTCATGACAGGGTAGGCCTGACACTGAACATGTATTTTGCAAGCTTAAAATACACATCGCCAACTTTTGTTGCATCAATGATCAATACTATTGCTTCGTTAACTTTTATAATTGCAGTGGTACTCAGGTAAGGTTCTTGATCCTCTCATTTACTCAGCTTCTGTATGCCTTTTTGAAGAGGAAACATTCAATAAAAATTAACAGTAATTAGAAGTTACATTTGGTTGTTCAGCTAGTATTCGTATTATGTAGAGTTAGTAGTTGCACATGTAAATGCTTCTAGATTGCTAATTTATTTATCAGATGTCACATCTGTACACAATTTACAGTTTTTAAAAAGCAAACTATGTACGCTCTTCTTCTTCTTCCACTGAAGACTCATATCCTATAGCTGCTCAATTTAGGTTGGAAGTTCTAGATGCAAGAAGTAGAAGGGGAATGGCCAAGATTTTTGGGACGTTAGTTTCATTGGCTGGAGTCATGACTATGACACTCTACAAAGGTCCTATCATGAAAAACTTTTGGAGTGCTCCAATTCATATCCATGGCCACACTACCATTCACAAAAACTGGTTAAAAGGCTCCCTCCTTACGGTTGCAAGTTGCATAACGTGGTCCATTTGGTACATCATGCAGGTATTAGAACATCCTCTTATAAAACCTAAATTCACTTACGAAAATTTGTCAATAGGAACATACAAGTCACATAGCTCTAAAACAAATAAATCATAAAGAACAAATAACATGGATCTGAGTATATATATATACATACACACACAACGAATGTTTTCTTTTCACTTCATCTAGTTAGATTATCCTCTTCAATCTGAACGTGATACATTTCTTTTTTATGCCCTTTATCTATGAATACTACAGGCAGTTACTTTAAAGAGATATCCTGCTCAACTATCACTCACTACATGGATGAGCTTTGTTGGGGCAGCACAATCAGCTGTTTTCACTGTGCTCGTAGAACACAGACCATCAAAATGGGCAATAAATTTCAATATTGATCTGTGGAGTACCATATATGGCGTAAGTAGTTTTTTCTGTATCACGCCACTAAACAAAAAATACATATTCTTCAAGCTGTTATACACTTTACTGGTTACATATTCAAGCTACAAATAATTCTAAGATAACTCTAAGAACTTGAACTACATTCTAATCTTGCATCGTCCATAGGGTGTGGTATGCTCGGGTTTGATCATCTTCATTCAACTTTGGTGCACCGAAGAGAAGGGCCCTGTTTTTATAACTATGTTCAATCCCCTTTCAACTGTTATGGTGGCATTTCTTGCCTACTTTGTTCTTGGAGAAGCATTATACATGGGAAGGTAATGGTTATGCTTTTGGACAAAACATAATTGTAAAAGAATCATGTGAGGCTCACCCAAATGAACATGCTACCAAAGATATAAATTATCAAGCTTAAAAAATGTCAAGTGCGCCAGTCTATTTGCCCTTTCTTCACTAGTAATACAATAGACTCTCTAATAAAATAGCACATAATAACTGGAAACCTAAACTTGTACAATTCATCAGGCACGTTATCCATCAACATCAATATGTTTATGCAAATAACATATGAAATAGAAATCATCACCAATTTAAAATTTAGTTTTCCTGTCTTTTGGGTTTATGCAGCATAATTGGTGGAGGCATAGTGATCCTTGGTCTGTATATGGTGCTATGGGGAAAAGATAAGGACCAACAAAAGCCTCAGGAAACATCAAACATTACTTCTGGAGAAGAACGAGAAGATACCAGAAATGGAAATTCTTATATACAAGGCAAGGGAGACATTCCTTAACAGCAACCAAAGTAACATCTAATTGCGTCAATAATAGCTTCAGAAAAGGATTAACTTTATGAGGATTTAAAACCCATCACACCTTGCAAAGTGGCCACCTCCAACCACAAAAGAGGCATTCTAACATCCCTCGGAAATTGCTCTCAACTAGAAATTTGGCTGTTTGCATCATAATGTTATAACAGCCATAATATGTTTTTCAACTGGGGGTGCAAAATGGGCGAATTGCGTCAATAATAGCTTCAGATATATGGTATTTCTCAGGCACTTTTTCTTTTGCTATGTTTACCTAAAAATCCAAGACAGTTTGGGTTGACGTGGTTTTGCAAGTGCACTTTGTTTAAATGTAGTGTAACTAAGATTGTCTTAAAAAAAAACTACGTATAGGATAATGATTTTAAACTCTTCATAACATGAACATGCACCAAATACATCAGCAAGCGAACTCTTGTTTTCTACCCATCCCTCTCCACAAATTGATGCCTCTCTACAAAAATTCATCATCTTCCGTACCACTCAAGTAAAGTGTCAGATTTATGCATATTTCTATTAGTGCCTGTATTATTATATTGGTAGTTTGATATATTCCTACAGATATTTTTCCCACCAATTTCAAATATTATTTGGAGGCATACGAATAGTAACCACTATGCAACAATTACCAAAGTCAGAAACTAAATGGATAAGCAAAATGGCTATGCAAACAACTATTACATCTAAGCAAGACACGAATAGTTTGGGTGGCCACTAGCCCACGATTTTCTCAACTTGAATAAAATGTTAGCACTCTATTTTAATGAAGATAAGTATTAAAGAAAACAAAATCATCTACAGAACACAGAAAATAAGAATGTAAAACAATGAGTATGTAGCAGTCATTTCTCACTACTAGCAAAGGACAGATCCCTTAATGGTTGCAAAAGAAGCCCTGATTTTAAAGAAAATCTATCATTAACCAAAATATGTTTGAATTTGAAGTTGTTGCTAATTATATCTATTAGAGATACTGCTCACCAGCTATACTCTCAGCCATATAAAGATATTAAATCACATGTGCTTCATTTTTAAGCTTGTCAATAAGCTCGTCCACTGAAGAAACTATGACACCAGCTTTCCTCTTGGGGGGTTCAGTGACTTCAACGATCTCCATATCAGACTTGATTTCCACATTCAGCTCTTGGGGGGTTATCTTCTTGATGATCTTGGACTTTGCTTTCATTATATTAGGCAATGTTGCATATCGTGGTTGGTTCAGTCTCAAGTCAGTCCTGCATTGAGACTCATCTTTCATCAATCAAGTATCCAAGACTTGCAAGAGAATCACTTATTTACCAAGAATAGTGGATAACCCTAAAAATGAAAACAATGAAAAAAAGGAAAAAAGAATATAAAACTCATGCCATCAATGCATATGCATGCCAACAATCTGGATTAAAAAAAATAAATGTAGCTGGTGATTACGTTATTACAGCAGGTAAATTGAGACTTAGCGTCTCAAGGCCTCCATCCACCTCTCTTTCAACAATTGCCACTTGTTTCTCTTTGTTTAAATCAACCTACAAAAGGCAACATAATCATATAATATAATCATAATCATAATATATTCATAATCAAGAAGCACCTTTTTCCAACAACTTGAGGTTGGCAACATGGATCTTACACCTCCATTCTAACCTATTTTGTGTTAACTCTTTCATAAGAGATAGCATAATCATATCCTTCCGTATTAACTCCATCAAAGTTCTCTTAGGTCTCCCTCTCCCTCTCCCTCTCCCTCTTTTGGCACCATTTATATAAATCCTTCCTATCTTCTTACTAGGGTATCTATTGGTCTTCTTTGTACATACCTATACCAACGTAACCTACACTCCCTGAGCTTCTCCCTTAAAGGTGTTTCCCCTTAGTTCTCATGTATATACTCATTTCTAATCTTATTTTTTCCTTGTTATTCTACACATCCACATTAGCATCCGCATTTCAGCTACATTCAGTCTATCTATATGATTTTTCTTTAATGCCCAACATTCTACACATTAGTGTATTGTGGGCCTAATAGTTGTCCTATATAACTTACCTTTAAGCCTATTTGGGACGTGCCTATCACACAATACTCCTAATGTCGCATTCCATTTTACCCATCCCACATTAATCCTATGTACCACAACACTATTACTGTCTCCCACTTTATGGATAATGGTGCCCACATGAAAATAGCTCATATCTTGGCACTTCTTGCCCATTTATTTCGACTAAAGTTCTCTCTATAATTCTACTTTCCTTAAAGTTAAGTTCCATATACTCCGTCTTAGTCTTATTTTAAAACCTTTTAATTCTAGAGCTTCCCTCCATAGTTCTAGTTTGGCATAAATATATAGCTACCCATTATATTGTAAATATGAACCAAGAAGAGAAAGGAAGCACTTTTCATGCTCCCCACTGACAATGAGCCTAGCGTAAACCACACATGGGACCTTTGATCTTTAAGATTGACGGTGCACGCTCTAGCGTGTGCGTTGTTGCTCTCATGGTCAACTTACGCTAGGCTCGTTGTCAGTGGGGAGTATAAAAAACACTTCCAAAGAGAAAAAGGGTGGGTGCATTGAAAGACAACTTTTATGAATATGGAAGAGGCTTGAATCAAGAGTCGGGATTCTACAAAAAATTCAGAACTAAATAAGACAAAATATTATATATAGCCAAATGAAAAGGAAAGGGTAAAACTATCACCATTAATGCATAAAAGTAAAGAGCCATTTCTCTTTGAAAATGGAACGTTTGATTAAGTGTGCGAGAAAGATTGATAGCCATGCATATATTTCCTTTTCCAAGTAAATAAAGCTGAATATTATAGAAGGACCTTAATTATTACCAATTAGGGACTCATATCTTATTTGGGTGAAATAGTGACTTTGTCAAAGATTATCCTTTATCAATGCTAAAAATTTTGTAAGTACTCAGATCTCAAAGCTTTCATACTCTTGGAAAAATTAATGAGAAAATTCTGAAGAAGCATTGTTTTAAAAAGGCATACTTCATCCCTCATGGTGAGGTGTAAAAAAATTCCCTGGAAGTGCCAGAGGTGCAAAGTCCATGAGGCATGTACCTCATGCAAGCCTCAATATTTTAAGGCATGCGCCCCATGCTTTAGAAGCTCCTCATACCTTGATTTAAGGCACAATTAATTCATTTTTTCTTAATATTTTATTTTTGCTCAATTTTTTTAATTTTTTTCCACTTTTATTTCTCATATATAATATGTTAAAATTTACCATGACTTTATTCACTTTTTTTATTTGTATATAAAAAATTGCGGTCCGGCTTACACCTGGCCTTTTTGGAAGTGGAACGTCTTAAGAGTTAAGGCTTGACTCGGGCTTTTAAAATACTTTGAAGAAGAATACAAGAAACTCAAAATGTAGTCTGAGTTTGTTTACAAGAAGAGAGAGAGAGAGAGAAGACCTTTGAAGCAAAAGTTCCCTGTGGCCAATTGAGCAGTCCTGCTAGCATTTGACCAGTCTGGTTGCAGTCATCATCAATTGCCTAAAGATAACATGGCAATGTAGAAGAAGGTAAGCATTTGAATGAAGAAAGGACGAATAACTCAATAAACCATAGATAGATTGTCTGGCTCTGTGGTGTTAAATCCTCCACTTGGTCCAAGTTCACATAAAATTCAAACTGTCTGTTGTTGGACTATGAACTATTCCCTTTTCAGACACATGAAACATCACGCAGGCAGATATACTCCATTCATTTTATCTATCGAATATCGCCACCACTTGGAAACATGTAAATCTGTTTTCCAAGTTATAGATCATTTGTGTTTCTAAAATTTGAGCCATGAATGACAAACACTCAAGGAAAGGCAATTACTGGCATTGAGGATACATAAACTTCTTGGATTGTGTGTATTGCATAGGCAGTACACAATTAGGTTGATGGTATTATTATGCGTTTAGAAGAAGATCAAAACGTACCCTAGATGTGAAGACATTTCAAATCAAAAGTTGTAGTTGTAAAAGAAATAACAGCATAAACACCTCAAGAAATGATTGTTCTAGCAAGAAGTTCAAATCTAAAACCAGAAACCTGCCCAAACTTAAATGCAATTGATACAAGCTACTTGTCTATTAGTTACATTCTTACACAATACAAATTGCAATGTAAATGCATGCCATACAAAGCCAATTAAAACCTGAATTTAAATGGACGCCACCCAGAACAAAAAAGTGCATCAAAGTTGTAATGTGAGATCTTAGATGATTTTCACAAGGAAAAAACATAGATGTAGGCATTAATTCCAAACCTGTTTGCCAAGAATAAAAAGTCCAGGTTTCTCCATCTCTACCAAAGCCTTAAGAAGCTTTGCAACAGACAAAGGGTATATATCTGTAGTATCAGCTGCAACATGGATTGCTCGGTCAGCTCCCATGGCCAGCCCCGTCCTGAGAGTATCAGCACATTGAGCTGGACCAATGCTCACTGCAATCACCTCGGACGCAAGGCCAGATTCCTTAATCCGGAGTGCCTCCTCAAGTGCAATTTCGCAGAATGGGTTCATGGCCATTTTGACATTATTTGTTTCAACACCCGTCTATACCAATAAAAATCACATATTAACATTCGAACAAATGAATTCAGCAATAAAAGATATGCAGATTCTTCCATGTGAAAGTATATATATGTAATGAGAGAAACATTTTCATGGTATTTTCTCCAAGACTCGTCTGCAGCAAAGACTTCCAATGCCAACACTAACATTACCAGAATTAGCAAAAAAAAAAAAATACAGGTACTACATAAATTCCAAAATTCTATGATTAACCATTCATCGAAACATGATTTTCATAAGAGAAAAAGAGAATTCACGAACAGGGGAGCAGCAAAACTATTGAACAAGAAGTTATAGACTGCGTAATCAATGTTTTGGGTCAGGATGTGGCACAAAAAATCACCTTGTCTGGCTTGACTCTGATTTTTACGGCGTAATCGACCACCCTTTTCACGGCCACCATAATCTTCATTTTTTTTTCGTCCTCTCCGGACCTCAGCAGCTTCGCTTTAGCTTCGAAACAAAGATTCCATCACTACGGAACACAACGGGTCCGCTGGTCTGTATACGGGTCTGGACCGAAATCTAACCCTTCTAAGTCGAAGATTCGGTGGGTTTTACAAAACTTCACTGCGCGAAGGATTTTTAAATATTCAGTATTTTTGGCAAGAATTACAAATACGCAACTTGTTCCTTATTATGATAGTTTTGCCCAAATCACCTTTTGCATATATTTGGTTAATGCAGCGTTACTCCTACACCCCCATTAAATGCGAACATTCAATGTGAGTGGTAAAACTAGGAACAAGCTTCGCTAGGCAAACTACTAAGAGACTAGATGCTCATCCCCATCTTAAAGTTTCTCCGTATCTCGTTGGTGATGTTTTTTTATTTTGACCATATCATGACATAGAGCCTCTAGTTTTAGATGTATGCCCTCATTAAAGAGTAAAAAGTTATAGGACCCTCTATTGAAGAGCTCATGGTTTCAGTGCAACAACCCTAGAGGTGTTAAAAGGTTGGGTATAGCCTTACTTAGGCCCTTTGGCGAGGGCTGGGCCTTGGGCCCACTTAAAAATAAAAAATATTTTTTTAAAGGCTCATTACTATATTAGGGCCCAAGCCTTAACGAGTCAAACCTGAAATCAAGGCTCAAACCTTTGCCACCTCTAAGGAGCCCACAATAGGACAACTAGTTCTAAAAGTAGTCTTGCCAAATTAGTTGGGTGCTTGGATGTCAAGCGGAAATGACAGATTCATCTAAGAAAATGCCATATTTATAGGGAAATAGTCATCATCTTGGATGGTAGGTTTTAGGGACAAGTTCTATTTTTGAACTATTTTTTTTCAAACCATTTAAATGATAGGTGTTTTAACAAATGCAATTAAAATTTTTGAAATATTTGACTTTGATGTTTTTATCAAAAAGTTTTAAATTATTTGAATCCTAGGGTTAAAACGTTTTGACAAATACATTTAAAAATTGATTTTGATTTTGATTTTGATTTTGTTATTCCAAAACATTTGGATAAAATGTTTCAATTTTGATATTTCATCCTAATTGACTAAGAAAACAAGAGTGTTAAAATATTTTTACACTATTGTAAAATCACTTTACTAATTGAAAATATTAGAACTACATTAAAATAATAGTGTTAAAATAATTTGACAACAATACCAAAATATTTTAATACTATTGCCAAATTGTTTTAACACTATTGTTAAAACGATTTAACATTGTGTTAAAATATTTAACGTTGTTATTAAATCGTTTTAACACTATTATATAAACGTTTAGGTTAGATTGTAAAAATCTTATAACTTTGTTTAAAAATAGTATTAAAATGATTTGACAATAGTGTCAAATCATTTTAACATTGTTGTTAAAATAATTTAATATATTATTAAAATAAACAATTTAACATAATGTTAAAACATTTTAACATTGTTATTAAAATAATTTAATAGTGTTTAAATATTTTGACACTTTGTCAAATCGTTTTAATATTGTTCTTAAAATATTTCGGTAAAATGGTGAAAAAAGCTAGATTTTTACTTAGATTAGGGTTAGACTAATTTAGATTAATCATTTTATATTTGCTACCTAGATTAGAAGAAAATTAGATCGTATAAAAGAAAGAAAAACTAAACTCCCATGTTTGATGTTTTTTGGGGAACACCATTTTAGTATTTTTTTCTTTAAATTGATCTTTAATCAGTGGAAGACAATAACAACGATCAACCATAAGTGCATTCAAAATTTCATAGTAGTATATTTTTCATTTTGGGGTCATTACTGCAATGTCTAGGGATTTTCTAAATTTTCAAAGTTGCCCACATAAAAAATAGTTTGTTTGACCCCTAGAACTTCATGGAAGAATAATTGTTTATGGATAAATTTGAGGGTTGGGACCTATGTGGATAAAAAGTAGACATTATGAGCTTTGAAATGCCATGAACAATGTGTTAATTGAAGTTCGGATAAGAGAGATATGATTATTCAAAGTTGAACATGTCGTGTAGGGCCCATTTACCCGAATTAGATATGTAGTTGGACGTTTAACGCGCTTTGCGGGCCGAGTTAATTAAAGTTACAAAAATTAGTAAAAAAAATTACCCAAGTAGGTAGCCTAGTATGGGGTATTTGGCCCAACTTCTAAGGAGATTAGGAACCCTAATCCATATGATTATACAAGGTTATCTAAGGCTTCTGTGGAGGGGCTAGAGAGGGAGAGAGTCGTTGGAAGCAAAGTTCTCCAATGATCAGAGAGTTTTTTGGTGAACTTGGCCAGCGATGGATGGGGAGGAGCAAGCACGAAGACCCATATTTTGGTAAGGTATAAGAAACCTAACTTTAAGATGATTAATTGTTGTAGAAAATTAAATTATACAATAATACTTGATCGATTAAATCATGTTTATATTAAGAAATTTGACATGATCCTACCGGTGTTGGCTCCACAAAGGCGTTAGCCGTCATGTTTGATGCCAATAGCTTGAATAGTAGCATTTTAACATTGTTTCCATAGGGTTTTGGGGTGTTAGCCAGACATTGGGAGTCATCAGTGATAAATTTAGTAAAGCTTCGACTTTGGCTAGTCATATTGTCATGCCCCGGCTCTGCCCAACCCGAGCTGAACCTAGTCCAAGGGCCGGTGAGCGTGCGGGGGCAACAAAATTGAATGAATTATCGAATTTGCAGAAGACTTAGCCCCTCATACGAGCGGTTCAACTAACAGAGTAGCGCACCTCACGTCCTTTGAGCAAGAGTAACAAGGATAAAGAGGATAATGAAATAAGTCATCATGATTATCCTCACACACATCCCACATCATAATCTCTAGAGCCTACATATAGCTCAAGATCTAAAAAGTTCAGAGATGTTTAACAACAACAAATAAACACGTGCAACATACATAATCCACCACAAGGTGTTCTCAAGTTCCAGAAATGAGAAAATCAGAAAGTAAAACATCATTAGAATGTGATGAAAGCTAAACCCATAGATACTAATGTCGTCCCTCGTATAAAGTATCTTGCTTGTGTGTACGTCGCGCCATGTAGCCCCAAAACAAAATACAAAACGGGGTGAGTACAAAACTCAGTAATGGTTTTATGACGACAACAAAATCAGAAAGATCATCACGACATAACATCATGGTAATTCATATTCATAAATGACATGATGTACCTTTTTCTGATCATCCCCTTACTCAATCCCTACTTACCCATAAGTAAAAGATCCAGCATGCATAGAGCACATATATCAAGTCAGAGAGTAAATAATCATGTCATGACTTAGCATCTATCCTGCATAAGTAATGATTTTTATCCAATCATAATCAAGCATAATATCACACATAATCTGTTGTCATAAAAGAAAATTTCAAAATTCAAATGCAAAGAGTTCAGAGCTTGACTAGTTTCAGATGAGATCAAATTTTCAAAATGGACAAAGTCTCAAAAGTGGACAAAGTCCAAAAAAGAAAAAAAATTATAATGACTACACACGTGGGAATGTGATAAAAAAAATCAAAATTCAAAGGCTAAGATTTCGGAGCTCGACTAGCTCTAAATGAAACCAAATCTTCAAAATAGACAAAGTAAAAAAAAGGAAGCAAAATCTAATCCTACACGCGTGGGAATGGACTAAAGCTTCTAGTAAAAATTATTATGTGAGGACCTCATGAGGTCTCCTTAAACTCAAAGTTAGCTACAAAATTTGAAATAGCTAAGAGAGGCAATAAAATAAAAATAAAAATCTAAATTGCAAAGTGTTGTGTGAGACCTCATAAATCTTACACTAAAATTGCCATAAAACCAAAAAGCTAAGTGACACTTGTGGATCCCATGATAAGATTTGTAAAACAAAAGTCATAAAGACCAAAATGGCTTAAAACACAAAAAGTTAAGTTTGAAAGAACTCAAAGTTCAAAAAAATTAAAAATTAAAATTATGTGGAAAATCTCATGGGTCCTATATGGAAAATGAGAAGACCAAGTCAAAGGTATAATGTCTGGTCTTCTCTCACACTTCCTACTAACTCACACTTCCCACTTCCTCCACTAATCAATCTGGTTCTTACCAACCCTTCCACTAACCCATTCTTCATCTCCGACTAATTCACTCTCCACTTCCCACAAACTACCATTCCAACTCACCTCACTACTTTGTTAAACCGTACAACCCCATCCTATAAATACCCCTTCGTTTTCATAAGGAGGGGCTTTTGGCTTTCAAGTCTACGGAACCTCCAAAAAAAGAAATCCAGAAGTCCATCACACACCAAAAGAAATCCAAATCCTAAAAAGCCTTGACCTTTTAAAAGTTGAAAAAGATCAAGGAATCGGAAGATAAGCAGAAGCAACTAAGAAGGAAGAAGAATTTATGCAAGGGAAACTCTCATCTTCAAGAAAAAATTTCCTTATTTTCTTATTTTCTTTTCTTTTTTTTTAACTTGAAAGTTGTAGCCACTTCTCCTAGCAATTCTCTTTTCTTATTTTAATAAATTCCAAGTTATTTCTTTCATTTTTGCCAACTAATCAAAGGGTTTTAAAAATTGATTAATCACCACTGCTCACTCTAAAGTGTAAAAAGTAGTCTCGATTAATCAAGAGAAGGTCGTCCCACATAAAAAAAAGGTTCTTCTCTATCCCTTGCAAGGAAGGATCATCAGATCCATTCTCTTGACTTGTGCATAGGGAACTACTGAAATCCACCAACATAATCCGCATGAGAAGTGTCTCTCACACACTTTCTAATCATTGAACCATATCACATAAACATACATAAATAGTGTCTCTAATGCACATTTTAGATCATTCAAAATATCACATAAACCTGCATAAGGAGTATCTCTACCACACATTCAGATCATGCAAATATCACATAAACCTGCATAAATAGTGTCTCTAACACACCTTTCAGATCATGCATAAACATCACTTTCATTCATCTTGCATGTATAAGTGTCTCAAACATACAAATCTAGCATGCATATTCATAAATAGAGAGAATAAACATGCTCCTCATGGTTGAAGCCCTCAAGCAAACTCATATCAAATAGACCTGCCGTCATGGCCGAAGCCCTTGAGCAACACTTGCCCATCAAAGCCGAAGCCTTTGAGCAACCCCTGCCCATCAAGCCTAAACTCCCGAGCAGCCCCTGCCAATCAAGGCCGAAACCTTCAAGCAGCCCCGCTTGTCAAGACTATAATCCCAAGCAACACATATGGTAAGTCGGTGCACTCGGACCTACCAACTAGATCCTCAGGGTTCAAATAATCTCAATATTTTGGTCTCCTTATAACTTTTCCTCTCTTCTCAACCCGGAGAGGATCTATGTTCCAATCAGAAACTCAGATCAAAATCATGTCCTTTTGGACCAGCCAAGTTCCAATTAAGTTAATGATCGATTAATCTGGCACGCAATCTCACACCATTACATCCAATCGATCAAACACGGCTAAACATCAACAAAGTCTCATACATGAAATCCATTTCATGATGCATGCAACATGATACATACGTGAGCAATCTCTACATGAATTCCAACACATGGAACGTGCTCCCATCAGTCCCCACATGCATCATATTTGAATTATAAACAACCACGATTTTATAATAAATACCTCACATGTGTGTGTTCATACATCTCTAAGCACATGGTCATGCTTTAACAATAGCTCATAAGGCAATACACACATGATTTGATAAAATCTAATCATAGTTACTAACTAAAATCATGGGTGAAATCTATCGTAAACCATCATTCCATTCATATGAAATCAAATGCTCAACTCTTACAAGCATAATTATTCTACACATGAAGCCAAAACATGATATCACTATTCACCCACAATTCATTCATATTATAAGATAACATATCATATCTTTGTCATACAATAACCTTGTTGGAAACATGCTTAGAACATAAGAATTTCATCAACCATAGATTTAAGGAAATCAATGCTAACATGTCTAACCATAATCATATAATTCCACATAATACTTAAGAATGCTTCATAAATCCCAACCTAAATAACATATCCTTCCAGTAGTTTATTCTAACTCAAAACACTCCAAATAAACATTTGAAATATCAATTGGGAGTAAAAATACCGAAATAAGCATAAAAACCCAAAATGGCCAAATCTGTTGTGTGCCCGATTGAATGGCCTATAAAGGCGTTCAATCAGCTGGCCTAAAAATGGTCTACAACTCCGTTTGGCCGATCAATCGGCATGCAAGGGCTATCGATCGCCATAACGACAGATCTGGTTCATCTTCTTCATTTTGAAAACCAAACTGAGACACCATTAATGAAACTTAAAACCTTCAATCAAAGCCTCAAATGTCATAAAAATTCAATCCAACATTCCAGAATGCTAAATCAACCCATTTCAAATCAAAACCTTAAGAAATCAAGGCAAAAAATTAACTTTTTATTAATCTACCATTAAAGCCTTAACATGAAACCCATTCAAGCAAAACACCTAAAAATCGAGATTTTTCAAACATAGTAAGGCTGAGATAAAACCCATTACCTTTCACCTTGTTTTGAGTCATATTAGCTCCTCAATAACCTCTGAAATCTTCCACAAATATGATTTTCTTGTTAATACCCACCTAAATCTAATTTAAACTTGAAATCATTGGAAAAATCCTAAATCTAGAGCTTTAGAAACATAAAAATAAAAATTTGAAAGCTAGGGTTTGAAGTAGAGGTGTAAATCAATGATTTAATTACTTGAAAATGAATTGAATCAATGGAGAATGAGGAAATTATGAGAAGTGTATGAAAAACCCTAATGATTAAGAAAGAATTAAGAAAATCATACCTCTAATCACTTCCTCTTTAGGCCTAATTGGGGATTAGGCTCTTGATTCCTTTGCTCAGCCCTTTCCAGAATGAGAAAGGGGTCAACCCTTTCCTTTTATAGGGAAGAATGGGCTAGACCTAATTAAAACTTGGGGTATAAATAGAATTTTTAACTAAAATTAAGAAATTTGGCCATTTAAACCAAAATTAGGACTAGAAAAATTTTAATTTTTTTTATAATAACTTGTTTTTATGTCTGGGATGTTTTGGAAGAAAAACCTAAAATTCGACCATGGGGCCCATAGGGGGTCCTATCAAACCCTAATTTTTGAGAAATTTGAGAAAATTTACAATTGCCCTAAATTCACTTAAAACTCATAAAAGTGAAGTTAGTTTTGATTAAAACCTTTGGAAACCACCTTTATTTTCAAAAATCATCAAAATCAATTAAAATGACTTAAACCACATAATGATGACTAAATAATCAATAAAATTGAAAGTAAATGAGTTTAAGACAAGAGTTCTTACACATACGCTCTATTGTGTCCAAAGCAAAGTAGAATATGAATGGAGGGGCAAAAGGAGAGAATTTCAGGTCTATGATTTGACCCTTGGCCAACCAATACGAGAGATGAAATTGAACCTGCCTCTTGCTGACAATCTGGTCCTCCCTACGTCTCTGGTACTGGCAAGACATTGGTGGTGCACCTTGCTAGAGTCTTGTCGCGCCCCGGGATTTTGGAAGCATATAAAATTTCTTTTTATAAAAATATCGGAGTTAACCCGGGCCTGCAATTAGAGCCGCTCGCCTTATGCGATAATATAATAATCATTTCTCTAGGAACCACGGTCCGTATATAAACACACAAGAGAAAAGTAATAAGAAGAGTTCTTACTCATTTTGGTGTGGTTGAAATCCTTAAAATCACATCGATAAAACTCGGAGTAGGCCCGTCTACCCACATACTAAGCTTCGTCAAGTCTTGCAAAGTCTAGGGGGTGGTGAGTATTTTAAAATGCTCAGTAGGGGAGTTTATACGATCAGGCATGAATAAACATATGGCAATTTCACAACACATATCATATATAGTATTTTTCATGAAAACGGGGTGTGTCTCTCACCCAAAATTACCCCTAGTGCTTCTTCCTACGTACCGAAGATGCTTCTAGGGTTTGTAAGCTCTCAGGGCTTACTACTAATGTCCCAGTATATATATATATATATATATATATATATATATATATATATATATATATATATATATATATATATATATATATATATATATATATATAGTAATAATAATTTGTTGCGGGTACAAAGCAGTGACCTCTTACTCCTCCACGGATCATCTCAAAACATTTCGTGCTTGTGGATAGAAGAGCCACCCGTGCTCATGGGGCATCAGGATCTAGAGAGTAGAGAGTCTTCCCATGATACTCTCTACCCTAGCGAATGTAGCCTTGATATGTGCCCTTCGTTAGGGGCTAATTAGGGGTCTTGCCCTTCATTAGGGGCTCACCAGGCTAAAATAGGTATCATGTATCCAATTCTGAACCGGATTAATTGTGCCCTTAACTAGTCAACGGAACTCTATTAGGGCGCCCAACAATAGCTCCGGACAACCAAAACACTTTTGAGTCCCAGACTTAATCAAAATATCCTAGAGTTCCAAGACTCCAAAAAGGGCTATTTTCTTTTAAAACACTATCCCAATATTTATCCTTTTGAAAACCTAGCTCCACCTCTACAAGCCATGGGAGCGTCACTATCAACAACTACAAAGGCAAGGTTGGTTGCTCATTCCAATGAGACAGTTACCCCTTCTTTGTCCCACTTCAGCAACTCGATCACCATGCTTATGTCTTTTCAAAAATAATCTTGAAAATCCTCCTTTCAACAAGGACGAGTCCTCTAAAACCGTCTTTCAAACATATTGTATCCATTAGCAATAAAAAGAGTGACGAAGCTAGTTTGTCTCTATCTCACACTTTCCAATGTGTATAATTTATATCAAAATTCACGAATAAACATTCGATTAAGCTATCATATATGAGGCAATCGTAAATTATGTAATATATAAAACATATCCGCTTCCAGTGGAAAATCATTCAACTAATCGAATATACATAATAGTATATAATATATAAATCATATTCTATCTCAATGATTAACCATTCGACAGATCGAATATATGTGTAGAAATCATAAATCATAACTTGAAAGTAATCTCTAACGCATAACATGCGAGAGTCATATAAATAATAAGTTAAAAACACAACCAAAGTTTATAATCATGCCTTAAGAAAGGATAAAAGCCCCTACCTCGCTCTCCGTGTGAGTTCGAAGTCGATAAATAGTACACCACGAAATTGGATATCCATTTCTGGGGTTCTAGAGGTCTCCAACCAGAAAAATAACTCTGCCACAACATCTGACATGCTCAATTTAGGTAAAAACACCTCTTAAACAAAAGAAAATAGACTAAAATAGACTCCAAAAACTCTTTTTCCGTGCCCGTAGGCTACGGACAGAACCTCTCCTTGACTCGGAACACTTTTACCTTTTTGTGCCTGTAGGCTACGAATAGAATCTCCCCTTGACCTGGAATACTTTTCTCTTTTCGTGCCTGTAGGCTACGAACATAACCTCCACTTGCACCGGGACGTCTCCCACATATAAGGCACTAACTCAAGGAATGGACGCTTCCATTGCATAGAACACTCTCGAATTATCTAGGAATGTTTTTTGAATGGAAGAAAATGGACTCAGAATGACTCCAGACACATATCCGGAAGAATGAATGGAATTCAAATTTTATAGGAGAAAATGGCGAGCCGACAGCGAGTCGCACGCATGTGTGCGTGACACATGTTGTACCACAAATGGACAAAACTACAACACCATCACGCCTTACTCATGTGTGGCACTTGGTGTGGCATGCTTGAACCACACGAAAACACCGCGCATCCATCCACGAGTCACACAAGTTCGTGCGGAAACGTCGTGCGTCCGACGCGCATCGAGCACACATCGCTCCACATGGCGCAGCTAGCCAGCTGCGGCTTGGCTCGGCGTTCGCTGCTGGCGTCATCAATGATGCCAATTATTTTGTTTGTTTCTTATTTTTTTAATAATATTTTAATTAAAACCAATCTAACTTCAAAACGCAATAATTTCTTATCCTAAAGTCAGAATCGCGCGTTCTTGGTACTACTAGACTCATATCAATGAGCCCTTCAAAACTAGACCCCATGTAGGTAGGTTATCTCGCACTTTTAAAAGTGGGTCCCACCCATGTGGCATGCTTCTCGAGGTCATTGCTTTCGCTTCTGAACTTCTTTTCGTGCGTTCTTAGGTTCTTTATGCTCGTCTCACCGAGCTGTATCATACCCATATAAAAAATCTCCAAATATATGCCTCTAAATAATTTAAAATAATTAAAAACTCATAAAATAGTTTTATTAGAGGCAAGAAATCATATCGAACATTCACGATCGTTACAAGTCTAGAAGAGAACTGAGAGGAAGAAGTCTTGCGGCAAGCTGGGTGGTCTAATTTTGGCATGACTCTGATAACCTAGAGGAACCTCCTCTGGCTTCTCTAGCACTGGAGTCGTCAACGTGTAGTGAGTTCATAGAGAGAGGAGAAAGCATAGGTGCAGGGTGGTAGGCTTCGCATGTTGCCACCTAGTGACCGCTAGAGGCTATTCTGGTAACCACCGGTGAGCCTTTGGCTAGGAAAGGTCAAGGTGGGGCTTTGCCTAAGGCAGAGCACCGCCATGACAGACTCCGCATCGTCTCTGTGACAAAGACAATTATGGGTCCAACAAAAAAAGAGAAAAATATAATAAAAATTGAACCGAGTAAGTTCAAGAGGGTATAAGTATCCCAAAAAATTAGAAAAAAATACCAGTAGACCCTTATAGCGTTTGTGTGTTCTAACTAAGTATTAAATCGGAAAAAAAATCCCAGAGTCTATAAATTAGATATTTTACCCTTGTAGTTGAATCGTAGTGTAATATTTAATTACCTGATTTAGGGGCTCTAGTTCAGGGGCCTATGAGAGGGTTTAAAAATTAAGAAAAATAACAATAAGATGTGAGGGTATACCCAAAATGTAGATCAAACCACATGGTGGGTAAAAATCCTACTAAGTGGGTAATTAACCATTTTCCCCTATAGTTGAGGGTAAACCGTTAAGTGAACTAAGGTCGGTTCAAAGGGTTCATGACCTCAAAAAAATTATCATGGGTCCTTATCATTAAGGGTTACTTTTGAGCCAAAATTTGGACCCATTGGATTTCAAGAAGGCTTTGTATAAAATAACAAAAATACCCCTTTGAACAACCACTCACATTTACATGAATAGAATTGCAAAATAATTTGAGAGTGGAACATCTTGAGAAGAAAATGACTCGAAAACTAAGAAAGGGGAGTGAGGTGACCAGTATGACCCAAAGAAGAGAATGATATTCTATGAGGAAGAATTACCTCAATGCCCTTAGGGGTGATCTAACCTACTTTCATATAAATGGAATCCATAACTATAGGAGAGTTAAGACAACCTATAATAATAGTAAATGCCTTTAAATAGAAGGGATGTGACCAGTTGGTGACACGAAGACCTTTATAGGTCAAAGTGTCATGGAAATGAGGGGGAAGAACCCTCATTCCCAGGGTTTAAGGTAATGTAATATGTGTGTCTACAATACAATACACCAAAGTGCTAGGTAGTATATATGTAACTTGCATGATACATAGGAGTTATTTATATTCCTAGACTTGAATTGTTTTTCCCTAGCCCTACAAATAAGTGCAATAGGCCTTCATTTATCATTAATGAGTTTGAGTCTTGTTAATGTTATATGTTGGGACTTGTGTAAGCCCTTGTTACTTATGTTTACTTACTCTAATGCATATTTTTTATGTTGGTGTGTTGGTAATGTATTGCTAAACTGAGATTAATAGAACTTAATCAAGAAAGATTGGTTGAATTTGGACTGGGGGGAGAGTACCTAATTGTAATAAAAACTAAAATACCTTCAAGGGGGTATGGGACCACTTCATGGAGTGAACAAGGCCCTGAGAGTTTACCCTAGACTTAGGAGGACTAATAGGGTTTGAGATGATTTCTCAGACACAACTCATTGAATGAGTTTTTTTTTTGGCCGATTTACGATGTAAAGGCGAACCAATTGTTGGGACTAATACTTGACTAATTAAAATAAATTGCATATACATTTTGAATATTTTAGGAGTCAAGGGTCATATAAACCTTAGGATTTTATGTGTTACATTATTTATTGTTATTAATGGCATTTCCCCCAGAGTTGGGGAGGGTGGAGATTATGATACTTGTACACTATATTCACAACTATGACAGTTTGGGTGTTAGTTTAGAAAGGTCTTTACTACGAGTTTTTAGTAGGTCTTTACAAGATCATAATACATACAAAAAGTGGAGTTACATAAGTATCATAGAAGGCTTCTGTTTCTTGTCATTTGTGTCCATGAGCATAGTTGGGATCCATGTATCTAGATTCGTGGCAGGCACTGGGGCCCTAGGGACTTGGATCAAACAACTGTGAGGGCAGCCATGTTTCCAAAAATGGAAATGAGTATTCGTGGACTTCTTAGAGAGTTGAGTCATCTCTAGGTTAGTACATATTGATATTATGTTCTTATTTCCTTACATTGTAATTACAGTGTACTGACCTTCATCTAGAGTAATATTTCGTTAAACTTAGAGTTGAGTCAGAACAGTAAAGGGTGGTTTTGTATTGACATATGATAATTTATCTCTCCAAGGAAGTAGACAGGTTATTAATTACTAAGCAAGGGCTATGAGATAATTAATTATTTATGCTACCCTTGTAAATTTTTTGGGTATTTGGAAATATGGAAAATTGGAAAACTATACATCAAAAGAAGATGGAAAGGGACACTCACCGTTTTGTTATATGTTTGGGACATCCATTGGGATGCAAATAGTATGAAATATAATTGCAACAATGTGGTAACAAAAGTCATTGAAGTTCTATGCAAAGTCACCTATGTTACTCTCTTTGATATGCAGCATGAAGTTTGTACATGGTCAAAGAAATGGTATTCATTAAAGTTAAGTTTTACATATCCTATTATAGTTCCAATTGACCTTCTACCTTCTAAAATATATAATACTAGAACTCTCCATTGCTTCGTTTGAGAGATTAAGTTGAGGTCAAATGGAATAACATGTATGATAACTAAAGCTAGAAAAGAGAATATCACTATGGTAATATCAACATTAACGTACCAAAGCGAGAGGAGGAGATGAAAAGTAAAGGAGCAAAGTGGGATGAGAAATTAGAAATAAATAGATCAAAGTGGGAGAAGAAGAGTACTTGTTATAGTGTTCTATATAAAACAATTGGAAAATCTCAGTTTGATGAAGATAAACTCTGATTAGATGAATTATTTCATTTAGAGGAGGAGGGTAGAATGAAAAAATACATACATCCTACATTAACATTAATTCAAAAGAATTAGATGAAGAATTAGCAAGTGTAAAGCAAGAGTGTGAGATTGAATCAAACATAAAGGAGTATGTCCCAAACACACTTATAGATGACTTTGAATTGGACATGGGAAGAATTTAAGAAAAGTGGAAAACTAATTATGTGCAAGTAATTTATTATGCCTCTCCATCAACACATGAAGATGACAATCTCATTTTAAATTCTATAGAAGGGGTGAATCATGGTGCACTTTCACTATGCTAAAGCAATTTCACTCTATTAAGAACAACAGCATTTTCTGAAGCACATTTGTCAGTTTCTACAAGAAATACATTAAAAATAACTAGTATAATACCATCAATATTTCTAAAGCAATATGACTCTTTCATGTCATACACAAAGAAAACATGCACCTCCTGTATATGATTACTTATTTGTCCTATCAACACATTGAGAAAAATACTTCCACATCAAAATTTTCTTGTCAACAATTGGTTAGCTATTAACTTTCTGAGCCAAGACATGTCCTCACTAATGAAGTCAAAAGAAAAGTGGCGTGACAAATACCACATATACACACAAATACCCACAGTCATCACAAACAATCTGTTTGGGGTAACCAACAACCTCAACAATCTCCAGGATCCACCATGAAACAAATAATAACCATCCAAATTTATGGAGGATTAGCAGCATAAGGACTTGTAGTTTCTTTAAGTGAACATAATACTCTTCCAATGCATCCCTTGAGTAAAGTGGGTCAAAAATCAAAATCTATTTCCCCAATAGACGAAGCACAATTGAAATTCAATGATTATTGTTGACATTGAGTGGGAAGTGATACATTAAAAAATTAGCAAAGGGCGTCCCTTCTATACTCTACATGCTCTTCAATGAGTAAGGGATTGTAGTCCACATGAGTGACACTTCCTCCAACATTGGCAACCTGCCATGTTTACGTTTGAATATAGTCCATCTATCAATTGGATCCTTTCAATCTTGCACAAGTAGTCTCAACAAACACATTACAATGTAACTTAGAATTCTAAGGTTCAATTGATAGTTATCTAGTATTTAGGAATTGAAAAAAAAATGCACTTACTAGGAATGAGCCAAGTGGAAAGTATGGTCCCTTATATACTTCTATTATGGTTTCTTAATCCGCAGGAGTGTCATGTATACATCAATATGCTATATGAAACAAATATAAATTATAGCTTAAATCAGATTCTACAAATGACTACTTGTATAGCCATATATTGAAATGAATGTAATCCACATACATACATCATCCGCAAAAGCCACTTCTTATGATTTATAATACCCATCAAGAAGCTTGGGGTTATTAGGGAGCCCCCAATTTCTACATACCTACTTATATAATACACCAGAACACAAATCAAATAAAATGACAATTAACAAAGTCCCAATATTAAAATACCCTCTTGGCCTTCTATGATACAACGATACTCACTTTTTTGCACTTGTCCCATAAACTTATTCGATTTTGCTTCCTCTACATCCCCAAATATGGTGGGATTAGCAATATATAGTTTGGCAACCTCAGTTAGCATAAGTAATTTGTTGATCTTCTTCTCTTTGCCTTTTGCAATGTATACACTTGAACTACCTTGCTTGCCTCACAAGACTTTATCTTCTTGTTGGAAGAGTAATCGACACTAAAGGGAACAACATATACAATATTATCTTTTGCTGATTTTCTTTTTTTATCCTTGTGTGGGTCTATGTAGGGGGTCTTTCGATATTTACTCTTGTTCTTTGCCCTTCCAACTAGTTTTATTTCCTTTTTATGCTCATTCAATGACTTATTATCCTCTTCTTCATCTTATATATGATTATAAGAAAATATGTTTAGATTACCCCTTCTATTGGATCTGAAATGAGATCGTCATAAAAATCCTAACTTCATGTGCTGATGTGAGGCATAATAATATCATGCATACAATTATTTTCTAGTCTTTTTCAACTCATCTCACATCCAATTCAAAGTCATCTATAAGTATGTTCGGGATATACTCATTTATGCTTATATCAATCCCATGCTCTTGCTTTATGCTTGCTAGTTCTTCATTTGATACTTTTGAATCAATGTCAATGTGGATGTATGTATTTTCTTCATCCTACTCTCTTCCTCTAAACAAAATAACTCGTCTCATTGGAGTTCATCTTTATCATAACTGAGATTTACAGTTGTGTTATATGAAACACTATAATAAGTACTTTTCTTCCAATCTCAACCTCCCACTTTGGTACATTGACATTGATATTCTCATTAGTAATATTCTCTTTTTTAGTTTTA
The DNA here is from genome assembly GCA_035235625.1 of Saururus chinensis. NCBI lineage: Eukaryota > Viridiplantae > Streptophyta > Magnoliopsida > Piperales > Saururaceae > Saururus > Saururus chinensis. The sequence goes on from CP141141.1 coordinate 12,191,906, forward strand.
GTTATTATCAATGATTTTCCATTTGGCGTCGACTCATTCTCTTGAAGGAAGCAATGAAAAGTTCAAGTATCATGCATTTAAGAAGGTAGAAGGTCAATCGGAACTGCAATAGGATATGTAAAACTTAACTTTAATTAGTATTATTTCTTCAACTATATGCAAACTTCATGCAACATATCCAAGAGAACATCATAGTTGACTTTGCATGGAAGTTCAATGACTTTTGTTACTGCATTGTTGCAATTATATTTTCTACCATTTGCATTCCAATGGACATCCCAAATACACAACAAAATGTGACTTTCTGTCCCTTTTCATGTTCTTCTGATATCCAATAATCCAGTTTTCTAGTTATCCAATTTTTCACTTTTCAAGTTACCCAGAAAATCTACAGGGGCAGCAAAAACTATGTAAAATGCTCCTTAATCCTTCCGGAACTGTCATCTCAGCCTCGGCTATCTTGCCCTCACCCTCATCTCTGCCCGCCCTCGCCTGCACTGCGACATCTCGGCCTCTCCCTCATCTGAAGTTATGATTTTTTTATAAATTTGATATATTTGCTAATTTTAGTCATTGGATTTTGCCTGCATTTCCCATACGTAATTGGTTAACAAATTTCCTCATTTGGTCTGTTTTATTTTTCCTGTATTTCTCATATTATTGTGATTATTACATAAAAACTAAATTTTGGATTTTATTGAGAATCAAACATTAATTAGTTACAAATTGCTTGTTGTGATTAGTACGTAATGATTAAATTTTGTATTTTTTTATGAGTAAGCATCAATTAGTCTCAAATTGACCACTGTGAAGAAATTATGTTAAATGTTACTATCAAACTGTCAACTGAATAACTACAAAACTGGAAAAATCAAAATTTAAATTAAATTTACATGATTAATTTAAATGAAATAGAACTGACAGAAATCAAAATTGAAATTAAATTTACTGGTTATTTGACATAAAATATGTGGATAAGTGGAAGTATAAAACTCAATAATTGGAAAACTATAAAACTGGAAAATGAGAAAACTGGAAAACTATTAAACTGGATAATAAAGAGCTTGATTAGTGAGCATTCTCTTTATTTTTTTAGGCATTCTCTTTTTTATATATTAAAATCTTGATTATACAATATTGTATATTTCCTTTTCATTGATTTTTAATCTAACATCTTTCTATAGGTAATATGTCAAAGGTTGTAGGAAAAACAATGAAAAAGGAGAAAATGTCGAATAAGTTATATGAAGGGGACCCCCAATGCAAGTCAAGTCATTATTATATTGGTAAATTAAAAGAGCACTTTGACATGCACAAAGTGTAGAAGAAGTTGTTTGAGAGAACATGTTTCGGTAAGTTTATGGAATGTGAGGTTACGCAAAACATGTTTCCTACCCAAGCCTTCCACCATCTCCTAAAGAGGCATAAGCGGGATTACCTATTTAAAGTGAATGAGAGGATGAGCATAAAGCTTTCACTAAAGGAATTTTGTTTGGTTACTGGCATGAGATTTGGTGACTCTACCCCTCCTTCTCCCCTCAGTGTCCAAATTCTTGAAGAAAGAAAGCCTCCTACTGCGAATATTTGAAAGGACGAAGTTATTAATAAGGAAGGAGGAGTTGTTCTAAAAGATTAAAGTATGTAAAAATGACAAGGATGCCATAAGGTTGGCGGTAGTTCTTGTATTGGAAAGTTTATTAGTGGGTAGAGGGTGAAATAATAAGGTGGATAGGAAATATTTGCAACTTGTAGATGACCTGGATGCTTTTGATGAGTATCCTTGGGGAAACCTCTAATACTGAGACACATTATGGGGTTTAGAGCAAGCTGCGAGGTCTATGGGCAATGTAAATTACAATGTCTATGATTTTGTGCATATGGTAACAGTAAGTTTTACTTGTTTATTGAATTTGTTAAAATATTTTAGTAATTAACTGATGGAGAGTTATGTTTTAGGTATGGGCAATGTAGAGGATTCCGTTGCTGGGGGATTGCTTTGCAAGCAAAACGAGGAGCACTTTTCCTCTTATTTGTAGCTGGGCATTTTACAAGAAGCCCAAATTCGATTATCTTGAGGAGGTGGTTTTTAGTCGGAAGGTATGTACTAACTTTTCCTTTGTTTAGAATGAATTATGCTATAAACATACATGTTACATTTACATTGCGAAATGTATTGATATGTAGGCAATGGTTTTAAAGGCTATAACTGTAGATACGGAGGACAAAGAGTCCAAAGCACTTATTCATGAACCTTCAAGTTTGAAGTCCTTCTTGACGAATGAGAGAGTAACATTTACATGATTTGTCAATCTTCAAACAGCTTCTAATGGTTAGGATGTTGATGGGAAGTCTACCTCCGATTATGACTCTATGGGGGAATGAAATTCCCAAGAGGCGACTCATTCTTTAAAGGAAGATGTAGATGAGAATTTTATAATGAAAAGCAGAGTGGCTGGGGAGACTCCTTGGGGTGGTCCACCGTAGATTGAGACTTCCAATTGGAAGGAGGATAGAAAGGGGAAACATATGGTGGGGATCAGTGTTTGCATGCCACATTGCTAGATATAATGTCTTCCTTAAGAAGGATTGAAAATAAAGTAGATAGATTGGAGTCAGATGTTATGAACAAGGCATCTAAGGAAAAGGTAAAAAGTCTCTGAGGTTTAAGTTTTCCTTACAAATTTGCCAAATTTTATATTTGAATTAAAATGAGTTGGAATGGTGTGTTTGTAGGTGCCTGTTGTTGTCAAATGGATTCCGATTTGCCTGTGTTGATGAAGTACATTGTAAAGCTAAAAAATTGTAAATTTGGAAAACTGCAAAATTGTACATTGTACACTGTAAAATTGTAAAATTGTTCTAATAATTTTCTTCGCTGTGATTATGTAGAATGTGGTCAAAGAGATGGTTGATGGAGAGGCAAAAAAGGTGGTGGATGTGGAGGATGAAGAGGAGGACAATGAAGCAAGGATAAGGAGGAGGAGGAGGAGGAAGAGAAAGAGGAGGATATGGAGGAGGAGAAGGAAGATAAGAGGAGATGGAGGTGAAGGTGGAGAAGGAGGAGGAGGAGATGGAGGAGGAAGAGAAGGACAAGGAGGAGGAGGAGGAGGAGAAGGGGGAGGAGGATGAGGAGGAGGGGGAGGGGGAGGGGGAGGAGGGAGAAGGAGGAGGAGAATGGGGGAGGATGCAAAGGAGGAGGCGGAGGAGGTTGAAAAGGAAAAGGAAAAGGAAAAGGAGGAGGAGGAGGAGAAGGGAGAGGATGTAAAGGAGGAGGGGGGTGTCGTGGGGGCTTTGTGCCGTTGAGGTACATATATTTTTTATTTGTTGAATATACTTGCATATAACAAGAAGTAATATTTTTCATATCTTCTTATGTAGAAGAGGATAATAAGCCTTTGAGTAAGCGTAAATTAAAAATTGCACCAACGAGAAGGGTGAGGGCTAAGAGTAAATATCGAAAACCCCCCTAAACAGACCCACAAAAAAATGGCAAAAAAAAAGAAAGGCCACTGAGATGGATATGGATATGTGCCCTGAACCCCTAAAGGTTGATATCTCTTCCATGAAGAAGGCAAAGATCAATAAATTGCTCATGCTAAGTGTGGCTGCCCGACTGGATTTTACTAACCCGGTTTCATTTGGGGCAACAGAGGAACACAAGTTAAATAAGTTTTTAGAGAAGGGTACGAAGAAGTGAGTTCATTTGTTATTATTCCAAACGAGGAACTTTTAATTTTAATACTATTTACTTAGCATTGTATTCGATTTGAGGGTTAGTATTTGTAATAAGCAGATATGCAGACCTTGGGAGCACTCTTATAACCACAACATTATTGAAGGGTATTACAAACCCTCGGAAATAGCTAGGAGATGAAGTATGTGTATTGATTTATTTTGTTTTAATATATGTTTGTAAGAGCTAAGGAAGGAATATGTATTAATCTATTTGTTTGTTTCTATATAGCACATTGATGCTTATGTGACACTTATGCGCAATAATAAGCCTCAATAGGTGAGGGACCAAACATTCCACTCAGTGCATTTCCTAGTAAGTCTTATCATTTTTTTTAATACACTAAGCTATGAACTGTGAAATGTATAACTATGAATAGTATAGTGAATAACTGTCAATAGGATAATGGATAACTGTCAGGCTGAAAGTTAATTGTAATGTGTTTACAGAGATTGCTTGTGTGTGACTGCAAGGATGCATTAGATAAGTGGATGGAATTCAAAGATGCACATGGCAAGCTGCCAGAGTTAGAGGAATGGGCCGATATGTGGACATCAGTCCTAGACTCTTTGAAGAGCTTGTTGAGTGTCAAAGGAAAATCATGTTTAGAATATTCACATCATTACTTCCCACTCCATGTCAACAACAATCATTGGATATTGGTGGTGCTCCATATATGGGAAGCTGATATTCATATTTTTGACCCTCTTTACTTGGGACAGGAGTTGGAAAAGTATTGCATTGAGGTGGGCAAGCTACATGTCCTTATACCTCTACTCCTCTATAAGTTTGGATGGTTAGAGTGTGCCAGATGGTGGACAATGGATATTGTGGAGGTAGTAGCAAACAGGTTAACCGTGATGATTGTAAGGTTCTTGTATGCTTATACATGTGGTATTTGTCACATTGGTATGCTTTTGACTTCACTGGTAAGGACGTGCCCCGGCTAAGGAAGTTACTTGCTTACCAATTATGGATAAAGTTACGGTATGAATTTAGTCATTCATTAATTGTTTTCTCTTTATAACAGTTAATTGAAGGCTTTACTAATGCAGTTGTTGAACCCTTTTTTTTAGAGGATGACAACGGCTTTCCAGAGACAGAGAAACAAGCATAAACCCTTCCATGTGTTGAAGCATAAATAGAACTTAATTTTTTTGAATTATTCTTTGTCATAAAACTCGGTTCAATGTTTTTTAATTATGTTCAGATGGGTATTGTCTTCAGATGGTTATTTTATGTTGTATTAATAATACTAATAACACATATTCAGTTCTTGTTCTTTTCCATTTTCTATCACACAAATGAGCAATTTAGAGAAACCATACTAACATAATGGGATGCAACCTGGACCTAGTATACATCGGAATGGGAAAACTGGCAACTGGAAAACTTAAAGCTGGGAATTGGAAAACTAAAAACGAGGAAATGGAAAATTGCAAGCAGGGAAACTGACAAATTGGAAACTAGAAAAATCTACTGGAAACCTGAACAGACAAATTGTCCTTGTACACCTTTCATATAAAAAAAAATACATTTTTCTCTAAACATATTATAAACGTAATATAACCGATGTAGTTTTTTCCCGTCGAGATGTCATATGATGAAGAAGAGGGTAGTTTAGTCAAAAGCCTTCACATATTTGCAAGTTCCCACATGAGCAAGTCTCCATCATATGACAACCCGACATGAAAAATCTACACTGGTCGCTCAGTCCAAGAAAGTGTCTTCTTCTTCTTCCGTACGACTTCATCCTGCAGTGGATTTATCTCCAGTAAGGCTTCCTACCTGGGTTAGTTGATCTTTCAACCTACTTTTATTTGCACATTTGTTTCCTTCTTCACAACTTTTCTCTTGCATGTCTTAATGTCCAGCTTCGTATATTCCTTCCATGCAGAAGATTCATTCATGTTATTTGGGATGATGAGAAATGTGTTACCAGATGAAAAATCGTATTTTGGGTTGGTTATATATTAGTCATTATGTAGTTTCTACTAACAAGATTTCTGGGTAATTGGAAAATTGAAATTGGGAAACTGGAAATTTGGAAGACTGGATAACTGAAAAATTGGAAAACTAGAAAGCTGGATTGTTGATATGATATAAGAAGAGCATGGAAAGGGAGACACAAAGTTTGTTGTGTGTTTGGGACATACATTAGGATGCAAGTTGTAGGAAATATAATTATGACAATGCAAAATCAAAACTAATTGAAGTTCCATGCAAGGTCACTTATGATGCTCTATTGGATATGTTATATGAAGTGTGTAAATGGTCAAAGAAAGAGTACTTATTAAAGTTAAGTTTTATATATCCTATTGCAGTGCCTATTGACCTTCCACCTTCTCAAATACATGATACTGGAACTTTTTATTGCTTCCTTCGAGAGAATAAGCTAAGATTGAATGGAATACCATAGATGATAACTAAAGTAAGAAAAGAGAATATTACTAAAGGGAATATTAGTGTCAAAGTGTCGAAATGGCATGAGGAGATGAGAAGAAAAAGTGCAAAGTAGGAGGAGAATTTAGGAAGAAGAGGAGCCATGTGGGAGGAGAATGGCACATTTTCTAGTGTACCATACAACACAACTGTCAATCTCAGTTGTGATGAAGATAAACTCCAATTAGATTAGCTATTTCATTTAGAGGAGGAGAGGAGGATGAAGAAAACACAAACACCCTAAATTGATATTGATTCAAAAGCAACACATGATGACCTAGCAAGTGTAAAGGAAGAGTTCGATATCGATTCAAGCATTAATGAGTATGTCCCAATCACGAATATAAATTACTTTGAATTTGGGCAGGACCCTTATTATGCTTCACCATTAGTATATGAAGATGATCCTATAGGAGAGGAGAATAATGGTGTAGAAGAACATGATATGAGTTCTCCAACACCTGAAGATCAGCCTTGTCCTAATGATGAAAGGTACAGTAAATATTGTGAATATATTTTGTAAGTTTGTATTATGTATGTATATGTATGAGACTATTGATACAAAATATATTGTGTAGATCAAATGGAAGCAACTGTAGTCAGCCTCCACCTGTTGACGAAGAAGTGGAAAACATAGGTAGTCCAAAAATATCAGTTCCAGTTACATCAGTTAAAAGAAGGTTAGTTTATTTTTTAGTTTGGAAGTTTATCAGTTTCGCAGTTTTTTAGTATGGCAGATTTTAAGTTTGGCAGTGTTTCCATTTGGCAGTTATTTTGTTTGGCAATTTTTACTTTTGGTAGTTTTTAAGTTTGGCAGTGTTTTAGTTTGGTAGTTTCTAGTTCAATAATTTACACTTGTAATTTTTAAGAAGAATGAAGGTGGTAGTAAGAAAAAGAGATGGAGACCTAATGAAGACCCCCAAGTTTGACATACAAAATGGACATTGTTGGGGAGTATCCCTATGTAAATAATGACTTTGGTGTTCAATTAGGAAGGTCTATGATCGAGAATCGATAGAAATTAGTCAACAGTTCAAGGACAAAGCCATGCTTCAACTTCACCTTTACAACATAGCATGTACACCAAGTTTCAGTTTAAGGTTATATATTCAAATAAATCAAGGTATACAATTAGATGTATTGTTGAGGACTGCCCGTGGATACTACATGCCTCGAGAATTAGTAGATGTTTCATGTTCAAAATGAAGGAAATGAATTCAGTATGTACATTTCGAAGGCATTACTTCGTAAAGATCATTGTCAAGCAAAAAGTGGGATTATCACTGATGCTATATACAGTCGTATGGAGGGACGTGGGTCTTACACACTAGACAATATAAAAAAAGATATTAATGTTAAGTATGGAGTTTCCATAAGTGATCGTACGGCTTGGAAGGATAAAGAAGTCGTTGTGGAGAAGTTGAGGGGAACATTTAAGGAGTCTTATGCAGACCTTCCAGCATATCTACACCAATTAAAAAGGATGAATCCAGGGACTACCACAGATATCCAATATGACATTAGAGACAAATCATTCTAAAGGTGTTTTGTATCATTTGGTATGTGCATTGAGAATTTCAAGAGGCATGTGTGTAAGGTAATTGCCATAGACAACAAAAATTTTAAAAGACGGTATAGAGGAATCTTATTTGTGGCATTAACTTTAGATGGTGACAATCACTTGTACCCCATTGCATTGGGGATAGGAGAATAAAAAAACAACGACTCGTGGGAGTGGGTCCTTAAACTTCTGAAGCATGTCCTGGGTCAAATTGAAGGGCCGGTTATCATATCTCATAGAAACCGTTCAATCATTTCACATATTCAAAAAGTATTTCTAGACTGTGTACATGGGTATTGTTCTTATCATGTGTGGTCTAATATGCATGCAAAATTCGAAGATCTAGGCCTCTCCCTCCACTTCTACATTGCAGCAAAGACAAACCGGCCACAGGAATTTGACGAACAAATGACCATCATACAACAGATTCATCTAGATGCGCACAAGTGGTTAATCGATGTAGATGTAACAAAATGGGCAAATGTACACTTTCCCGGGAAGAGGTATAATATTGTGACTTATAATGGGTGCAAGAGTTTTAACTCCATGATTAAAGAGCATCAGGAATATCCAATTTTAGCCATATTAGAGGGTATATGCTTAAAGATGTAAGATATGTGGTATCAATGTATCCATGTGAAGGGAAGTGGACTAGTGAATTAACCTTGTGGGCAAAAAATGAGATTGAGGCAATGGCTAAGGAAGCATGTGTACTTGCTTGCTCTCCTATCAATGTACATGAGTTTTATACAAAGTCGTATCCATATGATGATAAAGTTGATTTGGAAGCTCAGACATGCACCTGTGGGAAATTCCAAGCCATGGGTCTACCATGTGAACATGCAATGGCTGCATGCTAAAAAAGACACATTGATTATCATGCATATTGTTCACCATTTTACAAGGTTGATACATATAAGGAGGTTTACAAGTGTGGCATATACCCTATTCTACATAAAGGTTAATGGGAAACACCGGATTTTATAAGTGCAATTCAATTGAAGCCTTCACATTCAAGGATTCTAGCTGGACGACCAAAGAAGATGCGAATACTCTCGCACAGAGAAGAAAAGAGAACAATGAAGTGTAGTAAATGTAAGGGGTTTAGCCATAACAGGGCTACTTGTCAGTTCCCAGTTAGACATCATGAGCGCAAAGACAATGAAGATAGTAGTAGAATAGATGTAGGAGAACCTCGGGCTATTAGAAATCATACAGGAAAGAGACAAGTCCCTTCAGCAAAGAAGAAAAAGACAAGAACTCCTTGAAATATGATACAGGTTTAGAGAAAAATGTATTTTTGTAGATATGAAAGGTGTACAAGGACAATTTTTTATATTACATTTTTGCATGAGGTTATCATGTTTCTGTTCAGGTTTCCAGTAGACTTTTCTAGTTTCCAATTTGCCAGTTTCCCCGCTTTAAGTTTTCAGTTTTCCAGTTCCCAGCTTTAAATTTTCAAGTTGCCAGTTTTCCAATTCCGATTTATACTATGTCTAGGGTTGCCCATTATGTTAGTATGGTTTTCTCTAATTTGCTCATTTGTGTGATAGAAAATGGAATAGAACAAGAATTGAATTTCTTGTATTAGTATTTTTAATTCACATAAGATAACCATCTAAACATAATTCAAAAACATTGAACTGAGTTTATGACAGTGAAGATAATTCAAAAACATTAAGTCTGTTTACATCGAAGATGAATTTCATAATTCTAGTTTGGTCACCAGGAAGAGTGGACAGGATGCAGTCTAACTTGGGAGCATCAGGAAGCCTAGACATCAGCTCAGCAATCATGCGTTCAACTCGGGGATCACAGTAGGCAGGGCACGCCTCAACAGGGGTTCTTCCTCACTGACATCAGCGAGAATGGCCTATGCTAATTCCTGTTAGTGCACCATAATTTTATGTTGCACTGAGAGAAATTGTCATAGACCAATAGGCTTCATCTGTGAGGAAGATCAATCCCCAGTTGAGACGTGCCCAGCCTACTCTGATCCCCCAGTTGATCGCATGATAGTTGAGCTGATGTCTAGGCTTCCTCGTGCTCCTAAGTTAGACTGTATCCTGCCCACTCTTCAACACATGGCATGCTTGATTGTTTAGGCTTGCTTCTCTATCTCCAGAAGGGCGTTGTCATCCTCTTCATATAGCTTATTCGGCAGTTTCCCCTTTTTGATTGTTTTTCCTACAACCTTTGACATTTCCTATACAAAGATGTTAAATAAAAAATAATCAAAATGGAATATACATATATTGTATAATCAACCTATTAATATATGAAAAAGATAATGCCTAAAAAAATAAGTTATCGCTCACTAATCAAGCTCTTTATTATCCAGTTTTACAATTTTATAGTTTTCCCGTGTTATAGTTTTTTAGTTGTAGGTGGAATTCCTAGTATATAGTTTTCGAGTTTATATTTTTCCACTTATTCAGTTTCATACTTTTCCACTTATTTTACGGAAAATAACTAGTAAATTTACTGTCAATTTCCAATTTTTCAGTTTTATAATTTTCTAGTTTTGTAGTTATTCAGTTCACAGTTTCATAGTAATATTTATCAAACAATTTCATCACAGCGGTCAATTTGAGACTAATTCATACTTAATCATCCAAAAAAAATAAAAAATAATCATTACGTACTAATCGCAGCAAGCAATTTATAACAGCTTAATGTTTTATTCTCAATAAAATCTACCTTTTCGTTATTATGTAACAATTACAATAATATAGGAACTACATGCAAAAACCAAATAGACCAAAGGATAAAAATTTGTTCAATATTCATGTCAACAATCATGTATGAGACATGTAAGCAAGATCTAATAACTATAATTAGTGAATATATCAATTTTATAAAAAAAAAATACCTTTAAATGAGGGCGAGATAAGGCAGTGCAATCAAGAGCGAAGCTAAGATGAGGGCATTGAGGATGAGGGCAAGCTGGCCGATAGCGAGATGAGGGCAGTAAGGGCGGTGAGGGTGATGGTGAAATAACAGCTCCAAAAAGAAATGAGACTAGAAGACTAAAAGTGACAGAGAAACGAATAGACAAATAAAGTAAAAAATGACAAAGAGATATAGGTGACAAGGGAGATGAACAAATAATCTATGGGAAGTAGAGATGGTGAGGGAGATGAAGAGACACCGTTAACTAAGGAGTTTACTTCGAAAAGTATTTCAGTTAAAAATACTCCCAAATCTATAATTTTTTTTGTGAACTAAGTTTACTTTAATAAATAGTAATTATTTACTTACAGTTATGTTATACGATCAATTCCGATTGAATTAATGAAAGCCACGTCCCACGAAAAAATGGCACCGAGATGGAAACGGAGGAACCGCGTTGGTCCGTTCCCATGTTACAGCGGTGCATATAACTTTATAAAAATGCTTCCTTGTAGCCGTGGCACACTAGCAGCTCAAAGCTCTAGCTAATTGTGCAGTCTTCGGGAGAGATCAATCATCTTATGCGAGCAGCGACCTGTTCCAGGTTGTAAAAAAAGATAAAATTCCGCTTCTTTGGTTATCTCCTCTATTAATCTTGCGGGGTTTTCTCAGTGTCGGCTGCTGCTTTGTTCTGTGAAATCTGGATTTTGTAATTTTGATACGTACCCAGACAAGATTTATTTGGTTTTTGCTTACCAAAAGGAAAGAATCACAACTAAATTTCTTCGCCTTTTAGTAGATTCCTTCAGATATTCCTTATTGCTGTTCTTCTGAGCCTTTCTGATATGCCGCCTTCATTTCTGGGGAGGCTGATGCAAAGTAAGCAAAGTAGTTTGAAGAACTTTGTCTCCAAAGAAGCCTCCCCCAGGAGAGCTTGCCTGATCGAGCACTTGGATTGACCCCAAAACTGTCCTTGTTATTTTTTTTTATTTCTTTTGGGGGAGAAATAATATTAAGTAAAAAGAAAGTAACATACGCATGATAAGGGACTTCTTGAATTAGTCTTTGTTTTTTATAATTTACTGAAGCTGCTCTTGCTGCTGTTTGATTGATGTTATTAGATGATCACTGTATTAGAGGCAACCATCCCTGCCATAGCCATGGGATCTCATATGTGGGCTGTGTGTATAGCAGCATTCTGTGTGTCACTTCTGTTGTTCAAGGCCCTGCAGCGCCGAAAACTGAACTTACCGCCTGGACCCAGGCCATGGCCGATCATTGGAAACCTCAGCCTCCTTGGTCCCCTGCCATACCGGTCAATCCATGATCTTTCTCTTAAATTTGGTCCCCTCATGCAACTCTGGTTTGGTTCCCGTCCAGTGATTGTGGCCTCCTCCATTGAGATGGCAAAGCAAATACTCAAGACTCATGATACCAACTTCGCCTCCAGGCCACAAACAGCTGCTGGAAAGTACACTGCCTTCAATTACTCCAACATAACCTGGTCTCCCTACGGCCCCTACTGGCGCCAAGCACGCAAGATGTATGCCTTAGAGCTGGTCAGCACTTCCCGGCTCGACTCATTTGAGTACATCCGTAGAGAGGAAGTTAAAGCCCTTGTGTCAAGCCTCTTCACTATGTCCGGAAATTTAACTAACCTCAGGGATCGCCTTTCAACTCTGAGTCTCAACATTATATGCCGCATGGTCTTGGGCAAGAAGTACTTAGATGAGTCCGAGGTTCAGAGCTCCATCATCACACCGAAAGAGTTCAAGGAGATGCTTGATGAGTTCTTTCTCCTCAATGGGGTTTTCAACATTGGTGATTTCATACCCTGGATTGACTTCCTTGATTTGCAAGGATACATTAAGAGGATGAAGGCAGTGATCAAGAAACTTGATGGGTTCGTCGAACATGTGATCAATGAACATAATGCCAGATGGGTGCGGACCGAGAATTTTGTCCCAAAGGATATGGTTGACGTCTTGTTGCAGCAAGCAGTTGAGCCTAATCTTGAAATCAAGCTCTGTAGGGGGAATGTCATTACCCTCACACAGGTATTTTCGACAAATTGTTTGAGCATGTATTATGTGCAATTCACTTTTGTCTGTTGTATTTGTGTCTCTGAAATGTTGCAATCACATTACAAATTGCCTTAACGAGTGAAGCACTACAAGTTAACTTATAACCGGATGAAGGCGTTTGTCCAGATCCCTTCTAGTTAAGTTCTTCAAAGCGAGGCCTATGGTGCTTTCTAGTAAAATAAACACAACAGGATTGAGTATCTCGTCGATGTAGAGTATTATCGAGATTAAGTCTTTATTGGAATCAGTGGCTTAGATCATGTCATTAGACTTGCTGAATTGGGCAATTTGTTTTGAACCTTTTTGCAAACCTTCATAACACATTAAAGCTAGCATCAGCTTAAGCAATTTATAAATTTAAACTAACATGAATTCAATCATGTTTTTCTCTTTCTTCAAAATGTGGATATTGATTTTAAGTAATTGTCATTTTTATATCTATATATCGACCTTTATTGTGGCATTCGTTTGGTTGGATTACTTCCTGCTCTCTTTGCTCATTAAGATTTATTCTACTCCCAAACCGTGGTTCCTTGAAATTTCTATCCTAAAGGATTTGTTACGATTTTCCGAATTTACTAACTTATGTGAAAATTTGCCATATTGAGGCTTATGGAATGTCAGTTACAGAATTGTTGCTTCTTTAAAGTGACACAACCTCCAGATGTTTATTGCTATACTATGCTTGACACAGGAACTGATAGCTGGTGGGACAGAAAGCTCAGCAGTTATAGTGGAGTGGGCGATGTCAGAGGTATTGAAACATCCACATATGTTGGAGAAAGTGTGGGAAGAGTTAGACAGAGTGGTTGGGAAGGAAAGATGGGTCGAGGAAAAGGACATGGATCAGCTAATATATATTGATGCTATCATCAAAGAGACGTTCAGGTTGCATCCTGTTGCGCCAATACTCACCCCACACTTTGCTAGGGAGAGCTGCAAAGTCGATGGCTATGATGTCCTTTCAGGGACTCGAGTACTTGTCAGTACATGGTCCATTATGAGAGACCCCTCGATTTGGGACGCTGCAGAGGAGTTTCAACCTGAGAGGTTCTTGGGGCTCACAGTTGATATGCAAGGCCGGGACTTCAACTTTTTGCCTTTTGGAGCAGGAAGGAGGATGTGCCCAGCTCACAACTTGGGGCTGAAAGTCGTTCAGTTGATGCTCTCCAATCTCTTGCATGGATTTCACTGGAAGCTGCCGGAAAAGATGATGCCCTGGGAACTGAACATGGATGAGATATGTGGGCTGTCAATGCGCCGGAAAGCTCCCCTGATGGCCATGGGCGACCCTCGGCTTCCGCCTCATCTTTACATTTAGTATTGTAAATCATGTCCACGCTTTTTTGGTTTATGTTGGTTGGTGCTTCCAACTTAGTTTAGCCAAAAAAAACTTCTTCACAGGCTTTAGTGTGTGTATGCATGTTAATATTTTAGCTTATATGTTTTAGCCCAACAAGCCAATATGCCCTGTTCAACCAAAGTCCGGAGGGTTGTTGAGTAATTATTATTTTTTATGTTGAAAGGGAAATGATTTTATCACCATGAATCCTACCAATGGTGACATTGAACACCCCTCTCCCCATTTTTAGATTTTTGGATTTTGCTAGTGTGCCCGCCCTCCCTCCTCCCTCTTTGGACCCCACCCACCCTTCCTTGCCCCTCACCTCTCCCTACTCCCCGTGGGGACTCCACCCACCCCCTTCCCCTCACCTCTCCCTTTTTTCCTCCTCTGATCTTTTGACATATTATGCCTCATCATTGTTGAACTAGGTAGTCCTTAGATTTGTGCAATATCTCATTCTCTATTTCCAGAAATCTAAAATTCTTCTCCGTACCAACTTTGATACATAGCTTCTCCTCCTAGTTGGTGCTAAAAAACCTTAACGCCTTAACAATAACAGGACCTTAACTTCGATATCCATATCTAAGCAGTGCACCTTAGGCTAGATTGTTAATGTCCTTCAAAATTTTGTGTGAAAGTTATGATCTTTATATAAGTTAACCATAAAGAGAGCTTGCTTGTTTGTTTTTAAAAAATATAAGGTTACTAGAATAGTTGGTTTTGATAGAAAAAGAGAGATAAAGAATGAAAGAAGAAGAAGAGGTCTGATTAATCATTTAACAAGTTATGTGTGCATAAGAATTTTCTGATTTTATATTTGCCGCCAAGATAGATATGTAGTTACTAGTTTCATTTCTAAAGGAGTTGCAGGACCAAAATAAGATAGAAATGTAGTTGCTAATTTCATTTTTTTACGAAACCTGCTACTAGAAGAGTTTTCTCCACTTCAGTATTGCATGAGTAGGTATTTTGTCTTGACAACTTCCCTCAAGGTCAAGGTGAAGAACCATGAACATACACAATAAAAAATGAAGTCATTGGCCACTGAGAGGTATTGTAGACAATAGTTATTTTTTATTTGCCTCAATGCATTCTTGGTGCATGTTTTACTTTATATGCAATTCTATGAACTGAAAATTTTGGGTTCGTCAATTAGAGATATGTGCTTAAATTTTTTTTGGGCACTTGATAAACATGACTGATGTTTTTGCTCGGTATCTACTGATATTTGCAAGGGAGTTTAGAGTGTGTGTTTCTCATTTCCATCTACTGGTTATGTTAATCCAAAGGTACGTACTTTTACCTATCTTCCATAGATAGTGATAGGTATTTAAGTTTGGTGCGATGTGTTTACTGTGTATGAATTGAAGAAATAAGTAGGTCACAATATATACTATTTGAGGTAGCCATGCACTATTTGAGTATAGAAATACTGCTTCACCAGGGTTTAGTTTTACAATAGATTGTCTTTTGAAACTATGTTATATGATTTTATTATAATATGTGTCTAAGTTAGTTTTAAATGCATGCTTTTATAAATGCCTCATATGTTTCTTTTATGGAATAATTATATTTTGAAGTAAGTTTTGAACTATGCACTCTGATTTATGTGATGTGCAGCTTCGCCATTGTTTTAATTATAAATGTATAAAATATATTTGGAAAGGGATTTTTATATATTTATTTCCTTGCCAAAAAGATGATTTTCACTAATACTTTTAAAAATATGTACAAGCAAGTCTACCGAGATACTAGAATGAGGTAAAGAAAGGGTAAATGTCTTATTGGAACAAGCGATCAACCTTCTCTTTATAGTCATTATTAGTAATATGCTCAAGACTTGTAGAGACAAAACTAGAATTTTAAAAGACTAAACATTGGGGCAGGATATTTTGAAAGAAAACTTCCCTTTATGAGTCAGAGAATTTAAGATTGACTTTTTTGTCCAAAGCTTTAACTTGATAAATATACCAACAGAGCTCTGTGAATTGAAAAGTGCACAACTTGATCTGGAAAGAAATTGGATACTTGGTACACATATTAGCATGGTTAGTACCTAGTGAAGAGCAAGAACCTTTGAGAAGGCAACACGCGCTAGGGTAGACAGTATTATGGGAAGACTCTCTACTCTCTTAATCCCAGAGCCCCATGAGTACGAGTGTCTATTCTCTCAACAAGCATGTGGTTATTTGCAAGGGATCCGTGGAGGCGTAAGAGGTAGTTTCGTAGTACCCACAACAGATTCCTTAGGATGGAGGTGTCTGAGAGCACAGTAAGTCATGAGAGCTTGCAAACCCTAGTAGCACTTTGATATGTCGGAAGATGCTCTAGATGAGGTTTTGGGTGAGAGGCACGCCCTAGATTTTGAAAAGTATTACCTATCTTTTCTACTATGTGATTTAAAAACTGTCATATGTTACATTTATGTCTATTGGTATAATTTCCCCTACTAAGTATTTTTGAATACTCACCAAACCCAAACCTTGCAGGACTAAGTGAGGTAGAGTGTGTAAGTAGAACAAAAAAATTTGGGAGCTTTCAAGGAGCGTTTGAATAAAACTTTTATCTTATGGCTATGACAAATCCCCTCTTTGTAGCCCCGACGAGCTTTAATTTAATTTTGTATTTAAAAAATTGGGTTGTGACAGTAGCCACACAGTTTGACCTTTATCCTTTTGGCTTTCTACTTAATGCTTCTATTCATAGGATTTCCCCAAATTGGTCAAATTTCAAGATTTACAATTACAAAGTTTTAGGTGTAAATCAATATATATCTTCTATTGATTTGAGGGGAAATTATTAAAAATTATTATTTAAAGAAATGATTACCAATCCATATGAGAAAGAAACTTATTTACCAAAGTGGTATTTTGACATGCCACATGGGCACCTGCTTGGCTTTTTTCATATTTCCATAATTTCATCATTGTGAAGGAAAAAACATGTATTTCGTTGTTCTAAAGGATGAAATCAGGGTAAGAGGTATATCGTCACTTTAACTAACAAATTTATAGCAATTAGGATTGAAACACTAACCTTGGTGCCCTTGTTGTACTTCATCCTTTAGAATGACAAAAAGCAGTTTCATCACTTGAAGTGACAATATTCTCCCATACCTTTTAAGACCCAAAGCACTCTTCTTTCCCATTTTCGTTTCGACAAATGCACGTACCTCTTCTCCCTTCTGCTCGCCCTAGCCGCCCACCTCTAGAGACACTCTGCCCTAGCCACACGCCTGTGTGAATGCCTTGCCCAATCCATCTTGCTTTCGAAGATGCCCACCCGTTTGACTCACCCAGGATGACCCACCAATGCACCACCATCTTTACGATATGTTTCTTCTACCTTTCCTCTGCCAGTGCACTGCCAAACCTTCCGCTAAGTGAGAATATCCGTCCATCTCTCTCCCCCTCATTCTCTCACTCTCGGATTCTTCATGTTCTCCCTCCCTCTATCAATATCCCAGTATATGGCAATGTGACGCATGATCTATTTTGGAACTATGATCTTATGTTTCATCATTTTTATACAATTATGATCCTCCATCATGCATTTGATATATTCATTTGCAATTATATTTAGCATGTGAGTTCAAAATTTGTTCATTTGTTATGTATTTCATCTATGCATTTGCAATTACATTTAGCTTGATCTATGCATTTAATCTATCCATATACGTTAAGGTTTTGTAATATTTTGATGGTATGATTAGTTTTATCAAGTAGTTTGTTTTGTTCATTGAGATGTTCTATTTGATGATTACACGGCAATATATTCTACCTCACATGGATTCAGAGAAGATGATACATCAAACTAGGGGCAAGACTGGGGCGGCTTTAGTAAGTAATTATTACATAAAGCCTATTTATGTTATTTCATGCATAATGTTTAAGTGACCAATATATTTTTGCCTTTTATGTTAGCTTACATCTGTGTTATTTTTGCTTTTTATGTTAGTTTACTTTTGTGAGATAAGCAGTTTCACATTTGGATGAAGTTCTTAAGATTATTATTTCACATGAGAGCTTTCTAGCAACATGTGAGTCGATACACTCATATAGTTCATCTCTCCTTGGGAGGTTGCCGCTACTCCATTTTGTAGTGACATACATGGACATTATGAGGCAGCTAAAACACCGATGAGGCCAGTTTCATGTACCGATGTTCCATCTTCATACTTCACCTCCTTGATTTGCACCAGCTTTAGATTTGCATGATACTCCATATCCATTATCTTCTATTGTTCTAGATTCACTTGGCCATCTTCTTCAAGTCGATAGAAGGGTATACACTAGACGATAATGGATAGATCATGATACTTCATTTTCAGCTCCATACCATTTACCTTTTCCATCTTTTGTACCATGTTTGAATGATTTAGTAATTGTCCACAAGGACCAAATTCTTGGTCATGGGTGAGGTCGGGGTCCGAATCAAGGTCAGGCTAGGGGAGGTAGACCTCATTAGAGATTATTGATGTTGTGTGGTAAAGTGTGAATCATTGTTCCTAGAACATTATTTTTAGTTACAATTTTGTTCATTTAAATGTTTTATACCCCGGTGGGGGATATGACAACATGGCAGCCAGTAAAGGGGAGAGACAGGGAGGAAGAAGAAGAGATTAAGCAAAAAATGACTAGTTCATTCACTAATCCCCATTAGGCATCACATTACACTTGAAAAGATGAACACATGGGCTCACTAACATGCACCAAAGGTCCAATAACTTAATTAAATTAAAGTACTAATAACCCTACTTAACCTAATGACTCAAATGCCCTTATTAGATGATAACTTAATTAAACCCTAAACCACTAGCATGCAGACCCTCGGTGGTGGATAAGACCCTTAGAATGGGTTATAATAAAATGTTGTTCTAAATTCCAAAATAAATTGTCATCACATGTGACAACTTTTTTTCATAGGTTAATGGATATGGGTTAAAAGAAACAACATAACTAATTTCTTCACTCTAATGGATGAAGTTTTTGTAGATTGGTATCCATCATGGAATCTCGCTATGGGAAGGGAAGGAGAAGGGGACAAATAGTAAATTAGAGCAAAGATGAATCATTTTATAACCTCAATCAGGGCCAAGCCCTTAGAATATGTAGAGATTACTAATTGGCCTTCTAACAATAATGCTAAAGTCCAATTTTTCGTAATAACCAAAGACATCCTACAATAATTGATTTGTCGTAGGCGGGGGCCTATAGGTCAGACATAGGCCCTTAGGTCAGAACATAACAGAAATATGAACACTGATTTTGTCAATTAGAGTGATGATATTTGTAAAACACTGATTTCACTAGTGATATTTATGAAATTCATATGAAGCCATGTAAACCCTCTTCACTCATGTAGAAATGTTGCAAGTGTATAGAATTTGTCATTGGGAAAGATGGATACTTTTTTGGTGGAGTTTCATCAATGAGAGTGATGACATTATTGAATATATGGGTTTCATCACTCCAACTAATGAAATAATGTAAACTATGATAAAAAAACCCTCATTGGCGCCAATTGCCATGTTGGTACCTGCATGGCATGTTAGACCACCACTTTGGCAAATAAGTTTCTTTCACATCCATTTTTTGTAATTATTTATTTGAATAATAATTTTAAAATATTTTTTCCTTAATTCAATGTATATTTCAATGGATAATTGATGCAATGTGTAATATCCCTAATTTTCCTAAGTTTCAAAAATTAAATATGTGGAAAATAGGGTGTTTAACCCACTGACATTCTTATTAGAATAACTACCTCCCTAGATATAATTTGTAGTTGAAACTAATTCTATTAAAAATTAGACAATTAGAGCTTCAAAACACCACCAAGAATACGCAAATTGGAGTCCGAATGAGGGAGATACAACTGTTTGAAGTTGAATATATAGTGCAGGACCCATTTACCCGAATTGAATGTGCGAACTGTCCGTTTAAGTTACGATACGGGCCCGATCAATTACTATTCCGAAATTGGGTTTTTGAGGCCTAATTTTTCATGGGATTAGGAGTTGATGCACTAAAATAATGTTCAATAAAATGTTTTAAAATTTCAAATTGCAATCCTATTTTGTGTTACGTCATTGCTTATTTGGGATATTTATGTTTTAAATAGGTTAGCTGGACCTTAATTGAGTTTACTTGTCTAAACAGGCTTCAACAAGATCGAACTGGAATATGAAGTGAAGCCCAACTACTCAAATCTATTTAAAAGTTAATAATGGGCTCTTAATAGTCTAAATATGTACGGAATGGTCGAACACAACCTTGTGGACCCGTTTGATTTGATATTTGTATCAAGAGAACTAAATTAAAAAAGAAGCTGATTCGGATATATTGACACAGCCATAGTATTTTGACCATATCTTTCTCTGTATAATTCAGATTGATACGATTCTAGTGAAATTGGAAAGAAGACTTCCATGGCTACAAGTGTTATTTTAAGAAGAAATTTCAAATTCCGAAGATATATGGGTCGAATCCTACATGCAATCAGACAGTTAGTAAACTAACCCGAGGCCAGTACATGGAGAATATTTTCATTGATTATGATTGATACACATAAAGGAAGGCAATGAGGCTGATTGGATATCTAAAGGAAGATTAAAAGATACTTATTTGCTAAATAAATCATTGACTTATGTGATTTATTTAGAATCTAATCATTGCCAAAGAAGCAACCAATCAAGCAATCAATCAGGATGCAATCTGGAGATATGATTTGACTTTCCCCTTTGAAGCAACCCCTTCTATTCCTATAAATATAGGGGTGGACATGATAGATGGATCATTCCCTCCTCTTTGAAGCTCTTTTCTCCTATTTTCTTCTCTCATTTTGTATTTTTGTTTTTAGTTTTATTGTAATGGCTTTCTAAAGCTCTCAAGCTAAGGCTAGAGGTGATTTGTAACAATTTAATGGAGTTCTATTCATGTTTCATCAATTATTTCAAGTAAGTATGGTTTATTTGAAGTGATGTTTATTTAATATTGTTCTTCTTCTTGTTTCTTTGTGATTTGGATACATAAGATGCTTGAAGGCTCTCCTTTTTTATCTTTTGTGATTTGGATACATAGAAATCTTTAAGAGACAATTATTTTTATCCTTCATCTATTCAAAGTATTTTCTATCTTTAATTTTAATTTTAATGTTCATATCTTCCGGTTAGATAGAATCTTCATTCGATTCTAACTGAGATAAAATGATACATGAAGAACATCATTAGATATTATTATGATCCTCAATGCCTTAATGTTTTCTCATCTTGATTTCTTAACTTGTTATTCCCTCAATACTCTTCTACTCTTTCTTTCTTAATTTTTCTTTCCTCTACTTTTTCGTAACAATTTTCTTTGTTGCACAAGGCTTTCCTTGTGGATCGACTTTGTCTACTACAATTGGCAACTAAAACAAATCTTGATTTGACTTCTTCATAGTCTTGGTTCAGACGTAACAACAAATTGGCACTGTTGCCGGGGATTGCAACGTGTGACAAGAATCCGTTACGAAAAAAAACTCACTCTAACTTTACTAATTTTCTAACTTTTATTTTTGCACACTAACTCTTTAAATTCAGTAATTTACTTTATGTCATTTACCTTGATTTCTTAAATTCTGTAATTTTACTTTTTTTTTTAGACCGGAGGCACTACCCACGTTACTACCGAAAATTTTTTGGGATCAAACGTGTACCTTGATAGTGCCTTTGGCCTTATTTTACAATTTTAATTTTTGTCCATTAACTTCTAACTCTCTAACTTTTATATTTTGTCATTTAATTTTTGCACTTTTACTTTCGTTTATTACTAAAAAAAAATTGTTGTTGCATGCTCACATGGGTGCGTGATAATTCTGGACGATTGAGAAGAGTGAACAAATCTTTTGAAAATTATCTTTATTTTGATACAATGGAGGATCTAAGAACTAATGAGGAACTTAGAAGTGATAATGAGGATAATAATGCACAAAATATTCAAGTTAAAACCTTGCGTGATTATTTACAACCAACTAGATCAAGTTCTCCTTCTTGCATGA
Organism: Saururus chinensis; assembly: GCA_035235625.1. NCBI lineage: Eukaryota > Viridiplantae > Streptophyta > Magnoliopsida > Piperales > Saururaceae > Saururus > Saururus chinensis. The sequence continues at coordinate 12,214,003 of CP141141.1, forward strand.
TTTTTCCAACTAATATTGATGGTTTTGAACTCAAGCCGGGTGTAATTCAATTACTACCCAAATTTCATGGCTTAGATTCAGAAAGCCCATATTTGCATTTAAAAGAGTTTGAAGAAGTTTGTGCAACTTTGCCAAACTAAAATATTTCAAATGATGCTATTAGATTAAAACTCTTTCCATTTTCTTTAAAGGAAAAAGCAAAAAATTGGTTGAATTCTTTAAAGCCAAGATCCATTGGAACATGGCAAGAAATGCAAAGAGAATTTTTGAAAAAGTTTTTCCCCACCCATAAACTAATACACTTAGAAAGAACATTATAAATTTTTCACAAAAAGAAAATGAGACTTTCTTTCAATGTTGGGAAAGATTTAAAGAACTTTTATTATTGTGCCCACATCATGGATATGAAACATGGCGTACAATTAGTTTTTTTTATAATGGTTTGACTTCTCAAATGAGGCAATTTGTTGAAATGATGTGTAATGGAGAATTTTTTAGTAAAGAACCTGAGGAAGCATTAAACTATTTTGATGTGTTAGCTGAAAATGCTCAATCATGGGAAGATTCTAATGAATTTGAAAGTAGTAATAAAACCAAATCTAATGGGGCAACTAAGGGAGGCTTGTACCTTCTTAAAGAAGAGGATGATGTAAAAGCAAAAATTACAAGTTTAACTAGAAAGGTTGAGGCTATGGAAATTAATAGGGAAAACATCTCTAAAGTTTCTCAAAAAGCACAAGATATTTGTAGTATATGTAAGAGTGATGGACACCAAACACAGGATTGTCCAACAATCCCTGCTTTTTAAGAAGTGTTACATACTCAAGCAAGTACTATGAATACTTAAAAAAGGATTTTTTCTTCTCCTTATTATGAAACTTATACTCCTAACTGGAGAAATCATCCCAACTTTAGTAGGAGAAATGAGTCTAATATGCAGGTACCCCCTTCTTCCTCAAATTATGTTCCACCACATAAGAAGACTCTTGAAGACACATTGCAAGAATTCATGCAAAGTCAAGCAACAATCAATAACCAAACAATACAAGCCATTAATTACTTGAAGACTTTTATCACTCAATTCACCACAACTTTGAGCACTCAAAAAAAAGGAAGTTTCCTTCTCAACCTCAACCAAATCCTAAAGGTCAATTTGTAATTGAAAATTTAAATTCTTCAAGTTCACAAGAAGAGCATGCTAAGTCCATCACTACTTTGAGAAGTGGAAAAGTCATTAACAAAAACATTCCAATAAAGGTTGATGAACCTAAGGAGTCTTTGAATTCTAAACATGGTGATAAACTTGACAACTCTGATTGTGTTGCTCCAATTCCTCCTCCTTTTCTTCGAAGGTTACAATTTTCCTCTAAATTGGTGTCAAATACTGACATTCTTGAAATTTTTAAACAACTAAGAATTAACATTCCTCTCTTAGATGTCGTTAAACAAATTCTATCTTATGCAAAAATTTTGAAAGACTAGAGGTGATTTGTAACAATTTAATGGAGTTCTATTCATGTTTCATCAATTGTTTCAAGTAAGTATGGTTTATTTGAAGTGATGTTTATTTAATATTGTTCTTCTTCTTGTTTCTTTGTGATTTGGATACATAAGATGCTTGAAGGCTCTCCTTTTTTATCTTTTGTGATTTGGATACATAAAAATCTTTAAGAGACAATTATTTATATCCTTCATCTATCCAAAGTATTTTCTATCTTTAATTTTAATTTTAATGTTCATATCTTCCGGTTAGATGGAATCTTCATTCGATTCTAACTGAGATAACATGATACATAAAGAACATCATTAGATGTTACTATGATCCTTAATGCCGTAGTGTTTTCTCATCTTGATTTCTTAACTTGTTATTCCCTCAATACTCTTCTACTCTTTCTTTCTTAATTTTTCTTTACTCTACTTTTTCGTAACAATTTTCTTTGTTGCACAAGGTTTTCCCTGTGGATCGACCTTGTCTACTACAATTGGCAAGTAAAATAAATTTGGATTTGACTTCTTCATAGTCTTGATTCAGACGTAACAATAGGAGCCCTAATCTCATACCTATAAAAAGAATTAATTAGGGCTTTTTGGGGGAAGTTTTTGGAGGGTGAAGCGATGATGGAATTTTCGGCAAAATTCCATCATCGCTTCACCCTCCAAAAACTTCCCCCAAAAAGCCCTAATTAATTCTTTTTATAGGCATGTGATTAGGGCTCCTAATCCCATGAAAAATTAGGCCTCAAAAACCCAATTTCTAAACAGTAATTGATGGGCCCGTATCGTAACTTAAACGGATAGTTCGCACGTTCAATTCGGGCCCGTATTCTTTTCAAACAGGCGTATCTCCCTCATCTGGACTCCGATTCGCGCATTCTTGGTGGCGTTTTGAAGCTCTAACTATCTACTTTCTAATAGAATTAGTTTCAGCTACAAATTCTATATAGTGAGGTAGTTATTCTAATAAGAATATCAATAGGTCAAACACCCTATTTTCCACATTTAATTTTTGAAACTTAGGAAAATTAGGGATATTACATTCTTCCCTCCTTAAAAGAATTGTGTCATTGCAATTCGACATAGCCAACCCTTTTCAAGCTTGGCGTCTAACTCAAAAGCCGTTCTACCCTTTCAAACCACATCAACTGCAACTTATAATTTAAGTAGACCACATACTTAAAATCCAACAAAATTGAGGTTGTTACATTCTTCCCCCCTAAAAAGGAATTGCATCCCAGCAATTCTCCAAAGCCAATAATAAACAAGCTTGGCCTTGGAGGGCATACTCCCCCTTTTAGGGTTTCACATAATCCCACTCGAGCGTCAGCTTCTGTAAGGTCCCTGATTTTTCTACAATTTTCTAGGATTTTCCTACTATTTTTTTAGTCATTTTCGGCGGGAAAATGTGACACTTTGGCGTATGTGTATTTGTGTATTTTTCCCTGTATTTATACCCATAGAGTTGGGTGTGGCGCTTAGTCGCAGGTTGCAGGCCTTGCTGTGCGCTTACGGCGCAAATTTTGGAGGAATAATGCGTAACCAGTGAGTTAACGCACATTGGGGACATGAATGTAAAAATTAAAAAGATTTTATATAAAAATCAATCCATCCATCGGTTTTCACAGAAACGACATTCCAGTAAAAATTTCACATCCAGTGGTTTTGTGAGAAAACCTGAGGGCATATCCGGTCGCTCCGTTCTCCCTCCTCCGTCGTTGGATTCTTTCGATTCTTGTCAGGATCCGCTTTGCCTCACCACCACGAGTCCGTAGGTACCGGTTATGGCTGCCGCACAGCCTCTTCACTCCTCCACAAGGTACCGAACCTTTTTTCGGGTTTTTCTCTCCTTCAATCCCATTTTTGAACTATGGGTATACGATTTTGACATCATTTGTGGCCGCTCTCAACTAGACTTATGTTTAGTTAGCCGCTAGGAATCCATAGGCGCTGGCTAGAGTCGCCGCCATGCTTTCTCCGCTCCGTGGTGAGCTACCGGCACTTTGGTTGGGTTTTGTTTCTACTATTCCATCTCACTGTCCGTGGGATTTTTTGGACGCCGGTGGTTTTTCGGTTGTCGTTCGGTCACCGATAAGACTCCGTCCAGCCTACCTCAACCCGGTGCCGGTAGGGGTTTGTCATTTCCAACCCCGCCTCGCCCCTATTGCCTTGCTCCGCCCGATTAGACGCTTTGGGTGAGTCTCAAGTCATTGGCATCGGCGAGCCGTGGGCCATCTGGCCATCGTGGGCTCTACCCCGGCTCAGCGACAGTGAGGGTCAGCCCCACTTGGCCCGATTATTCACTCCGCTCAGAATGGGCTGCTTGTCGTTGCCCTATACCATGTGAGATGCACAGCCGCCCGCACCATGGGTTTTGGTTGTGGGTGGCGATTGGCAATGTCGCCGCTTAGATTGGCCACCGCTAGGGCCTTAGCCCTATTGGCTTTTGTGGGCCTTAGTTCGCCTCCTTTCACCCTCTCCCCCGCCCCTTTGGGTCGCGTGTGCATGTGGCCACGCGTGTGCTTTTGGGTTTAGGCGCCGCATTCGCGCCGCCTGACCATCGGTTGCCTTTGACACAGAGTGGAGTTGACACAGAGACCTCCTCCACCCTTCCTTTGTCCTCGAGCGTTGCTCCATGCTCTCCGCCCTTATGTGGGCCTTTGTTGACCAAAATCGTCGCCGTTGGGTGCTGTCCACGGCCGATTTTGACGTCTTGTGGCCAGCTGTGCATGTTTTAGCCACCGGCCGATCTTTAGTGAGTACACCCTCGACATTTGGTCGCACCGCCACATATGTTGGCTTGACTTTGCTCCCAGCCACCCTAGTGTGCCGCCGTGGATCACGGGTTTTGCCGCATTGATTTCTGACACCCCATTTAGCCGTGACTAGTTCCGGCGCTTCCTAAAATCCTCGGGACAGCAGCTCTCTCAGCCAGGCAATGGTTTTGACCGCCAACTCCGCCACCGACGTCGCCACTGTCGTGTGCTCGCCATCAAACATCATGATTACGAGGTAGGGGGAGCTTTGAACTCGTAATTTCATGATAGCATGCTTGAATGAGTAGTAGCATGCTAGGATTGCACGTTGTGCATATAAGCATGATTATATGGTATGTTTATATACATATGGCATGCACATGAGCTGTAAGTGCGGTTGATGTATGTGTAATACAGGTGCTAAGTATGATTGATATGCATGAGATGTATGCACGTTTTATGGATGTGGATTATGTATGCGCTAGCGATGGCTAGCAAATATGTCAGTATGCTACGTATGGATTATGCATGTGCTAGTGATGGCTAGCGTGCATGTTTGGAGTATGTATGTATGCATGTGCTAGTGATAGCTAGCATGCATGTTTGAAGTATGTATGAATGTGTATGCATGTGCTAGTGATGGCTAGCGTGTATGTTTGACGTATGTATGCATGTGCTAGTGATGGCTAGCATGTATGTTTGATGTATGTATGCACTAGTGACGGCAAGTGAGCATGTTTGTAAGTTACATATGTATGACCGTATGTGTATGTTATACATATGTATGAGACATACGTATGTATGATGGCTTTTTGCCTATGATATGGATATGTGTAAGTGTACGTGGGCAGAGGTATGGGCAATGGACAGTAAGAGGTGGCAAAGGTTTGGTCTGGATTTGGATATGGATGTGTAAGCGTATGATGGATGACAGAGGATATGAGTATGACAGGCAAGGATTAGAATGGATCGGTTTGGGTTGGATTGTATGTTGGGTGATTGTCAAACAGTAAGAGTGTGCATAATTGTACAAGCATAACGTACAGATTATGAAGTGAAAAGTAAGTATAATAAGTGAGATATAAGTAAGAGGGCGACAACTGGGTTGGTTCTAAGAAGCTTCTTTTGATGAGGTCAGTGTAAGATGATTTGGCCATAAGATGGATGGCGAAGTATGTAAGACTGTAAGGGTTTGATGTACGATGTGTTTTGTCCATGATGTGGATGGGTAAGTGAAGTCTGCTGCCTTGACAAATTTGGGTTTCGATCGGGCTCAGCTTCGGTTTGATCAGTAGAAGACTGTGAGTTGTGTGGCATAATTGTACCACATAATATACTTAATTCAAACTTGAATTATAAACACAGCTAATGATAGCGTTGTGAGTTTGAGACCTGAGGATCGATGGATTAAGTTCCGTGTTTGAGCTGGCCGCTAATGAGTCGGTTGAGCATTTCTCATGTCTTGTCATGGTGTTTATCCTGCGGGATGTTGTCTGTGTGCTGTATAGAGCACCGGACGTCTGATGCTCTGCTGAGAGCGACATTGTTTCTGATTTGGTCTGCGTGCTGTATAAGCCTAGATGTTTGATGCTCTGTTGAGAGCGATGTATGTTTCTGACTTTGTTTGTGTGCTACATGAAGCCCAGACGTTTGATGCTCTGTTGAGAGCGAAGTATATTTTGATTTGGTCTGTGTGCTATATAAGCCCAGACGTTTGATGCTCTGTTGAGAGCGTTGTATGATTCCGCCCAAGAGTGGCACTGTATGTTTTTGCCCAAGTGGCAATGTATGTTTCCTACCCAAGAGTGGCAATGGCACTATAAGACCCATTATGGTGGGCGATTCTATGGCACTATAAGACCCATTATGGTGGGCAACTGTATGACCCCTTATGTGGGGGTGTTTATGTTTGCGCGCTCAGGTAAGTAGTATCATGGATCTACTCTTACCTATTTGATCCAGTGCCCCATGAACATTGGTGTGCCTTACCTTCGAAAAAGTCCATGGCGTCTAGTCACTCCCTGGAGGTTAAGGTGTTGCCCCAGTGGCATTCTTTTCCTTTTCGACGCTGGAGCCTATTAGTTGTAATGAGCTTCAGTGGTCGTTGATATGTGTATGATTATGTGTATGAGTACGACTGTATGTGTATGAGCAGGACTGTAAGAGTGTGTGTGAGCAGGACTGTAAGAGTGTGTATGAGCAGGACTGTAAGCGTATGAGTATGAGCACGACTGTAAGAGTATGAATACGATTGTGAGAACATGTTTCTGAGTAAGACATTAAGTGTGATTTCGTGTAAGCTGTATGAGTGTGCATATGATTGTACGAGTAAGGTCGTACAAGTATGTGTATGTTGTATGAGTAAGCGTACGATGGTACGAGTAAGTTTGTTGATAAGGGTGTTTGTGTAAGTTTGATTTGATAGTATGACTTTGGCACGTTGGTGCATTTGGTATGACTTTGGCACGAGCCTTTGGTATAATTTTGGCACGATAGTGCCTTTGGTATGATCTTGGCACGATGGTGCATTTGGTATGCTTGCATGCGTATGAGCATGTTTATGATTATATTATGTTGACTGCTTCATGTTTGAATTGTATGACGCATGTATTTATGAACTTACTAAGTTCACCGTTTGGGGTTTCCCCTACTGGGTATTTTCCTACTGAGTATAAAAATATTCATTACCCTACTTTTTAGCCCCGTTGTACGGGAGGTTTTGCAGGTTGTGCGGAGAGTTCCTGGAGATGGATGCTCGCTTCCAAGGTGGATTGATTCCCGTTGACTCAGGTATATGCTTCACTCACTACGAGTTTATTGTGCCACGATCCGATGTATTGGGTGAGACGAGTTGTTAAGATGTTTATCTATTCTGGACTTTTGATTGGATTAGACAGTGGACTGTTATGGGACTTGCACTCAAGGATGCCTGGGAGGGATTTGTATTTAAAGTCTGATCATAGCAATTTAGTCGTACGTGTGTTTTCGAGTAGCGCCTGATGATATTTGCTTTGGCCGTATGATGTTTGACCGTATGATGAAAATATTTAGATGAAAAATGGATGTTTACTATTTTAAATTATAAAATATTTTATCAGGTTTTGATTTCGTCATTTTTCCTCCAATTTACAAACGTTATATTGCAAAAAAATTTCGTAAATTTTAAGAAAAATGTGTGAAAAATCTCAAGCATTATAGCTTCCACTGCACACTCCAGTTAAAAGAATCATCACTAGGTAGCATAACTCAGAGTGTGCACGTAAAAGTACCTCTATGTCGACTCTAGTACCCACGTCCCATACCATGAGTATTCGTGACGCCACAAAAGTAAATCTAACTAAGCACTATTGCAATGAACCTTGGAGCTATTTATCTAACTGCAAGTTTGAAGCTGTGTGAAAATTTATGATCTAGTTGAGGTGGACGGGTTTTGGGTAAGAAGCACCCCTAGGTGTTCATGGCAAAAGAGCTGTGGAACGGCCAAGGAGGGTGATGTTGGCCCGATCCGAAAAATATTAATAAAACCTTTTGTCCTTTGGAAGTTTTTCTCCTGTAGGCGGAGATGCTCTATTGTGGTTGTGCATGTTGTTTGGTTTGCTTTGTTGCAAATTCTTTAGGCGATGACAAGTGAGACCAAGGCAGGCGAGCACAAGAGGTTTTCGCGTTTCTGCAACTCCGGTACGTAAGTGTACCTTAAGCGTGAGAGTTAACTTGTTATTTATTTTCAAACGGGTGACAGACTTGTACTTAGATGGATGAGCTTGTCTTTATGAATTTTTAGACGTTAAATAATATCATATGATTTGATATACGTATTTGTGAACCCCAGTTATCATGACCTGGATATTTAATCGAAGGGTTTGTTTTGTATTTAAAGAAAAAAAATTGCTACCTACCGTTCGTGCTATTTAAAAATGCTTTTAAAAATCCGGGTCGTGACACAATAATTTGCACTCATAGCATATAATCAATCAAACAATCCATATTTAGTGCCTTCTATCAATTCGATGTTGTGCTCTTAAATAATAGTTTCTTCCTATGAACATTGTCCATATTGTCATGCTCCCAAAAGTCCAAACCTAACACAATCTATTACTTGTATACTAGTGTAGATCCTTAATAATGGAAAAACTACCATACCTTGTAACACCAAACTTGAAATAATTCAACTACTAGACAATGTAACACCTTAATTATCATTTAATTCAAAATTGGGGAATGCGATATCTTCGTCACGTCATGATACTATGTCAAGGGCAAAAACTACACTGAGAATTCCACCCATTGGTGCCCTTCCTAAATCTCCATCTCCCAGCTTTAATGTTGCTTTAGGGGAACAAAACAAGACTAATATAAGAGAATGATCATTCCTGTTGTATCCTCAACTAACTTTTGATCACGTAGATTTCTTCAATTTTGTTTTACCTCTATTTTTCGCAAATTCACCTTGCATGGCAGGTTGGCTGCCTTTGCCAACAAGCCTCGTAGGCATAACCCCCACCTGACTTTCAATCCTATTATTAAGGCTATAGTTACTGGGTTTTTTTCAATAAATACTATTTTTTTAAGGAATAGTCAAGAAGCACCTGTGTGCATGTGCGCCCAAGCACTTCTCAGCCAGCAGATGAGGATAGATGGGCTTTCCTCCCCCTACTACCATAGCCGTGCGATGGAGATCATGCGGCTAACGTGCTAGCGCATGTTTACTGAGACTCATTTTTTATGCTAGTATGTGTGGGCTTGTACCCACATAAGAGAAGAAAATGAGAGATGGGTTGGGGTAGGAGAGACAGTGGGCCCATTGGAAAAGGTGGTCAGTCCTATTCTCACCATACTGCGTGGGCAGTTAGAATGAGAGTGGGGGATAGACTTTCCCACACTCTTTTCTCTATCTGGACTCTCTCAACCCATCATATAGACTCCGACTCCCTACAATTATCTATCTAGTTTTCAGTTCTTCTCTTGAGAAAACTCTAAAATTAAGACTACCATTTTCATATCTTTGTTCCCCAACAAGGTGTGGCTCTCTCTCACTCCAATTGTCCTTGGAAAACAACATAGAAGAAAATCCTTCCTTTGGTAGAAAGAGAAGGATCATCTTCAACGTAGATCAAAACTGAAATCAATAGAAGTAAGTCTTATCCTCTACTTTATTACATTTTAACCTTGAAGGTAAGTATGTATAATTCCTTGATTTATTTCAATCTATTTACATACTTTTAAATCAAGATTATTTCTCATAATATGACACTCGTTTGTGTGTTTTTGTTTTGTGAGGGATTTCTCAAGTTTTGACACCACCAAGGGTTGTTTACTGACCTGTTGGGCTCTATATACTCCCACCCCCCACTTTTGTTGCACCCAACAGTGGTATCAGATCCCTAGGTTGTATGATGGATGTCATTGAGAAAAAGAAAATCCATCATTTGTTGCCCAAAGTTTATTTAACCTTGAGTTAAAATTATGGCATCATGTTTTTGCAATTTCTTGATTTAATCGACAAGTCTAGGCGATTGATTGATCGGGGTATTGTCTTTCAACCAATTTAAGCCACAAGGGTAATAATCAATCTATTGGTTCTAGTGATCGATCAGCCAAAGTCAAGTTCCCAATTTTTGGGGCTAAGTGATGGAGCGATAGCATGTGCAATCGATCCATAAGCTTTCTATTTTCTCAGTAGTTTAAGTCAAGAACTAGCAATTGATCAAATCTTATGTGTGATTGATTGGTTTTTGACTAAAATTAGGGAGTTGACTTGTTTCTTCAAGTCATTCATGTTGACTGGAGTTTGACATTACTCTACATCATCAGAATTGATTGATATAGGTTTTCATAATATCAAGTGAGATTACATCTTAGACTCTATGAAGGGTATTTTGGTAATTTTAGAAGTGCTACAAACATATACCTAATACTTTTCTTATATCATTTGCAATATAATACATAAGTTTAGAGTATTAATTGTTAAAAAACCTCATTCATTTGTATCCATTTTACTAGCAAGTTTGTCAACACCTTGTGTTATTCATAGCCTTTGTTTGTTCTTTGATTTGTAGATTTGTTTTTCTCTTGCTTAATGATATGGCTTCTAGAATGCTTAATGCTGAATTGAGTAAGACCAAAAACGTAAGTAGCACTAACTACGTCATATGGAAGAGGAAGATTCACCATATTCTGTTGTTTGAGGGTCTATCCTCTTCATTCTAAAAAGATCTTATGAGAAGTTTAAGGAGGATGATCTTAAGGCCATGACTACATTTTTGACTTTCATGGAGCCTACCATAGAGACATTTTTTTAGAAGCGCTCAATTGTCAAGGATATGCTTGAGGCATTGTCTAAAAGGTATGAGTACAACATTGAGGCCCATATCAAATGCGTTATCATAATATAAAAATGGACACTAATAATATGTTGGAGCACTTCAATTCTACATTCCTCTTTGTTAGTGACTTTGAGATGCTTAACAACCCTCTAGGAGAAAGGCATCCAAGTTTTTACTATTCTAAACACTCTTCTTAGGTCTTAGGAAACTATGGTAATAGTGTTAAACACAACTGATAAAAAACTTACTCTTGATGATCTCACTACCAAGCTTGGCTTAGTGTAGGAGAGAAGAGATCACTTGAGGGGCTCAACTACATCTTCCAACCTAGTTTAGCATGGCTCAAAGAAGGGTGGTTGAGGACCTTCCAAGAACAAGAACTTCAAGGAGAAGGGCAAGAAGCCCTAAGGTAAAGGAGGTAACTCTAAGACTAATGGGGCATGCTTCAAGTATAGCCAGGTGGGTCACTTCAAGGCTGATTGCCCTAACAAGAATCAAGGCAATAAGGATCAGGCAAGTGGTAGCAAGGTAAGTGAAAAAGGCAAGGATATTATGTACGTTGTCACAGAGGCATTGATAGATGACACCTACAGTAAGGCTTGGTGGTTGGACTCTACAGCTACTAAATACGTTGCCATGGTGAGAGTGCTAATTTGATTGAATTTCTTTCTGGACAACACAATATATATATGGGGAACAACACCAACTACAATGTAGTTGTTGTAGGGGCATACATTATTCCTCTCCTCAAGGGGAATACCTTAGTGCTTACTGACATCCATCATACTCCATCCATTAAGATGAACTTAATTTCAGTTCCTCTGCTAGCTTCAAAGGGATTTGAAAAAAGGTTCAAGGGGAGCGGGAGTGGGAGCAAGGCTATTGAAGGAAATGATAATAAGAATTTATTTTATTTTAATAGATGGACTTTATAAATTGGATTTAGATTACACTATTTAGATTAATTATATGAGTAGGTTTGAGTATTTTGCTTGTGTTTATGATGGTGATGCTTTAATTTGACATTTGAGATTGTCATGAGAATTTAAATAAAATGCATATGATGTCCTCCCAAGGAGTACTCCCTAAAACATCTAAAGGCCTCCACATGTGTGAGGATTGTCTCTCAAGAAAAATGAGTAGTCAACTTTTCCCTAAAGGTCAGAGACCTCTTAACATCTTAGAATATTCACTCTTAACATCCAGATACAAGGAATGGCATATTCTGTTGCTTTTATTAATGATTTATCTAGGTTTGGGTATGTTTATCTCTTAAATAGAAAGTCGGATGTCTTTAATAAATTAAAAGAGTGCAAACTTGAATTTATACTATTTGACAGTTTTTAAAATTGACAGAGGTGGATAATATACCTCAAATGAGTTCAAAATAGGATAGTTGACCAATATACCCTGCCATACACTCTATAACAAAAATGTTTTACTAGGAAGCATAATAGGACTTTAATACATATAGTCAGGCCCATACTTATTCACTTTGAACTAAGAACTCAATTTTAGGGACTGGCTCTAGATACTGCTATCTAAGTACTAAACTTGGTACCTATTGTTACAACTTAAAAAGTGTTACCCAAGCATAGGTAGCGAAATAATAAAATGCTCGGGTGAATCTGAGATCGATCTCATGAGAAATGCTAATTCTTAGTATAAATAATGAAAGACCAAAATCACTAATCATTACTTCTAAGCTATCAAAATTAGATTTCAAATAATTCTGAAAAAACAAAACTAAAAACTTCAAAGAAAATCATGAGAATAATTAAACCAAGGCATTGAATTCATACTAAATCCACATGTATCATCAACCCTAGTCTAAATTCAAGTAAAACTAAAGAAAACTTCAACTTTGATTGATTTTCTAAGTGTTACACGTATTTGGAGTGCACAAGTAATCAAATATCAATTTTTTACATGTATACACAAGTTATAATTCACACCTAATGATAATCTAATAAATTAATGTGTTTGACACAATTATTAAAAGAAAACTCACAAGGTATAATTAAAAAGATCAATCCACTAGATAGAAATTAAAACTAGAGTTTAATACATGCTTCATTAGAACTTCATATCAAGCTTAGTTACGTGGGTTTAGGACCTCATGGCCATGAAAATTACAACATTAAGCAATGAATCCATGGAGAGGGAAATAAAATAAAGTAAAATTCATATGTCCCTTTCAAATTCTCCATTGAAAACCCATTGGAAAATAGCCTACACGATGTTGCTATAATAACTGCTAGTACTATGAATAATGTTGCTACAATGCCTATGAATAGTAGTGCTACAGTACTTTATCTTCTTTCTCTTGCTGCTATAGTAACCCGAGATGAGGCTTTTTCTCTGCCTTTTTTCTATTCTCTGCTTTGCCTCCTTGTTTTGGACATGAATTCCTCTATTTATAGATTCATTACCCATCCACAATAAGGACAACTTTCTTCCCATAATCCAACAAATTAGAGAGAATACTTTCGTTTTAGTTTAGTTCATTTTTTCTACTCTGTCACCTGATCATGTTAGAGTTCCTTACTCATCACGACTCTATCTAATAAATATTCCAATTTGTTGGTTTCAGTTTAGATAAACACAAATAAATCTAAGAGAATCCACTACTGTTACGCTACTTTGACACTTTCCAATGAGATAAAAGCTTCAATGAATCCATTAATGGCGGCTCAAAACTCCTTGTCACTATCAACTCCAAATTATGACCTCTCCAAAATGCTAAAAATAAAATTTGAAACCACCCTCTTGTCTAGAAATGAGTTGGGAACAAAACGCCTATGTCAATTTTCGTGATTACAAACTCTTTAGACTTCAATTTTATCATTTCTTATAAACGCTTTAAGTTTATGCAATTTGGATAGTTTTGTCCAATTAATTGTCCAAATTTGTGTTTGAGAAGATTATTGTTGCTCACTGAACTGTCCAAATTTCCATCCGATTTTCTGTTTTGTTCAGTAAACTATTTTATTCACGTCCATTTTAATTTTCAATGGACACGTGACACTGAAAAGTTGTCCAAATCACTTGTAAGTGTGCTAAGAGTATTGTGAATATTTCCAAGCATTGTCAAAGGGCCTCCTAAAACACGCCTTACCCACAAAACATAAAATAATCAAATTTTAGATGTATAGCAATAATGAAAATTTGGATTGATTCAAATATACGACTAACCAAGTAAATTGAAGCAATTTAATAAATAAATATTAAAACCTCTAAATTCTATCCTAACACAAATTAACTATAATTAACCCTAAATTAACTTAATCCTATACTAACAAATAAGGTAAAAAAGAGTGTAAAATGAATAAAATTCATGTTTATCACCCACCAAGGTTGTCAAAAGGAGACCTTATGAGTTATTGACAGGTAAATGTCCAAACTTAGGTTATCTCAGAGTGTGGGGGTCAAAGGCACATATCAAGGTGTCAAATCAACATAGGAGCAAGCTAGACCCTAAGACAAAAAAATAGTAACTTTATGGTACTGTGAGTACTCTAAGAGGTACAAGTTTGTGATTCTTCATGTTGATGGGACAATGGGGTTAATAGAGTCCAAAGATGCATATTTCCTTGGAGAGGATTTAGATCCCAAAACTCCTAATAAGAGAGTAGAATTATTTGAGGTTGAGAGAGAAGAGGGAGCTACTTCCACTTCTAAGGAAGTGATTGATTCTTAACCTATGTTTGAGAATGAAAATGAGACACGAACATTGAGGGAAAAAGATCATTTACATTGTTTAAGGACTTCTATGCAATACTTAGGGAAGATGAAGTTACTTGATGATCCATTGACCTTTGAGTAGGATATGGAGAGTTCATAATCAAAGGAATGACATGTTATTTAGGAGGAAATTGGTGATGTTATTGATGGTGTCTCAATGCATGAGATTTTAAACATATTTATACTAATGTTTATGTTATTTAGTAGTAATATAACATAATGGTTTTCCTTGCACTAGTATGCATGATTGGATGATGTTAAGCACATATTATGTAAGGGTAAGTAAACCCTAATGCATGTGTAAATCCTTGTGATGGATAGTCACCTCTAACTGTTGCATTTTGACACTCAAGGACAAGACATCATAGTATCTTGTTGGCTCCAAAAATGAGTCATCTTGGCCACGTAGACAGAAGGGTATGGTATGAAAAATGATTACGGTCTTCCAGCTCTTGAAAAGTGGAAGTTGTATATAGAGTTGTTCCCCTGTCCTAGGAGTTAGGTTCAAACGGATTAGAGCAAAAAGATGGCGGGTCTAATGTAGCATAAATCATGGAAGTCAAAATCTCGACCACTATGATTTATGATCCCTAGTGGGACTTTGCTTCATGACATGGATGGAGCAGGACAGACTTAAAGCAAAAATTGAAGTTGAATTTGTGGTAGTCCAATATCTATAGTGAGTTATTGAACTCCTAGATGAGGCTATCATATCTAGAATTTTTTTTATATTAGGTTCATTTCCTTCTAAGTATGATTGTGATGTTGAAATGTATGCATGTTTTAGTTTGTCCTTTATCGGATTATTTTCTTGATTGATTCCTTATCGATGTACTTTCTTGGAATCATTGTTTTGGTTTGGTAATCCCACTGAGTATACCATTGTTGATTTGTTGGACTATGTGTGTGGCATAGACAAACTAAGAAAATAAAGTATCTCTAACTCTTAAATAAGTTACAACAAAATAAACCTAGAATTTGTTTAAATAAACATTCCTAATTCCAATGTGTTTTAACAAAAAATTTGCAATCAAAACAGAAGAATTTTTATGTGGAAACTCAACTAGGAAAAAACCATAGGACACTTTGTCCATATCAACTATACACTATGTAAACTCAAGATTATAGAATTACTAATTGCATAAACAAAAGACTTTTTTCTTCAAACTGTTTAGCTCTTCACACCACTCTTAAATTCTAAATCAACTACTTAGTGGTTGTTTACCGGCCATAGTTTGATCTTCTTATTCTTTGTAATCTCTATATCAACATAGATGTTTTATATCCCCCTCAAAATGAATCTTCTATTCACTTGATCTTCTCAGCAACAAGCTTCAGCAAACACCATGTGTTTTGTGCTCTAATCTCACCTCTAATCACTTTTTTATTTATGACACAAATTTTCACAATTTAGAAGACAACTCACTCAAAACTCTATTTAAAAAATCTTTACATATGCTCTCAAAGTTTTCTAGGTCTTCTCTCTTCCTCTAGCACATTCCAATCTCTTTTTATAAACTCACGAACCCTAAAAGGAAAATGTCTCAAATTTGGAATTGTAACCAAATTGAAAAATCTTAAATTTGGCAAATAACTGCTCCAGCGATCAATCGTTTCCACAAGGCGACCAATCTCTCATTTTTTTCTCATGACTCTTCAAACTGATTGATCACTTCAACATGTGGATTGATTTCTAATTCTTGACTTCGTTTTACATATAATAATTTCAAGTGCCGATTGATTGCTCTATAGAATCGGTCGATAGTTATGTCAAATTTTTACTATTTAAATCTCTAATGTTCACCATTCTTTTACAAAAGGTCTCTTTTACCCTTAAGTGTGTGAATGTGATGTGTGTGCATTCCTTTGCCAGACAAAAACATAGATTTGAGTCTTCTTTTCATTCCACCTTCAGAAATCCATCTACAAACTTTAAAGTGACTCAAAATAAACATTTCATGTCATTGTTTTGATCACAATAATAAACTAATACATGTTATAAGGACTTATGTTAAGAAAAGTTCATGGTAAATCATCTTCCTTCTTTTGAGAAATTGACAGATCTATTAATGAATGTATTTACAACAGATCAGTTTATATATCATGCTCATAGTCTAAGATTTCAACAAAGCTAAGGCTCAAGCTATTCTTGAGTTCAATGTGAGCATTTTGCCTCCAATTTAGGACTGAGACAAGAGTATGTGTATAAGTTATTGTTTGGTTTGTGGGCACTTTACCCAATGGGGGATGTTGGTCTATGTAGGTTTTTACCCATGTAAGAGGCAAAAGGGAGAGACATGTTTGAGTAGGAGAGAGGGTGAGCCACTTGGGAAAGGTGGACTTGGTCAATCCTATCCTCACCATACTGGACGCGAATCTGCTGGGGAGGGTATTTCGCTCAGCACCGATTGGCCACCAATGGGTGCCTTCCACGTCACAAGGACCAGCAGATTCACAGAGACGCTCAAATTGGATGGCATTTGGGTTCACGGCGACACGGAACCGGGAATTGGTTCACGTTCACGGAACTGAGATTTGGGTCACGTTTAAATTAATAGACACAGAACTGGGAACCCGGTTTTCTAACCAAGACATAACCAGGTTATGAAAACCCGCCTCTCGTACAGAAGACGCGAATCAAGAAGCTCAGAAAATGCCCAATTTTTTTCTTGCCTCTGGTACTTGCTCCTTCAAGTTGATTGTCGCCACCGGAACTGTCCACTACAGCGCCTCCCTCTTGATCGCCACCGAAACTATCAACTGCAGCACCTCCCTCCTTTTCCACCCTTTCGATTGCCACCGGAACTATCCCTTGCAACACCTCCCTTTCAATCGCCACCGGAACTGTCCCTTGCAGCGCCTCCCTCCTTTTCCACTGCATAGACTCGACCTTGACCAAATCCCCACCGGAAAACTAGTTAAAAGAACACGGGAGAGAAGATCGGGAGAAAAAGCCCAAACTTTTTTCCCGCCTATCATAACTCCTCCCTCCTAATCAACCGTCGCCGCTGGAACGGAGTAAGTTGGAGCGCCTCCCTCTTGATCGCCAGTGACCAAACTGCCGCCGGAAAAAGTCTGCCGCAAGGAGAATGTGACCAATTGTTATTTCACTTCAACCCCTGTTATAGATCATTGCCAAGGAAGTCTCCATGTGAGGTCTCATTAAACCTATTTTACATTTCATTCCTCGTTTATCTTTCCGCTATTGCCATCCATTTCTTTTTATTTTCACCTTCCCCAGCATTGAATTTGGAATGGTTTTCACCATTCTCATCCTGCTCAAGCAGATGGTAAATACTGAAGGGCAGCTTTATTCCTTGTCTATTCAGAAGCCTCACTATAACTGGATACATGATTTTAGTGAAGTAGACAACATTTTTACAGTGGCTCCAGGAAACAATGGTCGCCTCTACCTGACTTTCCCGAGGAGATCTATCATAATGGCACTTGAAGTTTCATATGGAAATGTTATTTGGAAACAAAGTGTTGGCCCCTTGAATACACAGGAGAGTTCCCCTGTGGTTGATTCCAATGGTAAATATTTTTGACATATTATCTCATCACAGATTCTGATGTATGTGTCATGATCTTAAGATATTCCTTTTTTCCCCCAGTTTCCTGCCATATGGGTTTAATTTGCATATGGTATTAGTAGCAGCTTCTATTAGTGCTTAGCCTTTGGAGACTAGTGATTGAAGAGAAAATTTAAATTTACAGTATTTGTGACGCTCTGTGTCAAAATCTTTTGGAATTTAGGCTGGGTATCTATTGGCTCACTAGACGGCTTTCTCTATTCATTCTCGCCCTTTGGAGACCGGAAGAAGTATTTGAAAGGAGGTGAAGAGAAGTTGGTTCAAGTTACTCCTCTTCTTGATTGCTCTGGAACTGCAGTTTATGTTTCTCAGACAACGGTGGAGGGGAAAACTACTCATTTAGATAATGACACCACATATATTTCAGCAACAAAATCCGTTAATGTAGATTTTACTTTGTTAGTTCCGGCTAGTGGAGCTGTCCCTTGGCATTCAGCATATAATGGTTAGTTTAAAAGGTTAAAGTCAAGAATATTATTTAAATTTGATAGAAATTCTGTAGAAAGCCTAGTAGCAGTTCCTCTAAATTGCCTTGAATTGCTGGTTGTGTCAGGTCAGCTATCATCGTTGTTGTTTGAGAGTGAACTACTCCACTTCACGGTTGATGAGAAGGTTCTTCTTGCATTCATAACTACAGCTAGTGAGATTTTTCTTTAAATCTTTTTGTTCTAAAATGTATCCTCAGTATTTTGGGATGCTGAGCAAAATCTGCGTCACATCTATCAAAAGTTACTACAAGGTGTATAATGATAATAATGACGCTGATGTAAATTCAGTACTCTGCATGCACTGAGCTTTGATGCATACTCCAACTATTGAATGAGTTGCTTTTCTGATTATCCTGGTTAATTAGTTCTTTCTTCTTCTTAAACGATAAATTTTTAAACCTTAGCTTTAAAAAAAATAACAAATAATGTCTAAATACATACAAGTTTATTTGGTATATGCCTGAATTCTACGCAATTGTGAGCAGCAACACCTTCAGAAAGAATTTCTATGTTATACATATGACATTGGCTATTTATTAACGCAGATTCTGGACGACATTTACGATGTCGCAGCATTCGTAAGAGCTATTTATTAACGTCTAAAAGGGACAAATGTTGGCGACATTGGTATATGGAAGGTTGGTTCTCGATAAAGATTGGCTCATAACACTTTCACAGTTTGGGACATCTCAGCATGATATATGGAAGGTTGGTTCTCGATAAAGATTGGCTCATAACACTTTCACAGTTTGGGACATCTCAGCATGAACAATGCCACTGCATGTATACGGTGTTATGTGTTCTTCCCAATTTTTAAATTTTCAGAGGTTACACCATTGAGCTCATTCTAATTGTTTTTCCAGTGAACTGTATACCATACAACATTGATGAAAGATGCCACCAATTATTTTATAAGTTGTCCTTTTGGATGCACTCTATTTTGAATGATATAAATGTGGTTCTACTCTGAACTGATTTTCAGATAGCTGACCAATGGTTCACAATTCTCTTTCTCTTGTTATCACTTTGATGGATTTAAATCTATTGACTATCTTTTTGGTTTGCATTTGTTGTTGCTTTGAGAAATTGTAGGAAGCTTGCATATTCAATCGTGTCAGCCATTATCTCTGTTTTATTGTCATTTTTCTCCATCCTAGGATGAAATTTAATTGTTCTTCATTGGGATCAGACTACACTATACTATCAGAACATGGGTTTTTTTTTACATTTCTTGCTTAGCTTTTATCTCTTAGGTGCGGATAAATCAATACTCTTAGTTGAGGATAATTTATTCCATAATGGGATCAATGCCTTTGATATTGATCTTATGTCCATTTTGAGCTATCTCCATTCTGTGCTTCTATGTATTAATTTGTGTAGCAACGCCTCAGGTCCATTTCTGTGCAATCTACAGTAATTAATTAGTGTCTTTATCATATTTGTATGTGGTAGTCCAAAGATGTGCTTGTTTGTATTCCTTTCAGTGATTTTCTTATATATATATTATGTATATGTATAGAGATGGATTAATATTAGCCTTTTGTTCTATCATTGTAGGTTGTAAGAGTACATTTGTGTGGAGCAGCAACAAACGGTTCTGAGAGCACATTTGTGTGGAGCAGCAAAAATGGTTCTGAGAGCTCATTTGTGTGGAGCAGCAAAAATGGTTGAGAAGGGAAAGGGCAGGAAGGAGGTTGTTACCAGAGAATACACAACTCTGGTTGGGAGGCATGCTCGTCACATGTTCTATTGGGCTAATAGCATTTGCTTGACTATTTTTTGTTGGTGATATGCTCCAGCGCACAATTAATAGTGTGGATTGACTAATCAGTGTTAAAATGAACAGTGTGTATCCTCTATTTTTTGGAGTTCCTGAGCTTGACTTGTTCACATCCATTAGGTGTTGTAAAGAATAGTAATCAACTGACCATTAATGTATTTATAACTGAAAATGCTCATATCACGTTTAAAACAATATTGGCCACTTCATTGAGGAAAATTGACAGGGGCGGATATGATCTCTTCCTGTATTTATTTGTAGAAAGATAAGTCTAGTGAAGGACATTTGACTGTTTGCTGTGGATTGCATAAAAATGTCTTATCAGCATCTTGTTTGCTTAAGAATATGGCAGAGAAGGGATATTGTAGATCTGATAGTTGTGGTTGGCTAGACTGATCTCCCAATGGTGTTGTTTTAAGGTTAGAGTGATAGACATAATTAATCGAGTTGGAGAATGAATCCTCACTCAGATTCAAAATGTCTGCTCTTTCAAACAATTTATATATAAAAAAAATAAAATTATTGCAGATCAACGAGTATTAGAAGAGAAAATAGGTGACGTCATGATCTGCAGAGCCAGAGAGACCTATGAACTGGAACTTTATTTTCTTTTCCAAGGAATCAAACCCTAATGTGCATATGTGTTGACATCTATAGACATAATAAACCTAAGTTTTGATAATATGTACAACAAAATCATACTTGCACTTGTACTAGATAGAGAAGGACTCCTTGATCGTGAGGGAATTCGAATACGGCGGGCTGCAGAGGCAAGCAAAATTCGAGCATTGTGGCCATACTAAACTTGAGCACGCCAGTCATAGATGGACAAGGAGATGGGAGAGGGAAAGGCGGGAAAAATGTGGGGGAAAGTGTGAGGGCGTCAAGAGAGAGGGTTGGGGGGGGAAGTATTTTTTATTATAGGATCCAAAATAAATACTATAAACTAAGCAAAAAATATACATAAAAAAAACAAAAACAGTTTGACCATGTTGTGTCCATGACTATGA
Organism: Saururus chinensis; assembly: GCA_035235625.1. Classification (NCBI taxonomy): domain Eukaryota; kingdom Viridiplantae; phylum Streptophyta; class Magnoliopsida; order Piperales; family Saururaceae; genus Saururus; species Saururus chinensis. Next base: position 12,235,191 of record CP141141.1, read on the forward strand.
CCGTTATAATCGCTGCAACGTTGCAGCATTATTTGTGCAACGTTGCAACGTTATCGGGCAACGCTGCAATGTTGTAGCGATATTGCTGCAACGTTGAAGCGTTATTGCCGCAATGTTGCAGTGATAATGCTACAACGTTGTAGTGATATTGTTGCACCGTTGCAGCATTATTGCTACAACATTGCAGCATTCCTCGATAACGTTGCAACGTTGTAGCAATAACGCTGCAACGTCGTAGCGATATTGCTGCAACGTTGAAGCGTTATTGCCGCAATGTTGCAGCGATAATGCTACAACGTTGTAGTGATATTGCTGCACCGTTGCAGCGTTATTGCTACAATGTTGTTGCGTTCCTCGATAATAACGCTGCAACGTTGTAGCGATATTGCTGCAACGTTGAAGCGTTATTGCCGCAATGTTGCAGCGATAATGCTACAACATTGTAGTGATATTGTTGCACCATTGCAGCAATATTGCTACAACGTTGCTGTGTTCCTCGATAATGTTGCAACGTTGCAGTGATGACGCTGCAACATTGTAGCGATATTGCTACAACGTTGAAGCGTTATTGCTACAATATTGCAGCGATAATGCTACAATGTTGTTGTGTTCCTCGACAACGTTGCTGCATTCCTCGATAACGTTGCAACAATAACGCTACTACATTGTAGTGATAATGCAACAACGTTGCAGCGATATTGCTGCAACATTGCAGTGTTATCGCTGCAAAGTTGCGGCGTTAATGCGGCAACGTTGCAGCAATAATGCTACAACATTGCAACATTGCAGTGACAATGCTACAATGTTGCAGTGTTATTGTTGCAACATTGCAACGTTAAGGCTGCAACGTTTTAGTGATAATGTTGCAACGTTGCAGCGATAATGCTACAACATTGCAACGTTGCCCGATAACGTTGCAACATTGCACAAATAACGCTGCACAAATTTCACTTGCCTCTGCAGCCCGACGTATTCGAATTGCCTCACGATCAAGGAGTCCTTCTGTATCTAGTACAAGTGCAAGTGTGATTTTAAAGTAAATATTATCAAAAGATTGTTTTATTGTGTCTATAGACGTCACCATATATGCAAATTAGGGTTTGATTCCTTGGAAAAAAAATGAAGTTCTAGTTCATAGGTCTCTCTTGGCAATGTTGCAGCGATAATGCTACAATGTTATAGCAATAACGCTCCAACGTTGCAGCATTATTGCTACAACGTTGCAACGATAATGCTACAACGTTGCAGTGTTGCAACGATAACGCTGCAACGTTGTAGCGATAACGCTACAACGTTGCGGCAATAACGTTGCAACGTTGCAGCAATATTACATTGCAGCTATAATGCTACAATGTTGTAGCAATAATGCTCCAATGTTGCAGCGTTATTGCTACAACATTGCCGCGTTGCAGCAATAATGCTGCAACGTTTGAGCGTTATTTCGGCAATGTTGTAGCGATAATGCTACAACATTGCGGCAATAACGCTGCAATGTTGTAGTGATAATGCTACAACGTTGTAGCAGCAATAACATTGCAACATTGTAGCAATTACAACATTTCAGCGATAATGCTACAACTTTTGTAGCAATTACAACGGTCATGGACACGGTCACGGACATGGTCAGACCATTTTTATTTTTTATTTTTTTACTTAGTTTATAGTATTTATTTTGGATTCTATAAAAAATACTTTTTCCCACCCAACCCTCTCGCCATCCTCACACTTCCCCCCACATTTTTCCCGCCCTTCCCTCTCCCTTCTCCTTGTCCATCTATGACCGCCGTGCTCAAATTTAGTATGACCACCATGCTTAAGTCTCACTTGCCTCTACAACCCGCCGTATTCGAATTTCATCACGATCAAGGAGTCTTTCTCTATCTAGTACAATTGCAAGTATGATTTTATAATAAATATTATCAAAATTCTCCAACTCTTATGTTGGTCACTCTACCCTTAAAACAACATCATTGGGAGATCATTCCAGCCAAACACAACTATCAGATCTACAATATCCCTTCTCTGCCATATTCTTAAGCAAACAAGATGCTGATAAGACATTTTTAAGCATTCCACAGCAAACAGTCAAATGTCCTTCACTAGACTTATCTTTCTACAAATAAATACAGGAAGAGATCATATCCGCTCGTCAATTTTCTTTAATTCAGTGGCCAATATTGTTTCAAACGTGATCTGAGCATTTTCAGTTATAAATACATTAATGGTCCTTTGATTACTGTTCTTTACAACACCTAATGGATGTGAACAAGACGAGCTCAGGAACTCCAAAAAGAGAGGATACACAATGTTCATTTTAGCACTGATTAGTCAAACCACAATATTAATTTTGCGCTGGAGCATATCACCAACAAAAAATGGTCAAGTAAATGCTATTAGACCAATAGAACATGTGATTTGGTCCAAAAGCATTTCTAGTGGACAACATTTTTATATATCAATATATCTTTTCACTAGCACGCCTCCCAACCAGAGTTGTGTATTCACTGTTAACAACCTCCTTCCTGCCATTTCCCTTCTCTCAACCATTTTTGCTGCTCCACACAAATGTGCTCTCAGAACCTACATTGATAGAACAAAAATGCTCATATTAATCTCTCTCTATACATATAATATATATATATATATAAGAAAATCACTGAAAGGAATACAAACAAGCACATCTTTGGACTACCATATACAAATATGATAAAAAACACTAAATAATTACTATAGATTGCACAAAAATGGAACCGAGGCGTTGCTTCACCAATTAATAGATAGAAGCACAGAATCGAGATAGCTCAAAAATGGACAACAAATCAATATCAGAGGCATTGATCCCATTATGAAATAAATTATCCTCACCTAGGAGTATTGATTTATCTGCACCTAAGAGACAAAAGCTGAGCAAGAAAAGTAAAAAAACCCTTACATGATAGTATAGTGTAGTCTGATCCCAAAGAAGAACAATTAAATTTCATCCTAGGATGGAGAAAAATGACAATAAAACACAGATAATGGCTGACACTAATGAATATGCAAGCTTCCTACAATTTCTCAAAGCAACAACAAATGCAAACCAAAAAGAGAGTCAATAGATTTAAATCCAGTACCTTTTTATCGTTTTTTCCACAAGTATTCCGACCGTTCCCAAAATGCAAAGAGGCACCAACAAACCCCAAGTTCAATTGCCCAGAGAAAAAAGTACATATGTAATTACTCTAGAATACTAAGGATTGTAAAAACCATTACATTTAGAACTTTTCATGCGAATAGTACAACAATGCTCTAGAATGGAGTAAAAATTAGATATATATTACCATCATGAAACAGAAATAGAAGCAGAAGCAACAAGCAATAAGAAGAAAAATCTACCAAAACAGAATTTAATCTGAAAACTCCCAAATAATCATGAAAAAGTGCCCTTCCCTGTGCTGTGCAGGGGCTTGGGTAGGGAAAACTGACAAGGTGGAAAACTGCTTGGATGAGCCAAGGTGGAAAACTACCCTTCCCTGTGCTGTGCAGGGGCTTGGGTAGGGATTAGCAGGGAGCTACTCTACCCTGCTCCTGCTCCTGCCCCTGCCCCTCCATGCACAAGATGGACTACGGCTTACAACTCCCAACTCTTGTATTTGGTTTGTGTGAAATATATTAATTTATTTTATACACTTTTTTTGTCTAATTTTTTAGTATAATATTAGGTTAATTTAAGTTTAGTTATAGTTTACAACTAGCTAACTAGCCTGTTCAACTCATAATCGTTCTACTTTTTATTTCAATCATTTGGTTATCTCTGTTAATTCAACAAGTGAGTCATGACTAATTGCCAAACAACAAAGAGACTACCAACGGAGTAAGAATCTTCAAACAGAAACAAAGGATTTATAAGCCTAGTAACAACTAGCGGCTCCAACATCTATAGTGCTCTATTTATAAGCATAGTAACTCAGGACTTTCTCCTGACTGGCAATGTTAACAGATAACAAAGGATTGAGTCTACATAAGAGAGCGCAACAATCAAAGCAGCAGTCTTCAGCTGCAAAAACATTTGATAACAGGAATATCATTTCAAACAGAACACTATAGAAATGTGCAGAGAAAATTAATTTGGCTGAAGATCATATTCTCAGAAGAAAAAAAAAGTACCACATTCTCCTCTGGGGCTAGGGCTCACTGGAGCAATGAGAGGCCGGCAGGGAAGAGGGCGGAAGGGAGAAGAAGCACCGGGAGAAAAAAAGGGTAGAGGGGATGGGAGCGGGATTTTTGCCGACCGGTCACACGGTCATCGAGTCGACCGATTATTTTGACCGTGACAAAGACCGAAATATTTGGTCACTTCGGTCACAGTTAATTGGGCGCAGACATTGAGGAACGGACTGAAACACAATCGACCGAAGACCATTTCCACCCCTAGTGCCATTTGCACTATATGCCATAGCAGTGCACCAAAGCTGAGGAGCATCATAATCAACTCGGGATCCCATAGCATCACACAACCATGCTTTAATTTTCCCATCAATGGCCATAGAGAATATGAACTGCACACAAGAAGTTCAAGTGAAACTAAATCCATAGAAGTGATAACAAGAGAAAGAGAATTGTGAACCATTGGTCTGCTATTTGGAAAACAGTTCAAAGTAGAACCACATTTATATCATTCAAAATGAGTGCCTCCAAAAGGACAACTTATAAAATAACTGACCTGGATAGCTTCTTTATAATGGGGGCAAACAGAATATACAGGAGCTTCATGGCCTTCAAACATATATTGCCAACGGCCAGCTACAGCATCCCAAACCTACCATTCATTTAATATGTATAAATTAATGGTCCATTTGTGTTTACTTCTCCTGATTTCTATTTCTCTGTTCTCCATAAAAGTTCTCATAAAAATTTACCTTAATTGTCTTGTCATTACAACATGTTACAATGCAAAGTAGCTTGTTAGGATGGGAGAATACTATATCATTGACCCCACCTATATGTGCATCAATCGACAGAAACATACAAGTCAGCTACCAGAACACAAGAGGTACAAAATGACACATTGTCCTCTAGCATATGAGATTTGTCTTCCAGATTTTGTGTCAGTTCTCTAGTTGGACTATAAGTGTACACCTGGACTATATGCTTGGAGAACGCCACACCTTATATTCATGCAGCAGAATGAACAGTGGTTCTTTTAAGATGAACATGCACAGATTATGGTTATAAGAAGGATCATTTAAGACATAGAAACACTGATAAAGATGAGGGAACAAATTCTACCCAGTATTGACCCGTCAAATGCACCGATTGACAGAAATGGCGGCATCTTTCATCAATGTTGTATGGTATACAGTTCATTGGACAAACAATTAGAATGAGCTCAATGGTGTAACCTTTGAAAAATTAAAAATTGGGAAGAACGCATACCACCATATACCTGCCGTGGCATTGTACATGCTAAGATGTCCCAAACTTTGAAAGTCTTATGAGCCAGCCTTTCTCGAGAACCAACCTTCCATATACCAATGTCACCAACATTTGTCCCAATTGAAGTAAAAATATTGAAAATGTTATTGGACTTATGCCATCAGTGACTAACAATGACTTCATCAAATAATTAGTGAAACCACTGCACTGCATAGGAGGGAAAGTCCACCAAGTAAAATTGTCTGCTGCTGTGGATGAAAATCCATGCTCATGACATTTGAACCTTGGCTAAGAGATCGCACAATAGTCTTCGGAAGGTCATCTTGTGAGTAAATATTAGGTGGATGAGTGGCGCCCAAAAAAGATACCTAATAATACATACCCAATATGATTATGTAGCTACCAACATTTTACCAGCAACAGAGAGGTAAAAACTTTTAATTTTATTGGTCATTGTAATAGTACCTCATCAGACTGGAGCATCCGATTCATCAAGTGTTCAGAATCAACTGACTCAGACTCCAACCCAGGAGCACTATTAGGTGCCCTCGGATATTTCAAGAAAGCAGTTGCACAAATAAAAAAGAATAAAAAAAATTAAGAAAAAAGGTGGCAAAGACAAGATCCAGAGTAAGAGGTTAACCAGCATTAGGAGGCTATACAAGGCCAGGAGGGGCAGCTGCCACAGCAGCATGTGGTATAGGATTGGTGCTGGACATCCATCCTGCAATAGCACTAGTTGATGGAGAAATAACTGGTTGAAAATAGCACTAGCTGATGGAGAAACAACTGGTTGAAAAGGCTGCAGAATATAATGATGTAAAACAATAGTCAAGAGAAGTAACAATCATATGCCCACCACAAAACAAAGACAAAAAGACTTATACTGTGAGCACCAATGGGAGGAAATGCTCCAGCTGTAAGAATAGGCCCAACAAGGGGACTATTGGTATTAGTAGGGGTACATGTGTGATCAGTAAAGAGTGTCTTGATGTCAGGGTTGGGGCGAGGGTTCTTACATAGTTGGTGCTGCCAATTAAGACTATAAATGCAGCAAAGAAGCTCATTAAAGTCTAATGAGAAACTTTCAAAACAACAATGTGACAGAAAAAGAAGAAATATCATCTTAAAACAATGTGTACTTTTGTCTACATCTAAAATTTTAAGAATTTATTCAAACAAAAATGACAAAGTCCATGAACTTCAATTTTGTTTTTGTCTCCATAAAGATAGAATATGCCCCCAACAGAGAAGAGAACTACCTTTGGTTAATTAGAGTTCGCAAAAGTGAGGGTTTAAACACTGGAAATGTAAGCTTGTCACAGAATAAAGGATTTGCTCCAATCAGCTTCTTAAGATCCAATAACATGATATTTCGAGCCAATTTTGTATCCCCGTACTTAGAAAGTTGTTCGTTTTGCCTAGGTATAGCACCAATTACACAAGCAGGAAGAAAATTCACAATCAACTCAGACATAATACACATAACTAAGAAGAGAAAATAAGAAGCAAGTTGTTAAATCATATCAAGAGTAAGTAGTTGAGTAATTTCTTTAAAAAGTTCTTCATTGAAAGAAGCAAATACTTTAAGGTCTTTAACTAAAATTTCAATTGCCTTGGCCCTGTCATGCCTTTTAAGACACAAAACACTAATTCCTCGGTTCCGGCGGTGACGGCCAATCAGGAGGGAGGAGGTGTGAGAGGTAGGAAAAAGGGAGGCTTTTCCTGCAGCTAAGTGGCCGCAATCGATCAAGAGGGTGGCGCTCCGACTTCCTCGGTTCCTACGGTGACAGTTGATCGGGATGGAGGAGGTGTGAGAGGCAAAAAAATAGAGGTTTTTTCTGGCGGCAATTTGGTCATTGGCGATCAAGAGGGATTTGGTCAAGGTCGAGTCTATGCAGTGGACGAGGGAGACGCTGCAGTGGACAATTCGGTGGCGATCAAGAGGGAGGCGCTGCAATGGACAGTTCTGGTGGTGACCATCGACTAGGAAGGAGCAGGCAGGAACTGCTGTGGACAGGTCCAGTGGCGACCGTCGACTAGGAAGGAGCAGGCAGGAAAAAAATCCGGGCTTTTTCTGGACTTTTTTCTCTCCCGTCTTCTTTTAACACTGGGTTTTCTCTGTTAGTTTCAGAGAGACGGACCCGGTTCTGTCTCTGTTAGAAGAACCGGGTTCCGTCTCTATTAATTTGAGACCGTGACCCAAATCCCATCTCCGTTACTTTCAGCGAGAAGGGAGGATTGTGACGTGGAAGCGGTTCATTGGTGGCTAATGGGTGCTGAGCGAGAAGCCCTCCCCAGCAGATTCGCGTCCCACCATACTACGTGGGCAGTTAGAATGAGAGTGGGGAACTGACTTTCCCACACTTATATATATCTCTCTCTATGGACTCTCTCAACCCATCATTCACACTCTCTGACTCCTTACATCTCTCTCTAGTTTTCAGTTTGAGTTTTGATCTATGTTAAATATGATCCTTCTCTTTTCCACCAGAGGAAGGCTATTCTCCACTTTATTGTTTTTGTTTGGGTATAAAGGGGCGTTTGGGTGATGGATCCTGTTCAACGTCCCAGGGTTTCAACACTGAAGGTTAGTATGTATAATTCCTTGATTTATTTCAATTTCTTTACATACTTTTGAATCAATATTATTGCTCATAATATTGCACTTGTTTGTGTGTGTTTTTTTAGAGGGATTGCTCATTTTTGGCGCCTACCTGTTGGGCTCTCTACAACCCCTATCCACGCTTCTGCTGCGCCGAACATTTTATCAATCCATATGTTCCTAAAATTTCAACCAGGCGCAGCAGAGAGGAAAACACTTAAGTATAATTTTCGGTGGAAGATTTCTTGCAGTTAGACCATGTTGACCCTGCACTTTGGTTTTCACTAACAAAACATGTAAAATCTCACCCTCAAGTTAGGTCGAGCAACGTTAGCGGCAGCACGTGTTGGGTTTTATGTTGTTGGTGGGCTTAAGCGGAAGTCACTTTAAGACAAACGCACTTAATGATAAGAAAAAAAGTGAATTGAGTTAGCTTTAGCTATGGAGGGAATTTTTCATGTAAGAGGGCATTCAAATTTAGAAAGCATTTTTCCACGAGATTGTTTGTTGAGTGCCTTCTCTGTCCCACATAGGATGCAACGTAAGACTTGGGAAGAGTATATATGAGTTAAAGCTCTTCCTTGGACTTTGTCTTCTACATGAATAGATTCTCTCACTTTGGCTGAGGCTCAAGTGCCTGAACACAAGCACGGGGACACCGGCATAGGCATTAGGGCACATTGTGGCGCTTTAGTTGGGTAAAGACCGAATTTCCGCTTAATTCCCGCAGATTATAGTAATCTTATAACTATAATGGTCAGACACCGATTGACTGACCTCTAACACTACAAAAAACGACTCTAGCCAATCTGCAATAAGCTCTTCACGGAATATGCCTATAAATAGGCATGCCCCCTAGGTCTCTTTGAGGAACGTGGGTCCAAAGTCATCTTCTTTTCTCTCAAACTCTTGGTCAATAGACATCTCTATGAATTCCAATCCCACTTATTGGAGTGCTCTAGCTGACACAGAAGTCCGTTGTCTCTTAAGGAAAGGATTACCGGAAAACCCTTGCACAATAGGTGGCAATATCTGTTACACAGTCAGCCAATTTATAGCACCTCATAATAGAAGATTGGTTCTTTGGTTCTTTCTCATGCATCTTAGACAGTAAACATGCGTATATTAAAAAAAGAAAGAGAAAGTAAACACGTGAACTCCCATGAAAAATTCAAAAAAGTGAAAGATTAGAATAACGTATATTCAGTTCCCTCAACTTTGAGATAAAAAGGCTCAAATATATATTACAGCTCCAATCAGCGAAGTGAATTGACATTTTATGTTCACAAATAATCAATTGGCACGAATTACAGAAACAATGGGATACCGAATACAGCATAGGACACCAATCACTTTTCCCTGAACAGAGGGAAAAGAACTACAATCTGCCACCTGGACAAGACAGGACACTTCCGATTTCTGATATACAACTGTCCCAATCAAGGTGAACTCTTCTCATTTATCAAGCATTATACACTGCCAGGACTTCTCATCATAAGCAATAGAGATTCCCAGGAATAAGAAAAGAAGACAACCAACCACATAGCTTTCCATATTCTTATGATGACAAAATTGCAAAATTTAAATCAAGAGGTCTCAATGCACCCTGTACAATATCTTGAACTGTCCTATTCCGACGACAAACATCAGAAAGCTCTTCAATCGGACCCATGAATGAGGAAAAGTTTGCACCTGCTGCTGCATCCATCAAAGCTTTGATAAATCTTGATCGCTCCACCTCAGTTACAGCAGTAGATGGGATCAGAGAAACACTTCCCTGGGCCCACTCCAACACATTTACACCATATGTTCTAACCAGTGCTATGAGAGCATCAGTCACCTACAAAGAACATTAGGGAACTAGTTATTCATAAATCTATATCATACACTTGCATCTGTCAAGGCATTTGTTTTTAGATTATCCAACAAATTCTCCAATGGTTTGCTAAGCTCTGACCTGTCTTACAAACCATGCTTAAAACTGTTTTATCTCACTTTAAAACTGCTCTATCTCACAATTATGTTACACAAATCTTGATTGTTGCACTTAATGCTTGCATCCAACCGTTACTTGGCCTGCAATTTGGCTCTGCTAAAAGCAGGACATCTTATAAAAAAGGTAACTGGAGACTCGATTGGCATTCTTATAGCCAAGATATGCAAGGCCTAAATCAAATTCATCCTTAAAAAAAATGGCTTCCTTACTAAATCAAACATCCAATATGTGACTTCTGCCCCTAATAGTCAGCCAAGGTCCACAAGGTGTTAAAAATTCTTGTCCTTAAAGAAAAGGATTGTCCACTAAACATAATACAGCGCATGACTTCTGCACCTAACATTAGAAAGCATATGCATGTGTTGATCGACCAGCCAGATGAAAAGGAGCATGACCAAGTGACTTAGCTAAGTAGTAACATGGACTTCATGAAAGGCTACCCAAGTTGATGTTTCAGGTAGTTTAGTCAACCAGAATTTCTCCAAGGCTGGTCTAGATATCTTTGCACAACCAAGGTTGCCCAAATTTTAAGTGATTCAAATGGTCAATCAACCTGAACAAACTGGCCATCCAGGATTGACATTGTCATGAAAAAGGAAATAATTTTTAACTTTTTACAATTTCATATTTTGCAGGAACATTTCGTGTATTTTATTTTTATGTTTTAAAATTGCAAACTGTTATGAATTCAGTTAAATTTCACATAAAATGTAAATTACGGACGTAGAAAAGACAAAAAACTGTACATCTGTTACAATCAGGAACATCACTTTCCAACTTGAAGAGATATATGATGTATATGCTGAGAGTATGGGAAGATATCACTATAAATTTCATTTTAAGATACATGTGTGACCATCACAAAACTTCCAAATCAGATGTGACCAGCTCAAACTATTATGTTTTACCAATGGCCATTTATCTTCCATTTTTTTCCCTGGACGACAAAAACACTAAATTCACCTTAAATACAATGATAGTCGTCCTCTCAAAAAATTTCTACGTCACAACTTTCAAACCTCATTCACCATAGCCCACAGCATTGCCTCACATTAATCTGCATGCAGCAAGTACCATTGGAGGCTGTTTTGAATTTTTTCAACCAATTCCACTTAGCAATGGCCATTGCTTTGATATGTATTATTTATTTGCATGTTTCTCAATGATGAAGTTATCCTAATCAAACACCATTCCTTCCTATTTTATAGTATTATCTTATCCAAACAAGATAGTGGCTTTCCATCCAGTTATCTAGCTTTTGACAAAACTGTATTATGAAATGACTATAAACTTAGTCAGCTTAAGTCTGGGAATTTTTTACCAATAGAGTTCCATAACAAGCTCGCTTTGTCTGTGTGGGTATTTGCTAATGGATGGAACACAGAGGGGCAACTTGCTGGAAACAAGAAGTCAGCACTACACTGATCCACTGGATGTAGGCAGGTGTAAAAAAAAGAGGTTATAATGAGCCAAATATGAAATCAGATAAAAGTTTAAAAGTCCCCAGGCTCATGCACTACTAAATGAACCCATGTGCTGTGAGTCGTCCGATTTTGATCCAATGGCTCACGTTACTCGGGGCATAAATGCCCCAAGTAACATGTGTCATCGGATATAAATCTGACTGCCAAAGCTGCCTGGGCTCACGCAGTCACACGTGACCCAGGGCGCTTCTAAATAGGACATGAATTCTAACATGGCATTCAATGACATTTTTCCTAAATGTTTTCCCGTTTTATTCTGATCTTATATTGTCTACCAAGGTAAAGGATATGAGTTTTCATTCATTCATTTCACTTCTCAAGGTAAGTTCTTCATCATTTTTTTTTTCAGTTTCAATTTGGCATACCTTGAGAGAAAAGAAAACACAATGTTGCCTGAGTGATATCATACCTCTTCTAACCGTGAAGTAGGCAATGCCCCAGTCAAAGAGGCTATTAAAATTCTCGTGAGATTGGCACCTCGAGGAAGCACCACATTGTCCATAGTCAATCGATATGGTTCACCAGATTGAGAATTCGTAAGATCCAGAAGATCAGACAAAAAATTCAATATAGACTTGCAAGCTTCCCTGTCAGATGCAAGAAAATTTTGCACGCTTAGGCAAAGACTAGAAATTCATAATCATAATCAAGTAGCGCCTTGTCCCAACAATTTGGGGTTAGCGACATGGATCTTAGGCCTCTATTCTAGTCTATTTTGTGCCAACTCTTTCATAAGAGATAACATAGCTCTCCATTTCCGTCTTTTGGCATTATTTAGGCAAATAGTAGAAATTAAACCATAAAAAATTACATAGTAAAAAATTAACTCAACACATATGATGAATACTGCTACTGTCCTTGTTTAAATTGCAGGCAATTTTAAATCTAAAAAATGCGCTCCAAAAGAAAATTGAAGGATCTTAGAATAACAAATAGAAGATAGCCCCAAGAGTAAGCCTAATAATTCAGGATAAAGAAATATTAGCTAGTTACAGGCAATGCAAGTGTTTTTAAAAAATAAATAAATAAATAAAATTTTAAAAATTGTACAAATGATCACAGATGATCTAGGTAATGTAACGGAAACACCTAGCAGCCAAAAAATGCAGGGTAAATAGGCAAGCCAATAATGATTAACTGGCAATAATGATACATAGAACACACAATGGTGACAATTAAACAGTAATAAACATAGAGTATTATATGTCATGATCATGCTTCATCTATTAAAACATTAGAAATGGATTCATCAACAGAGGGAAAGGTCAGATATGATTCCACTCACAAATTTAAATCCAGATGAAGTATATGGCACATGGAGCTATTTATTTCGGGCACAAAGCACAGAGGGATGCTTTTCTACATAACACAATGTGTTTTATAAGGACAGGAAGAGAGAGAGAGAGAGAGAGAGAGAGAGTGATCAGATGAGGGGGAAGGGGCAAATAACCAGGCTCCCTCTCATGAGATCCACAACTTATATATTTAAATTCAAAACAAATCGATAAAAATTGAATGCCAAAATGGTCTAATTAGCTGTGAATCTAACGTAGTATACTTGTGAAATGTTAACATGCCTAGAGAAAACCAAGCAGGCTGAAGTGGAACCACAATTGTGAGCCCCACAGATGTCCGTGGGAAAGGGTTTTACCTAAGCAATATGTGGACAACAAATTTTGGGGCCCAATTTGAAAAAATTACACAAGTTCATATAAAGTCAAACTGTGCAGAAATATTACAGGGCTTGATGGTCGGTATCCTTTATCCAGAAAGGACAGGAATCAAATATTAATCCCCATAGGACTCCACCCAGTATAGCCCCGCAATTTAAACCCCGCTGCTATTTGCTAGTCTGCAGGTAGGGTGTCTGATGCCACTTCTGAAACTGTTTCACCTTTCCATCAAATTTAAAAAAGGAAAACAAGAGACAATACCTATGCTGTATAGTGATTCCAATCATCGCACAATCAACCAAGGAGGGAAATATAGAAGATGGTACAAATATATGAGGACAATAGCGAATGCATCTTGAAGCAAGCAAAAAACAGTCATCTGCAATGTCGGGTCTAGCTGTGAAGTCCTACAATATGAAGAAGAAACAAGGTAGAATATAGGTCACTTATTTTCCACTTCACTTTGTAGAATGAAATCTGGCATCTAAATAGTGCCTGAAAAACATAATTTAATTAAAAAATATTAACATTATTTACCTCAATAGTCTTTAGCAAATGAGTTGTGTGATTAAATAATGATTCAATTAATCTTTGTAGGTAAGTGGCACATGAGGGATCAGACCCAAATCTCTGATATAGAAAGAGTTAACCATTATTATTTAAGGAAAGGATAAAAATATTTAATTTCAACTGGAATATGCTTGCATTTCAATTTCATACCTTTATGACTTCACTTGAAAGATAAAGGAAACAAGGTTGATTATGTATTTGATACAAACCCTGGATCTCTTCTAGCATTGATCCTATGGTGACTCCCATTAAGTTTCCAGATGTTCTCACCTAAAATACAATAAAACCATCTGATGAGTATCCATAATGATTAAAATATCCAGAAAGATATATGTTATAAATATATTCTACTACATTAGAAAAATGGACTTGTCTAGCATGACCAGTTTTCATGACCAAGGCTAGATGACCAACAATGGGAAGCTGCCACATCACCCAGAAATGGAGAGAGAGAAATTTGGAAACTGATCCAACAGTCCCTATGCTTCCCTGTCTACACATGTCCACTGGTCATTAAATCTGGTCACGCAATCTGGTCAGGACAACATTTTTCTAGAAAAATCATTAGGGAAGAGGGTTAGGCAGTGACAAAGCAAGATACGTCTACATAGTGAGGATAATGGGAAACAAGATTTATTAAACATTGTTAATTTGGTCCAAAGTAAAAAAAATCACACTTTCCATTGAAACAATTGAAATCATTGAGTCAGGTCAGAATTCTGTAGGAACAACAAGTACAAATTGCTTATGGCCAATACTAAACAAAAACAACGAGCATCATAGGACTTCGAGAAGATATGTAATATAACATAGTGCACTCACAGCATATTTGCAAGCACGACATAATGATTCCATGGTCCGCATATCCCAACCACGACTGCATTAAGAATATATCAGAAAAGATATGCATTGGCCATTACTACAGGAAAGGAGGGGTAAACACAGAAATACTAATCCTTACTGATCAAAGATGGCTTTAAAAATTGGCCAGAGTGTTTGAACTGCATTAGCCACTGCTTCAGGGTGATTCACATACCTGAAAACATAGTTGTTGAAACATCAGTTCCAAACAAAATTTTCCACATTACAGCTATAAGCACACAAAGTTGAGCACACATCTACCCAAATATATTTGCAAGTCGATCAATGTGAATGATAAGCTGGCGTGCAGGTACTTGTTGTAAGGCTCCTGAACCTTGATTAACAAATTCCTGTGATTATTATCACAGCATTGTATTCTGAGATAGTTGCAGATCAAGAAGGCAGATCCTAAATTTTAAATCTAAAGACAACAAAGAAAGAAAGAAAGAAGACAATTAACAAAAGTACTAACCTGTAAAGGTGTTACAACTGGATGTGCTAATATCTCCAGAGCCCTTTTGGCATCATCTGGGGCCAGCTTTGCCACGACCATACTGAAACAGATGGGTTTAGAGAGTTTCTGGCTTAACACACATCATAATGTTATTGAATCAAAGGACCATAGTTTTATGGAATATTTTAAGCAAGTTCTTTGCTTTTCACCTCAATGCTTCAACAAGATGCAAAGAGTCCTCAGCAGAGAGTTTATAGCCCCCTTCTCCGGTGACTCCCAGTTGGTAGATATGAAGAAGGCCATCTAAAAACTGGCAAAGCTTTCCCCGACATTCTACATAAGTATTGAAAGAAAAACAACAAAATTTACATTTAAAATACCCAACCATGAATGGCCATCAATGTAAATCATCAGAAAAAGCACAAGATGGTTTTATATGTGTTAGTAAACCCCTTCAAATAAAAAGGTTTATTCTGCCAAAAGAAAACTAAAAAAGCTTAAGCTTTAGAAAAAAAAACTAAATTTTCACGTGAAGGACACCATCCCCCTCCCTTCTCTTTCCCTGAATGTTCAAGCACTGCTAAGCATTCCAAACATGGTGCCAAATTTCTGCACTTTTTTTATTCTTTCTTGTTTATAATCTACAAGTTAATATGATATTTGAGCAAAAGACTCTGGCCTTACTTCCTGGATGAAGCATTGCTCCCTCTTATGAATGTGCCTCCCTCCCCCCTCCCCCACCCCCAATGTGTATTCACATACAATGCATAGTGGTACATGCAGGTGACAAGGAGTGTTATTGCTCATATAAATGGTTAGACCTTTCGCTAAAAGCATAAGCTTTTAGATCTAACTAATCATAATAACAACACTAACAATATGAAAGAAGAATCCTAAGAAACATGATATGAAATAATAAGTATTTTTTATGGATCCTCATCATCAACAAAAACATTTTATCTGACTTATAATGGGCAGTGACACACATGCTGCTCTGCCATTCTGCACTATCATATAGACCATTTACACATCCAACTCAGGAATGTTCCAAAAATCCTTGAGACACTATTTTTTGCATTCCAAGCTTTTAACTATTTATATTAATAACTTGAATGCTATGGAAAATATTTTACATAAAATAAAGAAAAGAAGAGTTCTACAAATCAAGATGCAGTTTTACAAAATATATTAAAAAAATTACTAGCAAATCCTACTAAACTGTTTGGAACCTTAATAACAAAATGCAGATAACTCTTCCAGACTTCCAGCTATAATATGTAGGTTGAGACACTGGCACTTAAACATTTAAAGATTCCACAATTTCCTCTATTGAAATAAAAAAGTTCAAACAAACAGATTTCGCAGCTCTGAGAAGTATTAGGGTTAGTGTTACGCCAAAAGTCCATACCATCACAAACATGCTTGAATGCCAGAGCTGCAGCAGCTGCAGAATCTTCAGACATGCCCATGCCTATTGTAAGAGTCTGTATGACTGAAGGCAGCAGTTCAGGTTGTGCAGCATCAAGCCATTTCGCATATGCCCCGATGGTCAAACAAGCTGAAGAGATTGCAAATAAAGCTCAACTACGCGAGCTTACTATTCTCAGAATTTATGAGAAATCATCAGGATTTGACAGCTAACCTGTATGGAGCAGTTGTGATTGATGAGGAAGTTTTGGAAGCAATGTCATCACCTGTACCCATCAAAGTATTGCGTACATGAACGTAGCATAAGAAAGGGGTTCCAAATGGTAAATTGCAAAGAAAAAATAGCAGTTAAGAATACTCCATAAGCATTGACTTAAACTTGCATACTGGAAGAAGGATCTCCAATCAAGGTACAAACAATTGGTGGAAATATCACAACTCAGAATAATGGTGACAGTTTTATAAAAGAAAGGATGACGTGACAGTAAAATTGGTGATGAGACACTGCACATGCTTAAGAGTAGTACAGTGACTGTCATAGGCATACCCATAAAGAGCAAGTAGGGAGACAGAAGCCACTCAAAAATAATGAAACAGGAGATGTTGATGCTTACCAACTTTTAAGTAATGTCAATTCCCTAAAGCTGATTTCATTATTAATTGCAAAATCGACCATGTCTTATATATCAATAAAATACCTTCATGGCTAATTAGCTAAATCAAGAATGAAGAGGACTTTCAGAGCCTGGGAGAATGAAATCTAGAATGATGGAAAGCTCAAATTAACTGCCAAAAGAAGCATGCATGTGGCATTTGCAAAAGCACCTCCGAGCATTTGAAAGCTCTCGCAACTTGCAACAACCAAATGTGAACAGAAATATCTCATAATTGATAAAATTGAAAGCACTCTGCATCCATCAGCGGGCCACTCTCAGCTAAAGGTCACTAATGGTCAATCAATGAGAATGTTAGCTATTAACATCTATTTTCTGACCCTTCAATTTGAGGTTTCAATGTGCGTCTACACAGTCGACGGATACTTCAGTCTTTTGCACAGTTAGCTCAGCTTAAAGACTGTTTAGCTATTCACTGCATAGTTATACTGTTTACTTGATGTAGCTGGAAACACAGAGCAACAACTCTCAACAGTAAAATCACTCCGGAGCTTTTGATATTAGGAAACACAGCAGAACACAAGAAGAAATGGAAGAACAGGAGTCTTTCTATTCAGATTTCTGGAGTACAGGACTAAAGCTTGAATCCACAAGCTAAAAAAAAAACTTACAGAAACATAAGAAAATTACACGGTTGAATCCACAACCCTAGCTCAAATCCATAAAGCAAAGAAAGAAAGAAAGAAGAAATTTCTGGAAGAAGCAATTACATTCAAATTTCAAATCTCTCTTTACTCTTCTTTTCCTAGTAGAATGACAAGATTACTGTTCCCATTTACCATGACTAAAGGTGCTCTAAAGGCCTGGACAGAAATGCCCCTGTCAGCCTTACGAAGGAATAAACAACTGGACATGCTATAAGACAGAATTCAAGTATATGAATATGTGACAATCTGTGACAGGTGGAAAGGACTAAAATACCCCTCTGTATCACCATAACTAACTGGTGATCAGATTACAAAAATACCCTTCCCATTACAAATATCTGAAATGCTTTTTAAAAAGCTAAGACACAATTACCCCTACTGACCCTTAACCAGGAAACAGTGTGCTATTATGCTGAGAATAACTAAAGTCTTTTAAGCTGAGGCAGCTGTGCAAAAGACCAAAGTACCCTTCTACATCATTACTGGTCAAAAGGGTCAATGGGGGTATTTGTGTCTCAGCCTTTAAAGAAATTTCAGATATTTGTATTTGGAGGGGTGCTTTTGTAATGTGACAAACAGTTAGTTCTGGTGTCAGAATCAGTTAGTTTTCCATAGAGGATAAGTAGTGGGAAGGAGAAAGTGAAATTAGAATTTCGAATTTGAACGAATATCTAGAAATCTCTTTCCCTTCGCTCATGGACTTGGGCTAAGAATTGTGGATTCAGTTCTGTGTAAACCTTCATAGATTTGAAGGCAGTTTAGCTTGTGGATTCAAGCTTGTAAGTCACTGTTTGTCCAGAAATCAACAGAAAACACTCCTATTCTTCCTCCATTTTCTGTTTTCACAGTTCGGATTCAATATCCTGTTTGGTTCCTGTTCCTATATTACCGTTTTCCATTCATCTCTGCATCAAACTCAGTGTCGTCTATGGGAAATCTGAGTCTTCCATGGCTGCTCCACCTCCCACGGAAAATGTCTCCCTCCATCCGATTGCTCACTCAATCCAGCAACAAGCTCAGACATAGCAGTAGACTCAGATGCAGCTGCAGCAACTTCTCCAGCAAATGCAGCACCTCATGATGTGTCTTCCTCTTCCACAAGTTGTGAGAACCTCATTTGGACCAGATCTGTGGCCAGTGGCAGAAGCAGATAGAGGATTTCAGCCAGGCCTAGAGCACCACCTGCAGGTTGAAGGAGAAGCTCTATCGGTGCAACAGGGTTGGGCTACCAGGTGTACCACCGGTGAAATCCCCTGCAGGCCCAGGAGCAAGTGATGGATCGATAGCCAGCCCGTCCTGCATATGGAGAAAGAACAGAGGGCTTTCCGCCAGGTGAAAGACAGCCGATGGGTGGCTTGTTTGCTGGCAGTGGGGGAGAGACCAATTCTTCTGCAACAAAATCCAGTTGGAATGCCTGTGAACCATCGAGCTCCACTAGGACGAATTATGCACCAGCAAGATGAGTCGAGTGAGGATGAAGAAGAACCACTCCTACAAGCTAGAGGTAATGACAAAGCTTTTTATCAATTCAAACCGAAGCTGGAACTCCCTACTCTTAACGGTAAGATGAGTATCAAAGAGTGTTTAGATTGGCTATTTAAAGTAGAGAACTATTTTGAGGTGATGGAAGTGGATGAAGGATAAGCTGTTTTCTTAAATTAAAGGGGGGAGCTACAACTTGGTAGATTCAATTGCAAACCAACTGTTTACAACTAGGGAAACATCCTCCAAGATCCTGGCCACAAATGAAACAGTTAATGAAGAATCATTTTTTTCCTATTAATTATGAGCAAATATTGTTTAAACAGTACCAAGACTGCGGGCAAGGAAATGGGACTGTTTCGGAATATTTGGAGAACTTCCAAATATTATCAGCAACAAACAACATTGTTGAGTCGGGCATAAAAAATAACTCAATTAACAATTGTTCGAAGTTTCACTTACAAAAGAAATTGGCCAACCACCCTCTCAATTCTCTTTCGGAAGCTACTCAAATTGCCCTTAGTTATAAGAGAGCATTAGAGTCTAGCTGAGAGGAGTACAAGAAGAGGGGGGTTTTACTCAAGGCATGCAAGTGAAGTGGGGTATAACTACAAGCAAAAACAAGTAGTAAATGAAGACTTCTCAAAAATTTGTTAAAAATGAAGCTATCAGGAATAATTATAGAGCTGCTTCCCCAACTTCCAAACCTGGTTCAGCTCAGGCCACAAGCTCCAATCCCATCATTTGTTACAACCATAGAGAGCCGGGGCACACCTCGTGTGGCTGCTCCGCCACCCCCCAACAAGAAAATCCTCCCCTACCACTACTGTGGTCACTATTCAAGATGCCATAGATGTTGAAATTTCAGAGACAACTGAGGAAGAACTTGTGAAAAAGATATATGGGGATGAAAATGATTACATGGAAGAGCAACCAGAATTATTAGTGCTGAGAAAGATTTTAATTTCAACAAGACAGGTTGAAGACTCACAAAGGAACAAATTGTTCACTACTACCGTAACTATACAAAACAAGGGGTGCAAAGTGATCTTTGATGGTGGAAGTACTGAAAACTTCATAGCCAAATCAGTAGTTCAAGAGCTTAATCTTCCCACCGAGATACATCCTAAGCCCTACTCCCTAAGGTGGATCAAAGTGATAGGTAGAATCAAAGTGGAGCAATGGAACGTACCATTTTCCATTGGAAAAGATTATTCAACTAATATTATTTGTGATATTATTGAGATAGATGCATGTCAACATCTTTTGCAACAAGAGGTAAAGGTCATTCTAATGCCTAGAAGGCCAACCCTTACTAAAAGAAGCAAAGAGAAGCTGAATTCTGCTATCCCACACAAAGATATGCAGTCGACCAACAAAAATCTAGCAAAAACTACTCTTTTGATGACCAAAAACTACAAGGACCTGGCCTCCACTAATGTTGTATACTTATTGATCAACAAGGCTGAAGAGATAGTGAAGAAATCTGAGATTAAAAGTCACCTAAAACAGGTTCAACATCTTATAGAGAAGTATAAGCAGTTGGTCACCAAAGAACTCCCCTTAGAGCTGCCTCCCATGAGGAAAATTCAGCGTTCAGCGTCAAATAGACCTCATTCTAGGGTTTAGCCTCCCTCGTTTGCCTCATTATCGCATGAGCCCAGCTGAACATGCCAAATTGCGAAGACAAGTAGAGGATTTGTTGGCAAGAGGGCTGATCTAAGAAAGTCTTAGTCCATGCATAGTTACGGCCTTGTCAGTGCCAAAGAAGGATGGGAGTTAGAGGATGTGCTATCATCATAATCACTATCAAGTATAGGTTTCCCATGCCTAGACTCAATGATATGTTGGACATGTTAACCGGTGCCACCGTATTCTCTAAGATTGATCTTAAAAGTGACTACCACCAAATCAAATTAAGGCCCGCGGAAGGTCTATATGAATGGTTAGCGATGCCTTTTGGTTTAACTAATGTACCTAGTACCTACATGAGGCTTATGACTCAAGTATTAAAGCCATTTTGGACAAATCATTTGTGGTATATTTTGATGACATATTGGTGTATAGTAAGGGTGAAAGACATGCGCAACAACTAGCCGAAGGTTTTGAAGTGTTCTTCACCAAACAGTTGGTATTCTTGAGGTATGTATCAATTTTAAAGGTATTCAAGTGGACCAAAGTAAGATAGAAGCCATACAAAACTGGCCAACACCCAAATCGGCAAGCAAGGTGCACAGTTTTCATGGTTTGGCCACCTTTTACCGCAGATTTATCAAAGATTTCAGCACTATAGCAAGCCCTTTGACTAAATGCATGAAAAAAGATAGCTTTGTGTGGACCCAAGCAGCTCAAGAAAGCTTTGAACAACTAAAAAAATGCTTACTCAAGTTTCAATACTTTTACTTGATTTTAATAAGACCTTCGAAGTTGAGTGTGATGTATCCGGAGTGTGCATAGGGGCTGTCTTAACACAAGAGGGTAAGCCAATTTCCTATTTTAGTACAAAGTTAAATGATGCACAGAGGAAATAGTCCACCTATAAGCTGGAATTATTTGCTTTGATCCAATGTTCGAAACATTTACAACATTATCTCATGTTTAAAGAGTTTGTCTTACACATGGATCATGATTCCTTGAGGCATTTGCAAAGACAAAAAGGTGGACAGGTTGTCTACTAGATGGATAAGTGAACTTCAATACTATACATTTGCTATCAAGCATAGATCTGCCACAATAAACAAGGCAACTGATGCCTTGAGTTGAAGGGTGGCTCTTCTCACTACTTTAAGGACTAAAAACTTGGGTTTAAACTGCTTAAAAGAGCTTCATTCAGATGATAAAGAGCCGAAAGACATTTGGAGGTTGTAGTCTCAAAGCAATCATCTAGTCCAAGACTTTCATTGTCTAGAAGGCTACTTATACAAAGGTAATCAGTTGTGTATTCCTTCTTCTATCCGCTAATAGCTCATTAAGGAATGACATAATGAGGGACTAGTTGGCCACTTTGACAAGAATAAAACTAGTGCTCTTCTTAAGGAAAGGTATCATTGGCCGACTCTTGTAAAGGATGTTCAGCAGTTCATTCGACAATGCTATATATACCAACAAGCCTGAAGTGGCCCCCAAAGTGATTGGGCACTTCTTTACAATTCAAGAGCACTTGTCACCCCCAAAGTGATGGTCAAACTGAAGTGGCCACTCGAACTTTGGGAAATCTGTTGAGGAGTCACACAGGAGATGCTCCTAAACAATGGAACCTAATTCTCTCACAAGCTGAGTTTGCTTTTAATTCCACACCCAACAGGTCCACTGGT
Organism: Saururus chinensis; assembly: GCA_035235625.1. Classification (NCBI taxonomy): domain Eukaryota; kingdom Viridiplantae; phylum Streptophyta; class Magnoliopsida; order Piperales; family Saururaceae; genus Saururus; species Saururus chinensis. Next base: position 12,257,794 of record CP141141.1, read on the forward strand.
AAGGCCTCTTTTGAAGTCCTACATAGGTTCCTTCTTTTGCCACACCTTAGATTTAGTTCAGCTGCCTTACCAGTTGGAAGAGCCTAGCACAGCCTATAAAACTGTTCAAGACTTGATTTCCATCCATCAAACAGTTTGGCAAAATTTACTTGATACCACAACTCAATACAAGGTTTCAGCTGATAAGAGAAGACAAAAATTGTTTCAAGTGGGAGACTAAGTTGTGGTATTACTATGTAAAGAGAGACTCCATGTTGGTCATCACAACAAGCTCACACCTTAGAAAGTTGGTCCGATTGACCCCCTGCGCATTACAACATATCCAAGACCTTCAATGTCTCAAAGTTGTCCATTTGTTTTGGTCCAATTCCTCCGGTGACTGCTGGTGCACAAGTTTTCTTGATAGAGAGTGAGCTTCTTTTGGGAGGGAAGGCTTGATGTAGAGGGGTACTTTAGTTTGTTGAACAGTTAGCTCAACTTAAAGACTATTTAGCTATTCACATCATAGTTATACTATTTATTGGTCAAGAGGATCAATGGGGGTATTTGTGTCTTAGCCTTTAAAAAGAATTTCAAATATTTGTATTGGGAGGGATATTTTGGTAAACTAACAACCAGTTAATTACAGTGTCAGAATTAATTAGTTTTCCAAAGAAGATTAGTAGTGGGAAGGAGAAAGGGAAATTAGAATTTCGATTTTGAATGTATTTCCAGAAATTTCTTTCCCTTTGCTCATGGACTAGGGCTAAGAACTGTAGATTCAGTTCTGTGTAAGCCTTCGTGGATTTGAAGGCAGTTTAGCTTGTGAATTCAAGCTTGTAAGTCACTGTCATCCAGAAATCAACAAAATACACAACTACTCTTCCTCCATTTTCTGTTTTCACAGTTTGGATTCAATCTCCTATTTGGTTCCTGTTCCTATCCACAAGCTTGTAAGTCGCTGTTCATCCAGAAATCAACACAAAACACAACTACTCTTCCTCCATTTTCTGTTTTCACAGTTTGGATTCAATTTCCTATTTGGTTCCTCTTCCTATATTACTGTTTTCCATTCGTCTCTGCATCATCTACAGATACCATGCATGTTTCACTGCTTACCCAAAGCTCCGTTACGGAGTCATCTTCGACAATTCACACATTTTAAGGAACCTCACTTAATACACCCAATTCTTCCCTGCTTAATGCACCCAATTCTTCCCTTACGTAAAACAAACTCCAATTGTATCAATATGTAAGGCACCACATATTTGTCTCCTAATAAGTTACAAATGGAGTTAACTTCATTGTTGCCGCTTATACAATTTCAGTGCCAAGTAAAACCAGTACCATCAACAAGATCTGACTTTGCTCATACCTGTGGCATAACTTCAGCTTCGACCACAGGAACGGAATTTGCTATAGCCCGTATACAATACAAAGCAGCCTCTGCAGGTTGCCATTGGCACGTTTCATCATTTCTGCAACTTCCTACAGCCTGTGATTTCAGTTGTCATACAATAACATAGACCCATCGTTAGCAAAAATATTTATTTAGACTCATGGAAAATATTTAATATCAGTAAATTTCGCAAAGAAACTCAGAATACAGAAAAAGATAACAAAATAGCAATTATACACAAACACAGGAGTAGTTAAATTCTTTGGGCAACATCATATTCGCCATCACATGCCTTATCCCAGCTATTCGGGGTAAGAGACATTGATTCTATACCATATTTCTCTTAAGAATCAAAACGATAGTGCAAAATCCATGTGAAGAAACATAACTCTACATGGATTCTATGGGCAACATGCTTTATATGAAAATCAATATACCAAACATAAAGCAAATTTCGTTGATTCTGGAACAAACCATGATACATTCGAAATGAGAATTTTTTGAAGCAAATATCTTATAAAAAAAGGTGCCACGGCAAATGTAAGGCACACTGGTAATTTTTCTTTTTCAATTCACACCTCATAGCATCAAGGACTTTTACTGCAATGCTGCACTTCTTTGCTGAAGAATTTTCAAATAAAAAATCTCTTAAGATAATCTTCTGGTATAGATTACCAAAAAATGAGGCAAACTGAAGGTTTGGCAATTACTACCCAATCAAGTTAATGTCCCCCAGTATTCCCCTTGTCTATTTCTAGTAAAAATAACAACTAAAGCCAACAAAGTCCAAAAACAAATCTGCCATACTCCATAAACTCGCATGAAAGAACCAAGGAAATGAACATGTAAAAGGAAGGTGGCAAACAACATTATCGTTATTCACAAAGGGAGTTGCAAATCCAATCTATAATCAGGACGGTAGGAATTTTCTTGCCTAGAAAATCAGTGTCTTGCCATAAATTGTTTTTGCATGCTGAAGATCTATGTAAAGCTTCAAACAAGGAATGGTAATATATGAGAATTTATAACTACCACCTGCATAAGCTTCATATAAAGAATTTTCAGTGTCGAATCACCACCAAGTACAGCAGCTGCATCCATTAAGACATCTCCAACAGCTGAAATACAACTGAACACAGTCAAATTCTTCGTACACAATATAGTTGAATTAAAATTGCACATTATGATGAAAGCAAAAAAAGTGGCACATCAACATTTCTAAGCTGTAGGCAAACCATCTTCACATAGAACAGTAAAAAAGAAACATAAAACAGCAGCAAGATCATTTAAGAGAAGAAATTCAAGTGTATTTTACTGACATACATAACAAATAACATTGAGACCACCATTAACGCAACTAGAATACATGCTATCTTATAATAGTACCCCTATTAGAACTTCCATTATTGTCTATATCTCTCATGTATTACTTTAATTAGGTCCTAATCAAGGCCACTCAATCGTTCAAAACATACAAATTCTTTACCAAAATGCCCATCCATTTTAAAGATACTATCACTCAAGACTAAATACAGGAAATATTCATGTGTACTCTTTTAAAAATTAAATTTATAGTCTAAGTTTTTAGCATTCTAAAGAATAATAATTTTGACCAAGATAAAACAATATATAAGGAAGATTGACACTAATTTTTGCCAGAGGCATAGTTAAATTATATAACAGCTGGAATGCAAACTGCAAGAAAGATTCTTAAGAGGGGTGTAAAGCTCAAGGGATTACTTACTGGCATTTTCAAAGTACTATAACAATAGACTTTAATCAACTAGTGTGCATCCATTCCAAACACACCTTATTTATCATTATAAAAACCTATTCTAACATCCAGCTATAAAATTGGTCTAGCATTAATGTCTTCTTGGCTTGTGATTAGATTAAATTACAGAACATTACTTCATGATTGGTCCCAGATCATAAATTTAAGGAAAGGATAACTAATGTCTTGTTCTATTTCAATATTGTATCAAATATAATTAATTGAATGTAGTGCAAAGCCATTATCTTATGGCTAGAAAACTCGTAGATCAAGACAGGTAAATATAAGGCCAATGGAAGACAACAAGCCCTAATTACCATAACGGGTCTGTTTAAAGTCTTTGAGGTCTTCTTTTGACAGGTCCTGGATATTTGATGGATACTGAACCCGGGAACTAACCTGGAATTTCATTAATATTCTCAGAAAAACAGTCAAACATAACAAAGTTATTTACCAATTCCAAATAACAGATCATCTGTTAATAGCAAAATCAAGAGTACATTGTTAATAATTAAGACATCATTGCCAGAAACACATAGCATTACCAAAGATACAAGCAACTCATATGCTGGGCGAAAAGTTTGCAGTCTCCTGATCCTCTCAGCTTCAATAGATGGATCAGACCCAGCTGACAAATTGGACTCCCTGTCATTTTATGACCATCCAAAATGATGATATGCTCCATTTAAAACAGAAAATAATAATGAATTTGCATAATTGTTTACCTTCCAGTCAAGATAACCTGGAAACTATGCCAAAAGTTGAATGTCATAGAAGCTATTTCATATTCAGGGTGCGATGCAACTTCAAGCAAAGCTTGAACTATCAACATAGACTCATTTGTGCCTGCATCATTGAAAATATTTACATGAATAGAGAACTTAAAAGCCTATAGAGACTGGTATACTGAATGCAAAAACGACGGGTTGACTTCTATATTTTTAGCTCATATGTATTGTAACCTACCAGATGCAATCAAATCCACATATGCATCTCCCATATCAGCAAATAGTCGTGCCACGGCTTTCAGATCTTCCTCATCCTTAAGAAAAAGAAAATATAACATCAGAAGTTGTTTGATTATGAGTCAGGATACCAGAGTCAGTTTCACATCATCACCAATTCAAACAAAAATAGTTTCACATACATAAATAAATTCAACTCCCCATACACCATGATACTATAGTAATGCCAAAAAAAAAAAGATTTCCTGATGTCGTTACCTTTGCAGAATCTTTGAGTTGCACCTTAAGATCCATGATGCAAGGGACAAGTACTTGAACTAAGGGCATCTGTGAAGAAAGACCACCAGACCGCACAGCTATGGTATAGTGTATCAATTCAGAAATAACTGCAGCCCCACAAGTTAAAATTTAAAAAAATATATAGGTTTAGGAAATGCAATTAGACTATTTTTTCTACACTTGCATGTATATCTGAAACTGTAAGACTAGGCTTAGTGAGAAAAAGCTTTGCTAGAAGTTTTGCCCAAAGTTTATTCATGACTGCATACAAAACATGGGTTGACTTGCCAGTCCATTTGGAGGAGTCCTAGTTAAAGAACGAACTATGTTGCAACTGACACACAATGCTACATATAAGATAGAAACTCAGGCTGCTTGATAACTATGCTTCGGCAAATTCTTGTTCTTCTTCGACATTCAATCATGAAATTCTAGAAAAGCAATTATCATATTTTAAATATCATAAAGTGGTACAGTTGTACTTCCAGCTTGTTTAATTGACATAATTGATGCAAAAACATAAACAGTTATAAACTGTGCCCGATAGGTGAATTTATAAATAATCATCGTCATCATCTACACCTCATCCCCAGCTATCTGGCTTGGCAGAATATCACCATTTGGCCCTTGTTATATTCAAAATGGTAATATAAAGAATCCCCATGAGAGCATAATGGCAATATTTGTCAGTGGCCAACTTTCTGAGACAACACTCTGGCAAAATGAGATGAAGATTTGCCATCATCAGCATCATTATACGTATTACCCACTACCCAGTTACTTATATCTAAGTGAACTTTAAGATAGTTAAAATTTATAAATCTGCTGCATTCATCAACAACCTCATTATAAAAGCAGAAGTAAGGTAACTAAATCAACAAAGTAAAGGAACTCCATTATATACACATTATGGATACAGCTTCCCAAATAATAGCTATGTGTCTGACAGACTATCAATAAATCAGTTGCTAATGTCACTTTCAGTGCTAACTAAAAGGCAATTATCTGGAAAGGACTTTCAGTTGCTAGAAATAGAGGTCCAATAGATGGTGAAACCTTATTGGAGTCCTATTACTTCAGAGCATGTTTTCACGTTTAATCTCTATCAGGCATGTACATTAGTACAGTGGCCCACAAGGAAATCATGAATGAAGGAACTTGTTAATCAAATGGTTCTCAGTTTTGGCTGGATGATGCATTCAAGATAAATGTTTCAGCTACAATATAGCTTAGATTATTGCCAATTTAATGATTTAGTACCTTTGAAATTGTACATTGGTCTTGTCACCAAAATTAATGAACTTTTTGCTAAAACCAACAGCAACTACAAAGCTGTGAAGCATGGTAAATGAGTAAATCATTGAATTTAAGTCAGATATAAAAGCAAAAAATGAAATGTGATGGAGAATAAGACCGTGGCATCCCAAACAAATTCTACAACCAAAAAAGTATAAACAAATTTGTCTAAGTAATTCTAAGTACCGTCTACAGCTGCTTCAGGAATCTGTTCAGATTTCAGCTCAGAACGTGCAGCAAGTACCAAAGGATGTGATGACAGAGTAGACGCAGGTATTCTGAAATATAACATGACCAGTTATGAGGTAACCAATAAACATACTATTTTTCAACGCAAACTTTACTCTGCATCCAGACAGATCAATGGGCTTAGTTTTTGTTTTTATATAACTGGCATTTAGTAAACATGAACATAAGTTAGCAACCAAGACCTATCTGAAACTGCTACACATTGAATCAACCTTACCAAAAAATAACTCACATTCACAACTAGGAAATAGATTAGAGAAAAAACATAACATTTGACAGTAATATAAGAAAATAAGAACTTATTATTGCAAATAGCACATAAGAATTACAGTATAATATAGATTACCAAGTTATCTATGCACTAATGCATATAAACTGCTTTATAAAGAAAAAAAGAAAAAAAAGACCAACCACGTGTACAAAAGAAATTATATTTAAGTGCAGCATCTTTAAATAAGCTTTCTAGGAAGTAGGAAAGATTACCCATGACTAAGCCGAAGCCAAGATGCAAAGGCCTCTAGTACCTACCAGAAAATGTGAATGAATTAGTTATAGTAAATGAGTAAGATGCATTATAACCTAGTGAACACAGGCCGTTGAACTGTAGAAGCTAACAAAAGATCACCTGCTCCTTCAATTCATTAAGACTCAAACAAGAAGTTAATAAGTTAAGAGCATTCCCAGCTGACTCTATAAGTTCCTTCTCAAACTGGCGCCTTCTCTCCGGACGAGCTGCTATATGGTAGTTAAATACCTCCTGTTGTGAATAGAAATGTTCAGGATAGAGTAAGCATAGTATGTAACATGTGTATAAGCACCTATAGAAATGATTAGCACACACTCAAGAAATCCCTTAAATATGTCTCACAAAAGTCTAGTTGCATGTAAATGGTAGAAAATCAAATATGCTCACCAATGACTTTTGAACAATAGAATAAAGAATGCTCTCAAAATATCTTGCAACTTACAGTGCTTACCCTCTTATATTCCTATTTGATGTCTTTCTTTCAAATGAAAACTATTTATGATTTATAATAGTCACTAGAGGTGTCATTTGCAGGATGTTGGAGAGGAAAAAAATCACGGCTTACAATAGGATATATGGGGATGTCAGGAACATGTATGAGGGAAAGATGACAAAGTGTGAATGCTGGGGAGCTGGAGGAATTCCAGTCACCACTGTCTTTTTGATCCAAGAAGGATTCAAATGTCAAGTCTGCTTTTGTCACCTTTATTTTTTTTATAAAAAGCCACCTTCGTAGGTGAGGGGTTTGGCAGATTATGGTCTCAATATTTCTTGCAAAGCCATATTACAGTTCCCGAAACCTGAACAGGAGCATAAGATGTAGCCAAGACTGTGGAAGAGATGGAGTAAGAACCAAAAAGCTTCAATCTAATTTCTTCAGCAATCAACTAACCAACAGATGCAGCAACTATAGGAAGAGGATCACGTTGCAACATTAACACACACAACCACTCAAAATCAGACCCCAATGCTAACAAAAACTGTATCAGATACTGTTTTTCTCTATTAGCAAAAAGCTCGAGATCAGTAGATAACTTTTCAGGTTCCATTAGGGCCAACTAATCCTAAAAAAGGGTCATAGCAGCATGAAATTCCTGTATAAAATGATCACCCTGAGAAGCAGAACGAATTTCCATTTCCAACTGATAACAATGAGCATAATTAGGATGAACATACAACGATGGCACATAATCCCAAACCTGCTTAATTGTTTTAAACTTAGCCAATTGAATCCAATTCAATATTTTATTGTTATCAGCCTCCCATTCATCCAACTCCAAGACTTCAGGTTAAACATCAGGATGAATCTTGGGCTCAAGAAGCTCTGCTTATAATATACTTCCAAATGATTCTTCCATTCAAAAAAACAGACATTGCATCCCCAATATGAGTAGTTCAACCCATTCAAACGAATACTGATGGAATGTGGATCTAATTTCGCAAACTGTGTCATAAGAATCCAAATAAAATTAATAGTCTTTTCACGGGGATCAGTAGCATTTACCGGGGTCCCGCTCACGACTTGCACTTAACTATGTGTGTTGAAAATTCTGGCATAAGGCATTTATTAATGCAAACATAAGATCTCTAACAGATGTGATAGCAGTGCTTAAAGAGGTAGAGTGGGGCAGCAGCGGTTTCAAGGACAGAGGGGCGACAGTGCTGGTGCATACATAGCGGCAAAATTGGCAACCCCCTCGAAGGATGCAAACAGATGCAAATACTAAATTCGTAGTCAAAGAACTGATTAGAGAAACATGTCCTCAGCTACTATGATAGAATCATTGAACACTGCTGGATAATCTGCCTATCTACAGAGTTGCCTTGAAAGCATAAACTGTTAAGAAATGACTCAACAATGTATATCAAGCTCAGTTCAGCCCAAACAAGAAAATGCAAATAGACGGATTATCAAACACCCCCCTCCTGGCATAGTGTCATGGAGGCACTTAGGAGGAGTCCATCCTTGCGGCACTCGCAAGGCAAATTAGCCAGGAAAGCTAGCCTTATTTGTCACAGTCATGGCCTTGTGCCATGTAACTGCTCATCTAGCCTGCAATCCCAAGCGATGAACCTACCTTAAGGCAAACATACAAACATGCCAAGATATTTCCCAAGTGAGCTAGTCGGAGGGGACACAACCTTGCAATGCACACAACCAACTTAGGCAACTCAATTAGCAAAATGTTTCATTTCAGCACCGTGTATGCAAAGACTATGGAGCCGACCCTTGGGTCAGAGTACCACATCTCCTAACTAATAAGGCTCCTGGCATGATGGCTAGCCAACCTTCATTGCAATTCCTTGCAACCAACTGCAAAGCTAATCATTATACCAACAGCATATTATTTTAGCTCAACCAGTCCACCCTATATAACATAAGAGATTTCTTACATATTGTTAAAATGGTAGCTAAAGTGGTTCATATATATCTGAACCAAAGTTTGCCAAATAGCCCTAAAATACTCTACAAGACTCCTACAGTATTTAGGAGGAAGGGACATGTTAAAGTCCAAACAACAAGTTAGCCGACCAAGTATCCCAAAATGGCCAACCATGTTGCATAATGTTGTAGGTTTGCAACACATGTACACATGTTACACATCATTGCGGACAATTCCCACAACGCATGCACATCAAATGTGCAACACAAAAGAACATGTGTCACGAACACTGCACTTTGTTGCTCGGTGACAATAGGCAACCATAAATTAAAGGATGTAGATGCTTACACATGCACAAAAAGTATAAAGGTAGGGGTGATAATCGAAACTTAGACCTCTTCACTATGATGCTTGTTAGAAACCAAATTACCTTCAAAGCCTAAGGTGTTAAAGGAACGACCCAACAATGTATATCAAGCTCAGATTGACCCAAACCAATAGATGCAGAAAGATTATCCAACAAAGACAAGGGTTTATGAAGAGAAGAATGAGCTTCATTATTCAATTTAAGGGAAGTTGTTTCTTCTCTCCAAAAACCCTAGTTTTCAATAATTCCATCATGTGATGTTCTAATTGCTTTCTAGGATATGTTTTTTTAAGCCTGGGAAGGGGGAGAGGAAGGAACGATCTTTATTTCTCTTCATGGTACCAAACTATTTTCCGTGGGAATTAGCATCTCTGCTTTCCATCCTTCTAAATATGGCATTCATTCCTTAACTTTCTAGATTTTCCATACCCAAATTAGGTACAAGTCACCTATTTATTTTTTAATTTTAGATCCAACAGCCCAACTTTTAAAAACTATTTACAACTTGGTTAATGTCAAATTGTTCAAATTTTGAAATGTTAAAAGGTAGTTAGGGGTGAACCTTTTAAGGGCCGGCCCACCAGCCGGGCTCTACTCAGCCCATAAAATTGTGGGTTAGGCCTAGACAATTTTCGTCCTGGACTTAGGGCCAAGCCTAAAAAATTTTGGCCAGCCTTAAATAGGGTCAAGTTAGGACCAGGGGACAAAAAACCGGACCATTCTATCCAGCCTTAAGTATAAAAAGTATTATTTTTATTATTTTTAGATAGTCCCACATAGGTAGAAAGGGAAAAAGCAAGCGAAGATGTAGATTTTTTATAGGAAGTTTAGGAAATTCTAAGGGGCTGTTTGGGTTCCAAGTTTAGTATTTCCGTTGATTCCTTCTCAATTTCGTGAGGAATTAGCAGAATCATGGTTGGGTGCAAAAATTGGGCGGAATTTCCAAAGTTGATTCCAACATATTTCTATCAAAATCACCGAATCATCTTGCAAGGTGATTCTGTCGATTCCAGCTCCCAAGCCCTTGTTGCGGAATTAAAGACCTTGTATAGATTTGAGCCTCAAAAAGTGTACCATATAGGTGGGGCCTAATTTAAAAGTTCAATATAACCTACCCATGTAGGATCTTGTTTGATAGGGCTTGTCAATACGAACACAATAGTGCCTATAACATACATATCCGAGTTTAAGAGAGAAATATATTAGTTTAAAGTTTTAGAAACAGGCTTGAAATTCCATCCAAATTTATTCTAAAACATTCAATTATCAAACTTAATTCTAATTTAACGTTGAATCAATTGAATTAATTCCAAAAAAATTTATTTCCATTTCTAAAAAATTCCACGCCCAAAAAACCCCTAAGCTTCACTCATTATAGTTAGTTGTGAAAGAGCCACCTAAAGACATAATCTTGTTTCTCATGCAGGGTCAACTAGCCGGACCCAACACAAAAATTATAAATTTTTCATTGAAACAATACTTTTTAATAAAAAAGTATAAAAAATAAAAGGCAAAATAGAAAAACAACCTGTGGCCCGGCCTAAACCCGCGTAGGACCAGGCTAGGGCCAGACTTTTCAAGGCCCGCATAGGGCTAGGCCAGGCCAGGGCCTAGAAATAATTAGATGGGCTAGGGCCAAGGCCCGGCTCAAAACCAACCCGGTTTCAGCCCTAAGTGTAGTCATACATGGAATAGATCTATGGAGGTTGGAGGAGAAATCTCAGTAGAAAAATAGCCAGATAATAGTGAATGATTGAATGAAACCTTTCAAAATGAAATCAAGTGTCAGTTATAGAAACTACACAAAGCCTTGACAATGCAAACAAGGTCAGATTGTAGCAAACCAAAAAAGGGCTTCAAATGTTACCACAGTCAAATAAGATGAACACATAGGCATGGAGGTGATGACTCATGAGAGACAACAAAAACATGCTGCAAGACGTTGAAGAAGATTGGGGTGATGATTTTTTTTTTTTTCCGAAAGAGATAGGGCCGATGATAAGGTAATATAATTTAAGACCTAATGTAAACGGAAATGATATTTTACATTGCAAATTTTTTGGAACAAATTACAACTCTATTAAGCCATATTTTTTAAACCCATGGGTTATTTTGAATGTATGCAAACCAACTCTCTAAATCCTTAGATGTTACACATTTCCAACAAACTAAGTCCCCCTTCTGACTTATAGCAACTAGGAAATTTACTACTTGATGATACAGAACTCCTAGCACAAAATTTTTAGAGCATTAATGGATTTTATGGCTAAGGTGAGTCCTACTAGTTCTGACATTGTTGCATAAAATTAAATTCAATTATCACTGTCTCTTCTTGGACTCAAGCACTAAGCCCTATGACATGGCTAGCCTCAGTGAGGCCATGTAAAGTTCACCATCAAGTAACTATATGTGCCACTTTGCAACAAAAAAAAACACATTGCTCTCTCCATATCTGATTTTCATCCAATTGAAAATTTTCCCCTCAGTGCAATCTGGCACTCTAAAAAACTTGAAAGAAAAACCAATTTTATTTATTCCTAATTTGGGCCCTTTGACAAGTTTCTTTTCTACAACCTAAAATGCGAGCAACAAAACAACACAGACCAACTTGTCACTAACTAATTCTTCTCAGTCAAACCTGTGGCAAGACAGTGAGAAGCTCAAGGAAGCTTGGTATCCATTCTGGATGAGAATTCATCTCATCACTTAACCAACTCAAAACGCCGCCACCACCCCAATCTTCTTCTGGAACATGAACAGCTAAGGCTGCCAACGCTATGCATATCTACAAAAAGAAGATATACAAAAATATTAGTAAAAACATGCTAAAATGAAGAGTTTTAACTAATCAAGAAACTGCATAATACCTGTGTTCTCACTTTGGCAGGCCCAGTGGATAACTTTTTCAACAGCATCTGCATTAAGCAGGTTTGAACAAACAAAAAGTCACGGGTTATAACAGGATAATGTACACATTTACATGAGACTTTCACCAACTCAATTTCTTAACTCATCCAAGAGTGCCAATTTCGTAATAGGTTTCTACGCACAATCATCTGATCATGCAGGACATTTACTGCAGTAAAGTTCTGTTTTTAAACCACGTATCCAAATTCTTTTCCTTTTAGTGCCTGCCCCAAGTCTCAAATAATTTTATAGGTTTTATCTGACACAGCAAGCACTTTAATGTCCGATACACTTTCAGAAGTTTAACGATAATAAGGTTCAAAACAGCAGCATTATTCTGCACAATATATAGCAGAACAAAAAAAAACAAAATCTTTTTTTAAATATATTGATAGACAGTCAAATTTAGTGGCATAGGGACAAGTTCCAGATTCGGCTTCAATTCAGCCAGTCATTTCAGTTGGGCTTGGGGAAAGTCAGAAAAAGATCGGGAAAATTTTTGTTGAAGGAGATGCATGAATGGCCACAGGAGAGCCCAAATCTTACAGGGGGTCAGTCAAGATCTTCAATGTGTATTCTGAGGCCAAAGAACTAACCCATCAATGAAACCCCTATCCCAAAAACCTGCCTAAACCGGCTAAAAAAACAAAAAGAAAAGAGTTGGGATGAAACCAAAACGATGATAAATTTGGAGTCAAAAAATTCAGTAAGATTTCTCCCCAACGTCCATTTCAGCATTTTTCAAAGAATTGCAGTAAAATACAGAGACCTTAGTCATTTTTGTTTAGTGGTGGAGGTGGAACACTTAAAGATGAAAAGGGAAAAAACATCCTTACCTTTTGGCCCCCTATGGAGGAGTTTCAATTAATGCTGCAGAAATTTAGTCTTTTATTGATGGACTACATTTTGCTTCTGCTTTATATATTTATGAAGAATGTTCCTGGTGCCAACAATTCCATTGGTCTCTTTCTTAAGAGAATTTTGTGGCCAAGTTGTCAAATACAACATAATTTCCAAGAAGAAGGGTCAAAGGCAAACGCTTAGCTAAGCATATAGTTTTAACTCAGAGGCCCGATTTTCTTAAAGAATTCCAATGATTTAGCAACTTATATCAGAAATTGTTTTTAATTATTTGCTCGATCTTAAAATTCTTCAGTTTAAAAAGGTTAGCTTTACTTCGTTGGTTTATGTTACAGATACAGCTGCCCATTTCACATTTAATTACTTAGTAGTCAGTATCCGCCTCACAAGGAAAGGCATATGCCCTAGGTTATTGTATGTTTCTGTTCCATTTCATAAAATGATAGGGTTTGCCAAAGTCTGCAGACAATCAGGTGGAGTAAACACAGAACAAGAATAAAAAAAACAACATATCCGCATATTCAGCATTACATCTGATTTTGCTTCGAGATAAAGCCCATCCAAAACATGTGCTTACATATAAGGAATCACGCAAAGGGCAAAATGCTTCAGATGGTAGCTCCTCAAAATCCCGTTGAACCTGGACTCGGATTCACAAAAAGAATAAATAAATGAAATTAGCCAGACCATAAGTTTTGCAAAACAGATAAAGAAAAACACAAATAGTTGAATTGTCATTTATGTCAGAGAAATGAAAGAACAAAAAAGTGTTATATTTGCAATATTTTTTGCCACATGAACTGAACATTTTGCTGCAAATTTCCTGTTCAAAAAGGCAACATAGCTACAATTCTTCCCCAAAAAGAGGCAAATGGTTACTCAAACTTCACAAATTGTTAGAAAGGCTTAGTGAAGCTGTTTTAAGACTCAATCACTAGAACATACAGTCATCTCATGCATCTTACCTCCAAACTTTAAGAATATGCTTCTATAACTACAATACCTTTCTTGAAAAATCGGATATAAGGCACAGCATTCATACCTTGCTTCTAAGAGTTTGTGAGCAAAAGATGAGAGTTTCTAAGTTGCTAGTGGTATCATGGAGTAAATTATCAGAAACCTGTCAAAAAACAGTTAAAAGCAAGGAGTAAAAATTATTTCAACTCCAGATTTAACTGAGCATAGAGAGAAAGAACCAGCTTAAAGCTGAACCTCGTGCAACTTGATTATCCCATTATAGCGGCCAGGCAATAATACATGTCAAACAAATGTCAAAAAGCTTAGACCATTTAAGACTATGATACATTTGCTACATAGATTTAACAGAGAATAACAGTAAATTTCCTCGATTTTTCAAAACGTAAAAAGAGTAAATGACTTGAGGAACATGCACCAAATATCCTTCACATATATTAGAAATTTTCAAAAAACTACTACAAAATATTTTTAAAATGTTTTGTCATTAGTTCGAAATGTATGCCTCTAGACCTCCAGTTTTTGCTTAACCATGCTTTCGGTGGTTAACAAAAGCATTTTTCTAGCAGTACAAAACATCTAACAATGCATCCTCTGGTCTAGTAAGATAGAAATCCACAGGTATATAGAAATTCAACAACAGCATGGGAAGATAGCAATTAGAATCTCTTGCGATCTGTCTTGAGTATGAACTCATAGAATGGGGAGAGCTGGTCCATGATACAGACCAGTGCTGCTATGTTCAATATACATAAGATATCAACACTAGAGATTATTCATCACTCCGATTTTTGGAAAAAGACGAGCACAATGCCTTCTGTAGACACAAAGCTTAATGCCCAAAGTCCAAGCTAAGATAAAATGAAAACAAGAGAGCAAAAATATCGCAGCTCTAGTTTTAGAGCTAAACATTCTCTTCTATATTCATTATTCATTTCAGACAGTTGGAATAAAACAAATGCAAATCCTGATATTTGCAAAATGAGAGTGAAGAGAGAAGCAAGCTTTTCTGCTGCATTGCTCCAAAAGAAATAAGCCCCCCACATCTTAACCAAACTAGTTAAGATCAAAGAGAACTTCACTGATCATTCCAAGCGCAGACGAAGTGAACAGAAAGAAGACTAAATGACAGCAATATTGAAAAAAGACAGAAAAATTGAAAGAAAAACAACAATCTTTACATACTCGTTCAAAATCCCAGGCGAATCCAATATAAAAGATACCAGTTCTACACAGATTTCAATCGATTGCAACAACAGAGAGAGAGAGAGAGAGAGAGAGAGAGAGAGATTGTGGGAGGAAGTGAACCTGCCAAGCGTCGATGGTGCGCTGGAACTCTTGAAGCCAGCGATCGGCCTGCGTCCGCACGGCGGCGTCGGGATGGTGGTACAGCGCATTCAGCGCCGCCTTCACCGTGTTCTGCAGCTCCCCGGACGCTGCCATGTTCGTCTGCGTCACTTGGCCTCACTGGGGAAACGGTAGGAGGGGCGGTCGGAGATTATATTTGAGTTTGGGAAATGATTAATATGTAACAATAAGTAGTGGGAGTGGCAAGCCGCCGTAATCCGTATGGCCCGTATCCAGTATGAAACTGCTTAGTAGTTGCTCATGGGGGCACAATGAAAAGAAAATTTTACTAAAATGGCCTTGTGATACAAAATGTCTCTTATTTTTCACTTAACGCATAAAATAGTCATATGTAAACTTATGTCATGCAGCATAAATTATCTAAAATATCTTCTTCTTATTTTCTTCCTCAACTTCACTAACTTACTACTTCTCATATCTAACAACTTGAGCTTCGACTTCACAACATCTCTACCAATTTTGTCATCAACTTTAACACCTCTATCGTTGATTATCACCTTTGCTACCAATTTTATCATTTTTATCACTGACTCCACTTTATTTATTTTTATCATTGATTATCACATTTGCTCTTGATTGCCAGCTATATTAACTATTAACGGTCAACTATCAAATGTCTAGACTTATGACTATCATAACGTTCAGTGCCAAAGACCACCTTCTTTTTATGTGCCGACAATGAGAATTTTCTTCTCTAGCACTAGCAACCTTTTACTAATGCGTAACAATCGACAGTCACAATCACGTGTAAAAATTTCTTTATTTTTTATTTTATTTGTTAAGATAATTTATTATAAGTATTTAAGGAGATATTATCATTCATAATATTGTCTTATATCCCCTTTATTGCAATAAATTTGATTGTCAACTATCGATTATTGAGTGTCAGTACGAGGTTTTGTTTAGCTTTAGAAAAAGCTTAGAATCAAGTAAAAATAAAACTCACTCTTAGTTTTGAGTAGATTAACATATTTATGAATTCATTTTTTAATATTTGAGCTTGTAGATAAAAAATTGAATTCTTAATAGATCTACACGGCTAGTTTGTGATAGGTCTTATTAGGTTCCAGAAGGGATGAAGAGGAGGTAACTGAGGAGGAAAAGGGGAAGAGGATAGAGAGAAGGGGAGGACAGAGGGAGGAGGAAGAGAACGAGAAGGAAGAGGGGAAGAAAACGAAGGTCTCCCTTGTATACTATAGGTACTATACATTGTTTTGAGGATCACAAAGATCATTAATTATGCACACGAGCTCTATATTAACCCATATACACTTGTAGTAGGGAATTGTGAATCTAAATTTCATAGGTTAAATATAGGTCGGGGAAGATAATAGTGTTGAAGGAATTTGTGTCATTTAGCAGGTTATTCATATTCAAGACCAGTTTGGTAGTGGGTTTCGTTTAATAGAGCTCTTGGGGTGTATCCAAGGGCATTAAAAATACATAAATCGGAATATATAAATATATATATATAATATACAAAAATATAAAAAATTATTATTGAAAGTGTGCTATACACATAGTGGGACCAAAAAAAGTTGAAAAAAGCATAGTCATGTGATATTTCATTTGATAGAGCTGGTAAAGAGCTTTCTAATATTACCAATAACACACGAATTTAAGTCCAAGTGTGCAAAATATAATATTATAAAGTTACAATTATGTAGGGATTAACATGAGTCAAATAAGGGTAAAATAGAGATTAATAGTATAAAACATAGGTCAAATAGTCAAAATTTGAAAGTTATATATTACACCAATTTGTATATTATAGTATGATATGATTTAAGGATGTTTTATCTAGATCCGTCTCCTACATATACATGCAAACATAGTTATGGAAAAGTAGCAAGAATACACATGCATAATACAAATTAAATAAGATAAAATAAAATAAAAAGTATGTATTGAACAATGGATACTATAATTGCAATACATAATTTCAAGATCATAATGTCTATAAATTATATACACAAACTTTATATTAATTCAAATATACTTGTAGTAGACAATTGTGAGTTTAAATCTCACTTTAAATATTATGTTATTAAGTCGGAAAAGACAATAGTGACGAAGGACTTTGTGTCATATAGCACAATATTTATATTCAGGACCAATTTCGTGATGTGTCTTGAGAGTTTGATATATAACTAGATGACAATAGTAGATCACTAGAGTCTCCTAACTCTATTACTTTAGTAAGTAAGCAATTAAGAAATCTAGTCTCTAAGGGTATGAATTTGTTTTGAAATGAAATAAACAAACCCTAATATATAATCATTATTCATGATCAATCAAACCATTAAATCAAGCATGTTGTAACGCCTCGACCCGAGATTTGACTCAACCGGGAGTTCAAAAAACAAAACCGGAGTAAATTAAATTTTCATAAAAATCATAACAAGACTAACTAGGAGCGGCGGACTCTGAGTGCGAGAGCCGTAACGTTTCTCTACGCACTACGGAGCTTTAGTGCTTTATTGTGTGTAGGCCAGAATAAACCTAAATTTATAACTAATTTGGATTAGGCCAACTTTATTGTATCATTGGTTGCCTACATATGTATTGGATAACATCTACAACGTTATTCAAATACGATCAAATCTGAATATAGTTTTGCCTAATAATTATTACATGCATCAAGCATCATAAAATCATATATGTTAAAATATATATATCTTTATGTCCGAATAATCATTCGGAGTCAGACAGAACTCTTATAAATCATCGGAGTCGAACGGAAGCCAGTAAACTAGTGAAATCACACTTCTCACAGAGGTGAGCAAAATACTAGCAAAATCACACGTGCCACTCTATCGCATGGCGGAGTAGAACACACAACAAAACATATTGGATCATATTAGATACCATCATACCATATCAGATTTCATCTGACCATAACAGATCATATTAGATCAGATCGGAGCATATTATATCAAAATAGGACATATTAGAGCAAATCGGATCATAACAAAGCATATCAAAACACATCGAA
Source organism: Saururus chinensis (assembly GCA_035235625.1). Classification (NCBI taxonomy): domain Eukaryota; kingdom Viridiplantae; phylum Streptophyta; class Magnoliopsida; order Piperales; family Saururaceae; genus Saururus; species Saururus chinensis. Next base: position 12,276,118 of record CP141141.1, read on the forward strand.
TCATAACATATTAGAATCCAACCGATTATAGCAAATCATATATATCATAAATAGTATATTAATATTACTAATTAAGATGCGCATGGATATAAATTATATTAAATGGGAAAGCCATTAATGCTTACTCCCTTGTAGTTTCCGCATTCAGACTTGCTTGTTTCCTCAGGGTGTCCTCCCTTTCAAGTCCGAAGATGGCGGGCAAAATCTCCTCCAACTCCGGAACGTTTCTTAGGTGACAAATATCACCTCCCTTTAACCCAGGACAATTATCTCTTTGCGGCTTAAAAGCGATGGACATAACTTCCCTTAGGGACACTTTGCATGTCTCGCGCTCGTAGGCGGTGAATAGAATCTCCCCTACCCAAAGATACTTTTCCCTTTATGTACCCGTAGGCAACGGACAAAACCTCCAATTAACCCAAGGATGTTTCTCTTGTTGTGTGGCCATTTGATGGAGGATGGAGCCTCCCCTACTCGGGGTCACTTCCCTCATTGTGGCCTGACGACAGAGGACAAAGCCCCCTTACTTTTGGCCACTTCTCTCTCCTTAGGGCTTGAGGGCAACGAGCAGAGTCTTCTCTTGCCCTGAGATGTTTCTTACTTATATGGTCGCCAACTCGAGGAATGGATATTTTTATTACATATAGCACCATTGAATTAGCTAAGAACACCTCTCAAATGACTCGATTCAGATTTAGAATGAGGGAGAAAGGAATAAAAGAAGTTTCTGAATGTCTGAAAGTCTCCATGACCAAAACATTGAACGCTATTTATAGGGAGAATGGATACACATGAGGCAGACAGATAAATAGCATAATGATTAATCCTATCCACTACATCATTAGGACCTCGAACACTATTTATGTGGGTCCTGCCCATATGGCACATTTACCCGAGGTTGTAACTTTCGCTCTTGACCTCCGTTTCGCGTGTTCTTTGATTCATTACGTTCGTTACTTCGAGGTCTACTAATATGCATGAATTCTATTCCTTGAAACCCCTTAAAACTTAACTAAAAATGATGTAATTATCTTTAACCCTCTAGGTTAAGCGCAATCAGAACACATGGTGTTACATTCTCCCCCCTTAAATGAATTGTGTCCTCGCAATTTTCCCCAAAACATTCTTCAAAACACAACAAAATCGGAACAAAACCCAATCGGTTATCGGATAGCAATCACAAACATGAATCCAATTAATTTACAATCGGACACAACATTCAAAAACATAATCTGATAAGTTATAATCGGATAACATAATCCAACAACTATGTATATAAAACAATAAAAAATCTGTATCCGATGGTTAAAATCGGATACCACTTTCAAAAACATAAACTGATAGTTAATAATCAGTTAACACATTAAAAAACAAACAATATCCAATAATTAAAGTCAGACGAAACACACAAACAAAATCTGATAATTATACGGATAAAACAAAATGAAATCTCATAAATTATATTCGGATTAAACACTAGTAAACAGAATTCAATAGATAAAAATCAGATTTCATATTCATAAGCAAGATCTAATAATTTAAGATTAGATAGAACCTTCATAAACATAATATGATAGTTTATATTCGGATAAAACATCTTAAACACAATTATGATTATAACTTTAAAATCAAATAGGTCATTATTCGAAGTTAAAACACAATATAATGAAGCACGGTTAATGAAATCCATAATTCCAAAACACTTTGGAAATTGAATTATCTGATAACTTATGCAAAAACACATTCCGATAATTTATGATTAGATAAAACACGTTAAACAAAATCCGAATATAAATTTAAAATCGGATCAAGCATATTATATAGAATTCGATTATGAACTTTAAACCGAAGAAATCATTTTTTTGATCAGAGTAGATCAAATAAGAGCAAATCAAATCAGAGTACAGCAAACAAATCAATCCAGAAAGAGATCTAGAGATTTGCAGAATTAAATCATTTGATAGATCACATAATCAAAATATGATAATTTAAGATTGGATGACAAAATCTGATATTTTGATTGGATGACATAATCAAAATATGATAATTTAAAATATGATCCTCTCTCTCTCTCTCTCTTCAGTCTCTCTTCTCTCTTTATTTACTCTTATCTCTTCTCTCTCTCCTCTTTCTTTCTCTCTCTATTCACTCTCTCTCATTGCTCTTTCAATTATGTCTCTTCTTCTTATCTCTCTCTATTCACTCTCTACTTAGCCTATGAGGAGGGATAGCTGAAAGAGAGAGAGGAGAGAGAGGAGAGAGAGAAGAGATATAGTGAATAGAGAGAGGAGAGAGAGAAGAGAAATAGTAAATAGAGAGAGAGTGAAGAGAGAGAAGAGACTGAGAGAAGAGAGAGAGGAAAGAGAAGAGAGAAAGAGAGAGAGGAGAAAGAGAGAGGAGATAGAGGGGAGAGGAGGGACAATGACAAATCAATTAAGGGATTTCAAAAACAAATTTTGTCCTATACAAGGACAAAATTAGATTTACTTAAAAATTAAAAAAAACTACGTAAGCGTTAGTGCCTGACTAGACCCTGCGTGACAAAAATACAACACCACTTTTATAAATATTTCTAACCGAACGCCATTTTAATAAATATTTTTAAAAAAATATTATTTATATAATTTTTTTAATAATATTTTAAACGTATATATGTCATCTTCTTTATTTATAGTATTACTATTAAACAAGTTATCCTATGTTAAAAAGTCAACTAAAAATATTAATGCTGAACCAGAGGAATATTTAATAATTATCTTTAAAAAGAAATTAAATATAATATTAATATAATTATATTTAAATTATTAAGTATTTAAGCATAGAAATAAAAATAATTTTTTGTATAAAAACGTACATTATATTTTAAAATTAACAGAACCTCGAATAAACGGCTAAATGAGGTCTTCATTTGTGGCCGTGTCTGAAAATCAACAGATAAAAAATTTCGACCACCACCATATGCATTTTTGGATGCTTAGGTTCTGATGATATCACAATTTAATTGAAAACCCCAAACAACTAACGACCCATCCTTAAACGTGCATAGCAAATTTTGAACGACGAAAGCTACGTTTTAAAATCGATAGATTGTCGTAATATGATTTACAAAACGATTTCCGCCCTTGTCCTCTGTACGTGAGTCGGTCCCTCAGCAGAAACTCAAAAATTCTGTCCGTCGTGTGTTTTTGGAAGATATGGAAAAGGGGCGATGGGTTCTCCTCTCCCAGATCCTCCTTCGCGAAGGGAAGGGAACCAGTCCCCTGCGTCCGGGAAGGAGGTGGAGAGCGGCGGCTGCTCGTCGTCTCAGATCTGTGAGGTAGAAGGAGTGCTCAGAAAGGGAAAGCAACTCCCCTCATGGAAGGAAAGAGCCTGATCCCGGACACGGTGGCGTGGGGCGAAGATCCAAACGTCCAAGGAGCAAAATGGCAAGAGCTTTCACCAGCCAAAAAATTCTTGCTTTCTTTCTGATCAGGAGAGGAGATGCAGAGCTCACATGAAAACAAGGCAAACTCAAACTCAATGTCAGGGTGGCGGGTTGGTTTAAATTATGCCAACTCGGGCTGACCCGTCGGTTTAACTCGTTGGCCGGCCAATCCGGGTCAGTTTCTAAAACGCTGTTGCGCTCTTCCCCTCGCTCCTTCAACCGCTCCACTCGAACAGCACCCTTCAACGGCGCTCCGGTCGCCCTCTTCGCCCAGCGTCCGCCGCTCGACAGATCTTTTCTGCTCTGGGAGATCTTGCGACTGATATCAGCGCGTAGAGATTTCAGTCTGCATTTCTTCACCATTCTGTTTTTTTTTTGTTTTCCTTCACCATAATTGTTTGGGTTTGGAAACCAAAATTCGTATTCGTTTTTCTTGCTAATTTTGTTCACGATTTTGGATTTTTATTGAAGTTTTTACTCTAATTTGGTTTCAGTCTGTAGTTCTTCACCATGCTTGTTTGGGTTTGTTGCATCGTTTCTTTTGAGTTCAGCGTCATTGTTCACGTTGGAGGTTTGGCTTCCCTTGTGGAAAGCCTTAAAATACCAATTGTGGAAATTGGTTTCTTGTTTTGCGTGATGGAATTTTTATGTGCACCTTGTAACCCAAACCTTTCACTGGTAATTTTTCAGATGGATCCGAAAACTGAGTCTACTCTCTAAAATTTATTTCCATTGCTGCTTGTTTGAACTTAGATAAAATCAAACTTTAGGGACGTAAAGAGTGGTGAATACAAATACATTATAGTCAATAATATGATTTGAACTGTATGAACTAGATGTATTGATGATATTGATATGTACCCTGATTATAAGTTTAAGATCTGTGTTTGAAGTTTTTGTCTCCTTATACATGCAGGGGTGATTTGTTTGGTCTTAATGATGGAGTTATAGTGTTTATTCGAAGGCATTACTTTAATGGGTATCCTCATCAGCAAAGCTGTCAACGGCATTAGCGCTGTTCTTGGGAGTACTTTCCTTTCTCCACTGAAAAGAATTTTCGGTCAATCGTGCGAGTAAGTTTCCCTCGGTTTTCTTATAATTTATGTTCGGATAATTCATTCCTTAGTATTTTCATCACTTAAACCTACTGGGACCAGGCGATAATGTTGCTTGGGATTGGTAGTTTAGAAGTCACAAAAAATATTTCAAATTCCAAACATATCATTATTAGTTGCATGTTTGAATTCATAGAGGATTCTCTTTGAACATATGTAGTCATATTTGTGTTTATATGGTTCTTGTCTGCAGAAATATTTGTTCAGGAACATGGGACATAATTTGTTTCATCGAGAACTTGTGCGTGTCCAACCTAGTAAAGCTTTTGATGGTTTTTATCCTGAGCTATATAAGTAAGTTCCGTCATTTTTATTTACTGAAACTTCACTTGTCATGAAAAAGAGGTTCATGAAATGCTAATCATCTTAACCTGTTTTTATGTGCTCTCTGGTTCTGGAATTAAATCCCTTTTACGTTATGTGTATTATTATTTGATTTTCAAATACAATTTAGTATTTTCTTTTCATAATGAAGTTACATAAGCTGCAAAATATTTCAATGTGCGCATGGGCTGACTGGGTGTTCAACTCTCCTAACAGTTCTCCTTACCAATTGACTGTTACTACCTCATATTGAAATAAACATTGCGTGCGCAGAGAACTGAAAAAATGAGTGCTAACAGGTTATTATGGAAAGAAACATTGACGAGTTTGCTTTCCTTTTTGCAGCTTTACTCTTTTTCTATCTTCTACTAAAAGTGGGAATCCTCCAATGCATAATCAGAAGCCTTTGCAAAATGACATGGGCTGGCTGTAATGCTTACTGTCACGCAATGAAAGAAATCAGCTGCTTTATGTGGTACAAGATAAAGAATGTTAAGCGAGTACATCGTGGCCGCCGCAAATTTCTAGACCTCGAAGAAGGATCATTAACTCCAGTCAGACTTGAAAGTTTTGAGAATGTTAGCTCCATCAGAGAGCGGTTGTCTCGAAGAGACAGGAGACATAATGGGTCTAGGAGGTCTTTGTACTCTGTAAGGCACGGATCAAAGAGGAGCTCTCGTGGTGGTAGCCACCACATGAGGTTGAGGAGGAAGGAAGTTTCACTGCATCATAAGAGCTCAGGCAAATGGACTGCAAGGCAGCATAGGTTGAGGCATTCCAGAAAGAATCAAGAGTTCAGGCTGGTAAAGAAGAGATTAAGATGACTAGCGGGTATCGGAATTCTTTGTACTTTGTAGGGGGCTGGTCAAAGAGCAGCTCTTGTAGTGGCAGCTATCACATGAAGTTGAGGAGGAAGGAAGTTTCACTGCATCATAAGGGCGCATATGGAATGCAAGGCATCATAGGTTGAGGCAATCAGAAATTATCAAGAATTCAGGCTGGTAATGAGGAGATTAAGATGACTAGCTTCTGAGACTGCAAATTGCTTGAAACTTTAATTTATTTCTGGTTGAATGGAAGCCATCAACTTTTTTGGATAAAACTTGTATTTAAATAAGGGCGTGTGACCCATTAGGACTAAGTTTAATGCTTAATTATCGTTAAGTCCCAACTATTAGAAATTGACTAATAAGTAACTGAGTTATACATAACTTCTAAAAATCCTAAAATACCCTTCTCTCTTTTCCCATTAAATTCCAAATTTAAGACTCCAACCGCCCAGGGACTGTGCACCATTTGCTCTTGACCAAAACGAAAGCTCCGGTGATTTGAAGCTTCATTCTGGCAATTTTATGCTACTACGATTTATTCCTTGCCATCTTCTTCATTGATTGCTGCTGCTCCTAGGACCTCCACCGAGCTTTTCAACAGTATCCACCTTCTCCTCCACCTCCTCGCCTTCGGCGTCCAACTAAGACGCCACTTCTATTTTACCCGTTACTTTATCTTCTAAAGCCCCTCCTTGCTCGTCTTTGATGAAGTGATTCGTTTCTTTAGTCGATTTGGGGTTTCAAATCTGCCTCTGAGAGAGCCGGGGCGGCTCAACCATCTCCATCTCAGTTCCATTGCCAGCATACAACAATGATTATACTCCAAAGCCCCTTCTTTCCATTTGGGTTGAGACCACACCTTTTTCATCTCGCCTCCTGAAATTGGGCTTTACATACATTTCTTTCTGTGTTTTGTGTTGTTTGCGTCTGTTTCAGGAATTTGGTTTTGATGCTTTTGCAGGAATTGCTGAGTGGTGATTTGGTACTCGTTCTTTGCGTTCCCTTTTAATGTACAATTTTGGATTTCCAAGAGTCTTTGGGGTACACATGATAAAGATGTTATTATGCTTTGCGAATTGTGATAGTGTTGTGGAGGTTTGGACTCACACCAGTTCACATGGAAGCAGACAAATTGCTTTAAAAATATCTTGGCTCGAGTCCACCCAGTGGACAAACTAGACTTGAACTACTGGGCAAGATGAAGATCCCCAAAGTCAAGAAACAAGTTGTGCAATTGGTGGTTCTATTTCTATTTGCCTCCCAGTTGAATGTTGATGCTTATGCCAATGAGTCAAACAGTGACCAGTGATCTTATTGACGGCCCAGATCGAGTAAAGCTTTTTGCTTTCATATCCTACCCTTTGGTTTCATTTTCAGGATCCTTTTTGGACAGCAACACGAGATGAGGAAATGTTTCATATATTATCTGTGAGGCAATGCTAAAATTAGATGGATGTGAACAGAGTATATATTTACTGTTGTATTATGTGGTGGATGTAAATAACAGAGTATATATTTATTGTTTTATTCTTTGGTGGATGTAAATAACAGAGTATATATTTACTGTTTTGTTATATGGTGGATGTAAACAATAGAGTATATATTTACTGTTTTGTTCTTTGGTGGATGTAAATAACAGAGTATATACTTACTGTTTTGCTTTGTGGTGGATGTAAACAATAGAGTATATATTTACTATTTTGTTCTTTGGTAGATGTAAATAACAGAGTATATATTTACTGTTCTGTTATGTAGTGGATGTAAACAATAGAGTATATATTTACTATTTTGTTCTTTGGTGGATGTAAATAACATAGTATATATTTACTGTTATGTTCTATGGTGGATGCAGGAGCAACTTAGATGACTATCCAAAAGCCTCTTGTGTGAATCAAATAAGGGAATGATTCAAGTGCAGAAGCCAACTTGGTGTGAAAACTGATTTTATATTGTAAAATGTATTTTGTAACACATGACTTCATGATGAAATTGTTATAACAACCATTTGCTAACACATATAGGGGTTATCAACCCATCAGGAACCATTTTATTGAAAAGTTTTTTTGTTGCTGGACTTGACCGATTGCTAGTGTTTTGGACTCTTCGTTGATCTGGGCTTTGCCCTCAGGTCACATCTTTAGTGTTAACTCTTCTCATTTGCCTATTTTACATGTTAAACTCTGTCTTCATTGCACTGTGTGTTAGACTAGAGAACATGGCAAGTATGAACATTGCCACTAACATGTAGGTCGTGTTGCTCATTTGATTTTATGTTGTATACAAATCAAAGTTTTCATGTAAAAGAGGAATTAGAATGTTATGTGAGGTTTGGCAAAGAAAACCATCGGGCTGACATCATGTCTTGCTAGTACATTCTAATCTCACAAGTGATCCAATGCCTTCAAAGAATCTACAGATCTCATGGAAAGAGTTCTTTGTGTGGTGTTATGTGACTCCATAATAAACAGGTTCCTTTACGGAACTGTAAGTTTTAATAAGTTTCTTCAACCTTTGGGCTAATAGAAAATAAGAAATTTATACCAATAAGTAACAAGTAAACAGCACTTGATGATATTGGAATTTTTGATTTTTTTTTTGTTTCTGATAAGAGGTAGATTGTTTATCATTCTGAGCACCCTTTGTGTTTTCCTGCTTATATCTATTTCTTACATTCCCTTCAAAAAATGAATTACAGCAGTATGAATTTACTGTAAGGCATGACCTTTCAATATGAAATCAGAACAAAGTATAAATTTACTATGGTACATGACTTTTCAATATAAAATCATAAAATAAATTACAATAAATTTATATTATGATACTGACAGAGTATAAATTTACTGTAACACTAAATTAATGATTTAGTACAGGAAGGGAAATTAAAATGTCAACTAAGTAATGCCTTTTGAATATGAAATTATAATTTGCATATAAAAATTGAAATTTTTGTATTCCTAAAACAAAAGTAGGAAAAACAATATTATATATCAGGAACTACAAAGCCTCTTTACATGATTTTTTGTTGTGGTGACCAAGTTTACCACATCGACTATATTTAATTTTTCTTTTTATTTTTTCACCAAAAGAAAGAATCCTCTTTTTCTTGGGCCTCCTAAGTTGCCTTCTTGTTAATAGTAGCAATACTAAATTTTCTTCATCTAGCTTTTCAAAAGTAAAAATATTAACAAGAGTAAAATTGAACTTCCTCTTGTAGATGACCCGCTCGTGCTCTTTTCCCTCCTGGAAGAGCTCTTTTCCCTCCTCGAAGAGCTCTTTCTATATCAAAGAAGACCTCTCCTTTTAGTAAAATTGGTCCCTCTAGGAGCGGGAGCGGGAGCGGGAATTGAGTTAGGTTCCATTTGTTTGGTCTAATTCAGACCTAAATCTGATTTAAATAACTTTTCAGTATTTTTATTTAAGACTGAATTCAGTTACTGAATCAGTCGTGAAATCAGATCTACTTTTAAAACTTCCATTGGATCGTCAGATGCATTTCATCCACTTATTGCCTCTGAATCCTAAAACGCGACCCGACCGTCTCCCGATCGCAGCCGCAGCCAGTTTCACTTCTCTGACCCCTGCTTCCCGTCGGCCTCCACTCCTTTCATTCCTTCGTTCCCCGTCGCCCTTTACCCGACTTCCTTGGTCTGCAACTCCGACGCCTCTGAATCCTCCGGCGATTTGTTCACCGCAATGGAAATCACCGCCCAGTTCGCCGCTGATCGACCGCCCCTCGCAGTCCTCGCCGCCGCGAAGGTTTCCGGCGTTGAGTTGGCTGTCGACTTCGGCCTCCCGTCTAGCTCTGATCGTTGCTTCTTATTTTCTTCAGGGTAAGCTCTGTTCCGCCTTCTCAAGAGCAGTGGAGGACCGTGTTAGGATTTATATTGTGTTTGCTCACTCAGAGCGAGTTATGTTGCATTTGTGTGGACTTGGGAAGAGTGAATTTTATGTGAATTAAAAGTCAAAATGAGAGCTTTGGGTGCAGATAGATTGCCTCTTTGTATTTGTTTATATTCGCTTTCAGCTTATGTGCATTTCATGCGATGTCGTGAGTTGTCATTTTAATTTGCAGTTAGAAGCTTGGCTGCAGACAAACAGCATTTGTAGAGTTCATCATTGTATGGCCCCTCGTCAAAATTTCCGATGACTTCACCAATTTCAGTTCTCAGAGCCCGTAGCGTCCACCCAATTTCCGCCCTGCTTCAGACTGACCGGAGCTCTGATGCCTCTTCGTCATTGGTCAGAATGTTGGCTCTAGTGGGAGAAGGGAGCCTGAGCCCACTGAAGAGCGCCCCATGGCTGGAGGTCATGCTCCACACGGTACAGACTCCAGTCCTCTCAGACCCACCACAATCAATGGCCATTACCTTCCGTCCATTCCTTTTCTTATTACAATTCAGTTTAAGTTCTTATCTTAGTTATTTCAACAAACATATTGCAGGCTACCAGGCTGAAGTGGGTGGACGAAGGATTTGAAATGAGAGTGTTCACTGATAAGGCCGTCCTCGAAGCAAATGACCCAGATGTGTCGCATCTTAGCTGTGAATCGTCTCATGCAGAGCTGATGGTGGTTTTTGCAGTTACGAATAAGAAATCTGTTGATTGGGTTCGGATCAATTGCAGGAGCATTCCTAATGTTGTATGTTTCGATTCATCCCCTGCTTTACATAACAAACTTGGTGGCTCCTTTGTTCAGACTAGTGCAGGGGGTAACTCGTTTAGCAAACTAGTTGGCCCACTACAAGCGAAAAGGAACGATAGTGAATCCGTTGAAGTGATCAGGACAGTATTTGATGCATGGGACCGACATAACTCCGATGATATAAGGTTCTGCTTGCTGGTTATCATCAATGCTTATATAAGACCTGTGCCTATCCTGAAGAACTTGAGAGCAAAAGGGCTTTCCACACTTAGTTGTATGGTGAGGAAATGTGGGAGTGAAGTGTTGAATTGCTTGTTGGATCCTAACTGCAGGAAAGCTCTGCAGTGCTTAAACAACTGCTCCCCAACTGATCAAGTTTGCAACTACAGGTGCATTGCCTCTTATGAGAGCCCGTACCTGGAGGCCTTCTCCCTCTGTGTTTTGCAGAAAAATAACTGCCTTGACTTGGATGCTGAGATACCAACTAAGCCATATGTGCCTCCCATGTCAAAGTTCAGAGGGGAGAGTTTAACTCATGAAATTGCTGAAGATCTCTTTGTCGGTTGGTTGGACAAATTAGAATGGAGTTGGAGGGTTGTGGCTGGACAGAACCCGGCCTATGATCAGTTTCCATGCCAGTATCAGCTGTTCTACCGAGGGAAAGCAAAAGGGTCTTTCTGGTATGAACCTGTCTTTAAAGTCAAAACACTTGATGGGAAGATGGTGTGGAGGAGGAGACGGTATGTGTTAAGAGGGACAAGGTGCCAGGGACATTTTACTTCACTGTTCTGGATAATGGTGTAGTTTCAAGGGAGTTTTGGACAATTGTGGATGCTTCTAATGATCTAGGTTGGGGCTTGTTTCACTACAGTGGGGCTGCTCGTGCTGCAGGTCAGTGTTATACAGGAGCAGTTCTTGGTAGCCCTGATGGGAAGTATCCATCTGAGATGGGTGGCGAAAGGTTGGCTTTAGCCTTAGAAAAATGTGGTATTAATGAGTGGGAACTTTATTCGGTTGATAATAGTTATGTAAATTGTATTGCTTCAGCATTGTAAAATGTGCTACTGAAGGTGTAATGCTTAGGAAGAATAATTGTTTGTGTTAAACTGACTGGTACAGACATTTTGTATCTAATTTTCATTGTGAATTTTGATCAAATAACGGGGAATCTATAGTAGCTTGGGAAAGCTAAAAGATCTATCCTGAAATTCGAACGTTTATCTTTAGTAATATTTAGGTGATTGCTATTTGTTCCTAGTATAACTGGCAGAAGGATAGTTCTCTTCTGAAGATACTTTATGATGTCAGGTGCTGTTATGGAAGTGTGTATGAATTGATGCTGAACAAGAACTAAAACACGTCCCCTTTTATAACTTTAGTTTCTTGACTCTTTTTTCTTTCTTTTCTTCTTCCCTAAGCACATTTTCCGTCCTATTTTCAGAGGTTTAACAAAAGCATCTGTAGCCCTACATATCTGAAGCCACAGAAACTCTTATGATTCCAACGAAAGGCTAGACTTCTGGATTTGCTAATGTGCATTGATAATTAAACTTTATGATCTCAATCGCAAGCTTCTGAAAGTTATGCTCAACTTATTATGGATATCAGGATGCACCAATTTCTCCTGTATCTGCCAATTTTCTGTTTTTAGATTATTGAATGTATAGTATATCCGAACTGTAATCAAATAGAAATGTTAAAGAAAAGAAGAGAAGGAAGAAGCAAATGCAGAGACTTGCTCTTTCTATGGATTATCTCCCTTACACTTTCTCAAACCTGGCAACTAGAATCAGAACTCAGTGTTTTTCTCATTTACTTGAAGCTGCGTACAAGTCTACTAGATGTTTTTGGCACAAATGCAACTGGTTCTTGTATGCAAAGTTGGGGATATGTAGTAGTCTAGTAGAGTGACTTTTTGGACATTTGGATTTGAATCCAAGTTTGAGTTCTGAATCCAAACTCTAATAATGAATTAAACTTGAATGAGACTTATTGTGGTTGATAGTTTTGTAAATAAACATGATTTTGCATTCACAGTATAGTAACTTTTCTTTTAAACCTTTTGCCATATAGTCTCCCAGCAAAGCTGCAAAGCTTAGAGTTTGATAGTGTAGATTATTTAAATAGTAATTAAATATTTAATAAAATAAAAAATAATTTTTTTTTATTTGGTTTGATTATCAACTATGAACACTCTATACATATGATCTTTACTGTAATAAATTTTTTTTAGTACAAATTAGAAAATTATTTATTTTAATTTTTTTTAAAATTAAACAGATTTAGATTTAGATTTAGATTCAGATCCTGATCTGATTTAGATTTAGATTCAGTGTGAAATTCAAATGATAGGCTTTTTAGAATTTTGAGTGAGCTTTTCAGATCCAGATTTAGACCAAACAAATAGACCCTTAGTATAGCCAGAAGGAAGCACATCTGATAGTGATGTACAACGGAAATTCTTGAGGCTACGGTTATGAGAACTAGTATCTGGACCCAATAAGACTGATCCTTTTGATGTGCCAACATAAGTTTGGGAAGAAAAATTCCGTTTGATGGATGGGCCAATAGAAGCAACCTGATCTTTCACATCCAAACATGGAGTGATTTGATTTCTGGACGTTGTATTTGATGTCGTGGTAGAGTTCAGTACTTCCTCTTCCATTGAACTAATACCATCAAGAAGTCCACATTCAACATTTTGAACTTGAACTACTAAAGAAGAAGCAGAGGTCCCTAAAACTTCACAATCTGTTTGATTCTGCATGTTACTGCTTTGACACAAATCAATTTTTTCCTGGGGATATTTGCTAGAGCTTTTTAAGTCATTTGCGTTAGAAAATGATCTATAGGAGCTTCCAACTACTGTCTTGCTACTTGAAGCACAGAAAGAAGGTTTGGAATATTTTCCCTTCTCTGAATTACCTATCTGATTGCCCTCTTTGATGTCAAGCCTGGTGCTACATCCAAGCCGTTTACAATATTGAGTGCTTCTGCTCCCATTATTTGTATCTTGGGAAGTAAGTCTGTTCTCCCTTCTAGCAATACTGAGCTCACGAGAAACTTTCTTGCTGGCATAGTTCTCCATTTATGTAAACACAGTACAATCTTCTGATATAAAATAGAATCTATCAGTTCCTCTCAATTACTTCTGGACTATTTGATGCAATGATATAAGCAAATCAAATAGCAAAATAAAGTAATTAACTAAATGTAGAAACAAATGATCCATCATAAGGGCAGTATCATCAATATTGCCCTTTAAAAAAGTGAACAGGCTTAAAAGAAGAAAGTATGTGACATATGTAAGGAGTTTAGATAAACAATTACACTACTTAACATGGATTCTGAGTATGACTTACAACCTCGTCATACTCGACGTGATGATATTGATCCATGTAAAGAACACAAAAGAAATAATTAATCCCAGATCCCTCCCTGGCACAACCCTCATAACATGGGGATAATAATACCCAGATACACCGCTATGTTATTTTTCCCTAGTTATCTGCAGTTGGCTATATGAGTTGATATTTCCATCACACAAATAACATAGATTAAGAGTAATCATCTGTACAAAGAAGGGTCAAGTCGCATAACAAATGACATATATCATGATATTTATCAGTTAGGCAACAACAACATAAACCAAAATCTCAGGCAAGTTTAGCTGAGGTGTATCACAAGCATAAAATTCACGGCTCTTATATAAGGCTTCATAAATGTGAGAAGTAAGCTAGAAAATGGGCAAAAAGTTGTATTTGCCTAGTACAGACACCAACTTCTTGCGATGGACAAAAACTGCATCTTTCAATGGATTTAGAAAAGATATACCCGCTCATGTATAAAAAAAAAAAACAGAACGAATGAGTAAATCCAACTTCTTATCTTAGTTTATCAATCACAACTGAAATAAAGCGAACCATCAAATGAAATTGATTGTATTGGAGAAACAAACTTCACAGTTCTCTTCCCTTATGGATGATAATTCTGAGAACTCAACTATTTTTTAGAGAAGCAAAATACTGAGGACATGATCACCAACAGCACACAGACCACTCTTAATTCCCACCATACCAAATACCAATCCGTAATAATCTAATCATACCTTTCTTTTCCACCTATAAAAATTTCATTTTTTTGTTAAATCCATATCACCGTTTGCAACTACAAACAATTCCATCAATAAGTCACAAACACAATACCCAGCATCGATCAAAAAACTCAAAGAAGAAAACAAAAAGATAGATATTACAATCCATGGCTGTTTCAGCTTGTCGCTACAGACTTGCACTGGAAATTCAGCCGAAACACGCTCAAATGCATCAAACGGCAGGGTCCCCTCACCTTCCCGGCTGTTTCCCAGCTACCAGAGAAACAGGCACACACGCAAATCACATACAAGACCTTGGAAACCTTGAACACGAATTGCATAGGCACAGAAAACCATTTTTTAAAAATTATTTTCCGTCTGATCAAAGCTAGATTGAAAAAGCACGTCCTTGATCAAAAGAACGGAGTCCTCCGACAATCAGTACTTGTATTTTCACCTAAAAGGGGAGAAAGTCAAGAGAGATGAAAAGCGCCAGCGTCTGGCTCTGCGTCTAAGGTGGAACCTCCGGGGGAGGGGGCTGGGTTGTGGAGGTGGAGGTGGAGGTCGAGGAGAGTAGAAAAGGGACGGAGGCGGGTCCACGTGCACG
The DNA here is from genome assembly GCA_035235625.1 of Saururus chinensis. Lineage (NCBI taxonomy): Eukaryota > Viridiplantae > Streptophyta > Magnoliopsida > Piperales > Saururaceae > Saururus > Saururus chinensis. The sequence goes on from CP141141.1 coordinate 12,291,153, forward strand.
ATCCTAGGTGGCCTGAACAAGGCCAAGGTCCAAAACTCTAGGCGCTCGCGGCCCTCCACTGCCCATTGAAGAGAATGCATGAGAAGAGAAGGAGGGAGGAGACGCTGGTGGAAGAGGTGCCCGGTGGGGGGAAGGAGGCGTTATAAAAGTATGGGCATAAGATGACGAGAAGGAGGGTAATTTAAGTATAATAAAGGTTAATCAGTGAGACGAAGACTTTTTAAGAATAAGTGAAAACTAAAAATTAAAATAAAGAATTTAATTTTTAAAGAGGACGTAATGGGAAATTATAGGTATTTTGGGGTTCCGGCGAGAATTTTCTCTTTAAATAAACCAGTCCTTGGTTTTTGGATGAAAGATTTCTTGTGTTTATCTTTTTACATTTGAAATGGAAATGACATGTTGGGTATTGCCAACAATAGTAAAAATCACAGTACACTTCTTTATATTGTAAACTTATATATCATCTTTGGAGTAGTTTTTTTAATTGATGTTGATGATGATGAATCTCCAGTTGTTCTAGCTTTTATCCCTTGATAAGAGGCAAGCCAACTGCAGTAACTATGAGTGTCGATGGAATTCCAAAACGGAGATGACTCCAAAAGGATAATGTGTATCCTGTGGAAGGGGCTCGCTGAGCTTGCTCACAAACAATTAAATTTGCAGCAGAACCAAGAAGTGAAAGGTTCCCGGCAACTGTACTAACCCATGCCAAAATAAGCCAAGCCTTGTTCTTGTCAGCAGCAGAAATGGATGCTGCGGAGGCAGCCACATGAGTTCCAAGCAGGAGGACTGAAAGACATTACTTTGAAAAGTTAAGAAGGGTAATGTATTTGTATTATATCCAATCATGTCAACTACAACATGCTAGATGTATGCTCATGCAGGGAAAAAAGACAATTTAAATGACAAATGTGATGATGAACAAAAACTAAATTAATTGCTCTTGTACATCAAAAAGGAATAGTTAAAACTGTCATAGTAATTCATATTTACCTACCAAAAGTAAGTTTTCCCCATTAGTTTATTGCGTCAAAAACCAAAACAGCTCTACTTCAGTTCTTTGATAGAATAGATCCTTATAGATATTTAATTAGTAATACGTATCTATGGATCAAAATTATTTTTTTTTCTAATTCTTGATCGTTGTTAAAAAACCAATTCACTCTTCGATAGCAAATTTATCCTTCTAGAGATTTTGCTCCCTAAACTTTTTTTTTTTTTGGATTCATCTGTGTATTTATTGTTCCTGATATATCATATGGATCGAACTTGTTAGAGTGGTAATCATCTCATCTCAGTGTGTGAAGTTTTTATAATGTCTCCCTAGATTATGGAAATATAATGAGAAAGCAAATTGTATCTTGGATTGCATATGATTTACTTCATCAAAATTAGTCTTTATCCCTTTACTTGGTATATCTTCTGAGGAACTATGAAGAAAGTGTTGGTAACAAACCTGTAGGTACATTAGAAGCAATATTTGAGAGAACTAGTATGACAACAGAGAGAATTGCGACCCCTTTTATATGATCAATCCGTGCATGCGGCTCCATAAAATTCCAGAATGTACTCGGGATGCCTGTCTTATTGAAGCCAGCAACAGTTATAAACATCCCACAAAAGAAGATCAAGAGTGAGTAAGAAACCTGGCCAAGAAAAACAACTAGTTGTATTAATGAAAAATAATAAACAAGCTACTTTACTTAAAGGTTAGTTTACTTTGTTTTTTGGAAGGAAGAACAAATCAGGTAAATTGAATTGTGTTGGATCTATATTTATTAATAAATTGATACTCTGGTTGGAATTTATACCTTCTGTAGGCAAGGCATGGCATCTTTGAAATCTAGGACTATAAGAGCTAGAGCAGCTGTAAGGGCTGTCCATGACATATTTAGGCCCATCAACAAAGAAATTAGCATCCCAAGAGTCATAAGATAAACACAAGTCTTTCTGCATATCCTTTTCCATTTCTCTGTTGTACTTTCCTTTCTCTCAACTGATCTAGCAGTGCCCCCATCTCTATACCCATTAAATTGGCCATTACTGTTAGAAACATTCCTTGACGTCCTTCTCATGTGCCCAATGCCCTCCCTCATTTGAGAATTGTTCTTTGGCGAATTAGAGATCCTGAAGGACTCCATCCTACCACTTCCCAGTCTCTGTAGATCATTCTCACTGGAAGAGATTCGAGCTACGGGCATCGGAACAGGCCCTGGTTCCACAGGCATAGATGAAATCTCGTCTTCACCGTCTACAAAATTACCCCAGTCCTGGGAGTTAAATGATCGAAGGTGAGACATAGTTGCCGGTGAAAATTGATGAGACATCACATCCTCATCAGCTACTACCTCTAAAACTGCTTGTTCTTCATCTTTCTCATGTGACACATGTGACAATAGCCTCCAATACATACATAAAAGAACAATGACATTGACAATCAAGCCTGCAAGCATTGCTGGAACTATGCCTACTAGGAACTCTCCGAAAGATATATTGCTTTGCACTGCTATAACCAAATTCTGAGGATTTCCAATCGGTGTGGCTGCAGAGCCGATATTAGCACTCGAAGCCAATGCTAGCAGGAAAGGCTGTGGGGGCAAATTGTTTTGCCTTGCCATCTTGAGAACAAACTCTGTGAGGACAACACAGGTCGTATCATTGGTGAAGAGAGCACTTGAGAAGGCTGAAATCAAGCAAATTCGACAGAGCAAATCCTTGCCTCCTCTGCTCTTGTAAGAAAGCAGTTTGCCCAAGTACTTGAACATATCGGCTCGTTCAAGGTAGATGCTAACGACCATTGTGCCGAAGAGGAGGCCAAGGATAGGGAGGTCTATTGCATCATAAGCTTCATCAGGGGATATGACTTTGAAGATGACCATTAACATGGCACCTAGGAGGGACCCCGCTGTTCGGCCAATAGGAAGGAAGGGGACTGCAGGGAATACTGCCAGTACCCAGAAGATTGCAAAGGCTATTGAGCCTAGAACCATTTTTTCTGTTGATGCCACGGCCATGGTTGGCCAAGTATGGGATCAGAACCTGGAACTCAATTGCATCAACAGTGGTTTCACCTAGATAGGTGAAATGATGACAATTTTGTACGTAATTTTAGATCATATACAGGTTGCCGAACCCAGAAAGAACAGCTAAGGATGAAATTACATCAAGTAAAATGCTTACTTTTGACTAATACAAAAGAATTTTGCAGGTAAAAAAGAAAGTGAGGAATGCCATATCTCCTCAGGGCTAGTCTGTGGAGAAATGAATTTCATTAGAGAAGATGAGGACAAAGGAATCTAGACGTCAGCTGCCTTCTTACGTTCACAAGGATCATCTTTCCTTCCTTCCGAGTTTCATAAAAGTCTTTACAGCCACATAAACCAACAAAACAAAACCACAATATATTCAACGGCTGAAGTACTTTAGGGAATGGGGGAGCTGTAAGTCCAAGGAGCATTCATGGCATCCACACCGACTTTCCAGTTCAAGCAATGCTCGTTTGATGTGAGGGAGATATCTGCCAGGACCACAATGGAAAAAAGGCCAAAACAGATATGAAATGACACTTCTAATAATCTCTGCTGACAAACCTAGAACAATCACGAAATCTCAAAAATTCAAAAGCTGTGACATGACCAACGATCCAATTAATCAGAATAAGAAATTGAAATGAACGCAGAAATCCAATGAACCAACAAAACAGAGAGTTCTCTGATTATCTCTCTGATCATAACAGGAAGAAGGAAGAAGAAAACCCAAGAATGTGTGGACTAACCTGATTGCTCATTTCTGATTGCAGCAAGAATATATTGGTGCAAAGAAGCTAAACCATTTCTATCTTATATACTACACTGAATGCTTTTCTTTATTCTTGGTGCAAAGCAGCTAAACCATTTCTATCTTATATACTCCACTGCATGCTTTTCTTTGTTTCATGATTTCTTTGTTTTATGAATTAAGTGTTCCTATGTCCAGATTCTTCTGCAAGTTGAAGATGGAGTAAAGTGATGGGTGGCAGATGCATAGCAATCAAACAACTGGGAATTGAGGAAATAGTCAAGACTCGTGGAGGTGTCTGCTGATGCAGTCACCAACATCATGCCTTACGTGTACCACTTGCGAGTCTCATGGAGAGAGTGCATGCAAATCGGTTGTTTTCCTCCTTTATGGTAAAAAGGTCACATGTGACAGAGTCCTGCTTCTTTTTTGCGTCCAAGTGTTTAAATTCCCGGTCTGGGTCTGGGTCTGGGTCAGGTCGAAACGTTTGGTTTGGTCCGTTTAGAGGGGAAATTTATTGTGTAAGGTTTTGAACGACTCTCGACCCCACCAGTCAAACCGGTTTGGCCTGGGTCCAGTCGGTTTCTTAGGCCAGGTTGGCTGATTTGGACTGGACTCTTGATTCAACTAGTGATCTGGCATGGTGGTTCGGCCTATAGCCTTAACTCGAAAAAACAGAACCACATCTTGGCCAAGGTTTACCCTAATTTATACTGGCTTGACCAGTAAACCCGGTCGATTGTTAGGGTAGTAGTAACACAAATACAAACCTCTTCACAGTAATACTTTTAATTTGATTCAACCGGGTGCTAAACTAATTCAACTGCAAGAGCATACCTAGAAGGTCCGGCCCGGAAGTCCATCGGGTTCAATTGGACCTGGCTCAAACCGGTTGGACTGCCCACTGGGCCGGTTTCTAAAACTTCAGACCACAATAATGAAGCCACGGGCAACAGAAAGAGAAGAGAATATAGGGTTTGTGAGATTTCAACCAATTCTCACGTCTGACTTGTTCAATACATAAATTTTATGGTTGTCATTTTCTGTTTTTTAATTTTTTTTATTAGATACTCCCTGCATTCCACATTTAGTAAAGAAGTTTGTTTTATATTAATAATTCTATTTTGTTTAATTTAAGTAATTAGATACTTAAAAAATAGTACCATAATCTTATTTTTTTATGCTAATTTTACCATTTAATAAAAATAAATATTTTTTAAAATGAGCTATTAATATTGGAAGGAGGGAGTATTTATATGTTTACATGTTCATGACAAGGGTGTTTATATATTTGATATATTTAGATACGCTATTCTACAGTGAGCCTAAAATAAACCCCCTATTATAGAGCATTGCATTGGATAGAAAGTTCCAATTTTAACTCTTTGACTTTGAATGAAATTTAATCAATATCAGAAGAACAAGAAGCCTCATGTTTGATCATAACATCCTCCAAATACTTGCTGCTATTGATTTTGTAAAAAAAATGATTTGTTTTAGGGTTTGTTAGTTTTTATGTGTATATATATGGTGATGGATTCTTTTCAATATGAAGTAGATTGACATGGAATAATATGACTAGAAAGACAAGAAGCATCAAAATTGAAGTATTGATGATGAAGATAAATAGCCCTATTGAATGATGAGGTTGGGAGAAATCATTAGAGATAATATAGGCTTGCAGTAAGAGACCTGCCTTTGTTATATTCCTTGCCACATATAAAGAACTAGAAGCATCCTCCATATACTTTGTGATATTAATTTTGTAACAAAAATGATTTGTTTCGGGGTTTGTTATTTTTTATGTGTACATATAATTATATATGGCAATGGATTCTTTTCAATATGAAGTAGATAGGAGTGGAATAAAATGACTAGAAAGACAATAAACATCAAAATTGAAGTATTGACGATGAAGATAAATAGCTGTATTGAATGATGAGATCATGAGAATTCGTTTGAGACAATATAGGCTTGCAGTAAAAGATTTGGCTTCATCACCAATATCTACTAGGGTTGCATCTGGGTTAGGTTTATGCTATTCTTGTAGGAACTGAACCAAACCGAATTCAAGAACAGAGATATAGGAACTAAATTGAACCAAAATATAAAATTGAAATGTAAAAACCGAACCGAACTGACATAAGAACTGAAACTGAATAAAAATTAAATATTTTAATTACATTATTTTAATAAATTAAAATTAGGTAGATATAATACAAAATTGCCAACCTTGCAACTTAAGTCATTTATCATACACATTTTTATATAAAATTTTGATTTGTTCCTTAAAATTGAAACGAATTAAAATTACTTTAATTAAATTGATTCGGTTTTGGTTTCAATTTTTTTCCTTAAAACCGAACCGAACTAAAGTTTATTCATTTTTTTATAAGAATCAAACTGAAACTGAATCAAGAACCGAACCACTAAATTTCAGTTTGATTTCACGCAGTTCAATTTAGTTCCAATTTTCTAATGCAATAATAATAACTACGGGCCAACTTCCATAAGGGACTAAGGAAGATTGATCATTGAACTAGGTGATAAAAGTTGACGAGATGATATTTAATGTTGCATTCTTTTATGCAAAAAATTGACTTGCATCACGATGTAATTATGTACTCCCTAAGTCTGGTATTAATTATTTTAAAAAAGTAACCCATTTTAATAGTCTTGTTTCCCACAAAATCATCTAAAAGAGTTTCTCATTCTAAAAAAATGTGTCATATAAAGCATACTTATAGAAGTATTTACTCCTACCATCTTAAATTAATAGCTCTATTTGATAAAAAAAATTTGTTTAATATTAATGACTTTATTTTATCAAATTAAAATGGTTGAGTACTTAAAAAGAGTATAATAAGTTTATTTTTTATTATAAGTTTATTTTTTCTTTTCTTAATATAAATTTTATTATTTAATAAAAAATATTATTTTTTAAAATATAATTATTAATATATTATAAAAAGAATATAATTTTAAATTTTATAAAATAAAATAGAGTATAAAATTACGTAAGATTATGAGTAGATTATAAACCCTCAACAACACCTTTCGTAAATAGATGTGTGTGTGATTCAATAAAATAAATGAATAGATGTGACCACCCACACATGATAAGGAAAGAGTTAAAAAAGTCACTACCGTCGCATCAGGACACCTTTCAAAGGTCACATTATACTCTACACATTGATTTAAACTAAAGAATGATGTGACTTATAGATTTCGTGTTTGGAAAATTAAGAGCGTGGCGAATATAGAATTATATTTGTTACTTCCCGCTTTATGAATAGTTATATAAATTATTTAATTAATAAATATAAGTAAATTAAACACTTAAAATAGACTATAATAAGAAATTAGTTGAAGAAAGATTTAAGAAGTATAAGATAATTTTTAAAAAATCTAATATTATCTTCACGTAGCTTATACGTTTTTTAATATCCCTTCTCAACCACTTACTATATTATATAATATTATAAGTTCTAAAATTATCTCTTTAATTATCTATGTACAACTATTAATATGGGCACGTCATTCTATTTTTTTACTCCTTACAAAATATATCCTCTAATTAAACTTAAAACCTAATTAAGAAGAGAGCTGGGTATCTTTACGAAAATATTTAAGAGTTTGAGTCTATAAGTTGTAATAGGCTGACCCAACCCACTAAGCATATACTAGGCCTAAACTCGGCATGATCACAAATGAGATAGGGGTCGTGCCCATCTACGTTTTGTGGCATAGACCCTTAACTAGCCTAACTTAGATTGTGCCCAGGCTCGAATGAGGCCTAGTTAATATATTGATATTAATATATATTTTATATCAATATAAATATATATTTTATATCATATTATACTAATTAAAAAATTATTTATTTTTTAATATATAACCGAGCTCGGGACCTACCCTCAAGAAGACATGCAAAAAAGCTTTATATATAAATCTTGTGAGAAAAAAATCAAATTGGCATGAACCAGCCCATCCACATCACAAGCACTGATTAGGCTTGACACGATCAGCATGAGCTATTGCCACCTCTACAAGGTAAAAGGTACTGGAGAACTTGTAGCAATATTTTAAGTCTCTTAAGTTCTAAATTAACTAAGAATTTCTATAAAAAAGTAATATAGAGGAAATATGACAAAATTTTTTCCCCCTTTTCTCACTAGAATGATAGTATAGATTTAACAACATATTAATTAATGTGTAGGCAATAAGATGTGAATTGAAGACGAGTAAAGGAAAGCAAAACGTCATTCAATTTAAGTTCTTCATCTTTTTCAACAAAGTTTAAGAAACGTCATACTTAAGGAATGAATTACCGACTCACTTTAATTGCTCAAAATTGGACAAATACTTTTTGACTTGTTTTATAAATGATGATTAGATGTGTTACTCTATTCATCAAATCCGCATAAATGCTAGGAGTATAGTCACTTCCCCTTATATATTCTCTGCGTCCCATAAAGAATAAAAAATTTATATCCCATAAAAAATATTTGGTTTGCCAACTTAGTCAAATGAATTGTTCTTAATGGGCAGGATTTGATGAAAAGTAAAATTTGCACATTTTGCCATCTTTTAATCGTGAATCCCACTCTTTCTTAAATTTTACTTATTTTATAATCTACACACTTTTTCTAAGAGGGAGGGAGTATAAATAAACATGACATGCATATTCCAGACAATTTGATCATAAATTTATAAATCTTATTGATATGTATAAAATATATTTATTTTATATCCTTTTTATTTGATTTAGTATAATATTGCATTAATTTAAGATTAATTATAATTAATTAGTATTATATTATAAATTATTAGTTACTTATCAAATCCGTTCAAGTGGTTAATCTAGGCGTGTATTTGAAATGCTTGAAATAAAATTATTTTTACCCATCTAAAATGTGGCCTATTGTTCTTGATAAGTCAGGTACAGTGTTTGAGGCATTTGGACGTTGAGTAGGGCTCTTAGACATGCTTATAATCGATAAGGGCAAAATTTTAAAGTTGGGAAACACAATGGAAATAGATATGGATGTGATGGGATATCTGACTGGACTCTTCCCAAATAGGTTGCTAGACGCTCAATCAGACAGAACAGTCCATAATGCATAAAACGCACCTTGAGTGAAAAATTGAAGCTCAAATCATATGCAATCGCGCAAGAAATTGTGGGGCATTTGTTCCCAACTCAAAAATGAAAAAGTGGATTTCAGAAGAATTTTGCTTTTGGTGACGAGGACGACTGGAATTTAATTTTCAGATTGTTGGTGGCGACACAGATTAGTGTAGCAATAGCCATTAATGGGATTTGAAGCTCCAATCCAAAGGAAAGGAGGAAGCAGAGCTGCACTATAGTCCAATGACAAGCATCCGTTGGGGGTCGGACAAGGTTGGATCGATTAAATTCCTTGCTGCGATGTGCTGAATGCTGATTGAGTTGCAGCTAAGGATGCCGAAGTCCAAATGGGATTGGAGACCCGGGTTCCAGTTGGAACCAACGTCCCAACTCGCAACGACAAATCTAAGTAGGACCCACGCCGTAGGCAAATAAGTGTGAAGCCCAACAACATACTGTATATTGGATTTTAATAGTCTTACCAACTGAGTTGAACAATCAGGCAAGAAAAGAGCAAACGAGGGAAAATTTCCCTATGTAGCACACTAAAGAAAGGGGGATTAGTATAGCAGGCATTGTACCATAACATAAGTAGCCACGGGCCTACTTTTTTGACAGGTTGAAAAGCTACCGTACTAAATTTTTAGGCAAAATTATTTAATTTTAGAAAAAAATTATTTAAATAATATTTTAAAAAATAAATAATTATCAAAATTGTGTATTTTGGAAAATATTTTTTACAATGGTGTTAGTTTTGGCTATGTAGGCGCTAGCCAAGCATTGATGCCTGTATAATTTTTTTTAATTTTTTTTTAATTTTGTCATTTAGAAGAAAATAATTAGTACTATTTATAAAGGACGAAATTAAAATTAGTAATTGTATTGATTTGTCCCCTACTGATTTTGTCCTTCACACAATGCATTGATTTTGTTCTTTATGAAATTAGTACTATCTTTTAATAAATTAGTATAGTACTAATTTCGTTATTCTAAAGGATAAAATTTATTTTTTTTAAAAAAAACTATGCAGGCGCCAATACTTGGCTGGTGCCAACGTGGCCAAAATCAACACCACTTTGAAAAATATTTCCCAAAGTGCACAATTTTGATAATTATTTATTTTTTAAATATTATTTAAATAAAATTTCCTTGCTTTTACTTTCTCTGTCCTATATTAATAGTTATATTTAGAAAAATAATAATTTTTATTAGATGGTGAAACTCACTTTTACAAGAAAGGAAAATAAGCTTATGATACTCTTTTTTAAGTACCCAACCACTTGAATTAAACAAAATAAAGCTATTAATATAGAACAAACTTTTATGCCTAATGATGCTATTAATGTAGGATAGAGGGAGTATTATTCATTTTTTTCCCATGTCTTTAACATTTCTATGTTTCATGTGTAATACTTGGATTATGATGGCTAAAACCCTAGTTAAGGCTAGGTGTGAATCCTCCTTTCTTACCATGTGGTTTGACCGTGGACTTCCAAGAACTACATTTACAATCGTGAACCTTCATTTGGGTTCAATCAAATTTTAGAATAGTGGCCCTGCTCTTAAAAAATTATGATTTTTTCTCAAAAACAAAATGAGATATCTTACCAATTTTGGGAATGTTTAAAGATTTGTTAAACTCTTTTCCACATCATAAGTATGAAAGTTGGCACACAATTGACTGCCTCTATGAATGATTGACACATCAAATGCACCAAATTATATAAACGATGCGTAATGGAAATTTTTTAAATAAAGATCCAGAAGAGGCATTAGAGTATTTTGACTACTTAGTTGAAAATGTTGAATCTTAAGACACTACTAACCCCTCTAAAAAAACAACTACAACTAATCCTCCTACAACTAGTGGGAGAAAATATCAACTCAAGGATGAGAGTGATTTGAGTGCTACCGTAGCTACTTCGGCTAGGAAAGTTGATGCTATTGAAATAAAGAAGGTCAATGTGGTTAAAACTATGCCAAAAGGAAGATATGTGTGGAATTTGTGACATCATGGGGCACCCAACACATGATTATCTTACTGTTCTTGCTTTTAAGGTTATATGATCAAGCAAATTCCATGACCACTTTCATGAGGCTAGCCCCTTTTGGTGAAACATATAATCAATGATGGAGGAATCAACCCATTTTTAGTAGGAAGAATGAAATTGTTGTACATGCAATGAAATTGTTTTACATGACCACCTCCTCAAGGGTCTTCTAGTTATACTCCTTATGTCATACTACATAGGAAGACACTTGATGACACATTGCAAATTTTCATGCAAGGGCAAACAACCATTAATAAAAAAAATCTCACAAGCCATTAGTGACATAAAGAACTCTTTCACTAAGTTGATTATTTCTTTGTCTATTCAAGAAAAAGGTAGGTTTAGCCTAAAGAACTCTTTCACTAAGTTGATTATTTCTTTGTCTATTCAAGAAAAAGGTAGGTTTAGCCCAACCTAATCCACAAGGCTAGGTTAATGTGGTAAAGGCTAATTCTTCTTCAACACAACTTGAAGGGGAAAGTCAATTACCACTCTTCGTAGTGGTAAGGTGATTGATAAAGCCATTCCACAAAAAGACCAAGAGCTTGGGGAAGGTGAAAAATTGAAGAGTGATGATCAACTTGAGTAAATGAGATTATGAGATGTCCTATTCTAGCCCCATGTCCTCAAAGTTGCAATCGAAAAAATTGAACCAAAACACAGAATTTTTAAAAAAATTTGAAGAAGGTTAAGATTAATATTCCCTTATTAGATGTAACTACATAGGTCCCTTCTTATGTTAAATTCTTGAAAGATTTGTGTACAATTTAGAATAAGATTAATGTATAAAAGAAGGTTTTTTTTAACAATACAAGTGAGTGTCTTCATTTTGCACAAAAGTCCACCCAAGTATAAAGACCTGGTTGTCCAACTAGTTCATGTGTCATAGGGAATTTTAGGGTGGAGAAATCTTTGCTTGACCTTGGGGCTAGCGTGAATCTTTTGCATTATTCATTGTATAAGCAATTAGGTTTTTGTAAGCTTAAAGCAACCACACTTACACTTCAGTTTACAAACCATTCTATATGAGTTCTAAGGGATAAATTTTATTTTCATGTTGAATTTATAGTTTTGAACACATATCCTATTTTGAATGCAAGTAATAGGCCTCTAGTCTGAATATGTTTTGTATAAGTTCAAATATGAATGCACTATGTGATAGAAGACATGCTTTGAGCATGTACATTTGAATGGAAGGAAAATTAGGATGAGTTCTTTCCACTTATATTATTTTTATATAATAATAGTTATCAATATAGCATTGGTATGATAATATTTGAAGCACTCTATGCTTGGCATTATATGTCCCCCACGAGTTAGGAATGAAGTGAGTGAGAGGCAATTATTCAAAGAAGAATTGGTAAGCCAATGAGTTGAGAAAATTCAAGACATTAAACAAAAATTCCTACCACTAAGAATTATCAATAGAAATTTGTTGATCTAAGGAGAAGGGATTTAGAATTTGAAGTTGGTGATCATGTTTTCTTAAAGGTTTCACCGACTAAAAGAGTGATGAGATTTGGAAAGAAAGAAAAGTTGAGCCCAGGATTTGTTGGACCATTTGAAGTATTAGAAATGATTGGTCCTATAGCCTATAAATTAGCTTTACCTCCTAATGTTGCTAAGGTATATGATGTTTTATATGTTTTAATGTTGAGGAAGTATATTATTACCCTACTAATGTCATTGATGTGACTAGTGAAGAACTCTAGCCTGAACTCGCTTTTAAGAAAGAAACAGTGAAATATTGGATAGAAATGTTAGAACCTTAAGGAATAAGGTTATCCCCATGGTAAAAGTTCTTTGGAAAAGCCAAGCTTGGGAGCCAAAGATGAGTTCAAGAAAGCCTACCCCCACCTTTTTACATGTGAGTAATTAAATTTTAAGGAAAAAATTTTCCTTAAGGAGGGAAGGATGTGACACTCAGGTTTTTTGAGGTATTTTATGTGTTAGTTTGATGCATATCGATGGAGGTAATAATAATGAGAACAAAACTCAGGAAAGTAGTAGTAATGATAAGTTTAAAATTGACAAAAAGAAGTTTATTTGTAAAAATGCATTGAGTTTTTGAAACGAAGAAGTTTTTATTGGCAAACATTGACATGTCAGTGAAAAACTGAGGCTATTGTTGGCAGACATCGACACATCAACACTTATGTTAGCCAAGCCCATTTTCTACTATCGATAGGAGACGACATCTAGACAATAATATTGGTGGTTCTGTAGAAGTTCATCAATAGAACGACTGATACATCCATTGTCATGCCAATAAGTTCAACACTACCATTTGATGTGGTTGCTTTTAGTTATTGATGCACTTGCTTTTAGTTATTGATGCACTTGCTTTCAGTTATTGATGCGGTTATGTGTCAGAATTTAGTTCCTTTACTCCCCTATAAAAACCTTTAATGCCCTACGACCTAAATCTTTTCAGAAATCCGACTTTTAGTAAAAAGGGATAAATTTAGGGTTCATCAAAGTCTAAATGAAGAGGAGAAAAGATGGGATTCTAGAGACCTTGTGATTTTGCAAAGAGAAAAGGTCGGATTGCTAACCTTGTTACCATTTAATGGTTTAAAATAGATGATTTGATTTGATTATATGCCTCCTTGATGAGTTCAAAACCATGATGTAGATAATTTTTGAGAATTAAGTCATGCTTAAAATATGTTAGAATATATGGGGATATATTTTGTAATTGGTTGATTTTTATTAATCAAAACTTTGTCCAATTATTATGTATGCTTAAGTCTTTAAGAATCTAATTAGATTAGTGATGTGATTGAGTTGGACATGGAATTGATTGACTTGAAAAATAGGCGCTCACAAGTTATGAATGTTCAAGGTCGAAAGCTAAACAAAGTGTTTTGATTAAAGGTAAATTTAACACATACTTGCATGCATAAAACACTTAATTTGTAATTAAAGAAACCTTATAAAGTATTTTTAAATGTTTCGACAAAAATGGTGAAAAATCATGAAAGTGTTTATAAGTGATATTGATCGGTTTTGAACATACCTCGTGGAAATGATCGATTGGCTAATGAATGCTCTTAAGATTTTTAATCGAGGACAAAATCGATTGAACGTTTGATTGAAAGATCAATCGATTTGAATTTTGTTTATCATAGTAACCTGAACAAACGATCACAATATAAAACGATCAATTGATCTATAAAATAATTGCCTTGTTGAGGAACCTGGAATAGAGTCCTTCCAAACTTGGTCACCTTATTCTTAACAAAAAGAGTGAAGAAGACTTAGTGTTATTCATATTGGGGGATTCTATCTTTTATATTATATATATATATATATGCATCATGTTAAGTGAGCAAAATATACTTTTTATCTCTCAATACTATGTTATTTACCTTATGCTTTATATTGTAAATTTATATACATCTAACATAAACTAGATGAATATATGTCTAGGCTTCCAACGACAAGAGGAAACTTATCATTATTTGACTACATATCTTTAGAAGCCTTTATATGAATATACCACCCCCACCTCCCATAGACCCCAACCTACTTTTGGCTATTTGAAACTCTTTCAAAGATTGTTGCATCTCTTATTTGAAATTTTATTATAGTGTTATTTATCCAACAATTAGATTTTTTTTAATTTTGGTATTTATTTTTTACTTTCATCTTCATAATTTATTTTGGACCTACGAAAGGAAAAAAATAGTGGCTCTATCTTTGAGTAAATATGTATATGTGTACATATGTATATAGGATTTCATATATGTACATCTGTATAAGTTCCAACAATGCATCTAAATTTTAATACATATAACATACATTGAAGCCTCGTCCTTGCTTGCTTTGTCACTATTCCTTCCTTCTCTCTCTCCACTGTCCCACCTACATGGAAGGCATACATCGTTTATACAGCCAACTCGGCCAAGCCTTGCCTTCTCCCGCCATCTCCATTGGTACCATTCCTTGGTTGCATTAGCCATGACCATACCTAAGTCAGCCACCAAAGACCCAGATAATAGAATACTATACAACTATGACACGACCTTCAATGGCTTCGTCGTATGTACAACTCATTGAAGACTAAAGAGGAAGAAGAGAGGCCAGAGGCTAGCCATGGCATGCTAACAGTGAGCCTCAAGGCAGTGTATCAACTATACACCATAAGAAGCTCAAGCTTCCTCGGGCTAGGGTTGGAGCCTAATCTGGTGAGCAGCAGAGTCTGGGGGTGCAATATGCATGTCCAAGTGAACAAGTAGTTCCTTTGAGGTGGGGGTTGTAAGACTTAAATTTTTATTTCCTTTGGTTTGCTTATGTTCTTCTTAGGAACCATGTCTTAAGTCTTTTTGGTTCAATTAGGAGACTTCACTCGTAGACTTTAGGGTTTTTGTCCATAGTACCTTATAAATAGTATAGCTCTTACTAGACATAGTATTTTGACCTAAAACCTATTTAATTAGAAACTAGACTTGAATAAGAAGAGAACGTGCTCAAGAACACCTAAAATGGACTTCAGATGACCGAGTTATGACTATTTGAAAATAGTATAATTTTGAGTCTAGACCAATCAAATTTTGGCATCCCTTTCCCTCTCTCTTGGTGCCAAAAAATATTTGCAAGTGAATTCTTTTGAAATTATTTGACTAAGTATCTTAACCTCCTAATCACTTGATCTTTAACTAAAAAACTAACTCGGCCAATCAGATATATAGGAATTAGTCACTCTAACCACTTTTGGTTAGAGAATATTTGTGAAAATACCACATAAAGGGGTAAAAATCTCTCTTTTGATCTCCCACACGTTCCTCCCTCTCTCATTTTGGTGCATGCCTCTCCCTTTTTTTTCTCTCTCTCTTCATGCCCCCTCCTTCTTTTTGTATTTATTCAATTTCTTCCACTCTCTCTCTTCCAAATAAAGCAATTTTGATTTAAACCTCTCCCTCATACTAGATCTACTCCATTATAAATTCTTTTGTACTAAAAATCATGGCTTAAAAAGTTTTTTTGTTTTTCATAAGATCCGAGTGTGTGGAGGTCGAACCTGAATTAGAAATATGGGGTAAGTGAATCGACCTATGACTAGAGTATTCATTAGCAATACTAGGATTAATATGATGGTTAAAATAGAATATGATTGAATTCTAGAACGGAGTGGATTTTTGTTTATTTTTCTGTATTTTCGTGATTATTTAATTAGTTTTATATTCTCAATTTAGTATTAGAAAATACATATATAATTTGATAAATGTCAAAAAATTATGAAAATTTAACCGTGATGCGTTCATAGGTAGATTGAGTTTCTATTATTTTTGTAGACTTTTCAGAAGCGTCAGGTAGGTCAAAAGACTAAATTACCCTATGACTTCTACTATTTTTATACTGCCGAGATGATTTATTTTATGGGTATAAATTTTTATAGTGACTTATTATTATGTTAGTAGCGTCCAGTAAATATATCAGTAATTTTTTATGCATATGTGATTTAGTAAGAATTGATCTCTAAATACTACATTTTTATACACTATGTATGAATTCCGTACAACCATAGAAAATAGAGTACATTTTCTTCTTTTATTTTTTAATAAAGCATGTTTGATGATCTAATATTAGAAATTATAATTTATCTTATGTTTATATAAGTTTAAGAAATTTACTACTATTATCACTACAACAAAAAAGACTATTATGTGTCACTAATAGTCCCTTAAACGTCGCTAATGACTATTAGCGACGTATAATAAACGTCACTATAAGCGCAAAAAATGTATTGTCATAATTGACTATTCACGACATATAACAAAAAAGTCGCTAATAGAGCCTTTTAGCGACGCATACATATGCATTGCTATTAGTTTATTAGTAGCGACGCATATATATGCGTCACTAATAGCCTTTTAGTGATGCATAAATATGCTTCGCTAATAATAAACTAATAGCGACACATATATATACGTCGTTAATAATAAACTAATAGTGACTTTTAATAAATTATTAGCGACACTTTTGTATACGTCGCTAATAAAAAACTATTTTTTAAAAAAACTTAAAAATTAATTATTAGTGATGGATAAATATATATGTCGCAAATATGTCCTTATTAGCGACGCTTTTTTATACGTCTCTAATAAAAACAATATTTTTAAAAAATTTCAAAGCATCACTAATATTATAATATTAAAAAATGGAAATGCAATAGCGGCGCTATAAAAATGTTGCTAATAAATATTAAAATTTTTTAAAAATGTTTTAGCAACACTTTTATATGCGTTGCTACAAATGATTTTGAAAGAAAAAAAACCCCGATGGGGTGCCAAAATCAAGAGCTGGGATTCTTGATTCCGGTGCCTCGCCATCATCTGGCACCCTCATTAGAGGAGGAGGGGGAGGGGAGAGGGGGTCCGGAGCATGGGGGGAGGGGAGGGGAGCGGGAGGGCCCCCCACCGCCCTCTCCCCTGGCTTTGCCCCCTTCTGCGAAGGGAAGGAGAGGGGGACTAGGGCGGGGAATAGGAGGAGAGGGGGTCCGGAGGGGTGGGGGGGGGGGGGGGGAGCGGCAGCACTGCTGTCCTCCGGCCCCCCATCCCACTCTCGGTTCCCCCTCCTCCTCCCCCTTTGAAAATAAGAGGAGGGAAGAAAGGAGGGGGGGTGCGCGCAAAGCAGGGAGGAGGGGAGGGGACTAGAGCAAGAGGGAGGAGGAACTGGAGGACGATGGCGCCTCCGCCGTCCTTTGGTCCCCCTCTCCCCTGCTCCGCCCCTCCTTCCTCCCCCACCCCCTCCTTTGAAAATCAGAGGAGGGGAACCGGAGCAGGGGGAGAGGCCGGGCGGAGAAGGGGGAGGGGGAACCAGAGGGGGTGGGAGGGTGGCGAAGGACGGTGCCGCCCTGTCGGCCTCAGGTTCCCATGGAAGGGGGCCGGAGCAAAGGGGAGAATGGGGACCAGGAGGGAGGAGGGGGTGGGGGGCTAGAGCACAGAAAGGTGTGGGCGGAGGCCGGTGCCGCCCCGCCGGCCTCAGGTCCTCGTGGAGGGGGGGGGTGAGGAGAAGAGGGGACGAGGGGGCATTGGAGGGGCTCAAGGACGGCTGGGCATGGGCAGAGGAGATGGGGCGGCGCGATGGCAGGAGACGGGCGGCGGGGTGCAAATGGGACTGGGGGGCATTTTATAAGCAGCGGGTAGAATTTTGCCCACATACATTATTTTTTATTATTCAAAAATTAATTATTAGCAATGGTCCTCATGACTGTTGCTAGTTGTAATTTTCTATGACGCATCATACATATGTCCCTAAATATAGTATTTATAGCTACATATAGTACTATATGTCGCTATAAATATTGTATTTAGTGACATATAGTACGATATGTCTCTAAATATAATTTTTTATTATTTAAAAATTTCTTTCTCTCCTCAGTCTCTCTCTACACTATTCACTAACTCTCTTCACTCTCTCCCCTCACTTGAAATAAAATTTTTTATTCTTTAAATTAATTTTAAATTTTTTTAAAAAAATTTAAAAAAATCTTATTAGCGACCTATATAATTATACGTCGCTAATATGTCGTATAATTTTATATATCACTAATACATATACTAATAGCAACGTATATGTATATACGTTGCTATTAGTAACATATATGTATATACGTCGCTATTAGTATCTATTTTAAGTTTTATTTTTTATTTAAAAATTTTAAATTAATAAAAAAATTTAAAATAATTAAAATAAAATTACTCTCTTTCTCCTCTCTCTCTCTCCCTCTCCTCTCCTCTCTTCTCCCTCTCCCTCTCCCTCTGCTCTCTCCCTCCTCTTTCCCTACACACTATCTCTCCTCAAATTTTAATTTTTTAAAATTTTTTATTCTTTAAAATTAATTTTATTTTTTTAAAAAGAATTAAAAGAATCATATTAGCGACATATAAAATTATACGTCACTAATATGTCACGTATAGCAACATATATGTAGTATTTATTTTAAGTTTTATTTTAAAAATATAAAAAATTTTAAAAATTAAAATAAAATTACTCTCCATCTCCTCTCTCTTCCCTCTCTCATGCACTCTCTCTCTTCCATCTCCTCTCTCTCTATCTCTTCGCTATCCTCTCTCTCTATCTCTTCGCTAACCTCTCTCTCTCTCTCTCTCTCTCCTCTCTCTCCTATTCTCTCTCTCCCCTCTCTCTCTCCTCCCTCTCCTTCTCTCCCTTCTCTCTCTCCTCACCCTCTCTCTCTCCCTCCTCTCTCCTCACTCTTCCCTTTCTCTCTCTTCCTCACTCTCTCACCTCACCCTCTCTCTAGATTCTCTCTCCTCTCTCTCTTCGATCCCTTTCTTCTCTCTCATCACTCTCTCTTTTATTATAAATTATATTTTAAAATTAATAAAAAAGTTTAAGAAATAAAATATATTATATCTAAATAGTGAAAGTTTAATCTATTATTAACACTACTTTTATTAAAAATTTAATATTTATTTACTATATATATAAATAGTGAATATTGAATAAAATATATATTATATTTAGGAAGTTTATTTTTTAATTTTAATTTATTATTTATTAAATAAAATTATTTAAATAAAGCTCTTCGCGACGCTTGTAAATAAGCGTTGCTACTACTAATGCTATTTGAGATGCTTATTTTAAAGCGTCGCTTATAAATTAATGTGTGGTTCTTGTGCCCCGAAAGTTTTAAAAGGATGGGGGTTCAACCAGGGTGCAAGACCCTAAATCCCTCCCGCGGCTTTTTTGCATAGATTTTGTCGTGGAACCAGCGAAGTGTTATAATTTTGTAGTGGACAAAATGAGTTTAATGACACTTAAGTGGAAATATTGATTCAATTGAACAAGGTTCAATTGGAATTTCTATTATACCAAAACTATTTAATTAATTTTGAACGTGGTTCAATGTCAGTCAATTTAATATGGATTTGATATCTCATTTGTTATGGTTGAATGCTATATATTTTTATGTGTTGATGATTATTCATAATTATATGCGACGATTGTTTTTTTTTACTAGGCTATGTTCACCCTTGTATTTTATTGTTTTGCTGAATTTTTTTCTCTACGTATTATAATACATAGAGGCGATGCCATATTTAGAAAACTTAGGAGCTAATGTTGATGAGGCCGTGGAGTGAACTACGAGAAATGTTGTTGGGAAGAGGAAGACTTTATTTTAGGATTTTAATTATTCATAGAAGAACTTACTACATTAGAAATTTTCTTTTAAGTCTGTGATAATAACAAATTTAGTATTTGGTATTTGGACTTTTGATGTAAACAAATTTAGTAATTTTCTCAATAACAATTTTAGTTGATGTGCTCTTAGCCAATCTAGTTCTTTAGAATTAGAATGAACTGCCTCGCTCAAAGTACTCGATGCCCGGGTCGGGCTAGGGTCTCGGGGTGTGATAAGGGTGCTGGCCTTTGAGGTCGCCAAACTCTTGGCCAAGCTAGTGCAATTCTGGCAGTCCATTACTGACATGAACATGGTAGGGATCTGACACGAGCATCACCCTATACGGCATATGAAAGATCATGTCCAACGATGACTCATTCCTCCTCAAAATTCTTTTCCTAATGAGTGACCATGACAAGATTGCAGGACCAACCTAGGGACATGTAGAGGGGGAGAAACTTGGATCATGTTTCTACCCTACTTCCTAATGATGTGAAAGCTTCCCATTATTGGTCATCATGGTCACGCTCTCCCTCTTTGGCCTTGCATAAGCCCAACTCTATGAGTCGCTTGCCGCCTCTATCGGGTGTAGTGATGCCATCGGGTTAGGTTTGGTAAACCGGACTCTGATACTATTTAAAAAATCAAAACTCAAACCCTATACCAAATCTATCATGGGTTAAAAAATTTATACCAAACCTGACTCCTAATGGTAAATTTAAAACCTAAACCCGATTGGACCCGAATTTGAAAAAATATCACTGACATCCAATTTTAGGTGTAAAAAAATTGGTAACAATATAAAAGGGGATTTTGATGGAATAACTTTTCATTTCCGGAGGATATATATATATATATATATATATATATATATATATATATATATATATATATATATATATATATATATATATATATATATATATATATACATACATACATACACACACACATAGAGCATAAAACTATTTAACTTGATTAGTTTCAATGACAACCATATAATAGAAAACTATAAGCTTTGGGCCAAATTATTTTGAATGACAAAAAAAACCTGCAGAAGAAACAATTAACAAACATAAAATAAAAATGCAGAAAATGTCAAAGCAATTTCAAACCCAAGAAGATCCATACATGAAACACAAACCTAAAATTTCAAATCGCGAAGAATTTTATCTAGTTAAGGCTCACCCGCTAGAAGTGGCAACAATCTCGATAAGAAAATGCGCTTGAAGAACAATTCAACCACATATCATGCTTAGTATGCATTCATCACAAGAACAAAGCAGCATCGAGAGCACCTGAACTGATGTAGCAGCACTAAGTAGAGAAAACATTTAGTTATCAGCCACTATAACCACATAAAAAGCTCTGAAAGTCCGAAATTCAAGAGAAAAAGGAAGAAAAAAAGCATTGAAGGCATGCTAAATCCGGCAGTGATATGGCCCATCCATCAACACAAATCCCCCAATTGTCAACCAAATAACCAAAAACTGGAATACGCCAACGACACAGATGTTGAATAGGACATTATAGCTTACCATGGCTATAGAGGGAGATTTTCGCAGCAGGATAGGATCCTCCGGTGTGAGAAATGAAGATTGACAATCGTTACAGACTTTATAACGTCAAGAAAGGGTTAGGGTTTGCCGACTTTCAGGGTAGGTTTCGTAGAGTTAGTGTCACGCCCCGGCAATGCCCGACCCGAGCCAAACCCGGTCCAAGGGCCGGTCAAGCGCGCGGGGGCGATGAAGTGAAAATTGAGAAAACAATCTAGCGGAAGACTTAACCCTAACCATGGGTGATTAACAGAAATACGGAGTGCGCACAATCCTTTGAGCAAGAGTAAATAAAAGGGGAAAAAAGGTGTTGCTTATCACAAAGTAAACAACAATCTCAAACCCACAAGCTTAGTTAAGTAAAGCCCACACCGGCTCAAAATAAGTCATAATCATCACAACTGTAATATATGACATAAATCCAAAACAAGAACCCTACACAAAGGTTCTAACATAAAGCATGAAACAAACGAAGGTAAGTCACGCAACGATCTCCATTATCACACCCAAGTTACCTCTGACCTTTCCTCAAAGAGGCAATCCTGTCCATCTGCGTGTTGCACCACGCAGCCCCAAATCAAAACACAAAAGAGGGGTGAGTTTTAACACTCAGCAATGGTTTTAATATCACTATCAACATAGAAAATACGATAGCTTAGCAATGAGATTGTTCAGATCAAAGATTTACATGGTGCATCACTTTCTGATCACACATTCAGATCACCTAACACTGCATGGATGTATCTCTAACATACATATTCCCACATGCATTCACATTATAACCAATCCCGCATGGATGTATCTCTAACATACATATTCCCACATGCTTAATATCATCACAACATCCATGGATGTATCTCTAACATACATATTCCCACATGCATAATATCATCACAACCTGCATGGATGTATCTCTAACATACATATCCCACGTGCATAATATTATCACAACCTGCATGGATGTATCTCTAACATACATATTCTCACATGCATAATATTATCACAACTTGCATGGATGTATCTCTAACATACATATTCCCACATGCATAATATCATCACAACCTGCATGGATGTATCTCTAACATACATATTCCCACATGCATAATATCATCATCAACCTCCATCAAGGAGAAATCACACATTAATGTCACACAGATGGGAGCATAGACAAGGCCACGAAGGCGTGTCATGGTCCAAAATTCTACACAAGAATTAAAGAAAGATCGGGGTTATCAATCCCTAATACTGCTCGCCCTGGACGATCCTGGCCAAGGATGTCCCATTCTCACACAGAGAATCTAGAGCAGGGGTGTTCGCCCAGGGACATCTCCTGCGGAGGGAAGAGCCCGAGTTCTCACACAGAGAACCCTAGAACACGTGGTAGCGGGGTGCACACGGCATACCACACTGGATTCTCAGGGTCCAGATGACACTCATAATAACATTCCCACAATCCGCAAGACAAGTACACAACTCGTCCCCACATCATTTCATTTAACAAGACTCAACCCGGGGAGTGCACTCGTTCCACACAGGAACTTCAAATCAAAATATGTCCTTTCGGACCAATCAACTTGCGATTAATCCACGATCGATTAATCCGGCACACAATTCCATCACATTGCATCCAATTGGTCAAATTCGATTAATCACGATGAAGCCTCAATTGGAAATCTATTTTTATGATGCGTGCAGCATGGTACATGCGTGGGCAAAGCATACATGAATCCTAATCCATGATAAGTGCTCTCACCAGCCCCTAATGCATCATTCATAACCACAATATTAAGCTTCAATATCATCATTTAACCCCACATGTGTGTGTGTGTATCTAGTAGAAGCATTTCACATAATACATGCCATTATGCTTGAAATTAAACTCACTACCACACTACACATGTGAATTTCCATCTAAACATGAATTCTAGCGGAAATCATAGGAGAAGAATCGTTGAAATCATAGCTAGATTCAAAACTCAACCACAAAGGCTAAACACATATAACATTACTCATTTCATAATTGAGTCATGACATTCACCAACATTCACACACCATTAACCACAATCTATCATGACAAACCAGTCTAACAATGATTGTAGTCCTACTGAAAATATGCTTAACCAAAGGGAAACAACTATTCATAATTTCAAAATAACGATTCCAACATCATGCCACAAAACATAAGTCATTCCACCATTTCTAAGCATATATTTCAACTCCATAAACTTAATAGCATGCATTTCCAGTAGCCTAACATAGCTTAAAACACTCAACATTCATATAAAATTGGCAAACTAAAGTGGAATCATCAAAATAGGCATCATATGCACAACATACAATTTTCTGTGTAGCCGATCGATCGCCCTGCAGGGCCGATCTATCGCCAACACGGCAGAACAGTCATCTTCTTTCTTTCGCAAAATCAAACCGAAACATCATAGATAACACTTCAAATCCACATCTAACACCCTAATCATTATCAAAAGTCCTCCTTGACTTCCAGAATATCAAACCAAACCATAATAATGCAAAACCCTAAGAAATCGGGATTAAATAATTTCATTTTCTAATCTTACCATTAACACACTAAATCAAGCAAACCATTTCGAAATAAGCCAAAAATAGAGAGTTTTACAATGGATAAACATAGATTTTGAAGACCCATTACCTCAGCACTTGATTAAGCTCGGATTGAAGAGTCACCCTTCTTGAAATCCTTGAAAACACAATGAGTTTTGAATTAAACTCTAATAGAAATGGATTTACCCAAGAAATCTCTAATTAAATCTTAGATCTAGGGCTTGTTGGTAGTAAAAGTCGAATTTTGAATGTTAGGGTTTGTAGTAAAACACAAATCAATAGCTTTTGATGGTCAAAAATGAATTGAATCAAGGGGAAAATGGTAGATTTGGAAGAAATAAAGAAAAAAGCCAATGATTAGTGCTTAATTAGAGTAAGCTTACCTTAATCGGCTTCTAATTCGGGCCTAAGTGGGGATTAGGCCAGCCCTCCTTCCTTAGCCTATTCCCAAAAATGGAAATGGCTCTGGTTTGCCCTTTTATAGTAAGGGTTAGGGTAGGCATAGGTAAGTTTTGGGGTGTAAATATGAAAAGTAGGCTAAAAGTGGGTATTTTGTAAATTTAAGCACAAATTAAGCCTAATAAAATTTTAAAATTTTTTTTGTGACCTTAAGTATATGTCTAGGTTCATTTGACATAAAAATAAAATTTTCGACGGTGGGGCCCACAGAGGTCCCGCCAAAACCCTAATTTTTGGAAAAATAGTAAAAATTCCAAAAAATCTCAAAAATTCACATTTGGTTTAAAATCACTTAAAACCACTAATGTTGAAGTTAATTTTGGTTAAAACCATCACAACCACTATTTATTTTACGAAATCACCGAATAAGATCAGAAAACATGTAAATCTCACGATAACTAATAATTAAAGAAAACCAAAACCGGTTTAAAGATGAGAGTCCTTACAGTTAGAACTTCTCGAGGAGTAAGAAATCTAATCGACGTCCAGATCACTCGGTGCAGAGGTTTTGGATGACAGTGAAATGGAGAGGAGGTGTTAGCATGGAAGGCCGTATTGGCTGAGACCGATACGGTACGGGGGGACGATACACCCACGCACGTATCCATGTTACATATCGACTATATTGTCCGTACCATATCGATACGGCTGATACATATCGATACACTATTTAAAAAATAATTATTTTATTTTAAAAAATATTTTTTAATTAAAAAAATATTTTTTTTAAAAAAAATTCAAAAATTTTTTTTTAGATTTTTTTCCTTAAAAACAAAAACACAATTCAAACCCAACTTCTTTAAAAGTTTAAGTTTTTGTTATATTAAAAATGATATTTTTAAAGTTATATGAGATCAATATGGGTAGGTTTATGCAATTTACATAATTATTTTTTTACATATAGTGCTCCACAAATAAACATTTATTTAAACATATAACTTAGACTCATATTAAGCATATTATTTATTTTTAAAATAAACTAATTTTAAAGCACTAAGAAAGAATGAACAATAATTTATATGGGACGGAGAACATAATAGTGTATAGTTCTAAATAAACTAATTTTAGAATACTAGTATAAATTAATAAGGCATTATATGATTTTATTATGCTATAAAAGATGTATTATAATGATATATTGTTAATTATGATATTTTTTTATGTTTATAAAAGAGTTTATGCCCGTTTTGACGCGTACCAAGCGTATCATCGGCACATACCTATATCCATAATTATCGATACTCTCATCCATATTAATACGACCTTCCATGGGTGTTAGAGAGGAGGCACCGGCGAGATGGAGAAGAGGCACTGGCGAGAAGAGTTTGGGAGGTGGAGTAACGGACTAAAATTGGATTTGGGAAAAACTTAAGGCACGATGCATAAGTAGTAGATACTGGGTTAGGTTGGGTTAGGGAAAACCCGAATCTAACCCAACCCAACCCAACCCAAATAATTCAGGTTAAAATTTAAACCCGAACCTAATTTATTTTACCATTAAGTATAACAAAACCCGACTCATTAATATCGGGTCAGGTTGGGTTTATAAAAGAATATAACCCAGAGTGGCATCCCTAATCGGGTGGCGGCGAGCCATTTAGGTAGTTCCGTTTCTTTCACGCAGCTGAATGGAGTAATGCTCGCATGGGGGGCTCTTTCCTCATGGAATGTAAAGTGTGTTCTATGTAGTACTCCCCCTATGCTATCGTCTGGAGGACCCTTGTAGACGGGCAGAGAGATTCGTCCTCCAAACGACATCATTGGGCTTTAGTAGCATGTTGATGATGAAATCGTACGCTTATTACACCCATCCCTAACCTCCCAAGAAAATCCCATGCAGCCGTGGAAAACTGCTGAAATCCTCACGTAGATGCATGGTATTTGATGTAACCATTGGAGCCAGCAATGGCAGACATGCATTTTGAAGTGGCAGAGTCCTGCAGGAACTTGCCCAGGCCGAAATCGGCAAGATGGGCCTCACAGCTGGAGTCGAGGATGATGTTGTTGGAATTGACGTCGCGGTGGAGGATGGGTGGGGAGTAGTCCTGGTGGAGGTAGCAGGGGCTCCTTGGCCGCCTCCAAGATGATTTTGTACTGGGTGTCCGAATAGAGGTGGCTGCACTTCTTGCCGTGGAGCACCTCTCCCAGGCTACCATTGGGCATGTACTACACCAGCAGGTTGGACAGAAGCTCAAGAACTACCGGACCTGCATGCCTGCACCATTTAAAAGACGCTATGTACTCGAATGCGATTGAGATGAGGGCCATAAGGCTGCCCTCGGCCAGACGGAAACTGACCCCGGCCTCGGAGAGCTCGGTCACGGTAGGAATGACGAGCTCCTTTTCCTCTGAGGGCCGGCTGCTCGTACTCTTTCTTCACGTCTCTCGCCACATGCTGGGCAACTTGAAGAGCTTTTTGATGGCCTTGGGGCCATGGGTAAATCCCATGGTTCCCATTATTTCCTATGGAAGCCTCAACAAGAGCAACACTTTCTTCTACGAGATGCAAAAATTGAATTTTCATGTTCCTCCCAATCAATTCACATATATTCAAAACAAGTGACATGTGGATCTTTATGTCCCTCTTAATCGATTCACATATATTTAAATAATTAAAGCATAAATTAAAAACTATTGACCTTGAGGAGCTGAGCTTTAAGAACGTGGTTAATCATCTAACATCAAGTGCGATATTTTTTTTATTTTAATTATAAATAAAAAGATTCAAAATTAGATGTATCCTTTTTCTTAAAATTAAGAAAAAATATTTATTTTTTAACCAAATTATTGGAATAATTTAACTTAGATAGAGATTGATCACCACGTACAAAAAAAGAAGATGAGAACAATAATTTCGTCACTTTCAAATCAAAACCCACAAGAAACAAGAGATGAGAACGTCTATATGTTCTTTGTAGCCTTTGTGTTTTTTTTATTTTGCAAGTCGCCCCATGCAACTAATAGTCCGCTGCCCATATAAAATAAAAGGGAGAGATATATATGGGGGTTGAGAGTGGGAGAGCCGGTGTCCCCCTCTAACTGATTTCGTATTGGGATAGGACCAAGTCCTATCCCATTCCATCTCATCAAGTGGGGCCCACAAGACTCATTCTCCTCCACAAAAAATTATTCTGTGGAACCTTTCTATGGGACATGCCATAGAACCGTTCTACCACATGTCCCATAGAACCGTTCTATGGGACATGTGGTAGATATGTATTTTTTAAAGAGTGATATGTTTGATAAATTAGTATATATTTTAAATTGAGTAAGATAAGGCATAAATTTTAGATTACGTGTTTAAAGATAAACAAATATATGCACGACCACGTAATAGAACGGTTCCACCGGATACTTTCTCCTCCTTCCCATATCTCTTTACTATTTTTGGTTTAAAAATGTGGGTACAAACCCATTAACCCAACATCGCATAGACAGGAGAGAATGGTGGTAGAGGCCCATGGCCACCATCTCGGGGATGTAGGCCTCCTTATGCTGACAAGTATCTAGCTACCAGGGCCTTTTCCCCTCTAGCTCAAGGTCATGCAACACCCATTTGTGTTCGTTCGCGTGAATGCCAAGGTAGATTAGAATGGGCATGACAACTAGTTTATGGGTTACCACTTACCGCTTAGGAGAGAGTCATATTTCACACATCGATTGAAGAGTTTATACAGACAAGAAGAGGGAAGTGTTTTGTTGATGATGGTCTACATATGGAGGAGGGGTTTATGCATCGCATAATCTCTACGTAGAAACATGGATGGCTGGGACATGGAGAAAGACGTGTGGAGGCAGTACACATGCGGCGATGGGGAGAATAATCCGCTTACGCCTCCGTGCAACGATTAGAGGTCCAATAGCCATGCAAAGACTTCCACACTAGGAAGATATCCCAAAGTACGGTAATTTTATTTATTAAAAACGATGAAACTCAATTGGAAAGAGTTTCGTCTCTTGGAACAACATAACCAGAGAAAAATAAAAAAAAGAGAACAAAACTGTCTTTCTGAAAAAGCTTCAGTTTACCGTCTAAGTCACGTGATTTTTTGTTTTACAAATTTATCCTTTTCTTTTCATATCGGTTTCCTTTCTTCTTCCTTCTTATTTCATATCCTTTCTTCTTCCTTCTTATTTCATATCCTTTCTTCTTCTTACATTTTTTTCATATCTTTTATTTTTATGGATCTCCTCCCTCTTCTTTGTCATCCTTAACTATTTTTTCTTTACCTTCAAGAGCTATATTCTCAGTCATCATCAGCCTGCTACATCTAAGAAGACGAGGTCGCCACCTTCCTAAAAATCTACCTATTCTTCTTCCTTCTTATTTCATATCCTTTCTTCTTCTTACATTTTTTTCATATCTTTTATTTTTTTGGATCTCCTCCCTCTTCTTTGTCATCCTTAACTATTTTTTCTTTACCTTCAAGAGCTATATTCTCAGTCATCATCAGCCTGCTACATTTAAGAAGACGAGGTCGCCACCTTCCTAAAAATCTACCTCCTCCACCGGATGAGGAGGAAGCTCCGCCAATGCCAATATCGCCGATTCCAACAGAGACACCTCAGCTTATAACAAAAGTTGCCGAACAACCAACTCCCTTGCCTCCGATTATTGAACTAGACCTAAAATCTTCAGAGCTGGCGAACCTACTGCCTGAGATAGAAAAGATGGCCGCTCTTGTGTTGTCATCGCCCCCGAAGCTAATGATCATATCACCTTATATGATTGGGTTTGGCTGCGAGCAAAAGGTACTCCTTTGATAGTAAATATTTACTATCTTTTTATATAACATAAAAAATAATTAACTCTCTTTGCACATAATAAAGAGAGTAAATATTTATTCTCCACAACTTAGTTTTTTGCTATCCTTGGCGCTAGATTTGGCCGGAGGCTTCTTCGACAGGTTAACAGAACACAAGTCAGCATCTTTATCCAACTTCTAGCAAGGGAGTAGAGTGGTAGGCCTACTCCTCTTCCTAGTTCCTGGAGAGGCTTGATCCCTTCGAAACTTACCCAAAGCGCTAAAGCTCCTAAGTTTCCAGTGAGAGGGCAACTTTTGGTCAATTTTTGGCTTCGTCATGGGATTAGGAGCTCAAGATAGGGGTGCAAGGCTTCTAGCGGCCGAGGAGTAGGCTGCACTGGTGCTCATGATGCCAGATAAAATGTATTTGCCATATGCGCAGGAAGCAATCAGAGTGCGAAGAAAATTGGAGTTGCAAAGGGCCAAATGAGTGGGAGAGTGGTTGACTCAGATATGAGAAGTGAAAATAGACTACAGAGTGAGATCAAAGAGAGAGGAAAAATGAGGGCAGAAACAGAAGAGGGGCATCTTGCATATGCTTCTTGGGCCGATAAGAGGGAGAAGGGGTAGCGACCATAAGAGAGGGGTAGTGACCGACAACACGAGGTAAACAAAAATGAAAATAAAGACGACAAAATGGGAATAGAAGATGAGAAGAAACGTAATTGGGGGTATTTTTGTCTTAATATAAATTTTAGAGTTAATGACATATTAACAAAATTTTTTGTAGTTAACATAAAAAACCCCCCAAAATAAAACTACACATGCACTCATTACCGTACTAGCGCCTATGGCAAGGGAAAACACTATTTTTGAAAATTATGTTTCTTTGTCCACAATTTTAAGAATTATTATTTTAACAACATTTATTTACTTTTCTAAAATTTTACCTTTTTTCTCTTTCTTATACATATATAAAATTTAGAATTACATTTGCTCAAGTACAAAGTTGGCTGAAACTTAGGTGTATTTTACCTATACTCAAACTAAGTTAAGCCTACTCTACTTGATATAAAGCCTTGGATCAAATCAGACAAGTGCCAAAATACATCACTAAGTTCTAAACAAGTCAGCACATATAATTTCTTCCTTGTTTCCATTTTATGTGGTCTTGGGTTATTTAAGGCTGCTTAGGTGTTAAATTTTTTGAAAACAAAAATAAAATTTTTTAAAATTAATTCTAAAAATTTATTGCCAAATTTGAATTATAGTCACAAATTTTTTTATCAAACCTAATTTCAAAATTTTAAACTAATATATCTCTCTCCCGAATTTGTTATGTTCACAAATTCAAATTCTATCAATCAAAATCCCACGATAATTTTAAACTTTTAAAATAGGCCCCATCTATATGACATATTTTTCGAGGCTTAAATTGATAAAAAAAATAGCTATTAAAAAATAATAAAATATGTAAATTTTCAAATAGGGGTTTTTGCCTACATTCTACATGTAAAATATGATTCGAATAATTCGAGTCAAAATTGAATCAGAATCAACAAAATCTAAAAATAATTCAGTACCCAAAAAACCCCCTTAGCCAAGGACTTGTTTATCCTAACCAATTTTTATCACCAAAGTTAAGTAACCAACAATAAGCTACCACATCACCTACAAAAGTGAGAGAAACTTAAACATTAGATCCAATAATTCCCATGTTTTCTCCCTCCATGTCATTTCATTTAATCTGGTCATACAATCTAATCATAAAAATATTTTCTTTTAAACAAAGTAGTCATCGGTCCATCACAAGTTTAATCCATCAAAATCTACCTTCGGGACATCACAATGGTAAAAACTAGCCAGAGCTGAGAGCTGTAACTCTAGCTAGACATTCTCAATCACCATTACGTGAGTAAATAATAACCTTATATGCATCAAAATTTCAAAAGCAAAAACTATCACAGTTCCGGTTAAAATTCAAACCACTTGCCAGTTTATAAGTTAACAAACTTATTCAATTAACTAAATTATACACGTCTTAAGAGTTCCAGGAAAAAGCAACATAAAGCTGGTATAAATAAAAAGTGGGTGCTACAAATGGGAATGGCAACATGAGGGAGTATGCGGACTAATCCTCGTCATCAGCATCTATCAGAACAAAGCATTATCGAGATAATTAGTAACACCGAAATTAACGGATTAAAAGAAGTGTTAATGAAAGCTAATTTTAACATACTGGGGAAATGGACACACCATCAAAGAGCATTGACAAAAAAACTCACATATATAATAACAACATGAGATGACCTATTTAAGGTCACATTAAAAAAAAAGGAAATCAAAATTTTAAAGCCACCCATCAGA
The DNA here is from genome assembly GCA_035235625.1 of Saururus chinensis. Lineage (NCBI taxonomy): Eukaryota > Viridiplantae > Streptophyta > Magnoliopsida > Piperales > Saururaceae > Saururus > Saururus chinensis. Next base: position 12,322,973 of record CP141141.1, read on the forward strand.
TTGATGGTGTACATTACTCTTGGGGGCAAGCTGGTTTGAATCACCCACAAACACCCTCTATTAATGAGCACTGATAGACTGTGATGCCCAGCTCACACTGGTGCACATACCCCTTCAGTCTATCGGAACTGATGGTGACACATTACTCTTGGGGGCAAGCTGGTTTGAATCACCCACACATGCCCTCCATTAATGTGCACCGACAGACTCTGATGCCCTCCCTTTTTTTCTAACATCAAAGAATCAACATAGATAAAGGATGACGGTATTATAGTTTTTCATAAGAAAAACAAATGTCTATTCCAAAGTCTGAAAAGGTGAAACTGTAAACAAATAAACAAAGAAACTTAGATACATTTATTTAACCTTTCAACTTTATGGAACAAAGCAAAGCTCTATCAACTCGTCCAGGAGGATGTTCCCCCCAAACAAAAACTCATTGAGGTGGAAAAAAAAAACAGAGACGTTCAAGGCAAGTTTATAACAGGAAAAAATCGTTGGCACCATATTTCCATTTTTTTAATATTTTGACTATAAGAAAAAAATTGTCATTTTAAAATATACGTGATACTAAAAATTTGTTGCATTAAGCATAACATATTATACTACAATATAAAGTGCCCATGGTGATTTTAGATTTTTGCCAAACTTTCTATAATGCCTTTTACTACAAGTTTGAATTGATATGCAATTTAAGTGTATTTTAGTAAAACTATTTACTGAGATTATTTTAGAATTCTGCTCATGTCAACCTAGTAATAATTGTTGATACGGGCTGTATTTTTTACGTTATGTTTATTTAAATTATATAAAGTTATATCTTGCACTTCTAAACTTGGATTTGCGTACTCTTTATTTCGTTGAAAAGCTCTCGAGAAACTCTATCAAATGAGATCCTACATAAATATGTTTTCTCAAACTTTCTAATAAGACCCATTCCTACAATACACTTCTCAAGAATTTTTTTATTTTTATTTTTGCCTATATTACACATGTTTAATTCGTGCATTTTTTATACCATTGGAAAACTCCCGGCAAGCTCTATCAAATGAGATTTACTGCCAAACTGGTCATGAATATGAATGGCGCACTCCATGGCACAAAGTCCTTCAACACCATTATCTTCTCCAACTTATGACCTAATATGAAGACTACTACAAGTGTATTTGGGCTACTATAGTGTTGATAATTATATATGCATATAATTTTTTATCATTATATTCCCAAAACATATGTATTGTAAGTATAGCATGCAAAGGAGACCTTTCTTCGATACATACTATTCAATTTGTTTTATTTTTTTATCTAATCTGAATTTACATCTATAATGCATGTGCATTTTTGCTAGTATAATTGAAGTGCAAACATTAAATCAGCTTGGAATAACATAAAAATCTTCATAAAAATTTGAAAATTGACATTAACCATGCAGATGTTGATCTCCGTGTACACTAGCTCCTAATTCCAAACTCTTCCCATCAAATGACTTCTCTAACTGTTAGCTCTCAATGCCATTTCTCAATAAAAGAACCCTTGTATGTAACCAAAAAATTAAAAAGGATGAGATGAATATTTATATCAACAGATGTAGAGAAGTATCATTCTAGCTTAAGCTAGTTGTTTCCATCTTCTTGGTTACTGGAAGAATTCTTTCTACGATGCACACAATAAGATTCATATGCTCATCATCCCAACCCAAATGGTCTGAAAGTTTCTAGGAATTAGATTTAATCATCCTATCATTCTAGTACATCATGAGAACTTATATAATCATCCTGTCATTCTAGTACATCATGAGAACTTATATATTAACTACACATCATTATTAAAATGCCAAAAACATAATCCATATCATTCCTCAAATTCTGTTATCATATATCTCTAATTAGTTTTTTGTTAGTTGACCTAAACAAATTTTATATGTCCAGCAAAAGAATCCAAAACTAGGCATAACGAGACACCAAAGTGGCATAGACAATTAAAGTATGATGCGTTATCACTCTGAGGATTTTAATCATATAAGAGTTGTAGTTCTAGACTCCTAGTAAGATCATATTATGAGTTTTCCCTCCACATGTCATGAGAACGTGTCTGGCTTATATAAATTCAAAGGTCTGTCTAGGGACGGAAGAAAACATTTGAGACTGTCCAATACCAAATCTGAGTGCCCATATCCTAGCCTAACTGAAGCCAACGTGATTGAGTCACAAAGTCACATGCTTGCATTTAGGAGGAAAAACAGGAGACATATCAGGTTATCCAGCAGCCCTATTGACATGGAATGGCTCCCTGCAAGTCTACTGCGTTTATGCTGTAGTATACCAGGCCAAGTTCAAAATAAATTTCAGCCTTAAGAGCTGGTTTATCAAGATTATCAAACTAAAACTTATTCCTATATTGACACAATAGTAGTACCCTGCTCAATATTTAAAAGCAGAAGAATGAGAGACAGATACAATATACGAAAATACTAATACTTCCAGGCATATAAGGAAAAACACAGACTATCCCACAACTTTCACGCATTCAACATTATTGCATGTTCCCAGCTATGCTCAATGTAGAAACACGAAAACAAGTAAATGGTTCATCCATTTTCCTTGTAAAATAACATACCTCATAAAAATTGCCTAATAAGGGCAAGCTACTGAACAACAGATAAAAACTACATGCTTGACCATATTATCTGATTTTCAGATTCTTCACATACATCCCACATTTCTGACCAATATTATCGAAGGAAACTAATACTCCTATATTACAAGATAATACGTTTGACACCCAACCATAAGGAAGACAAAATATAAATTCCTCTTCCCATCTCATTAAGCAAAACGATTTTACAGCCCTAGCCAAAGTTTGCAGGCAGGAGACAGATTACTCAACCGGGCACCCGTCCAAATTGAAGTTAACGAAGAATTTGAGTGCAAAAATATCAGCAACAATAAAGAAAAAAAGTTAAACAGAGCTTACTGACCCAAGTATCTGCGTTCATTGGCAGCCTTGGCTTTCTCAAGCATCTTGTCAAGATCCACCTGGAGCTCGGCGTCCCATTTCACCAACTGGTTGGTGAAGATCACCCCCAGCCCCATGCCCAGCACATGCTCCCAAGGATCTTCACCACCAAAACCACCCATTTCAATTTTTTCATTTTATATATTTTTTTCCCCAATAAGGACAATAAGGGAAAATGATCGAACACGTTGAACAGATTAGGGAGCAATTGCAATCAGCAGGAGAATTCCAACGAATAAAACTTACGCCTCATCAATGGGAGTTTGCGAAGGGCGTTGGAGTAGATTTGGGTGCCGAGGCCCAGCAAGGCTCCGATTACGGTGGCGCTCGCCGGCATCTCTCTCCTCTTTTTGTCTTTCTTCGCTCTGAACTCAAGAATCCGAGCCCTGCCCCTGGGGGTGGAGCAGGCTGTGTTCTCTCTAGTGGGTTGGGCCTGCGGGCATTTCGTTTTTATCTATTGTGCCCAGCACAAAACGTTTCGGCCCACTAATTGGTTATGGCGATGTGGCAAAAGTTTGGGACGTTTCGGCCCACTAGTTGGTTATGGCGATGTGGCAAAAGTTTGGGGTGCTGGGCCGAAACTTTTGGATGCTTCAACTCCACTGCAAATTAAGAAAATTTTGAGAATTTTAAATAGAAACCTAAAAACACTCCCGCGCCCCATACGTACACTTTTTGAATTAATTTTTTTTAGAATGTATCATTATTTACCTAAATAATCCCCTCGGTACCTTAATAATACTATAAACTCCATATCATAAATTCCTTCGAATTTACTAGTAAAGTGAAGTATTAAAAAGATTATTGGTGTGGGTGCATATAAACATGGAAGACTGTATTGATATGCATGAGAGTATCGATGATTACGGATACAGATATGCACCGATAATACGCTTGGTACGCGCCAAAATGGGCATAAACCCTTTTTTAAATATAAAAAAATATTATAATTAATAATATATTATTATAATACTTCTTTTAGAACATAATAAGACCATATAATATCATATCAACCGATAAGAGTATTCTAAAATTAGTTCATTTAGAACCATATACTATTATGCTCTCTGTCCCATATTAATATTGGTCATTCTTTTTCATATTAAATATTTTAAAATTAATTTATTTTAAAAATAAATAATATGTTTAATATGAGTCTAAATTACATGTTTAAATAAATGTATATTTGTAGAGCACTATATGTAAAAAAATAATTATGTAAATTGTATAAACCTACCCATATTAATCTCATATAACTTTAAAAATATTATTTTTAATATAATAAAAACTTAAATTTTTAAAGAAGTTGGATTTGAATTGTGTTTTAATTTTTAAGGAAATTTTTTTTTAAAAATATTTATTTTTTTAAAAAAAAAATTATTATTTTTAATTAAAAAATATTTTTTTAAATAAAATAATTATTTTTTAAATAACGTATCGATATATATCGGCCATATTAATATAATACAGCCGATACGTATCGTAAATAAGTGTAAAAGGCATATCGCTCTTAGTACCGTATTGGTTTCAGCTGATATAGATATGTATCGATCGATACGGCTTTTCATGCATATAAATATATTTATTTTTTTATTATTTTAATATACTATTCACCGTCAATTTTTTTTATTTCTCTTAAATTTTTTTAAAAAAACCTCACAATTCTTATTTACTTTTTCTTTTCTTTTTTTTTTCTTTTTACTCAGACTATAGATTACTCATTTAAAGCTATAGGAAGTAGCTTTGGTGGCCACGGTGGTGACGTGCAAAGTCTGCGACTGCGATCCCTGACAGTTCAAAGTGGACAAAGGTGCGGTTACAACAATCATCCAGACATAACATGAAAATAGTCAAATCCATCATCATAAGTTTATCACTGTCTTCAACCACTTCTGAATTTTTAGAGACAACAAGGACACATAGGGGTTGGACACAAGATTTTTCGTTAAAGGGGTCAAATATTAAACTATTTTTTTTATTATAAAGTATTTTAATTTATAACTAAGGTGTAATATAATAAAATATAAATAAAAGTTAAAAGAAAAATTATTAAAAATAAGTACAATATGCAAAGTTTGGAAAAGAACAAAACAACTCTTTTCATTAGAATAGAATGGCAATGTCACAAAAGAGGGTCGGGGAATTTTAAAGTGGGGGTCAATTAATGAACCTAATTTGTGTTTATATACCCACCTGAGAGATTTATCAAAAGCGTGTATAAAATAAATTCCAACGCCATAGATATAATGGAGGTCATTTGATCCCATGGCAATAACGTGGATACGTCCTTGACACACACATGACAGCCAACCGATCAGACATGAAAAGAGTTAGATACGAGCATCACCATCAATCCATCATCATAAGTTCATGTGATCAACCATTTTTGAATTCTTATGAAAAATAAGGACATACACATGACATAAAACAAAATAGAGAAAAATAAGAGAGATAGTGATACTCTTGGATCGGGTTTTATCAAATTTAAACCCGATGTCACATACAAAAATTGTGACCTGAACCTGACCCGATTCGACTTAACCCAACCCGTTTGACCCAAATAAAAAAAAATAAATTTTAATTTTTTTAAAATAATATTAAAAAATATAAAAAATTTAAAATTTATATTTATATTCGGGTTGGATCAGGTTGGATCACTTAAAACCCGAACCCGCTATTTGGGTTAATTTTTAAAAACTAAACCTAATCCATTAGGGTCGGGTCAGGTCAGGTTAACTATTTATCTGACCCGAGTGGCATCCCTAGAAAAATAGAGAGATTGCTTGAGGAGTTTAAGATGATGATGCAATTGACAAGTTTCTAAAAGGAGAAAAAAATCTATTTATATAATTCAAATGCCGAGTTCTAGTGAAAAATTCTAGAAGATTTTATTTGGAGTATAAAAGTAACTGGAGATGTATAAGGTTTTTAGGGTGCATATAGTCATATTCTTTAAATAATATTAAAAATTATACTATTAATACCCAAAATTTTTTAAAATAATAATACTTTAAGGAACATTGGAAAATTTTTAAATATTTTCAAGGAATTTGGTTAAAGGAGGATTCACACCCATTGACATGTCAGTATGGTAATATTTGAAAAACCAAACAGTCAAATTAAAAGATACTTTACTCAGTAGGGATACTCCTTTTATTTTAAAGTTTTTTTCCATCCCAAACACATTTATTAAGTTCTATAAAGTTGATTTGGTGAAATTCAATGCCGAATTTAAGAGAAAATTATGAATTGGAAGAGGGAAAATCATGGGAGGAGGATTGTGAGCTCAAAGAATGGGCAAAACAATGTAGGATCACTGCCTATTAATAAATAGTGAGTCTTTGTAGACAAAAATTGTAGAGAGCTTGATAGTTTAATGCATAAAAGTTTGTCAGAAAAGAAGAATTATTGTAAAATTAGCAAACTGAGCTAAACATAGTAGTGAGGTAAGAGGGCGTTTGGATACAAATTTGTGACAAAAATTGTGGAGATGAAGTACAATTGTATTTGGACATGCGACAAAATTGACAAGCAAAATTTCCCACAAATCAGCCAATAAGTGCCTCAAAATCTGGAGTTGTGTTACCACAAAATTCTAAAATTTTTTCTTACTAATGAGGGGCATTTTTGGATGCACAATTGAAATTGTCTGGTCCTTGTAATACCCCTTTTCATTTCTATAATAATATAGATAATCTTTCATACTATTAGGTATTCATACATTCTACTGGTGTAGGTACACCAATGATATACTGATTGAGCAGATAATCTTTGCAGTAATCTCAGTGAAGAACAGCATAATGATGTACCCACATAACATAACGATGGGTAGTTATTCGTCTACCTGGACAACTACTAATCACATAACATCTCAGCAAAAAACAGTTTATGGGCCAAAGCCAACTCAACGGCGAAACTGATTGCATTCACTGTTAGTACATCACACACGTTTTGCCAACTTCGCTGGAGTTTGTTTCAAGTTGCAAGGTAGTTCCCAGATGAAGTGTCTTGCAACTAAAATTTCTCAATGCCCGACACTATAAAAGCAGCGTCGCTGCATGTTCAGATATCTCTCTCTGTTGTAGGCATTCAGAACTTGCAGAGGGAACTATGGCTTCCAGCCCAGTTGTTTCTTGTCTCCTGCTGGCATTGTTGGGCGCTCTTTCTTTGGGAAGCCATGCAATTTCAAATCAAGGGGATGCTCTAAGGAAACTGATGGAAGCCAAGTTGGGAGGAAAATACAAATACAGCCAATCTGTTATGGATTCAAGGCGGATCCTGAGCCCAGAATGGCTTTTGGTTCCTCAGAATGGTGGCTCCAAGGCACGTGATAAGATTGTTAAATTGCCTGGACAGCCAAAGAACGTTGATTTTAATCAGTACAGCGGCTACGTGAACGTCAATGCCGAGGCTGGGCGAGCTCTGTTTTACTATTTTGCCGAGGCGCAGGGCTTTCAACAGGACTCCAAACCTCTTCTCCTCTGGCTGAATGGAGGTAATACAGAATGATTGAATCAAAAAAGTAAAATTAGCAATTTTATTATTGATACTTTAAGATACAAGTTTAATCTTGAATATATTGTGCGGTTGTAGGCCCAGGCTGTTCTTCACTTGGGTTCGGAGCCATGATGGAAATGGGACCATTTCGAGTGAAATCCGACGGCATGACGCTGTTTAGAAACCCATTAGCATGGAACAGGGGTGAGTGCTGTTCATTATTATTTGATTACAATCTTAATCGGCGTGCATTTATTGACTTAATTTGGGTTTTTGTTTTTAGTGGCAAATGTGTTGTTTCTGGAGTCACCGATTGGGACGGGCTTCTCCTACTCGAACAGAACATCGGACTACAAAACAACTGGGGATAACGCAACAGCGAGAGATGCTTATGTGTTTCTGCTGAATTGGATGGAGAGATTTCCAGAATACAAGAACAGGGATTTCTACATTTCTGGGGAGAGCTACGCTGGGCACTACGTGCCTCAGCTCGCCCAAACCATATTGCAATATAACAGGAGGGCCAACAAAACCCTCTTCAACCTCAAAGGAATCATAGTATGAGCCAGTCAATTAAATTCAGCTTCATCATTCATGTTTTTGAAACAGAAACTTACCATATTCTTTTGCATGCAACCTTGGTCTCCCAGGCTGGTAATCCTCTAATCCATGATGATACGGATGAGAAGGGCAGGACCGATTTCCTGTGGACTCACTCACTCATTTCAGACGAGGTATTCCAAACAATAACCAAGTACTGCAACCAATCCTCCTATAACTTCAATGAGACCGAGGTGTGCGAGAAAGCTCAAATTGAAAAGAATGATCTCGTCGTTCCTGTCGACTCGGCCAACATCTATGGACCTTCTGAGTGCAGGTCTGCCGCCACCGGAGAACCTTCTGTAAGTGGATACGACATGCGTGCCAGCTTTGATTGTCCTGGTGCAGCTGCTTCCATGCATGCAGTCTGATCCCTATCTCACGAGCTTTGATTTTCAGGTGTTCATAAACGACCCGTGCAGCAAGGTTTACGTTGATTACTATCTCAATCTTCCACAAGTTCAACAAGCTCTCCATGCTAATCTCAACAATCAAACTGTCGCCTGGCAACATTGCAGGTTTAATTTAATTACTGCAATAGCGGCACTAAACATGGCTGCCTTATCATATTATAACATCACAGCTTTTTCAGTACTATATATCTTTATAGATGTTCAATGTCTCTCAAATTTGCAGAAGCAAACTGGTTTATGATTGGATACACAGCCCTCCAACCGTGTTACCAGTCTTGAGAGCACTTATGGCCAGTGGACTTCGGGTCTGGATATATAGGTAAGAAGGCATACATGATGTTCTAAATTACAAACAGAAACTTCCTATGAAAATTGACTCAATTATTGGCACCATATACAGCGGCGATGTGGATGCTGGCGTCCCAACTATTTCCACCAGATATTCCATCAACACAATGAAACTTCCTGTTAAAACTCGATGGGCACCTTGGTACGTCGATGGAGAGGTAAATACAAATTTTCTAGTTTCCAAATGTCAGACTACATATGATCACGTCTTGCTTAAGATACTTTTCTAGCGACTTGAACCATTTCTGAGCTGGACTCTTCGTTGCTCAGGTTGGTGGCTACAGTGTGACTTACGAGGGTGATTTAACACTCGCTACGGTGAGAGGCGGAGGACATATGGTGCCAATCGACCGACCATCGGCTGCATATGTTATTATACGCGATTTCATTAAGGGGACACCTCTCCCATCTCAAAACAGACAATCAGCCGTCATCCTTGAGTGAAAATTGTCTTTAGCAGCATTTATTTGGAGTTCTTTAAATGAAGGCCTTGTGGCCAAGATAGTCTGTTTATTCTGGGGTCGGGCCGAGTTAAGCCTTAATCTGTTTAAATTCTGTTGTATATAAGGATTGTATCTTAGGAAAATAGATTTACTATGTAAGGCTGGACTTCAATGAAGAAGGCGGAAAGAATTTGCATATCACTTCTCTCTCACTTCCTCTCGCCCCCTCTCTCCTTCACACGCTCCCCTTCCCTTATTGACCCTACCCCCTTAACCTTTAGTTCCTTTCCTCCTCAATTCCTCCTCTACGCCTATAATTTCTCTTAAATACTGGTACGCAGAACATTGGTAATTAGAGCATTCGTCCCCGTTTACCAGAAGTAAATGGTTCAAACTGGGGCTATGGCTGCCAAATAACCTATCTCACAACCATAAGTCTAGCGCCGCCCCTTCCTCAGACATGCCACCCCTCCCTTGAGACCCTAGCTGAGTTTTTAAAATAGCATCAGGCTTAGATGCAGTTAATGGACATGTAGAACTAGCAATTGGCATAGTGCATCATGCAACATATGGATTTGATGCTCCGGCCGATTTAGATTGCAGGTCACTGACCCCTTCCATAGGCATTTGGTAGAGGTCTTTTCTGCCCCCCTTGAGAGTTTAATATTCGTCTACTAATAAGCAGATCACCATAATTTCTCTAGTTTAATTATCTTATAAAGATAAAGATTATAAGATTTGGCCTCAACTACACAGAATTTATAGATTAAAAACTAAATCACATGCACTATCAATCAATTAACCATATAAAGAGCATGTACCATTACACAAGTATTTAATGTGGAAAACTCAAATTTAGTAAAAAACCACGACAACCACACAAGTCTAAATTAATACACCAGAACCAAGATCTTACAAGGCCGAAATAACCAATCTAACCCAACACACAAGAAAACTCCATTTCTTTTTTCAGTCCTTTGTGACCCTTCAAGTCTCTCCCTCAAACCCTTGAGGTTTTCCCTCTTCAAGTTTTATTTTCGTCCTCTTCTAAGTGTTCCCCAAAGCCTTTTGAAAACTTTGCTAAACCTGGATGTAAATCGAGGATCTCGGTCAGAAATTATGGATACGAGAGCTTTATGTTACCGAACAATCTCCTTCACATGAAGTGTTGCCAACACATCCAAAAAAGTGGTTATCCTCATAGTAATGAAGTGTGCCAACTTAGTGAGTTGATCACCGATAACCCACACTACATCATTACTACTAGGTGATCTAGGAAGTATGAAATAACTACATTCTTCCACTTCCACCCAGAATAGGTAGAAATTGTACTATGCTGCCTCGGTGATGATGTTTCACTTTCACTTGTTGGCACCATGAATTGCTGTCTTGGCGAGATCTTGTCGAGATCTCTCTCTCGGCATCTCTACTGAGCCACGAGATCTAGTAGAGATGAAAATTAAATTTCGGCGAGATCCCGGCTAGATCTCGTTGAGAGAGCCAAGATTTGATGAGACCGGGACTCCTCCCGAGCTATTGCTTCTCTCAGCCGGTGGACATTTTTGCGCCCATGGCCAACATGGTCAGTTTGGGTGCTCCCATGGTGGAGGTACATGAGCTGTCCCAGTCCGAGCCTGTAACGACCCGTTTTTCGGTTACGCTTAACCCGGGAGGGTTAAGGGTAATTTAGTAATTTGAGATTAATATTAAGGGTTTTCATTAGATGAAATACCTGTAGCCAGGTAGATCTTGGCATAACGAGCACAACGATTCGAAGAACGCATGAAACGGAGGTTGGGACCGGAAGTGACGACCTCGGGAAACGTAGACAATAAGTGGGACCCACTTAGAAATAGTGTGATTTTCTGCTTTAAGTGGGTTATTATCAAAGGGCTCGTCAATACAAGTCGAACGGTACCAAGAACGCGCGAATCCGAATCCGGGGTAGGAAGATACGCGCATTTGAAGATTTGATTTAAAAAATATAAAAAAAAATATGTGGTGCGCGCGTGACGCACGCGCGACCGCGGCGCGTGTAACGCGTGGCCGCGATGCACGGTTGTCACGCGCGGTACACGCGCCCGTCGTGCTGTGCACGGGCGACGCAAAACGGCGGGCGTAGCGGCGCGCTGCGCATTTCGGCGGGCGCGTCGCGCATTTCCACGGGCGCCACTGCCCGAAACTGCAGTGCCACAGTTTCTGGTGGCGTGGCGCTGCGGTTTCGGCGGCTCGGGGGCTATTTATACCCCCATTTTCGCTTCATTCTGGAGCAGAACTTCTCTACCCCGTTTTTGACCGTTCTGAGGCCGATTAAGGCCGTTCAAGACCCGTTTCCTACTAAATCAAGTATGCTCTACGTAATGGAGCTGTCGGTTCTTCGAGTTGGAGACCGTATGATGAGGAAACGTCCCAAGACAAGAGGAGGTCCTGCCCGTTATCTTCATGCACCGACCAACTTCGTTTTCTCTATTTTTGGCCATCCTAACTCCGATTTAGTCGATTCAAGATGCGTTCTTGACTAAATTGAGTATGTTCTACGCGATGGAGGGTTCCATTTTTTGAGTTGGCAATCGTATGAAGAGGAAACACCCCAAGACAAGGAAAGGTTCTACCCGTACCGACCAACTTTGTTTTCTCTGTTTCTGGCCATCCCAACTCCGATTTAGTCGGTCCAAGCGGCATTTTTGACTAAATCAAGTATGTTCTACGCGATGGAGAGGTCCGTTCTTTGATTCGGCAACCGTATAAGGAGGAAATACCCCGAGATAAGGAGAGGCTCCACCCGTCATCCTCGAGCAACGAACAAGAAATATGGGCCCGGAGCAAGACAAGATTTTGTCCGAAGTTGCCAAGCTACATCAAGAGAAGTAATCCAGACTAGGGGAGGTTCTGTCTGTCGCTCACGGGCACAGAAAACGAGAAGAGTCTCAAAGCAAGGAGAATATTTATACGTAGTCTTTCGGTACAAGACGAGGAACGTATGGAGGCTAGAGGAAGCTCCGTCTAATATCTTCGGATCTTAAGGGGAGGATGCTCGTGTGAGCAACTCCGTATACCGCTACTATACGAGACATGAGGGCAGTAAGCTTTTCTGATTTCCCGTTTTTATTATAAAACGGCGTGTGTGCTATGCTATGTGCCTATATGCCATGCTATGTGCCTATATGCCATGCTATGTGCCTATATACGATGCCATGTGCCTATATGCTATGCTATGTGCCTATATGCTATGCTATGTGTCTATATATTATGCTATGTGCCTATATGCCATGCTATGTGCCTATATGCCATGCTATGTGCCTATATACGATGCCATGTGCCTATATGCCATGCTATGTGCCTATATACGATGCCATGTGCCTATATACTATGCTATGTGCCTATATGCCATGCTATGTGCCTATATACTATGTTATGTGCCTATATGTCATGCTATGTGCCTATATACTATGCTATGTGCCTATATGCCATGATGTGTGCTTATGTGCCGTGATGTGTACTTATATGCTATGATGTGTGTTATCTCGCTCTAGGGTAGAGCGAGACACGTGATGTGTGTGTCCGGTCTCGGCTTAGTGATAGAGCGAGCCGGGTGATGTGCTCAGTCTCGATTCAGTAATGGAGCGAGATATGTGTATGAGATTTTGATCCTGCTCTGTAGTAGAGCGAGATGTATGATTCCGTTAATTTATTAACTTCCGCTCGACTCCGATATATGATGAGTGTTTGTATACTCCGATTAAATATTTGGAGATATGTATTTTATACGTATGATTTTGTGATGTTTGTTATATGTAGTAGCCATTAGGCAGAACTATGTTCGGATCTGATCGTATTGGAATAATATCCAATACGTACGTAGGCAACCAACGGCAAGGCAACGTTGGCCCGATCCAAATCATTATAATAATATGTTTTATTCTGTTTTACACGCGACGAACTATGAAGCTTCGTCGTGTGTACGTGTTCGTTACAACCTAAGTCTACGTACGAGGAAGCCTTAAAGCTCCGTAGTGCGTAGATGAATGTTGTATTTCTCGCACTCAGACGATGATTCCTGGCTCAAGGAAAGAGAAAATTTTCTATTAGTGATTTTGTGGGCCTGGCTTGGGTCGGGTCATTACAGAGCCAGTGGAGTCAACTCCGCTCACCCAACTAGTGCCCATGCCGGAAGAGCTTGTTGCCAAGGCCATATCTCTGGTGAAGCGGGAGTACCTTCGCCCACCACCTGTTCGGTCCTCCTCTTCCTCCAATAGCGGAAACTGCTACAAGGGCAGTGGAGGCTCTAGCAAGAAGCCCACTCCTTCTGATAAAAAAATCTCCAATTCATTTGTATTCCATCAATGTCTCTCAATTTGGCAACCAAGGTGCACATATTTGTCTTGATGTATTTTGTTCATTTCTATATGAATTTGTATATGTTTTATTGGACTTCGATGTGGGTTTGTGGCTAGATTGAAGAATTTAGAAGATGTTGTGGTGGTCGTCTTGGGGATGGTCTTTGTTTGATAGAACTCTATAACGTGTAGATAAAAGCTTTGAATTTGTTTTGGTACAGTCATCTATGGAGTTGGTGTTATCGAATGTATTTGGGATGAAAATATCACATGCATTATCAATTTAATATGCATCACATATCCATTCACCACACCAATACATCATGAGATAATTCACATATATTCAAGCCACTTGTGCATCATATTGTAATTCACATTCTATAAACACATGTTCATGCCATCTGTGTATGAAATCTCAATATACATATTCGCCCTACATAAATCAAGTGTATCACCACATCCCATCCTCCATGTTCAAGCATAACTATTCCATAACACCATATGTAACATAAACATCATTATCTCTACACAACTTATGTCAACGAGCATTATATTTCATACAAATGCATCAAACATTGGTGAATGTCTCACAATTGAGAAAAATAAACAAACCTACTCACCCAGGACAATCTCTTATGGGGAAGGTTTGATTCGTAAAAAGAAAGAAAATTAGAGCAATTTGGGTAAGTTCCCTAATTTGGAAAATACCTCATTTTCACCCAGGATAATCCTTGTGGGGAAGGCCTGTGTTCCTAAAAAGGAAAACAAGAGCATCTTGATAAGTCGATGCATATAGGTATACCATCTAGGATTCTCAGGGTCCAGGTAACACATTAGTTTAATTCATATTGCAAATTGACTATTTTCAACTTGGGGAGGCAACCTGTCCTTAAAGGGATGTAAAACAAAAGTCTATCCTTTTGGATGTAAAAACTAATTCGATAAGCCTCCGAGTGACTAAACTGGCATACAATGACATCTAATTGATTAATCACGGCTAAACACGAGAAATCATTGCTTATAAGGCATTTTTATGATGCATACCACATGATACATATATGAGAAAATGTTAAATGAGTGCAAACATACATAAACATACTCTAATCAGTCCATATGTGCATGATATATGGTCCATTTGTGATAAATAAAATCATATAAGCATATGTAAGAATGTACATACATAGTAGGGTTCACACGTAAACTAAAACATGTGGAACATGAATCACCTATAATCAATGTGACATACTCAATAATACATAATTTATCATCCTTATGACCTACATGAATTGTCACACCCCGGCCATGCCCGACCCGAGCCGAACCCGGTCCAAGGGCCGGTCATAGCGCGCGGGGGCGACGAAGTGAAATTGAGAACCGATTCTAGCGGAAGACTCAATCCCTAACCACGGGCGATTAACAGCAACACGGAGTGCGCACAATCCTTTGAGCAAGAGTAAATAAAAGGGAAAGAAAAGGTGTTGCTTAACACAAAGTAAACAACAATCTCAAACCCACAAGCTTAGTTAAGTAAAGCCCACACCGGCTCAAAATAAGTCATAAGCAAACATAACTGTAACATGTGACATAAAACCACAACAAGAACCCTACACAAAGGTTCGAACATAAAGCATGAAAGAAACGATGATAAGTCACGCAACGATCTCCATCATCACACCCAAGCTACCTCTGACCTTTCCTCAAAAAGGCAATCCTGTCCGTCTGCGTGTCGCACCACGCAGCCCCAAATCAAAACACAAAAGAGGGGTGAGTTTTAACACTCAGCAATGGTTTCAATATCACTAACAACGTTGAAAATACGGTAGCATGGTGATATAGTCTTTCAAAAACAACGATGTACAAGGTGTATCACTTTCTGATCACATATTTACATCACTTATACACTGCATAACATCATAACTCAAACATGCAGGGATGTATCTCTAGCATACCAATTTCCACATGCATTCACATCATAACCAATCCCGCATGGACGTATCTCTAACATACGTATTCCCACATGCATAATGTCATCACAACCAATCCCGCATGGATGTATCTCTAGCATACATATTCCCACATGCATTTTATCATCAAAATCAACATGCATGGATGTATCTCTAACATACATATTCCCACATGCATTTTATCATCAAAATCAACATGCACGGATGTATCTCTAACATACATATTCCCACATGCATAATGTTATCACAATCAACCTCCATCAAGGAGTAATCACACATTAACGTCACACAGACGGGAGCATAGACAAGGCCACGAAGGCGTGTCATGGTACAAAATTCTATACAAGAATTCAAGAAAGATCGGGGTTGTCAATCCCTAATACTGCTCGCCCTGGACGATCCTGGCCAAGGATGTCCCATTCTCACACAGAGAATCTAGAGCAGGGGTGTTCGCCCAGGGACATCTCCTGCGGAGGGAAGAGCCCGAGTTCTCACACAGAGAACCCTAGAACACGTGGTAGCGGGGTGCACACGGCATACCACACTGGATTCTCAGGGTCCAGATGACACACATAAAAATATTCTCACGTGTCCGCAAGACAAGTACACAACTCGTCCCCACATCATTCCATTAAACAAGACTCAACCCGGGGAGTGCACTCGTTCCACACAGGAACTCCAAATAGTTCCACACAGGAACTTCAAATCGTTCCAAACAGGAACTTCAAATCGTTCCACACAGGAACTTCAAATCAAAATATGTCCTTTTGGACCAATCAACTTGCGATTAATCCACGACCGATAAACCCGGCACACAATTCCATCACATTGCATCCAATCGGTCAAATTCGATTAATCACGATGAAGCCTCAATTGGAAATCCATTTTCATGATGCGTGCAGCATGGTACATGCGTGGGCAAAGCATACATGAACCCTAATCATGATAAGTGCTCTCACCAGCCCCTAATGCATCATTCATAATCACGATATTAAGCTTCAACATCATCATTTAACCCCCACATGTGTGTGTGTGTAACTTGTAGAAGCCTTTCACATGATGCATATTAACATGCTTGAAAATCAACTCACTACCACACTGCACATGTGAATTTCTACCTAAACATGAATTCCAGCGGAAATCATAGTAGAAGAATCGTTGAAATCTTAGCTAGATTCAAAACTCAACCACAAAGGCTAAACACCTATAACATCACTCATTTCATCATTGAGTCATGGCATTCACCAACATTCACACACCATTAATCACAATTTATCATGACAAATCTGTCCAACAATGATTGTAGTCCCTCTTGAAATATGCTTAACCAAAGGGAAACAACTATTCATAATTTCAAAATAACGATTCCAACATCATGCCACAAAACATAAGTCATTCCACCATCACTAAGCATATATCTCAACTCCATAAACTCAATAGCATGCATTTCCAGTAGCCTAACATAGCTTAAAACACTCCACATTCATATAAAATTGGCAAGCTAAAGTGGAATCATCAAAATAGGCATCATACACACAACATACAATTTCCTGTGTAGCCGATCAATCGCCCTTCAGGCCGTTCGATCGGTTACACGCAAAAATTTGAAAATTTCAGTTCAGTCGATCGATCGCCCTGCAAGGCCGATCGATCGCCAACACGGCAGAACAGTCATCTTCTTCCTTTCGCAAAATCAAACCGAAATACCATAGATAACACTTCAAATCCACATCTAGCACCCTAATCATCATCAAAAGTCCTCCTTGACTTCCAGAATATCAAACCAAACCATAATAATGCAAAACCCTAAGAAATCGGGATTAAATAATTCCATTTTCTAATCTTACCATTAACACACTAAATCAAGCAAACCATTTCGAAATAAGCCAAAAATGAAGAGTTTTACCATGGATAAACAGAGATTTTGAAGACCCGTTACCTCAGCACTTGATTAAGCTCGGATTGAAGAGTCACCCTTCTTGAAATCCTTGAAAACACAATGAGTTTGAATCAAACACCAATAGAAATCGATTTACTTAAGAAATCCCTAATTAAATCTTAGATCTAGGGCTTGTTGGTAGTAAAAATCGAATTTTGAAAGTTAGGGTTTGTAGTAAAACACAAATCAGTAGCTTTTGATGGTCAAAAAAAAATTGAATCAAGGGGAAAATGGTAGATTTGGAAGAAATTAAGAGAAAAGCCATGGATTAGTGCTTAATTAGAGTAAGCTTACCTTAATCGGCTTCTAATTCGGGCCTAAGTGGGGATTAGGCCAGACCTCCTTCCTTAGCCTATTCCCAAAAATGGAAATGGCTCTGGTTTGCCCTTTTATAGTGAGGGTTGGGGTAGGCATAGGTAAGTTTTGGGGTGTAAATATGAAAAGTAGGCTAAAAGTGGTTATTTTGCAAATTTAAGCACGAATTAAGCCTAATAAAATTCTGAAAATTTTTGTGTGACCTTAAGTATATGTCTAGGGTCATTTGACACAAAAATAAAATTTTCGACCGTGGGGCCCACAAGGGTCCCGCCAAAACCCTAATTTTTGGGAAAATAGTGGAAAATCCGAAAAATTCCAAAAATTCACATTTGGTTTAAAATCACTTAAAACCACTAATATTGAAGTTAATTTTGGTTAAAACCATCACAAACTCTAATTATTTACAAAATCACCGAATAAGATCAGAAAACACGTAAATTTCACGATAATCAATAATTAAAGAAAACCAAAACCGGTTTAAAGATGAGGGTCCTTACATGAATCATGGAGTAATGAGGAAGAAATCATCAAATACGGATTTAAAATAAGTAGAATCATATTCATGCTTGAGCTAAATCATAATTTAAAGAACGCCACATGTACAACTTCAAAACGTGATAACTTTTTATCTCGAAGTCGGAATTGCATGATCTTGGTACCGATGGACTTGTATTGATGAGCCCTTCAAAACTAGACCCACATGGGTATATACTTTTAAAGTGGGTCCCACCCATGTGGCACACTTCCCGAGGTCATAACGTTCATTTCCGAGCTTCGTTTTGCATGTTCTTTGATTCGTTGCACTCGTTACTTTGAGCTTTAACTAAATACGAGAATTTCATCCCTTAAAAACCTATAAAATTTAACTAAAATTATATAACTACCCCTAACCCTCTTGGGGGTTAAGTGTAATCGGAACACGGGGTGCCACATATTCTTCCCCCCTTAAACGAATTCCGTCCTCGCAATTTAGCTAAAAATACTTTTCAAAATAAAAATTTAACCTTTAGTCAGAGGGCAAATACAATCATGAATCTGGTTGATTTATAATCGGACACAACCGTTAGAAGATCAATTCGGATCAAATACATAATCTGGTAGTTTAAATGACCCCGAATATCACAAAACAACATCTGATTATAATTGGAGTAAACACTTGTAAATAGAATCCTAGAAAAACTTCAGATTTCATATTTATAAATAGAATCTGATATTTTAAGAACAGATTGAATCTTCACAACCAAGATCCGGTAGTTTATATTCGGATAGAACACTTAAAACACAAATCAGATTATGATTTTAATAGAATATAGGTCTTTATTCAGAGTTAAATCATAATGTAGCAAAATAGGGTAAATGAAATCTATAGGCACAATTCCAAAAATTAAAATTCAGATCATATCATACATAATCCAATTATGGATTTTTAACATTGGATAAGTCACTTTTTGGAATCAAATCAAATCATAGCAAAGCAGATAGATCAGTCCAGAATTTGTAGGAATTAAATCATTCAATGAATCATATAATCAAAATCTGATAGTTTTATATCGGATAACAAAATCTAAATATTATTTTCAAAATCAGATAATTTTCAGGATCAGAAAAGATCAGACAGAATAGACGGAACAAACATAACAGATAGAACAATTAGGTCAAACAGATAAAATAGAACAATCAGAACATATAGAACAGATAGATCAGACATATTAAACATAACAGATAGAACATATGGATCAGATAGATCAAACAAAATAGACAAAATGGATAGACAGACAGATCAGACAGAATGGACAGAACAGATATAACAGATAGATCATACATATTAGACAGATTAGATAGAAACAGACAAATAAGATAGATCAAATAGAAACAGAACAAACAAGTCATATAATTTAGATAGAACAGACATATAAAATAGAACAAACTAATTATACAAATCAAGTAAATCAGATAGAACAAACAGAATAGATAGATAGATAAGACAGATAAGACAAAATGGAGCTGTGATACCAAACGACGTTCCCCTCAACACTCATGGCGTAGCGAGAGGCTCAGAAGGATAGGAGCATTCCCATGATGCTCTACACCTATATTAATGCATCAGAATCAATTTTTCAGTGGGTATCCAGACAAAGAGTGCACTGATACTTTTAGGTTTTACCCCAAAACTAGCTGAAAAGTGCATGTATTCAAAACATAATGCAGTGCATATAAATTATTTCACAAATATGATATTTTTCCTAAAAACATGGTTAATAAGTATGAATTTAGAATTTAAAACCCCCTACACTATAGGTTGAGTTTAAAATATAAAATAATGCTAAGCAAAAATATATGGAAACGATTATAATATTTTTCAGAAAATCATTTGTCAGAAAAGACTCATTCAGAAACAATTTGATGCACAAACAGAGAAGGCTAAATCAATGCACCAAAACCAAGACTTATAAGACCAAAACAACCAATCTTAACCCAGTGCATAAGAAAACTCCATTTCTTTTTTTAGTCCTTTGTTAGCCTTCAAGTTTCTCCCTCACTCTTGAAGCTTTCCCTCTTCAAGTTTTGTCTTCGTCTTCTTCTAGGTGTTTAATCGGAAACTCTTTTTTTTATTGTTGATACCCCTTTGAACTTGTCACGACTCAGGATTTTAAATAGTGCAAAATTAAATTAGAGCTTACCTATGCTATGACGACAAATTTTTTTGCCATAAGCATAATATAAAAGTTTAATTATTAGAAAATATATTATTTATTTATAAACACAAAAGGTGAATATAACTGGAAGAATTACTTCCGGTTATATTTTCAAATTGGGAAGCTAAGTAATATCACGGTCATCAAAGAAACATGATATTGTTGCTCTATCTTTTGTCGAAGCTGAGTACATTTCATCTTGAGGCGCATCATTTGAAGCGGTTTGGTTTAATGAGAATTTTCAAAGATCTCAAGTGTGAGTAAGCATATCCAACAATAATTTTTTGTGACAACATGTTGGCCATTTCAATGACTAAAATCCCAATCTTTTATAGAAGGACAAACCACATTGAGTTGAAGCATCACTACATAAGAGAGCTAGTAGAGAAAGGTGAAGTTGATTTGAAGTGTATCAAGACCATTGAACAATTAGCCGATGTGTTCACCAATACAGTAACAATTGAGAAGTTTATTTACTTTAGAAACCTTAGAAAAATTATAAATTAAGAAAAGGTGTTAAAATAGGTTCAAGGGTAATTTGTAATTTTCATTAGTTATAAGGAACTTTAGTTTATGTAATGTCTTTTTGTATACCCATCATAATATGAGGGTTGTGTGGTTCATAGCTAGAGTGAATCGCATTGCTACAATGCCACCACTTCAGTAATACAATTCTGTTAGAGTGAAAACAACTTTCTTTCTTCTTCGTTGGTCATCTTCTCAATAGTAAAATGCTTTGATTTTTCTATTAAAAACCTTATGCTTTCTATTTTTTCCTCTTTTTACCTATCTACTCCATCACTAATACATACATATAAGTGCAAGTGTGTGCATCTGCGACGAGCTCACAACACGTGCACCATGATGGTTGAAAAGCCATAGGTTTACCTTCACATTCCTTAGACCCTTGTAGTCATGCTGACTCACCCAAGCTAGCTCTACAAATGGACCAATACAAGCTGAACCCATACCATGGCTCAACAAAAACTAAATGAAATCATTCTATATAGCAATTTGTTTCGGTAGAGGTGTCCAACTAAATGATGGAAAATAAAAATAGGATAAGTAATTCGCCATTAGGTCTGTTAATGAGCAGAGTTAGCTTGTAAGGCCCAACTCAGCTCAAACTAGGTTTGACTTTGCTTGAACTCGATTCAAGCTCAAATAGGCTCGAGCCGAGTTCGAGCATACCCTTGCTCGACTTAGCTTGGCTCGAATAAAACTCAAACTCAACTCTACTTGGCTCGAGCTCGAACTCCGACTTGAATATAATTTTAAAATTATATATAAATATCAAATATATAAAATAAATAATTCATATATTTGTATATTTTATATAAACATAATTATTAATTTAAATATATATTTACGAATTACTCACTCCGTCTTAGATTAATAGCTTCATTTGATTAGTTCATTTTGAAAAATCAAATGGAGTTATTTATAAGACAGATAAATTATAGAAAACGACATATTATCACATATATGTTCTAATACCATGTATCATATATAATATATGAGACCAGTTTATACGAGCCATGATACATTCATGATTACGTGAGATCCGTTTATACGAGCCATGGCTCATTCACGACTATGTGAGCCCTGATATCATGCACCCTCAGATTTCGAACCAACGACGCATATAACTGAGGATATAGGTTGATTTATGTCTCCTTGCACCCTCAGATCTCAATTTGAAGGCCCATGATGCCTTAGCTCACGCAGACATGGATGAGCCCAAACTCATAAATTTTTTTCATGATATTTATTTCCGTTAAATTGTAATAGATATTTAATTTCTATGTATAATATATATTTTTTAAAAAATAAAAATATTAGAGACACCAACACTAATATACTCCTTGTGTCTTAAATTAATTGCTCCACTTGGTTTTTCAAGATAAACTAAAATTAGCCTTATTGAAAAACCAAATAAAGCTATAAATATATAATGGAGGGTCAACATGATATCACACTAATATAGCCAACAACTCTTCTAAAAGAAGCATGACACTGGGGGGACCAACCTTAGTTTTTAAAAGAATGATTAGAAAATTCATTCAAAAATTGAAGCATGACATGGGGGCTATCCTTAGCTTACAAAATGGTTCTATTTATAAATGTACTTAAGAATTTTTTAGTGGTATTCAAAGGCTAAAAAATAGTTCCTTTATGAGTAATTTAGAAGCAAATAAAGATAAGAAGGTACAAAGAAGTTGATGATAATGTTGCTTAAGTGAGTTTTTATTTTTAGTAACTTTTTTAGTGATTATAGGCATATAAAGAGAGAAAAATGGTAATGCTGCATTTTTTATCATATGTAACTAAAACTCATTTGTCATAGTTTTCTTATTTCTTAGTGACTATAGTCAGATATTCAAGGTGTAATCGTAATACTTGTTGAAGTGTATTTATAAATATTTATTACTAAAAGCATATTAGTATGTGTCATACTTCATGTGCTTTAGATTTATATATATTTATTTTATTTTTTTATTTCGAGCCTAGGCTCATGATTCACTTATTGCAGTTTGAGCTCGAGTTCGAGCCATGTTTTGAAATTTCAATTTGAGCTGAGCTCGAATTAAAAATTTTGAGCTTATTTAAGCTTCGAGCTGAGCTTAAGCAGTTCGAGTTCAAGTTGAACAAGCGCAATACTCAGCTTAACTCGGTTGGTTAACACTCCTATTAGCCATGTTTTATTTTATCAAGCACACCCCTCTTCTACACTAAGCGTGCCACCTTCTGGATAGGTAGACAGTAAATATCCAACTACCGCATTCTGGCAGATACTTTTCGGGTTCTATTGATTTATGTGCATAACTAATTTGGAAACTGATTGGGCAGATAATCTTTGCAGTAATCTCAGTGAAGAACAACATAAAGATCTACGTACATAACGATTGGTAGTTATTCGTCTACCTGGACGTACAACTACTAATCACATAACATATCAGCAAAAAAACAGTTTTTGGGCGAAAGCCAACTCAACAGCGAAACTAATTTCATTCACTGTTAGTACATCTCACCCGTTATACCAAATTCGCTGGAGTTTGTTTCAACTACATTTTCTCAATGCCCGACACTATAAAAGCAGCGTTGCAGCATGTTCAGATATCTCTCTCTGTTGTAGGCATTCAGAACTTGCAAGGGGAACTATGGCTTCCGGTCCAGTGGTTTCTTGCCTCCTACTGGCATTGTTGGGCGCTCTTTCTTTGGGAAGCCATGCAATTTCAAATCAAGGGGATGCTCTAAGGAAACTGATGGAAGCCAAGTTGGGAGGAAAATCCAAATACAGCCAATCTGTTATGGATTCAAGGAGGATCCTGAACCCAGAATGGCTTTTGGTTCCTCAGAATGGTGGCTCCAAGGCACATGATAAGATTGTTAAATTGCCTGGACAGCCAAAGAACGTTGATTTTAATCAGTACAGCGGCTACGTGAACGTCAACGCCGAGGCTGGGCGAGCACTGTTTTACTATTTTACGGAGGCGACGGGCTTTCAAAAGGATTCCAAACCTCTTCTCCTCTGGCTGAATGGAGGTAATACAGAATAATTGACTCATAAAAAGTAAAATTAGCTCTGTTTTACTTTAAGATACAAGTTTAATCTTTTATATATTGTGCTGTTGTAGGCCCAGGCTGTTCTTCACTTGGGTTCGGAGCTATGATGGAAATGGGACCATTTCGAGTGAAGTCCGACGGCATGACGCTGTTTAGAAACCCATTTGCATGGAACAGGGGTGAGTGCTGTTCATTATTATTTGATTACAATCTTAATTGGCGTGCATTTATTGACTTAATTTGGGTTTTTGTTTTTAGTGGCAAATGTGTTGTTTCTGGAGTCACCGATTGGGACGGGCTTCTCCTATTCGAACAGAACATCGGACTACAAATCAACTGGGGATGAGGCAGCAGCGAGAGATGCTTATGTTTTTCTGCTGAATTGGATGGAGAGATTTCCAGAATACAAGAACAGGGATTTCTACATTTCTGGGGAGAGCTACGCTGGGCACTACGTGCCTCAGCTCGCCCAAACCATATTGCAATATAACAGGAGGGCCAACAAAACCCTCTTCAACCTCAAAGGAATCATAGTATGAGCCAGTCAATTAAATTCAGCTTCATCATTCATGTTTCTGAAACAGTAACATACCATATTCTTTTGCATGCAACCTTAATCTCTCAGGCTGGTAATCCTCTAATCCATGATGATACGGATGAGAAGGGCAGGACCGATTTCCTGTGGACTTACTCAATCATTTCGGACGAGGTATTCCAAACAATCAATAAGTACTGCAACCAATCCAGCTATAACTTCAATGAGACCGAGGTGTGCGAGAAAGCTCAAATTGAAAAGAATGATCTCGCCGTTCCTGTCGACTCGGCCAACATCTATGGACCTTCTGAGTGCAGGTCTGCCGCCACCGGAGAACCATCTGTAAGTGGATACGACATGCGTGCGAGCTTTGATTGTCCTGGTGCAGCTGCTTGTATGCATGCAGTCTGATCCCTATCTCACGAGCTTTGATTTTCAGGTGTTCATAAACGACCCGTGCAGCAAGATTTACGTTGATTACTATCTCAATCTTCCACAAGTTCAACAAGCCCTCCATGCTAATCTCAACAATCAAACTGTCGCCTGGCAACATTGCAGGTTTAATTTAATTACTGCAATGGCGGCACTAAACATGGCTGCCTTATCATATTATAACATCACAGCTTTTTCAGTACCATCTTTATAGATGTTCAATGTCTCTCAAATTTGCAGCGGGAAACTGCAATATGATTGGATACACAGCCCTCCAACCGTGTTACCAGTCTTGAGAGCACTTATGGCCAGTGGACTTCGGGTCTGGATATTTAGGTAAGAAGGCATACATGATGTTCTAGATTACAAACAGAAACTTCCTGTGAAAATTGACCCAATTATTGGCACCATATACAGCGGCGATGTGGATGCTACCGTCCCAACTATTTCCACCAGATATTCCATCAACACAATGAAACTTCCTATTAAAACTCGATGGGCACCTTGGTACGTCGATGGAGAGGTAAATACAAATTTTCTAGTTTCCAAATGTCAGACTACATATGATCACGTCTTGCTTAAGATACTTTTCTAGCTACTTGAACCATTTCTGGGCTGGACTCTTTGTTGCTCAGGTTGGTGGCTACAGTGTCACGTACGAGGGTGATTTAACACTCGCTACGGTGAGAGGCGGAGGACATATGGTGCCAATCGATCGACCATCGGCTGCATATGTTATTATACGCGATTTCATTAAGGGGACACCTCTCCCATCTCAAAACAGACAATCAGCCGTCATCCTTGAGTGAAAATAGTCTTTGGCAGTCATTTATTGAGAGTTCTTTAAATAAAGGCCTTGTGGCCAAGATAGTCTATTTATTCCGGGGGGTCGGGCCGGGTTCAACCCTAGTTGTCTGTAGTTTGGGTTGGGCTGATTAGGCCTTAGTTTGTTTAAATTCTGCGGTATATATAGATTGTATCTTAGGCCTTAGTCTGTTTAAATTCTGCGGTATATATGGATTGTATCTTAGGAAAATAGGTTTATCATGTAAGGCTAAAGATCAATGAAGAAGGGGAAAAAAATTTGCATATGAATAGAAACTTAATTTTGTGAATTCACTATGAACAAGAAGTTACAATTTATAGGTTATAAAAGAATCATTTAGAAGCAAATCTAGAGAAATCATAGGAATAATCTAGAGAAGAGAAGTGGAGAATGTTCTAGGAGGGAAATATGTGGAACGTTCTAGGAGAAGATGAAATAGTCCTTTAATATGCCCCTACAAACTCATGGCAGATGAAGAACCATTAGTTTAGAAGTGAGAGTCTGAAATTGTGTGATGGGGAGCGGCTTGGTGAAGATGTCAGCAAGTAGGTCATTAGATGGAACTTGATGAACCTGCAAATTGCTAGCTAAAACTTGTTCCCGAATGTAGTGATGATCAATTTTGATATGTTTGGTGCGAGCATGAAAGACAGGGTTGGTGGTAAGAGTAATTGTTGATTGGTTGTCGCACCACAAAGTAGGAGTTTCGGGAGGGGAGATGCCAAGAAACTTGAGAATCATGGATACCCAAACTATCTTAGTAGCAGTGGAAGAGAGGGTCCGATATTCGGCTTCAGTAGAAGAGCGAGCAACTGTTTCCTGCTTCTTTGATTTACAGATGATAGGGTTAGGACTCATGAAGAGACAGTACCTGGTGATGGACCTACGATCGAGAGGGTCACCGGCCTAGTCGAAATCTGAGTAGGCGGTAAGAGTGAAGGGACCCGGTTGGATGAGAATGCCATGAGAGAGGGTTCCATGAAGATAACGGAGGATCCATTTGACTGCTATATAATGGATTGTGGAAGGTTAATGCATGTGTTGACACACGTAGTTCATAGAGTAGGCAATGCCAGGACGAGTATTAGTGAGATACTGAAGAGCTCCAACAATGTTTTTATAGTGAGAAGGGTTAGAGAATAGTGGATCGGTGGGAGAGGTAGAAGGTCGTTTGTAGCCAGTAGGAGTGGGAGTGGGTTTGCAGTCGTCTATGTTAGCTCTGATGAGAATGTCTCTAGTATACTGAGTTTGTGAGAGGAAGAGACCATATGAAGTTTTAGTGAATTCTATACTAAGAAAGTGGTGGAGGAGACCCAAGTCTTTGATAGCAAAGACTCGACCAAGAAGGGTAATGATGTGATTAATGAAAGTGGGATGAGTGCCAATAATGAGGATGTTGTCAACATAAACGACAAGGACAGTAACTTGAGAACCCGTCTGATGGAGGAAGAGTGAGGTGTCAGCATAACAGGTTTGGAACCCGAGATGGAGAAGATAGTACTACAAGAAATTATAGTATTAGCGACGCATATAAACGTCGCTAATTGTCTCTAAATGTCGCTAATACTTATTAGCGACGTATAAAAAATGTCGCTAATTGCGTCAATGAAACTACAGTTGCTACTGCTTATTAGCGACGTATATTATTATGCGTCACTAATAGTCTTAACATTAGCGACGTTTCTTAAATGTCGCTAAAAATCATATTATTAGCAACGCATATATATGCGTCTCTAATATGTAATTATTAGCAACGCATATATATGCGTCTCTAATATGTAATTATTAGCGACACATATAAATGCGTTGCTAATAAGAAATATTAAAATTTTTTTTTTCAATAAAAACGGAATACAAAAATTAATTTTGCTATTAGCGATGCTTCCAAAAGTGTTGCTAATATAAATAAAAAAATATAATAAGCCTTTAGCGACACTTCTGAAAGCGTCGCTAATGACTTAAAAAATGTTAAAAAAAAACCCACCGCTAGCGAGAGGTGCTGGCGGGGGAGGATACTAGGGGGGGAGGGGTTGACCGGAGAAAGGGCATAAGTGGTGCCAGAATCTGGTGGGGAGCCGGATTCCAGCCCAAAATTGATCTGTTGGAGGGGGGGGAGGCAGAGGCAGTGGGGTGGAGCAGGCGGCGGGACGTGGAGCCGGAGGTGGCGGCGAGGTGGAGCCGGAGGCGGTGGTGGCGTGGGGATTTCTATATTGGAGGGGGACCGGGAGGGGAGGGAGGAAGGGGGAGGCGAATTTGTTGTAGGGGGAGAAGGAGGGGCTCTGGTGATGGCTAATCCGGGAGGGTGGCGGTGGGGTGGAGCTGATGGCGGCTCTAGGTGGAGGCTTAGGGATTCTAGAGAAGAGGGGAGGACCGGGGAGAAGGCGGGGAGGTGGAGCCGGGGCAGGGGCGGCTTTGGCTAGGGTTGATCCGGGACAGCTGCGGCGGGGTGGAGACACAGAGGTGGCGGCGGATCTGGGCACCTAGAGGGGGATTCAAGAGAACATGGGAGGGGAGGGGGAAGCGGATCCAAAGCGGGGCTGGGGGACTCTGAGCCGGGACGGGGAGGTAGAGCGGAATGCAGTGGGGCAGAGGTGGAGGCGGCTCTGGGGGGGATTCCAGGGTAAAGAGGGGACCAGGAAGGGGGAGGGAGGAGGGGGCCAGGAGGAGGATCTGGCTTGCCAGGGAGGCTGCGCACAGGGACTGCAGCGGCAGGTTGGAGTAGGAGGAGGAGGAGGCGGCGGGGTGGAGCCGGAGGAGGAGGCGATGGGGCGGAGCCGGAGTTGGCTGGGGGGGGGGAGGGATAACAGAAATAGGGGGGAGCGGAATAAATACCATGCGGGCGAAATTTTGCCCGCGCAGAATTTTACTTCGACTGTGTGGGCGAAATTTCGCCTGTGCGATATTTTACTTCGGCCGCGAGGAGGAAATTAAAAGTGGGCGAATTTTAGCAACACATATTATGCGTCGCTAAAATAAGCCATTTTGCGACGTTTAGCTGAAAACGTCGCAACATTTAACATATTTGCGATGCGTGTTTGTAAGCGTCGCAAATAACGTTTAAACTTACAATGTTTTTTCTTGCAATTAACGCTTATATTTAAGCGTCGCAAATACTATTTTTTAAAAATAAAATCCCTCTCCTCTCTCTCCCTCTCTCTCCTCCCTCTTTCTCTCCTCCCCCCTTCTCTCTCCTTTCCTCCCTCCCTCTCCTCCCCCTCTCTCTCCTCTCTCTCACTCTCTCTCCTCTCCTCTCTCTCTCTCCTCCCTCTCTGTCTCACCTCACTCTCTCCTCCCCCTCTCTCTCCCTTCTCTCTCCTCTCCTCCCTCCTCTCTCTCCTCCTCTCTCTCTCCCTCTCTTTCTCTCCTCCTCTCTCTCCCCCTCTCTTTCTCTCCTCTCTCTCCTCCCTCTCGCTCTCCCTTCTCTCTCCTCTCTCTCCCCTCTCTATCTCCCTTCTCTCTCCTCTCTCTCCCCTCTCTCTCTCTCGCTTCTCTCTCCTCTCTCCCCCTCTCTCCTCCCTCTCTCTATTTTATATTTTTTATTTAAAAATTAATGAAAAATAAAAATATATTAGCGACGCATAGTTTATACGTCGCTAATAATAAGGGTATTAGTGACGTATATCCGTATAGGCCTATACGTCGCTAATACTCTTTTATTTTTTATTAATTTTATAAAAAGAAATAAAAAAATATAAATAATATTCTCTCTCTCTCATCCCTCTCTCCACCTTCTTCTCTCCCACTCTCTCCTCTCTCTCCCTCTCTCTCTCCTCCCCCTCTCTCTCCTTTCCTCCCTCTCTCTCCCACTCTCTCTCCTCCCCCACTCTCTCTCCTCCCCCTCTCTCTCCTTTCCTCCTTCTCTCTCCTTTCCTCCCTCTCTCTCCTCCCTCTCTCTCCTTTTCTCTATCTCTTTCCTCTCTCTCCCCTCTTTCCTCACTCTCTCTCATTCCTCTCTCTCTCCTCCCTCTCTGTCTCTCCCTCTCCTCTCTCTCCCCTCTCTCTCCCTTCTCTCTCCTCTCTCTCCTCCCTCACTCCCCCTCTCTCTATTTTATATTTTTTATTTAAAAATTAATAAAAAATAAAAATATATTAGCGATGTATATCCGTATATGTTGCTAATACTCAAGGGTATTAGCGATGTATAGGCTCTTATTTTTTTATTTTTTAATTAATTTTTAAAAAATAAATAACAAATAAAAAATATAAATAATATTCTATCCCTCTCTCCACCTTCTTCTCTTTCTCCAGTCCTTTCCTCTCTCTCTCCTCTCGCTCTCCTCCTCTCTCTACTCCCTCTCCCCTCTCTCTCTCTTCCCTCTCTACTCCCTCTCTTCTCTCTCTCTACTCCCTCTCTCTCTCCTCCCCTCTCTCTTCCCTCCCTCTCTCTCTCACCTCACTCTCTCACCTCCCCCTCTCTCCCTTCTCTCTCTCCTCCCTCTCTCCTCCCCCTCTCTCTCTCCTCCCCTCTCTCTTCCCTCCCTCTCTCTCTTACCTCACTCTCTCACCTCCCCCTCTCTCCCTTCTCTCTCTCCTTTCACTCTCTCTCCCCTCTCTTCTGCCTCCCTCTCTCTCTCACCTCACTCTCTCACCTCTCCCTCTCTCTTCGATCCCTCTCTCTCACTCTCTCTCTTAATGCACTCTCTTCACTCTCTCTTTTATTATAAATTATATTTTAAAATTAATAATAAAATTTAACAAATAAAATATATTATATATAAATAGTGAATTATTAACACTAGTTTTTATTGAAAACTTAATATTTATTTATTGTATATACAAATAGTAAATATTGAATAAAATATATTATATTTAGAAAGTTTATTCTATTTTTTTAATATTTATTTATTAAATAAAATCAATTAATAAAGCTATTAGCAACATTTGTGAAGAAACGTCTCTATTAGAGGAAGTATTTGCAACACTTACTTACAAGCGTCGCTACTAATTTAAAATTTGTATTTTTTTTATTTTTAATTCAATACTATTAGTGACGCTTGGTTATATGCATCGCTATTAAGAAAACTATTAAAGATGCTTATGAAAAGCGTCGCTAATAGTTATATATTTTTTTATTTTTTTATTTAAAATATGTATCTTTTAGCGACGGTTATACAAAGCGTCGCAAATAGAGGAACTATTAGCAACACTTATTATAAAGTGTTGCTAATATATAACTATTAGCGATGCATATGAAAATGTGTCGCTACAAATAGTTATTTTTAGCGATGTTGAAATAAGCGTTGCTAATATATGCGTCGCTAATACTCTATTTTGTTGTAGTGTAGGATGAGAGTCGGGCATACCATTGGCGATGGGCTTGTTTGAGACCGTATAAGGCTTTGTGAAGTCAACACACATGGTGGGGATGAGTGGAGTTAATGAATCTAGGAGGTTGAGCCACGTAAAATTCTTCCTCAATAGAACCATGAAGAAAGGCATTGGAGATGTCAAGCTGTTTCACGATCCAGTCTTTGGAAACAACAAAACTGAGTATAATCCGAATTGTGTAGGGTTTCACCACGGGATTGAAGGTTTCATGATAGTCCTGTCCTTCTTCTTGATTGAAACCTTTGGTAACAAGGCGGGCCTTATACCGAGAGATGGAGTTGTCGGGGCCCCTCTTGATTTTGTAGGTCCACTGACACCTGATGATGTTAGAGTTCAGTGACAGAGGGACAAAGGTCCAAATACCTTGCTTGAGAAGAACATCATACTCTTCGTGCATGGCGGTGATGAGGGAGGTGGGTTCGGTTTGGGGGGAGGTTTGAGCAATGAGAGAGAGTGGGATGCGAGGGCAAAAAATGTTAGCTTTGCTATGGGTAATCATCGGATGAGAAGGGCCGGGGAGAGGTGGTGGGGTGGGAGGAGTGAGGATGTCGGGGAGGAGTTAGGGGTGGGAGGGGT
The DNA here is from genome assembly GCA_035235625.1 of Saururus chinensis. Classification (NCBI taxonomy): domain Eukaryota; kingdom Viridiplantae; phylum Streptophyta; class Magnoliopsida; order Piperales; family Saururaceae; genus Saururus; species Saururus chinensis. Next base: position 12,354,807 of record CP141141.1, read on the forward strand.
AGTTGAGGTTGAGGGGGAATGGGGGGTTGTAGGAATAGGGGTTGGAGGGGGCGTCGGAGGTGATATGTGGGGAGGTAGGTGGGGGAAGAGGGAGAATAAGGTGAGGGGGAGATTATTTAGTAGAAGAGTGATAGAGAAAGGGAAATTCATTTTCGACGAAACGGACATGACGAGAAATGTAAACACAATGGGTGGTGGGATCAAGGCACCAATAACCTTTAGTAGTTGGGCAATAACCGATGCAAACACAAGGAATAGAACGAGGTTCAAGTTTGTGGTTAGAGTAAGGACAGGTCCATGGGTAGCACCAACAGCCAAAAGTATGAAGGTGAGTGTAATCAGGGGGAGTGAGAAAAAATAGTTGATAGGGGGAGGTATTTTTTAAGATGGGAGTGGGGAGACAATTGATGAGATTTGTGACGGTGTAGGCAGCACCAACCCAATAAGAGGGAGGCTTGTAGGCGGTAGTAAGAAGGGTGATGGTGGTCTCAATAATGTGACGGTGTTTTCTTTCGGCAACACCATTTTGTTTGGGGGTGTGAGGGCATGAAAACTGATGATTGATGCCTCGAGAGGTAAAGTGATGAGTGAAGCGGGAGTTGACGTACTCACGGCCATTGTCAGAGCAGAAGAAGGTGATACAATGAGGGATAACATTTTCAACCATGGACTGGAAGGCAAGAAAAGTTTCAAAGACATCCAATTTGAGTTTGAGAGGGTAGAGCCAGGTGTAGCGAGAATAATCATCAATGAATATGACATAGTATTGATAACCAAGGAATGAGGGAATGAGCGAGGGGCCCAAGACGTCAGAGTGAATAAGTTCAAGTGAACGTTTAGATGATCATTGCGAAAGAGGGAATGATAGTTTGTGGGATTTACTAACATGACAACTATTACAAACTAAATTTTTTATTTTGGTGACAAGAAAAGAAAAAGTCGATACAATGGAATTAAAAGTTGCAAGGGCAGGATGACCAAGTCGATGATGCCAGACGTCAGAAGAGGAAGTAGTGACATGGAGAGCATACGGAGAAGCAGAGAAGAGAGGGTAGACACTGTTTCGACAAGGGCCACGGTACAGGATGTGCTTGGACTTATTGTCTTGAATAAACACATCAGACACAGTAAAAGTTAGAGAACAATCATTATCACGAGCAAGTTTGTGTATTGATAGGAGATTGTGGGCAATAGTGGGCATGTGAAGAACAATGTTAAGACATAGGGTGGAGGTGGGAAGAGAGAGGGTGGTGCTACCTGTGGAAGAGACGGGGAGAGAGTGGCTGCTACCAATGTTGACGTGGGAGGGACCAGGGTAGGATGATGGGGTGGTGATATGATTCATATCCGGAGTGATGTGATCACTAGCACCAGAATCAAGAAGCCAATCGGAGGAGCAGGCCCCACAACCTTGGGCACTCATGGCAAGGCCGGGACCCATGGTAGGGCCCGGGTGGGAGGCATTGAAACTCTCATTGCAGTTGATAGCAATGTGACCCCCTGCATATCTGGCATGATGGTAGCAACGGGCCCCCCTCGGCCACGGTTTTGGCGGCGATCCACACCACCCCCATGATGCGATTGTTGAGATTGAGGAGGGGGTAGATGGCCAGGGGGTGGGGATAAGGCCATGTGAGGCATAGGCGGTAGCATGAGGCAATCCGAACGGTCCGTTGGAGGGAATGACAGTAGGCATTGCAGAGGCAGGGCGAGAATCAAGGAGTTATTCCAATGCATCAATGATCATGTTAAGGATGGCCGGATAGATGGAAGGAGCAGTAGAGGGTGCAGAGGGGGCCATGGGGACGGCAGCAACGTGGAGGGCAGTGGGATGTGCTAAGGGGGGACCAGTGTGGGTCAACTGTTGTAGAGAGAGAGAGAGCGGCCTCCTCCGCAAGAAGGAGGTTCCAAAGTTTAGCAACCGGTACCAAGGCACCGCGGGCCTGAATCTTAGCAGCTAACGCAGAGTATTCAGCCAGGAGGCCTGCCAAAGTTTGATGAAGAAGATCCAAATCACTGATGAGAACACCAACTGCAGCGAGTTGATCAGCAAGGAGTCGCAGCTGATCGAGATAAGTAGCCATCCCACTTGAGCCGAGATGGCAACAACGAAGATCACCCATCAATTGAATGACCGCACCCGGTAAGGCCAAGAGATAGCGAGTCTCGATCATGCTCCACAGGGCAGCATAGGTGGTATATGTAAGAAAGTGATGAACGAGTGTTGGTTCAATGGTGGCACGTAAAAAGATGAGAAGATGATGATTAGTATGGATCCAGTCAAAATAGGACGGGCAAGTAGAAGTAGATGCAAGAGAGGGATAGGGGAAAGAACCATCAACATAAGGAAGAAGTTGGTAGGCAGCTAGGATAGAGCGAGTGGTTTCATGCCAAACAAGGAAATTAGAATCATCAAGGTAGACAGAAGGGAGGCCATGTTCGACACGAGAAATTGGATAGAGGTTGGAAATGTAGTAAGAAAAACAGAGGCAGTGGCGAAAGGGGGAGGTGGAGGGTGAATGCATGAGGTGCCGGAGGTTGGCGGTGAAGAGGGAGGGTCCATATGGGGGAGCTGGTCAAGGAAAAAAATTCAGAAGTAAATAAAACCGTACTCAGCAAGATGACTTATTCGGCAGAAGGACCATGAACAAAAACAGGATGACACAACAAAAAACAAAGGATGATACAGTAAAGCACAACAGCCAAAGAAAGAAAGTCGGAGGAAAATATGCAAGGAAAGGCGAGTGGAGGAGGGAAACCGGGGACTGTCGACGATGGCAAAAAGCAAAGGGCCACGGTGGAGAGAGACGGGAGGGGGGCCATGGATAGTGCAAGAGGGTTGGGGGGAGACGAAGAGGAAGGCAGCCGGGCATGACAGTGTACGATAGCTGCTCAGTGAGGACAGAGATGGGGAAGAGATGGGAGTGGATGAAGGAGTGAAAGTTGATGTAGGGTTGAAGTGAAGAGGGGGTGACGGCCAAACACAGCGGAGGGCAGCGGCGTGGTGAAACAGGAAGAGGCCGATGGGTAAAGGGGGGAGCTTTTTTGGGGGAGGGTAGCAGCAAGGGAGGCCGCTGGTCGGAGAGAAGAATAGGGTTAGAGAAGAGGGGTGACAAGTCTAGGGGTAGGATAGTGGCGCCGGGGACGGGGAAGACAGGGAGCACCGTGATATGATTCAGGGAATGACGAGAGGACCGCCAGCGGGAGAGGAGACGGGTGAGGAGGAGGCTGACCGACTGGATGGAGGCTGATGAACTAGAGGTGCTGGCGGCAGACTTGGATTGCCAGCGGTGACAACAATCGGCGGGTTGGGAGCGGTTGCAAAAAAAATGAGAGAAATAGGAGGGTGAAGCAAGTCAGGTGGTGAAGAGGAGCGCCATGCAGAGATCAGCTGACTGATAGCTTTTGACCTAGCTTGATACCATGAAAGGAAACTTCAGTGAATTCACTATGAATAGGAAGTTACAATTTATTGGTTACAAAGGAATCATCTAGAAGCAAATCTAGAGAAATCACAGGAATAATCTAGAGAAGAGAAGTGATGAATGTTCTAGGAGGGAAATGTGTGGAACGTTATAGGAGAAGATGAAATAGTCCTTTAATAGCATCACTTCTCCCTCACTTCCTCTCGTGCCCTCTCTCCTTCATGCACCCCCATTCCCTCTCTCTGCCTTTCGTTGCTGACCCTACCCCCTTCATCTCTAGTTCCTTTCCTCCTCAATTTCTCCTCTACGTCTATAACCCTCTCCAATAGGATTATAGGACTGATAGGATAATTAGGAAGAACTTGATCTATGTTTTTTTAAAGTTTCACATGATTTGTTCTGTCAGATTATGAGATTTCACTGAAAAACAAATTCGGCTTCAAGTTTTTACTTCAAATTAGGGATTATACAAAGTTGGATGTTTCTGATCAAAATTTGAAATAGATCTAGTTATGACTTTTGTTCTAATAATTGATATCTACATTATATCAAAATTTGAAGTCAATCCGACCCAAAAAATTTTTAGTTTCAATTTTTTTTATGCGTATTTCAATGATGTTTGAAATTCTAGGACTTTATGCCTGTCTATTTCTTTGTTCCTAGTAATTCATAGCCCTAGGAATGTTTCTTATCAATGACTTTAAATAGGGAGAGCAATGAAGCAGAAGGTCACTAGTGTGTGGATAAGGGGATCTAGGGGCTTTGTTTTGTGGGGTAGAGAGACTTAGACCAATTATGTGTGAACGTAGCTTAGTTCGCATTCCCCTTCGAGTTTTCTATGGACTTGATAGAAGCATGCCCATACTGGATGTATTATTTCAGGACCATTTTCACCTCTGGTTTATCAGTTTATCCACCTATGTTTAGACAATAATACTCATCACTCCGATTAGATGATGATGATTCACTAGTTGGAGTAGCAGGAGGCATGCAAGTAAGAGTTTTACCACTGGTCATTGTAGAGGTGATTGGATGTGAGAGGAGACCACTCACCTATCCTCATTTTAATGGTTATGAATTTTCGATGGATAGTGAGTGGACATGGACATTGATGGGTCTTCCCAGAGGTAGAGAGTTGGATGTATCATTGCTTGCATACTCGATGATTGTCAGTTTCCGTTTGTTGCATATCATAGCACAATATGACATTTGGAGTGACATGAAGGAGAGGGTTGATCACATGATGGCTAGGATCTTATATCTCATTGCACAACCAGAGATTGAGCTTGATCTTTCATCGGTCATATTTGGTCGGATGATGACATTTTTGCATAGACATACGCACGAGATGTTGCCCTACCTGTATATCTTGTGTAGGATTTTTTCTTTAGTTCATGTTAGGATTCCACGTGGAGAGCAGATGATGGTTGGGATGGGTTCTATAGATACAAATGTTGTTTGATAGATAATGTCACATCATAGAGGCCAGGAGGGAGACATAGAGGAGCCACATGCACTAGTAGAGGCACCAACAACACAAAATCAGCCAGATAGATCTGTTACCTATGAAGAGTTTAGAGCACATAGGATGCAGTTTTAAAGAGTCTAGCAAATGTCAGATGTATGCTAAAAGACAAATTCCCATGAGCTAAGAATGAGGGGGAGCAGTTTGGTGTTGATGATGATGCTAGAATTGATTGATGTTTTGGTTGTTGTATCATTTTTTAATGTATTATGTTCTTAAACTTGTTTTAGCCAGTTTATATTTTATTTTGACTATGGGATGCATTTTGAACCTGAATATGTGATCGATATGTGATTATGGACAAGGTTTATGCTATGGATTATTTATTTTCATGTCTTATGGTGATACATGTGACTTGATTATGCTTAAATGAATATTTTTGTTAATTATTGTTTAACTTTCTATCTATTTATATAAAAAAGGGAGAAATGATTTGACTTTCTATCTTTATATTTGATAAAACAGTACTATACAAATCATTTTGATTTTAAGTGTGTAGAATAAGTACAGGTTTATGCAAGGCTTTTTATGATCAATTCCAATGAGTCAATGTTGAGTTGTTAAGTCATTTGTACAATTTGAAAGTTAATGCACTATGTCAAGAGTTATTTTTTATTTTAATTTTTAATTATGTAGTGTTTTGACAGGAAATAGTCAAAGGGTGATTTTGTTAAAACATATGTATCATATGTTAAGTTAATTGGCCATATTCTTTATTAAAATTATGTTAGAAACCTTGAGTATGTAATTAGTCTTAAATCTAATTAGATGTATTTGTGATTGAGTCTGATTTATAGTTGATTAACTTGAAAAATGAGAGTAGACATGTTCTTATGGATTAAGACTAATGACTAAAGAATGTTGATGGGTTAAGAAGTTTATTCCATTCATTTTCTTATACCAAAAATTACTTAGAGAAGTTTCAGAATTGTTTTAAGAAGTTTCAAAAGGTTTTAGGGTAAAAAGGACAAAACTATTTTATAACAGAATCATCGATCGATCATTGGAAAAGTGTATTGATTGAATCGATTGATCACTAATAAATAGTTGCATGAAATTGAAGAATCGATTGATTGCCCTTGGAAATGATCGATCAACACCTGAATTAGTAAAATGAAGCCAAGAGTTTATCGATTGATCAAGTTGATGATAGATAAATTCCTCAAGGAGTCGTGTGTTTTGAAAATATTAAACAATCTATCGCTAGCAGTTTTAGTTGCCCTAAAAAAACATTTCCGAATTAGATTTTTTTCCTTGTTGAAGTCAATGATCCAATTCGTTTTGGAGACCAATATAAAGAGAGGAAAACCTAAAAAATATTGGAGAGGAAATGAGAGTCCATTTCACATTATTTTCCTTGAGAATTCATAAAGGAGTTTGAAGATATTATCAATGGTGAATTCATACTAAGGCATAACTACAAAGATAAGATTTCACACTGAAATTTCATAGAGAGGAGTCAGCAAAGTTCTTTAAAGGAGTTGAAGGCTATTTTTCACACCCCGACATTGGCCGACTCGAGCCAAACCCGGTCCAAGGGTCAGTCAAGTGCACGGGGGCGACGAAATTGAAAACGATTAATAGATAGAAGAAGACTATGCCCCTTCTATGGGCAGTCGAACTAGCGGAGTCACGCACCACATAACCTTTGAGCAAAAGTAAATAAGGAGAAAATAAAGATGATAAAATAAATGACATAATCATCCTCATCACACTCAAAACCCATATAAATATCTCAGAAGCCCATACATGACTTAAAGTCTAAAAAGGTCAGAGGTATCTAGCCACAACAAGTAAGATCTAGCAACAAACATGATCCACCAAATAGAGTTCTCAAGGTCTAAAAAGATGAAAATAAGGAAATAAAATGCCATCAAGACATGTCAAAAACTAATTCCATGTGAAGTCATATCGATCCTGGTATAATGTATCTTGCGTGTCTGCTTGTCATGCTGCGCAACCCCAAAATAAAACAAGGAAAGTGGGGTGAGTATGAAACTTAGTAACAGTTTGAGTATGACGACTATAATCAGAAAAACATAACGATATGACAATATAGCAATTCAGATCCATAATTGATATGATATACCATTTTTTATCATTCCCTAGCTAAACCCTTATTTATCCATAAACATAAGAGCTAGCATGCCTATGACACACATATCAAAGTCAAGACATAAATGATTGAATTATCACCTAACATCCATCCTGCATAGGTAATAGTTCACATCTACTCAAATCAAGCATGATAACACCATAAGTCGCATAAGAAGTGTCTTTCACACACTTTGTCATCATGCAACCATATCACATAAACCTACATAATAATGTCTCATTCACACGATTTCAGATCATGCATTCATATCACATAAACCTGCATAATAGTGTCTCAATTACACAATTCAGATTATGTATTCTTATCACATGCTCATTCACTTTGCACGACAAACGTGTCAAACACATGTTACACAATCATGCATAATAACTCCTAATCACATGTGTCAAATTGTCCCTACACAAACCGTGCAATCCTGAGCATAACATTCATAATACACATGCATCAACACAAGTGGTGAATGCCTCCATCAAGGAGTAAATACAAGCAATGCCACACAAGTGGGACACAGTCAAGGCCACAAAGGTGTATCATGGTCCGATTTCCACACAGGAAATATAAGAGGTCAGTGTGGTTAGCCCCTAATTTTGCTCGCCCCAGACAATCCAGGCCAAGGATGTCCAATTCTCATACAAAGAACCTAGAGTAGGTGTGTTTACCCAGAGACATCTCCTGCGGTGGGGGAGAACCTGAATTCCCATATAGGGAACCCTCAAACACGTGGTAGCTAATGTACGAAGGCATACCTCTCTAGATTCTCAGGGTCCAGATGACAATCTCAATAATCTCATCCGCAAGACAAATACACAACTCATCCCCACATAACTCAATTTAACTAAACTCAACCTGGGCAGTATACATGTTCCACACAGGAACTAAAATCGAAATCATGTCCTTTTGGACTAATCAAGTTCCGATTAAGTCAACGATCGATTAATCCGACATGTAATCTCACATCATTGCATACAATTGATCAATTCCAGTTAAACATCGGTAAAACCTCATTCATGTAGTACGATCCATGATGCATGATATCATAATACATCCGTGAGCAAGATCTACATGAGTTCCAACACATGGAACGTGCTCCCATTAGTCCCCTCATGCATCATAATCAAATCATAATTGACTACGATTCCATAGTAGATTCCCCATACGTGTGTGTATTCATGCATATTCTAAGCACATGACCAATGCTTTAACATAAGCTCATAGGTAATACACACATGCTTAACACATCCAAATCACGATTTCCAACTGAAATCAAGGTGAAATCTACCATAAACCTTAAATTTATTCATGTGAAGTCAAATGCTCAACTCCTATAAGCATGATTATTCTACACACGAAGTGTTGTGGACGGTTGTCCACAAGCGTGGAGCGGCACAGGGAGACTAGGAAAGGGAAGAGGGGATGACATGGCCATCAGACAGAAAGGGAAAGAAGCACAGAAGAAATGGGAGAAGCACAGACAATTAATCATTCATTAATCAACTTAGGGCGTAGCCCTTACATTTAAATAGGTTAACTAATGGGCTCACTAACAAGCACCTAAGGCCCATTAGCATAATTAATATAAATAACTAATTACCTAATTAACTAAATTACTTAAATACCCTTATTTTATAATACTAATTAAAGCACTAATTACCCTAGCATGTGGCTCCAGTGGCAGCCTTAGAACGTGCACAACAGAGCCCTAGAACGTGCACAACATTCTACCCCGCTTCCGCATCACCTCGTCCTCGAGGTGACCTTAAACTCGCACCCATGGGCTCACTACAGGTCCGCTTTGAGCAGCCAGTCCGAAACAGCGAATGCTTCCAAGCCCTCCACTCAACATAGAAATACCACGTCTGAGCTGGTTTCCATAATCAAGCATTTCTTCGTCTAAGGCATCCAATTTGGCACAGAGTTCAAATGCTCTGAATGGCATAAGGAAGGTACTTCTCAAACTGATCACCAATTGCAAGGGCAATATCCCCAAAACATGAGAATATAGGAGGCTTCACAGATCGATGAAGCATGCTATTTGAGGGGTCCTTCAAAAGATGAGTCATAATGCCATCGCAGAAAGGAAGCACCTTTTCATCTCAGGCACGATAGATGTCTCCCACCACTCCAACAGAGATTGAACAAACCTGATACTCTTCAAAGTGCTGCAACCCCATTTCCAGATAGTTGTAGAACTCATTCATATATTTCACAAAACCTGGGCCAGTGGCATAAGCTAGTGCCCCAATTGCTAGCATGGATTCCTCATGAACAGGAGAGCTGCGGCAGGCAAATACTTGAAGGAACAAGACCATCATCTGATCAGCTGCTTGAAGAATGATACCTTTAGTCGCTTCAAAAGAACTCAGCTTTGGAATGATAACCTGGAGAACCCCACACAGGGAAGCCTGCAAGCTTCCTTGCTTTTCTCTATCATCTGAAGAAACAATTTGGAGGTCCATAGTTTGTGCTAATTTTGTCATAATCACGGAAAGCATCTGGGCAATAATATGTGACGTTTCAGATATGTTGGAACACCTAATCACCTCATTAAGAGTCTCGTAGGCTGATGTTCGAAGTCTATCATCATTACCATCGGTTCCCTCTGCTGTGGAAATCAAAGAAGCAATAATATTATGAAGATATGGTGTTAGGAGGGAAGCATAAGCAGCCCCTGCCTCCTCAAAGCCCTGAGCACGAAAGTAAATAGCCCCACAAACTTTTTCTGCGACATTCAGAACATCTTTAATACTCTTTAATAGGACATCAACAATCCTGGGAAGATTTTCCGTAGTTAAAATAGAAGGCCCATTGGAATCCCCAGTATCAAGATCTTGAAGTTCAATTTCTTCATCACAGATTGAACTCCAAAATTCAATTGCCTGTAAAGCAACTGGCTCTCCATCCCCCTTCACAGCAATGCCTGTAAGGTCAAATAGAGTTTGTATATACGGCACCAACATTTCATAATAAGTGGAGGCAATTGAAACAAGACACTCAAATGCTGCTTGCCTGATCTCTGGCTCCTTAGACACAGCAGTCTCACACACAACCTTCATAACATAATTCCTTTCCATCTCATTCGCAAAATTAGTCTGGGCAAAATCGAGAGCATTGTACAAAGCCCTGGTAGCAGCAAGCTGAACCTCACTGCTGTAGCCCGTCAGTGTCATACCTTGAACAACGGCTGTAAGAACAGAGTTGACCTGTTCTTATTCCAAGTTCTGTGGAGAAACTTCCTCACAAACATATCCTAAAGTCTCTAGAGTTGCCTGCTTCAAATAAGCAGACCCATCCTGGTGTGTCATATTGGTGAGCAACACACCAACGAGTTCCAGCCACTCTTTTCAGTCCAGCACATATTTCCGAAGCAACCGAGCGGCATCTTCCCACCTGGAAAACCAATCCAGAAAATCCCGTGGAGTCAACAATTGAGCAGCATCTTCCACCCTGGGAAACAAAATCATGGAATCCCGTGGAAGCAGGGACGCATCATCGCCAGTTTGGAAATAATGCTCCCGAGTGGCCAAAGATCTCCGAAGGAAGATCTTTCCCGTTGGCCGGTGAAGGAAAATTTTCTCCAGGAACGAAGATCGCGGCGGATCTGTGGGATGAGATTGCGGTGGTTCTGTGGAATGGGATGGCGGAAAGGATGGAGATGGCGAAGGTGGCGGCCGGAGGAGGAGGGCGGTGGTCAGGCGAGGAGGGGACTGCTGGAAAGGCCCAAATTTTTGGTATTTGGCCGTTGGTCCCCTGCTTACGATAGTGCAACAGGGAGTAGAATCGGCGGCAACGGACTTGGTCACTGCAGTGATGGTGGTCGGTGGACAGCCAGCGAGCTTGAGTTTGCTGGCCGTCGCAGGATCACCTTCAGCCATGGCCGGGGATCGTCCTGGCTAAATACCATTAGTCGGCGGTGGAGGAGGTGGGGTGGCCTGGGGCGGCACCTTGGCTGACTTGAATACCGCGAGGGACCTTACCAGCCTCTGCAGATTCTCGAGCCCATTGGCAACCTCCGTGCGTATCTCCGCGAGCGCAGTTGCAATTTCTTTAATTCTCTCTACTTGTCCTAAGGAACTAGCTCCAATACAAATGTTGTGGACGGTTGTCCACAAGCGTGGAGCGGCGTAGGGAGACCGGGAAAGGGAAGAGGAGATGACATGGTCATCAGACAGAAAGGGAAAGAAGTACAGAAGAAATGGGAGAAGCACAAATAATTAATCATTCATTAATCAATTTAGGGCGTAGCCCTTACATTTAAATAGGTTAACTAATGGGCTCACTAACAAGCACCTAAGGCCCATTAGCATAATTAACATAAATAACTAATTACCTAATTAACCAAATTATTTAAATACCCTTATTTTATAATACTAATTAAAGCATTAATTACCCTAGCATGTGGCTCCAGTGGCAGCCTTAGAACGTGCACAACAGAGCCCTACAACATGCACAACATGAAGCCATAATATGATAACATCATTTATCACATTCCATTCTCATTATAAGATGACATATCCTAGCATTTACCATGTAATGTCCCTGTTGAAAACTTGCTCTAATCATAAGAATTCCATCATTTATAGATTTAAGGTAATGCAATGTTAACATGTATAATTATCAACACATAATACCACATAACAAATACTTAAGCATACTTTATAAGTCTCCATCATCAATTCCACACCATTCCAGTAGCTTAATTCCAACATAAAACACTTCCTATAACTATAAGTTTATCAAAAAATTCAAAAAACCTAAACTTATCTTGTTGGTTTGACTAATGCTCAACATGATCTCCAAATTCTTCTTCCGACTTTTAAATCTAACTAATTTCTCTTTAGAGGACACAAGTTCTCTATTGAAAGCACTAGATTTTTCTTTCTAATTCTCAAGGTCTTTCTTAAGGTAACTCACTCCTTTATAAGTTTGATGTTCAACTCAACTAACCTATTTGCCTCTTGAGTGGACAAGACTAACTCATCAACTTTCTTTTTCAACTCTCTCTTAAGGCTTTTTGGTTTTCCTAGCCAAAACTAAGAATTGTTTGAGGAACCCTTTGTACTCATTAGAATCAAAGTAAGAATCTAAGTTCTCTTCAAGCTAAGTGGACTCATGAGACTCTTCATGAGAACTATCTTTCTTCACACTTGCATAGAAGACAATATAGTTCACTATAAAATCAGAATGCTCTAGTGGGGAACATTTAGCGAGGGTTAAAAAATATTCCTGCTAAAACATACTTATAGGAGGGGTTTATTGTGCCCCTCGCCGAAGTCACTTAAGTGACTTTGCAGCCTTTAATTAGCGAGGGCAATTAATAAACCACTGTGAGTAGAGGCCAATAGATTGTGTCATGTTTTGTTAGGAGTCTAGGAAACCCTGCTGCACAAAGCCAAATGCTGCGACTCTAGGAACTACCTGCTGTTAAAAGAGGTACCTGCAATCTCAATCCCCACTGAAAATGAGGAAACTGGCACGATGTGGGGAAATCTCAATCTCAGTCCCGATAAACTCTCTCGCCATCTTCAAGGAAGATCCAAATTTGGTTATCTCCCTGCTGCGTGCCATCATCAATTACACTAGGCTAAGGGCTGAAGACGCTAAAAAGACCCTAAAAGTGGACATTTCTATCTTCTTTGATCCTAACTATAGGTATGTGAATTGCCCTACGTTTTCTACTTCTTTTATTACAAATCAATTTTTTTAGTAACAGGATCATGAACTTCCTTCGATTTCTATCTCTCTATATTCCATTTTTTTGTGGGAAGTGAACACATTAAATGAAATGTGATCTATTGAATTGAATGGAAAAACTTATACCTAACTTCTATCAATTATGGTTTGTTCATTACGGGTTATGCCAGGAACTTTTGTTAGTTGATTTTTTTTAATATATCTTTGGTTGTTTGCCTATGCTTTAATATATCATTGGTTATTTTTTTTCGTAATACAAAATGAGAAAGTTTGAGAACCTATATTGATAGAATCAGTGCCGATAAAAGAATTTTTGAGGTGGCCTTTAAAACAAAGCAGAAGCAAAAAAATTCAACCTTACTTCAGATAGTATCAAATCAATGTATTTCCCCCTGAAATACATAAATTTAACAAGAATACCTATCAAAATTTTAACATAATATAACAAAGATCTATTTGAAATAAATAAACTTAGAATGCGTACTTTTATCTATGGTCATGATGAAATAGTGGTAATTAATTACTTGCTACTCATTTCAAAAGATGTTGCTACTCTTGGATAGTTGGATTTACACTTAAAAGTGGCATTAAGGTATACACAAGCTTACAATAGAGACCTTCTCAGGCCATTTTTGTTTGTATCAGTCCAATGAGGACAAACCTGTCCGCCAATTGTAGTTAAGTACATGTACACTGTAAAAGAGATCCATATAGCAGATTATGCGTAGTATATAACAACTTAAAGTCAATTGAATGAAAGATGAATCTTTTGTTAATCTTGGTCGTTAATATGTTTCTGAATTGTCTACCCACGAATCTTTCTAATTGCATTGTTTCATCTAATTAAAGATGGCCATCCTCAAAAAATTTCTTGGAATAACTTCACAATGATGTTCCTTCTGCTCTAAGCTAAACATTCTTCAACCTGTGGATTTTGATAGTTTCTTATGGCTCACAACTTCCCAGGCATCAATGGGTCAAAGTAGAAGATATGACAAAGAATTTAAAGTTGCACACGAAATAACTTCGACGGACTCTTCATTTTTTGAAAGAGAAGAAATTGGTTGCAAGGGATAACCAAAAAGAGGTCTAAATCTTTATTACTCCCATGAAAGGCAATGACTAGCATTTATGTGTAATATTGAGTCATATCTTTCTTCATTTGCTAGTCTACTTAGTAGGGGTCTCCTGTTGGTGACTTACTGTTAAAGCTTTAAAATGTGTTTGTCAGTAATTCATTTCTTATGATTGGCTGCAAGAAATTTCTCTTGGTTTGTGAACTTACTGCCTTTTCCTTTCTTTATGAATTGATAACATTTTTGATGTGAGCAAAAATCTTGTTGGCATAAGTGAAAGTTATATGGCTCTAGTGGTACCTAGCTAATTTCATTAGGAAAGTTGCTGGTGTTTGATTCCTGTGTCACGATTGATAAGAATAAACTGCTCAAACTATCATATATAACACTTATGAAATTGCAAGAAATTTGTTACATATTTTCTGGCCAATTTTCTATCATAAGCAATGAGTTGTGTTTTTTTTTTCTGTTTTCCAATATATAGTGGCCCAATTCTGAACAATCAGTTATAATGATTCATAGAGTTCGTTTCTTTCATTGTTTTGTCCGAATGCATTTTATTCATGTAGACAGCAAAAAGAGCAAAGTTCTATAATGTTGCTGTTGCTACCACGGGTGATGGTCGTTCTTAGAGAGTAGTAATAGACAACTATTAGTTAAGCAAGTAGTGTTTATTAATGACAATTTACAAAAATGGCCCTCACCTATGGTGTCTTCTAAGAAATGCCACCAACTTCTTAGTATTCTTGGAAAATGTATCTTAAAAAATACTTTCATCTATGGTTCAATGAGTTTGTTTATCATTAAAAATAACTTTCATCAATGAGTTCGTTTATCGTTACAAAATCCCAACTTATTCATACTCTATCGATCACATGTTTAAGGGCAATCAAGTATGAATATTTTGTGATTTTTCCTCCTTTTCTTTTCAAATCTCTTTATCACAGTTAAATATGAAAAACACTTAATAATCCAAAGTGTGTAGCTTCATGTGTGCATGAATTTTACCTTAAGATTCAATTTTCAATCACTTAAGTCTTCCACCTTAATCCTTGAAACATGTCTCCATCAATTGTTTTGTCTTTCAATTCCAAATATGATTTAATAATACTACAAACTAAATCAGTCTTCTAAGATTTAAATACACACTCAAATGAACATAGCTTTGTTTAATTGAATAAAGTCAATTACAACACATATTTCACACATGTTATAACACTCCCAAACCTAATTTTTGTCATTTTAATTAACCAGGCTTGCAGTGCAAAGTAAACGGTCCAATTGCATGTCTAATTCTAATAAACGGTCCATGTGCCATCTTCAACTTTGAATAGTCATATCTCTCTAATCCTAACTCCAATTCATTTGTTCCTGGTGGTGTTTTGAATATCTTTTAGTCTAATATCTAATCACACTAGTCTTGCCCCTAAAATCTATCTATAACAAAAGTTATTCAACTGAGAAATTCAAAGGGTCAAACTCACTAATTTCCTTGTTTCCAAATTTGCAAAATGAGTAAATTCTCATATAGTACATGCTTATCCTTCGGGACTTCATTAAAATCAAGGATGTCCTCCATGTTAATAACCCAATCAAGGAACTCCTCGGGCTCCATTCCACCATGAAATTTAGAGATATGAATCTTTAAATTTGTTACCCAGTGCCTAAACACCATCTCCTTGCATCTTGAGGGCATGTACGCCTCTAGTCTCTAAGACTCCTTTTCCAAGAGTTGCCCAAGTGGGGTAGCTCAAGGATCTCATCATTTTCGACAACATGTCCTTCATGGCATTGGGTAAGGCATGTTGGAAATGTGTAGGGTAAACAACTGGTGTAGAGGGATAATTAGTGGGAACCACTTGCTGAATGTACCTTCCTTACTCATGAATTACACAAGTAATCTCACAAAATAAAGGAAAAAGATAGAGAAATATGTTTTCTTCTTATTCAATAGAATTTGGAGAAAATTATGCTCCCTCTATCCTAAAATAAGTGTCCTACTTGAGTATGCTAATGGATGACAATGAGGTGCCAACCACGTATAGAGGCCCTAATGGCACAAATTGTAAATAAGAGAACCCAAAAGAAGATTAAATCACAACTAGCCAATTAAAAATAAGCCAAATAAATCCAAAATAAGTAGGAAACCACATAATTGAAATTCCAAATCCAAATGGAATCCTAATATAATCTAAAATAGTGCAATCAATTACACTAAATGACCAAGTGATCATTTATAGTTCTGGAATGCACAACTGAATAGAATGATTGATCAGACACAAAAACAATTGATCAATTAAGGTACTAGAATGCCACCATCTAATCAAGAAAAATGGAATGCATATAGTGGTTGATCGATCACTAGGTGAAGTTTGGCAAAACCATATTTTTTAACCTAATTTTCTATATATTAAGAGTTTAATCTAATTGACCTATATGATCACTAGATTACTCCTAACCCTAGTACTTGTCAAAGTAAGAATTAAGAATTCTAGTATTTTTTGCACAAGAATTTATTTTGAAGAGGAAAAGACAAAATCTTAATTACTAAGCACATTCATGATTATCTTAAGCATCAATCAAACCCCAAATCATGCAAGCACACAAACAAACATATAATTTTTAAGCGAAAAACTCAAACTAGGGTAAAAAACTATGACAACCTTTTTATTGTCTAAATCAATGCACTAGCAACTAAGATATTTACATTGACACAATCAAATTACCAACTTCTTGCAAAGATAACAAAAATTCTTTTTGTTTAGATCTCCCTCTTCTTGATGTCTACCATCAAGTCTTGTCTCCTTAAATCTTGAAGCTTTTTTCCTCATTGGTTTCGTCTTCTTCTAGCCTTTTCAAACAAGATCCTCTTGTTTATAACTTTAGCCTTGAGTCTTTAATCTCTCATTAAACTTGGCTAACTTTCACCTCAGGTTTTGTATGTAAAAAACTATCTTTTCAGTTATGTGTCACTCAAATAATCACCATTAACATAAACTCTTGATTACAATGATGATCTCCTGTTGAAAACTATAAACAAAAGACTTATCTTTTCTCTCTCAAATTCTACGTTTTGCTTTTTTTAATTTCGTGTTTACCTAGCCTTTATGTAATATATTAAGTCAGTTTATGAGTTAGACTCAAATTAGGAATGAATTCTTTCTCAAAAGACTTAAACTAGGAAAATTCATAGACAACAATTGATCGAGGTTAACAACGATCGATTGTTCACTGTTCTATTACGGGTAAAACTCTTCTATTTATTGATCCCTTACTTTGATCGATCGATAAACTCTCGACTAAAGTTGACACAAATTGCTTTAAGTGTCGATTGATGCATATTAAATTTTTACATTTTGACAAAGTAAGAATTAAGAGTTCTAGTATTTTTGCACAAGAATTTGTTTTGAAGCAGAAAAGACAAAATCTTAATTACTAAGCACATTCATGATTATTTTAAGCATCAATCAAACACAAATCATCTAAGCACACAAAAAAACATATAAATTTTAAGTGGAAAACCCAAACTAGGGTAAAAAAACTATGACAACCTTTTATTGGCCAAATCAATGCAATAGCAAGTAAGACCTTTACATTGCCACAAACATACTACAAATTTCTTGTAAAGACTAACAAAAATTCTTTTTGTTGAGATCTCCCTCTTCTTTTGTTGTTGACCATCAAGTCTTGTCCCCTTAAATCTTGAAGCTTTTCTCCTCCTTATCTTTGTCTTCTTGTAGCCTCTTCAAGCAAGATCCTCTTGTTTATGACTTTAGCCTTAAGTCTTTAATCTCCCATTAAGCTTGGCTAACTTTTACCTCAGGTTTTGTGTGTGAAAAACTCTCTTTTAGGTTGTGTGTCACTCAAATAATTACCATTAACATAAACTCTTGATCACCATGATGATCTCTTGCAGAAAACTATAAACAAAATACTTCTCTTTTCTCTATCAAATTCTAGGTTTTCCTCTATTCAATTTCGTGTTTACCTAGCCTTTATATAGTCCATTAAATTAGTTTATGAGGTAGACTCCAATTAGGAGTGAATTCTTTCTTGAAACACTTAAACTAGGAAAATACATAGACAACAATCGATCGGGGCTAACAGTGATCGATTGTTCGCTGTTCTATTATGGGTAAAACTCTTATGTTTATCGATCCCTTACTTTGATCAATCGATAAACTCTCGACTAAAGTTGACACATATTGATTCAAGTGTCGATTGATGCATATTAAATTTTCACCTCTTGCTCTAATTCAGTCTTAAACTTCTAAAATCGCTTAATTCACCATTCCTAAGTTAAAATAAGTGAATTGCGTATGTGAATGTGTGCAAATGAACTTTTTACTTTTGACACTTAGCCTAGTCTTCAACCATGATTGATAAGAACACGTCTGATTTTATTTTTCAAGTTAATCAATTCTAAATCTTATTCAATGATAACTAAGTCTAGCAAGATTCCTAAGACTAAAATAAATATGAAGTTTAGACATTATTTTGATAATCAAAATTATCAAATTTATAATATATATGACTCATATGTTCTTTCATATACTTCAAGGCTAATTGAGTTGCATCGGGGGGCAATAAAAACTCAAATAAAAATAAATAACCTACTTGACCCATGTATAATACAAGCTCAAAATGCATGCGACTCATTCTTTGCACATGAGCTTGGGCACATACAAATGGACCTCTTTGCAATAAGTTTACCAATACCTTCTCCATAAGAAATTTTTTTTTACTCTTCTTGTAGATTTTCTCTCATTCATAACTAGAAAGGGAAATCCATGTTTTATCTATTCTTCTTTTTTTATCATAAAATGGGGGGATGAACCCCTTCTATTAAGCTTAGGAGTGAATTAGTTTATGCAACATTCAACCTTTAGCAGCGTCTGCTTCTTCATTGCTCGTTTTTGTAAGACTTTTGGCATTCCTCATGCTAGCTTTCATTAAATTTGTTTTATTTTCTTTGTTTGAGAATTAACTGGGAGATCTTTTCATGATCTCGTTGGTTTGGTTTTCTTGCTTAGCTTTTTGTCTGTTGGGTGAAGATAAGTTGTATTTGATACATCCTTCTATTTCTCCTGCACTTTTGGCTTAATAAAATTTACTTACAAAAAGAACTTAGCAGTGGAAGAATTAAACAGAAGGCAAAATGATAGAAAATTAAAGCCGCCATCTATGGACTATGAAAGAAAATTCCTGAATCAACACAAGTGGATGTGTGTTGGCCCAACATATATCCAGACTTCCCTCTTACAAGCCATGAAGAGCTGAGATTGATGACATGACTTTCCTTGAAAGATACGAGAGTTTTTTTCTCTCTAAAGGGGTAAATGTAACAATTCAGAAACAATTTTACACCCAATGAAGGAGTATTTTGATCGAAGTATCTAATATGCTCTATGAAGCGATTTGACTGATAGAGTGGATGTCTACATTAAACAACCTTAATACGAAGATAATTCATTTAGTGAAATCACAAGCAAAGAAGAGACGTTTAAAATTTTCCATGCTTAACTTACAAAGGCTACACCTATTCACCAAGATAGACCCCAACTTAGTATGTCGAATGTTTACCGACTTTTCGCTTTCTAACATCACAATTTATGTTTTGTTTCTTCTTCTCTTCTCAGTCCCTCTTGTTTTGCTTGAATAGTTTGGGTGGGGGGGATGCAAATTTCACTAATTAATGGCTTTGAATGTCTGACGGAGAAGTATTTGTCTAATTGTTTGTGTCCCTTTTTTGTTGATGGTGAAACATAATTACAAACTCATTAAGTGAAGGGCAGTCTTGTCCTTTGCTCTGGAAGACCTAAGTTGTAAATAGGTTTCATCAAAGAGGGTTATGTGATTGACTTGAGTGGATTCTGACGAGAGAAGAATTCCGGACCCAAGAAGAGAATAGAGCCGCCAAGACCCGAACCGGAGAGGCCAACGCAGAGCAACATAGAGTGAAGGAAAACAGGAATTTATAGGAGAAGGAAGTTGGAGTTTTCTTCTTGTGTATTGTGTGAGGAGCGTTGCTGAAAAATCTTGTAATTCTTTTATACTCTGATTATCTATCTAGTGGAATTATGTGATCTTGTAGATGTAGGCAGCAAGGCCGAACCACGTTAAATTTCCTTATGTACTTTGTTTTTGTATTGACGTTTCTGGATCCATATTTCTACAGTATAGGCAATAGAACAGTAAAATTATACTTTATTTGCTTAGAATCACAGAACAATAAATATATACTCTGTTCGGCCAGAACCAGAGTACAATAAACTTATACTTTATTTGGTGAGGCCTGTCGTTTTATTCCCCACATTTTTATGGACTACCAAACATCTCTACTATATATTTTGTACACCAAGTCCTTATATATATAGAAGTAAAAAAGAAAAAAGGAAGATTACGATCCAAATGAAAAATGCTAGACTAGTTTGTTGCTTATTGAAGCAGGATCCCTCCAGTTGTTCTAGCCTCTTATCAAAGGCAAGCCAATAGCTATAACTATAAGCGTCGATGGGACTCCAAATCGGAGGTGCCTCCAGAAGGACAAGGTGAATCCCACAGTTGGTGCTCGACGAGCCTGCTCACAAACAATTAAGTTTGCAGCTGAACCCAGAAGGGAAAGGTTTCCAGCCACTGTACTCACCCATGCCAAGATCAGCCATGCCTTTGTCTCATAAGCAGCAGAAATTGATGCTGCAGAGGCTGCTACATGGGCTCCGAGCAGAAGAACTGAAACAAATACAACCTTGAAAGTGGTTAGAAGTTTTTTACTTTACTTTCAGAGACCATAAAAAGAATTGTTAATGACTGCCTAAAGCAATTTAACAACTGTCTAATGTTCTCCATTCTAAATGTCAGAATTTAATATATTATACCTGAAGATTTAGATAATTAAGTAATAGGAGTAGTTGTTTAAATGTCTCAAGAAACTACTTACATAAGATCCCAGTAAGAGATGATTTTGGCACTTAATTGAATAAAGATATCAAACAAATCACTGAATTGTTCTAAGGACATTATTCTCATCTATGATCTAAAACGAAAATTTTACCGTATGACATTGAACATGGGTAGCAGTCCCCTATGGTAGACAATCTGTTGATAAAACTTTAAAGAGTAATATAAAACAATGCTTAAGTAATAACAATGATTAGGATAATTATGACTTATCATTATAAATAGATGATAAGTTGTATATTGTATAACAATTCATACCATATAAAATTCACAAATTAATAACTACATTCATTACCCATAAATGTAAATTCATGTTCTGCCCTGTATACATGGAAATTTTTTTGGCCCCAATAAGATAGAAATTTTATGTTGCACCAGAGGCTACAACTATGGAAGGGACTTGGGACATCGCCAAGCTCGAGAACATTGGTGCCTGAGGACAACCCGGTGGGATAGACCCGAAGGCCTTTGGAACAATATTCTCTCTCCGTCTCACATACAAGTGTCAACAAGGTTACTTCTTGTGGAATAGGGGGAGTATATTCTAAGTATAAAAGATTAAAACAAAGTCCTGAAATAGTACACTTCCACCTTTTTTTCCTTCCCGGATCCCCGGGGATCAAATGGAAGTCGCAGTTGAGTCGCCTTGTGCCAAACGGCTCAATCCCAGACTTTAATGTCTGAAAACTCTATATTTTCATGACATTCAGTACTGCTGTGACACCGTAAGTGTACGTGGGGCTTCTTCCCATTTTCCTTCTCGCCCCTCCGGTATAGAATATAGCGTTAAACCTGTGAACGCCCTAACAACATGGAGTTTGGAGTTTTCATGGCGTCGAAGGCTGGAGTTGAGTCACCCCGACCAAAACGACTCATCTCCGTCACCATATTTAAATACGAAAAATGATATTTACACATCAAAACATGCACCAAAAATTTACTTATGAATTTTGATTTGGATTAGATAAGTGAGCCCCAAGTAAACTTCGTGTGCAGCCCACTTTTTAAGTTCAACTAAAACTCATTGTAGATGTTTTGTTATGGAAATATCACTATCCTTTGAATATAGAGGGTAGAAAAAGTGCTGGTTATAAAAAAGCTGCGCAGCCTAATGTTCAGGACTTTATAATCCTACTAGACCCGCTCAGGTCCCTAGAATGTACACATGGATGCAGATCATCCAGATTGTCATGAAATAGATTTGACCCAGATCTGCCTGGAGTTACAGCTCACATAAGGGCAGTTCTTGTACATATATGATGGGGGTAAATGGAGGTAAAAAGATAAAAAAAAAAACTTAGAAATATGTCACAAGTTGGGCTTTGGTATGTATTTACTCATGTATACCTGTAGGCACATTAGAAGCAACATTTGAGAGCACTAGTACGACGATAGAAAGCACCGCCACCCCCTTGGGGTGATTAATTCTAGCATGTGGTTCCATTAGATTCCACACTCTGCTTGGGATGCCTGTCCTATTGAAGCCTTCCACAGTTATGAACATCCCACAGAAGAATACCAATAGCGAATATGAGACCTGAGATGGACAGAAAGAATTCATTACCAACTTAAATCTAAATTATATATTCTTGCCGTCTTAAATTAATAGCTTTATTTAGGAAAAAAGTTTATTTTATATTAATAGTTTTATTTTGTTAAATTTAAGTAGTTGAGTACTTAAAAAAGAATATTATAAGCTTATTTTTCCTTTTCTTACACGTTGAGTTTAATCATTTAATAAAAACTGTTATTTTTTCAAATGTAACTATTAATATAGGTATAAGATTAAGACTATATGTTTATGAACACAGACATCTTCTGTTATCGCTTGAGTTATAAAAGGATATAAACAACTGAAGTGGGTACCTTATCCAGGCAGGGCATGGCGTCCTTGAAATCAAGAACTATAAGAGCTAGAGCGGCTGTAATGGCCGCCCATGACATATTGAGCCCCATCAACAAAGCAACCAGCATCCCACATGTCACGAGATACACACATGTCTTCCAGATCAACCTCCTCCATTTTTGCATTGCTCCTTTCTTCCATTTTAATGCTCCCAGCAGACCACCTTTTGTTGATCCAGTCATGTAGTCGTTATTTGAAAGCTTCTTTTGGTGTCCATGTTCTCCTTTCATCTGCGGAGAAATGGTCAATGCATTGGAAGTGTAGGAGGACTCAGCCCTTCCACTTGCCACTGTCTGGATATCATTCATGCTAGAAGACCTGTTCTTATGTATGTCAACTTTTTCTGGATCTACGGGTGATGGGAGATGAGACAAGGTTGCAGGTGAGAATCTATGGGAGATCACCTCATCTTCAGCTACCACTTCAGGTAAGGCCTTCTCTTCATCATTCTCATGCGACAGCTCTCTCCAATACATGCACAGAAGGATGACCACATTGACCATCACCCCAATGAGCATTGAAGGCAGTATTCCTTTTAGGAACTCTCCAAATGATATTTTACCTCTCACAGCAATGACCAAATTTTGTGGGTTGCCTATAGGTGTGGCTGAGGACCCTATGTTGGCACTTGAGGCTAGTGCAAGAAGAAATGGCTGAGGGGGCAGTTTGTTCTGTCTTGCAATTTTGAGCACAAATTCAGTGAGGACAACACAAGTGGTGTCATTGGTGAAGAAGGCACTTGAGATGGCTGCAATCAGGCAGATTCTGCAGAGTAAATCCTTGCCCCCACTGCTCTTGTAGGAGAGCAACTTCCCCAAGTACTTGAACATATTGGCCCGTTCAAGGAAGATGCTGACAACCATTGTGCCAAAGAGGAGGCCAAGGATGGGGAGATCTATTGCATCATAAGCTTCATCAGGAGTCATAACTTGGAAGATGACCATGAGCATGCCTCCTAGGAGGGATCCGGCGGTTCGGCCGATAGGAAGGTAGGGAACGGCAGGGAAGACTGCAAGCACCCAGAAGATGGCAAAGGCTACTGAGCCTAGAACCATCTTCACAGTGTTTGACATGGCCATGTTCGGTATGTTGTACTGGGACAAAGTTTTCAATGATACTTGAGCAACAAATGATCTTTAGAGTTGCAAGCAAGACAGTTAAAAGGTTCTACTGATAACTGATAGCAAACAAAAGGCAAAGTTTCAGTGAAGTGGAAGCTCTCAGTCTGGACTGGTGTGCAAGATTTCTTTAGAGTAAAGAGGACCAAGGAAATGAAGGCTGCCCTTTCTTCACATGAAAAGTCATCTGCCTATCTGATGGTTTGATCGTTCTTCTCTAGAAAGTAATTCTTATTAAGCGTGAAATGCATATGAAATAAGATAAAATGGAAATATTTTCTAGTTCAAGAATACGTAATCTAAGCAAAGAAAAGAAAATTGTCTGCCAGGATTTAAGCGTGCAAAGCAGTAAAGAAATGAAAGGACCTCTCCAACAACCTCTGCGTTCACATTAGCACAAATAGAAACCCAGAAACTATTCTGTCCAGACATTCATTGACACAGGCTCAGAGATTGTTAGGACAAACTGTTTCTTAACCCAGAAAGCTTAGAATCAACTTGGAGGAAGATTCATTTCAGACAGAGAAAGACTCAGCAAGTAAGTCGGAAAAAGCTCCTACTCATTTATAATCAACACAAGAAGAAACTGAGACATCCCCATAAGCACTACGAGAAAAGTGAAAACCCACCAATCTCAACTGATTGTGCAGGAGCAATATGAGGAAGAAGTTGAACCAACGCCTGCTTATATATACTCCATATTTGTCACTTGGTGTTTTCTATTATTTTTCATCTATTCTGCTTGTGGAGGTTGTTCATGTAAGTGACACATCCCACATGACTAAATTAAGATAAGTTGATGTAGCCACTCTAAAGGAATCTGCAAGTACTTTGGGAAGATTCCAAGTTGTCGTTCTTCTACTAGAAAGCATATAAAAAGGAAGGATGGGTGAACTATGACATGCTTGAACTTTTTTATAAGAAGATGGCCTCAACTTACCAATTTCCCACTCACCCTGAGCTCTGCCTAAGAACGAATAGGAGCCCTTCATCTATGAGATTAACTATGCACAAACATATATATGGCACCATCAATCTTAAATATCAAGGGCTCCATGGGTTCTTTAGGTTAAAGCTTAAGTTGGACTCTTTAATAAGCAGCATTAAAAAAATGCTTCCTTAGTTAAGTGAAAGTTCTACTATGCATGTAAAAAACTAAAGACCGAGCACCAGCACCAAGTGTACACTCATGTGATGTCATAGCTTACTTATATAGCTACGTTATGCTGAATTTACGAAAACAACCGAGCTTAGCGAGTAATTGATAACGTACTAAATTATCATCAAAAAAGAGTTTTTTCAATACCAAAATCCCCTTCTTGACCAAATTGTAATGGAGGGATTTTATTTTACTTGAATAAGTTTGCTCTTCTTCTTGTTTTTCTAATGGAAATCTAATATTTTTGTCAGTACGTTACCAAACCACTTCACCTTATAGAATACATAGCTATTACCGCAATTGTAAATCAGCTTGGTTTATATGCAAGGTATTGATTAAGCGAATCAATTGACTACAATCTTTTGATCTTATATCATCCATTTTTTCACTAATTAATTTAACTAGTTCCTATTCGATCAATCCAATAGTTTTCTACAGATAATATAAAGTTGCGTAAGGATTGATTGATACGGACCAACTGAAGCATACATGGACCAATACATCTCATGCATATTCTACCTAAGTTAAAATTCTGATTTGCATCTGCCTGAATGCAATGTTCCCAATGAAATAAATGTTGGGCTTTCTTTCACAGATATTAGTGGTTTTAAATATGGGGTGATATGATTTGAAGTAAAGAGTTCCAATCTCTAAAAAAAAGTAGATATTCCCACTTGGACAGGAATGAGACCCGTATTGACCAATGGGTCCTAACATGTATGATTGTAGCATATAGTTGCGAGTTTTACACTACTTTTCTTGCCAAAAGGCCGTCCTGCCACCCTTTTTATATAAACAATATGAATGAATTTACTAAACTAGTTTGGTCATTTACCTATTATGTAACCTATTTTTTATTATTTATTTAAGTAGACTTTATTATAAAAAGACCAAATTGCCCTTTCATTTATAAACTCCCATCGATCAACCTCTAGCGAGATACACAACTAAAGGAAAAAAAATTCATCTGAGTCTCCTCCTCTGTATCACCTCAACCTCCCTAGCAGCATCCTTGTCCCCTATGACATTGTCCTCGCTAGTAGTAACATTTTATCTAGTTGCATCCTCCTTGTAAGCAACCCACAAATTTTTAAAAGTTTTGAAGATAGAATATTTGGGCCCGGAAGCAAGTTTTAGGCTCAATATCCATTTTTCATAAATTCTAATCATTTTGATCTTAATTCGCTCGAAGCAGCTTCAAGGTTATTGGTAGGGCTTGGAGAGATGAACATATCGAGTGTAAGGACGTGTAAATTGGACACCAAGATAGTAAGCTTTGGCCTCGAGATACATATTGTGGATAGCCCTATTTTAATTTTGGGAGATAACATACCCTTGCCTAGTCTTGTTTCGTATGACTCATCGATACAAGCCCAACGGTACTAAGAATGCACAAATCCGAGCTCAGGGTAGAGAGTTATGGTTCTTTAAATTTTTATTTAGATTTTTGAATATTTTAAAAAATTAATAATAAAAAATGAGGCTCACCCTAGTTGGCGTCAGCTACTGACGCTAGCATCAGTATCAAGCTGATGCCAACATCAGCATAAGACTAACGCTAAATAGCATGAGCAGCCTCATTTTAGTGAAAGTATACTGACGTTATTGTCATCAGTTGCTATGTGGTGGTGCAGTGTCACGAATCTGATCCAGACACCTTTGTAAATACATTGTAAATACTTTTTAATATCTTTTTTTTATATTTTTTTATTTTTATGTAATCATGCTGGTAGAGCCACTTTAGCTGCCACTCTAGCAATATCCGAAAAATTCCTTATACTATATAGGGGAGGGCAATGTTCATGTGGTTGGCTCAAGTGTTTTGCTCTCATTGCTTTATAAACGCATTGATAGTGAATACAATCTGACTTCATGCTTGTGTTCATTTGTTTCTTTGCAATATGTCACTCTCGTTTCCCCTACTTCTTTCTTTGGAAGGCCCTTTGCATGTGATCTGTGTAGCGCCTTGCCAAGCAAGAACACTCATTGCACTCAAAAGGCTAACTTGCTAGGCGGAAGACCTCGCAAGTGCAACATGGTAGCCTATCCATCGAGCAGGGCTGTGACAGTTAGTATCAAAGCCTTTGCTCATGTGACTTCCCTTTCGATTCAATCAAACTTCGAAAGGGATGCCAAAGTCAATGGTGGAGGCAAGCGAGGTGGAAGAGCCCACTTCGATGCTGTCAAAGACATCAAAAACTTTGTTGTGGGTGGATGTTGTAGAGGAGAATCTAGCATCTCTTGCAACCAGCTTTGACAAGCTAGATGAGAAGATTCACTCCCTTGAAGCATGGGAGAAAGGGACCTGTGATTTGAGCACGGAGAATTGTGAGCTGATCAATGACCTTCAGATGATGAACAAGTATCTGTGACTTCCTTGCAGGAAGAGATTTGTGGCTTAGTAGCCCAAGTGTCACTTCTCATGTGTACTAATAAGTATGAAATATATATCTATTTTATATGCCTTTTTACCTTATTTACTAGTATATATTAGGTTAATTTAGAGTTAGTTATGGTTTATTTAGATTAAGATAGATATTAGTATTTTAGTTTAATTATTAATGATTTTGTAGTTATTAGTAGTTTAGATGTGTATTTAAACAAAGTTGGAATTTTAATTATATTCTACATGTCTAAAATATGATATTTTATGTTTTGTAGGTAAAATGCGCTTATCGAAGTACTTGGATGATGTTTGAAATGATTAAAAATAATCTTCACATGCTTTAAAGTGATTTGGACAACTTTTCAAAGTTAGAAACAAGTTAGAAATTAATATGGACACGAAGGAAAGCTTAATGAACAAAATATGAACTGTCCAGGAAAACTATCCAGGTTGCAGAAACACTGTAGCCGATCGAACGGGGTCACATACCGATCAATCGGGATAACGTGAATTCAGACAAAAATACAGTGTAGCCGTTCGAACGGGCATGTAGGGCGTTTGAACGACATAATATGCAGTTTCCTAGTTTGACCCAAATTTCAATCCTTTTCATACTGAACTTCTTTCTACGGAATTTATGCCTATAAAAAGACATATTTGGCTTAAAATTGGAGGATTCTAGTAGATTTTCTAAAGAGAAAAAAGAAGAAGAAGATGGAAGAGAAGCCAAAGCTTTCAATGGAGATTCAAGTACTTTCTTCTACAATGGAAGGCTAGACTTTTCTTTTACTTAGGAGTTGATGAAGCTATAGATAAGTTTCAGTTTCTTTTTTTTTAATTTAGATCTTAATTGTGAATGATGACAATTATATGATATGAATTTCCTTTTTAATGGAAGAGCTTTTCATGTTTATTCAAGTCTATGTTGATTTATTGTCTTGTAGATGATAGATTGATGTGGTTTTGATATTTGCATCGATTCTAATTTCTGTGATTTAGATGAGATGGTCATACAATAGTTTTAATGTTCAGATAATTAATGATTAGGATGAGTTATACTAAGATTAGATGGGTCATGCCTATAGCTAGTTTAGTGTAGATGATTCGTACTATTGTCGAAGATAGTTCATGCCATGGAAGATAATTAATGATTCTTTTTGAAGTAATTCTAGCTTGTAGCTGAGAATATTTGTTCATATTCACACTAGATTTAGATTAAAAGTTAAGAAATTGTTATAGTTTTATAGTGGATTCAATTTTCTAAGTAAATTCCATCGAATTAATCTCTTATTTTAAACTAGTTGATTCTTTTCTTTTGCTTAATTTAAGTTTAAGTTTATTTTAGTTTTTAATTAGCAAATTCCTCTTTAGATTTAGTAATAATTTATCCGTCCCTGAGGTTCGACAACCCTTAAATACTTATCCTAGTACAATTACCTTGTACACTTGTAAAGGGTTTAATTATAAACGATCATGTACTGCTGCTTGCCAAGAACCAATTGCCACTTTTGACAAACCAAGATGCCCTAAAGTGTCAAAAGCCACTCTATACAGTGGTGTAAGAGATGTTAAGCAAATTGAGAATTTTTTGTTCGATATGGAATAATACCTTTGGGTAATCAAGCCAGAAACTAAGGAGGCAAAAGTGGTTATGGCCACAATGTATTTGTAACAATGCCAAGGTGTAGTGGAGAGCCAAGTATGATGAGATGACAAGAGGCCTAATTTGGATAGGCACATGAGAGGAGCTAAAGAGTCAACTCAAGACTCAATTCCTTCCTGAAAATGTTGAGTTTATTGCTCAAAGGAACCTTAAATGCCTCCAACAAACTAAAATTATTCGGAAATATGTGAAAAAAAATTCACCCTTATGTTGAATATTCGCGATATGTCCAAGAAGGACAAGTTGTTCTTCTTTTTAGAAGGACTCAAGCCGTGGGTTTAGACTAAACTAAACAAGCAGAGTGTAAGAGATTTGACCAACTCCATTACTGAAGCGGAACACCTTACCTAATATACTAATGAAGGTGGCTCCAAGAGGAACACCACCAACCGGATGGATTAACGATACAGTCATAAAGACCAAGGATTATTTATCGGGGCCCAAGATAAAGGCAAAGGCAAGATGAGGGAGAGGAAACCTTTCTACAAGATTGATGGACTAAGGATAGACAATTTAACATTTCAACCTCACAGGTTTGAATATTTCTATGTAGCGGTCCGCACTTTGTTCGAGATTTCCCACAAAAAAAGGAAATTAATGCCTTTTATACTCGGCTATGGCCCAAGATAAAACTACACCATTATTGCATGAAAGCATACCGATCAAAATGTAGCTATGGATGTGAAATGCATAGAGTATTTGGTAGACTTCCCATAACCTTCTATGTAATCTTTATTTATTTATTATCCTATCCTATAGACGATCCTATATAATACTACCTCTCTATGTAATCATTTTATATCATACCTCTTACTGCTGTTAAAAGTGGGGACAATATACCATAGGTGTTAAATATTTTTATATTATTCTTAGTCATCAAGATTTATTTGTAGATTTATGTACGTTGGGTGTTGTGTATTTTTTATTCTTAAATATTATTATTTTTATATTATTTTATGTTTTTATATTATTGTTTGGTGTTGTGGATTTAATATTGCCCTTAGCCTATACGTAATCTTAATTGATCGATTTACTAAAATGGCCCTATAGTACAATGAAATACATTATATCACATATTTATGTGTAATACAAAAAATGGCCCAGTGCACATATGAGATAAATTATCTAAAATACATTTTTCTCATTTTCTTTCATTTAACTTCACCAACCTACTGCTTCCCTTTCCCAGTAGCTCAAGCTTAGACTCTCCACCACCTTTGCCACCGACTTTACTATATCTGCCATTGGCTCTGCTTCTTCTACCTTCGTCTTCACCTCCTCCTCTATTGCCTTCTCCTCCTCCCCTCTTCTGTGACCATCACCTCCTTCTCCACTCCATCCTCTACTCCCCAGCCCCTCCTCCACTCCCTCCCCCTCCTTCTCTTCCTCTTCCCCATCCCTTCCTCCTCTCTCTTCTCCTCCTCCCCTTCTCTCTATCCTCCTCCCCTTTTCATCCTTGATCACCTCCTTTTCCTCCTTCCTAGAATCTGACAAAACCGGTCATAAATTAGCTGGTGGAGCTAGTAAGAGCTAGTAAAATAAAGTAAAAATAAAATCAACTCTTGGTTTTGTGTAGTTTAATATGTTTATGGGTACATTTTTTCAAGGTTTGAGTGTGTAGAGAAAAAAATATCAAATTTTTAGTAGCTCCACCAACTAATTTATGTCAAGTTTTGTCAGATTCTAAGGAGGAAGATGAGGCAATCAAGGAGGAAAAGGGGAGGAGGAGGAGGAGAGGGAGAGAAGATAAGGAGGAGGTGGCAGAAAGGGAGGAGGAGATGAAGATGAAAGCGGAGGAAATGGAGATGGCGAAATTGGTGATGGAGTTGATGGCAGAGGTGACAGAGTTGATGGTAGAGTTGGTAGACTAGAAGTTGGAGTTGTTGGTAAAGGAAAGTAGTGGTTGCTGAAGTTAAAGAGAACAAAATAGGAAAGATATTTTATGCCACATGTGTGGAGGTTCACATGTACATAGGGCTTGTATTACATAGAAATGTATGACATTTTGTGTATGATGATGTATTATAGGGACAATTTGGCAAATCTCTCTTTATAATTGATGTTGCTCGCATCTATGCTACATTAGATAACACTAGAAAATTGGACCCAACCTGGATGGAATCAACTAGAGATTTCTCTAATTTGGGTTGGGTCGGGTCCTATCTCTAGTACGGTTGGGTATAGAAAAAACTTGGGTAATTCTTGGGTTGGATCAAGTTCAGCCCATAAAATACATAAGAATTGACCCAACCTAACATTTATCATATAAGAATCCTCAACCCTACAAGTTTTCATATAAAAAATTTGGCGCACAAGAAAAAAAATTATACCCTTTCAATTTGACCTGAGTTTTGGCT
Organism: Saururus chinensis; assembly: GCA_035235625.1. Taxonomy (NCBI): domain Eukaryota; kingdom Viridiplantae; phylum Streptophyta; class Magnoliopsida; order Piperales; family Saururaceae; genus Saururus; species Saururus chinensis. Next base: position 12,386,189 of record CP141141.1, read on the forward strand.
AAATTTTATTTCCAGTTTCATTTGCGTTCTAAAATCGGCCCACACCAATATAAGTCTTGGATCCTATCTCAATGAGGATGGGTCTTATCTTGGGTTGGTTTGAATTCCTAATCCTGGTCCTATCTCGGGCTAGATTGGGTTCCTGAATTTCAATCCTATATTGAGTCTGGTTAGATATACAAATCATAGGACTATCTCAAGTTGGGTAAGGTACTAGCATACTATGAGAGCTAACCCAACCTGACCTAAGGTATAGCCCTAACACTACAAGGCACTAGTCATAGGGAGTTGATCCCAAGCTTAACAGTTGCAAAATATGCACATACAATTGGGACATTCCAAAGGTCTTATAGATCATAGGTTGCCTACTAATTAACTCATTGGAAAGTGACTTGGGAAGGTTGCCTGAAAGCCTAGTGTCAGAGGGACTAACTAACATATACGAATCTGCCCCATGATGGCTTGATCACACCACGCAACCATCACCCAAACGCCTTGCTTTCACCCAACTTTTTGCACACCGAAACACAAGAAGTAGGAAAAAAAGGCTATGCTCCAAAACCTTTAACTCTAGCAATGTTTATTTTATTTTACAATGAAGAAGGCCATCATTTCGTGAAGTGGTATAGATGACTACCTCTTCAACACCAACACTTCATCCATCATTTCCTTGAATTTTGCGGCTGCATCATCCACAACTTGTTATATATGTTGCCTGAGGAAGTCCATCGTCACAACCATACTAGCGACCAACGTTGTGAAATGGGTTACCTCTTCAACTAAACTGCCTTCTTGAGACTTATCCAAGTGGGAAGCAACTTGTAGGATGGATACACACTGATCGAACACCCCCAAATGCTCTTGAATTTGACGCAAGAAGACTCGGACTTTAACCAACATTCTACCTTCACTTTGAGCTCTGAAATATGGCTAAAGATCGAGCCTACCATGGACTAGTAGGTTATATGCCTTCAACAACCCACCAAGTTTTTAGGATCTTGGGTCCTTCAACCTTCTTGTTCCAAGCCCGTCAATAACCCGTAAACATAAACTCCTTCGGGGATCCTAGCAATGGGACCAATTGTCATAGGGACAAAGTAATGTATATAAACCTACCTCTTGGTGGCATGATAGCACCGTGCAACCAACAACCAAAGGCCTTGTTTTTACCCAACTTTCCACATACCTAGCGCAAGTGGGAAGTAGGAAAAAGAGGCTCTACCCCCAAAATCTTTAATTATAGCAATATTTACTTCATTTAACAATGAACAAGACCCTCTACCTTGCTCTTAAACCCAAGGAGGAACATCTACGCACCAACAAAGTGGCACCCCTTTGGCAAACTTGGCCCCTAGCCTATTCCCTCAACTCTCACAACCCTCTTGAATTGTTTACAATGATGTTGATTTCCCTTTCAACCATCCACATGCCCTCTTATATAGAGGAGGGTCAGGAAGCCTAATATTAGTAATAAATTTATCATCCAAATGTGTTGACTCATTATAATAAGGAAACCTACCCACAGGCCTACCCAATACTTCTTTCCGGAGTCCCAATCAGCTAAGACCTAGGTTGTGCACTTCTTCAAGAGTCCCACCTCGTCAGTGGCCTTTGGGTCTCCTACTTTGGATCGAAGACTTCAACTCCTATGCCTCTTGCCTCTACAAAGCCTAAGTTGTGTCTGCCTCTCGCACAAAGTCCTTGTTCTGCGAGGATTTGGCCATCTTGGGCAGTCCTATTTGCATCCATCTCTGTCTCCAATCATACTCCTTGTCGTGTTGGACTCTTGCTAGCGAATCAGCAAACAACTAAGCATATGTCTCCTACTCCAAGTAGGAGTTTTCCGTTTGAGTTCAATGTGCACAGGACCTGCCATCAAGTCTCAGTCCTTGTAGGACTAATAAATTTGTCTACCAATGCTCTAATGGTACCAAAGCTTTACATACTCCCCTCGAAGCATACGTTCCATAGTTATCTACATGCCTAGGTTGAGAAGCTATCCACTACTTCAACTATTTAGCAACTAAGGATCTAAAACTAGCTACAGGAAAATGGCTTTTGTTGTGGCAGGGATAGGAGCATCAATTGCTAAGCCGATAACAACAGATAGGTCAGCATAACTACTGTAGCAGCACGCACTAAACAAGGAGTTCCCTCTTTGAAAAAGAAATGCTGCATGAAAACTCACATAAAAACTACTCATGGGTTAACCGGTGGGTATGATTAATTGGTGAAGCCCCGTACACTAGACCTACTGTCATGGCGTGAACCTTGTCTTGAAGAGAGAGGAGCTAATTACCAGCTTCGGCAACTGAATACTAAACCTCAAACCTACCACTACTGGCCCACCAAGTCCATCCCTCCTAATCGGTGAAGTCTAAGAACTATCTTATTGAAAAAAAATAATGAAAACTTAATTTGGTTTTTCATTATATTCTATAATACCCTTAGTCCTCTAAGTAGATTTTTAATATATTCAATATTACCCTTATGCTGATGTAATCTCAATTGATTCAATAATAATATTGCCCACATCTGAGCAATATTAATTATTCTGAGTATAATAGTGTAAATTTAATTTGATTTCTTTAATTTTACATCAATTCAATTTTATACGCACATGCTTGCTAGTAAATAATAAAAAAAAAAGTCCTCACAGTGCAATCTACATACAAGGATTTTTTTATAAAAAACTTAAGGAATCCTATAAATTGCACGTGATGCCAAGCCCAGTCGTAAATTATTATACTAAATGCACATATTTGTTCAAAGGATTAAATTATTACAACTGGGCTACTTTCGAAAGCTCATTATATACGTTTAGTCTTTTTATTTAGTGGCCATAGCACTACAAATTGACAGCATAGTTTGTGACAACCAACATGCATGAATAATGAAGATAGTTCCTTCCACGATAGAAGATATTTTAAAGGTCAACTTGGAAAGGCACAAACTTAAGGCTTCCATAATCTAGAAAAAAGTATACACTTTGACTAATTTCACTAATTAAAATGTGCTATGCCTGTGGGTGATGACTCGAGAATCACTAATTTCTATTAACAATCTAGTTAATTTATCATTTTTTCTTAGTCATGACTCAAGGATCACTTACGTGAAAGAAGCCGCTGATGTCTGTTCCATGACATCTTATGTTTGATATTCTCATGGATAAACTATTCAGTAGTGCATGTCCACAGTCTTAGGATTGGAAAACACAAATTGCCAATTTGTAGTTGGCCGGACGGCGCGTGGGCGGCTGCAAAAATCTTGGCCACAACAAGGTCTCTTCTTGGCGGGGCAGAAGCCACCATGACCTCCCTTGACTTTGTCCCCACTCTACCTAATGGATATTTAAATAGAGAAAACTAGTTAACCTCTAATGCGGTAGGGACTATTAAAAATGATTCCTTAATAGGGACATTACATGTTTTTAAGGTTTGGTGACAAACAATAAGAGGCTGCTACATCATCAGAAAGTGGTGAGAGAGAACCTTAAGATATAATTCAAAGGTTAGCAGGTTTCCCTCCATCCACATGTCAATTGGTCACCTCCACCATGAAATTAGAGGAAAAACTCAAAGAAAGATCACTATGACCCTACCTTCAATGTGTGAAATTGTTGTAGACTTAAATCCTGCTAAAGAGAATAGATAGAACACTTGAAAGGGGAATGCCAATTTTACAACGAAAAGAGGGATTTTCTTCTTCTATACGTGGGTGCTAGATGAGTAATAACTTAAGGAAATAGTGATACGGGCTATAGCGTGAGGTTGTTTTAGTTAAAACCACCCTATTGTTTTTGTGACCAACATGATACATAATGGTACTAGTATGGTACATAGAGCTTAATATGGTACATAGTTATATGCTAGGACATGTCATGTAGCTATATACTATGTTAAGCCACAATGCATTGTACTAAGACCCCTAAGTAACATAGTTGTCAACACTAGTCATGGAGCTAGTCAGGCTAGATGCCCCCTTTTCTCTTCTATCTTCTTTTGGCTTGAATATTTGTAACCTCCTCCCACTAAACTATTCCAATGGAGATTTGTTTGCAGATCCCATCCATGGGGACATTCAAGTGCTCCATTAATTCACTCTTCTTGTTCTCTATAGCCCCTAGGCCTCACAAGGCTCATTAAGCCTACACATAGTAGAGGGCACATGTTAAGCATTGTATGACATTCACGTGCACATGATTAAAAAAACAGAATATATAATATTCCATCTGTCTCATAATAAGTGTCTTAGTTTTCCTAAATGAACCAAATAATATGCTTATTATAGGACACAAAAAGATATAATATGATATAATAAAGCATGCATGTCTAGTGTGTGCTACGTCAAGAAAGTCCTACAATATGCACTGGGTCTGCACCCACTGAACGCAGTTCACACTCAAACATAATTGGGCTTGACCTCACATAAACTAACAAAACTTTTCCTCGTGATTGGCCATTTTAATATAGAGAGAACTGTTACTTGTCATAAATAAATAAATAAATAAAATAAAAAATGAGACTAAGGTGATAGATCTCATTAAAAAATTGAATAAATATATAAAATACTCAAAAGTTGTGTAACTACAACAAAAAGAAGATTAAGGTGCCAAATCTCTTCATAAAGAGAAGCCAGATGACTTGTAGCATAAAAATATAAAGGGCTAACAAATTTAAGGAACTACCTAATTAAAACTTTTTAAGGCATTATAAATGTAGTAGAACCAAAATTCCTAATTAATATATCTTTATATAATGTTTTCTAAATTATAATTGTATTTTCATTCTTTTATATTAACATGTGAAGGAATTTTATTTATTTATTGACCCCCAACCATGAAATCCCGGTTCTGTCCACACCCCTCCCTCGTTCACGTGTGCTTTTTGAGTGACTCTGAAAGACTTTAATATAGGGATTAGGCATACCTGTAGCTATTGTAATTGATAACCTCTTTGCAAGTAAGCTTGATCTTCAGCTAATCTACTTTAGAATCAACTAATCTTCTTCAGAATCACAATAGTATTTCTGGTTTAGAACTTGGCTGAGAACAATCTCACTTAAGACACCGAATTAGGATGACTAAATGTGTATTTATAACTAAACCAGGACACCACTGTTAAGAACCCTAGAATCATGACCGTCCATCCATAGGTCATCTAACGGTTCAGATTTGCCACTTAAAACCACAGCTTAATGGGTATTCTGACTCAGGCCCATTACCCAGACAGTTTTATAAAAGCCCAAAACAGTGTCAATTGAGATAGTTGGGCCACCTTATGTTTTAATACAAAACAAAGCCCAACAGACTCCTCCTGTCTTAGGCAAATGCATAAGGGAAACTCACATTCAAAGTGCTTCCAGGCAAAATTTGGTCGCATTCAAAGTGATTAAGGTTCCTCAACCCCTTTATGCTTATAGCCTTTTAAGTATGGCTGAAAGGGTCGGGTGGGCCTTAACATGTATTTAAATCGGTCCCGACTCTATTTGTAAATTGGGTCAAAAATTTAAATCCTAATCTTAATTAAGCCGAGTTGGGTTGGGTATACAAATAACTTTACTTTTTTTTGTTGACTCATACTTTAAGCCTTCACTTTGTAGTGTACCATTTATATCAATAGCAAAGAGGCGCACTAAATTAAAGAAAAGAATAGAATAACCTCTTAAACCAAACCCTAGGCACCATCTACATTAATAGCAAAGTGGAGTACAATAGATTAAAAATAAAAATAGAACAACTCTTTTAACCTATCAAATCAATAAGTTTCATCTGGTTGAGTAAATGCCATATTTCAACGACCAATTGACCTTGTCTAAACCATGTAAGCGTAAAATTTAAAACCATAAATTCAAGACATTCATGCAGCCACGCACGTGTATGAAACAAACAATAAGAAGCCATAAACGAGACACTATATTATATAGTAGATAAATATAGTCACTACGACAAACAAAATAATCTTCTTCGACCATGGCCTACAAGTAAATAAAAAATAGTTATTAATAATGTTTTTAAAGATATTATAAAAATTTATTAATGACTTTATAAAAAGTAGTAAAGTGTATTAACAAAAAAGTCTATTAACTACGTAATAAAGTGTGATGATTAGTTAAAAAAAGTGTCACAAAAAAAGTCGATAATACTCAATGTGACTATAATGACAATGTTAAAATTGTTACAAAAAGTACATATTAGGAATGTTTTCTTTAAGTCTCGTTAATATTTATTTGCGATACTTATTTTTGTTATTAATAACGATTTGTAATATAATTATTTTCGCCTTTTATAATTATTTATTTTACTTTTAAAAATATCCTTAATAACTATTTGTAACATTTTTATGTGTCATAAATAGTTCTAGGGGAAGCGGCCCCTAATAATATTAGAAGGTTACAAATGACAGTAAAGTTTTTATGTGTAAGTCCTCTAATCGCCTTAGGCATAGCTATATCATTTATGGGGTAGAATGATGAAGTTAATCAGGAAATTACTTAATTTTTAGGGATGCCCTTCAAAATCAAGTTTTTTTATCATATTCTTAGAGGTTGGTAGAAACAAAATAGCTATCCAGTTTGTTATTTCTTTAATTAAATTAGTATTTGAGGTTTAGGTTGAGATTTTTTTATCATAATAATACAATATGGGGCCCTGTAATTAGCTATATTATTTTATTTGCTATATGCAGTAGATACCGTACTACATTATATTTAGTTGTTATTTTAATAATGGCAACCACTACGACAAACAAAATAATCATCTATACACACTGTCCAAGTTCAACCATGGCCTACAAGTAAACAAAAAATAGTTATTAATGACGATAAGCTGTGGAAGTGCTACCCGATAAGCTGTGGCGCCTATCCGCTCTAAGATCTCAAATGGACCAATAAAACGAGGTGACAACTTCCCCCGTTGTCCAAATTGAACAACATCATGAGTCGGAGAGATCTTAAGGAAAACATGGTCACCAACTCCAAACTCCAACTCCCGCCGTCTCCTATCGGTATAACTCTTCTGACGGCTCTGAGCTGTTTGCAACCTCTCCCGGATGAGGCGTATCTTCTCCACTGACTACTGGATAAGATCTGGGCCAGTGAGAAGGTGATCTCCAACCTCACTCCAACACAACGGTAATCGGCAAGGACGCCCATAAAGGGCCTCGAAAGGTGCCATCTGGATGCTCGCTTGGTATCTATTATTATAAGAAAATTCAACCAGCGGCAAATGTTGCTCCCAACTTCCTTTCCACTCAAGGATACATGCCCGAAGCATGTCTTCAAGCGTCTGAATGGTCCTTTCGGGCTGTCTGTCCATCTGAGGGTGGTAGGCGGAGCTGAGATGTAGAGATGTGTTCCAAAGCACCCTGAAAGGAACTACTTAATTAAAACTTTTTAAGGCATTATAAATGTAGTAGAACCAAAATTCTTAATTAATATATCTTTATATAATGTTTTCTAAATTATAATTGTATTTTCATTCTTTTATATTAACATGTGAAGGAATTTTATTTATTTATTGACCCCCAACCATGAAATCCCGGTTCCGTCCACACCCCTCCCTCGTTCACGTGTGCTTTTTGAGTGACTCCTCCTATCTTAGGCAAATGCATAAGGGAAACTCACATTCAAAGTGCTTCCAGGCAAAATTTGGTCGCATTCAAAGTGATTAAGGTTCCTCAACCCCTTTATGCTTATAGCCTTTTAAGTATGGCTGAAAGGGTCGGGTGGGCCTTAACATGTATTTAAATCGGTCCCGACTCTATTTGTAAATTGGGTCAAAAATTTAAATCCTAATCTTAATTAAGCCGAGTTGGGTTGGGTATACAAATAACTTTACTTTTTTTTGTTGACTCATACTTTAAGCCTTCACTTTGTAGTGTACCATTTATATCAATAGCAAAGTGGCACACTAAATTAAAGAAAAGAATAGAATAACCTCTTAAACCAAACCCTATGCACCATCTACATTAATAGCAAAGTGGAGTACAATAGATTAAAAATAAAAATAGAACAACTATTTTAACCTATCAAATCAATAGGTTTCATCTGGTTGAGTAAATGCCATATTTCAACGACCAATTGACCTTGTCTAAACCATGTACAAGAAGCGTAAAATTTAAAACCATAAATTCAAGACATTCATGCAGCCACGCACGTGTATGAAACAAACAATAAGAAGCCAGAAACGAGACACTATATTATATGGTAGATAATAGATATGCAACCACTACGACAAATAAAATAATTTTTTCCACACATTGGCAAAGTTCAACCATGGCCTACAAGTAAATAAAAAATAGTTATTAATAACATTTTTAAGGACATTATAAAAAATTATTAATGACATTATAAAAAGTAATAAAGCGCGAGTATTAACAAAAAAGTCTATTAACTACGTAATAAAGTGTGATGATTAGTTAAAAAAAGTGTCACAAAAAAAGTCGATAGTACTCCACGTGACTACATAATGACAATGTTAAAAATGTTGCAAAAAGTACATATTAGGAATGTTTTCTTTAAGTCTCGTTAACATTTATTTGCGACACTTATTTTTGTTATTAATAACAATTTGTAATATAATTATTTTTGCCTTTTATAATTATTTATTTTACTTTTAAAAATATCCTTAATAACTATTTGTAACATTTTTATGTGTCATAAATAGTTCTAGGGGAAGCGGCCCCTAATAATATTAGAAGGTTACAAATGACAGTAAAGTTTTTATGTGTAAGTCCTCTAATTGCCTTAGGCATAGCTATATCATTTATGGGGTAGAATGATGAAGTTAATCAGGAAATTACTTAATTTTTAGGGATGCCCTTCAAAATCAAGTTTTTTTTATCATATTCTTAGAGGTTGGTAGAAACAAAATAGCTATCCGGTTTGTTATTTCTTCAATTAAATTAGTATTTGAGGTTTAGGTTGAGATTTTTTATCATAATAATACAATATGGGGCCCTGTAATTAGCTATATTATTTTATTTGCTATATGCATTAGATACCGTACTACACTATACTTAGTTGTTATTTCAATAATGGCAACCACTACGACAAACAAAATAATCATCTATACACACTGTCCAAGTTCAACCATGGCCTACAAGTAAACAAAAAATAGTTATTAATGACGTTTTTCAAAACATTATAAAAAATTATTAATCACATTATAAAAAGTAATAAAGTGCTATTATTAACCGCATAATAAAGTGAGATTATTAGTTAAAAAAAGTGTCACAAAAAACATCGATAATACTCCCACGTGACTACATACTGACGATGTTAAAAATGTCGCAAAAAGTACATATTAGCAAAAAAAATTCACATCTCGTTAATAACTATTTGCGACACTTATTTTTGTCATTAATACCTATTTGCGATACAGTTATTTTCACCTTTAATAATTATTTGTTAAATTTTAAAAAACATCCTTAATAACTATTTGTGACATTTTTATTGCTATCGTTAATAACTATTTATGAGAATTTATTTCTCGCTGATAAATATTTACAACACTTATTAAAATGTCATTAATAATTATTTGAAACACTTTTATTTTCATTGTCAATAACTGTTTACGATACTTTTTATAACGTTATTAATAATTTTTTAATATTTTTATAACAACATCATTAATGACTATTTTTGCCTTTAATAATTATTTGTTTTACTTTTAAAAACATCCTTAATAACTATTTGTAACATTTTTATGTGTCACAAATAGTTTTAGGGGAAGCGACTCCCGAATTCGAAGGTTACAAAATGATAGTAAAGTTTTTATGTGTAAGTCCTCTAATCGCCTTAGGCGTAGCTAGAAGTTAATAAGGAAGTTACTTTATTTTTAGGGTTGCCCGTGACAATCAAGTTTTTTATCATATTCTTAGAGGTTGGTAGAAACAAAGTAGCTATCCAGTTTGTTATTGCTTTAATTAAATTAGTATTTGAGGTTTAGGTTGAGATTTTTTATCATAAGAATGCATTATGGGGGCTTGTAATTGGCTATATTATTTTATTTGTTATATGCATTAGATACCGTACTACATTATACTTAGTTATTTTAATAATGACAACCACTACGACAAATAAAATAATCATCTATACACATTGACCAAGTTCGACCATAGCCTACAAGTAAACAAAAAATAGTTATTAATGACGTTTTTAAAAATATCATAAAAAATTATTAATGACGTTCTAAAAAGTAATGAAGTGCAATTATTAACAAAAAAGTCTATTAACCACGTTATAAAGTGTGATTATTAGTTAAAAAAGTATCACAAAAAACGTTGATAATACTTCTACTTGACTACATAATGATGATGTTATTGTCCTTCTTAACTCTTGTGTTATGGCTCATTATTGAAATTAGTTTTACTACATTATTAGTTAAATTTGTAATTAGGGAGTTAATAATAGTAAGCCATTAGTGAGGAGTTATTTGAAAATTATTTTTAATTAGTATAAACAGCTTTTAGTAATTTAGGCCCATTCTATTTCATGTAAGGGTTTGGCCTGATTTCAGCAATTAATGAATTGATTAGATTCGAGAATTATTTGTGGACTCAAACTTGTCTAATTATCCTTCTTTCTATTGATCCAACCTAAATTCCCCTTTTATCTAACTTTCTATACTATATATATCTTGTAATTCCAATAATATACAACATTGGTATTTGCAATTTCCTGCAACCCCTCCCACCTTCCCTTGTTACTCAAGATACCTTTATATGGAAACTTTGATCATACAAAATCGCAATGAGAATCTAGTCAATTGGAAGCATGCAATTAAAGAGATCTTCACTTATGGAAGCCTTACAACAAAGCGATGCACACATACACCTCACACTTTATACACCCTAAAAAAATTAAATATATTACTAAATACCCTCTATTCCCCACAATTTATTTTAATTTTATTTTTACTTTTTCCTTGCCCCATTCCTAATCTTCCCCCTCTGGCATGAGCTCTTCTATTTCCCCATGTCGCTTGTGACTCTTCTTCCACGATCATTTTCCTTCTTCCCCCTCGCTTGTGGCTCCTCTTCCATAATTTTTTTCCTTCAACTTTTTCTCTGAATTCATTCTTCTTGTGGCACATTGCTAACAACAGGTCTGTCGTTGCCACAGCTGCTCGACGCCTCACTGAAGGCCATCCAAAAGCAACTTATAGAGGTTGGGCATCTTAACACAAACTTTTTTTCAATATAGTGTTGTTTTCTGCCTTTGATCTACATTCACCCAATTGTTCACTACCTACGCAACTCTTGTTATAATCAAGCTTTGTCAAAAAGATGACGAGTTTATCACCCTTTCTTTTAGCCAACTTATCCTTTTTTAATATGGTCAATACATATCCACCGTACATTCAGACAGTGGATATTCAGACTTGGATCTAGGTTCAGGCAGTGGGCGGTATATTTGCCTCAATCACCCAGATCAGGTCCACCATAAATATGTACTTCCAGCTCCGCATGTGCTTACACTAGTCATGACTAGACGTGCTCACCTTCCTCACATGTGTTGGATCTAGATGTGTCTTCCAACAGATCAGGAAACTTTTGTATCTGACAGTTGTGTGCTTGGTGCCCAAGTCATGGGGAAATGTTGTTAGCTGACCCACTTGCAACCAGAATTGGTCCTTCGGACACTTTTACGATGGTATATAAACCATGCAAATTGCGCTATTTACAGTAGAACATTAGTAGGACTATATACCATTGCTTTGTCGTACTTACTCATGTTCACCAAACAAAATTTTAGGGCCTGATCTTAGGGCCAAAGCTTTAAAACTTCTAACCTTCTTTAAATAAGGTCCGGACTAGGGGCCTGGAACAAGTACAACAATAATTATTTTTTATTTCTTGATCGTCTATCATAGGCCGAAAGTAAAAAAGTAAGGGGGAAGATTATATATTTTAAAAAGGTTTAGAAAATTTTAAACATGTCAATCATCATGATTAGTTGCACGGTCAATTAGTAAGACCTCACCCAAAAATCATAGAAAATTATAAAAGACAAAAAAAACCATAACCCTACCCGAGCTTGCTTAGAACCAAGCTAGGGTCAGCCTTTTAAAAACTTGCCTATGTCCAAAGCTGAGAAACAAGATGACATGCAAGGGCCAAGGCCCTACTCCAACCAAACCTAACTTGGCCCGATCCAGTTTCAACCACCATAGACATGATGATCACCTTGAGCATGCATGGAGGCATTAGTAGAGTGGTATGGCTCATTATTGAGATTACTTTACTTTTTATTATTAATTTTTTGTGCTAAATATTAAGCTCCATTGGGGTAAAAAGTTTGATCCATATTAATAGCTTCATTTTGTTAAATTTAAGTAATTAGGTACTTAAAAAAAAATATTACAAGCTTATTTTTCATTTTCTTAGATGTGAGTTTCACCATTTAATAAAACTTACTATTTTTTCAAATATAACTATTAATATAGGATAGAAAGTGTATATAACTATAGAGTTAATGATAGTTAGGTGATTAGTGAGGAATTATTTGTAATTTAATATTTAATTAGTGCTAATAGGCTATTAAGATTAATAATTTAGGCCCATTAAGCTCTTCTATTTAATGTAAGGGCTCTATCCTAATCTCTACAATAAAATGCATTTGAAAATTCTTTGCTAGCTCAAACTTATGTATATAAATCCTTCTCCTTATCTGAATCACCCTCAACTATGGTCAATTATTTTCTACTTTCATCTAATTTTTGATACTCTATTTACCTTGTATTCCCAAAGGGTTACAACATTCTCTAAACCCATGCATTTTGAAACCATAAGTTGACAACCATTCGAGTCTGCATTCTTAAAATTTAGGTTCAAGATTCTAGTGTGGGTCTGAAATTGACTTTTAAATACAGGAATATAAAATATAGCGATTAACCCCATGAAAGACCGCTCAACGGACACAATGTCACTCAGTATCATGTTATCTTATATAGTAATGAAGTCCCCATGATTGTCTTCATACTTTGCTATGGAGTATACATAGTTCCTAAAATACATAGTAATTTAGTTAGTGTAACAGTCCAGTATTAAAAAGCAAAATAGAGCCTTCCAAAAAAATAAAAATAAGGAAACATGCATATCTCAGATGTTATTAAGAAGTTTTCAATTTAAGAGTACTGCATTTTGAATGTAGTGCACTTTGTTATCCATAATTCAGGACGATAGTGCTAGCTGCAGTGACCTATTTTAATATCAATCCTAAATAATAATAGAGGGCGTTCATAGTGTAACCAAACCGGCTGTAAACCATTGCGATGAAATATCAGTTTGTTTGAAATCCTGTACTAACTAATAACAGGAAAACCTCAACTAATGCAGCAGCAAAAGACGAAGATGTGGACTGTTGTACTTTGAAAGTCATTTGATAATGACTTCGCCAATATATCAATATCCTCCCTTTTAATTACAACCTTTCATTTCAAGACACCACAACATCCAGTCATCTTCAATGTTATCAGCACATTTAGTTAACATGCTGGGAAGGTGCAAAACCTGCCATCTTCATTCAAGCAAAAATAAATGCATGAACTTTAACTAGTATTTACTCAGTAGATAACGATTCATGGCCAAATGAATTATTATACAACAATTATTATTAAAAGAGCTGTTGAAGCAGTAAACACAGTTGCAGAGAACTCAGGCCAAAAATTAAAATCCACCAATTAGCTCCAGCTCAAATGCTCAATCACTTTGTCCTTTCTTAATTCAGGACCTTCGCATGGATACAGCTCAATGTCCACTTATCGCAGTATACAAATGGAATGAACAGAAGTAACATTGGACAGACAAACCTTGTGTTGCATCGTACAGCATATAATGACTAATAAGAGTACAACTAATGCAGCAATAAAATACCTTGGTGATTGAAAAGTTAGATGAAGATGTGGACTGTTGTAACTTGAAAGTCATTTGATATTGACTTTGCCAATATATTAGCATCCTCCCTTTTAATTTAAACCTTTCATTTCAAGATACCACGCATCCAGTCATCTTTAATGTAATCAACACATTTAGACATGCTGGGAAGGTGCAAACCCGGCCATCTTCATTCAAGCAAAAATAAAGGCATGAAAGTTAACTAGTATTAACTATTCAGCATCTAACAATTCTTGGCCAAAAAAAATATTATACAACAATTATTATTATTAGGAAATTCAGAGAACAAGTTGAAGGAAGAAAAGAAGAGAGCTTTATTTTCTATAAATCATCTTCAATATAATAATGACCAATAAGAAAGAAATAATTAATTAGATTAACTTAACTACCCTTTAAAATGTCAGAACTAAGATAAACACTTAGACAAAAAAGACTAAATGATACTCTAAACCCCCCACCCCCGCACCCCCCCCCCCAAAAAAAAAACCTATACGTGGGTAGCATCAAGTAGGGGGGAGCCACATACTGGTCCCCCCACATTTTGTAATTTTTTTTTTCGAAAGAAAAAAAAATTGCCCCTTCCCCTTCAACTTACACCCTAGGTGGTATGCTAAATGACCTACATGTGTTTTTTATTCATGCTTGCCCCTCCTCACCCAAAGCCCTAACTCCGCCCCTAGCATCAAGAGTTTGCTCAACCAAAATTGAAATCATGCGACTGTATGAGAATTGGTGAAGATGTCGGCCAACTAGAGGGAGGACTGAACATATAAAATGGAAAGAGTTCTAGCATGCAAATGATGAGAGACAAAGTGGCAATCAATTTCTATATATTTTGTACGTCGGTGGAATATAAAATTGTGAGCAAACTGAATAGTGCTCTGGTTATCTAGGGTTGGGAGTAACAATAAAAACACTCATATCATGCAACAACCAACAAAGCCAAATAATCTCATCGGCAATGTCATCCTATACTAAGCCTCAACAGTAGATCTACTAGCATCATCTACTTCTTGCTCTTCCAATAGATAAGAGAATTGCCCAAAAATACACAATAACTAGTATTAGACTTGTGATCAACAACATCACCAGCCCAATTAGCATCTGTGTAGGCTCGAAGAACAAGATCAAATCAAGATGAAAGGACACTATAATGCAAAGTGCTTTGTACATAAAAAAGAATACGAAGAACAACAACTGGTTTGACTGAGGAGCCAAGGAAAACTGGCTGACAATATGTATGGCATGTTGAATATCAAGATGAGTGACAATAAAGTATACCAAGGAACCAACAACCACCCGATACGGGTAGGATAATCAAGTGGAGGGTCATCTAAAAGGTCCAACTTCAAATTTAATTCCACGAGAATAACTACTAGACAAGAGTTAGATAAGCCTGGGCAAGCAATAATATAAGTGGCATGGCATATTTGGCCTGAGAAAAAAAATATCATCGATAAGAGTAGGCAACCTCAATTCCCAAGAAATACCGAAGAAAACCAAGGTCCTTCATCTCAAACAACTCCAGCAACTAGTATTTGAGAGAAGATACCTACAAAATCATTGCTAGTAATAATCATATCATCAACATACAAAAAGAGTACAATATGCCCAAACAGAGTGTCTCCCATGAATAAGGCTGAATCACGAGCACCGACAGTGAAACCCAAATAAAGCAACGCAGCATTGAACTTCTCAAACTAAACACGTAAAGCTTGCTTAAGACTATAGAAAGCACGACGAAGGCAACAAACTTGCCCTAGCTTATACAGAAGGCCAGGAGGAGGCTTCATATATACTTCCACATACAAATCACCATTAAGAAAAACACGCTTGATTTCCATTTGATAGATTGGCCATTGATAGGCTATGAGGCAACAGATATAAGAGTACGAACAATAGTCATTTTAGCAACGGGAGCAAATGTCTCATAATCAATCTCAAATTCTTGAGCAAATCCTTTGGTAACTGACTTCACCTTGTACCTTTCAAGAGAACCATTAGACTTGGTTTTGATCTTAAACACCCACTTGCACCCAATGGCCTATTTACTATGTGAAAGAGAGACTAACTCCCAAGTGTCAGTCTTGTGTAAAGCATATAACTCTTCTTGCATAGCTCTCTGCCACTGTCCAACAGCCTCTTTGTAGAAGTAAAGCTCATGAAGAGAGTGAATGACAGACAATAAACTAAGGAACTCAAAAGTGTAAAGAGGAGAGGGAGGACCATATTGATCAATAGAAGAAGCAATAGAAGTAGTAGAATCCAAAGACAGTGAGGCAATAGGGGAGGAGTTAGAGTGCGAGATAGCCCAGCAAACAATGATCTATATTTATAAACATGCATAGATGTACCAGATTGGTCTCTAGCAGGGGCAACAGGAGGCACCAAGGGTGTTGTGGGGCCCTTAAGGTTACGTTGGTAAACTTGGGTAATAGGTAGACGAGTCAGTAAAAGAGTAGAAACATTCACAGACAGACTTATAGCACTCATAAGAAATAACTTATTACATGTCAGATCATAACATCAATATCCTTTCTAACCAACACCATAACCTAAAAAGACAACCTAGACCGTGCAGACGACTTTGTGCATTCAATAGCAAGAAACAATACATAGCAAGCACAACCAAAAACACACAACGATCAGGCTTAACACCATATAAACATTCAAAGAGAGACTTGCATATAGTCAAGGATGACAGAATGCGATTGATTTAAGTATATTGCAGTAAGGACAGCTTCACCTTAGAAAACAAAGGGAGAATAAGCATAAAGTAATAGTGCACATGTAGTCTCTAGGATATGACGATGCTTCCTTTTAACAACCCCATTCTGCTGAGGTGTGTAAGGGCAAGATAACTAATGAACTATACCTTCATTGGTGAGGACTTTAAAAGGATAAGTATTTACCATCAATGTAATAGCAGAAGCACTTAATAGCTGCATGAAATTAATTACGCACCAAAGCAATAAACTCATGATAAATCAAGAAAAAATCATATCGACGACGCATAAAATACACCCAAGAAAAGTGAGCATGGTCATCCATAGATACAACATAATATTTTGAACCACCCTTAGTAGAAACCAACATAGGACCTCATACATCAAAAAGAACTAAATCAAAGGGATGAGCAGAAATTAATTCATTTAAATTAAATAGAAGGCTTGACATTATTGAAAAGTTACATCCACAAGCAGAAATATCACTAACTGGCAAAGTTCCTAAAACACTTGTAAAAACTAAATATTGTAGTCTTGACCTAAAAACATGTCCTAATCGTGAGTTCCCTAAGTAAAATAAGGAAGAATTAGAATAAAGACCTAAATCATCTAAAGTAGAATGAGCAGTAGGAGAAGAATGTGCATGTAAGGTGTAGAGACCTCCAACTCCACAACCTTGGCTGCTTGTCTTTAGGTTTTGTATAACACAACCAGAGGAAGAAAACAAAATAAAGTATCCCAATTTAGTAAGTCGATTAATAAAAACAAGACCAACAATAAGTTGTGGGACATACAAAACATCAAAAAGTGAAAGAGGGAGAACTAATGGAGCCAATGCCAGACAATGGCATGGGGCTGCCATTTGCTGCTCGAACAATAATAAAGTTTGAAGAGTCCTCCCATACAACAAAATAGATAGCATCTAGTGTGGCGCCAAAATTAAATATTCAATCAAAACAAGTAATACAAACAAAATCAAGTGGAGACAACCTTGTGTCTAAGATAAACAACGCAGGAGAGATAGACATACTAAATAGTTGCATTAAATTTGTCAACAAAGACTAAAGCTCGAGAGTGGAGGCTATCACGGGTAAAGAGGCATTGGAGATGTCACTAGGTGCATTAGAGACTATATTGGTAGGCATAGGGCGACCACCAAGGAGCCTCTATCCATTATTTTGATGAAAGAAATGGGCTGATTGAAAAGTTGTGGATAAGCAAGGAAATGAATGTCCATGCTTATGTAAAGTGGACTAATGCCTAGATTGCAAGGATATTTGACCTTCCAATGTCCCTTTTAATAACAATAGTTAAATTCATCAATGGCAAAGTTTAGGCTTACCATTACCTGAATATGTGCTTTAGATGAAGCAACCAAGCAATTAGATTAAATGAGGCTGAGACACTAAAAATTTTTAATCTAGTTTCATCTACAATTAATTCATTAACAATAGCAATCTACAATTAATTCAACAACAATAGTAGGCAAAAAAAACTGGTGCTAAATACAACCATGAATGACTTCATATTCATCCCAAAACGTCATAAGAAACTAAACAACCCTACGATCCTCACAATATCCGAGCAAATTAGAAGCAAAGATTTTAACAAATTATATAAGTGCTAACTGATCCCATATATGGGTTATGTAGGCATAGAAATCTTGAATAGATTTATCTCCTTTCTTAGCAAAACAAATATCAAATTCAAGTTGATAAAATTTAACCTAATTAGATTGCATATATATAAAGAGTAAATAATCCCAAATAGCCTTGGCTATCTTAAACTTGGCTAACAATAAACCAATAAAGAGATCCACAAAATTATTTATCCAAGTAATAATTTTGGCTTTATGTATACACCATGCAGAACACTGTTTACTAAAATCCTTTGCTTTGACAACAACTTTTATAATAGGTTCGGGAGTAGAGCCATCGATATAATTCTACAATCCTTATCCCATAATAAAGTTACTCATGACACAACTCTAATAGGATTCAGACACACAATGATGGCCTAAAGATTATCATGTGTGTCTGACATATCCATAATAAAGAGATTAGACGAATAAATAAGTAGCCAAGGGCAACATAAGACAAAGCAATCGGGGATACCAAAAACTTAGAATGAAACAAATGCAATAGAGGCATTCTCAAACAAATAGAAGTGTCAATTACAAAACTATAGAGATGCAACCGCTGTAATTTGATGAATAGTGATGCCAAAACACTAAATCGCTACATGTGGTAAACAGTGCACACTACATTGCAATGAACAATATGTCGGAACAATAATGAGCAGTGCACTAGAACAGTACAATGAACAGTACATCAGAACCGGAACAGTACATGGACAGTGCCAATGCAACGCCAACCAGAGAGCAAGAACTCAGAGCAAATTCTGAACGTGTCAACTACCATGTTAGGAAATCCAGGGAACAAGTTGAAGGAAGAAAAGAAGAGAACTTTAATTTTTGTAAATCATCTTCAATACAATAACGAAGGGCAACCCTCTTAATCAGAGAAGGAATAACCATGACCCTAATTATAATAAAAGTCCTAATTACCCTTCACTTAAGAAGAGTTAACTAATAAAAAAATAACAATTAACCAAATGATCTAACTATCCTCTATAATGTCAAAACTAAGATAAACACTTGGCTAAAAAGACTAAATGATACTCAAATAATTATTAAAAAAGCCATTGCAGTAAACACAGTTGCTGAGAACTCAGGCCAAAAAAATTAAAATCCACCAATTAGCTCAAAATCAAATGCTCAATCACGTCGTCCTTAAATCAGGACCTTTGCATGGATTCAGCTCAATCTCCGCTTATTGGATGATCCATATGGAATGAACAGAAGGAATCTTGGGCAGACAAACCTTGTGTTGCATCATACAGCATATAAACCAGCCAGAGTCGAGCATTTCACAAAGCTATTATCTGTCAGGCTATGTGAATGACAAGATCTGTAGCTGAATGTTGATTTGTGGTTGTAAATTATCCCGTATAGCTCGTCTCAGTGCCAAATAAAATGGACACAAATCAAGACAGACAATTCAGGCAGCCATAGTATATAAGCCTCCTTCACAAGGGATGTCTTCCAAAAAGTGCAAGATAAGATCCTCAATGAACTGTCATACAAAAATACATAATGTTTCCTTTAAAAAACAATGCAACAATTGCACCCAAAAAATAATAAGTATCATTTAAAATGTATTTTTTGTTATCTATGGCTTATTAAAATTAAAAAAAATTCAAATATCCAT
Source organism: Saururus chinensis (assembly GCA_035235625.1). Classification (NCBI taxonomy): domain Eukaryota; kingdom Viridiplantae; phylum Streptophyta; class Magnoliopsida; order Piperales; family Saururaceae; genus Saururus; species Saururus chinensis. The sequence continues at coordinate 12,406,082 of CP141141.1, forward strand.
CTACTGCTTCAGCTGTCAATCAATTTTCAGTTTTTCTTTTTGGTTCTTAAACAAGTCTTTTAGCAAAACGACATCACACCCTTTTCTAATTAAGTTATAAATTATCCTACAAAACACAATCAGAAGAATAAAAATGAAAGAAAAAACATCATGTGAATAACATATAACGAGTTGATATAGCAAGCAATTTATATAATGGCTACAAATAACAAAAACAATTCACCTATTAACCACAAACCACCAATTTCTTCTCGAAAATCAGCTAAAATTGCTCAAATTTCTAATTATAAAAATCATCACAATTAAAACATAGGGGGAAATCGTTGTAAACAATTGCCTTCAGGGCAATCAATATCAAAACCCCGAAAAGAAAATCTATAAGAATATCCTTATTGATAGGCTTCTCATATCTATGTAAGAAAGCTTCTAGCAATTAAAGTAGAACGTGGCTACTCAGACCCCACTTTTTTCCCTTTGTCCCCCATTTCTCTCTTACCCCACCTTTTATTAAAATCTCCCTCATCCCCCATCTTTACACCACTTCCCCTTCCCCCTTCTCCCCATTTTCCCCTTCTTCTCCAGTGTAGTATTGGTCGCCAGCGTTAGCACCGGAGGCCTATTTTTGCCACCGCAGCCAGCATGCCGCCAGCCAGATCTGGCCGAAGCATGCATATTGGCCGCAGCCGTCCGGCCAGATCTGGCCACGGCCTAGCAGGCCAGATTTGGCCACGGCCAGCCTGACTGGCCACGGCAATCTAGCCGCTGCCAGCAATGCAGCGAGCGGCCTGCACAGCCGGCCGCGGTGATCCTGTGAAAAGGGCTAAAGTCATCGTTGGAGCTGTCGCCGGAACCGTCACCTGAGGAAAAAGGGGTGGGGTTCACAAATTGAGGGAAGTACGAGAAAATAGATGGGGGAAATATGGGGGAATGAAGTAAAAAAAAAAACACAGTTTTTTACTTTAGTTGGGGGACAAAGGGAAAAAACTGGGGACTGAATAGCCACGTTCTTAAAGTATTCATTAATCTCAATTCCCACCATATATATCAGTCTTAAAGACAAAACATAATAGAACTCAAGTACTACTACCTCCTTTGTTCAAGTATCTGAGACATAGAGAACAAACCCTTCATATTTGGATGGTTAACCACCTCAAAATTGTCTGCAAAGAGGTGAACACTTGATCACCTGCACGGGAAAACACAAAAGAAAACCAAAATTAAAGCAGCTTTGGAAGTTAACACAAATAATTTCCTCTCTTCCAACTCAATAAGAAGACACCATGTTTCCTCTCAAATTAGCCATAGCAACAGTTTAAATGTACAATTCAATTTGGAAATTTTTCTCCTTGAGTTATGATCAAAGATGCTCACTATGCAGAGCCAATAAATTTTAAGCCTTCAATGAAAACTAAAGGCAAGACCACAAAACCAAGACCAAATCAGAGACAAAAACCAGGGCCGAAAAAGCAGTCTGAACTGTCTCTCCTATGAAAACAAAGAGCCAACCAACACATGGTGAGAAAGGGCAAAATCATGGTTGAAATGTTAAAGGAGAAAAGAAGAAAAAACAAAGGTGTCAAGACTAGTAGGGGTGAGTATATAATTATCATATAGCAACAAGAGCAAAGTTGCTCAAACACGTTTGGAAAGCCACATATTTGAAACAGTGCCAACTGAACCTTTCGAAAACTGATCGTACAATAAATCTGTGGTTATAAGATCTACAAACGTACCTGTAAAATTTTCAGGTTATCAGTGCATACAAGAAAAAAAGAACGAATGTGCTTTCCACTCACGCCAAAAAGTCTAGATTGAGGAAATCCACAATTTCAAGAGACAATTTCAACAAGTAACTAGTAATTATCTAAAACAAGCGGACTGCCATACTTACTAATTATTTGAGAGAGACAATGCTGCATCATAATATTTTACTCTTTCAAAGACCAGCTCAGTTCCTCAATGTATTATACAATGCTTTGAGATTAACTCTATTCAGAACTCCGATCCTTGAGTATTGATTTTACCAAACAAAAACCAATGGATTTCCATGAATTTCACGCACCTTCAACTCTGAGTTATCCACTAACTTCTTACTTGCACGAACAATGTCAGGACAAAGTTCATGTCTGGATTTTGGCTTGAATAACTCAACAACTTTATATGTCTCCATTGAAGGATCATCATGGAGGAGGAGCTTTGCCGGCTGAACATGTTTCCACCACAAATCTGACAATGCCAACTTGACAAGCTCCCAATATTCCTTATCCCTATAAATCCTGAACAAACTACTTCCACTAAGAGTCCAGCAATAAAGATCCATCCAATCCCTATTTACTATTTCCATTAACCCTTGCGCTTGTGGCATGTAATGAAGAGGAATCCTTGACCAAGGAAGACCCCTCCCCACTTCTCCACGAAAAAAAGGGCACTTTACTTCTACAATCCCACCAAAAGGCAACCCTCTAACCATATGTTCGATAAGCCCATCTGGAGATGCTGCTAACCAATCATCTTCAGGACTGGTCTTGTTATACGGCTGGAATTCAGTAAAAGATAGAGTATTCCCAGTAATTATTTTATAGCGCTCTAATGCCTCCTCTTCTTTAATATTATTCCAACATACTGCAAGATTGCTACTAAATGGAGCAATAAGGCCAACCTTTTCTTGCCACAGCTGAACTCTACGGCGAGGCCAAAAACCAATTGCACCACCAAAGGTGCTTGCCGTAAGCTTGTTCCTTCGCAATTCTTGCCAGTTTTTAAACCAATGCCTAAAACCGCTGGATTGAAGAACTGGATAGCTTCCAGAAGTTGAAAACTCAGTAAAATTACAAATTTGTCGTGAACCATATCTCAAGTAATTGATGTTTAAATTTCTGTGCTGTGGAGTCTTTTTCTGTGATGGTCTCACAAAGTCGGTAGCAGAAATAGAATCTAAGAAACCTTCAACCTTTGTGATCATGTGGTATTTTGTGTACTGGATGGTGTGCCCTATCGAATATGAACAATGGATTTGTCTGTAAAGGGAAAAACAAAGTCTCAGAGTTTATAAATTATGAGTACTAGCAGATAGGAAGGCTTGCAATTACAGAATGTATTTCATACCGCATGAACACCTTGTTACCATAAAAATCTTCAAATACTTGAGAAATTTTTGTTCATCGACTCAGCAAAGAAAGAAAATATGAACTTGAACGGAACAAAGCAACTTTGTCCCTCATGTGCAATATATTATAAGACAACAAATTGCTCCAAGGTTAGTCATCTCGAATCTCAATCAGATCTCAAAAGGATAAATTAAGAAATCTCTGCAAGATCTTGTAAATCAAACTAATTCTGGAAATTATCAACATACATACATACATACATACATATATATATATATATATATATATATATATATATATATATATATATATATATATATATATATATATATATATATATATATATATATATATATATATATATATATATATATCCCAAATAGTATTGATTATACACTCAAATTATGTAATATTTGGCAATATGAAAGGTCACATGTTATTAGGTATAGCTGTGTGTGTGTGTGTATTTGTATGTGCGCCATCACATTACAATTCTTTTAAGCATGTATACACTTTTCTTTCTCTGTATGTGTACAAACAGACATACAATCAATACATATAGTTGGAGATCAATCTTCTACTTAAAAGAATGTTCTTTAAAAAATTATATGGATCATAACAGAGAAGGAGAGAACCTCAGATAAGATCCTTTCCACCAAATTTTGTCTCGCCACTTTCATAATCATAATCAAGTTCTACCTTTCCTAAGTAATTTGGGATCAGTAACACGGATCTTATACCTCCGTTCTAACCTATTTTCTGCCAAACTCTTTCGTAAGAGATATCATAGTCATATCCTTTCTTATAAACTCTATCCAAGTTCTCTTAAGTCTCCCTCTTTATCTTTTGGCATTATTTATAAAAATCCCTTCCAACCTTTTTATCGAGGCATCCATTGGTCTTATTTATACATGCTCATACTAATGCAACCTACATCCTTGAGCTTCTCCCCTAAAGATATTACCCTTAAGTTCTTAGGTACATACTCATTTATAATCATATCTTTCTTAGATATTCCTCACATCCACCTTATCACCCTTATTTCAGCCACACAACTTTATTTATATGACTTTTCTTTGGTGCTCCATGAAGTATTGCAAGCCTAATAACTGTCCTACAGCACTTACCATTAAACCTATTTAGGACGCGGTTATCACACAATACTCCCGACATCGTCCTCTATTTTATCCTATATACTACATCACTATCAATATCTCGCTCTTTATGGATAATGGAGCCCAAATATCAAAATTGCTCATATCTTAGACACATTTTGCCAATCTATTTTGACTAAAATTTTACCTATAGTTTTACTTTCCTTAAAGTTAAATTTGATATACTCCATGTTAGTCCAGCTTATTTTAAAATATTTTGATTCTAAAGCTTCCCTCCACAATTCTAGTTTAGCATTTAACCCTGCTATAGTCTCATTAACTAAAACTACATCATCCAAAAAAAAAAAAGCACCAAGGTATCTTATCTTGTATATCTGCAGTTAGTTCATCCATAACTATAGTAAATTGATAAAGGCTTAAGGCTGACCCTTAATGTAGACCTACTGTGACTAGGAACTCTTTAGTTTCTCCTCCAATTGTTTGTACACTAGTCACTAATCCATTGTACATATCTTCAATATCAATGTAACATCTTATAACTCTCATCTTCGTCTAAACACTCCAAATGCGCTCTCAAGGCACTCTATCATAAGCTTTTTCTAAATCAATAAAGGTCGTATAAGGGTTTTGTCTCATATCCTTGTCCTTCTCTATTAATTGTCGTAACAAGAAGATGGCCTCAATGGTTGACCTCTCTAGATTGAAACCGAATTGGTTTTCACTTACTTTAGTTACTTTATGCAAGCATCCTTCCACTTTGTCTCATTACCTGAGAGTATGACTTATAAATTTTAACCTTTATAATTTGTACAACTTTGAAGTCCCCTTTATTTTTATATAGAGTATGCAAGCATCCTTCTTTAACATCTTCTTTGACTTTTAAATATTATTAAATGACTTAGTCAACCAAGTTAAGCCAACACCCTCAAACACTTCCACACTTCAATATGAATTCCATCAAGTCCTATTGTTTTACCTTTTTTTATTTTCTTTGTGGCGACTCCTACCTACTCTATTATAAATCTCATAAAATAGGTTATATCCTTAACAAAACTATACCCAATACCATATAACTACCACCATAATCTTCATTCAATATATGTTTGAAATACCTTCTCCATCTCTATTTAATTTCCTCATTCTATACCAAAACCCTTTGATCGTCACTCTTAATGCACCTAACTTTATCTAAGTTCCTACTTCTCTTCTCACTTAACTGAGTTATCTTGTATAAGTCCCTCCCCCCTCCTTCAATCCTAATTTATTATACAAGTCATAAAACACTTTAAATCTAACTTCACTCACTACCTTTTTAGCATCTCTTCTGACCTTAATCTCTCTCTCAACTCTCCCTACTTATGCATTATTGTCACTCTTTGAAGGAACATTTCTTTTCCTTGAGAACACTTTGAACTTCCTCACACCACCACCATGTTTCTTTCTTTAAGTTCTTTATCCTTCTTACTTCCTTAAGCACTTCTTTTTCCAACTTTTTAATGCGATTAACCATGTTACCCCACATTATTGTTGGATCTTCATCCAACTTCCACTTTCCTTCACTCTCAATCTCTCCGCAAAGGTATTGGATAATTCACCCTTCAAGTTTCACCACTTGATCATAGGCTCAACATTGTCATTCTTTTGCTTCCTTCATCCCTTCATGTGGATATTTAAAACAACTAATCTATGTTATAGTACTAAAAAGGTTCACCCAAAATAACTTTACAATCCTTACAATTGCTTCTATCCTTGCCCCTACTAAGAAAAAATCTATTTGGCTCTTATTAAGTCCACTCTTGAAGGTGAGCATATGCTCCTCCCTCTTCTTAAAGTAAGTATTTACATTGCCTCGGCCATTTGCTATTGAAAACTTAAGGACAACTCTCATCTCATTTCTCTCCCCAAGACTGTACCCTCTCATACCCTACGCTCTTCTCGCCTACATGCCCAATTAAATCTCTCCCAATAATAACCTTTTCCCCATTAGGTACCCCTTCCATTACTAGGTCCATTTCCTCCCAAAATTAGTTTTTAAGGTTCATTCCTAATCTGTGCATAAGCACTAATAACATTAACTGTATATTTCCCTAACACTAGTTTCACCAATATAATCCTATCACTAAATTTTTAGACACTTACTATGTTTTCCCTCAAGTTGGACATTGTACCTACCCCATTCCTAGTTGACTCTTTACCTACAAAAAATAATTTAAAGGCCTCACCTAGCTTCCTAACCTTCCCTCCTAGAAACTTTGTTTCAAAGAAGCAAGCTATATTAACCCTCCTGCACCTAAGTATCTCCACTAACTCTAAACCCTTACCCTTTAAGGTCCCAATGATCCTACAGCCCTCGACTAGCTTCTTTAATAAACAAAAATTTCCCTCTACATGGATGACCTTGAGCTGCCCTAGATTTTAAAAGGAAGGTCAATTAACTTCAAAAATTAAAATATAACAATAAAACTTTCTTAGCTACTAAAACTACAAGGTATATTCAAAGTTGAATGAGAAAAACTTCGGGCATCTTAAAACTAGGTATCGATGTATACATGAATAACTAGACCCAGAATCACTCACATAAGTTCACCATGCCCTACATCAAGATAAAACAATGTTCCAATTTTAAGATTACTATTGCATACATATGGAAATGATTGAAAGCATTCAGTAATTAAATATTCAAATGGAGGATAATTCCTCAAAAATAATAATAACTGTCTGATGCATGTAACAAGACAAAATACCCAAAAAGCAAGAAGAAGAATGTTTCGAGCTTGAGCCACAGAGAGAGATTATAAGGTATATTGTAAAAGTACTAGTAGATATGTACAGCCTGGTACTTGTGTCATACATGTGTCATTGCTCATTGGGTAAAGTCACCAATTACTATGATACCTAAAAATCAAACTTCAAAGCAAAAGCATATGCAAGGAGAGAAGGCCTCCGAAAGATATAATGGACCTAGAATCTGTAACTTTTCAGAAAAGTGAATCTTTGTGAATAAATAACATGGAACAACAAAATACTTGAGTTACAGCCTAAATGGGTTCTTCCTACTACCAAGTTTATTTTCCTGGGCAGCTTAGTATTCAGTGGCATGTATGAAGAGAACCTGTTATGGCCCTTCCATCAGCATTGCTTACATTGAGATTTGAAGAAATATTTGAATAGGATTTATGATTCCTAGTCTTATAGTTTCCAAGTTTAAGAAAATTCTATTTAAAGAAATCTTAAGACTTATAATTTCTAGTTTAGCTTATGCACTATTACCTGTTAGTTTCCTCGTCTGATTAAGAGTTGTAATTGGATCAGTGCAAAACTATAAAAGCGCTTACTGCCCCATTACTACAGTAAATGTGAACAGAAGAATTATTCAAAGCAGAGCTCAGTTTCTCTTTGTCTCTCCTACTCCTCGTCATTTGATTATTCTCCCCTTCCACTCTATTATTCTCCACTTTCATCCAAGATTCTATACACTATTTATCTTGTAGTCATGAAGATTCACACCAGCACAATGGTGATGACATGAAGATTACTATGCATGCCTTTTTTGGGATATACTCCAAAGACATTTCGTGTACAGGATTCTATTAAAAAGCAACGGGTATCTATTCTAATTGATAGTGGCCATACCCACAATTTTATTAATGATAGAGTTGCTCGCCACTTGGGGTATACTATTAAGGATTCCAAGACATTCGATTTACTTATTGGGGATGGGCATTTACCCAAATGTGGAAGTGCATTTTCAGGGACACACATTTCAAAGGGACATGTATTTGCTTCCCACTCAAGGTGCTAAAGTGGGTGCTTGGCATCTAATTGTTATAGGAGCTTGGCCTTGTTTCTTGGGATTTCAAGAATATGACGAAGAAGTTTACTTACAAAGGACAACATATTTGCCTTCATCGCAGCCTCCAGGGATGATGCAATGCGTTGAGACTCTTGAGACCTTCCACAAATCTCACCATCATGGCTATTTGATGCAGCTACAGCATGTTGAGGATATGCCCCAGCCAGACCTCGCTACAGGTTGAATGCCCTTCTAGATAAGCATTCCTCCCTGACAAACCTTCTACCTTCCCTCCACAATGGGCGCTAGACCATAGGATTCTGATCTAGCCTGGAGCTGCGCCAGCCAATGTCTGGCCTTTCCGCTATCCACAAGTGAAGAAGAACAAAATTGATCACCTTGTCCATCAGATGCTTGATACAAATATTATTTGACCTTCCCAATCATCTTTCTCTTCTACTCTATTAGTTTGTAAAAAAGGATGGCACTGGGTGATTTTGTGTGGATTATCGAGCTGTTATTACTATTATTCTATAGAACAAGTTTCTTATTCCTTTTATTAAAAAGCTTCTTGATGAGCTCTCTAGCACCAGATTTTTTTTCTAAGCTAGATATGTGATCTGGCTATGGCTAGATTCGTAGGCACCCTGATGATGAAATTAAGATAGTTTCTAAACCAATGATTTATGAGTTTCTTGTTAGAACGTGTCTATTTGAACCCCATAAAACTCCTACGTCTCCCAAGAAAAGCATATTTTGTACCCTTTTTTTATTACTCCAGTGCCCCATCCTCCCCCCAATAAGTTTTTTATGCTTCCCCTAAAACTTGAACCTAAAATAGAAAAACTACTACTCTTCCTCCCTCTTCTTCCTCATCCACTCCTATGTGCAAAGTTGCCAACAACATTTCTGCTCAACAGCGGCAGTTCGGAATCTCCCCCGGCAGTAGTGGAGATAAGGGTCACCTTCCATATTCCCCCCTGCCTTTTCCCTATTCCCTCCTCCTTCCCTATTTCGTCCTCTATGCATAGCCGCCGACGAGCAACACTGTAGCTACCAGCAAAGGCCGAAAAAATCTCTGGCAGCGAAACTTAGGCCAAAAGTTGAGTTTTTGTTACTTTTCTGGCAGTGGGTGGCCACTGCTGTATTGTAAAAAATTTCATGGTAGCCACCCAACGCCATATACTAGGACAAGAGTGATGAGTTTATATTACCTTTCTGATGATAGGCCAGATTGTAAAACATTTCAAGGTGGCCACCCGCCGCCATATGTTAGGCGGAGAGTGATAAATATAACTTTTCTAGCGGTGGGTGGCCACTGCTAGATTATAAAAATTTCATGTGGGTCTCTCACTGCCAGTTCAGTTAGTTATCACAAGGCCATGCCTGTCTTATGAGACCATCTGTCAGCATGCTCCAAATTTTGCCAATGATGGGCCAGTGAGAGGAAGAGAAGAGGAAGGAACTGATGGGGCAGTGAGGGGGAGAGGAGAGCGTTTAGGTGAAGGAGAAGAATGGTTGTTGTGCTTCAGTGATGGGGGACAATGGGTTTTCGGATGGGGTACAGAGGAGCAATTTGTGTGGGGTGTAAAGACAAAAATTACAATACATATATTTGATAGGCAGATTAAATCTGAGAGATTTGGAAAATGTTATCTAGGGTACACAAGTAACGGGGTACACAATTATCTTGGTCACATTATTTTTGTGACTAGTGTAGCAATTGATCCTGCCCAGTTTGCCACCATGAATGATTGGCCTACACAAAGGACTCCTAAAGCAGTTCGTGGACTTCTAGGTTTGATAGGGTATTGGAGGAGATTTATTCTTGGCTATGGCATTCTTGCAGCCCCACTCACTGCCCTCCTGAAGAAGGGGGGTGGGGCTTTTACTTGGACCAGTGAGGCTTAACGTGCTTTCAATAGGCTCATGGACGCTATGACTTCAGGCCCTGTCTTGACACTTCAGGGCTTCACCAAGACCTTTGTGAAGGAGCGTGATGCTTCGGATGTAAGCTGGGGTATCGTACTTATGCAAGATAACCACCCCATTGCATTTTTCAAGAAGCATTTATCAAGTCACTCCCTCCTTTCCAACTACAAGCTTGAGCTGCTCGCTATTGTGCATGCAGTGACAAAATGGCACCCCCTTATTTACTTGGCCGACACTTTATTATGTGAACTGTTCATCATCCTCTTAAATATTTCATGGGTCAATTTATTTCTACTCCAGCACCGCACAGGTCGGTGATTGATGATTTGTATCGACAGTTTGAGGACGGCATTATATGCCTTCTGAACCCCTATTTTCCCTTTTTTGGATGATCTTCACCTCTCCACCAACAATATAGTGAATTCTGCTCTCTGCCTTATTTCTTTATGCTTATGCTTATTGGGTTTTGTTTACAGAAGGAATTTTTATTGTATAAGGGGCACTCCCAAGGATGAGCAGTTATGATGTGATATCCTTCATCATTTCCATTGTATATCTATTGGTCATGAGTATATTTTTTACACTGAAAAGTGGATATCCCACAGCTTCGTTTGGAACAATCTAAAGCACGATGTTCAGCATTTTGTCATGCAATGTGATGTTTATCTCGTGCTAAGTCGGACATCACTACACCAATTGTTTTACTTCAGTCCCTCCATATTCCTGAGCACATATGAGAGGACATTCTGATGGATTTTGTCCAAGCTTTACCTGTAGTGAAGGGGAAGTAAGTTGTTTTTGTGGTTGTTGATCATGTTAGACTACAAAAGAAATAGATAAGATTTCCTCTTCTTAACCGCTCAAACTTTTGGGAAACTTGGTTATCTTACATGGTATCAAAGCTCCAGGTTACCAGAGGTTCTAGGTTAAGGCTCGTTAGAAGCATTTATACCTCAATTATGTTCTGCGTGCCGTGCTTAGTGGACACTTGTATGTGAAAATGGGTGTTAGATTATAAAAGAAATAGATAAGATTTTCTCTTCTTAACAACTCGAGCTTTTGGGAAACTTGGTTATCTTACATATGAATTGTCTAAATATGCCTACTTTTGTGCTCTTTCAAATCCTTATACCACCCAACCAATTGCGGAAGTATTATTATTTGTGATATTGCATGCCTACATGGGATGCCATTGCACAATAATTTGTAATAGGGATACGGTTTTCTATCGAAGTTTCACAAGAATTTCTTAAATTGCAGGGAAGTAGCTTTTGTAAAAGCTCAATTTATCATCCTTAGACTGATTGGCAAACAAAGGTAGTTAACATATGTTTTGAGAAATACCTTTGCAGTTATGCATGCAATCAGACCAATATTTTGTTATCCTTTTTGAATTGGGCAAAGTGGTCTTATGATATAACTTATCACTACACCATTCCAAGTTGTCTATGGCTAGCCTTCTCCCACCGAGTCACACATGCATTTAGTGGCTGCACAAAATCACGTTAAGCAGGTTTATAATCGTCGCCGCCAAGATCAAGAGTTTCAAGGCATTTTCATATTCGCTGAGCAATGCAAAACTTTCTCATCGCTTCCACAACCCCTATCCTATCATTGAGGAGATTGGTGATATTAAATGTTGTCTACAGTTACCTTCAGAATACTAGATCCATCCGATCTTTCACATTTCATGGCTCCAAAAGTATGTGAGCAATCCCTTGGTTGTTTTCCCTGCCCTACATCTTTTTCTGGAGATCAGTTGCACCTTATTCCTCATGCTATACTAGCAGTGACATGTGTTTAGCAATGAAGAGGTGTTGTCCAAGCTATTTTGATTTCTTGATTACACCAACCACCTGAGGATGCTAATTGGGTGGTGGAGGATTAATTGTATGCTCCATTTCTAGATTGGTCGCCTTGATGTAAGCGGAGCGTGGTAGGATGCTAAGACTATTCCAACAACATTGCCTCCATTGAAATTTAAAGAAATCTACTTATTTAGGACTTTCCTAGTTTTTATTAAATCAAATCTGAATAGGATTTATGATTCCTAGTCTAATAGTTTCCCAATTTAAGATAATTCTATTTTAAGAAGTTTAAAGATTCCTAATTTAGCTAAAACTTACTTCAATTAGCTTTCCTAGTTTAGTTTATGAACTCTTTCATGTTAGTTTCCAAATTTAATTAGTGTTGTAATTGGGTATGTCAAAATATAAAAGGGCTTATTGCCTCAGTGCTACAGTAGACGTGAACAGCAATACTATTCAGCACAGAGCTGAATTTCTCTGTCTTTTACTCTCCATCAGATTACTCCCCCCTTTCACTCTATTATTCTCCACTTTCATGCAACCTAACATACACCATTTACCTTGTAATCCGAAGGGGTTACAATAAAACGTTCTACTAATAAACAGAAATAAAACATCTTAATTACCAGAAAGTTGAATCCTTTTGTATATCAATGTTTTAAAATCCAGTCGTCACAAAACCGTATTGGTCAGTAGGTTCCACCCAGTCATCCTCTCCCCTCCCTCCTGACATGGCAACCCAGTCCGCTCAATCCAGACCAGTTACGGATCCATACAGCCGTGTCACCAGTGGCCCGGCCGGATCATGAAGCCTTTAAACATGCCTGATTTGGCCTGGAATATGGGCTGGATCCAGCTCAGATCCGGCAGCCTGGCTTGGCCGATCAGGATTTAAAACACTACACTTTCTGATTAAATTTTGTGCAAACCTCATTTCTTATCGCTTCTCTAGACCCATGTCAAGAATTTTCCATATATTCTGTCTCTTGTCAATTGGTCAAATTATTCATTATTTAGTGCTATTTACTTCCAAGCATTGCATAGGTAAGTTTTAAGATACCATTTTTTCTGTTTATTCATAAAGTTAACAAATTGTACATGTTCAGCTAACTTTGTTTCCCCTATATCTTAGGGGGGGAAAACCTGTTATCACCAACAAATTTCGAGCCATAAAACTTTAATCTGACACCATTTAGTCTACTATATTAATGTCTACATATAACTTGAGCAGGATTGGATGGGACAACAGAAAAGTTCTTTCAGTTAGTTACTATATGCATATAGAAGCCAGAGTTTCTAACATGTTGTTAACTCAACTTTCCACAATAGACTACCAGCGTCTATAAATAACTGTCTTTGCAATCCACATTTCCACATTAGGGAAGGAAATAATTGTAGAACAAAAAAAATATAGAATTTACATCAAAATAAAAATCAAAGGGTGGAAGAAATGCAATCTTTCTTTTCCTGACTCAAAAGTTCCAACAAATTCAGACATTTTCCAAAACTGCCTTTTAAAAATCAAAAGGGAAAGAAATGCAGCAGAATTAAAGTATCTTTCAGATTTTACCTGCAGAGCATGTTTAAAAACCCAATTGCGATCAAATATGCAGCCTGCTTTTTGAACCAGAAGTCCCGCCATCATACAAACCGTCACAGCTTGGTTTCCCTATCAACATCTAAATATATTTACAAAGGGCATGAATATATTTTAAATTTATCATATAACCAGCTCCTTCCTTTTACTCTTTACCCACAATTTGTAAGAAATTTAGATCATTTAACCAACATGTAGTAGTAATATCCTTGTTTCTATGATTATCCACCTCACAAATGGTATCCTCCATTAGTATGTTTCAATCTATTTCTTGAAAGTTTATTGTAAATAGCCTCTTCTTTTAACTGCTTTTTACCTTTATATATTGAACACTTAATTATCTATTACATTATTTGTTTATCAAAGAAAAATATTAGATTTAAGCGACTTGGTGTCTATAGGACTCTAATCTCTATCTTCCTTTTTTTTCTGGCACTTACAATGCCAACACATTACATAGCTGGTTAAGTTAAGATATAATCAATGCAGGTAGCCAACAAAATAGGGTTTAAACCTGGGACCTCCCATTCCCAAGGTACAGTCTAGCAGCCTCTAATCTCTATCAAAGGTCCATAATAAGTACAATCTTTTAATTATAATCTTTTGCGAATAAAATAAGTAACAATCATACAAAGAATAAATCTCAACATTCAAATATTCCGCATTCCATTATGGTGGTAAACACATTATGGCCTATTATTGTCTTCACTTTCATTTTTTTTCTCGTCAATATTGTTGAAACTTACTTGGTATCCACCCATGTTGGTAGATCAAATTGGGTCAACTCGTTAGTTCACTTAATTCACTCAATGAGTTGACCCAGTGAAGTTATTTATATGCAATGTATAGCATCTTATACATACCATACTACTACAAAAGCAATATGAGTGGAACAACCAAACGTGAAACTACCAAAATCTTATAAAATTACGAATGACTTCTACTGCATTGAAGGCATGGCAGTTAGAATATCACTGATTAGACTTTAAACTAAAAGTTTCAACCCTTACCAAGCCTTGCCATGACCCTACAGCCATCAGTTCCTCTGCTCATTCCACAAACAAAACAGAAATATGAAGACCTTGGCAGAAGCAATCAACAACATTTGCCAGTGAAACACGGTTGTTGTCCCTAGTCTCCTCCAAAATTCCATTTCTTTCTAATTTTTATCTATCTTCTATTCAAAAAGATGTACAAAAGCAAACCTAAAACCATTCAAAAATACAAAAAAAAAATTAAACATTTCCATTCCAGCATACAGCTCATCCATTCCGTGCAATGAATAATGGGCGAAAATGGAGATGAAACAGACAAGCAATGTGAACACAGTACCAGGGAAGGTAGGAGGTGGACGTATTTTTTCTTGCCGTCTTCGCTGTCGTCGTGACCATCGCCTGAGGAGGCGACAAGCGTCCTGGACGGGGAGGGGAGGAAAGCGGCAGCTGCCCTAGGACGGTTGCCTGAGGCAAACCAAACCGGGTCGTATCAGTTTAAATGGAGAATCAACTTTAAACCCTAATCATCTTATCTTATCTTACTTCATTCTCTCTTTGTCCCATAATAATAATCCTATTTAATTTTTTTAAAAATATTTAATTGTACAGCTATTAAGATGGAATAAATGGAATATTAAAAAATAAAAGGTTATTTTTGTAAATAGACTTTAACTGAGGTACGAAGTTAACTGTGAGCAACTCTTACCTATCGATACAAATGGACTTATATGTGGCATAAAATAACCTCGTTACCCACTCCATTATTCTTCCACCTAAACTTCCGTAACCGACTCAACCTGTCATATTTAATCTCCTTTACTCCCTCCACCTCCAACTCTGTTGCCAGTGCTTCCCCTGCCACTACCTCCAACTTTGCTACCACCTTTTATGCCTCCAGCTCTATGATTATCTTCTTCTTCTTCTTCTCATCATTTTCTTCTTTTCATATTTTCTAAATTCAATGAGATTAGATGCAATCCAGTTGTAGCCACCATAAAAGTCACAAACCTCTTGGCTGTTATGAATCCATCCAAGTCAAATTTTGTTTAATCATAACCTCTATTAATTTAGCATATATTACAACTTATTATTGGCATTTTTGAACATGGAAATTATATAAAATTTAAATTTTCCTTCTTTATAAGCTTCAAACTTAAAAATACCCATAAATATCTTCAACTACCTAAAATCTATAATAGATTTTACTTTTACTCAATATAGAGAATTCTCTAACCCCCAACAAACTTGCGACATACATTGATGGTGGCTTACACCTTTCACAGTTGGCAGTTAGTAGCTAACACTTGGGAGATTTATTTTAATAAAATGTGAAAAAAATACAACATATTAAATGATTATAGTCCCTCGATATATGCACTTCAAGCATATAAAAAAATCCCAATAGAGAAACAAGATAAACAAAATATATTTAAATATATTAATTGTCAACTACCAACTATTAGTGACCAAGTGCCAACTATCAAAATGCATCTTCTTCTTTGAAGGCTTCCTTCGCGAGTGGCAGGGTTCGCGAGTGGCAAGGAAGAACATGCAGTTGATAGTTGAAAGTTGGCAGTTAGCAGTTGACATATTTGAACATGTTTTGTTTATCATGTTTCTCTCTTGTTTTTGTTTCAAATATTTAAATGCATATATTGAGGGAGATATCATAGAACAATATGTTAGGTTATTGCCCATTTTACTAAAATAAATCTCTCGTTGCAAATTACCAATTATTAACTTCCAATTATGAAAGGCTCAAGCCACCATTAATGTAAGTCTCATGCTTGTTGAGTGTTTAAAAAGGTTCCAAATCAAGTAAAAATAAAAGTCACTATATATTTAAGTAGTTGAAAATGTTTATGCATTTAATTTTTAAGTTCAAAGTTTGAAAAGAAACAAAATCTAAATTTTATATAATGTTCAAAACTATCATTAATGAGAAGTAACATGCTCTAGAATTTATGGAGGTCATGGTCAACCAAATTGGCTTTGATGGAGGCATAAGAGCCAAGAAGGTGGCAAATTTTGTGTTGGCCATGACTAGCTCACATTGAGTCTTGCTAATAGTCGAAAATAATGAAGAAGAGGAGGAGAAGAAGACAGTGGTGGAGGCAAGGGAGACACTAGTAGAGTTGGAGGCAGAGGTAGGGAAAGCAACAACAATGGCAAAGCTGAAGGTAGAACAAGGTTGGGAGGCAGTGGAGGAGATTAGGTATCACTAGTTAAGCACATTACCTGAGTTAAGTGGAAGAAGAATGAGGTAGGAAGGACATTTTATGCCACATGTATGAGCCATTTGTGTCAATAGGTAAGAGTTGCACACATTTGAGTTGACACAAATATTTAGAGTATTTACATCAAATGGCCAAAGGGAAAAGCTAACATGAGCCCAAGTAGGTTGAGATTGGACGGTGACAATAAGAGAAGGGATGGGACGGTGATTCAAACCAATCTTCTTCTTGAGTAATGTGCATAGTCAAATCAAAATTTGACATCATGTGAAGCCTAGGCTCACTCAATCATGCATGATTCCTCAACTCGTTCAGTCACACATGAGCCATAGCTCATTTAAATGGGATGGGACTCTATTAAAAGGGGCAATTTCATCTAAGTAGGAAAGTGAAGAGAGTTAATTGGATTCTGCATGATGCTCAAAGAGGAAACAAATAAGGCAACATCCCTTTAGTCCTTATTCAAGACATGCACTTCACGTGTTAGATATTCAAAAAAAATTCAAAAGTACCCCTTCACCTATTTTCTTCATTGCGACTTTCTAGGGTCATACTGCACTCTCCCAAAGTCAGATTTACTCATTCTTTACAGCACTAGATTTGTCTCATCAAACCCTATCAAATAAGTTGTGACATGGGCTCTTATCTTGCACTTTGCCTAACTATCGAAATTGATCATCAAATTTTGTACCCCCATTGCAGGTTCAATCCCATTGCAATTTCGATACCATCACAATTTTGACACAATACATGATTGCAACTTCTACCAATCATAATATCTACCTATTGTTGGGGGATTTCAGTTAGTTCCCTATGCACAAGACAAGAGAAGAGATAGAATGATCCCTTCCTTGCAAGAGGTAGAGAAGAAACATCTTTTTTTTAATGTAGGATGACCCTCTCTTGGCCAATAGTTACTACTTGAAATTTGGGATAGAGTAGTGATGATTAACCAATTTTTCAAACCCTTCAATTAAATAGCAAAAAATAAAGACAAATTGAAAGTAGAGAAATGGTAAGAATATAGAAATTGTCACAAGATGACTACAAATATTAAAAAACAAAAGAACACAAGAAAAATAAAAAAATATCACATGCAAGGACTCCTCCTTTCCATGTCTTGTCTTCAAGTTTGAGAATCTTCTTTCATTTGCCTTGTGCAACTTCTCTTACTTTAAACTCTTAGCAAACTCCTTGGGATTGAAAAAATATTTTCTTACAAACTCCTTGGAATTGAAATGATGCTTTGAAAAAGAGATCTTTGGAGGACTTAGTGAATGAGCTTTCTTCTTAGACTCTTCTTTTTTCCTTGGTGGAAGGTTTTGCTTTTGTTGTTTCTTTAGGATTGAGAGTTTTGGACTTTGTGAAGGTTTTTTAGACTTGACAATCTAAAGCTCCTCTCTATAAAAATGAGGGGGTATTGATAGTGTTATAATTGTGACATGAGAGAAAGTAGTGGGTAGAGAGTGGGTGGTGAGTTAGTGAGTAGTTTGTGGAAGTGAGAGTAAGTTAGCAGAGTAATTGGTGGCAAGTAAGTTAGTGAGGTAGTTTGTAGGAAATGGGAAGACCACTTGACATGTGGTAGTGGTTTGACCTTATCCTCTCCCTACTTTTGAACTTTTTCTTTTTTTTAACATGAGTGACTAACCACATAATTCTTAACTTAGTCTTTTCAATGTAACACCTCATCTTTCTTAATTAACCTCATTGGCTAAGTAGACATTCTTTGAAAGTGAGGGTCCCACTAATTCCTCTTCACTTATTTCTCCAATGCTCCATGTACATTTTCTTTTTGTTATTATTTTCTTTTGTCTTTTCCTAAATTGTATGATTAACCATTAGGAGGCAAGTCCCAAAATCATCATTTGAACTTTAAGATTTATTTCAAACTTCATTCTTTGTGTGGGACCTACAAAGGGTCTCATATTTTAATTTGACCAATATAATGTATGGCCCACATAGGGGTCTCACTTAGCCTTTTTTGTGATTTTAATTTGGTGACCAATTTGATGTAGAACCTATGTGGGTCTCATTAGTCATTTGTGATATTGTTTTGATGGCTAATATGATGTGTGATCCATATGAGGTCTCACTTAGCCTTTTAAAACTTTGATTTGATGGCTAATTTAATGTGGGGCCTATGAGACATCACTTAGCCATTTTTTTGTTTTAATAGTTAATTTTGATGTGAGGCTTATAAAGCCTCACTTAGCCAATTTGATATTTTGTGCTACATTGATGAGGGGTCTATGAGGGTCTCACTCAAATTTTCTTTTAGCTAGAAGCTTCATCTTATTCCTACATGTAAAGGATAGGGTCAACTTCCTCTCCCATTTTTTTTTCTCTTGGACATGGTCCACTTGAGAGACTTTGCTCACTTTGGAGCTAGTCAATCTCTAAAATTTTGGACCAAGTCTTTTTTAACTCTTTCTTCTTCTTTTAAATAAAAAATAAAAAAAATAAAAAAATGTCAGCACCTATTGCAATTCAGACAACTATACCATCATAATTGAAACACCATATATCATCACAATTTAGACACTGTAAACTATTGCAATTCCTATTCATTGTAATTTGTACACCTGTACCATCACAATTTAGACACTATATATCATTGCAATTTAGGCACCATATATTATGACAATTATTATCAATTACAATTTAGACCCCATCATAATTTAGAAAACAACATGCAGTGAGAGAAGGAGGAGAATAACACCCAAGAAGAGGAAGTGGTAGTGAACAGAGGAGGTGGTGAGGGCCAGAGGAGAAGACAATGAGGAGCAATGTTAGAAGGAGTTAGAAGAGGGAATGAGAGGAGGGTGAAGGGAGAGAAAGGAGCAAGTAGAAGAGGAGGTCCTGAGGAGAAGGCAATTGGGGGCAAAGGCAATAGTGTACATAGTAAGAGGCAATCGGAGAAGGGGGAGAAGGAGAAGGTCATTTTGGTAAAAGTGTCCCCAATGTATAAATCCTTAATAATTACCAAAGGAGTAGCTGCATGATTTGGATAGATTATTTATCCCAAAGCCCATGTATAGATCCTTAATAAAAACTAATCATATAATGAGGAATAACATAGTAAGTGATGTAAAGTTTAATATATACTCACAAGCACATGAATTAAGAGTATAAAAATAGCTTAAACGAGGTCAATCCCACAAGGATTGGTTAGAATTAAACAAGTTCTAAAAAGTTACTTAATTAATTCAAAAGAAAATTTGGATCAAATTACTAAAGCATTAAAAACTTATAATTTTTGAGCTGGTACTTCTAATTATTTTCTTTTGGTTGAATGTAGTTGGCACCCAATAAAAATAAAAAAATTGGACCAGCCACCAATCCTGGTCAATAGCCAGTTCATTATAAAAAACACTAATATTCTCCAATGAAATTTGGATAGTTTTTTTTACGAAACATTTCTGATCAATATAGTTTTTGTGATGATAATAGACATAACAAATAGTAAATTTATTTAATATGTAAATAACTGTTTACATTATTCTTCTACATACAAGAAAAGACTATTTAAATGAATGATATAAAATAATGAAGTTTATGATTTTAAACAAGTTTTAGAAAACTATAAAAAGGATATACATTAATTGTCAAAGCCCGATATTTTAGAAATTAATTTATTTTAATTCATCGGAGTGTGAAAAAATGCTCGAAATATTTTCTTTTAATAAATCAAACCTTTGTATTGATTCAAGGGGAAATTATATAAATAATAATTAAAAAAATATATTTACCATTTTAGACCACTTTCGGAAATATTTTCCAAAAGTGGTGTTCCTTTTTGCCACGCAGGCGCCAGCCAAGCAGTTGGCGCCTGCGTAGCTTTTTTTTTAATTTTTAAGTTGATTTTGTTGTTTAGAAGGACGAAATTAGTTTTAAGCTGATTTCATCCTTCTAAACGACAAAATCGGTTTAAGAGCGGTTGACTCGGTTTTGTCATTCTAAACGACGAAATCAACTTAAGCTGATTTTGTCATTTTGAATGACCAAATTACCACACTTCTCCCATTTCAGCGTTCGGTATCAAATTAATTTAAAAAAAAACTATTTGAAACTAACTTTATCACCTATCCCTGTTCATTCATTCAAAACATACACAATTGCATTCATTCCACCCATTCCATGCATAACAAATATAACATTAAAGTACATCATAGACGAGTATCAAATATATTACATCACAAGTCGAAAAAATATTTAGTTTAAAATAAACATATAAAAAAAGTAATGTCATAATCTCCTACATCCTCGACCTCATCTTCGACGGTGGTGTACGAGCTCCTCATGATCTGCCTCTAGCTCTGGCTCTGGCTTGGGCTTTGACTGCGGCTCCACATGCGGTTGTGGCTCCGACTATGGCTCAGCATAAGTAATAGATGGTACAATATAAGCTGGCCAATGTCATCTATAATAGAAAATTGGATCTGGCTGAGCTACATGTGCAGTGACTGGAAATGATGAACCTGGAGGAGAGCTATACGCTGCTGATGAAGATGGAATATCAGGGAATGAAGAGTGCATCGGTTGCGTCTGAGCGGCCTCATCGACAGGATAATCTCTATGAACATCTGTAATCACCGAATGAAGCAGTGGCAAGCTACGAAGGACATCATCATGCTCTCTAAGCATGGACTGACATGATGTTGAAAAGTCCTCACGCGAAGTACAGGTGTTAAGTGCATCAGTCAAATGCACATGCATACATCGAACTAGAAGAAGCTATAATATATGCCTTAATATGAAATAAGAAAATAATATATGCCTTAATTAACAAAGTTGTACTTACTAGAGCTCCCTCAGATGCTCCCCTAGGCTAATATGTCATCTCCTCTACATCATTGCGTGGTAAAATATATCGTCGTGTAATCAGTAAATACCATTGCATATAAGCACTATGAACATCTCGCAATGTTGTAGCCATATCCCCTGTAATAACAGTGGCTCTCTTATCCTCCCATCGAGCGATATATGATGCATGATGTATAGCCCAGTCGGTAATATGGCGGCCCTGTCGAGTGATGCAATGGACAAACTCGACGATAGGTGGGACCCTTTGCTCCAAGTTAAACTGGAGCATTATACGATCTGGCACATACATCTCTATAATCTCGTAACATATCAGCAGAGTTCGAGATAGCCACACCTCTCAACCATCGTGCATAGGGGAGGTAACGCAACCAACACGTCCACTAAGTACGACAACCAAATAACCTATACAATATATAAAGATAATTTAGTTTAAATAATGATGAAATTTTTTAAAATTATTACATAAAAAGTTTAACACAACAATAAAATTACCTAGTATGGCCGCTGGTGGTCTAACTCCCCTCTGTACAATTGGAGGGCTCCTTGTGGATTTTCAGTTCTCTTTTTCTGAACATTCCACCTTAAGGAGTTAAATTTAAAAAATAAGTTCAACATATGTACATAAAACATTGCTAAAAAAAGTAAGTGTTAAACATAAATACAGCCTACTTTGCCCCTAATGGAGCACCCTTGACTAAGCGACCCATCTCAGCACTTGGTCGTCCGACGTGTAAGTGCTCCCACGACCATAACTATGTCAGAAAATATGATAACAAATATTACAATTAAAGAATTATATGTGACTAAAACACCAAGTAAAGTTACACAATTAATTACCTGAAGAAGGGTCAGATAGCCCGCAATCCCTGAGGTCATGGCATGGCATGCTTTCCCTAACTCTCGGTATAAAAATGCGAGAGTAGCACTGACCCATGAATAAGTACCAGCCATGTCAAAGTCCGCAAGGAGGGAGAGATATGACACATGCACATGGCTGCTCGTGGTATCCGCAAATATCGTGGCTCCAAGTAAATGTAATAGATAGGCTCGTGCATGCTGCTCGATATCTATCTTCATAGCATCAGCTAGGAGCTCGCGAAACTCCTGTAAGAGCCATTGTAGGCTCACTCGGCTACCACGCATCACTGTAGTAGGAGGATCTCTACCAAGAAGTCTAACTAATATATCCATATGAGCTCCTCCTGTTGTGCCAGTCATAGGAAGTCCATCAATGTGAAGTCCTAATAGAACTACCACATCCATGAGAGTGATGGACATCTCTCCATATGACAAATAAAATGTTTGTGTCTCCCTCCTCCATCTCTCAACGAGAGCTGTCAATAGATGTAACGACCCATTTTCTAGTTATGCTTAACCCGGGGGGTTAAGGGTAATTTGGTAATTTGAGATCATTGTTACGGGATTTCATTAGGTAAAATCCCTGTATCTAGGTAGAGCTCGAAGTAACAAACACAACGCATCCAAGAACACTCAAAACGGAGGTCAGGAAATAAAGTTACGACCTCAGGAAACATGCCACATGGACGGGACCCACTTCAAAAGTGCAGGATAACCCACCTCATCGATATGAGTCCATCGGTACCAAGATTGTGCAATTCCAACTTCGGGATAAAAAGTTATCGCGTTTTGAAGTTGGAATTGTAATTAAATGAAATAATAATAAAATATTCAAGAAAAGACTACATAGATGACGTTAGCAGGCCGAGCTGAGCCGCCACGCCATCGATCTGCCGCGCCACAAAACTGGTGTGCGATCGTGGCCGTCGTGCGATGCGGGTCCCGCGTGATCGGCGTCGCGCGTCAGACCCGCGGTGCGTCTGCGCATGCCACGCGTAGCACGTTAACGCGCGCGTTATACACACCGCCTCAGTTGGCGGCCCAATTAAGTTGCACCACGTCGTTTTTCCCATTCCACCATACTCTCGCATGCTAATCTACTATAAATAGTCATTTGAGTTCATTTTTTAGGGGAGTTTCTGAAGTCATTCTGCGTCCGTTTTCTTTCGTTCAAAATGCGTTCTTAGCTAAATCAAGGGTGTTCTACACAATGAAAGTGTCAATTCTTCGAGTTAGCAACCCTATATAGGGGAAATGTCTTGGGCCAAGGGGAGGTTCTATTTGCCGCTTACAGGTGCGGAAAGGGTAGTGTTTCCGGGCAAGGGGAGATTTTGTCCACCACCTACAAGCACGGAAAGGGTAAAGTATCTCTGAGTAAGGGTTCTCCCACGTTTTTCCTTCTTCTATTCTTCAGTTTTTGCTCATTTTAAGTCTGATTCGAGTTGTTCAAGAGGCATTCCTAGCTAATTCGAGGGTGATCAACGCAATGGAAGCATCCATTCCTCGAGTTAGCAATGCTATATAAGGGAAACATCCCAAGGGCAAGGGGAGGTTCTGCCCGTTGCCTATGTCCACGGGAAGGGAAAAGTGTCTTCGGGCAAGGGGAGGTTCTGCCAGTCGCCTATGGGCGCAAGAAGGAAAAAGTGTCCCCGGGTAAGGGGAGGTTCTGTCTGCCACCTACGGGCGCGGAAAAAGATAAAGTGTGTCACGCCCCGGCCATGCCCGACCCGAGCCGAACCCGGTCCAAGGGCCGGTCATAGCGTGTGGGGGCGACGAAGTGAAATTGAGAAACGATTCTAGCGGAAGACTTAATCCCTAACCACGGGCGATTAACAGCAACACGGAGTGCGCACAATCCTTTGAGCAAGAGTAAATAAAAGGGGAAGAAAAGGTGTTGCTTAAC
The DNA here is from genome assembly GCA_035235625.1 of Saururus chinensis. Classification (NCBI taxonomy): domain Eukaryota; kingdom Viridiplantae; phylum Streptophyta; class Magnoliopsida; order Piperales; family Saururaceae; genus Saururus; species Saururus chinensis. The sequence goes on from CP141141.1 coordinate 12,430,248, forward strand.
ACAAAGTAAACAACAATCTCAAACCCACAAACTTAGTTAAGTAAAGCCCACACCGGCTCAAAATAAGTCATAAGCAAACATAACTGTAACATGTGACATAAAACCACAACAAGAACCCTACACAAAGGTTCAAACATAAAGCATGAAAGAAACGATGATAAGTCACGCAACGATCTCCATCATCACACCCAAGCTACCTCTGACCTTTCCTCAAAAAGGCAATCCTGTCCGTCTGCGTGTCGCACCACGCAGCCCCAAATCAAAACACAAAAGAGGGGTGAGTTTTAACACTCAGCAATGGTTTTAATATCACTGTCAACGTAGAAAATACGATAGCTTAGAAATGAGATCGTTTCAGATCAAAGATTTACATGGTGCATCACTTTCTGATCACACATTCATATCACTTAACACTGCATAAAAATGCATAATTCAACCTGCATGGATGTATCTCTAGCATACATATTCCCACATGCATTCACATCATAACCAATCCCGCATGGACGTATCTCTAACATACATATTCCACATGCATAACATCAACATCAACATGCATGGATGTATCTCTAACATACATAATCCACATGCATAGTATCATCGCAATCAACCTCCATCAAGGAGTAATCACACATTAATGTCACACAGACGGGAGCATAGACAAGGCCACGAAGGCGTGTCATGGTACAAAATTCTACACAAGAATTCAAGAAAGATCGGGGTTGTCAATCCCTAATACTGCTCGCCCTGGACGATCCTGGCCAAGGATGTCCCATTCTCACACAGAGAATCTAGAGCAGGGGTGTTCGCCCAGGGACATCTCCTGCGGAGGGAAGAGCCCGAGTTCTCACACAGAGAACCCTAGAACACGTGGTAGCGGGGTGCACTCGGCATACCACACTGGATTCTCAGGGTCCAGATGACACACATAAAAATACTCTCACGTATCCGCAAGACAAGTACACAACTCGTCCCCACATCATTCCATTAAACAAGACTCAACCCAGGGAGTGCACTCGTTCCACACAGGAACTCCAAATCGTTCCACACAGGAACTTCAAATCGTTCCACACAGGAACTTCAAATCAAAATATGTCCTTTCGGACCAATCAACTTGCGATTAATCCACGACCGATAAACCCGGCACGCAATTCCATCACATTGCATCCAATCGGTCAAATTCGATTAATCACGATGAAGCCTCAATTGGAAATCCATTTTCATGATGCGTGCAACATGGTACATGCGTGGGCAAAGCATACATGAACCCTAATCATGATAAGTGCTCTCACCAGCCCCTAATGCATCATTCATAATCACGATATTAAGCTTCAACATCATCATTTAACCCCCACATGTGTGTGTGTGTGTAACTAGTAGAAGCCTTTCACATGATGCATATTAACATGCTTGAAAATCAACTCACCACCACACTACACATGTGAATTTCTACCTAAACATGAATTCCAATGAAATCATAGTAGAAGAATCGTTGAAATCATTAGTTAAATTCAAAACTCAACCACAAAGGCTAAACACCTATAACATCACTCATTTCATCATTAAGTCATGACATTCACCAACATTCACACACCATTAATCACAATTTATCATGACAAATCTGTCCAACAATGATTGTAGTCCTACTGAAATATGCTTAACCAAAGGGAAACAACTATTCATAATTTCAAAATAATGATTCCAACATCATGCCACAAAACATAAGTCATTCCACCATCACTAAGCATATATCTCAACTCCATAAACTCAATAGCATGCATTTCCAGTAGCCTAACATAGCTCAAAACACTCCACATTCATATAAAATTGGCAAGCCAAGGTGGAATCATCAAAATAGGCATCATACACACAACATGCAAATTTCCTGTGTAGCCGATCGATCGCCCTTCAGGCCGTTCGATCGGTTACACGCAAAATTTTAAAATTTTCAGTTCAGCCGATCGATCGCCCTGCAAGGCCGATCGATCGCCAACACGGCAGAACAGTCATCTTCTTCCTTTCGCAAAATCAAACCGAGACACCATAGATAACACTTCAAATCCACATCTAGCACCCTAATCATCATCAAAAGTCCTCCTTGACTTCCAGAATATCAAACCAAACCATAATAATGCAAAACCCTAAGAAATCGGGATTAAATAATTCCATTTTCTAATCTTACCATTAACACACTAAATCAAGCAAACCATTTCGAAATAAGCCAAAAATGAAGAGTTTTACCATGGATAAACAGAGATTTTGAAGACCCATTACCTCAGCACTTGATTAAGCTCGGATTGAAGAGTCACCCTTCTTGAAATCCTTGAAAACACAATGAGTTTGAATCAAACACCAATAGAAATCGATTTACTTAAGAAATCCTTAATTGAATCTTAGATCTAGGGCTTGTTGGTAGTAAAAATCGAATTTTGAAAGTTAGGGTTTTGTAGTAAAACGCAAATCAGTAGCTTTTGATGGTCAAAAACGAATTGAATCAAGGGGAAAATGGTAGATTTAGAAGAATTTAAGAGAAAAGTCATGGATTAGTGCTTAATTAGAGCAAGCTTACCTTAATCGGCTTCTAATTCGGGCCTAAGTGGGGATTAGGCCAGACCTCCTTCCTTAGCCTATTCCCAAAAATGGAAATGGCTCAGGTTTGCCCTTTTATAGTAAGGGTTGGGGTAGGCATAGGTAAGTTTTGGGGTGTACATATGAAAAGTAGGCTAAAAGTGGTTAATTTGCAAATTTAAGCACGAATTACGCCTAATAAAATTCTGAAAATTTTTGTGTGACCTTAAGTATATGTCTAGGGTCATTTGACATAAAAATAAAATTTTCGACCGTGGGGCCCACAGGGGTCCCGCCAAAACCCTAATTTTTGGGAAAATAGTGAAAATTCCAAAAAATCTCAAAAATTAACATTTGGTTTAAAATCACTTAAAACCACTAATATTGAAGTTAATTATGGTTAAAACCATCACAAACTCTATTTATTTACGAAATCACCGAATAAGATCAGAAAACACGTAAATTGCACGATAACCCATAATTAAAGAAAACCAAAACCGGTTTAAAGATGAGGGTCCTTACAAAGTGTCTCCGGGTAAAGTGTTCCGAATTTAGAGGAGTGGCTGCAGTCTCCGGATCAGAAAGGGCGGACGCCCTGAAGAAACGAGAAACTCCGAACATCGCCACTTTCAAAATTGGAGGGGAGTATGCTTTCCTGACCTTTTAGTTTAATATGATTTATATGAATGCACATTTTAATTAGTAATATACTAATTAAGGTATATTATTTGCTATGATGTGATACATGCTGATATGTTTCTATTTAATCTACTTTGATTTATTCTGTTGTGATCTGAAATGTTCTGTTGTGACTTGACATACTCCGATCTGATATGACCAGTATGGTCGGATAAAATCTGATATTATCTGATAGGATCTGATGTGATCTGATAGGATATGATAGGACCCGATATGATACAATATGCTCTGTAGTGTGTTTTGCTGCGCTCTATGATAGAGTGAGATGTGTGTTTTGTTAGTGTTCTTCTCACCTAAGTGAGAAGTGTATTTTACTGATTTATTGGCTTCCATTTGACTTCGATGATTTATAAGATTTCCATCGGATTCCGAATGAATTATTCGGATATAAAGTATATGTATTTTATCGTATATGATTTTCTGATGTCTAGTGAATGTATTAGCCGTTAGGCAGAACTACGTTCGGATTTGATCGTATTGGAATAATGTCAGAGATGGTGTTCAATATGTACATAGGCAACCAACGATAAAATAACATTGGCCCGATCCAAATTAGTTATAAAATTAGGTTTGTTCTGATCTATGCGCAACAGAACATTATAGCTTTGTAGCGCATAGAAGTATGTTATGACTCTTGCACTCAGAGTCTGCAGCTCCTGGTCAGACGGTTTTAATTTTTTCCGCTAATTTTATGAACTCCGATTATGCTTTCCTAACTAAACCCCTATCCAGGTCCGGTTTGCGGGTCAGGGCGTTACAATAGAGGTCGATCGAGACGGACATACTGTAGATGAATGAAATGACCAATTCCCTCTCGCTCGATATAAGGTAAAATATGCTCATCTATGGGCCAATGGCAGAGATATTTAAAATGTTCGGTGCACACAAGGCACCCGGGGGTCCTATAATAAATTTTAAAATTATAACATAGTGTTCTATATCGTCCAAAAAAATGAAACAAATTTTAAAAAAAGTTATCATACCTCTCCTCTCCAAATAGCAGCAGCTAGCAGACCTATGTGACTCCTGCAGTATGAGTATGGAAGCGTCACTTGGGCCTGACCTGTAACAGGGCTCTGCATGATCCATATGATCTACAAAAAATTAAGATCATATCATTAATCGTAAGGAACATATGCGTACGTGACTAAAATATAGAATAAATAAAGAGATTGATTATATGTTTACCAATCAACAAGAGGTTTCTACATGATTTACTATTATGCCCACTTTGTTTACACCTCCCGCTTTTATATCCTCCTCTACCATCTCTCTCCATTATTCTACGGTCCATTGTATTCCTAATGTGAACAGACTGTGGGTGACCGGGTTGCCTTGTTGCTATCGGAGGGTATAACACAAAAGGTATATCCCTCTCCCAATACTCCCGTCCACGAGGAGAATAAAATTTTGCAGAGTACACATTTTTATAAGTAGAAGATGTGTAAAATAGTGATGCCTGGATTGGCTCCTGCTTTGCCCACACGGCGATAAGGTGCGAGCAAGGATAACTATAAACCTGAGGGATGTTGCATGTACAAGTATGCATCGCATCATTTACCATAACTTTTCAGGCACGAATTGATGTTACTTCGTACTAACCCCTATTGATCCTATTAATTATATACTCCCCAATTTTTCTTGTTTTCTCTCTCAATATCGCTTCCACTCTGGGAGTATACGGGGTGGCCATGGCAGAGGTGGTAAAAGATCGTTTAACAAAAAATTTTATGAGTAGATAAAAGATAGCTGACACTAAAGCCTGCATGGGTAATCCTCGTGCCCCCTTCAAGACGCTATTTAAACTTTCAACCATATTTGTAGTCATCATGCCAAATGTCATAAAACCACCGTGGGCAAGGGACCACTATGCAGGATGTAATTCTCCTCTTAAGAGGTGATGCTTTGCCCTAGGACTCTCTTGACCAATCAAGTCCATTTTAGCATCAAACTTTTCTACTGTAAGTGCACAAGTTGTAGCCCCAATCAAGTCCATCAGTGTATCATTTATGAACTCCTTAAAATTTTCTTTTATGTGATAGATGCAATAACGATGGTGGTACAGAGGCTCGGGAAGAACCTCAGGCACAACCTTCTGAACCACTTATGTCGATTTGAAATAATGATGATGTTCGTCATGCCCATCAGTACACTATAGATGGCCCAAATGCCCAAAATAATCGCTTAAATCTCCTACATATGCCACCATCTGCATGATGTACTTCATCATCCTCTAAGTGGTAGTAGGTGTTAGGATTCGCTTCTTGCACCGCCCTTAGTACATTGGCAACAATTTATATGATTCTACCCAATCTCCATAAATAGCCTTAATCGCCATATTCCTTGTTGCCCATGTTTTCTTATAAGATATGTCAACATGATACTTCTCCTTTATTCTTTGAATAATATCTCCTATTGTGAGAGTTAATTCGGCTTGGATAGTGGGCATTATGACCTTCGAAATAAAGAAGGCACTGCACTGCCTATGATCTGTGCTATGCTGGGCATTCCGACATGTGTGGTCACCTTTGTACGTCTTCAATTTAAAGTACCCACCACCCCTTTTTATTGAGCCATGCACTCTCCAAGGGCAAGTGCTATCAATGCACTTCACTGTATACTTTGATAAATTTATTCGTACAACCTTGTATTCGACATGATTTTGAATGGAAAATCCTGTAAGATTGTAACAAATGCTTCTTTATTCTTAAAGATGCGGCCAACATATAACTCATCTTCGTTTTGTTAGTCCATATCCATTGTAGAATTAACTACCACATCTATCTCCTCATCTATGATGTGTGCACAAAGTGACCCACTTCATAGTACGACAACTCTTCATCATCTACATTCTATCATTTGCTGCAATAACATTGTCTATTGCATCATCCCCCTCGCCGTCAACCATCTGTTGAGCGCTTTCTTCACCTCTAACCCCTTCTGCATTCATGTTAAAATCTTCTCCACTTACTTCGTCAATATTATCTTCACCTTCATTAGCCTCATTTTCATCAATATCTTCATTATGGACATATCCCCCCTACATATAAACATTGCATATGTATTAAATTTCATATGCCTAAAAAAGTTATATTCATTTATGAATATATATTTCACCTTTGATTAGATGGTCCAACATCGGTATGACCAACATACGTGTAGGGGTAATGAATGCCCATCGAACTTTGAGTTTCATACCATGCACCGCCTTGAGACATTTGAACACTAAATGGCTCGTGTGCATGCATCGTGGACCTTCCATATTACACACAAAATTCAAAATTTAGCTAAACATATTTTCATCAATAATTATAAGATTCAAAACGTATTTGCAACTGAATCAACCATACCTCCAATTAGGTCCACTTCCATCGTAAATAGGGGCAGACGACCTATGACGTTCATTTGAAGCTACTATCATAGATAAATTTCATTCTTCTTTGTCGTCCACCGGCATTTGCATATGACTTTCATTGTTCACATTTCTATTTGAGCTCCTGTGTGAGCTCCTATGCAAGCTCCTATGTGAACTACTTCGCCTTTCACTAGGCACTCGGGCCTCTTTTTCGAGAAATAACTCGAAAGAAATTATGTGACGCGAGTGGTGAAACATAAAACCCATTGATGCATCATCATTTATGCATATTAATGTCATTCTCGATTTATACAACGAAATATTATATTTGATAGTAATTTTCCATCTTCTTCGATCCCACCCAACCTTGTTTGCTACTTGCATCTCAAATTCATCATACGTAAACGGTTTCTTAATTAATAATCCTTCTGTGTGTCCTTCATAGGTAACTAAAAAACTAATCATTTCTTCTGCCATTTCTATTCACTTAATTCTTAAACAATAGATTAATATAATATTAGATTAAGCAATTGTTTTAAAACTAAGAGGCTAAAATTAGATTAAGCAATTGCCTCATATATCAACGAGTAATAATCATACACTTTATCACATATTTCTTCTCTTATCCAAACAAGACAACAAATATTCTCATACACTTCTTCGAACATTACATCTACCATATTGATAAAAATATTAAATTAATACTGACATCTACCCTAACCAAACTATTGCTAATTCATATTCTCTATTAAATTAGGCTTTGATTTTAAATAAAAATACCAATCAATAGAGGTATAAAATACCACAACAATATTTAAATAAAACCAAGAGATTTTCCAAGTACATAAGCATGGTAACCAACATATTCTCAAAGTATATATGCATAGAAACCAATAGATTTTTCAAGTATATAAGCATATCATGAAGACTTTAAATTAATGAGCAAATTTCCTAATCAATGAAATTAAAATAGTTGTACAACAACACAATAAAGATTTAATACATTGCACAATACATTGCACAATACATATGTTTGAATTAGATAAAATTAGGTTACCCGGCAGCGGAGCGAATTTGGCGCTGCTTGGATAGCGAACGACGGAAACGGTGGCGGGGCGGAGGAGGTGGGACAAGCGTTGGGCTGGATGATGGCAGTAAGAGCGGCGGCGGAGTGGAACCTTGGTTCGACAGTAGAAAAAAGTTACTGGAAACACGACTAGAGGCGGAGGCGGAGTTGGGATAAAACAAAGATGATTTCGTTGTTTAGAAGGACAAAATCAACTAAAGATGATTTCATCCTTCTAAACGACGAAATCAATACCGAACACCGAAATGGGAGAAGTGTGGCAATTTCGTCGTTCAGAACGACGAAATCAGCTTAAGTTGATTTCGTCGTTCAGAATGATGAAACCGGGTCAACTACACTTAAAACCGATTTCATCGTTTAGAAGGACGAAATTAACTTAAAACCAATTTCATCCTTCTAAACAACGAAATCAACTTATAAATTAAAAAAAAAAGCCACTCAGGCGCCAGCTGCTTGGCTGGCGCCTGCGTGGCAAAAGGAACATCACTTTGGGAAAGTGGTTTAAAATGGTAAATATTTTTTTAATTATTATTTATATAATTTAGGGTTTTGGATAAACCATTTAAGCAAATAGTGTAAATGAGTAAAGCATTTCCCATAGCAAGTCGGTCTCATCTAAGTACAAACCACACAACATTAGGGTCACAAAGCATAGTATAAAATGGCACCTATGTTCCTTATTATTGCCACTCTTCCCTCGCATAGGCTATCAACGTTCAGTTGCTCCCCTTCAAAAGTTGTATCATTTGATGTCTAAATATATCTACATATACCCAATAGGATGACAAGCTATAAATAAGCACATCAGTTCATCCTTATTATTATCATTACATCCCAACAATTTATTGTTGGTTTATGATTATGATTGGGTGGTAACACAAATCGAGAAAAATCAAATGTCCTTAACCCATAATTAAGTTACAATATTTATCTTCCCATTTTAAAACAAAATTAACTATGATTTTGCTTAAATAAAATGCACAATTACTATGTGTTCTATCTAAAATTAGAAAATAGATCACTAAGCAAATACATAAGAACTTTTAGGTAGAACCCAATTAGGGAAAAACTATGGGGCACTCTGTCTATATCAACTATGTACTATGTAAACCAATATTTAGAGAATTACCATTGATAAAGACAAAAGATTCTTTCTTTTTATCCACATGGCTTGTCCTTTACACAATTCTAATTTCGAATTAACCACTCCTTGGTTGTTTATCAGCATCAACTTGACCTTCTCTCTTCATTGTGCTCTTGATCAATCTAGAACTTTTATCTCCTCCTTTAGAATGAATTTTCTTTCTCCTTGATCTTCTTAGCAACAATCTTCGACACAACACAATGCCACGTATTTTTTTAGTCTCATCTAACCTCTAATCACTCTTTTGAGTAAGGAGACAAACCTCAATGACTAGAAGACTAATTCTCTCTAAAAATTATTAAAGAAACTCCACACATGTTCTCTAAGCTTTCTAAGCCTTATTCTCTCTTCTTTTCACTTTCCTAACTCCTTTTATAGACTCCCAAAATCACAAAAGGAAGTTTGACATAACTAGGAATCTAAATCAACTTGAAAAGTGTTAATTTAGGCAATTTCGCATGACAACAATTGATGGGTCTATAGGGCAATTGATCATTTCCCTATTCTTTTCACTCAAACTCTTCATAGTGATCGATCACACTCGTCTCAATTTAATTTTATGTGTCAACTTCCCAATCGATCATTCCAAAAGGGCAATTGTTCAGTTACAATTTTCAAAGAACCTTGCAAAGCATTCAAGGCCAATCGATCGATTCAAGACAACAATCAATTGTTCTGAACAAAAAATTAAATTTTTGTTGAAATTACTTTCATTTTTAACCCACAATATCACCTAAGGTCTCATTTACCCTATAGTATGTGAATATGATGTGTGTGTGCATGTGTTTACCTAACAAAATACTGATTTGAGTCTTTCTTCAGCTCCATCTTCCAAATATGATTTTCATACTTATCATGACTCAAAATTACACACATACATGACATTGTTTTGATCGCATAAATAAACCAACAGATGACATATGAGCACATATGTTATGTAATTAACCTACACATCATAAACAAGAACATACCCACATAATACTATTCCAAGAAATAAGTAAATACATAATTTAAATGTTCAAGTAAGAATAAGATTAATCAAGTTTTAACAAAAACAAAGATTTTCTCCTTTAACAATGAACTCATATCTTCTTTTTTAAGCTATCTGTTAGCTATTTCCCCTAAAGTTTATTATGGTTTTCCCTAAGGCACTCATTATCTAAACTTCTCCCCCCTTTTGTCATGAATATAAAAAAGGTAAAATGAGGTAAATAAGATAATAAATAAGAAAAAAAATTAGAAATCAATTTGAAACCACACAAAAATTAAATTCGGGGAGAATCCAAATGTCGAAAAATCGGATTGAAAGTAAGGTGTGTTTAAAATCTTATAGTAATATCATTTGTGAACACATTACACAAAATTTATAATGACACACTATGAGTTTCCAACATAAGCATAATATATTCTCATTAGCCATGAGCCACTCAACTAAATAATCATAATTTTAAGTTCTATAAGCCTCTTAATAGTAAAAGATGCCAAAGTGTTTAAAATCAAGTCCAAGAATGTACCATGTTCCTCGCAAATGATTGATTGATTGTACATCTATGTTCAAATAGAATAGGGACCAATCAAATGCCATGTAGAACGACGTATCACTTCAATGCATAGTTTCCTGAAATAGGCCATTCCGAGTGGAACTAGATTCTTATTAGAAATTTAACACTTGAACTGACTTAGTTGTCTATTTAAGTGGTATTTTCAATGTGGTAAAATAAGAGGGAAGCCATTGTTAAGATTGAGAGAAACTGGTGAGTCTACTTTATTGAGCTTTGAGTGATTAGAGATTTCCATTGCTTATATGCTTTGAAGATGAATTCTACTTTGCCAAAAGGATCCTACAATTGTTCAATTCATGAATAATTGGTGAGGGTTTATTCACAAAACAACAATTGTTGAATGAGGCTTTTAATAAAGGGACCTTGAATAAGCTTAATCACCACAATCGAAGAAGACATATATCAAACTCAAAGGAAAAGACATCAAGGAGGTGTCTTAATGGCCAACATTCAGTTTGAGAAGGGACTTATAGTTTGGATAGAGGGTTGTAGTTTGAGTCTTGTAAGCTCTAACTTCATAGTGCATTGATTCACATGAAGGGACAAGCTACCCGTGGTTTCTATGTTTATGTGTTTGCATGTTTTGATAGTTTAATTTGTGCCAATAGCATTGAGGCCACATCTTGTAGTCTTTTACCTTTGCAAGGTATTTGGGCTAGAGGCACTGTTGTGATCCTCTAAGGTTAGAAGAAAATTAAACTCCTACTCGAGTCCAAGCCTTGATGGAGAGGGAGGTACTCAACATCGTCTCACATAATGTGGAGCCTGATAGGTCTTCCACCAAGAACACCAAAGTGCCATAACCAACAACAACATTTGGAGGCTGGAGTCAAAAGAGGTGGGCAACTTCTTATAGGATATAGAAAAAAACTTCAAACTAGTCTAGACCTTTGACACAGAATGAGTTACAATGGCGGCCATATATCTCTTTAGAGAGGTAAAAATATGGCATGTATGATTTGAAGATGATGAGAGTGTTGGTCATAAAAAAACAATGATTGAGAGACTTTCAAGAGAGAGATGAGTGATTAGTTCCTCCCAACAAATGTTGCATGGACAACTTGTGAGTTGTTAAGGAAGTTAAGGCAGATGGGATTGGTTCGGGACTATGCCAAGCAATTCCAATCTTTGATGTTGGATGTCAAAGAGATGATGGAGGAAAACAAGCTTTTCAACTTTATGCCAGGACTCCAACCTTGGGCCCAAACTAAATTGAGGAGGCAGCATGTCCAAGACCTCCCAACATCTATCACAACTGTTGAGCAGTTGGTGGATCTTAGGCCAATCTCCTCTAGCCAAAAGGAGAAGAAAAAATCATCCTTCAAAGTCGGCTACAAGAAGATTGTAAAGAAAGATCAAAGTGATGATGGACAACTTGACAAAGACAAGAAGAAGCCACCAAAAGAGTATCAAATTACAACTGGTTGTTTTGTTTGCTAGGGTTCCCACTTCACTTTTAATTATCTCATAGGAGAGAAGCTGATGTGATGGCGGCTGGTGAGGATGATGCATCTGATAGTGAGACCATGCTCATGAATCATTTGCAATTGGTGAATGTCATTCTCATGCAAAAGGAGAACATGACAGACTTATTGTATGTTAAAACCACCCTCAACAATGAGCGGGTCAAGACATTGATCGACAGTGAGGTAACCCACAACTTTCTATCCAAGAAGTTCTCATACATAAGAAAGTTCCTGATGACAAAGGTACAAGCCAAAATCAAGGAGGCAAACTGTAATGCCCCTCGATTTATCGAATAACATAACAAAATTTAATTCCTAATGCCAAGGATCACCGTGTACCAAAAGAGTAGTTACAATACACTTTGTATTATACTAAGATATCCAAAATTGGGTATACATGCCTTTATACATCAGTCAGTACAAAATTACATAAAGTGCAAAAGGAGTACATAAACTGTAATTTAAGAAAGCTCTTCATCGACCCCATTAGATTTAAGTGACACATGTGCAGAATCTGAGGGTGGGTGAGTAAATTCATACTCAGTAGGATGAGTTAAGTTCTAAAAATATGCTTTGTGCATGTAGCAAAATATCGTGTCATCTTTCTTTTAAAATCATTGAGAAAATGATAAAAGTCCGAAAACACAGTCACAGAATGTCGCGATACTAGACGACTTACACCTGCGCTCATGGGGCAACGGGAGAAAGAAGGAAAATGATTTTCCCATGATATCCCAGTCTTGTGCGTGCCACAACCAAATTTGGCGGTATCCAGAATCATCATAATAATCCTTAGTTTTGAGAAACCAAGGACTATCCAGAGGGTACAATTACCCAAAACTCGGAGAAATTTTTGAAAAGAGGAGAAGTTTTTAAAGATAAAGTTTCTTTTCTCAAAAAGTAGAAGAAAACCTTTAGCAAAACTTTGGCGAGTCAAAATCTCGGCATACGATTAGAATTTAAAGCTACCTGCCTATAACACGTGTAGAATATAAAGAAATCCCCTCGTAGAATAAAGAGAGTCCCTCATTAAGATATTAGCCTAGTGAGAAATTCTATAGAATAATGGTCCCAACACGTAGATCACTTTCGATTTAGTGGGGTACGGCTTTTGAACGAGTTAAAAAGGGTTTGAAACGGTCCAAAAATAGTAAAAAGAAGAAGGGGAATGATTAGGAAAGGGACACATTTTTTTAGGCTTTAGAGAGGTCACCTCAAGAAAATAACCCTTTTGGTGCATAGAGCACCCTCGATTTAGTAGGAAACGGGTCTTTGATTGGGTAAATCAAACTTAAAACGGGTCAGAAGCAGTGAAAATAGTGAAATGGGTAAGAACTGGACTTGGGTGAAAAAAACTGGCCAAAGTATTTATAGGTGGAGGGGAGGGTGGTGCACTGCCGAAAATGGCGGCGCCACCACTGTTCCAGTGGGCGCCGCCGAAAACGGCGGTGCATGCATGATGATCGCGCGTTTGTAACACGCACAATGATGAATGTGCATTCATCACGAATCACGTGATGGACGTGTGTTCGACACGCACCGCACGCGTGAGCCACATGTTGCACTGAGCCGCGCCGCGCCGCGCCGCACCGTACCGAGCCAAGTTTTGTTTTTTTTTTTTAATTTTGAATAAAAGTTGTCTCCCATCCCGAACTTAGTTTTGCGCGTTCTAGGTACCATTGAGCTCGTATTGATGAGCCCTATAAGACTAGACCACTTATGAACTGGTTTACCCATTTTTTAAAAGTGGGTCCCACCGGTTTAGAGCATGCTTCCCGAGGTCATAACTTATGTTCCCAACCTCTGATTTACACGTTTTTTGACTTGTTACACTCGTCTCTACGAGCTCTAACCGAACTTAAGGAAATTTTAAATAATAAATTTTATAAAAAGATCGTGTAAAAAAATTAGGGTCATTACAATCTACCCCCCTTAGAGAAATTTTGTCCTCGAAATTTGAATTATTCACTCGCTGAATAACTTAGGATGCTTCTTCTTCATTTCACTTTCCAGTTCCCAAGTGGCTTCTTCTAAAGAGTGATACTGCCACAACACTTTGACTAAAGGAATTCTTTTTGTCCTCAAGATTTGTTCCATATGATCCAAAATTTTAACTATTTTTTCTTCAAATGATAAGTCTGGCTTAAGAGTGATTAAATTCTGATCAAGAACATGTGAGGAGTCTCGGACGTATTTCCTAAGCATGGACATGTGAAGTACGTCATGGACATTGTTGAGTTGTGGAGGCAATGCTAATATGTAAGCTACTACTCCTACTTTGTCCAAAATTTCACACGGTCCTATGAAGCGAGGACTTAGTTTGCCTTTAATTCCAAATCTCATGACTCCTCGGTTTGGCGAAACCTTTAATAATACTTGAGCTCCCATGCTAAAGTCAATATCTTTCCATCTCTAATTAGCATAACTCTTTTGATGACTCTGGGATGCTATTAGACGATGCTTGACAAGTTTCACCTTATCTGCACACTATTGCAGAAGTTCAGACTTAATCAATCTTCATTCTCCTACTTCATTCCAACACGTTGGCGATTGGCAAGGTTATCCATACAATGCCTCATAGGGTGTCATACCTATGCTGCCATGATAGCTGTTGTTGTAGGCGAACTCGACCAGAGGTAAATGTTCGTCCAAGTTATCATTCCAATCCATTGCGCACGCTCGTAACATATCTTCCAAAGTTTGAATAGTTCTTTCTAATTGTCCATCTGTTTGTGGGTGGAAAGCAGTGTTGTACTTAAGATTTGTGCTTAATTCTTCTTGAAGTCCTTGCCAAAACTTGGAGGTAAATCGCCTGGCTCGATCTGAGATGATTGATAGTGGTATTCCATGCCAACTCACAATTTTCTTTACGTATAATTTTGCCAAAGAATTTAAGGATTGCTTCTTTCTTAATGAAAGAAAATGTGCACTTTTTGTGAGTCGATCTATGTTACCCAAATGGATTCATGGCCTTGTGTAGTACCGAAACAAAATCCATAATAATGTGTTCCCACTTCCACTCAGGGATCTCAATCGTTTGAAGGTACCCCAAAGGTTTTTGGTGTTTGGCTTTAACTTGCTAACAAGTTAAACATATTGAAATATATTCTCCTATATCCTTCTTCATCCCATTCCACCAGAAATTCCTTTTTAAATCTTGATACATTTTTGTTCCTCCTGGGTGGATGGACTATCGAGACCGGTGTGCTTCATGTAATAGGTCTTTCCTTAGCTTAGGTATTTCAGGTATTACTAATCGCCCTCGAAATTGAATACCTCCATCAGAGCCTTGGATGAAGTTGGACCTTTCGAGCAAAGTTTGCATTTCTTCATTACCTTTCTGACCTTCAAGAATACGCTCAACTAGCACCTATTTTACTTCTAGATTGGCAATGAAAGATTTCTTATTTCCAGACTATAATTCAGGTTGGAAACTTATTGTTTCTTCCAACAATTTCCACTCCTTAATAAGCATGAAGGCTAATCCCTTAGATTTGCGACGTAAAACATCAGCTACTACATTGGCTTTTCTAGAGTGATATTTAATAGAAAAGTCATAATCCTTAAGATATTCAATCCACCGTCTTTGCCTCATATTGAGATCACTTTGGGAAAATATATACTTTAAACTTTGATAATCGGTGAAAACTTCAAACATTTCCCCATATAGATAGTGTCTACATATTTTTAGTACAAAAACTACTACTGCTAATTCCAAATCACGAGTAGGGTAGTTACCTTCATGTTTCTTTAATTGTTGTGAAACATATGCTATCACTTTTCTATCTTACATTAATACACATCCTAAGCCTCTTTTAGAAGCATCGTTGTACACGACAAATCCTCCACTGCCAGTTGGCAATGCCAAAACAGGTGCAGTTGTTAATTTTTTCTTCAATTCTAGAAAACTCTTTTCGCAAGTCTCATCCCAAACAAATTTTACTCCTTTCCTTGTCAATTTTGTCAGAGGCAAGGCAATGCTTGAAAATCCATGAATGAATCTTTGGTAATAACCAGCAAGGCCTAAGAAGCTCTGAATTTCTGTTACTGTCTTTGGCCTTTCCCATTTGATGACCACTTCTATCTTGGTTGGGTCCACCGATACCTCGTTCTTTGAAATGATATGTCCTAAGAAGACCACTTATTCCATCCAAAATTCGCACTTGCTAAACTTAGCGTATAGTTTATGATCCCCTAGCATTTGCAAAACTACTTGCAGATGTACTCGGTGTTCTTCTAAGCTACTAGAGTAGACGAGGATGTCATCAACAAATACGATCACAAACTTATCTAAAAAGGGCCAAAAACCTCTATTCATGAGATCCATGAGGGAAGTCGGAGCATTAGTTAATCCAAATGGCATCACTAAAAACTCATAGTGGCCATACCGGGTGTGGAAAGCTGTTTTAGAGATACCCCCATCTTGAATCCTCAACTAATGGTAACCCGACCACAAATCTATTTTGGAGAAAACTTTGGTTGTCTGCAATTGATTGAACAAGTCATCTATAGGAGGCAAAGGATACTTATTCATTATGGTGATGGCATTGAGGAGTATGTAGTCAATGCATAACCTCAATGACTGGTCCTTCTTTTTCACAAACAGGACCAATGCTCCCCAAAGGAGAGACACTGGGTCAGATAAATCCTTTCTCTAACAATTCCTGCAATTGACTTTTTAACTCTTTTAACTCTGCAGGAGCCATGCTGTGGGTGCCTTGGAGATAGGATTTGTTCCCGGCATCAACTCAATAGAAAAATCTATTTCTCTTTCTGATGGTAGTCCAGAGAGGTCATCAGGAAAAATGTCAGCGAAGTCTTGTATTACTTCAATACTTTCCAGCTTATTTGTTGCAGTCTCTCTAGTTTCCACGCTGGCAAGATAAGCTTGACATCCTTTGGTTAAGAGCCGATGAGCCTTGATTGCCGAGATAATACATGGCTTGGAATGATCGTTAAGTCCATGAAAAGTAAAACTCTTCTCTCCTTGTTCAAAGATCACCTTTTTCTATTTACAATCTACTAACGCCCCGTTATCGGCTAACCAATCCATACCTAATATGACATCAAAGTCGGTCATATTTAGGAGAATGAGATCGGCTTCCCATTGACGTTTCTCTAAGGAGATAGGTATCCCTTGAAGAAATTCATGAGCTAAAAATGTTTTTCCCACTGGGGTAGACACTTTTAAGACATATCCTAAATTTAAAATAGGATAGCCAATGCTCAAAGCAAAATCGAACGATATGAAAGACTGTGTCGACCCTAGATTTATCAAGATTTTTGCTATTTTATCCAAGACCAGAAGTGTACCTTGAATGACAACGGTTGACACTTGAGCCTCCTCAGCAGTAATTGCAAAGACCCAACCTTGAGCTTTTGGTTTTTGCTCTGGTATTGATTCTTCTTGCATTCTTCTTTTTGGATAGTCTCTAATCTGACGGCCACGTTCACCACAAGAAAAACATTTTCCTTCAGTAAGATAGCACTATCCAGATGGATGAATTCTATTACATTGAGAACATTTTTCTAAATTCTTCTCTCCCCTTAACCGTGAAGGTGGTTCTGATGGCTTTTGAAACTTACGATTATTCTTATTGCTAAACGTAAGCTTCCTTTTCCTTTCATCAGGTTGGAAATCACTGTTTTGTCCTCGATCTTTACATCTGACCACAAACTCCTAGTAGTCCTGCTCCAGGATAGAGGCTAGTTCTACCTCTTTGGCAAAAATCATAGGTTGATGACCAACGATTCTGCCTCGTAATCCATTGTTTAGGCCCCTCACAAACTTCCGTGCCTTCTTTAATTCCATTGTACAAAAGTCTAGGGCGAAACGCTGTAATTATACGAATTTATTCTCGTACTGAACCACCGTTAAAGTTCCTTCTTGCAGGTCTAAAAACTCATTCTCCTTTCTTTCTTGGACATGAGGAGGAAAATATTTATCATATAATACTTATTTAAATTCCTCCCACTTAATATGATCACTAGCTGGGAAGAAATTTCTTTCTGCAGTAGGCCACCAAAAAGCAGCTTCGCCCATCATTGAGAAAATGGCTAGTGGTACCTTATGATCTTCGGGGATCTTCATTGCTTTAAAAATCCACTCGACTTCAAAGGTCTACTTTCTAGTGGCCTCAGGGCCGTCCTCCCCCGTAAACACTGGTGCAAGCTTCGTAAAACGTTCCAACATATTATTCTTTTTGTCGTGGATATTTTCTCCCGAACAGGTCAAATGATTAGAATGATTCAATTGGAATCCTTCAGCCTAAAGGTGTCGAGTCATTCTTTGCATTAATAAATCCAAGAAATGTGTCATAGGATCCCCTGTTGTCAAAATGACCAGCGTAGTACCTTCTAGTGGAGTCAAGCTACTTGCCGGTTGGACATCGTTACCACTAACATGCGTTATCTAAACATGGATTGATACCATCAAGATCTTTAGATAAAAACATGCCTATTTCATAGCAACCATGTAGTTTATTTACATCACCCAAAGACTAAGTTAACTATTTACATAACAAAACAACTCACATCAAAACTGTTACACACATCAAAACTATTTACTCGAGGTTTTTACAAACCTTCTTCTCTAAGTAGTTACGACTTTCTTAGAGAGGAAAATTTTTTGCTTTTGGACACTAAAAAAAAAAGTGGGTCATATGCCCTCAAAAGGTGCACCGCTCGAGCATTCTCTGTCTTCCGGTTTCCTTCCCTTCGAGGCGATGCTAGATGTCTTGATCTTCCAACCATTCGACCTCAGGTAAGGTCAGTTCATTTAGGTCAAAGTCTCTTTTATACTCAAGGTCATTTTTGTCAGAATTTTTACCTTCTTCCTCTTCCATGGAGAGGTCTTCTTCAAACTCTTCTTCTAGAGTAGGCGAGTCTGGGATAACTATAACTATTATTTTGTCCATGTCACTATTTTTAGGCGAACCAGGGACGTAAGAGACTTCAGAATCCTCTGAGTCTGAAATTTCAATGGGTGTTTTACCCTTATAGCACATACTCTTGCTACAACTTCCTTCCATTGGAAGTAGCAATTTACGAGTAGTAGAATGATATAGATTGCTCAACAAATATGTCTTATGCTTGAGCATCAACATCTATTTTAACTTTACATAAACAAATTCATTTAAGTAATTTCAAATAGGAAAACATATGGTAAAATACTAATAATTGTATTAACTGATTTAATTACTTTTTGGTAGACAGTAGAACCTTGGATCTAATACCAACTGTAACGCCACTCGATTTATCGAATAATGTAACAAAATTTAATTCCTAATGCCAAGGATCACCGTGTACCAAAAGAGTAATTACAATACACTTTGTATTATACAAAGATATCCAAAATTGGGCATGACATGCCTTTATACCTCAGTCAATACAAACATTACATAAAGTACAAAAGGAGTACATAAACTGTAATTTAAGAAAGCTCTTCATCGACCCCATTAGATTTAAGTGACACATGTGCAGAATCTGAGGGTGGGTGAGTAAATTCATACTCAGTAGGATGAGTTAAGTTCTAAAAATATGCTTTGTGCATGTAGCAAAATATCGTGTCATCTTTCTTTTAAAATCATTGAGAAAATGATAAAAGTCCGAAAATACAGTCACAGAATGTCGCGATACTAGACGACTTACACCTGCGCTCATGGGGCAACGGGAGAAAGAAGGAAAATGATTTTCCCATGATATCCCAGTCTTGTGCGCGCCACAACCAAATTTGGCGGTATCCAGAATCATCATAATAATCCTTAGTTTTGAGAAACCAAGGACTATCCAGAGGGTACAATTACCCAAAACTCGGAGAAATTTTTGAAAAGAGGAGAAGTTTTTAAAGATAAAGTTTCTTTTCTCAAAAAGTAGAAGAAAACCTTTAGCAAAACTTTGGCGAGTCAAAATCTCGGCATACGATTAGAATTTAAAGCTACCTGCCTATAACACGTGTAGAATATAAAGAAATCCCCTCGTAAAATAAAGAGAGTCCCTCTTTAAGATATTAGCCTTTGAGTGAGAAATTTGGTAGAATAATGGTCCCAACACGTAGAACACCTTTGATTTAGTGGGGTATGACTTTTGAACAGGCTAAAAAGGGTTTGAAACAGTTTGGAAAGAATAAAAAGAAGAAAGGGAATGATTAGGAAATGGACAAGTTTTTTCTAGGTTTTAGAGAGGTCACCTTGAGAAAATAACCCTTCTGGTGAGTAGAGCATCATCGATTTAGTAGGAAACGGGCCTTGGATCGGGTAAATCGGACTTAAAGCAAGTTAGAAGCAGTGAAAACAGTGAAATGGGTAAGAACTAGACTTGGGTGAAAAAAACTGGCTGGAGTAAGTATTTATAGGTAGAGGGGAGGGTGGTGCGCCACCGGAAATGGCGGCACCGCCACTGTTCCAGTGAGCGCTGCCGAAAATGGTGGCGTGTGCATGATGAACGCGCATTTGTCATGCACGCTGTGATGAACGTGCATTTGTCACAAATCACGTGA
This sequence comes from Saururus chinensis, assembly GCA_035235625.1. Classification (NCBI taxonomy): domain Eukaryota; kingdom Viridiplantae; phylum Streptophyta; class Magnoliopsida; order Piperales; family Saururaceae; genus Saururus; species Saururus chinensis. The sequence continues at coordinate 12,450,623 of CP141141.1, forward strand.
TGAACGCGCAGTTGGTGCGCGCCGCGTGGGTGAGCCGTGTGCTATGCCATGCAGCATCTCTCTGCTCCAAGCCGAGGTTTTTTTTTTAAACTTCGAATAAGAGTAACCTCCCATCTTGAACTCAGTTTTGCGTGTTCTAGGTACCGTTGAGCTCATGTTGTTGAGCCCTACGAGACTAGACTACTTATGAACTGGTTTACCCATATTTTAAAAGTGGGTCCCCCGGTTAAGAGCACGCTTCCCGGGGTTAAAACTTTTGTTCCCGGCCTCCGATTTATGCATTTTTTAACTTGTTACTCTCGTCTCTATGAGCTCTAACCGAACTTAAAAAATTCTTAAATAATAGATTTTATTAAAAGATTGTATTAGAAAATTAGGGTCATTACATAAACTCGGAGGTAGCCCCTATTGACGACATTGTCAAGAATGTTTCTATGTGGTTAGAGAATTGGTTGGAAAAGGTTAACTCCACTCTAGCATCCATAGATGATTTTCAAGTTGTGCTTGGGATGGACTTCCTACAAAAGGCAAAGATCTCCATCATTCCACTTCTTGGAGGGCTATTCATAGGCGATGAGCATGTCCTAGTTCATTCCTTGCAGGAAAGAGGAGAAATTGGTGCAATTGCTATCAGTAATGCAACTAGGAAAGGGTCTAAGGAAGGGCTAGGATACTTGGTCTCTATCAAAAAGCTAGAAGAGGAGCAGGTAGTGTCACGACCCGCAACTTTCTTTTGGGCCCATAAGCGAGTTGTAGGCTCAATAACATTTTTGGCAAAATTGAACTATTTTGAGCTTGATTTATTTGATGAAACTTTAAGATTTTAGGTAGAGCTAAGAGAGATGAACATATCGAGCCCAAGAGCATGTTAATTCGCTAGATAAGATACCCTTGCATGATTTTGTTTTGAAGGGCTCACAATACAAGTGTAACGATACCAAAAGCGCAAGAATCCGAGCTCGAGGTAGGGAGTTACGCCCGTTTGAATTTTGAATTTCAGTTTTTAAACAAGAAAAAATTATATTTTTTAAAATTGGCGTCAGCCACACTGATGCCATCTGGCCATGGTCAACCCATGTGCTAGCCATGCCAGCTATTTGGCACATGGACATGCAGCATATGGTGTGCATTTGGTGGCCCCCGCCCCCTATAAAAGGCAAGGGTTTCTCCCATTTAAGATTCGCTTTCCCACTTGTGTTCTTGTCCCAATTCCTTTTTCTTCTTTGATTTCGCCTGTCTCCTAACCTTCTCTCCGCAATTCTGAAGCCACTTCTCAACCTTTTTAGCCCGTTCAAAATGCTAACCTAGCTAAATCGAGGGTGCTCTACGTCATGGTAGGGTTGGTGTTCCAAGATAACTTTTTTAGAGGGGGGAAATATCCTGGGTTAAGGGGAGTCTATGTTTGCCACCTTCGGGTCCACAAAGAGATAAATATCCTAAGGTAAGGGGAGATTTTGTTTGCCGCATTTAAAGAGAGAAATGTCTCGGGGTAAGGGGAGGTTATGTCTATGGTCTTCGGGCCGCAAAGATATAAATGTCCCGGGGTAAGGGGAGGTTTTGTTTGCTACCTTCGGGCTGTAAAAAGAAAAATGTTTCAGGGCAAGGGGAGATTCTATCTATCGTCTTTGGTTTGCAAAGAGGGAAACGTCCTTGGGTAGAGGGAGGGTCTATTCGCCACCTTCGGTCCACAAAGAGAGAAATGCCCCAGAGTAAGGGGAGGTTTTGTCCACTACATTTGAAGAGAAAAATGTCCTGTGGTAGGGGGATGCTTTGCATGCCACCTTCAAACCGCAAAGAGAGAAACATCCTGGTATACAGGGAGGTTCTATCCACAACCTTCGAAGAGAAAAACATCCTCGAGTAAGGGGAGGCTCTATTAGCCACCTTCATGACGGAAAGAGAGAAATATCCCGAGGTACTAGGAGGTTTTGTCCACTGCCTTCAAAGGGAGAAATGTCCCAGGGTAAGGGAGGCTCTGTCTATCGCTTTGGGCTGTAAAGAGAGAAACATCTCAAGGTAAGGGGGGGTTTGTCTCCCAATTTTGGGCCACAAAGTGAGAAACGTCCCACAGTAAGGGAAAGTTATGTCCACCTCCTTTGGGCCACAAGGAGAGAATCTTTATGAGGTAAGGGGAGGCTTTGGCAGCCGTCGTTGGGCATCAAAGAGAGAACATTCTTATGGAAGGGGAGGCTTCAACCATCGTTACCTCCAAAAATCTCAAGGGAGTAAGCATTTACAACTATTATTTTAATGCATACTTATTTGAATAAATGCATATGTTTCTTAAATAGTTGACTTATATGAATGCATGTTATGAATGCTTGGAAAAGATGTTGAGTGACTTATAGTTGATTAATGACTTCTTTATTGGTTTTTAGTCTTTGACCTTTATGACTTTCAAATTATTATTATATGATTTGAAAGACATTTTGAATAGTTTTAATGATTGAATTTAAGGGGTAGTTATTTGGTATAAAACCCAAAATATATAAGAGTTGTTAATCCTAGATGCCGCCTATTAAGGCACATGGTGTGCCCATGATTCTGGATATCACGGGAAGATCATATTCATTATGATCCCACACCCCATGAGCACGGGTGTTTGTTGCTTCAGTATCGGCAATGAGTAGTTATTTGGTATAAAGCCCAAAAACTATTGATTATGGATATCTGCCTATTAAGGCATATGGTGCACCTATGAATTAAGATATTGTAGGAAGATCCCTTTCATTTTGATCATGTTACCCTAGGAGCACAGGTGTATGTCGCTTTGGTATCGGCGACATTCTATGAATAATGATTTATCCAATTTTGTGAACGATTTATTGTATTATGCTTACTAATGATTTATTTGATTATGTGAATGATTGATATGATTTTGTGAGTGATTAAACGGATTTCATGAAGGAATAATTTGTCTTATTTGTTCGCACTTTTATTTTTTTATGTCAACTTTGAAATATAAGTGCTTGTTGAAAAATACTTGATTTTGCTATGATTGCCTTAATTATTTAGGCAAAACTATATGCAGATCCAATCTTGTTGGAATAATATTATAGATATTATCCAATAAGTATGTAGGCAACTAACATATGATGATATTGACCTAATCCAAAAAACTGTAATAATTAATCTTTTCATTATTTTTTGAAAGCAATGCCCAAGGATCACTACATCTTTTGCACATGGATGAAGATCCTAGTGATTGACCAAATTTTTTTTATCTTGGATATTCTGGGCACCCGAGTAGGGGCACCAGAGGACCCAGGGCATTACATGTAGGAGCAACGAACATTCCTAAAGAAGTTAGTGAGTTGCTAATTGACTTTGTGGATGTCATGGCACATGAATTATCACAAGTTCTTCTAGTAAGGTGTACGGTGGACCAGTAAATTGAGCTCTTGTTGGAAAATTGTCCTCCGCAGGAGCCCACTATCATATGGCTCCCCCAAAACTATATAACTCTGGAAGCAACTTGATGAGTTGCTGAAGGCTATATTCATCTATCCATCAAAAGCCCAATTTGGCACTCAGTTATTTCAAAAGAAGCAAGACAATTCATTGTGATTAAGTGTGGACTACTGAGATCCAATAAAATCACCATAAAAAAATAAGTACCAAATGCCATCAGTGGCATATTTGTTTGATAGGCTGGGCAGAGCTTCATACTTCTCCAAACTTGATATTCAGTTAGGCTATTGGCAAGTGCAGATTGTGCATGGAGATGAACCCAAGACGACTATGGTTACTTGGTATAGTTCTTAGGAATATTTAGTTATGAGATTCAACCTAACAAATGCCCTTGAATGATGTACTTATATCCTACCTAGACTGCTTTGTTGTGGTGTATTTGGATGATATTATAATTTATAGCTAATCCCTAGATGAGCACTTGGCCCATTTGAGGATTGTGCCAAGCAGTTGAGGGAACATCACTTGTACGTGAAGTTTGAAAAATAGAGCTTTGCTTGGGGCAATTTTCTTCTTGGGCTATCATTTTTTAGAGGGGATGGTGCAAATGGACATGAAGAAGGTCGAAGCTATCATGGAGTGGCCGATTCCCTCAAAGGTGCCGGAGCTAAGGTCCTTTTTAGGCTTAGCTAACTATTACAACGCTTCATCAAAAGCTACTTTAAAAGGTGGTTGTGCTGATTAACCTCTCGAAGAAGGATCCACCATGTGGATGGACAAATGAGTGCCAAGAGGCATGCAAGAGACTAAAGGAAGCTATCACATTAGAGTCCATTCTAAAGTTTCCAGCCTATGATCGCACTATCAGGGGTGTTCTCATTTAGGCTTGTCATCTAGTGGAATATGAGGGCCAAAAGCTGAATGAGATGGAACAAAAATATTATATTCATGAGAAGGAGATGACTGCGGTGGTACACTACTTGTACACATGGAGAAACTATTTAGTGGGAGGTAAATTTATAGTCTATACCGATAATGTGGCCACAAGTTATTTCTCTATGTAGAAGAAACTCACCACGAAGCAAGCTTGATGGAAAGAGTTCCTTGTAGAATTTAACTATGAGTAGCAATACAAACTAGACAAAACCAACATAGTTGCTAATGCCCCAGCCACCAAATGGATCCAGAGGCAATGCTTGCTATTTTTCTATGGAAAATAAATTAGCAGTGAAGCAAGCATGATGGAAAGAGTTTTTTTGCATAATTTGACTATTAGCTATAGTACAAATTGGACAAAGTCAACACAGTTGCTGATGCCCTCAACTACCAAATAGACTAAGAGGCAATGCTAACTACCTTAATGCACGTCTTGAGAGACTTGCTATAGAAGATAATGTAGGCCGGAAAGATGAAGTCTGTGTGCCACAACTACAGGCAGTGAAGAACGTTGTGGTCTCATGATTTTAGACTGAGGATGAGGTGCTATACACCATGGGAGGGCACCTCCAAATGTAAATGGCACAAGCTGCTATGAGAACCTCATGGCTCAACATGGGCTGGACATCTAGGGCAAAAGCACACTAATGCTCTTTTGACCTGCAACTATTATCAGTTGTGAATGGAGGATGTGGTGTAGTATTTGCACACTTGTTTGGTGTGTCAGCAAGACAATGTTAAAAGGCAGAAAGACATGGGTATACTAGAGCCCCTTCCCATACCGAAGAGGCCTTGGGTTAGTCTATCGATAGACTTTATCGCTAGGCTTTGGCCCAATCATGGTGGTGGTGGACAGGTTTTTGAAGTATGTTACTTTCATTGCATCCCTTCAAGTTTGTATAGCTTAAGTTTATTGGTGTTATTCTTCAAGAATGTTGTCCAGCTTTGGGGTCTACCAATGGATATTGTTATTAATCAAGACACATGGTTCATGGGTAGGTTTTGGACACAGCTCTTTGACACGTTAGGCACTAAGTTGAACTTCTCAACTAGCAATCACCGTCAAACCAATGGCTAAATAGAAAGGGTGAACACCATTTTGAAAGATTACCTAAGGCATATATTACTACCAACAATAGAATTGGGTGGATTTCTTGAAGATAGCATAGTTTTGTTAAACCTAATAAAGAGCTCATTGACAGGAAAGAGTCGCTTTGAGTTGGCAATGCGCCAGCAACTACTTACTCCAAATATTGTCGCTCTTTAGAATGCTGGTGAGTGCTGCCCTGTAACTTACAGGCTGGCTAGGGTGCAGATGGAATAGATGGAGGAGGTGGGGGACTGTCTTGAGAAGGCTCTCAAAAGGATGAAGAAATATGCTTATAGTCATCAACAACCTTGCGACTTTCAAGTTAGGGAGCTGGGTGATGCTTAAGCTCACTCCTCGTAGAAGAAGATGTCCAAGCGGATGATCCATAGGGGACTGATTCAAAGGCATTATGGATCCTTTATTACGCAAGGTATGAAAGTCAGCCTATCAGCTGGAAAGTTACAAGTTGTGCACCATGTTTTCCATGTGAGTTTCTTGAAGCATTATTTAGAAGACATGGAAGATCCTGGCCGCAATGTGGCTAGGAGGGCACCCCAACAGTGCATAAGAAGTTTGAGAGGGAAATCGAAGCTATCTTAGACAAGAAAATTGAAGGTGTCGCCAAAAAGAACTAGAGGGTGTACTACTTGGTCAAATGGAAAGGACTATTAACAAGTGAGAAAAGCTGGGAAAGAGATATAGTACTTTGGTAATTTGAATAGCAGGTCCAGAGGTTTTTCTAATTGATGAGGATATAGACAGGTTTAGTGTAGGAGGGTTTAAAAGCCCCTCGGATTGGTCTGCCTTGGCGGACTTAGCTACATAAGGCTAGAGGCATGCACATCTTTGTTGGGCTACATGAAGATGTGCGCAGCAGCAGCCAAAGGGAAATGCAGCCTGGCGGAAATGCAGGGGCAGCAACAGTGCGTAGCAGGCATTATGGGGCGTGGCTATGTATTCTCGTGCTTATTGGCACATAGTTGATGTGCCTAAGGCTGGAGGTTGCATAATTGACCAACATGATCCCTATAAGGATCCAAGTGCATCATGGCGACAAACGTGGGCACAATAGTTGGTGATTGTCGGCCACTACTCAAATAGTTATTGCACACTCATGTACTTAACTGCAAGTGGTTGTGCATGGTTGTTAGATGGCTTCATATAGCTTAATGGGTAGAGTCACGGGGGACTTGTTAAAACTACTTAGTTGCAGCCAGGAAAGTATAAATGTGGGCGGGATCCTTGTATAAGGTCAAAGTTAGTAAGTGGGTTCGAGTTAGTAAGTGGGTTCGAGTTCTGGCACTCATATTTAAACCAAGTGAGTGCTTATACAAATACCAAGTTTAAAATTGAAAGGATTTTGGGCTTGGCCCTTTCCCTTATTTCTATTGTTCCTAGTGCATAAGTGCATTCCTTGTGTGCGTGCAAAGGATGTTATTTGCCGAGGCATTCAGGCCTCACGAGGTACGAATTCCTAATGAAAGCCCTGACCGCGTGAATCTAGTGTGGACCTGACACTTGACACCTCTTAGACAACCCTCAAGAGTTCGTTGACAAGTTTGTCCTTCAGTTCAATAGGGTCCAGGGTCATGTCAACAACTCCTAAACACCCTTCTCTCACAGCTCAAAATTCTAGGGAAAATGCCCTCTCTAAGTACTTGAACACATTACTTAAACTTATATCCCTATCCAAAGCCTAGCCCGACAGCCCCAAGCGCCGCCGATGACAGCCATAGCCATGAGAGGCATGGTTCTTCCATGGTCTACCCAATTTTCAATCCTTAAACTAAAAATTCTTACTGAACAAACTCTAATCTTATTGTTAAGCTCATTTAAAAACAAACTATAATCTTATCATTAAGATCATTTAGAACTAAGTTGTTGTTAATAGACGACAATCCTACTTCTCAGACACCAGTCTTTGAGCTTGCATGTCACTTCCTCCTCTTCTGACAACTTTACTCTCTTGCCCAAACCCCTCTCAAACTCTCTCTCGTATGCTTTTATGGCACTGAGAATGGTAGGGTAAAATTTTCCTTCTATCTTAAATCTACATACAGAGGATAAGATGTGTTGGAAATTGCAGTATTCAACTAAAGGTAGGTGTCAGTTTTCAATTGCAAGCATGTGAGTGCAACGAAGCCTGACCAATTGACATATCGGAGGTCGCGTTGAAGAAGCACCATCGACATGGATCCGACATGTCAAAACTGTGTGGACAGCTCCAATTGTTCTCCCAATTGATTAAACTTCAACAAAATTAATATGAAAGTAGCTGAATATTCTTGTATTCCACATTAATAACTATTAAAACAATTGAAACTATATGAGAAAACTTATTGTTGTTTATTGTTTTTTATAACTCATAAAGGGCCCACAAGGAGATTATATGGGGTGGGACCATGGTGATGTGAGAGTGGATTAACAAAATTGGCTGGTCTTCATATTTTCGCCATTTCAACATGTGGGTCCCCTTCTTCCAAGCATTTTAAATTTCACTACGAAATGTGGGGCTTTATGCCAAGTAAATGAAGTTAAAGAGTTTGGTAGAAGACAGATATGCAAGAAAGTTTATTAGAACGACATAAGTGAGGACGTTGAAGTGGGTTCATGGCTCCTGATCTTGAGAGGAAAAATGAGTAGGTTCTTTTGCGAGTTTTCATTTGTATGGTCCAGTTTGTTTTCTTCTTCCCCCTTACCTTGTGCTATTTTTTGGAATCACATTTGAGCGTTGAACAAGGGAAACAATGACTCTAAATTTCACTGCATTATGATGGAATGCTGATGTATTATTTACTCCGCAGTTGAACAAGATTGAATTGGACTGAAGAAAAAAATTTTAATTGGCCTTATATTATGATAATAATAATAAAAAAGGTGGCAATGCTCTCACTTGCATAATGGGATAAGCCAATGATGGAATATTGTGTGTCATTATACAAGAGAAATTATTGGGTATACTTGGAGTACCACATGGAATTTAATCCTACTTAATAAGAATATCGATCCTCATGTCAAACAGAATTGCACAAATTCTCATTTATATTAACATGCACTAATGTGTACACCATTAATTCTCTTATAAAGTAGAAATATGTCCTAGACCCCAGTAAAAATTGTTTCTTTCACAGTGCATAAATAAGAAATTCTGATGTTTGAATCAACTTCCGTGAAAGATTCTAAATTTTGCAGACCCCATGAAAAGAGGATTTATGAATATTAATCAGTCCCTTTTCATGCTTAGGTTATTATAGGTGGGATTAAAATGATGCAATCGAAATTTTAAGTGTCCAAATGGGCCCATAACTTACAAGCCTGTATTTTATATGGTACTCTTCTTATCCCCTTTGCTCCCCATCTTCTACCATTATTCGGAGTGCCCCTATCTACAAAAAAAATAAAAGTTGCATCAAATATATGTTTAAGAGGTTTTTGCCCAGTATTTGTTCGATCTTGGAATTGGCCAGTACAGTAAAAAAAACCATAATCCGTGATAATGTGCAAAGGGAGGTCCTGAATAACTGCATTCACCCAAGTGGACGGGCAAGTTAATTTTTGGAAAACACATTTAACAAAGACTTTGTCTTATTCAACCTGGACATTTCCACAACTTGTCAAACAGCATTTAGTATGCCAATTCTATGGCATAGGAAATGACTACAACAATGTTCAGACCAGTTTTTCTGGCAGCATATTCGATATGGCCGCTACAATCCCAGCCAAACGTTGCAAGGAGTTGTTTTCGCTGGTTAGAGGGGAGGGTACATTGGCATCTATAAAACCGTCTTCACATGTCACACCTTGGTCTATAGCAGCCGATGCATCAATATTCATTTTACTGTAATCTTTTGCGCGCAAAGCCGACGTAGCATCCTCGACATCTCTGATTGCGTCGGTATAGAACGAGCTACAATCAATCAAACAGTTCCTGGTCTTGTTTTCTTTGGCCTGCCCGATCAACTCCTTTATGTATGGACCAGTCTTGAATGCAAAACCTTTTGTCAGATTGAGAGAAATGTACCCTAGACCCGTGATGTCGGCAGACTTGGAACTGGGGTCAGAATTCAAGGCCTGGAGGCAGAATTGGTAGTCTATGGTCCTCTTGCACACCTGCTGAATCAATTGGTCTGAGTGAACGATCCACGATGTTGCACAGGAATCAGCAACAAATAGGAATGCCAAGGCAAGGAGTGGGCAGAGGCGAATGCAGGCCATGAGTGAGGAGAGAGTAGATGAGGAAGGCAGTTCCAAGTAGAGACGTCCATAAAACGTTGCAGGCGGGGGTTTTGGAGGGAGTAGAGCATGCAGAAAAGGAAGGAAATAAGTCTGATTTCCCTTTCCTAAGGGATCACTAGTAGTAAAAGGAAAGGGAACAAGTCCACGACCTACTGTATTGATATTGGCAAGTTTGCTAGCTGTCAAGTTTCCCAATTGTCACCGGAAATAAGCACATTAATCCACTTGCTTAATTGGGAGCAGCTGCAACGTCTATTACATTGGTAAGTTTGCTAAGGGATCTTTAGTGGTAAAGCAAAGAAAGAAAGTCAGGACCTACTTACTGTATTTACATTGGCAAGTTGCTAGCTGTGAAGTTTTCCAATAGTCACCGGAAATAATCACAGTAATTTACTTGCTTAATTGGGAATTGCTGCTTTGTCTATTCATTTAATATTACTAGGAAGACTGCACATCTATTATACATTTAAAAGATTGGATAAGAACAAATAAAATAAAGGAACATTAACATATATAAAAATAAATAAAATTTAGCAATTATAAATAACTATGATGACTACTTTACTTATTATTATTGTAAAAAAAGACGAAAATACCCACCCTTAATCAATCCTTCTACCTCTTCATTACATTGGCAATCCTGTCATCCTCCTCCGTCAGCCCTGTCGTTCCAACCCAGCAGAGCACAGAGGAGGTCGGGTATAGAATGCAGCAGACATGCAGAGGGCAATCGGTTGAAGAGGAAGTCGTGGATGAGCCAACTAGATCGAACTTTGGAGAGTCTGCAGACGTCACCTTCGGCGGAGGAGGTTGTAGTGTTGGACTGCTGGAAGAGTCCAAGACAGACCAGCTGTAGAGGGAGGCATGCATCCACACACTGGGTCAATCACCCATGATGTTGAGTCGCAATCCCCGTCTCCCCGTTGATTGCTTGCATTCGGACTTGCCAGTCCAATAGTCCACTCGCGTACATTAGTAATAATGTTTTGAAGGGGTTGAAGTAGTGAAGCTAAACAAGTAAACCTAATTGTGCTTCCTCTATAATGTTTTAAACAAAAATAATTCAATTTTATTATCCTAGTTGGAAAACTTGATACTTAGTATATTATTGTGCTAACTGAAACATTAGCTTTGATTTGGTAGTTTGCACTTGAGCTAATGATTATGCTTATGTAGAAAAAAAGTTTTTTAATTGGTCTTTGTTTTTTGCCCATGGATTACTGTGTTTCAGATGTTTGCTGAAATATCTGTGGGGTTGCTAATAATTTTAGAGTTCCTGCCCTGTAAGTTATGGTCTACCTGTTCAGTGCCATGTGTATGAAAACTAAAGATGATTCTAACGAAAAATGAGCTAAACGAGCTATATGTGTTGTTTACCTTAAATGACATGCTACTATTTGCTAACTCTTAGCTATTATCTTCCTCAAACTTGTCTGTAGTCTTTGTTTGTTCATAGCTTCATACATAATATGTAACATGACATGTATATGGTTTTCATAGGTCCCTACAATTTCTTGTTCATAATAAAACTCATTATCATAGGGCAGCAAGACCCTAAACATGAAATTGCAAGGCAGCATGCCATGCCCTGCATTTTCATATTCATAACTGGTTTTCATAAGGCAGCATTATCATGTTAATCTTCTGGCAATATGATGGAATGCTACTTTCTCTTTTCAGAATTGTCAGTGGTGGGGAATTCTGAAGATCATAAATCAAGCGTGTTATCAGTGGCAGAGGAGGGAGTTCGTTCTAAAAATGAAAATTTCATTGAACACAGGTGACAGACCGGGTTCATGAATTTAGTGAAATGACAAACACCAGAATCATATTGTAGCGGCTGAAAAGAAAGAGGAGATAACTGAGATAGTCTCTGTAGAAGTACGCTCTTTTGCCTCAATTCTCTTTTCGAGATGCTTGCTGTATGCCAATTTCCTTTTTGTCCTTAGAATGTTGAATCTTTTCACCCAGGGTTTCATGCCTTTATGGACAAAAAAAAGGATACTCGAATTTGGGAATCTTCAGTATTTAGATGTGGTTTTTAGTTCTTGCTGAAAGAAGCTGCTAATTTTCATGAGGATGCTGGCCAAAGAATACTGGTTTTTAAATTTGAAAAGTTTTTAGTAACAGAGGAGATTGTATATCTGTTCTTATGTTATAGATAGACACAATGACTCATTTTTTAAATGGAACTGATGAGGTTAAGCCTAATTGCAAGTGAATAACGAGATAAAAAAAATTGCCCCTTGACAATGAGTCAATATGGAACAGGAATTGCAAGTGAATAATGAAAAAGAAAAAGTTTGCCCTTTATTATTGAGATGATATTTCTGGGGTCTTCTGCTGTGCAACATGAGAATTTTATTTTTTGGTTATTGCTTTTATTTGGTGGATAGATTGTTTGATTCAGAATCCCTTTATATGCAAAATTATTTGAAGGTTTCGAAGTGATTAAGACTTGTTAGAAGTGTGAAGCAAATAGCCTTTCGAATTTGAGGCCTGATTTTCATCTACATTTTAATGGTAAAGAATAGAGAAAAATTGAGTATATGTGAGGAAAACTTGCTGAAGTTTGAAAAATGATGGTTTTAAGCATTTTTGACTGACGTTTTATAATAAGTAAAAGTTGAATATGATTTGTTTGCTTTCGTATGCATGAAGTTGTCATATGCAACATGTGAAACAAATTGTTAATGTTCTTTTTCTGTCACTATCAGCAAAACAAGCCTGATACACTTATCTGTTTAAGCTTCTGTCAGTGTTGACTCACAATTACCCCTTAAGACTGATATTGAAAAACCAAGTGGTAGACCGGTTATGCTTGATGCTCCAGCCCGACACCTTCGGGATCAGTTGATCAGAGCAAAGGTTTTCCTTGGGTTGGGATCAATTCGAAGTAATCCTATATTGTTAAAGGAGCAACGCCTTAGACTGATGGAAGTCTAACGAGCTCTTGGTGATGCAACTAAGGATTCTCAGTTACCAAGGAAGTAAGTGTTGGTCGTACATCAATTTTGTTGTAATTATTTTGTTTCGTGTTTCGTGTTTTTATGGCATTTTTTTTACATAAATTGAGTTTTATTATCCCAATACAAATGAAAAAAATGAAAGCAACATACCAAACGTTAGCTAAAGCTAAGCAAGTTCAAGATGACTTCTTTACACATAGAACAAATAATGTCTATGAACTAACGGAAATAAAATATTTAGGATCTTGACCATCGCTGAAGCGTTTTTAAAAATTTGAAACCCTTTAGCAACAGTCCTGACCATTGCTAAAGGTCAATATGACTATCATTGTAAATAGTGTCAATGACAGCTTATAGGGTCATCGCTAAATGCATATTTTTTGCGACAATTTAAGCTGTCAGGTTTGAATTAAGAGATTTTTTTTAAAAAAAGAAGCATTAGTGACAACCATTGCTAAAGCCATAGTAGCCATCGTTAAATCCTGAACGGCGACATTTGGAAGGATTTCTGGCGATTGCCACAACCGCCATTGAAAATAAAAATGGTTGTTGCTAATAGTTTCTATGACACCATCAATAGCGATGGAGCGTTGACTGTCGTTGTTACTTTTAGTGATAGTCAAAGTTGTTTGCAGTGATGGTTTGAGACTGTCACTAAAACTCTATTTTCTTGTAGTTGTTGAAGACTATATTGAGTATTTTAAAGGTATAAAACACGTACTCACATACATAAATTACTTAGGTTTAAGTAGAAATAATTTTTAGAAGTGATTTTGAGTGTTTTGGTAAATAATGGTTTAAAATTGAAAAATTGTTCATTAGGAATCTATCATTTTTTAACACACTATCTAAAAAAATGATTTCTTGGTAGCTTAGTTTTTTTATTTTCTACCACAAGGACCAAAGGGTCGATCGCTTGGTATTTTGTCCAAATTGTTGTTTACCTATTGAAATGATCGATCATTTGGTGAAAAATTAGGATTCTGGAATAGAGCCATTTCTAAGTTGGGTTCTTTTAACCCTAACCGACTTAAGACTATATAAAAACCCTAGGTATGAACAAGATAGAAGAGAGAAAATCTATTATTTGAGAAAAGAAAAAGGGAGAGATTTTGTTGAGAGATTTCCTAAATTCACCATAGTTTTTGTGAGAAAAATTTATATGGGTGAATGATAAAAAACTAAATGCACAACCACTTCACATACACATATCTTGAGGAGGTGCAGCAAATTGATCATTAAGTAGGATTAAAGAAAATCAAGGAGAATCAACAATCAAATATGGTATCTTTGATTGAGGAACTAGAAAAAAATAAAGATGGAACGCGAAGAGGAAAAATTTTAAGGATTTGACGGAGGGAGAATGGTGAGGTCAATAAAAAAGAGGACTGAACAAAGAACAAAATCTTATTTATGTTGAGTCACTAGTGGTTGGTTAGTTGTTCATTGGGTCTAGTAAGTTATGCTTTGCTTGTGTATTGATTTGGTCTAGAAAGGTTGTCGTGATTTTTTACGTAAAAAATGAATGTGTGAATGTTTGCATGATTATGTGGATTACTTGATAGATTAATCATATATTTTACTTAAGATTTTATGTTAGTTTCACCGTATAAATTTTTGTGACATATAGGGGTCATAACTCTTAATTCTTACTTATTGAAAGTACTAGTTTTAGGAGTGTGATCCCATTTAAGGGTTTTGTTTGATATTAAACTCTTAACATAAGCAAAGGACACACATTTATTACATATTACTATTTATTTGGTTTATATGTATTTTCTCTTGTCCTCTTTGCGTATAGTGGGCTCATTATGCATTTACTTATGACCAGTAGATAGGGATTTGTCCTTACCAAAAAAAAGCCCATTAGATTTAGCATTGTTCTTATAAAAAGTGTATCTTTTTAAGAGTTAATGCTTCACACCCAAGGAGGATACGAAATGAAAAATGATATTTCTACTCCATTTTTTATATACCAAAAGCCTACTCTATCTCTGATTAAACTAGAAAAAGTGAATTTTTATGTTGTCAAGTATGACTCACCTTCTTTATCGAAAGAGGATGGAGTAAACTTTTAGTGTAGAAAAGTGGAGTAGGAATATAAGCTTCCAATAGGAAATAGACTTCAAATTTAATAGCTTTGCATCCTTTTGTGGCTGACAATCCATGTGTCAAACATAAGGGCCCTAGACATAGGAATCAATTCAATTTTCATGAAACCATACAAATATGAGTCCCAACTGACCACATTTGGCTATGGAGGATTAAGCTTGGGTGGGGAAAAATGCAAAGAAATTATTGAGTAGAACTTGTTAGTAGCTTGGTCTCAATTTTCTCTAGTTCAAACCAATATTTTATCTTAAATTCTATATCATTTTTTAAAATAATTAAACTAGTGTTACAATAATCAATGTCAGAGAACACACTAAGCTAAATGAGTTATTCAAAATTATAAAAGATTAATTTTTTTCTAACAACAAAGCAATAAGTTTTGTAGAAGAGATATGACAACTTTTGCATAGGTAGGGTCTGCCTGAGAGCTTAAACTTAATGTGAACAAAACAAGAAATTTCAAGTTCTCATCATTGATATTTTGGAGAAAATGTAAGATGAGAGAGGTGTCAACCAAGTTGATGGACATCAATTTGGTCTTTTTCTCTTGCAATTTAAAGTCCAAGTGTTTTATTTGAATGCTACTAGATATGCAAAATTCTATTATCTGAAAAGACTTCCTTTGAATCCTCAAAAGGTGCCAGCTTGAATATTTTTTCTTTACCAGATTTTATTTTTTCTTAAGAAAAAATTGGTAGATGTCCTCAGGGGCTTATTCACATTAAAGCCAAGGGGGTTAGCTGACCCTGTAGATTGTGAGATAAATATAATTTTACTTATGCATTGAGTCTTATTTGGGATTCACTAAAAAGCAAGTCTATTAAATGACCATACTCAGAATTGCCTTGACTCCTATTAATAGGCTTAATTATAGGAGGCTATGGTCTTGATTTTTGTTGGACAATAAGGGGACGTGCTTATAAATAGGATAATAATAAAAATAACATTTAATGGACTCTGTGAAACTCTTGCTTTTCTTGTTATAGTAGTTATAATTCCTTATATTTTAAAAATTTCCAATAGCATCTTTATTATAAATTTTAGTAATTTATTTGAAAGAAAATTTATTTTATATACATATATTTTTTGACCCCCTTGATTAAAATTCTTGCTTTCACCACTGGATGCCTTCCTTAGATATGACTTGGTTTTTCCATATTTTGGAACTGACTTAGATATGACTTGGTTTTTCCATATTTTGGATCTTAGTCAGTTCCGGGAAGGGTTTGGTACCTGTGTGGGCTCTAAGGAGATGGAATTCCAACCACCATGGCGTCCTAGTCTTGACACAACCTTAGGTCTTAGTTTGAAGTTCTAATTAGAGTCTAAAAGTTCAAAAAATAATGGTTGGTAGTTTATTCTCTTTCCATCCCATATTAATTGTCTCATTTAAAAAAATACGTTTCCGAAATTAAGTGTCATATTTCCCATTCTCCTTAGAAAGTTTTTAATATAGTTTTCCCCATAAATAAGTGGAGTAGGGGAATTGTTAGAAAAATTATAATTTTTCTGTCTTTTTATGCCTAAAAATGTAACTAGTTGTTTTTTTGTCTTTCTCTGTTCTCATTTGCTTCTCACCTTGCATAAAATTTATATTTTTATAAATACGACACTTAATGTGAGATGAAGGGAGCATGTATTTCTTCAAGCAATATTTAATCAAAACCATACAATAGAAAATTATACAATTGCTTTTGCCTTTTGAAAATTATATCCATGTTGGTGCGCATGTTCTATTATCATCTTTTTTAATTGTAAAAGTTTGATTATTTGTCACCTATTAGAGTCACAAATCTGAGATTAACCAACTACTAAGAAGGTTTTCAATGTCCATGATACTCCGAGCCACATAAAATTTTACAGACAAAATGCAATAATATCAGCAATCAATTTATCCGTCACATACAAAAAGAGAGAACTCAAAAGCAGATCAGCAGGCAAGCGAAATGGAACTATTGTAAGTTTTTATCATAATTATCATTGATTTTGCATAATATGGTACATGAGTTCCCCTTAACTTAAGTATGCTATCTTGTTTTTTATTTTATTTTAATTCAACAGTTTCTTACTTGTTTTAAAAAAGGTTATAAAGATTGGGAAAAACAGGACTAGGAATGAGTTCAGATTATGTACAATGAATGCGGCACTAATGTTCAAAATAAATGTCTTACCTTCATAAAGTAACTTATTGATCATCTTTATTAAAACACTAATGAATGTGGAGGGCTCTAGATCAAAATAGGCAAGAATGAAGATGACATTTCCCTGAACAAGGCCAACTCATATATAATATCTTTAGGAGAGGTGAAGAAAAGTAAATTTGATATGAAATGTTGATTTTCTATACTCAATGCAATCCAATTTAAAAGAAAGGTAGAGCCTGGTAAGGGCAGTGGGGCAATTACCTAAACTAAGATTATTTAAATGCAATACATGCATAATGAGAGGCATCTATGAGTGGTTCCCAAGCTCAACTTAAAAAAGGTATTCGCCAGGACCTTGTATGCACTGAACAAAAATATAAATAAATTTTGGGTAACCATAGCATCATGCTCCACGTGAATAACATATTGGTCAGCGAGAATTTATCGGTTTCTTGGTAGACTACTAAATTTCAAAAATAAGAAATGTGCTCAACTTAAAGGAGAAATTAATTTATAGCCCTGGAGGGAGACCCTTATGGAGTTTACTTTATTTGGACGATTGATCATCACGACCTATAACACATACGTTAGTGCACATTAGTAGAATTTAAAGATTTTCCCACTTTGCTAGTGTTGTGCTAGTTTATTCTAAAAATTGACAACCATATATTTCCTCTTTCTTACATTCATAGTTTCATTTAGTTTTTTAAATTAATTTATTTTAAAAAAAAACAAATTGAGCTATTTATATTGGACTAAAGGAGTATACTGGGAATAAACCCAACATGGCACTTGTGGACTATCCCATAATTTCTCGGAATAAGTCATGGCCTCTTTTCTTATAAAAGATAACGTCAAGGAAATATAGTTTTTAAAATAGAATAAGAAACCTAAACCATGCAAATTGACATTTGATAATTGTATTTCAATGCATAGGCCACCATTTTTTGTGTGTAGGTGGTTGGATTCGTAATCCCATTATTGATGGGACCTGCGTGATTAAATTCCAACATGAATACGGATGTTCTTGTCACGAGGATGTAGATCATCAAGTCAGTCCATTTTACGGATCCAGATCTTACAAAGAGTACATCCAGACGTCCATATTCGGGTTGTGTTTTTGAAAATTTATATGATAAAATAAATTTTATATGTAAATAAAAAATTTATCTAATAAATACTTTATGCGTCAGTGATCTTATCAAAAAAATATTTTTTTAATATCAGTAAGGTTCGACATGTAAGCCAACTTATAGATGGAATACTAAAGACACTCTCAGTAGTTTTTGATGTGTCAACGGTCGTAAATAGTTTTATCGATGGGTTCAAAACTACACGAAAAAGCGGTTCTAAGTAGTTTTAAATATGATTATGCACTAGAATTTGATTATTTGATTCACATATAAATATATTTGACAAATTTTGACTATAATCCCACAAATTATCCTACTTTAGGGATAAAATGGTGGACTGAGGGTATGTTAGAGTATAGTGAGAGGGAAAAAATCAAATTTGTGGAGATCTTATTTATTTGTGGAAAGAGGTCGGACTGCTAACTTTATACTGTGATTAACATTATATGTAGGCCCGATGGATTTGAATTACAATATTATGGTGATCGAGTGTATGAAAACATGACTTTTTAAAATGTTTTGTTATGGTGATAATTATGACCATGGTTCTTATGTATGAGTGATTATTCTATAAAATCATGTTATAGCTTGATTATAGAGTATTAAATGTGAAAATTATGTTACATTAGGTTTCTAGTGAATTTGAACAAATATAATAGTTTTGTTACTCTTCCCAACTATCGTCGAGTTTATCAATATGTCGATGATGCTGCCGATGGAATGGAGAAGATGAAGATACAAGCTATTGAAATTCATCGTCACGTCAGTGTACTACGGATGTGTCACTAATAGTGAGGTCGACACATCGAAGAGAATGATTAACTTTGTCATTTCACTGTTGGTAAAGTTCAACATGCCAATAAGTTATCGATAGTTATTGATGACTTGGTCGACACGTAGATAAGTTTGCTGACAATAAGTTGGATTTTAGAGTAAATGTTAGCAATGAATGATATAAGTGTTATGTTATTATTATGAGATATAATAACATAACATTGAATGCATGAAATGTAATTATATATGATACTATGATTGATAATGATAGTTGGGTATATGTGCCCATGTATGTGTTTAAATCCTTATAATGGATCGCACCCGAAGACTATTGGATAAAAGTACTTAAGGACAAAAAGATCCTTGTGTCTGAATGACTTTTTAAGTGAGTTTTTAGTTGTGTAATTGAAAATTTTTAGTATGAAATAGAACCAAGGTCTTCCAGCTTTCTAAAGATGAGAGTTATGTAAAACCACTTCCCTGACCCATGAGATGTGTTCGAATGAAGTAGAGCATTGAAAGATGACTGATCCTGCATAATACAACACAGGAGGTTTCAATTATCATGGAAGTTAAGACTTTAATCACTTAGGTCTATGAGCCTTAGCTTTATAATGTAGATAGAGCAGACATACCGCAAAATATTAAAGGTCTGTGATGAGTAGCTTATGGTCTAATGAGGCGAGACTATATTCTTAGATGTGACTACTGTATCATAAAGAACCTTATGGGCCTATGACTTACACGTAGGGAGCAAAAGACTTCTCAGTGAGGTCACGTTATGGATGATTGAAGTTATGAAAAAGCAATTATAAATGTCATGTTTACTACATCTATGAATGATGATGAAATTACTAATAAATATATTAATATAGTTGTTGTGATGATGTAATGAGAACATATGCATTGTTATTACATAATACTCATTTAGCAATCCCACTAACTATATTTATATACTTAACATCGTCGTGATGTAAGTTCGTCAGAAAAGTAGCTAGGTTTGGAACAGGAGCACGAAAAGGAAAAGCGCTAGAAGAAATGTATGAATTATTATCTTGTTTAGTAAGACTTGTAGGTCTATTTAGATTAGTGGAAAGTGATGGAAAAGAAATGAATCTTTTAAAAATCCCTCAATTTCTACTGTTTCCTACAATAGGGAAAGAGAAACTAGAGTTAAAACTAAGAGGAAATATGTGAAAAATTGGCCCCAAAAATTTCTACCCATCAACCCATAAATTTTAGAAGAAAATTAGCATACTAAAGATTTATTATGTCTTGTCACCGCCACCACCACCACTGCCACCGCTACTATCGCCAAGCTGCCCTCATCACCACTGCCACGACTACTGCCGCCGCCGCTACCACCCTCTCCTCCACTATCACCATCCCCTCTATCTCCACCACCATCGCTACCCTCACTATTACTGTTATCACCACCATCGTCATCCCCTCTATCTCCACCACTACTGCTACTTTCACCATGTCACTACTGTTGTTACCACCTTTACCACTGTTATCACCATCACTACCACTACTACCTCCACCACCACTACCATTATTTGTGGATTTAAGTTTTAATTTTTTCTAACATTATTAGCACAACCAAATAGTAAGTTTTTTTAGAAATCTCCTAGTTTCTCTTTCACCCATATTCACTTTCGATTTCTCTTTCCCTTTCTCACAATTTTCACCAATCTAAGCAGACCCTTAATGTGGTATATAATTTTAAATAGAGGCACATGAGTGCAAATTATTTATGATTATATGTATGCGGTAGAATTTTGACATATACTCGAGCAGGACCATGTGAGATTTATGTATGTTTTGACCTTATTTTAAATAATTTTGCTGTTGATGGGCAAAAATAAGTTATAGAAAAGAAATTTATTTATACTAATTTTATTGTGATAAAAGTTTTAAAATCCTAGGGTGTGATAGTATTTCTACAAGCTACATTTAATCAAAACCATACAAAAGAAAAGTATTTAATTGCTTTTGGTTTTTGAAAATTATATCCATGTTGGTGTGCATGTTTGATTATCAATATTTTAAGATTGTAAGTTTGATTATTATTCACCTATTAGACTCCTAATTTTAAGATTAACCAATTACTGAGAAGGTTTTCAATGTTAGTGATATTCCGAACCACATAAAATTTTAGAGACAAAATTCAAAATCACCAATCAATTTCTCGGTCACGTACAAAAAGCAGATAAGCTAGCAAGCGCAGCAGAACTATTGGATGTTTGTATCATATCTTTCATTAACTTTGCATAATATGGTACATGAATTCCCCTTAACTTAAGGTCTGCTATCTTGTTTATTTTTTATTTTAATTTCACAGCTTCTTACGTATTTTAATAGTAATAAAGATTGGGAAAAAGAGGACTAGGAATAAGTTCGGATTATGAAAAATGGTGCACTAATGTTTAAAATAAATGTCTAATCATAAAGCAACTTATTGAATGTGGATGGCTCTAGGTCAAAATAGGCAACAATGAAGTATATCATAAGAGAGGTGAAGAAAAGAAAATTTGATGTGAAATGAGGATGTCAGCGGGATGTGATCATGTGAATCCCGTGGACCAGTGAGATACAGGGGGGAGAGTTAATTTTCCCCAGCCACGGGATTTGCCCACTTAAGAAAGGGAATTGCCAGGACCTTGTTCCCACCTAACAAAAATATATATAAATTTGATGTAAACATAGCTTCAAGCCCCACGTGAAAAACATATTGGTCAGCGAGAATTCATCAGTTTCTTGGTAGAGTGCACTAAACTTCAAAAATAAGAGAAGTGCTCAACTTACGGCACGTTTGTATGGGCTAGTTCACAAGTTGTACCTAAATCCAATAAAGGAGAATTTTTTGTGTAGCCTCCGAGGGTGACCCTTCTTGTATTGCCCCTACTTTACACGGGCCATAGATCATCACATATCTATAGCGTATACATTAGTGTATATTAGTATAAATAAAAATTGTTTCCACTTTGTTAGTATTGTGCTTATTGATTCTAAAAAAACAGCAGCCATATATTTTGTATGTCCCACATTAATAATTTTACTTAACTTTTAACTTATTTTAAAAAATTAAATAGAGTTATTTATATTGGACAGAAGGAGTATATTGGGAGTATGAGAATAAATCCCACATGGCACTAGTGGAGTATCCAATAATTTCTCAAAATAAGCCCCGGCCTCTTTTCTTATAAAAGATAACGTTAAGGAAGCATAATGTTTAAAATATATTAAGTAAGTTAAACCGTGCAAAATGACATTTGCTAAATGCATTTCAACAGAAGCCACCATTTTCTGTGTATAGATTGTTGGATTCGTTATCCCATTATTGATGGTCCTGCCTGATTAAATTCCAGCTTGAATACGGAAGTTCTTGTCAGAACGTAGATCACCAGTAAGTCCATTTTTAAAACGAACAAGGATCCGGATCTTACAAAGAGTACATCCAGACGTCCATATTCTGGCTGTGTTTCTGGCCGTTTGTTTGTCTGTTTTTTCTGAAAATCTACATGATACAATAAGCTTTATGTGTGAATAAATTTTTTTTATCTAATAAATATTTCAGTGGCCATTTTTCAGGTCGGAATTGAACAAACTCATATTCCTATTCAAACGTCCAGATGAATCAGCAAATAAACTTTATTTTGTATGAATATGGGACTGATATGAATTTTGATGGTGTTCAATTTGTATCCAATCCGGATTTTATGTCCCACCGGTTTTTGACGGCTGCCCACGCCATGCAGCCCAAACAATTCGGGTTCATTTGTCGCTTATTGTTTTTGGGGGCAACCAAAATATTTTTATTGCAACATATGTTTGAGAATAAAATGTTATATGTTTCATGCTTGAACAATCTGAAACTGTAGGTAGAATACACAAAATATGGTTTTGAATTAGGTAGAAAATATTTTTTCTTAAGGAAATATTATCCCCCTCTAGTCAATCAAATTGTTGTTAGGTTTTCAAGTAATTTCTCCTACGATAATTAAAGCCTTTTAGGATTTATTATGTATACTCAACAAAAGTGAAGAATCCCTTTGTTTCCACTTTGAGGCATTTGTAAAAAAAAATTGGATGGTCAAGGTTTTATAAAATACACACACAAAATTATTATATAAAATATACACACACCGTATATTTATGTAAAACTAAACAGGAATGACATTCCTTAAAGAGAGACATCAAACCCCCTCCCAAAGAGAAGTTTTTAACCATTAAAATATGAAATAGAGCATGAAACTATCTATTGCTCTCACATTGTATGATTGTTTTTCAAAAACATCGTAATAATAACTTGAACGATCACTAAAATTAGTGATCAATTAGTTCCAAAACACAACATCATAGTAACTAGAACAAGCGACGATTGATCGATTGTAAACCAAGAAGACAATTGACCAAGCAATCAACGGTCCACTACCAATCAATCGATGGTCACCTTTTAGAATAAAAACACATCATAATATGTTGTATTTCTCAAGGAATACTTTTTGATAACAAATGGTAAAATATTTGTGGAACCCAATTAATCTCGAAAGTTCTATGTGAAAACTAATTTGCTACCCACAATGATTGTGTTTTTCGAATGTGTATAATATACTCCTAGCTAGATACTACTGCAAGTTTAAGATACAGGAGGAGATGGAAGAGCTTTAATTTCATGCTCTACTCTGACAATGAGCTTAGCATAAGCTACATATGAGAGACATTGATGTTTAAAATCGATGACGTATATGCTAGCACCTAGTGTGAGCGTCGTTGAACTCGTAGATAAACAGTTCTCATATATAACTTAGAGTGGGCTTATTGTCAATGTGGAGCATGAAAATAATTCCATGGGAAACTATCTCGAGAATAAACCTTCGAACTCCCTACGTTCAAACCGAATTGGCTTTGTGGATGAGTAAATTATTAACTCATGCTGGAATGTGTATATTAAGCAATGCTACATGGCCAAACATCTCCACCTTATGTTAGTAACCAAATTCCCTAACATAAGGAAAAAAAGATGAAGACAAACTACTATATTACACACTATCTCTTGGGATTGAGCCTGTCGGAATAGGAGTGGGGGACTAAACTTCATAAGGGTACATGAATTCATCAAGGCTTTGCTATGCCGAAAAGCCTGGCAACTTAGAACATGAATCCTTACTGTGTAGAATGATAAACAGAGGTATTTCAAATTTCTTTTATTTTTAAATCAAAATATACTAGGCGATGCGATGGCAGATAGGTTCCAATACAAAGCTAGCAAATCTAAAGAAGTGGTACTCTAATGATTTGTCCAAAGAGAAAGTTAAGAATTTTAATATACAAAATCCTTCATCTGTCCTAAATTAATAGCTACATTTAGTTTTTAAAAATAAATTATATTTAGTTTATTTTAAAAAACCAAATGTAGTTATCAGTATAGGACAAAGTGAGCATGAAATATGATTCACTTGGACACACACGTGGAGTGTAAAAAACTTGCATGCTCTCTGGCACCCAATGTGGCAAGTAAAATTCGAGTTATTACAATTAACAAGGTAAAAGATGATCAAAATTATTAGTTACCTACTTCTAATGGCAAGTTCTCTACTGCGTCTATCTATAGAATCCTGCATAGAAGTTATGAGGTGTAAGGAGAACTGCCTCAATTATTTTGGTTAAAGCTGTGGAAATGCCAACCTTGTAAGAAAGTACTATTGTTCATTTGGAAAATCATGTTAGATGGAGCTACTAATGCTGATCTGCTTTCAAAGAGAATTGAGAAGCCTACTCAACTGCGTGTTTTTGCCCATCATATGTAGAATCTATAGATCATATGTTTTAAAACTGCACATGTGCGAGAGCATTATGGTATTGTTTGTTTTGATGGGTACCTTGGGTCCTATGGTTGTTGTGCCAAAGGCTGGATATTTATGACTAGTTAATACCAAGGCCCAACTCATTCTCATATGTGCAGTTTATTTGTTACGGTGGGAAAATTTTGTGGACTATACAGCTTCGTACTTCTTCTATCATAAATTAGGAAATTTTTTAATGCTTCACTTTGATAATAAGCTTAATGTAAAGAACGCATGAGAGTCCATTTATAAGATCAACTGGCACTAATATGTGCCGTTGATCTCCAGTATCCAGAGCTTGCATGCGTTCTTTATCCTGGACTCATTGTAAGAAAAAATAAAAAATTATTTTCCTAAATTAATACCTATATTTAGTTTTTTAAAAATAAATTAATTTTAGATCATTTTAAAAAATTTAATATAAATGTTTAATATAGGTTGGAGGGAATATTTTACTTTAAAATTGTAAACCTGATAAAAAATATGATTCTCTTAAACTATTATCCATATAAGGGGAATCATGAAAGCAATACAAGCCTAATGTTGGAGGATATGCTTAGTAGCCCCCTCTAACAACGATGATTAAGATGAATTTTGATGGATAATATTTTTTCTATACCACCTTTTATCCAATAAAATTTTACACAAAGTTTTAATTAGAGGGAAAAAGCTTGTCCCCCTACTATCATGTGAGATTTACTTTTTTCTATTAAATTAAACTTATTATAATATTTTATTTTGGCAAAGTGGTATAAAGTTAACATTATCCAATTTTGATAGCTCAAATAGAAGTAATTTGGCAACTCCTATTATCTGTGATCAACATGAACTAACAATTGCAGCCACTTCAGTTGACATTGGCTTTAGTACTTTAGTTATCGTGGAATCTTATGATGCTATCTTGACGGCTTTGAGTGGTAGCTTGGCTCCATTTATCATCACTGATAGTTGAAGGGGACATGGAACTAATTATTCTAATGAGTAAAAATGTTAAATGTTGAAGATCTATAAATATTGTTATACAATAATTTTGATTTGAGAATGTCTAACCAGATCTTACTAGAGCTGCAGCTCCCTGTCTAGCCAGAGCTCTGGCTAGCTGACTGAGACACCAAGATCTGATGGCTAGCCAGGGTTGCGTGGTCTGACTAAACATTCTGCAAATAATTTTTAGGGAAATTTTTTTAGAGTGATGCTATTATGACGTTGAAAAATCAACGTAAAACAGTTACTTCATCATTTCAATTTTTTAAACTGCTGACTGTTGAGGTATCTGTGGCGGCCCATCGTTGTTGTGGATGAATTGGGAAGACTATTATGGTGTCCTTAATCTTAGATCGAATTGAATTTCCTATAGCAAAAAATGTTGGACATTGGCTCTTGTATCATGCTTTGCCTCATTTTTAAGTGGAGCAACTCCACAGTCCACACTGACCAGAGCATCCCAGCCTAGCCTGGTGACTTCTCCCTTGGCGGCTGGTGGAAGTCCTTCTGGAAGGAAATTTCCAGCCAAGCTCCCTTCATGCCTCACGTTGTTGGGGTGGCTTTCCTGTAAAAAATAAGCCTCACATGGGCGACCAGCCAACCGTTGGGTCCTTTTTTGACCGTCTAGAAGCTGTTTCTTCAACGCTTCCTCTCCTTCCTGGCTCCCTGCCTGCCCTCGTTTATATGCACCACCACCCGCTCCCTCTTCGTCACTTCCACTCCCATTCTTTGGCCGGCTGAAGGGTTTTTTGATTTTTCTTCTTCTTGAGCACTTTGTTTGGACCAAAAGATTGGTTCTTTTCTATCTCTGAGAAGTTTGTTCTTCTTGCAAAGCAAAATCCAAGAATTTCTGGAAGCTGGGTTTTTGGTTTCTCCATTGTAGATTGAAGCATTTTGACGACAACCCAGTTCGCCAGTTCTGCAGATTTGCCCCTTTTTTTCAGTTTATTGGGCGTTTCCTACCTTACAACAGAGATTCACCCCCCAAAGATGCCACCTTTTGCCGGCGTTTCACCCGCAATTCAGAAGAAAATGGAGCCCAGCATCGTGACCCTCAACGTAGGCGGACAGCTCTTCCAGACCACCCCGCAGACCCTCTCCCTCGCTGGTCCCAAGTCCCTCCTCTCCGCTCTGGCCAACGGACATTCCTCGGAACACCCCTTCATCGACCGGGATCCCGACCTCTTTGCCGTCCTCCTCTCCCTCCTCCGCACCGGCAACCTCCCCTCCAGGGCCAAGGCCTTCGACATGCAGGACCTGGTCTCCGAGGCCCGCTTCTACAACCTCCAGTCCCACCTCGTCGCCGCCCTGTCCAACCCCTCCCAATTCGACGCCTTCAACCTCGAGAAGTCCGTCCTCCTCCCCCTCAACGGCCGTGACCGCCCCTCCGCTGTCTCCACCACCCCCATCGGGTCCATCCATGTCGCTCACGGCAGCAAAATTTCGTCTTTTGACTGGTCTTTACGCCGAAAATCAACGATTTTGACCCAATTTTCTGCCATTGATTCTCTCCTCGCAATTACTTCAGCGGTCGCCGCCGCGGGTGCGACTGACTTCTCTGGATTGCAGATTCTTGACCTTGAAGAGGGGCTGGTCAAGGAGACTGTCTACTGGGAGAATCAGACCAAGTCTAGCTCCACAGTGCAGGCAATTGGGGCTTCTCCCCAATACTTGTTCACCAGCTTCGAGTCGGGCCGGAGAAATTCAAATTCGATCATGGTTTTGGACATCGGCGGGAGCTTCAAGCCGGTAGCCGAGATTGCACGGCAGGAGATATACGGCGCCGAGATCGATTCGGCCATACCGGCGACGAAATTGGAATGGATTCCTGGCTATAATCTGCTCATGGCGTCTGGGTCTCACGGAGGCCCGTCCGGCTTGTTTGGAAACATTAGGCTGTGGGACATCAGGTCCTCTTCCGTTGCATGGGAGTTGAAGGAGAAGAACGATTGCTTCTCTGATGTCACTGTTTCCAGTAATCTCACTGCAATGTTCAAAGTTGGGGTGAACTCTGGGGAGGTTTTCATGGCCGATTTGAGGAAGTTGGATGCAGAGAATCCATGGGTGTGTCTAGGGGAAGGGAGGAAGTTGAATGGCAAGGAGGGTGCTGGCTGCAGGATCCAGAGCCATGGGAGTCAAGTGTTCTGCAGCAAAGGTGGGGATGTGGAGTTGTGGTCTGAGGTGTTGATGGGCTCTTCAGTGACCAGGGAGGATGATTTGGAGGACAGAGTCTTCAAGAAGAACTTTGTAGGGAGAATGAAGGATATGGGGGGATCTAGCATTACAAACTTGGCATTTGGTGGCAACAGGATGATCCTCACCAGGAAAGATCAGCAGTGTGTTGAGGTGTGGCAAAGCTCAAGACTGTGATTCATTTCAGAAGTGAGAGTTGTATTGAATTGATTCTTTTTGTAAATTAAAATTTCTGGTTTGCCCAGTGTAAAACTGTAAATGATATAGTGCTTCGAAATTTAGCTATTGATATTTAACACCAGCCCATTGTTGCACTCGATTGCTGTCACACTTTGCAAGAACATAACCTGCAAACTTTGCAAACTATTAACCAAGTTTGGGCGAACAAGGTCATGCACCAGTTACATCAAATTTATACTCACATTGATGCATGATAAGGAGAAGAGTTTGAGGGATGAATACTCTAACAAAGCCCTCAGACAAGAGGAAATATTCCGGGTTCAAAAGTCCAGAATAAGCTTGCTAATGTACGGAGATCTAAACGACAATAGTGTTCTCTATCTAGCATAACTATTTCATCAATTGACTTGTACTAGGAAACTATGGAACTTAGGATATGTATATGTACAGATAATTATGTTTTGTGTATCCTGATAGTCATGAGCGTTGAGTAATGTTCTACTTGTGTTACTTAACGGTTCCTAGCTAAACTCCAAGATAAGTGTGTAAAATGGAACAAATATATGTTGAAGCCGGGAGATTTTTACTCAAGCGTGAACTTTGGGTTTTCATTTTTTGGCCGGAAAAACCTCCTGTATGGAGGTACATGCATTATCATTAATTAAAGGGAAAATTCCCTATACGTCCTAACTACCGCTTCTAATAAGCCTTTGGTCTTGACCAACTTTGTTTACTCCGTCGTATCCTGTATATGAATTTTATTCTACTTATAGGTCCTCTTGTTTTACTTCTATGCCACTATATTTTGAGCAAATCCGAAAATACCCTTTGCAAGGTCGTTTCTGCTCCGCCATCTCTATTGCAGTCTCTACTCGATCTCTATCGTTGCCGGCTTTGTTTTAGGGATTCTACCAAAATCTGCTATACCATCTCTATCGTTGTCTCTACTTGTTGATCTCTATCGCAGCCACTTGTTCATGTGTATCATCATGATGACCTTTCCCCAACGGTGAAAGCGAGGGCCCGCTCATCCGGCTGGTAGTGGGCAACGATCACCTACTGAACTCGGTGGACCACTTCTTTGCTTTTTGTAAGACATTTGTTAAGAGCTACGTCATCCTAGAAGAGCATGTCTACCGCTTCCCGTCGCCTTCCTAGCCAATGCCCACAAGTCTCCCATACTTCCCACCAATGATCTTCTTGATGAATTTGATTGGAAGTATGATTGATGATTCTCGATCTCTTGTTTGATGATTCTTTTCTTTTTTTCTTTAATTTAATGTAGTATGATTTTGCTATTCTTTTAGTGCCACATGAGTGCTAGAGTATGCAAATTTTTTATCTACTGGGGAGCTGGTGAGCCTTTTGAGCAGCAACTTGTGGATTGCGACCACTAGGTCCGCACTCATTACCCTCTTCTTGATCTAATTAGATAATTTTATTAATTTCTATAACGTCGTTCATAAATGGATTTTTAAGAGCATTATTATATTTTAGTAGATTAGAATTTATCATTGATATTAGATATTATTCTCTTTTTTTTGGCTTGTAAGATTTTATTATATGCATCATGTAAGTCATTTTATAATAATTATATTTGAATTGATTCTTGTTGTGAACGTCCTAGGGGTGCCACTGGGGCCATGTATTAGGGTATTTAGGGTCTTTTATATAATAAGGGTATTTAGGTAATTAGGTGAATTAGAGTTTTCTTTAATTATGTTAACGGGCCTTAGGCATCTGTTAGTGAGCCCATTAGTTTACTTATTTAAGTGTAAGAGCTAGGCCCTCATTTGATTATGAAATGAATTATTTTCTGTCTTCTCCCATTTCTTCTGTGCTTCTCCCCTTTCTGTCCGAGGCCATGCCATCCACCCTCCCCTTTCCTGGTCTCCTTGCGCCACTCCATGCTTGTGAACAATTGTCCACAACATTGGTATTGGAGCCGTTACTCTTTGGCCACCATATGTACCAGAGCCACCGGATCTACAGGCAGAGATGACTGCTTGGCTCACGAAGGCTAAAGAGAGGCTCGAGGATTTAAAGAAGATGGTAATGTCCATGATAGCATCCCAGGTAGCCAAGGTGCCGCCCCAGGCCACTCCACCTCCTCCACCGCCATCTGATCCACCCCCTCCGGTCCTGGTTCAGGAAGGAGTCCCTAATTCATTCCCCTGCATCCACGGCTGTTCTGGTGATAGCAAGGGATGGAAAATTGTAAAAGCGACCCGTCCTCCACAGCCTTGGATTGGTACTGCTAAAGGGGGGCAGAGGGACTGAGAGGGTGGAAGAATCTCCTATCAACAGCCTTGGCGTCTTTCCTTCGCAGCCACCCACCTCTGTCTCCCAACAGAACACCTGTCGTCAGAAGCTCGGAGGCCCTCTTCCTCAACACCTCTGGACAGCCTGGCCCAGTGCTCATCAACATCCCGAAGGACGCACAGCGGCAGCTCATCGTGCCCAACTGGGACCCGGCCATGAACCTCCATTGCTACCGCCTTTCCAAGCCCCCGGAATCATCCCGGCTTGAGCCATTTCCCTGCCTCTTGTTCCAACAGTTCCAACACTTCGTCGAGCTCACTGGTGTCCCAGTGACGAGCACATTGATGGAGCCTGGAGCATTTCTGATGGGAGACCCTCACTTGTTCCAGATGGTCAGAATACATGGACTTGTCTATGCCAACTACGCCATCAACAAGGCAAATCTGCTCCTCGCCTTTGGGGTCCAAGCCAATGACCGGGGGGTGGGCAAGCTCGAGGCTTTTACTAGCTGGGCGAACATTGTCCACAACATTGAAATCGCTTCTGCTGAGACTGGGAAGAGCAAACACCCCCTCGCACAGTATGCTGGTCGAACGTTGGTGATAAGCTTCCATCTCCACCAGAATCACTTCCTCACAGAAGTTTCTGGGCAACTGGATTTCTGTCGGGATTTCTGCCATGGTCCAACGCTCGCCGTCGTGATCACGGGCCCCTGTTCAGCGAGGATTGCATTCCGGATTGGCACCACTGCAGTTACCCAGGATCATCGGGATTTCCTTCCCGGTTTGGTTAACTCATGCGCTGGTGATTTTGCTCTATCCTTTGCATATGCCAAGATTGTTGCTGCTGCGGTGCTGCCAGAGTCGGTCGACCCTTCCCACACTCATCTGCGATCAGTCCGGGATTTTCCTTCCTACGGGTGGGAGATTGGATGAGATCAGTGCCACAAAAATTTCCCTATATCCCTTTCCTAGCCCTTCCTGGTTTATCTCTTCAATCCGGAGCAACTGATTCGGTTAATTTCCATTATGGGACCCCCTGCCACATTGACGCTACGAGCAGTCCAAACTGCAACACGAAGGTGACTTTGGTGTTTAAGAGCGCCATGCAGGTTATTTTCAAGTTTACAGCTACTTGGCCAGTACTTATTAATAATGTGGTGGAATGTGATGCTGCTAATTGGTCATGGGTTCTTTGGACGTTTGTTGAACTTTGCAAGATTCTGCTTCCCTGGCCTAAAACAAATTGTGGTGCACGTGATGATGTGGGTTCTAGAATCTGGGTGGCCACATGGATCCAAATTATCACCTATGTCCAAGGTTGTTACACCGCTCATGCCTTTGCTGACCGTTGCCTTCTATGGGCTGACTTTGATTTTGTCTGATGCCCTCTGTTGGCAGACTGTTGCCCTCTTTGGGTTGGCCATGATGCTATCTGCTGATGCCCTCTATGGGCTATCTTGGGGCACTCTGTAGTCCTTGGGATGACCCCGCTTGTTGGCGATATGTGCAGATAGTCTGTTTTGTCCAACATCCAACAAGCCAAGGCCGCTCCTTTGCTCTGCCCTTGGGTTCCGTTAACTGCACTTCTATCATGTTTGTACTGGCTTCTGCACGTCTGCTCTTGTGACCCACTATCTCCATCATTCGGCGTGTCTCATCAACAAATCTAGACCAGTTGTAAACGTCCCAGTAGAGCTTTGGTGGGCCCGATGCCTGGAGTTTTAGGTCACCTTGAGGACGAGGTGATGCGCAAGCCAAGCGTGGTGGAATGTTGTGAACGTCCTGGGGGCTGCCAGGGGGTGCCACTGGGGCCACGTATTAGGGAATTTAGGGTCTTTTATATAATAAAGGCATTTAGGTAATTAAGTTAATTAGAGTTTTCTTTAATTATATTAACAGGCCTTAGGCATCTGTTAGTGAGCCCATTAGTTTGCTTATTTAAGTGTAAGGGCTAGGCCCTCATTTGATTATGAAATGAATTATTGAGTTCTATCTTCTCTTATTTCTTCTATGCTTCTCCCCTTTCTATCCGATGGCCATGTCATCCACCCTCCCCTTTCCCGGTCTCCCTGCGCCACTCCATGCTTGTGGACAATCGTCCACAACAATTCTTTTTACATTTTTTTACTTATTGTATATGTAAAATATATTATGTTCTTCTTACCATGATTAAGTGTTTTTTATTTCGTTGTTTGCAAGACAATGGACTCTTTTATACTTCTATTGTGCAAACATGGCATTAATACTAATGTCTTTTGAGTTAATAGAAGTATTTCTGATGAGACCTTGCTTTCTATGATTTGCCAAACATGGAGTGATCTTAATGCTAAGTCTATTATATTGCTATTCTTGAAGAGGTTGAAGTTCTTTATCATATAAATGTTTGTCTTTCTCTATTGAATGTTTGGCTCTTAAAAAATATATTTCTTTTGTTGTATTAGTTAAATTGGTATACTTTTTTATCAAGTTATTAAAACTTGTGACTCTTTAGCTCAATGGAAGAGCAGTTGGGACTTGCATTTTCCCCAATAATATGGTGGTTCCACTCCACTAAGTGTCTTGGATGTTTTTTCCTATATAGAACATGTTCACAATTTTGTTTATTAAATGCATGAGTCATGCAAATGGTTGTTAGAATGCAATAATTGACAAACAACTTGGTTAAGCCTATGATACTTCTAGTTGGACAAGATTAGCCTCTTTCATTTTTAGGACCTAAATTACAATGCACATCACATTTTTGTAATGCATGATATTAATACATAAAAATAGATATGGTATTTCTGGTTGGAAACCTGACAAAGAACTAATTGCTTGACATGGAGCCAACATTATAGAAAATATGCTTTCCAAACCAAATGCTATTATCCACTTTCCACTACCATCTATTTCTCAAATAGGGTTATGATGAACAAAGGATCTTTACTAGCTTTAACAAAGCTTATACTCAACTAGGGATATGATGAACGAGGGATCTGATATGGCCTTAATGCCTAGGCATGGGGAATTAGCAACTGTAGACAATGAAGGGGCATCTAATACAATTTGAGTCCATTACTCAATTATAAATTTAATCAACTCCTAATCTGCTCAAAGAAAAGACATTTTAAATTGTATTTTCACATTGAAGTTGGATATACAAAATGCACTTTCACAAATTGTTTCATGATGACAATAAGCAAATTCCCATGATTGTGAAACCCAAAACAATCAGCTCCCTACTTTTGATGACCCTAAATATATTTACATAAATCCAAAAATAATGCTAGTGAACTCAAAAAATAGCCCTCATGAATATTTTCTTCTGAGTAGCTTCTAAATAGAACCCTATCATGATGTTGTAGCTTTGTTCTTTTGTTCTTCCCTGCATAAGGCAAAAAAAACTTAAGAGGTTGACATTTTATTATAGAATGAGATAATAAGTCAAAAATAATATATACTGTAGTTGCTTGAGAACGGGACAAATGCATTTGTCATGATCTACTCTTCATTCATTACATCCATGGCAAAATCTCTCTTTCCTTTCATTGATTTCCATTATTTGCTCCTTCCCTCTTTTGATTCTTTTTCCACTACCTTTTGTCTTTGCCTTTTCAAGTGGATGGACATTCACTTTAGTTTGAAGAAGTGAATTATACTTTCCAGCAGGTTGAGTTCCTAAAATAGATTCTAACCAATGGCCAATTTCCACAAATCTTTTTTTCTACTCTTCATAGAAATCTTCCAAACATGCAAAATCCACCTCTTAAAAATTAAAGAAATTGGTAATTTAGCTATGTCATTATTTCTCAATACATACAATATATGCCAACATGGAATTCCTTTTGATTTAAACATTTGGCATGAACATTTTGGAGTGCACAAAGAGGCATCAAATTCAACTTCTCTCCCAAGCTCTTTTACATTGTACACATTTTTAGCATCATCACATCTAACAATCCTTGAAGAACAATATTGACTCTTAACAAGTTCTTGAAAATGATAAAAAATCTTTTGAGTATATATTGCTGCCATTTGTTCATTAGGAGTATGATTTTTAATTTTGGCTTTGTATGTAGAGTAATCTGATCATATTCTAGTTCCTTGTGTCTCTAACGACTAATACCTCTACTACAATGAACATAAAAATCCATTAATGATATTTTTTTTATGTACATACCCTTAAAAAAAAGCATTCATACTCTTGCTTCTTTGTGTGGATCTTACTCCAGATAAGAAAATGCCATGAGAGTATGTTGGTATCCACTTATGTCTTATGCCATACAATGATTGCAACCATCCATTAGTTTCCAAATTGTTTTCTCTCATAATTTGCTCTCGCTATGATTCAAATTCAGATGGAGTTTCAAAGTTCCATATGCAAGTGTAAAAAGGTTTAAATTCATGCTTACTTGCAATTAGACCAAGTTTCTTTGATACTTTCTTCTTGATGTGCCACATGCAATACCTATGATGTGTCTCTGGAAATACCCTCCCAATTGTTGGATTAATTGTAGGATCTTTATCAGTAATCATGATAGTTGGTGGACAACCTGACATTGCTTCATTCTATTTTTGAAATAACCACACAAAGGAGTCAGTCTTCTCATCACTCAAAAACCCACAACCAAACAATACGTACTCTTCATGATGATTATTTCATGTAAAAAGAGCAAATACCAAGCTATATACATTTGTATCATATGTTGTGTAAAAAATAACAACATCTTAAAATGATGGTAGGCCTTCCTTGCAAGACCATAATCCAAAAGGCAATGCCTTAACCTTATTTATTCATCCATCTCAACAACATAATAGAAAGAAGGATTCATCTCTTTTACCTCCTTAAGATGCTCTATCAAAAGGTCCACATCATGAACTTTTCTTTCCTTCTTCCTTGCACTAATTTCATTGCGCATGTATTTTTCAATACATCTAATATTTTGAAAACCACTTGGTTGTATTTCCAAAATAGACATAAGTTGTGATGTCCAAATGTTGGCTTGATCAAAAGTCTCTATTAAGCTCCTATGCACTGAATTGACTTTTCTATGATTTTTTCAAAGGTGAACTTTGCGAGGAGTGTGCTTGATGTGGTTGTGTTCTTCCACAAATTTTGCTACTATCCACCTTCGGCTACCATCTAACTTAACCCTTAATAAAGCAGGACATCCATCTCGCAAGATAGGATGCTTCCTTTTTGCTCCATAATTAGCATCATCTTGTTTCCGAACATAATGACCAGGTCGCTGACACACAAACACACAAATCTCTTTGAATCCACAACTCTTTCAGCTTCATTCTTCTTGTATGTACAAGAACTTTTACGAATGCTAAAACCCGTAATTTTAGCATATGAAATGTAAAATGCTTCAACTTCTTGCAATGAATTAAATTTTTTCCCAATAGTTGGCTTGGAGAATAAGCACATCAAGATACATTATTTTCATTTGTCATTCTTAGACATCTGTGAATTGGGGGAAGATCCCTTGCCATGTTCCATTTCACTGCATAGTTTAAATTTGATAAATCAATCATATGTAGGCAATATCAAATAAGTTGAAAATTAGGCGCAATGAAATGTGCTTTTATGCTACTACTATATTTATTTATAATGAACCCAAAACTCACAAGATAATTAATGATACAAACGAATGATGTTAAGTGATCTACTTTGTGATAAATATGCCCTAATATGGTATAACAATAAATTATCAAACATAAAATTTTTTAGCAAAAATATTGATAATAAAATATCATAGTAAAAAAAGGGCCCAAGTTCCAGCTTATGGTGAGCAGCTTAGGCTCCTTCTGATACAACATTGCCCAATCAATAACAAAAACTTGATAGAAGAACTTTTAGGAGAGAAATGATTTATATGAAAGCCAAAACCTTGCTAGAGCAAACCAACAAATAGTATATAGACAATAACAATAAACTAAAATTCTTATATGCAAAAATATACGGAGTGCAAGAAGCAACAAAAAAATCAAATGCATTGCACCTCCAATCAAAACCAACATAAATTAGATTCATTGCACCTATAATCAAA
Organism: Saururus chinensis; assembly: GCA_035235625.1. Lineage (NCBI taxonomy): Eukaryota > Viridiplantae > Streptophyta > Magnoliopsida > Piperales > Saururaceae > Saururus > Saururus chinensis. Next base: position 12,486,930 of record CP141141.1, read on the forward strand.
ACCAACGTAAATCAGATTCATTGCACCTCCAATCAAAACAACATTTGCCTATTAAAAAGGAAAAAAGAGACAAATTTCTAGCCGTAGGAACAAGCTGCTTTTGACCAACCACAAATACAAGGAAAGATGAAAACCAAAAGGGGAAAAAGCAAAGATTCACACCCCTGTGGAATTGACATGCTTGTATATGATAACATGGGGCAAGGCAGTGATACAAAGGAGATTATAGAGGCATGCATCTGTGGTGGTTATGAAGGAGAGGTGTAACGGGATTAGGGTGACTCACTAGGAGGATGAAAGGGAGGGAGGAGGTTGTGGGCGGCGATGCATGGCGAAGGAGAATGCATGAGCTCAGTTGGGGCGACCCATGGCTGCCAGTGGAGAGGAAGAGGAATGGGCACCACAACACTAGAGAGAGTCTTGAGTAGAAAAGGTGGGTTAGGGAGGAGAGGGCACTGCTAAGAATTTGAAAAAAAAAAAATTAAAGCTGCTCGGTGGAGTGCCAGTACATGAGACGCTAGAATGAATTGGAGGGTCAGGATATGGAGAGGGTACTCAACGCATCCAACTTGCCATCACAACTCTCTCTCTCTCTCTCTATATATATATATAATTGGAGGGTCAGGATATGGAGAGGGTACTCAATGCATCCAACTTGCCATCACAACTCTCTCTCTCTCTCTCTCTCGCTCGCTATATATATATCAATTGGTAGAAAACATGTTAGAAACACATAAAAATAATTTTATAATATGGCATAAACAAAACTACTCCACTACACACTAAGGTTCAAAACTCTAATTTTAGTTCTATGGCTCTCTAAAATTTAGGAATAATACTTACAAAATCTGCAACACAATTAATTGGCCAATTAGAAACTACAAAAAAAATGTCATTACGGATTGATATGAGAATGTATTTTATCTGGAAATTATTGTGCATTTCTAAAATTTCTGCACAGTTGGATCTCAAAAGACACAAAAGGATGTAAACAACTCCAAATCGATTAGGGGTTTTTGTTCTAGATAGAAACTCACATAATATAGCCCACAAAAAATTAGTGAGCCCCAGAAAAATCCCAAAATACAAAGAAACAAGTCTTTGAATCTAGAACAACATGGACCCACAAAAAATTAGTGAGAAATTTGAGTCAAATCAAACCCCAGAAAAATCCCAAAATACAAAGAAACAACTCTTTGAATCTAGAACAACATGGACTATAGAAAATTTAATAAATCGATATTAAAAGGGGAAAATCCCCAAAATCATGATATGAGATAGACATTTTCCGAATCTCCAGTAGTTTTCATATGCCTATTCCTTGAAGAAAAGACCTTGAAATGAAGTCCAAAACTATATTAGTGCCAACTAGCTGAAAATTAAAATCTAGAAAATATGACTCTTTGAACTGAATAAACTTAATGAAAATTCATGAGAGTTTTACCAGACTAAGATGAATGAGTTATGAACCTCTCATAGAAATTTTAGATAAAAAAGATTAAGGTAAGACCTTAAAAAATCGACCTTTCTCGCAACATAGTGAAATTCAGGAACAAACAATAGACCATGAAACATGCTAAAATCAAGGCAACCGAATTACACATCAATTATAGCAATTATAACCATCAAATAGAATATTTTAAGACATGAATAAAGACCATAAATCAGCCAGAAAAATCAATCAACATGCTTTTTTCCATCAAATCATGTTAGCAAACATACTTGAAACATGTATTAAGGAAACTTATTTTAAATATGCAAATCTATACATGAAAATAACCACAAGAAAGTAGATCAACAAGTGAAAGTCACTTACCTCTAAATTCCCAAAACTCAATTTTTAAGAAGAAAAACTCGTCCTTGATCAAAACCCTAAATCAACCACAAAAGCCATATGATACTAATTCAACATATTTACAAAGTAATCAAGAATAGAGACAATCTAATTCCTCTTAGATTGATCCAGTCAAAAAGACTCAAACAATCCTCTAATGGCAATCCAAACTGAAATAGACCCTCTTAAAGCGATGATCCAATGATAGAGAACTCAAGTCAAAGATTTCTAGAATGCTTCAATGGTGGACAAAGGTAGAGCAATGAAGGAAAGAAGGAAGAAGAGGATAGGAGAAGAAGAAAGGAGAGAGGGATATGAGTTGAGAGAGGAAAAGAGGGGGATAGGTCGAGCCACACGAGGACGAGGAGGGGGTGGACCAAATAGAGGAGAAGGTGGGGGAGGGGGGGGGGGGGGCAAATAGCTCTCTTATGGGAGGAGTCCTCCCCAGGACAACTGCCCTTCCTAGCTTGGTCTCCTTCAAGTCATAACTAATTAGATCAAATCAATTCAACTGAGATAAAATTAGACCAAATTTGGGATAATCTTTAGCGTCGAGCCAAAGTGGACTCTAGTAGGCAAGTCAGCGAGCTTGGCTGATGCATGCCTTGTCCATCTCAATTCTACGAACACTACAACAAAATTGGGTATTAGCGACGCTTATATAAGCATCGCAATACTATGCGACGCTAAAAAATAATAATAACGACATATAATAAACTATTGCAAAAAATATAAATATTAGCGACACATAATAGTAAGTGTCGCTAATGGTAGTCTATTAGCGACACATAAAACAAATGTCGCCAATACGTAACCTTTTAGCAACGCTTTAATTTATGTGTCGCTAATACTTACATTATTAGTGGCGCTTTTATAAATGTCACTAAAAGATATATATTTAATTTTTAAAAAAAATTCAAAACTATTAACGACATAATTGTACAAACGTCGCTACTAGTTTCAACAATAGCGACATTTAAAAATAAGTGTTGCAAATAATTCTCAATTTTAAAAAAAATTAAAAAAATAAGAACTAATAACGATGCATATGCTATCTATCACTACTACCTAATAGTAGTAGCGATACATGGTAAAATGCGTCGCTATTACCCTTGGTACTAGCAACACTTAGTCACATGCGTTGCTAATACCTATTTTTATTAAAAATTTATTTTAATTTTTTAAAAAATTTTATTAATTTTTTTAAATAATTAAAATAAAACAGTAATAGCAACGTATATCTCTATACGTCGCTATTAGTACATATATTAGCGACGTATAGATATATACGTCGCTATTAGTATTTTTATTTTAAAAATTAATTTTAAAGAATAAAAAATATTAAAATTTTGAACTTAGAGGAGAGATAGTGTGTAGGTAGATAGGAGAGAGAGGAGAGGGAAGAGAGAGATAGAGGGGAGGGAAGAGAGAGAGGAGGGAAGATAGAGGGAGGGGAGGGAAGAGAGAGGGAGGGGGAGGGAAGAGAGAGGGAGGGGGAGGGAAGAGAGAGGGAGGGGAGGGAAGAGAGAGGGAGTGTGTGGAGAGAGAGAGGATAGGGAAGAGAGAGAGACAAAGAGGAGAGGGGAGGGAAGAGAGAGAGAGGAGAGGGGAGGGAAGAGAGAGAGAGGAGGGAAGAGAGAGAGAGAGAGACAGAGAGGAGAGGGGAGGGAAGAGAGAGAGAGAGAGAGAGAGAGGGGAGGGAAGAGAGAGAGAGAGAAGAGAGGGGAGGGGAGAGAAGAGAGAGGGGATAAGGGAGGGAAGAGAGGGAGGGTGAGAGGAATTTTATTTTGATTTTTTAAAAAGTTTTATTATTTTTTTTATTTTTTAAAATAAAAAAATAATTAAAATAAAATAGTAATAGCAACGTATAGATCTATATGTCGTTATTAGCACATGTATTAGCGATGTATAGATATATACGTTGCTAATAAGTGTACTAATAGCGATGTATAGATTTATACGTCGCTATTAGTATTTTTATTTAATTATTTTTTTAATTTTAAAATTAATTTCAAAGAATAAAAAATATTAAAAATTTAAAATTTGAAATTAGAGAAGAGATAGTGTGTAGGTAGATAGGAGAGAGGGGAGGGAAGAGAGAGAGGAGAGGAGAGGGAAGAGAGAGAGAGGAGAGGAGAGGGAAGAGAGAGGGGGAGAGAGAGTGAGGAGAGAGGATAGGGAAGAGAGAGTGGGGAGGGGAGGGAGAGAAGAGAGAGGGGATAGGGGAGGGAAGAGAGGGAGGGTGAGATGAATTTTATTTTAATTTTTTTAAAAAATTATTTTTTTTTTATTTTTTTTAAAAATAATTAAAATAAAATAGTAATAGAGACGTATAGATCTATATGTCGCTATTATAAATATATATGTCGCTAATAAGTGTACTAATAGCAACGTATATATTTATACGTCACTATTAGTATTTTTATTTTATTAATTTTTTAATTTTAAAAATTAATTTCAAAGAATAAAAAATATTTAAAATTTAAAATTTAAAATTAGAGGAGAGATAGTGTGTAGGTAGATAGGAGAGAGGGGAGGGAAGAGAGAGAGAGGAGAGGGGAGGGAAGAGAGAGAGGAGGGGGAGAGAAGAGAGGGGAGAGAGAGGAGAGGGAGTGCAGAGAGAGAGAGAGAGGAGAGAGAGGAGAGAGGGGAGAGGAAGACGTATTAGCGACGTATGAGTATACGTTGCTATAAATTTGATATTTTTTGTGGCGTATATTAAACATATGTTGCTACAAAGTTCATATGTCGTGATGTAGATTATGTATGTCACTATATTACCATAAATAGCGACGCTCATAACGAGCGCCGTGAATAAAAAAAAATTTAAAAAAATATTAACTCAGGTGAGGGGAGGGGGGGCGGAGAATAGGGAGGTGGGACCGGAGGGTGGGGCCATGCCACCGGCCTCATGTTCCCTTGGAGGGGAGAAGCAAAAACCAGAGGTGAGGGGCAGGGAGAAAGGCGGGGCATCGGCATGGGGGGGCACCGGTGGCAGAGGTGTAGGCGAGGTGGCTACAGCGGGGGGGTGGCAACGGCGAGGGGGGGGGGTGCACTGGGCGGTAGAGTGCATGAGTGAAGAGGTCATCAGAACTCACCATTGATTTGTGAATTTTGCCCTACATTTGATCATTTATTATTAAATCCTTTGCAAGTCTACGATAAATATTAAAGGATTATCAAACCTTAAGGACAGATGAATTAATTACTAAATTTAAGAGAAGAATTCATTGATTAAAAATTAAAAGAACTTAAACTTAAATTAAACAAAGAAAGTAATCAAACTAAACTAAAAGGAAGAGATCAATGTGATGACAATTACTTAGGAAATCGAATCCACTATAGAACTATAACATTTCCTTAATCTCTAATCTAAATCTAGTGTGAATATAAACTAGTATTCTCAATTGCAAGCTAGAGTTACTTTAAAAAGAATCATTAATTAAATCTATGACATGAACTATATTTGTCAATAGCACAAATCATCAACACTAAATTAAACTATAAGCACGCCTCATCTAATCATAGTATAACTCATCCAATTCATTAATTATATAAATATTAAAACTAATGATAACTATCTCATCTAAATCACAGAAATTAGAATCAATATAAATCTCAAACCACATCAATCTATCATCTACAAGACAATAAATTAACATAGAATTAAATAAACATAAAATTTTTTATATTAAAATTAAAATCTTTGTCATACAATTGTCATTATTTATAACTGAGACCTAAATTAATGTAAAAAAGAAACTAAAAATTATCTATAGCTTTTATCAAGTCCTAAGTAAAAAAAAACCTAGCCTTACATAGTAAAAGAAGATTCTTGAATCTCCATTGAAAGTTTTAAATGCTTCTTCATCTTCTTTCCTTTTTTCTCTTTAGAAAATCTATTCATTTTTTTCAAATTCGAGCTCCATATGACTTTATATATGTACGAGAGTAATAAGAGGAAGTCCAATAGGAAAATGACTCAATACCAGCTTAAAATATGAAACTGCACATTATGTCATTTGAATGCCCTGCATGCCTGTTTGAATGCCAACACTATTTCTACAATATGAATAGTTTTGTTTGGTTTTGTGTCTAGTTTCTATTTAGAAAGCTAAGTCTATTCACTGGATAGTACATATTCCTATCCAATTTTCTACTTTATGAATTAAGTGCTTTCATTCACGTCCATATTAATCTAAATGTTTTTCACTTTGAAAAGTTGTCTAAATAATTCGTAAATATGTCAAGACTATTTTGAATTATTCTACACATCATCCAAGGGCATTAATAAGCAAGACATACCTACAAAACATAAAAATCACCTTGTAGAATCCCAGCTTGTTTGAAATACACACCTAAACTACTAATAGCACCCAAATTAATTAAAATTAAACTAAAATATTAATATATATATCAACATAAATAAACCCTAATTAAACCTAAATTAACCTAATATTACACTAACAAATAAGGTAAAAAATGTATAAAATAGATATATTTCACACTTATCAACTATTCCCATTAGCAATGAATTCTGATCTTCGTCTGGTGATTGTCAGCCTTTGTCACTTCATTGGCGATCGCACTTCTTCGATTTCTATGTGAAAATTCCTAACCACATGAACTACTTATCTCTACGTAGGAAAGGATAATGCCTACAACTCAAAAAAGAAACTATGGGGGACTTTCTAGGGAGAACATGACTATATAAAAATGGAGAGAGATGTGGATACTAAGGAAGGACTGTGGAATAACCATAATGGCCTCTTACCCTACTGTGTAAAGAGGGACTCCTGCTAAAAGAACACATATCGTGTTATCATATATGCGATATTGAGCATATTGTGTTATCATATATGCGATATGGTGCCTATCGTATTACCAATAACACATATTATTGACATATATTGTATTATCGTATATGGGATATGAGCCACATTGTATATTATGGGCTGTTAGCTCGAAGAACACATTATTTCATCGTTTACACACTATGGAGCGTATTGTATTATGGGTTGATAGCTCAAAGAACACATATCGTGCTATTGTTAACACTATATAACAAATATCGTGTTATCCTATACATGATATGGAGCATATCATATTATGGGTCGCCTGCTCAAAGAACACATATCTTGTTATTATAAACACAATATAGAAAATATCGTGTTATCTTAAACACAATATGACGTATACCATATTATGGGGCACTGGCTTAAAGAATACATATCATGTTACTCTTAACACGATAGGACAAATATTGTTATCGTGTATGCAATATGGAGCATATTGTATAATGGGTCGATGGCTCAAGGAACACATATTGTGTAATCGTTAATACGATATGACAAATATTGTGTTACCGTATATGTGATATGAATGATATCATGTTATTGTATATGTGATATGGAACATATTATATTATGGGTCACCGGTCAAAGAACACATATTATGTTATCATTAACACGATCTAACGAATATTGTGTTATTATATACGCGATATGACGAACATCATGTAATTATATACTCCCTTCGTCCTATATTCATAACTCCATTTCTCTTTTTTTATTAAAATAATAATTACATCTCTTTTTTGAGTCTTAGCTTCAACGTCATTCACTCCATTTTCTCCCTCCTTACCCTATGCTCCACCCTCTGCGCCGACGCTATGCATTAGTGCTCTATCATCACGAATCCTCCTTCTCCACCTGTGTCTCTTCCTCCGACACCCCTCGCACTTCCTTGTCACACAAAACAATGCCATCTCGAGGGAGAACTAACCCATTTGACTTGCATGCAGGTGAATGGGTCCTACTCCCACCTGAGCTGTTCCTCCCTGGCCCCAAACTTCACTTGAGCTCAGTTTATTTTCCTTTCTCAATAAAGTGACTTGCCCTATGCGGTGTTTGCAACTTCGCCCCCTAAGAAGAGAAGCTTCAGAGAGGTTGAGCAGAAATAAAAAAGAACTAAGCGACATATCCAGAGGATACAAGTAGTATCTCATCTCAAAACTCAGCTGCAAACCCACTGAGAAATGGTTGCCAAGCTCTACAGTGCATGCATGGCGGGCGATGTCCAAACATTTCATGACCTGGTCCAGTAGGACGAGGTTCTCCTGCACCAAACCGCCCCAAAGACCCAGTTCACAGTTTTACACATGGCATCGAGCTTGGGGCACACGGATCGGGTGAGGGAGATCACAAGGTTGGACTCCGGCATGGTATCGGCCAAGAACAAGGAGATGCAGATGTAGAGTGGCCAGACCAGCTGAAGCACAGTGGGAGGGGGTTGGTGCACCAATCAAAAATTAATTCTTTAATTAATCTACAAAGAAAACATGCATAGATTTATCATCAATAAGATATAATCATATTCTAATCAATGAAACTAGCAAATAGGAATTCAATATGGAACAAAATATGAACTGACTTGGGCTGTCCAGCCCTTGTACGCTCTCCAATAGATCAACACTTGCACGCCAATCATAAGAAATAACAAGCAAACTAAAGGATAAATACCTATATGTGTTGATCCTTCGAAAGCCCTTTGCTTGGTTGAATTCTCAGCAGAGATCGCCCCAAAAACCTTGAATCCAATGCTCCAACCAGTAAGGATGGCCACCACCTTTGCCAGCCTCATTAGGGAGCGAAGGAGAGGAGAGGAGGAGGGCGGCCAGCAAGGATTTTCACCAATCCAAGGGGCTGGCCGCACTTGAGAAAGAGGGAGAGGGGGCAGCTGATTGGCAGAGGAGAGGAACAAGAGGAGGGGGCGAACCACTAGTGCAGCTACTCTCCTTTCCCCTCTTTCCCTTTTATAGTTCCCTCTTTCCTCTTTTAGGTGGGCTTCAATTGGGCTTTCTTCATGGGCTTTCTCTGCAATGAATTCCGGCTTAAAACAAGAAGGTTAGACACAACGGGAGCGGGCTCTGTCTCTCAGAGCCCGTGGAGGCCTGGACCCCCTACACAAGACCAAGCCCACGATAGGGTCGACCCCTCACTAACCACGGGTCCCACCCTGGACACCTAATTCGCGCGTCTAGGCCCCACAACGTGTTAATGAACAACCTAGGTGTATGCCTAGTGTGCGTATGTGCCACATGCAGGTCCTAATCGAATTAGTGTAACGATGGTACAAGTGGGGTTGGTGCGACCGCCCCCACCACCCTTGGACCCCGTGGCCCGTACCATTCACCATAACCGTGACACGTTGGACCAAACCAGGCCAGAGCCCATACCATGGTCCAACATCCCCCATTATGGGTGAAGGGCTCATATGGTCCAACAGTGACTTACGCTAGTCCTGTCATAGACCAATGTTATGAGCGTGCTTAGAAAATAGATTCGTCGTTAAGGCCTTAGTGAACAGATCTGCCAACATCTCAGTAGTATGAAGATGACTTATAGTCACTTTTCCCCTCTGTAGCATGTCGAAGATGTAATAGTAATGCACCTCAATGTGCTTACCTCTGGCACTGATCTCCCCATACTTAAGTGTCGACACTATAGCCAGATTATCACAATACATTTGGACAGGACCATCAATGTAGTCTTTTAACCCCAATCTTGCTAGAAACTCCTTTATCCATAGTGCCTGGGAAGCTACAATACTGCATGCATAAAATTCAGCTTCCATTGTAGACTTAGAAACACTCTTCTGTTTCTTGCTTGCCCACGATGTAGCCCTACCTCCAAACATGAAGACATATCCAGTAGTAGATTTCTTGTCATTTGAATCCCTCACATAGTTTGAATCACTATATCCAGCCAATGACAGACTTTCTACCTGATAGGTGAGTTTTAAACTCTTAGACCCTAATAGGTACCGAAATACCCTCTTCACCACTTACCAGTGCTAAAGACTAGGGTTTGCTTTGTAACGGCTTAACAAGCTTACCACAAAACTCCAATCAGGTCAAGTATAGGTTGTGGCATACATCAAGCTGCCAATAGCCTATGCATATGGCACTGACTCCATATGGAGTCGGTCTTCCTCTGTCCAAGGAGTCATACTCTTAGACAACATTGTACCCTTGTAAATAAGGGATTCAATGGTTTTCGAACCAATGACATTGAAACATTTGAGAATACTTTCTATGTATGACTCTTGAGATATACTAAGCTTCCTAGCCTTTCTATCTCTGTCAATTTTCATCCCTAGGATGTAGGATGCCTCACCCATGTCTTTCATCTCAAACTGGGTTTTGAGCCATTCCTTTAAATTGACTATCATATTAAGGTCATTCTCCATCAAGAGTATGTCATCTACATACAGAGACAACATCATATACCTAGCCCCATCCCGGAAGATATAGACACAATAATCGTGTTCGTTTACTGTGAATCCATACTCACTAATCACCTTGTAAAAAGTAAAGTACCATTGTCTGGGAGATTGTTTTAGGTCATACAATGATTTTATGATCTTGTACACTTTGTGTTCATCTCCAGGAACTACGAAACCCTCAGGTTGTTCCATGTAAATATCCTCCTCTAAATCTCAAGTTAGGAAGGCAGTCTTTACATCCATTTAGTGTAGTTCTAAATCATAGTACGCAACGCCTGCTAAGAAACATCTAATTGAGACAAATCTTGACACTGATGAGTACGTCTATTTAAAGTCCATCTCTTCCTGAATAGCAACCTGTCATTCTTGAGCATCTCGAAGACTTAAAGCTTGATCAAAGGTAATCGGGTCATCTAGAATGGGTTCATCTAACGTGACATTGTCTTCCCCTAGCATTGTATAGAAGTCCCTCAACAGGGTTGAAGGTCTTCTTTCCCTCAATGCCCTATGTTCAAGTTTAGTTTGGTTTTGATTTTATCCAATTACTTCCTCAGGGGAAGTACTAAGACCAGCCTCTTCAACCACCTCGAATAAATCAACTCTTTTGTTAGGTATTTTTGGGTTTAATTCTTTTTTCAAGAAATAAGTGTCTCTAGACTCAATTACCCCCACTGTCCCATCTGTGTGGTGAACCACGAATCAATACCCCTTAGAGTGGTCACAATAACCAATAAAGTTGTACTTTATGGTCTTGGGGTCTAGCTTTGACCTATGCTGGTCAGGCACCTTTACATGTGCCCTAGACCCCCACACTCTAAGATGCCCTAAGTTTGGATGTCGGCCCTTCCATAACTCATAAGGTGTCTATTGGACTACCTTTGTTGATACACTATTAAGGATGTACATAGCAGTGTCTAAAGCCTCACCCTAGAAGTTGGCTTATAAATCAGAGTGTTTTAACATGGACCTAACCATGCCCATAAGTGTCCTATTACTCCTTTCTGCCACTCCATTTTGTTGTGGAGTATACGATAGGGTGTACTGATGAACTATTCCTTGATCAGCACAAAACAGGTTAGAGGTGTACTCGCCACCCCTGTCAGTCCTCATGATTTTCACTTTCCTACCTAACTGAGTCTCTACCTTAGCTTTAAATTCCTTGAATTTATCTAAGGCATCAGACTTCTTGTTTATTAAATACATGTACTCGTATCTTGAATAGTCATCTATGAACATAATAAAGTATGTCATCCCTCTATGGGTCTGAACATTCAGGAGCCCACAGATGTCTGAATGTACCACCCTTAAGAGTTCATTTGCCCTTTGTCCCTTTTAGAAGGATTGCATGCTCATCTTACCCGATAAGCAGTCCTCACACACACGTAGGTCTTTGGATATTTTGGATAACAACCTAGCGCTTGACATCCTATGTAGCTTGTCTACATTTATATGACACAAACATATATGTCACAATAGGGCATCATCCACAGACAAAATAATATACTCAAAAGTGCTTATTTTATTAGATTCAATTGAGTTCATTATATCTAAGTAGTACAACCCATCAACTAAAGAATCAATAAATAAAATAGTCCCACCCTTGCACACAGTAGCCTTACTTCCCTTGAACCTAACTGCAAACCCCTTCTTGGTCAGAACAGGGATTAAAATCCGGTTCTTCCTGATAGAGAGAGCAAAGAGTACATCAGTCAAGACAAGAGTAGACCCATCCTTCAAGGGAATCTTGTAGCTCCCCATAGCCTCCACCTCACAATACATGTTATTCCCCATGAAGGCTTTATTCTAGCCAGGCATCAGGTTGACCATCTCACCCCTGGTTCCCCTAAAGTGGGAAAAATGCACTGTAGCTCCTGAGCCCAATAACCAAATCTTCTTCTCCTTGATGTCCACGATCATCACTTCAAAGACAACACACACAATCTCCTTGCTCTTACTCTTGTTGTCGTTACTTGAATGGTCATCCTTATGGGGACAGTTAGCCTTGAAGTGGCCCACCTGGCCACACTTGAAACATGCAACTTTAGGTTTGTCATTCCTATTTCCAGTGTCCTTGTTCTGAGGCTTCTTCCCCTTCTTTTTGAAAGCTTTCTTAGAGGGACCAGGCCATTGTCCACCTTTTTTGTCCCCACCAGAGTTATGTGCTAGGTTGGTAATAGAAGCACCCCCAAAAGCCTTCACATGGTTCCTCCTTTCTTGCTTAAGCCTTAGCTTAGCAGTAAGAGCCTCTATTGTGATCTTCTGGTCACTCATATTCAGATAGATTACCACACTTTCCCAAGATTTGGGAAGGTTGTTCAACACTGTAGACACTTGGATTCCCTCAAAGATGAGATCCTCCAGTGTCTCTAGGTCATCAGCAATGATGGACATGGCACTCAGGTGCTCATTCACATCATCTCCCTCCCTCATCCTGGAGTTTTGATACTTAATATAACATCCTCTTATGAGCTTCAGTCTGCTCCCCATACCTCACAAACACTGCTTTCAGCATCTCTCTGGTAGTTTTGTACTTCTCAAATAGTCTTTCTATCTTAGGCTCCATGAAAGTCAAAATAGTAGACCTTGCCTTGTTGTCATCATCCCTCAATTTTTTAAGTGCTTTCTTCTGAGCAGCTGATGCATCATCTGGCAGTGGCTCAATGATCTGCTCAAGTACTTAAGCAAGATCAGAAAGAGTAAGGATGTGGTGAATCCTCCTCTTCTACACCGGATAATTATCAACATTCAGCTTCTCAGTTTTTCCTAATTCAAAAGTGACCATTTTGGAAGCCATTGAGTATCTACAAGGAAATAGGCAGATAGCATAAAATTAGTACTATTTATGGAAGGTTGTTCGCTTTTAAGAAAGGTAAGTGCTTAGAAAAATCTTAATATAAAAATAAGCCTAAGGAACAAATTGAGTATATTATGCTGAGTTTTCTTATTTAAAATTACCTAAATTAGGGTTTGGATCACTTTCTAAAAATAACCATAACTACCCTTAACCCCCTTGAGGAAGTTACCCTAATTAGGTTATCTAGGTGTTTTATGATTTTAGAATTACCAAAGCACCCTACTCAGCACTTAAACACAAAAAATAAACAATTTGGAGGCTGTTGGATTTTTAAATTTCTGTCCAGAATTATTTTGGTGCAAATTTACCAAAATACCCCTAGTGCTATTTTGGGCTTTTCTACCCTTAAGGGCACACCAAAATTTTATCACAGAAACTTTACAAAGTTTATATCATAGGGAATAACAATTCTGAACAGAAAAAATTTTAGCACAGACAAGGCATGTGTACATTGACCAGAATGCCCCTAGGGCTAAAACGGTCATTTACACCCTTATAATCAATCAAATTAATTTATTATAACAACAAATAATTCAATTAACCCTTGCTGACCAGCAAAAGTGTGTGTGCCCAGATCATGACCAGAGAATCAAATATGCACAATTCTATAAGGCCAAAATGACCATAATGCCCCTATAAGCATATAAACATGTAATCTCTTAATTAAAACTCCAAATCACGTCCAGCCAGAAAGAAAATCTGTGAATATCATTAAATTTATATCCCATTTGAATCCTAAACCAAAAGACCCATGATTGGAATAGTTAGATTAATCAATTTTCACAAAATCCCCAATTCTAGCAATCTTAACATAGATCAGGTAATCAAAATTGATCTTTGATTGAACTAGCGACCAACGACCCCCAATTGGCTCCGATACCATTGTAGAGTGCCTGGACCAATCAAAAATCAATTCTTTAATTAATCTACAAAGAAAGCATGCATAGATCTATCATCAATAAGCAATAATTATATTCCAATCAATGAATCAAGCAAATAGGAATTCAATATGGAACAAAATACAAACTGACTTGGGCTGTCCAGCCCTTGCACGCCCTCTAATAGATCAGCCCTTGCACGCCAATCACAAGAAACAACAAGCAAAGTAATGGATAAATACCTCTATGTGTTGATTGTCATGCCCCGGCACTGCCCGACCCGAGCCGAACCTAGTCCAAGGGTTGGTCTATCGCATGGGGGCAATGGTTTTGAAAACGGTTAAAGAAATAGCAGAAGACTTATGCCCTAACTATGGGCAGTCTAATTAATGGAGTTACGCACTACTTTGAGCAAGAGTAAATAGGTAGAACCAAAAGAGTTCTTAAACTCTAAATTAAACCACAAAATTCAAACCCACATACTAATAAACCATAGTTAACACACTTGGCTCAAAACAAGGTCTCAAACAACACTGAAGATATAATATATCACAAGTTTGAAAACAAGAACCACTCCAAGGGTTCTAACATCAAAACAAAATAATCAAAAAAATATGCAAGGTCTAGAGGCCCCACTCCTACTCCCAAGCTCTCCCCGATCTCTCCTCATAAAGAGGATCCTGTTCGACTGCATGTCACACCATGCAGCCCCAAAACAAAACAAAGAAAGTGGAATGAGTATAAAAACTCAATAATAGTTTGAATATAACTATAATAATAAGAAAACATGATGACATGACATTGTAGCAATTCAAATTTAAAAATAAAATGTAATACCACTTTCTGATCATGTATTCATATCACATAAACCTGCATAATAGTATCTCAATCACACATTTTCTAATCATGCATTCATATCACATAAACCTGCATAATAATGCCTCAATCACACCATTTCTAATCATGCATTCATATCACATAAACCTGCATAATATTGTCACATTCACACACTTTCTAATTATGCATTCATATTACATAAACCTGCATAATAGTATTTCACCCACATCATTTCTGATCATGCATTCATATCACATAAACTTGACTAATAGTGTCACATTCACACACTTTGTGATCATGCATTCATATCACATAAACCTGCATAATAGTGTCTCGATCACACCATTTCTGATCATGCATTCATATCACATCAACCTCATTCACCTAGCATAACAAACGTATCAAACACATGATACACAATCATGCATAGCATTCATAATAAACATGCATCAATACAAATGGTGAACGCCTCCATCAAGGAGTAAACACAAGTATTGCCACACAAGCAGGAGGTCAAAGCCAAGAAGGCGAGACACGATCAAATTTTCCACACAAGGAAATGTAAGAGGGTCGGGGTTGTCAGCCCCTAAAGTTGCTCGCCCTAGACGATCCTGGCCAAGGATGTCCCATTCTCACATAGAGAATCTAAAGCAAGGGTCTTCGCCTAGGGACATCTCCAGTGGTGGGGAGAGCCCGAATTCCCACACAGGGAACCCTAGAACACGTGGTAGCGGGTGCACACGGCATACCACACTGGATTCTCAGGGTCCAGATGACACTCATAATAATAATCTCAAATCCGCAAGACAAGTACATAACTCATCCCCACATAATTCCATTTCTCTAGACTCAACCTGGGGAGTATACACGTTCCACACAGGAACTTAAATCGAAAACATGTCATTTCGGACCAACCAAGTTCTGATTAATTCACCGAGTGATTAATCCGGCACGCAATCTCAACCATTGCATACAATCAATTAATTCCGGTTAAACATTGGTAAAACTTCATCCATGAATACCGATCCATGATGCATGATAACATGATACATCCGTGAGCAAGACCTACATGGGTTCCAACACATAGAACATGCTCCCAATTAGTCCCCTCATGCATCATAATCAAGGCATAATTAACTACAATTTTATAGTAGATTCCTCATACGTGTGTATATTCATGCATATTTAAGCACATGACCAATGTTTGACATAAACTCATAAGACAATTTACACATTCTTGAACGTATTCAAAACAATGATTCCCAACTGAAATCAAAACAAAATCTACGATAAAGCTTAAATCCATCCATGTGAAATTGAACATTCACTCCCACAAACATAATTTTTCTACATATTAAGCCACAACATGATCACATCCATTACCCATAAACCATCCTCATTATAAGAGAACACATCTCACTATTTTCCGCATAATATCCTTGCTGAAAACATATTCTAATCATAAAAATTCCAACTTTCAAAAGTTCAAGGTACTTCAATATCAACATAATATGATGCCACATGACCACATTTAAACACATTCCATAAACTTCTATCATCACTTCTACACCTCCAATAGCCTAATTTCATTATAACACACCTCCCATAACCATTAGAATAATCAAATGGAGTAAAACATTGAAATGAGCATAAATTTTGAAAATAGCAAAATTGTTGTGTAGTTGTTCGATCGTCGTGCAAGGCCGTTTGATCGGCTAAACTGAAAATCTGTCGAAAATGTAGTGTTGTCGATCGATCGGCCTTATAGGCCGTTCGATCGCCAACAAAGCAATTTTGACATTCTTCTTCATTTCGAAAATCAAAACCGAGACACCATGAAAACACCTTCAAATATTCATCCATGGTATCAAACATTATAAAAAACTCATCAAACCTTCCAGAACACTAATCTAAACCATTCTAAGACAAAACCCTAAGAAATCAAAGTGAAAGATTAACATTTATTAAACCCACCATTAGAGCCTAAATCAAGTAAAACCCACTTCAAATAACATCATAAAAATTGAGATTTTTACTACCCAAAGTTGATATTGAAAAGCCCATTACCTTTCCTTGTTGATTTGGGCCTGAATGAACCTTCAATCTCCTCCAACACCTTCCAAAAACACAATTTTAAGTTATCATACAACTAATCTCGATTTAGTTTTGAAAAATCAAAAGTAAACATTAGATCTAGGGTTTTAGAAGCCTAAAAACGAGATTTTGAAGATTAAGGCTTGGTGAAGAGAGGTAAATCAGTAGTTTTATACTTCCAAAATGGATTAAAACAATGATTGAAGTCAAGATTAAGAATGGATTAAGAGAAAACCTAGGGTTTAGGCTTGATTAGAGGAGAACATACCTTAATCTCTTTCTAATTTGGGCCTAATTGGGGAATTAGGCCTTAATTACCCTCTCCTGGATTATTCCCAAATGGGAAATGACTCAGCCCTTTCTATTTATAGTAAGGCTAGGGGTATACCTAATGAACTAGTGGGGTATAAATAGAAATTCTAGCTAAAAATGGATATTTTGAAGATTTGAGCACTAATTAAATCCAAAAAAATTCTAAATTTTTTTATATAAGTTTGTGTTGATTCCTGGGTCAATTTGGTCTAAAAACCTCAATTTTGTCGGTGGGGCCCACAGAGAGTCTAGCCAAACCCTAATTTTTAGAAAATTAGTAAAAAATTAAAAAATTCCCAAAAATTCAGAATTGACCAAAAACTACTTAAAACTCATAAATATAAAGTTAGTTTTGCCTAAAACCTTTAGAAATTCTATTTATTTTTTAAACCCACATAATTAAATTAGAAAACGCTTAAACCACACGATAATCGATAAATAGTATTAAAATAAATCGGTTAAAAAATGAGAGTCCTTACATTGATCCTTTGAAAGCCCTTTGCTTGGATTTAATTCTTAGCAGAGATCACCCCAAAAACCTTGAATCCAATGCTCCAACTGGCAAGGATGGCCGCCACCTTTGCCAGCCTCGTCAGGGAGTGAAGGAGAGGAGGGGAGGAGGGCGGCCAGCAAGGATTTTCACCAATCCAAGGGGCTGTCCGAACTTGAGAAAGAGGGAAAGGGGGCGGCTGATTGGGAGAGGAGAGGAGCAAGAGGAGGGGGCAAACCACTAGGGCAGCTCATCTCCTTTCCCCTCTTTCCCTTTTATAGTCCCTTCTTTCCTCTTTTAGGTGGGTTTCAATTGGGCTTTCTCTGTAACAAATTCCGGCTTAAAACAAGGTCAAACACAACAGGAGCGGACTCTGTCTCTCAGAGCCCGCAGAGGCCTAGACCCCCTACACATGGCAAAGCCTGTAATAGGGTCGACCCCTCGCTAACCACAGGTCCCACCCTCGATACCTAATTCTCGCGTGTGGGCCCCACAACGTGTTAATGTACAACCTAGATGTATGCCCAGTGTACATTTGTAACATATGCGGGTCCCAATCGAATTAGTATAACGATGGCACAAGTGGGGTCGACGTGACCACCTCCACCACCCTTGGACCTCGTGACCTGTACCGATTCACCCGGACCGTGACACATTAGACCAAACCGGGCCCGAGCCCATACCATAGTCCAACATACCCCCGTGTATGAGGCGCGCTGCCAAGGGCACATGGAGGTATTGCTGGCATTGCTGGAGGCCAACCAGATGTCCTCTGTGGTTGATGAGCTTGACCACGATAACAGGAGCTAGTAGGAGTGGGCACTACCACCTCCAGACTTGAGCTCCACCCATTGCCGAACACCGCCCGTTAAGTGCACCCTCTCTACCCAAGCTTCATTTAAAGAGGGTCCATTCAAAGTCATCGCGGCAGGCGGGGTTCGGCTTTTGTCCATCGGAGACGACATTGATGACAAGCGAGTGGTGGAGGTGTTCAACAAGGAGGCCGACGCCTAGAACCTTTACCTACTACCGGAGGAGTATCTACAGGAGAGCTCCGCCCGGTATCTCACATCCACTCTCGTCGATGCCAAGCTTTTTGTTTTCGGCATCTACCGAGGCTTCATCTCCTCCTTCGTTTTGCACTCCGACAATTGGAGTGAGGTCCACACCCTTCGATGGGGAGAGGTGGGTGTTCCTAGCAAGGGCCCATGGCAAGCACAGTGACAAGTTGAGGTCGGTGATGGCCGGCGATGTGGCAATTGACATGTGGGTCCCAATGCCATACATGGCTCAAAGCGGTCTACGCCTTAGGCTATTTTTCATTTTGCTCTGCGTTTAGGTTATGGGCCTTATGACACATGGTTCCTTGAGAAGCATAATATATTCATCTAGGTTTAAATTAAGTGAAATGGAGCAATTAAAATAGAATATTTTTTTATTAGAGCTATTAATATAGGATAGAGGGAATATATAAAATAGTGCATATCATATTATTAATATAACATATTATTGACATATCATGTTATCGTATATGTGATATAAGTTACATTATATTATTATTAATACTATATTTTATATATCATATAATCAATATCACACATTATTAATATGTCATGTTATCGTTAATGTAATATGGACAACATCATATTACGAGCCACTTTGACCATTATGCCAAATAATAGGTCATCGGTGCTAAAAAAATGATGGGGTTTTTTTAACAAAAAATACTTATGTGAAGAAAAACATAAAGAAAGAAGGGATTTTGGCAACCCACTAGTGATTACCTTGGATGAGCCGTCACCAGTAACTCACTGGCACACCCACCCCCTTTTACACCTACCCCCCTTTTATTATTTATTAATGAAATAAAAACTTAGGTTAAATTTATTTATAATATAAAAATATTTTTAACTTAAATTAAGTCATATAAAATTAAATATTTAAATTTAAAAAATATAAAATATTTATATCTCGGGCCAGGTAATGTGGCTATGCATTGAGCCTCTCATACACGTATATCTAATAATACTATTCTAACGTGAAGATTATCACATCAAAAAGCTAATTTATCACTTTCGCACCGTTAATGTGTGTGGGGCTAATTTTTATAAGACCCACACATCAACGGAGTGAAGGTGATGAAATAATATTACGTGAGAATCTTCACGTCGTCTAAGTATTTTTCATTTATTTATTCATAACCGTCCAACAGCCACTTGAGCATGTGGGCTGCTCGGAAAAGCTATTCACCCAAATCTGCACCGCATCATGTCCCAAGCTGATCTGGCACGCATTATCCGTTACCACTTGGGCCCAAACCAGAAAGCCTGTACCTTTCATGTGCAGTAGAAAGGAAAATGTTAAAAAAGGCTAAGCTACTAACTTCTTCACTCAAAGATATTTTAGACCCATAAAAAGGTAAAAGAGCTAGATATGGTCATGAGTTGTCTGTTATTGAGGTAAGTGAGGGGATGATGATAGCCCATGATGGAAACTGTAAAAAAGAAAATTTTAACTGCAATTAATTAAGCCATTGAGGTGTGATTAGTGGAGGAGATGGAAGGGTTAATTGAGGTAATTAGAGGGGTTAAAGCAGGATTCTCAGATGAATTGAGGGAGAAACGGTTCAGAAGTCAAGAAAGGTTGGGAGGAGATTATGAGGAGAAGCATCTTGGGAGTTTGCGGTGATTATGAGAGGGGTTGTTTGTGAGTTTCAAGGGAGTGGGACCCGCAGGTGTGCGCACGAGGGCGTCCAGACACCGACTCTGGAAGGAGATGAGCACACGTGCACGCGTAGGCAAAATGATTTTTTTGGTAAAGAGCAGATAAAAAGGCCCAAGGGGATGGACTTTCTCGAATTTCCCGGACATGGGGTGATGGCTACGTGGCCAATTTTATGTTTAGTGGACAATTCTAACCTTCATTAAATTACTTAGAACTCTTTTTCTGTTTTCAAGTAATCTTAATTTAATTACTTTATATAAATATTAAAATTAGGGGACATGAAGGGAAGTCAAGGCTAAAGCTCATGGAAAAATTATTCTGCTGAATTTAACATGTTTTAATCTTTTTTGATGGTTAAAAGTAAATAATTTTTTAAATAAAAAAATATAAGTAATTTTAGGAATTGATTTTATGATGTGACAAAAATATAAATAGATATATCTAGAACCATGTGATAGAAAATAGTTAGGTACTTAAAAAATACTATTGTAAGCTTATTTTTCTTTCTCTTAAATGTAAATTTTATTATTTAATAAATATAATTATTATTATTAAATAGAACGAGTATATTATTTTTATGTATTAAATATTAAAAAATTAATAAGAAGATAATGAATTGAGTCTTGTTGAACTCAAGTTCAACTCATTGTTGCACTCTTTAGTTAGAATTGACTTAAAATTGAATGGAGCTAGCCTCATAAAATGGCCACATCGGTAAGGCTTTTAAGTACTGTCATGAGCTAATTTACAATTCTCTTATTATTGTTGAAATTAATTCATTAAATAAAATTAAATATTAATTTTGAAAAGTAAGCAACTTTTAACCATGATTACATGCTATTAATAGTGATGTACATTTTTACTGGGCTTATATATGATTATTGATACATCTACGAAAGATAAGTTTATTGCACAAAAAAAATTAGTACATAAGGGTGTTTTTTGGCATATGGCCAAAGATTATAACTTGTGTTTTTTATGGAGTATATATTGAGTGTTTGATGACTATAATAAAAATTATTCTATTCAAATAGTGAAAGAAAAAAAATAATCTTGAGAGCTAATGCATTATCATCATTTAAAGAATTAGGAAGAAACATTTGGTCCAATAAAAAAATTGGTGAAATAGAACAAGTATAGTCCAAGTATCCAGTTTACAAATTAAATAAGCTATTAGTTTATGTTGAATCGCTCATAATGGTATATGTGAAACTAAGATTTATTTTCCATCGATAAGAGATATAAACCTTTCAGTTCTCAGCCCCTACAACTCACCCTTGAAATTAAAGTTAAAAAAGTTAGGGTTGCCTTCAAAACCAACACAAAAACATTACACTTTAAATCAAAATAAAATGAAGTCCAAGAAAAAAATCAAAATGAAATTATTGAGGGTAATCTTGTAATTAGACAGCCAGCAATTCACTTCTCGCGCTATCACAGAGAGAGTGAAGAAACTGCCTGGGATAATTCCTCTGCGCCGAACTCCGTCCCACAAGTCAAGTGAATGCCGTGTTTGACCTTTTTAACGCCCATTTCTTCTGCGCAATTAAAGTAACCAAAACGAAATCATTCTCACATATTCCCCGCAGTGAGAGAGGAGGGAGAGGAACCTGCCGATTCCACTGCAAACCCACCGTCTTACTGTCAGTTTGCTCCACTCTGCAATCGAATTCCTGCTGAAAGCACTGAATTTTGATCTGGGTCTCAGTTGTTTACTCGAAATTTGCAGTGTTTCATGCTGTCTGGCTCAGAATTGGGGACGAAGATTGGATTTTTGGGGGTGAGAGTCAGATGAGGGGAATGAACAACAGCGTGGAGACCATAAACGCCGCGGCAACGGCGATCGTCAACGCCGAGAGCCGAGTCCAGCAAGCCACGATTCAGGTGAATTCATCGACTGGCTCCAGTTTTATGGATTTCTTTTGGTTAATTTTTGGTGGGTTCCAGCATTTTTGTATTCTAACTACTTTGGTTTGTTGGAAATTGTTAGAATTGGAAATTTTTGTGTGGGTTTCGTCGGGTTTGCTTGTGAAGCTATAGATCAATTAAGATTATGCTGCTTTGTGTTTGATGCCGTGCTAATAGAGATCTGACTGCGTAGAATTACTTGGTTTGGGTCAGAAAGCTGGAAAAAAAAAGTCTTTGGATTGGATGATTGTGCTTCGATTGTGGGTTTGTTGATGATGTTGGTGTTTATATATGCTTATGATTGAAGGAAATGATATTTTGACGTAGCATTTTAGTGTGCCAACTTGTAACGTATATTCGGCAGTTATGCTGCGGCATCATCTGCGCCTTGCTTTTCTTGCTTAATAGTTTGTGAACCATCGAATCTGTGTAACAGAGGTTCCTTAGCGGAGATTGTGTTCTATCAGGGGTCCTGTTTCATTATCATTGTTATTTCTAGAGCAAGTGCATCTTGAATAGGGTGAACATGGGATGTTGATTCAGATGCTAGTCATAAGATAATGAGACATGTCGTCAAGAAGAGTGTTTGTAAGTCGGATCACTGATATTAAATTATAATTCCCTGACAATGATTTTCCGTTGTGACATTTACTCTCAGCTCTTTTCTCGCCTGTATGAGATGTTCTTATTTGAATCATATTGTGAAATTCTGAGAAAGTAGTAGTCACTGTAAATTGCTAATTATGATAGCATTTTTCCATATGTTAAGTTGGACTTGCTGTTTATATTAGTTTTTGTACTTTTTTTTAACATGTTTGTGAAGTAATATACTCTGTTTAGATGATTTGCTTATGATTTTTTTAAATTAGTTTTGTAAAATGTTATTCTAAATGGATATCTATTTGGAGAATCATTACACCGGTTCTGTCTTTTTGTTTTTTTCTTCCAATTATGGCTTTGGTTCTGTGGGGGCACTTGTACTTCACCTTGTGCATCAAGTTCATATTGGTCAATGTAAAGTTAATATGTATGTGTACATGTCTATTGTGAAGTCAAAGTAAGTACTTTTTCCATCGAGTAGGGAAAATGCATGGACATGTTAATGGGGTTAAATTATTGGCTGTTCTTCTTTTTACTTTCTTTTTCTGTTTAATGAGCATAATAGTCTTTTACTTGTTATTAATCTTCGTTCTACTGACTTGTTTACAATTGTTTTTCATGTTTACTTTTCTGAGTCTCACTTTAAAGCCTCCCTATATTCCTGTTTCTCTATTTTTGTCTTGATGCCTCTCTTCTTTTGTTGTTGTATATTTTCCTTTCTTTTTTAACTATTTTATCTCTCAACCATCTTTTTAGATGGAGTTAGTATATTGGGATTGGCTATGACTCACGTAGATATTAAGCAGTGGCCGAAACGACTGCTTCAATACTTTTATACATTTCCAAATTCCAAAAGCAACTACCTGGACGATGATTCTCTACATTTCTCCTCACTTTGTGCCGGCTCTATATCGCAAAGTTTTTTGGATGAGATGGATGTTCAAAGATGAGAATGTTGATATGGATGGGAATGAAAACTATCAAGGATCATACTAGATATGACCATATATGAGAGATCTTAGGATTAATTGTGAGAAATCCTAACTGAAAGAAAAATATTGAGATTGTTTGGCTGTGTTGAAAGGAGATTCGCAAAAATCTTCTGTCAGGATGGATAAGTGGCTTGTAGCGACCCCTAAAGGAAAGAAAGGAAGACCCAAGATGACCTGGAAGGCACTAGTGACAGAAGACTTGGCAATATATGATTTGGATGTGGATTTGCGGGAGTAGAAACCAAGTCGCTGACCATCCAAAGGGGATGATAATGACAATTAGTTTACTAGGGAAAAACTCTGGCCGTTAAATCATATAAAACAATGAGTGATGCAATTAGTAATCTATGGATAAATTCTGGCCCTCAAATACGTGTAGAAACTTTGGGTGTTGCATTTATAGGAATAAACTGCTTGTAATCATGTTGTTACTTCACGGTTCTCATACAACTCCAAAAGTAATTCTTAGATGCTATATTCTCTATGTTTCTTCTCATAACTATAAACTTCTCATTTTTCTTTCATATTTTAAGCGTGTTGCAGTAGACTCTCTGGCATGTATTCAGTCTTTGGCCCAAAAAATTCAAGTAGTGGCTGTTTGTGTTTCTGACCACCTACTAGAATATTGATCCAGTTCATTATTGAAGTCAAGTAAACTAGGAAATGCAAATTCTTATAACTACTTTAGGTTCATCTCCAAATGAGATTTAGATGTATATATGCATGACTACATCATTTTTTTTTTCTGAACTAGGAAGTGTAGGTGGTATTTCTATTTTTTGTGGTGCAGTTGAAGTTTATAATTCGTATCATCGTATTGTTGTTTTAACTAGTCAACGGGCAAATCTGAACTAAGTAGTTGTTGGATTTGGGGCATTAATGCTCAATTTAAATTTAGAAAGTCCATATACGGATATCTATCTATCAACAGAAATTTTTTACTCAAAATCTGTGAAGAAGAGGGGAGATATTTGACAAAGGAGCCTGGGGACTTGTAAGTTTAGGTGCAAGAGACTAGGAGGAAGATTGTTTGGTTTTCTAAGCTCAGTTTTACCAAATTAATTGCAAAGTCTTTTTTCAAGTTTTTTCGGTTTTATGAAATTTTGCTTGTATCTTGGTTGGACTCTCTTCCTATCTTTTTAATGTTGGAAATGTATTGTATGCTGCACATTTAATTTTTTTGATTTCGTGAGCTTATAATAATATACATTGTTGCACATGGCAGAAAAGAAGATGGAGTGGATGTTGGAGTTTGTACTGGTGCTTTGGTTCCCATCGACACACAAAGCGCATTGGCCATGCTGTCCTTGTCCCAGAACCTACCTTAACTGGTTCCGCAGGCTCAGATGCTCCTATTAACCTGTCCCACCAGCCTTCTTTAGTGCTGCCCTTCATTGCCCCTCCTTCCTCTCCTGCATCATTTCTCCAATCAGAACCCCCTTCTGCCACTCAATCGCCGGCTGGTGCGGGATTGCTTTCCCTAACTTCATTTTCCACCAGCATTTATTCCCCTGGAGGGCCACGCTCCATCTTTGCCATTGGGCCTTATGCCCATGAACCCCAATTGGTCTCACCACCAGTATTCTCCACTTTCACCACTGAACCCTCCACTGCCCCACTAACTCCTCCTCCTGAACCTGTACAGTTCACCACTCCATCATCTCCGGAGGTACCCTTTGCTCGGCTTTTGACTTCCTCACTGGACTCAAATAATAAATCACGTGATATGTGTCAGCCGTTTAACTCATCACAGTATGAATTCCAGTCTTATCAGTTATATCCGGGAAGCCCTGTCAACCATCTCATATCTCCAAGGTCTGTGGTATCAGGTTCTGGAACCTCATCTCCTTTTCCTGATATGGAGTTCCCATTTAACAGTAACTCTTTTTCGACATTAAGCACGAGTGTGGCACCAAAACTCATGGACATTGAAGGATTTTCTTTGCGTAGTGCAATTTCACCACAGAATTCATCCACCTCAATGACATCAGACTTGGTCAAGCCTGTTGGTCTATATAATGTGCCTTTTGAGGATCAAATTTCGGCAATTGCTTCTCTTGCCAATTCAGAAAACGGATCAGTGAATGAAGAGATGGTATTGGACCATAGAGTCTCATTTGAGCTGACTTCCGAAGAGGTTGCTAGTTGTCCAGCAAGGGAAGTGGAGGTTACGGAAGAGTACATGTCTGAAGTTCAGTTGGATGCTGCAGTTGTGGGCATCAAAGGCGATGGCCTTCTATCCAGAACAGAGAATGCTTCTGAATCTCACATTAATGAGATTTCAGAAGTATCACATGAAGAAGCTCGAACAATGGGAAAGGGTCGGCGTATGCATCCATCCTTAGGAGGAGCAAAAGAATTCAAATTTGTAAATGCTGATGAAGCAGCAGCCAAGTCCATGGTTGACTCGGACTGGTGGATAAATGAGAAGGTGATTGGGGCACAGCCGGAATCTCGGAGCAATTGGGCTTTCTTTCCAATGATTCAACCAGGCATCAGCTAATCAGTAATAATATGGTGACTATGCGTTCATCTAACAAATCTACAACTGTGCTGAATACATTTGGCACTCACACTCATCCATCATGAAGCTTTAATTCATTTCCACATCAACGGATTAAATAATGTGGGGGCACTTACCCAAGTTTTTTGAGATTGGTGAAAAATCTGGATGTTTAAATGCTTCCCGTTGTGGGCAGATGGAAGTATGTAAAGAAGAGAATAATGTGATTCCTTCCTATGTTTTTTTAGTGGTCATGTGTAGAAAATATTACCTACATTCCTATAATTTCTTGTACCTATCTCTAGGATTGATGTTATATTGTGATTATAGTCTAGAAATGTATGGCTTATCTGGGTCATTGAGGAAACTTTTGGGGCAAAAATATGTACCATGGAATTGCTGATAAGTCATAAAGTAGAATTTTTTAATCAAAGGGTATTTGCTTGACCTTCAGACTTTTTATTTTAGAAATTTTTGCAGCAAAAAGTTTTGCATCTGTGATTGCCTTGATGTGGCTTCGGTCATTATTTCCAAAATTTGCCGTACCGAGTAGTGAATCCTGTGTTATGATCACATCCCTGCTTCACTATAAAACATGAGATCCTAGAATGCACTCGGCTCCCTGTAACATGGGGGGACAAAATGGTATATGGATGGATTTTCCTTGCTGTCTCTTTGGCGTTAGATGTGTTGTTAGTTTCTGATGTAGATGTAACTGTTTGGTATTATAACTGGTTTATTCCAAGAACTTTGGTCATAAGCGTGAGTTGTACCTTTGAAACTTGAGATTAGTGATAATTATAGGATATGCCCATTAGTTTAGTACCCCTCTTTTAGGGGTTGTTTGGGTATAGAATTTTTTAGAAACTAAAGTAGATTTTTTTTAATTAACTCTATTGATTCACTATTTAATGAGAATTAATATTGGTAATAGAATTTTTAAGAATAAATTCAGAATTTAAATTAATATAACTTTCTCTCCGCTATTGTACTCTTATTGATGAACTCTATTAAATAAGATTTTTCATAGATAGGTAATTTTGAATTTTTAAAATAAGTTTTACTATATGATATATTTCTCGAGGCTTAAATTGATACAAAGAATAATAATAATTAAAAAATAATAAAATTTTTAATTCTAAAATTAATAGATTAACCTCACAAAGTGATTTTGTGATTCCGGTTGGCAAAACACAAAAAGTATAAAATTAACTTTTAATAGGTGAAAATTTTAATTTTACCTACTTTCTATACCCAATTAGGATGCGGGTGATTCACGATACAATAAGGGTGAAATCAATAAAATTTTACCAAATTTTTACACCAAACAACCCCTTAGCCCATTTCCTTTTAACACAATCAACGGATATTTAAGATATCTATTGGTTATCTAGTCTCTCTATAAAGGAGGAGACAACGAACTACTCAACCTATATTTAAAATTTAGACTAGGCGCATATTTTTGTAGAAAGGATGGTAAGGAATAAAGTCGTTTGTTTCGTTTCATTACATAATTCAATTGAACTAGTAGTGCTTTCCGTAGACACAACAAAAGAAATCACTAAGAAGCTAGAAGCAAGGCAAAAGAGAAAAAATAAATAAAAAAGCTAGAAGCACCAAAAGCACTTTAATAAAGATATTCCGGCCATAAGTTCACAATAATGTTCAAATTAGGTCTGGATTTGAAAAGTCTGTGTCCCGTGAAGTATGTGATTGGTTAGATACATTGGATCGTGTACTCTAGGAAGCATCCAACAGGCTTCTCGTGCCATCAGATAGAGAGCTCTAAATAAGAAGTCCTAATTCATGTGGAGTTTAAAAGCTGTGCCTTTCTTCTAAGTGTGCTTCGGGATAAGGTTTTGTCAAACCCAACTCGTGTACAATTTAGAAAAGCCTAAAATCAACATTGGACCAACCCAACCGGAATGTGTTTATAAAATTTTAATTTATTTTAGTAAAAAAAGACAATACAACTAATAAATAAAAAGACAAGGTTCTCAATAGTAATTTGATCTAAATAATTATTATCTCTCACCCACCAAGAAAAGTTTAAAAAATACCTTTAAAAAAATAAAGGGTGCTTTTATAGTCTAAACTAGGCTAGGGTAGGTTGGGTGAGCGGGTTAAGTTAGATGAAAACCAGACATGACACAACGCCATTATTTGGGTCTAAATCTCAAGTCTTTCTTTGGACCATTAAGTTCGAGTTGGGTCCAAGTTTTCAAAAATGTCCCTAGCTATATACAGTTCATCTTCATTAGTGTGATTTTATTTTCAAGTTTCATAACCTGTGCAAAATTTTCTATATTTCTTTAAACCAGTCAAACTCCATCTTCTATCCGCTTCTAACTGAACATAAGAATCCAAGGGTGGAACGATGGAATGGTGGCAATGATGGGGGTGTGAATGGGTTGAAGGCTTGACTTAGGGGAACCAAGGCCTCTCATGAGATATTTCATGTGCTAGATGAAAGGAAAAGAAAGCGGAGAATTTTGACTTGATGAGGAGAGAGGACAAAGTAATTAAGAGGCTTAATCCTTCACTCACTCAAATTAGGGCAGAAACCCTTGCAATAGATAGAAGAGATAATCCCTATAAAAAAATAGAAGAGATAATGCATTAAGAAATTAGTTGAAAGCTCACTAATAAATTGTTAGAATTATGTTAGTTGGTGTAAGATATCTAACTTTAACTCGATTTAATTTCTATTTAATTATGTAATATTATGTGATTTTACTTAAATTGCCATTTTTACTTGATTTTAGGGTTAAGAGTTAGTAATAATAGTTTTAACAATGTTTAATTTTATTTTAATAGATTTTAATATAAAACTTGATTTATCCTATTTTTAGGGATTTTATGTAAGGGTATGGACCCCACCATGGGCCCCACGTCCATGACTCGACAACGTGCGACCCCACATGTCCCTAAATTTCAATTATTTCATATTAGTGAGTTTTAGAATGATTAAATTTGTTTTTAGCCCTAAAATAAACCTAATTAGCTACTTAGGGTATTTTTATCCTATATTTACAAGCCAATAGTTTGCAAATGTAGCTCAACCCTTACTATTTAAAAAAACCCCTAGTGCATTGCCCAAATAGGGAAGGGATGTGCTAGGAAACAAGGAGGTACTCTACCCCCATTTCCCAAGGAGGAAAATATGATTTAGGTGAATTTTTAGCTATAATCACCCATAATCTTTCAATTTTAGCCCTTAATTTCTCTTTTCGTCACTTTCCCCAAATGGTTTCTTGATTTCTTCCATTAAAAATATTATTTTTTATTTTGATTTCAATTCTTAAATGGGTGATTTTTGTTTTTAACAAAAGAAAATTATAGATCCACTTATTTTCAAGTTGATTTAAGCTTATTAATATATTTTAATTAAGTATTCACTAAAACCCTAATTTTGGGTAGGATTTTTTGAGGAGTGATGCTTCTTCCTTGATAATGACTTCTTAGAGATTTCATCTTGTGTGGTTTTATGCATTTGATTGCATGGTTGAAGTTTTAAGTGGGTTTTTGCCTCATTTTGTGCTTCAATGGTGATTTATTAAAAGTTTGTTATTTATTTCTATTTTCTTGTGATTAAGAATGAGAATAGTTAGATCTATCATGTTCTAGGGTTGTATTTTAATATCATAAAGTTCTATGGTAGTTTTAGAATTTATTTAGAGTTTTTAGGTATTTTCAGTTTGATTTTCGGAAGGTAACGAACCAGAAATGGGCAAAAAATGTACTGTTAAGGGCATTTGAACGACCCAACAGACTTTTGAATGGCCAACTATTCGATTGGCCTATTTGGCCGATCGAACAGCCTAGTGTTAGAATGGCCCGATAGGGCTTTCTAACGCGTTTGAATGGCCAAACGACACCATTTTTGTACATTTTGGCCATTTCTTGTTCTCTTTCTATAAATCTAATTCCTTATTATTAAAATAAGTTATTATTGCCTATAAATACTGTTGTGATTGCATGAAGACCATATTATCAACCACCACTGAAGCTCATTACAACTAATAAACTCCAGCGTCGAAATGGAAAAGAATGCCACTGGGGCAACACCTTAACCTCCGGGGAGTGACTAGACGCCATGGACTTTTCCGAAGGTAAGGCACACCAATGCTCATGGGGCACTGGATCAAACAGGTAAGAGTAGATCCATGATACTACTTACCTGAGCGTGCAAACATAAACACCCACACATAAGGGGTCATACAGTTGCCCACCATAATGGGTCTTATAGTGCCATAGAATCGCCCACCATAATGGGTCTTATAGTGCCAGAGAATTGCCCACCATAATGAGTCTTATAGTGCCAGAGAATCGCCCACCATAATGGGTCTTATAGTGCCATTGCCACTCTTGGGCAGAAAACATACAGTGCCACTTGGGCAGAAACATACAGTGCCACTCTTGGGCAGAATCATACAACGCTCTCAACAGAGCATCAAACGTCTGGGCTTACACAGCACACAGACCAAATCAGAAACATACGTCGCTCTCAGAAGAGCATCAGATGTCTGGGCTTCATACAGCTCGCAGACAAAGTCAGAAATGTACATCGCTCTCAACAGAGCATCAAACGTCTGGGCTTATACAGCACGCAGACCAAATCAGAAACAACATCGCTCTCAGCAAAGCATCAGACGTCCGGTGCTCTATACAGCACACAAACAACATCCCGCAGGATAAACACCATGGCAAGACATGATAAAAGCTCAGCCGACTCATTAGCGGCCAGCTCAAACACGGAACTTAATCCGTCGAACCCTCACGTCTCAAACTCACAACGCTATCATTAGCTATGCTTATAATTCCAGTTTGAATTAAGTATATTATGCGGTACAATTATGCCACACAAACTCACAGTCCTCGACTGGTCAAACTGAAGCTGAGCCCGATCCGAAACCCAAGTTCATCAGGGCAGCAGACTTCACTTACCCGTCCACATCATGGACAAAACTCATCGTACACCAAACCCTTACAGTCTTACACTTTGCCATC
The DNA here is from genome assembly GCA_035235625.1 of Saururus chinensis. Classification (NCBI taxonomy): domain Eukaryota; kingdom Viridiplantae; phylum Streptophyta; class Magnoliopsida; order Piperales; family Saururaceae; genus Saururus; species Saururus chinensis. The sequence goes on from CP141141.1 coordinate 12,518,252, forward strand.
CATCTTATGGCCAAATCCTCTTACACTGACATCCTCAAATAACGCTCCTTAGAGCCAACCCAGTTGTTGCCCTCTTACTTATATCTCACTTATTATACTTATTTTTCACTTCATAATCTGTACATTATGCTTGTACAATTATGAACACTCTTACTGTCTGACAATCGCCCAACATGCAATCCCACTCAAACTGATCCATTCTAATCCTTGCCTGTCATACTCTTATCCTCTGTTATACGCTTACACAACCGCATCCAAATTCAGACAGAGCTTCTGTCACCTCTTACTGTCCATCGCCCATACCTCTGCCCACAAACACATACGCACATCCAAAGCATAGGCAAAATGCCATCATACACACGTATGTCTCACACATACGTATAACATACACATAGGGTCATACATACAAAACTTACAAACATGCACGCTAGCCATCACTAGTATATGCATACATTCACACATACATCAAACATGCACTCTAGCCATCACTAGCACATGCATACATCAAACGTACACGCTAGTCATCTCTAGCACGTGCACACACACATTCATACATACTTCAAACATGCACGCTAGCCATCACTAGCACATGCATAACCCATACATAGCATACTGACATATTTGCTAGTCATTGCCGGCGCATACATAATCCACATCCATAAAACATGCATACATCTCATGCATATCAATCATACCATACAATCATGCTTACACGCACCTCATGCAATCGGATCGTTACTTAACATCCAAGCATGGAATCATACAATCCTAGCATGCTGCTACTCATTCAAAGCATGCTTCATGAAATTACGAGTTCAAAGCTCCCCTACCTCGTAATCATGACGTTCGATGGCGAGCACACGACGGTGGCGGTGGCGGCGGTGGAGTTGGCAGTCAAAACCGTTGCCTGGCTGAGAGAGTTGTTGTCCCGAGGGTTTTTGGAAGCGCCGGAACTATCATGGCCAAACACGGTGTCAGATATCAATGAGGCAAAACCCGCGATCCACGGCGGCACCCTAGGGCGGCCGGGAGAAAAGTCAAGCCAACATATGTGGCGGTGCGACCCGAAGTCGATGGTGTACACTGAAGATCGGCCAGTGGCTAAAACGTGCTCAGCCAGCTACAAAGACGTCGAAATCGGCCGTGGACAGCACCCAACGACAACGATTTCGGTCCACAAAGGCCCACATAAGGGTGGAGAGCATGGGGCAATGCTCGAGAATCAAAGGAGTGGTGGAGGATAGCTCTAGTGGTCAACTCCACTCGGTGGCAAAGCCAACTGATGGTTAGGCGGCACGAATGCGGCGCCTAAACCCAGAAGTACACGCATGGCTATATGCGCACGCGGCCCAAAAGGGCGGGGGAAGAGGGTTGAACAGAGATGACCCAGGTCCTACAAAAGCCAACAGGGCTAAGGCCCTAGCGGTGGCCAATCTAAGCGGCGACATCGCCGATCGCCACCCACAACCAAAACTAATGGTGCGGGTAGCTGTGCATCTCGCACGGTATAGGGCAAGGGGAGGGTTCAAGGTCGTGCAAAGGCTATGAGGCCGTCACTGGCCAAGACCTGAGCAGGTGAACTCGTCCACCTTCAGTCACAGTAAGTCATACAAATTCTTGCCCGAGGCTGTCCAGGGAAAACCCATAAGGGCGGATCGGCCATGGGGCCGGAGGCTAAATCGGTCCAGGTGGGTGGGGCCGTCCCTGGGCCATCACTAGTGTCACGCCCCGGCGATGCCCGACCCGAGCCGAACCCGGTCCAGGGGCCGGTCAAGCGCGCGGGGGCGACGAAGTGAAAATTGAGAAATGTTCTAGCGGAAGACTTAACCCTAACCACGGGCGATTAACAGCAACACGGAGTGCGCACAATCCTTTGAGCAAGAGTAAATAAAAGGGAAGAAAAAGGTGTTGCTTATCACAAAGTAAACAACAATCTCAAACCCACAAACTTAGTTAAGTAAAGCCCACACCGGCTCAAAATAAGTCATAATCATCACAACTGTAGTATATGACAAATCCAAAACAAGAACCCTACACAAAGGTTCAAACATAAAGCATGAAAGAAACGATGATAAGTCACCCAACAATCTCCATCATCACACCCAAGCTACCTCTGACCTTTCCTCAAAGAGGCAATCCTGTCCGTCTGCGTGTCGCACCGCGCAGCCCCAAATCAAAACACAAAAGAGGGGTGAGTTTTAACACTCAGCAATGGTTTTTAATATCACCGTCAACGTAGAAAATACAATAGCTTAGAAATGAGATCGTTCAGATCAAAGATTTACATGGTGCATCACTTTCTGATCACACATTCATATCACCTAACACTGCATCATAATGCATAATTCAACCTGTATGGATGTATCTCTAGCATACATATTCCCACATGCATTCACATCATAACCAATCCCGCATGGATGTATCTCTAACATACATATTCCCACATGCATAATATCATCACAACCTGCATGAATGTATCTCTAACATACATATTCTCACATGCATAATAACATCACAACCTACATGGATGTATCTTTAACATACATATTCCACATGCATAATATCAAAATCAACCTGCATGGATGTATCTCTAACATACATATTCCACATGCATAACATCAAAATCAACATGCATGGATGTATCTCTAACATACATATTCCCACATGCATAATGTCATCACAATCCACCTCCATCAAGGAGTAATCACACGTTAACGTCACACAGACGGGAGCATAGACAAGGCCACGAAGGCGTGTCATGGTACAAAATTCTACACAAGAATTCAAGAAAGATTGGGGTTGTCAATCCCTAATACTGCTCGCCCTGGACGATCCTGGCCAAGGATGTCCCATTCTCACACAGAGAATCTAGAGCAGGGGTGTTCGCCCAGGGACATCTCCTGCGAAGGGAAGAACCCGAGTTCTCACACAGAGAACCCTAGAACACGTGGTAGCGGGGTGCACACGGCATACCACACTGGATTCTCAGGGTCCAGATGACACACATAATAACATTCTCACATATCCACAAGACAAGTACACAACTCGTCCCCACATCATTCCATTAAACAAGACTCAACCCGGGGAGTGCACTTGTTCCACACAGGAACTTCAAATCAAAATATGTCCTTTCGGACCAATCAACTTGCGATTAATCCACGACCGATAAACCCGGTACACAATTCCATCACATTGCATCCAATCGGTCAAATTCGATTAATCACGCTAAGGCCTCACTTGGAAATCCATTTTTATGATGCGTGCAGCATGGTACATGCGTGGGCAAAGCATACATGAATCCTAATCATGATAAGTGCTCTCACCAGCCCCTAATGCATCATTCATAATCACAATATTAAGCTTCAACATCATCATTTAACCCCCACATGTGTGTGTGTAACTAGTAGAAGCCTTTCACATAATGCATATTAACATGCTTGAAAATCAACTCACTACCACACTACACATGTGAATTTCTACCTAAACATAAATTCCAGCGGAAATCATAGTAGAAGAATCGTTGAAATCATAGTTAAATTCAAAACTCAACCACAAAGGCTAAACACCTATAACATCACTCATTTCATCATTGAGTCATGACATTCACCAACATTCACACACCATTAATCACAATTTATCATGACAAATCAGTCCAACAATGATTGTAGTCCTACTGAAAATATATGCTTAACCAAAGGGAAACAACCATTCATAATTTCAAAATAACGATTCCAACACCATGCCACAAAACATAAGTCATCCCACCATCTCTAAGCATATGTCTCAACTCTATAAACTCAATAGCATGCATTTCCAGTAGCCTAACATAGCTTAAAACACTCCACATTCATATAAAATTGGCAAGCTAAAGTGGAATCATCAAAATAGGCATCATACACACAACATATAGTTTTCTGTGTAGCCAATCGATCGCCCTTCAGGCCGTTCGATCGGTTACACGCAAAAATTTGAAATTTTTAGTTCAGCCGATCAATCGCCCTGCAAGGCCGATCGATCGCCAACACGGCAGAACAGTCATCTTCTTCCTTTCGCAAAATCAAACCGAAACACCATAGATAACACTTCAAATCCACATCTAACACCCTAATCATCATCAAAAGTCCTCCTTGACTTCCAGAATATCAAACCAAACCATAATAATGCAAAACCCTAAGAAATCGGGATTAAATAATTTCATTTTCTAATCTTACCATTAACACACTAAATCAAGCAAACCATTTCGAAATAAGCCAAAAATGAAGAGTTTTACCATGGATAAACAGAGATTTTGAAGACCCATTACCTCAGCACTTGATTAAGCTCGGGTTGAAGAGTCATCCTTCTTGAAATCCTTGAAAACACAATGAGTTTGAATTAAACTCTAATAGAAATCGATTTACCCAAGAAATCCCTAATTAAACCTTAGATCTAGGGCTTATTGGTAGTAAAAATCGAATTTTGAATGTTAGGGTTTGTAGTAAAACACAAATCAGTAGCTTTTGATGGTCAAAAACGAATTGAATCAAGGAGAAAATGGTAGATTTGGAAGAAATTAAGAGAAAAGTCATGGATTAGTGCTTAATTAGAGTAAGCTTACCTTAATCGGCTTCTAATTCGGGCCTAAGTGGGGATTTGGCCAGCCCTCCTTCCTTAGCCTATTCCCAAAAATAGAAATGGCTCAGGTTTGCCCTTTTATAGTAAGGGTTGGGGTAGGCATAGGTAAGTTTTGGGGTGTAAATATGAAAAGTAGGCTAAAAGTGGGTATTTTGCAAATTTAAGCACAATTTAAGCCTAATAAAATTCTAAAAATTTTTGTGGGACCTTAAGTATATGTCTAGGTTCATTTGATACAAAAATAAAATTTTCAACGGTGGGGCCCACAGGGGTCCCGCCAAAACCCTAATTTTTGGGAAAATAGTGAAAATTCCAAAAAATCTCAAAAATTCACATTTGGTTTAAAATCACTTAAAACCACAAATATTGAAGTTAATTTTGGTTAAAACTATCACAAACACTATTTATTTACGAAATCACTGAATAAGATCAGAAAACGCGTAAATCTCACGATAACCCATAATTAAAGAAAACCAAAACTGGTTCAAAGATGAGGGTCCTTACATCTAGGCTGGGGCGGAGCCCACGGTAGTCAAGTCACCCTCACCCGCCAACGATGGCGGTGCCAGCCCACTGGAAAATCCACCCACAGTACCGCGCAAATTGGACTAGGCGGAGCAGAGGACGGCAGAGGGGATGGAACCGGGCTGGGTAGGGTGGTCCACTGCCTTCGCCGGAGCAAGGCGAGGCTGGGGGAAGGCCTAATCGGCCATGAATCACCGCCGACAGCCACTGTTTGCCCAAACAGTCCGTCGGCGAAACAGTGCAGAGAGGGGGAAGTGAGATGGGGCGGCGGTGCCGAGGCCCACCGGGCCGGGAGGAGTGGCTCCCCGCCTTCGCCGGCCCAGGGCGAAGCCGTGGCCGGCCGGTCGGGCCGAGCCGGCCTGTGGCGGCGGCGGAACGGCGCTACACAGAGGGGCGGCAAACAGGGGCAGCAGAGAGAAAGGGGGCGGGACGGCGGAGCTGAGGTCGTCCGGGGCCGGGGGGAGTGTCCTCCCGCCGTCGCCGGCCCATGGCAGAGCCGTGGGCGGCCGGCCGGCCCTTGCCGGCCCACAGCGGCGGCGGAATCGCACGAAACAGAGAGAGGGGGCTCACCGGGGGAGGAGGCAGCGCGGCCGTGGGGGCCGGGACGGCGGCTCCCCTGCCGTCGCACGGCCGGGGCGGAGCCGGGGCGGCGGCCCTCTGGCCCACCGGCGGCGGCCGGGCACAAGGAACACATGGGAAGGGGGGCGGTGGTGCACTGTTCACCCGAACCGAACCAGTGGATCGGGATTGCGATCCCGATCCCTCTTTTTTATTTTCTTTTATTTATTTTTTCCAAACATACGTTCAACGCGCGTTAACCCACTGGTTATGCGTCGAACCTCCAAAATTTGCGCCGTAAGCGTGCAGCGAGACCCGTGGCCCGCGACTAAGCCCCACACCTGACTCTACGGGTATAAATACGGGGAAAAGACATAAATACACATACGCTAAAACGTCACATTTTCCTGCCGAAAATGACCAGAAAAATGGCAGAAAAATTTCAGAAAATCGTAGAAAAATCAGAGACCTTACTTATCTTGAACTCGTATTGTCAATATTTTTCATCATATTTACTCCATGATTCAAGTATAGTAGGACTATGATAAAATTATGGATGCATGTATACAACATTGATTATAGTTTGTTTATGTTTCACATGTCTTAGCTTAGACTTGAATATTACCACTTATGTATACACTTATGTAGATGTGGATGATTTTATTGGACACAATGGATCATGTTCCATGCACATTTGGACTGATTTGAACATGTTTATGTATACTTGGACTTGTTTGGCATTTATTCACGTATGTATCATGTAGCATGCATCATAAAAATGATTTATAAACAAAGATTAATCATGATTATCATTGATTGATCAATTGGTGAAATCCGATGACGTTAGATGTCAGATTAAATCATTTGAAGGCACGAGCGGACAAAGGCCTACACTCCGGGGGCCATTCAATGCCAACTAAGGTCGAAAATCATATAGTGACATTTTGGGCTAAAATTTATACACATTGGCAAAATCATACAGTGTCAACTAAGAACAAAAACATAAAACACTCTCAATAGAACATCAAATGTCAGAGCTTAAATACAACGCTAAGACAAGACTGACAAAACAGAAATTCTCTCAACAAAGCAGTAGGTGTCTGAGCTTAAATACAACACTAAGACAACATCCCATGTGATAACACCATGGCTAGATATAGAAAACATATAGCCGACCAATTGTTGGCTAGCACAAACATGAAACTGAATTTATCAAATTCCTTAGGTCTCTAACTAACAAAGTTATCATATTAATTTTTCTTATGATTCAAGTTTGGCCACCAACAAGCGAGATATGTTGCCAAACACAGCACCTACGTGTTGTTTCTATCAACCTGATAAAAGAGTGGTCTTTAGGGTGATGGAATGGTCGTACAAGGGAGGAGGGCTATATGACAGTGGCCCTAGGGCCCGAGAGGGGTAACAAAACAAGGGCTAGACCAAGTGGGTGGCAATGTCATTAATCACAACCCCAAATCAAATCCAACAGAGGGGCGGATGGACCAAGATGGCCATGAGGGAGGGGGAGGTAGATCAACATCTGGTGGCAACAATCCTTGTTGTCATCATACTAGGATAGTTGAAGGAGGAAAGGGCACCAAGAATTGTATGGGTCTAACACACTTGAGATGGGGTGTAGTAGAGGTCAATAGGGGCTATGGGTTGGCCTGCTACCTTGCCGAGTCAAGGTGGACCGGACGGAGTCCGTTTGGTGTCCCATGGAGAAAAATGAACCAAAGGCCAAACATTTGGGTCGTCGAACATTCTTGTGGTCCAATCCAAAAAGGTAAGCAGGGGGTGGTTCTAGGGCAAGTAGACCAATGCTGTGCAGGTGTGGAGCTGACCCTCTCTGTCGCCAGGCCGAGGCTAAGCTAGACAAGGGTCGGGTCATCAAAAGCTAATCGGTAGTGGCATCCAAAACACAAAACTGAAAAAGGGGGAATCTACCCATGCTAGAAATGGTAGAAGGGGGCTGAGCACGGCCTAGGCAGTGACCCTGCTATCACCGAGCTAAGATTGGCTAGATGAAGGCTAGCTAGAGACTATATGTGGCAGAAATTAGGCCACAGGGTGAAGCTTCCATATGAAGTTTTTGGATTGGATGGAAGAGCAGAGGAGTGGGGGATAGAGGCAGGGCCGAGTAGTGTGGCACAGGCTCTGGCCGTCACTGGGCCAGGGTGGAGTGTCGACGATAGCTAGAAACACCGATGTAGAGAGGAAGATGGAAGAAAAAAAGGCGGAGAAGAAACCCGCCTAGTGGCTGAGGATGAGGTGTGGGGGGCCTAGAGTGTCAATCCCCTACCTTTGCTCGGGTGGAGCCGATGACAACGGCCAAGAGTCCCACCGGCCACATGTGATGACAAGGAGGAGGCTCAAACCCACCTAGTGGCTGAGGATGAGGGGTGGGGGGCCTAGAGTGTCAATCCCCTACCTTTGCTCGGGTGGAGCCGATGACGACAGCCAAGAGTCCCACCGGCCACATGTGATGACAAGGAGGAGGCTCAAGAGTGTTGTGTGTGTGTGGGGGGGGGGGGATCACCCAAAATAGATCAAACTGGGTGCCCCGTGCCCGGTTTTATCTACTTCTTTCCCTCTCCCTCTCCCTCTCTCTCTCTTTTTCTTTTCTTCTTGTCTTTCTTTCTTTCTTGCACCAACATAACTTGAGGCATGCCAAGGCACACAACATTTAACTAGACCTCACACTTGCCTCTATGAGTACAAATATCAGGATAAAAAGACACAAAATCAAATACGATGATTCATTGAAATTCCCCCATCGGAAAATGAGTAGAAAAATAGCAAAAAAATAAGGGAAGTTACACCTTGTGAAGCTATCATGGTTTTTTTACCCAATTTAGGTTTTCCGTGTTAAATTGTTGTGTGATGCTTGCATGATTTTGTGGTTGATTGATTGACGGATCCATATATAAAATTTAGTTCTTGTTTCTGTAATATAAAAATCAAGCGTAAAAGAGGTCATAGCTCTTAATTTTACTTTTGCTAAGTACTAGGGTTTGGAGTAATGCGGTCATCCATTAGGTGTTAGATGAATTTTAATACTCTCTGTCTCCTCCTTGTCTCTCTGCATCAATGGTGGACAAGAGGTAGTATGTGAATTGAGGAAAATGTCGTCAATCACAAGCCACTTGTGTGGGCTGCTTAAAGATGGAATTTCTCGTGCCAGTAAGAATGCCATATTGTTGATTAGACTACTCCATGATCAGTTAAGCCCGAGCTCCCAAGACAAGTTGGCCTTGCCAGTGCAATAGAATCATGTTGTTCATGTCATTTGATGTGATCTTGCTTTGGTCATCGATGGCTGAGAAGGAGAGAAGATAGAGTAAAGAAGAAGAAGAAGAAGAAGAGGAGGAGGAAAGAGTGGAGTAAGTGGTGGAGGAGGTAGGTCCACCATTACTGTTGTCAAAGCTATTGCCATCGACAAAGCTATCATTGTTGGAAAAGGAGGTGAAGTTCTAGTTGGGGTAATAAATGAGAAAAATGGTAGGGTTTTGGGGGTTAGGAAAGAAAATAAAAAAAAACTAAATATTTATGGGAAACGAGTACCAAGGGGATTTTGGAGTACATATAGGCATATTCAAGTTAAAAACAGAAAAGGAGATGTTATTTCATTGAATGTTATTCTAAAACAAAAAGGTTTTGTCAACAAGCACTGACACATCAATGCTCACGTTGGTGAAATTCTGAGCCACTATCGATAGGCATCTACACATCGGTGCTTGCATTGAAAAGAGACTATTTCCACTGTTGGTAGACCATCAATGCATCAGTGAGTTTGGGTGGAGCTTGCCGATGGGTGTGAAACTTGTGTAGATGGTTGTATGCAGGTTATGATGCGGTTATGCACCAGAATTTAATATTTTATCTTCCATATATATGCCTTTGATTCACCATGACTAAATCTTTTGAAATCTATGACTTTGAATTGAAGAGGTAGGATTAAGGCACGTTAAAGTCCATTGAAGGAGGAGAAGAGGTTGGATTCTAAGGACCTTACATTTCTATTGAAGAAAAGGTCGGATTGCTAACTTTGTTACTATTAAATGGCTTCAAAGTGATGATTTGAAGTGTTTAGGCCATTGTTGATGAAATTGAAAGCTTGTTATAGCTGATTTCTAAAAATTATGCCATGTTTATGGTGTATGAACATGTTCTTCCATTTATGATGATTACTTGTATCAAAGTCATAGCTTTCATGATGGGGTGGTTAGATGTGGTGAGGAACAAACCGTTTAATTTGTTTGGAGTAATTGGCATATACCAGAGCAGTCTATGTTATTTTCCTCCCATTCATCGACAAAACCACCAAAGTGTTAGAGTGATGTTCGTGGAAGGAGGAAGATGATAGTACTGGCATTGACACGCTATGGTGTGTTAGTGTTCATCTGGTCACTAGCAATGAGGCTTACACATCAATGATACATTAATGAGGTAGGCTTCCATACACAACCCACTATTAGTGAGGGGTCGACATGTCAACAGGATGCCGACGATCATCGATGCCCTGGATGACATGTCAATGTACTTATTGATGATGCATCCATGCTATGTATTTTCAAGGATGACTTATTGTAGCACCCCAACTTTTTAAATTACTTTAAAGGTCGGAGTGCCACCAATTCATAATTAAAAGTGGGCTAAGATCAACTGTGTACAGAGGAGTAACTTTTCATTAATTTAGATAATTATAAAAAAAATTACAAAACAAGGCTTATCATGCCTTCACAAAATCAAAGTCATAAAATGTACATAATTAATATGTAACAAAAGGACTTGACAAAATAAATTAAAAGCGTAAATCTTTCGAAGTTCTACAGGCAATCTTCATCAACATCAACTTCTTCATTCGGACTTGCAGTGTCTAGGGGTGGGTGAGTATAATTATACTCAGTAGATAGAGTTAAATTCTATTAGCATGCTAAAACATAAATAAATATGCATAATATATTCTTATAATAATTTATATTTAAAGGTTGATTCAAAATAATATTATTGACTAACAGAATCTAACGCACTTCTTATATGAAAAGTCAACTAAAATAGTTCTTCACAAAATTCAGTAAACTTGGATAAATCGTTCGAAGCAGAATCCATTAAACAATTTAAAATTGGATAAATCATTATTCACATAATGTCACCGATATTGGAGTAGCATAAACCCGTGCTCGTGGGGCAACAGGATCAAAATGAAGAGGATCTTTTCATGATATTCAACTTCATAAGCACACATATGCCATAATAGGTGGTACCTAGGAGTCATAACTCTGATAGCTTTTTGGCTTTATACCAAATAGCGATCCTTCAAAAATCGATGATAATTTTTGGGCTTTACATGAAATAACTATGCTTTAAATCTGATCATAATCATTAGTAAATGTAATTCAAATAATAAGAATATCTTAGAGTTCATAGTACAATAAAATCCATCTTAGATATGTATACTACGCTATTATCTTAGCGTTCGCTCGACCTCTAATAAATATCATCTTTTTTTGGAATAATATTTTATTTAAAAGATGAATAAATTACGAAAGAGAACACCTAGTCGTAGTACAGAATTAGAGCTTAAAACCACCTACCCTTCATCCTTGAAATTGACCGGAGTAACGGCCAACGGTCGGAGCCTTATCTCATTCCTGGGTTTACAAGCGGCGGGCAGAACCTCCTCTCGCACTGGGACAAGATCTCCTTTCGGGCTTGGAAGCGGTAGACATAGTCTCCCCTTGCATCAGAACGATTTCTCCTTCTAGCTCAAGAGTGGTGGACGGAGCCTCCCCTTGCGCTAGAACAAATTCTTCCTCCTGGCCTAAAAGCAGCGGATGGAGCCTCCCCTTATCCCCGGCCTTCCCCTATTTAAAGTAGCTAACTCAAAAAATGGACCCTTCAAGGTCATAGAACACCCTTGAATTAACTAGGAATAGTTTTTGAATGGAAGAAATTAAACGAAAAATGGCTTAAAACGAGCGTTTAAAGCTTAGAAATGGGCAGAAGTCATAAGGGAGAGGAGATAGGGCGAGTTGGACCTCCCCCTTCCCTCCCCTTTTATAGAAACATGTTGTGCATCCAATAGCTCATAGCTGTTTACTACGCCTATTGCAGCAATATGTTGCATTTGCGGTAGGGCTAGCTGACACAAATGCGGCCAGTGTGTTAGCTCTGGCTGACACAAAGTCAGCCACTGCGTCACCTCTAGCTGACACAGAAATATATTTTTCTTATTTTTTTAATTTTCGTTTTTATTATAAAACAAAAACTTTAAATGGGCGTAATTTCCTACCCTAAACTCGGAATTGTGTATTCTTAGTACCGTTGGACTCGTATCAATGATCCCTTCAAAACAAAACCACCCAAGGGTATATTTTTTTGCTAATTTAAAGTGGGTCCCGCCCATGACATGTTTCCCGAGGCTATAGCCAATGATTCTGATGTCTGTTTAACACGTTCTTTAGATCAATACATTTGTCTCTCTAAGCCCTATCAAATACCTTAGTCTCTTTTGAATGAATCACACTAAAAATAGTCTAATTTAAAAAAAAAACCATTATTGGGCCTTAAAACTAGCTAATGAGCTCAAACGTTTACATTTTAAAATATTGAAATTCCGGGGTGTCACACTTATGGTAATATATATGTTATTGTTAAGTATTATAATAACATGATTTTCAATGCATTTGGTTGCATAATTGTTTGATGATTGGGCATATATAGGGTAAGTAAACCCTAATGTTATGTATGAATCCATGTAATGGATCGTACCCCAGACAAGTGCATTTTGACACTTAAGGACACGGTATCCTAGTGTCCAATTGGCTCCTCAAGTGAGTTTTTATCCATGTAGATAAAATGGTATGTTATGAAATAGGATCATGGTCTTCTGACTCCCCAAATGTAGGAATTGTATGTAGATCACTCTCCTAGCTGGGGAGTCAAGTTCGAATGGATTTGAATATAAAAAGATGATTAGTTAAATGCAGCGCAATATAGGATATTTCAATGATCACAGTAGTCGAGATCTCGACTACTTTGATCCATGAGCCCTTGTGGGCTTAGCTTTATGGTGTGGATAGGGTGGGTAGGTTTCAAAAACTAATGAGTTTGTGAGTAATCTATGGTCTAGTGAGGGAGAAGGACTTAGACATAGTTACTATGTCATAAAGAACACTTTGTGGCCTTCACTTAGTGAGGGAGATGGACTCTTGAGCATTGTCACAATGTTAAAGTGAATATACTCTTATGCTATTGTTTATTGGGACTTACAATTATTTGATGAAATACATGTATGACTTGATCATGTTGCCATAATGCTCTTGATTTGTTGTTAAGTTACCATTTGTATATATTCTTGTTTAGCCATCCCACTGGGTATATTTATATATTTAGCATCTTTATGGTGCAGGTTTACAAGAAGAGTGATCGGGTAGGAATTGAGGTGTTTGGTAGAAAGGACAAGTGATTTGTAGATGATGTTGGACTCTTTGACTTCATTAACTAAATTTTTAGCATGTGTGTGCATGACCATAGGCACATGAGTGCCAATTTACTTACATTTATCGTGCCATCTCATTTCTTCAAGAGGAAAATAAATTCATTTTAAATAAATTAGAATTTATTTATTGGTCATCGGTAACCATCAACATGTCGGTGAAGTTGTTGATGGACTCGCATAATTGCACTATCAGCAAGCATCAATATAGCAGTGAAGCTACCGGTGAAACTGCATACTTATTGGCGGCAAACATGGACACATCAATGAAGTTGCCAATGATAACTACATGCACTAGTTGTTACAAAAAACAAGGAAGTATTGACATCTTTGGACTTTGGTTAGTATAAAAGGGAGTGGAAACTAACTCTTAAGACGATGAAGAGTTAGAGAGAAAAGGGGAGCATTGATAAGTATGAAATCTATATCTATTTTATATGCCTTTTTACCTTATTTGCTAGTATAGATTAGGTTAATTTAGTGTTATTTATAGTTTATTTAGATTAAAATAGATATTAGTATTTTAGTTTAATTATTAATAATTTTATAGTTATTAGTAGTTTAGATGTGTATTTAAACAAAGTTGGAATTTTAATTATATTCTACATGTCTAAAATATGGTATTTTATGTTTTGTAGGTAAAGTACACTTATCGAGGTACTTGGATGATGTTTTGAATAGTTCAAAGTAGTCTTCACATGCTTTAAAGTGATTTGGACAACTTTTCAGAGTTATAAACAAGTTAGAAATTAATATGGACACAAAGGAAAGCTTAATAAACAAAATATGAACTATCCAGGAAAACTGTCCAGATTGCAGAAACACTGTAGCCGTTAAAACGGGGTCACTTACCGTTCGATCGGGATAATGTGAATTCAGACAAAAATACAGTTCAAGCTTTCGAACAGGCATGCAGGGCGTTCGAACGGCATAACGTGCAATTTCCTTATTTGACCCAAATTCCAATCCTTTTCATATTGGACTTCTTGCTACGAAACTTATGCCTATAAAATGACATATTTGGCTTAAAATTGGGGGATTCCAGTAGATTTTATGAGGAGAAAAAGGAAGAATAAGATGGAAGAGAACTTAAAGCTTTCAATGGAGATTGAAGTGCTTTCTTCTACCATGGAAGGCTAGACTTTTCTTTTACTTAGGAATTGATGAAGCTATAAATAAGTTTCAGTTTCTTTTCTTTTTAATTTAAATCTCAGTTGTGAATGATGATAATTGTATGATATGGATTTCCTTTTTAATGGAAGAGCTTTTAATGTTTATTCAAGTCTATGTTGATTTATTGTCTTGTAGATGATAGATTGATGTAATTTTGATATTTACATCAATTCTAATTTCTGTGATTTAGATGAGATGTTCATACAATAGTTTTAATGTTCAGATAATTAATGACTTAGATGAGTTATACTAAAATTAGACGGGTCATACCTATAGCTAGTTTAGTGTAGATGATTTGTGTTATTGTCGAAGATAGTTTATGCCATGGAATTTAATTAATGATTCTTTCTGAAGTAATTCTAGTTTGTAGCTGAGAATACTTGTTCATATTCACACTAGATTTAGATTAAAAGTTAAGGAATTGTTATGGTTCTATAGTGGATTCGATTTAATTTCCTAAGTAATTTCCATCATATTAATCTCTTATTTTTAAACTAGTTGATTTCTTTTCTCTACTTAAATTAAAGTTTAAGTTTGTTTTAGTTTTTAATCAGCAAATTCTTCTTTAGATTTAGTGATAATCCATCCATCCCTGAGGTTCGACAACCCTTAAATACTTATCGAAGTACAATTACCTTGTACACTTGCAAAGGTAGCTATCTGGAGCGAACATAGGGAGAACGCACCAAAGGAGCAAAAGAAGCAGCGTCAGTGATGTTGGATTGCAATCTCTACTCAATTTACAATGAAAAATATCTTGTTTCTGATTTTCTTCAAGTTCTCTTAGTCATGAACTCATGAATTATACTATTTTCATTAAAACAATGGCGGATAGTGCTTGCATGGCAAGACGGAATTTGTAGTGATTTAGCGGATAATTTGTTAAAAAAGAAATTTAAATTTTTTTTAAAATAAATTATTTAGAAAGATGATTTTAATTTTTGTTCTTAATTTTCTAATAAGCAGGAAGGTCATTGATTGCACTAACAAGATGAAGAGGATGAACAGTGCACTTGCACGTATACAATGGCATGCATATTATTTTTTGTCATCAAAAGACCAACACATTGATCATGTGTAGGTGAGGTAAGACATACCTGGCCAACCTACTCTTAGTAAAGTTCAATATGTCGATAAGTTTACTCAAAGGCATTGGTAAAGTAGTAAACCTATTGATGAGGTTACTGATGGTACCTTCTTACATTGTGAATTTTTATTAGGTTTTGTAGTAAGTTATATTATTATGCATATAATTGCATGATTTTAGAACACTTTGCGATATAAATGAAGTGTCAACTAAGCACTTCTTAAGAGTTAGCGAAGTTTAATGCGTGTATATGAGGGATGAAATAGCCTAAAACTTTTGCTTCGGCACATGAGGTCTGAGATTCCTTAGGGTCTATTTAGTTTGGTAGAAAGTTGAAAAAAAGAAAATATTTTTTTAAAATCTCCTAGTTTCTACTATTTTGTCGAACGGAACTTTCCATTTATGAATTTTGAGAAAAAAATATGCATATCAAAGACTTAGGCCCTTAATATTCTTAATGTCGACCTTGTCACTATCGTTGCTACCACTGCCACCGTTACAACTACCACCACTACCATCACTGCATCTATCAACACCACCTCCCCCACTGCTACCACCACCACCATGACTACCGATGTTGCCACTACCGCCACACTTACCGCCCTCACTACTACCACTATCATCACTACCACTACCGTTACTACCACCACAACCTCCACAACTACCACCACCATAACCGTCATCACTGCTATCGCTACCGCTATTGCCACTACCAACACCCTTACAACCACCACCACTATTACAATCACCACCACTACCGCCATAGCTACAATCTCTGCCACTACAACTATAATATCTACCATCACTACCACTAACACCACCGTGGCCAACTCTACCATCACTACTAACATTGATAAATTGAATTTTTAATTTTTTATAACAACATTGGTATAATCAAATAATACTTTTTTTAAAAAAAATCTCATAGTTTCTCTTTTCTTTTTCTCCTAATTTCTACCCATTCAAACAAACCTTTAATAGCTTAACTTTTCAATTGAGTCATTAGCCACACAACAAAAAAAATTAATATAAAATATAATCCTAAGAATTAGGTTTTAAGTTTACCAAAATTTAAATTCACAATTGCCTACTACAAATATGTATAACTAATGATTGTTGTGATCCTTAAATGTGAACAATGAGAAGAATAACAATACAGCCACTTAACACAAAGACAAGAAAATGACATAAGCTTGCATTTTTCACCATTTACAAATTCAGATTGGACACAATATTACAGCACCTTAATTGTTCTGTGGGACTCCAGATCTAGATGGTCCAGGTTGAGTTGTCCGGGTGAAGAATTGAAACCAAAACCATCTAGAAACTTGTCATCTTGAACTTTACCCTTCTCCAGTTAGCTCTTCATTTATTTTCCTCGGCCGAAAATCACATAGATGTTATAAATGAGAAGAATAAATATACAGACACAAGACAAGAAAATGAAATAAGCTTACATTCTTCACCCTACACATACATATTGGCCACGATATCACAGCATATTAACTGTTCTGTGGGGCTCAAAATCTAGATGATCCATGTTGAGTTGTCCAAATGAAGAATTGAAACCAAAGCCATCTAAAAACTTGTCATCTGGACCCACATTACTGCCTTCTGTCAACCCAACTTTCATTCCGCACATCGGAGAAGCCCATGGCATAGGAGTCACTGGATTAGAACCAGATGCCTCTTGATTCAGGCCATGTGGGCCTGATGGAGTCATGTTTTGCGGGGAGTTAACTGCAGGTCTCTTATTACCAGAGTTGGCCGTTGTTTGAATAGAAGTAGATTGCTGCTGCTGCTGATTTTTTGCAGGAGGTGATTTTGGTCTAAGGCCCTCAATGTCAGGTGTAGTAAGCACAAGATGAGGAGCATCAGGAGGCGGGTTCCGCCCACCACCACCTTGCCAAACTTTCCCATCCTTGTCGGAAAAGTGCTTCACATAAGCCTACAACAAAGTATAAGTACTTAGTTGCAATTAATTCTTCTTTCATTTATTCTCTTCCATTGTCATGCCCTTCCAAAGAAATCGTTTTCAAAAAGGCTAAATATAAACATATGTAAAAAAAATCAAAATCCACATTTGAAATGCAACAGGTTGAAAACATTGCATCAATAGAATGCTTTGGCCTCAAACTAATGGCTTTTAAGGATTTGGTAGCAATCTGACCAAAGATTTCTGTCAAGAAGGGATGGATCTATATTTGAAACTGCAAGGAAGAAATTATCAACCAAAACTACTGCACACATTTCAAATTGGCATTTGCCTCAGAGAAAAAATCGAATTCACATTGATGGTACAATATAGTCTACCAGTCAGAATTTCTAAACAAATAGCTGATATAAGGCAATATATGCAGTTTTTTTACATTAAACTATGCATTTCACTTCACTAATTGTATAAGAAAACTAAATAAATTAAGTTTCTTACCTCTTCATTAAAGTTTGATGAGGATAGTCCTTTTCCCACAGTAAGCCAGCCTTCTCGTATGTTATGGTCCTCACCAAATAATTCCAGCCGTCTTCGGCCAAGAGAGAAATGCTCAATTATTCGGTAAAGATCTTCTGGCTTTGTAGTCGAACCTATACTAAATAAATTTCAGTGTAATTCACTTTAAATATTTATTTATTACATGCGGCAGATAGTTAAGAAACACTAAAGAGGGCTGCAAGAGTAAGATAAAGGCAACCATTATAATCTCACAAACCACTCATAGACAATGTTTCCTAATAAAGAACATGATAATTATTACTTTAAAAACGTCAAAATTTTCTTAGATATCTGATACTTAAAATAAGGACACTCAATATTAAAATTTTCTCACGCATAATACCACCCCAAAGTTTGGTCAATTGAATTTCATCCCTAGTTTTACCCTTTTTCTGATACCCCCCCTCTATTTTCCTACTTAATTGCAAACTTGTCTTCGAGTTACAATTCACCTATGCTTTCAGTAGTTTGAGACAATGGGCCTCTCACAAGTAACATAATTGTAAATTCTACTCTTCAACATTTTCCCTTAATAAAATCCCCAAGGTTATTCTAATTTGCATCACCACTCAATTTTATGTCTTTACCTAGAACATTTTATTTTTTTATTTTTGTGTTTCCTCCCTTCTGCAAGTGATGACAAATTTCTTTTATACAAACTGTTCATTGTAATTGTATCTATTTTAGTAATTATGAAGTTGTCTTGTGAAATTTATAAATCATAATAATCATGTAAAAGTATCTATGTGATCTTCATTTAACACCCAATAAAGTAAGGGATAGCAGTAAGTAATGAAAAATAAGGGAGAAACCATAACGATTTAGTGGCAGGCTTCATAGTCTACCCATTCCTAGTGTCCATAGGTAGCACCAGAGAACGGGCACGCACTGCTATAGTGGCTTGAAATGCAATGTCATAACACTCTTTATGGTTATGGGAAAAATTAGCTCATACTCCGGAAGTTTCTCCCACTTTACAAGAACCATCAATCATCAGAATCAACGGTGCACGCCACTTGGGCTAATGCATGCAAGTGCATGTACTCAGGATCGACAACTCCTGCAAAGTGGTAGTAAATCCCACATGGTACTCCCACAGTACCCAGTAACTTCTCTCATAGTGCAGCTTAACATGGGCTAGTGCACTGCCAAACCCCCTTGGCCACCAGATCATCATCCGATTGCTCAGGGGCTTTCCCCCTTTTACTCATTATGCATCATATTTTTTAGCAAGCCATAATTTTGATTATCGCTAAACAATACTCCACCGTCCGGATTTAACTGTCCAGATTTGATAAAATGTAAAATTTAACAGACATGTATATGTAATTCAGTTGATATGAGAAGCATGTTAGATGATAGCACATCAGCCATTCTCTGTGGGGACCACATGAATAAGCATCGTTTTCTTCTGGTCACATGCCTATTCTGTTTTGTGGTAGAGAAGATAAACTGTATTTTTCAGTGCAGACTATGTGCATGAGTGTCTTTCTCCTTTCAGCTCTATACAAACATGAATTCCACCTCAACTCTGGAGACCACATTGAAATAAGACAGTTATTACCATTCTCACCCTAGCCAATGAGACATTATTTATGGGGCAATTTTCTTCGCAAATTCAGACTATAATATCTGAATGGTGGGTGTACACAGAGCTTTAACCCAAAATAAAGTTATCATATTGTGTATTCATAATTATAAAAAAAAAGCCTTTTTCCCAACAATTTGATAGTGCAAAATGGATTTCACACTTCCATTCTAGCCAGTTTTATGCCAATTGTCCTGTAAGAGATGGCAATAACATGAAGGGGAAAAAGGATACTGCAAAATGTCAAACTACTGGAGGAATATGCAATTAGCTGAAACAATAGAGGTATGTTCAACAACCCATCATCCTAGAGCATTGCAGTTAACCATATGAGCTAACTGCGGTTAGATGCTATTTTGCTAAACATAAAAGTGGACAGCATGGGGTTATGTGCAATTAAATTTTAAATTGTAAACTACAGGGTGGATACGCAATTAGATGAAGCTATAGGAGGGTGTATACAAACAAAAACCAATTATTATGTAATAGTGGAAGATAAATGAAAAAGATGACAAACCGTAAGGAGGTTCCTCTGCAATCACAATATCCGTATCAATGTTGGCATGAATAATATGTCCATCAGTGCTCCGACGTACAGTTCCTTTGATACCCATCAAGCAATGTTCCTATTTTACAATCAAATAAAAAAATCAGTTCAATTAAAAGCACTAGGATATTGCCTTTTATATAGCCAAAGAAGGTTGTAATTCATATCCTGGAGTTTGCAACCAACCTTGGAGTGCTGAAACAATGTGTGTGAATCATGCCGCAAACCCGGTGTCGCGTTGCTTTTGTTTGTTTTCACCCAACATATATCCTCACATCTCCGGAATCCCCACTACAGACCAAAGACTAAAGTGCATAATGTAAAGCAAAAGATATGCATGTAACATTTTCATCTTTAATCCAGCTTGCTTCAATGCAGAAATGGTAATAAAAAATTCAAAGCAGATTGTCAGCCTATGGAGTATTTATTTCACCTTCTTCAAACACGCACGTCCTTGCTCTAATCCCACACCATCCCCAACCCACAGGAAGATAAATGAAGGAGTGTCCGCAATTGCCTACAATTGCAAAACAATGGCTCACCATAAAGATCATAAAGTGTGTGTGTGTGTGTGTGTGTGTGTGTGTGAGAGAGAGAGAGAGAGAGAGAGAGAGCGAGAGAGCACCGAAGAGTGGACTATACTCATCCTTCTCACTTCCAAAGTCTCTTTTATTTAGAAAAAAATTGCTCCACCAACAAAGGCATACACTAGTACCAATACCATAGTCAAAACATGGGACAAAAGAAGGAACAGAAAGAGACCTCAATTTTCAGGCTCAAAATTTCTTCAAATGTCCAATACTCCATATGGTCCGCAACACCAGGAGCCCGATGGACATATTCTTCCCATGGGGGATCCACAAGAATGACATCAAATTTAGTACCAAAGAACTCAGGAGAAAGCACGAATTCCCGCAAATCACACTTAAAATACATTGGAGGGGTTGCAGATTTAGCTACTATTTCATCCTTCTTCTGAATCAGTTCTCTTAGCTTTGGATAATCCTCAACAGTACTAGTAAGCTCCAGCTCCCTAATGAAGTTCTGGGGCCTCATGCCAGTATCAACAAAATTTTGAGAGTAATCATTTTGCTCTCCTCTTGAGGGAGCTTTACCCGGTGGACCACCAACTCTAGGTGGAACCCAACCCCCCTGAGCTTTATCATGAGACATTCCACGTCCAGTTGATCCTGCGGCATTAAATCCTGAACCTGAGAACCCTGGTGACGCCCCTCTTCCAGGACCAGGCGGATTAAAAAACACTGCAGGATTGGGGCCATTTCCAATATTAGGTGGGAACCTCGGTCCTGAGTGTCCTGGAGATGGGAGGGGAGCAAGACCAGGTGGAACCCCCAACAAATTCATGTCAACACTTCTAGCACCAGGCCAAACAAGTGGTGCTGCAGGAAAAGGAGGAACAAAAACACCTGGCCCCATGGGAGGTCCAGGAGCTGGAGACATGCTAGGGCCAATTGGCTGCATTGGCCCAGGTGGCAAACCCATAGGACCAAAAGGTGGTCCCATCATTGGTAAAGGAAGTCCTACCCGTGCATCTCTTCCCGTGATTCTTCCTCGTCCTCCTCTAATCAGTCTCCCTCCGCCTTTTGCTCCTTGCAGACCACTTCTGTTAAACGAGCCTGCTGATCCTTGGTTATTTCCAACTGGAGGCTGCAAACCACTATTAGCCATCTGGCCACCACTAGCACGATTCAGGTTCATCGGCCCCTTTTGCATTCTTGCCTTTTCTCCAAGCATATCGAAATTATTCCTGCCTGAACTTAATCCATTTTGATCCAGCATAGAACTATCATCTGGATACCGATCTTGAGAATCATCTGTTGGCCCATAAGTATCAACCATTCTCGGCCTGTCCTCATGCACATACCCCCATTCTTCATCATTGACATTAGTAAATTCTGCATGTATACTAGAGTCAGCTCTTTTACCACCAAAACCAGGCCCTGCTTCCTCTCGTCCATAGTCAAAAGAGTTGGGTTTAATCTCTATTGTATCAGAGCTCTCATGTCCCCCCTCTATTCTGCCTCTATCTCTTCTGTAATTAGGACGACCATGAACCTTATCATAGTCTATCCTCTCTCTTTCACGCTTTGGTATGTCCCATTCCTTCTCGTACTCAAAATCACCATTAGCATCTGTTAAATCTCTATCATGCCTGTTTGGATTCCTCTTCTTCCAGGCATCCTTTGATCCTTCCCAACCCCTAACCCTGTCACTCCAGCTACTACCATCCCTGCCCTTGCGTCTATCTTCTCTATAGCTGTCCTTGTCATATTCCTTATCCCTGTGAGATCCACTTCTTTCATTATCTGAGTCAGAAAAGCCACGATCAATCTCATCCAACTCTGGCCGACGTCTATCACTTTTCTCTGGAGTTCGAGACCTTTTGGAGGTTCTCCTGTTATCCCTCCCACTTCTATCTCTCAACCGTCCACGGTCATCATCATCTGCTAAAACAGACCTTTCTCGATTTTCCCTTTCATCACGAGTTCTATGTGTACTTCCTCTTTGAGGAATCTGCTTGTCAATCTTTTCAGCATGAGACCTAGAGCTCGACCTAAAAGTGCCAGACTCACTCTCCTCCCTAACTTTCCTCTGCTTCTCATCCTTAACACCTTCAGATCTTCCCTCTCGAACTGAGGTTCTGGCATCTTCTTCACGAACATCTGATTTGCCTCTACTCCTACTTCGATCACCATCAAGCCTCCTGTCTTCCCTCCGCTCTTCCCTATTACTTGATCTGGCCCCTCTCTCACTATTGGAATCTGCTCCCCTGCTTTTGCTTTCTCCAGATTCAATTCTTGCATCCACAGTTCGCTCACGAGATGTTCCACACTTATGATCTGGATCTTTGCCACCATTCTGTGAATCAAGTTTATCAATATATACTCTATCTTCACCCTTTTTAGCACAGTCAGGCTCATCCCATCTTCTTCTAGGAACCCTTTCTGGTTCACGAGTGCCATGATCTATATCTCTCCCACTATCTTTCCTCTCTGAACTTTTGGCATCTCTATCCTGCATCTGATCATTTTCCCCATCAACTAAAACATCTGCTTTGCTACGAGCTTTAGTTTGAGAACCCTCATGAGAAGATGGCTTTGCACTGGCTTTCTTCAACAAACTCCTCTCCCCCTCTTCTCTGGATTTTCTGCTGTTTTCTGACTCCCTTTCCAAATCACCACTAGTAGACTTCTTCTGGCTTCGATCCTCTTGAGTCTTCTTCGAAGTTTTACTACGAGAACCTCTTCTAGTGTCATAGTCATCCTCTTCCCCACTACCTGCCCTACTCAAATTACCAGACTTTTTCTTCCCATCTCTATCACTCAAACTTCTCCTTTTTCCAATGTTGTCCCATTCTTCACTTTCATCTATGTTACCATGCTTACGAGATTTGCTTGGTCGATTCTTCCTTTTATCAGTGCCATCCCAATCTTCCTCCTCATCAAGCCTATCGCTCTTAGTGTCAATATGCTCCTCAAGCCCGCGCTTTGCATAATTCCGACCATGTTCAGGTACATCCATCATAATTCGCAATACCTTAATGATATAGTCTTCAGTGCCTTTATTTTATTTTTTATAGCGTTCTATAACAATCATGTAAACCAATGTGAAATCAAGTAGTAACAGGAAGTCCCTCCCATGATAAAAAATCACCAAAACCTCTTGGGTGAAATATTTGACCTGAAAAAGAAATGGAATCGAACACGTTCAGAACCTACATTCAACATAACTATATTCTTCCAGATGGAAAAAAGGGCAGACAAGCAATCCAACAAAAAACAAATAACTTGAAGTAAACCTCATAAGAAACTCCAGGTTTTTTTTGCATTTGAGACCATCTCTAACTACACAACAACGTATCTAGAATGCTTAAACAAGTTAAACCAAAACCTACAGTTACCTGAATGTTTGAACAAGAAGAAGAAATAGCATGACGAAACAAAAACATTATTACTATACAAGCAAATTGAGTGGTATGGAAAATGTGAAATTACCAAAAACTCAAAATATTGAAGATTTGTTCGAATAAAGAGTACTTGCTACTTAATTTTATTATTATTGATCAGATTTCCAGCCCAGTGAACCCAAAACCTACAACCCTTCCCAACCCTCAAAAGATTCACCCCGTTACAAGGCACTGTAAATCCATTGACCATGCATAAATTTGAAGTTCACAAAAGAAATTTTCAAATCCACAGAAGATATAATCAAGAATTGTAAAACAAGATCAGCGTCCCGAAACTCCTCCACAAATTCAATTTCTTTACAATGTCAATTTTCCTAAATAGAAGCACAAAAGAAACTGAAAATAACAAAAGGAAAAGCTTTTATCTCCCGAAACATCCTTACAGTTCATTCTTTGTAAAAAGATGAACGAGGAAGAAAGAACAAATATAACCTATCCACAAAAGAAAGAACAGAAAGAACCCTGGGCGTACAGTCAGCGACGTGCGCCACGTAAATAGGGGGGAAGTAGTTCGGCAACACGCTCCGTAGGTCGTCGCCGTCGATGTCGTCGTCGTCGTCTTCCTAGGCATCGACCTCCATGCCGGAAATGGTGCGGAGCAGAGATAGTCTAGGGCTCACTTCGGAAAGAGAGCTCTGAATGGGCTGATTAGATTATTTGACCCGGCTTATTTGTGGTTCACCTGACCGGATGATCGAATAACCGGACCATGTTCAGCGCATCCACCGAAATAAAGCCTTTATGCTTGGCTTGAGTTGGCTTAGCTTATAAAACGGGTTTTACCGTGAAGGTGAGGACTACCAACTTGTGTGGATATGGAATGAGTCTATATCCACCCCGTTAATCTCTTCAGTACCTTGTTTTACTCAAAGAGGTTTATATAGTTATTAAGGTATTAAAAAGAATTATTGGGGTACATATAGACTCATTCGTGCATATAAGAGGTTGGTTATAGGAGAAAAAATAATATAATTGGGAAAATAAACTTATTCACTAGCCTTTTCTCTTCTCATAGCAATTCTTCTCAGGGCTATTCAAACTTAACCCAACTCATTTACCCGACTTATATTACCTAACTTGACCTAATTAATATAAGGGTTAACATTAGGGTTTGAAAAATAGATTTTATTAGTATTAGGATTGGGTCACCCATATTTATCAAAAGGTCCACACTAAAATTATACTCTGCATAATAATATAATTTTACTATTGTCCGCTTACAAACAATAATAAAATATGAATGACTACTGGGTCTTAGTGGGGGACTAAGTCATATAGCTTCTCAATTATTATAGATTGGGCCTTTAATGGTGAATATCGGTGGACAAACTCATTTTTTTTATATTTTTAAATAGAGAGAATTAATATATGAACTGTATGGGGGTTTTGGGAGGTCTTTGAGTTGACTTATTAATGACATTGGCTTCACAAGGGAATTCGTTGTAAATGGACAATAGTAAAATTATATTATTATTTATCCTAAATTTACTTTGGAGGTTTTTGTGGAGTGATTATTTTTTTTAATAATATTACTAGCAGGGTGACTTAAATGACATTTGATTTTTGGGTTCCTCTACAACGGGACCCTCACTTTATGGAAAGATTTTGTACCAAATGCGAATAAGCCTAGGAAGAATCTATTTACTGCGGGAGTATTTTTCAGGTGTTTCACTTTGGGGTTGTTTGTGTACTGAATTTTTGTAAGATTCAGTTAATTTAGCCTCAATTCACAATTTAGGCTTAAATTATTAGAATCTTGTTTATATGTAAAAGCTGGGCAGAATTAAAAATTCAGCCCTAAAGTTGATTCGAGTCATTTCGAGCCTGAATCACCGATTCACCTCATGAGGTGATTCAGTTGATTCTATCTCTTAGCCCCTATTTTGAAAAAAACAAATCCTATTATTTTTCAACAGTTATCTCTCATATCGATTTAAGCCTTGAAAAATGTGTCATATAGGTAAGGCCTACTTTGAAAGTTTAAAATTACCTACCCTTGTGGGATCTTGTTTGATAGAGCTCAAATTTAGATGCGTAATAATACCAAGAACATGCATATCCGAGTTCGAGAGAGAGAGTTATATTAGTTTACAGTTTTAAAATTGGGTTTGATTCAACATCTAAATTTATTCTAACAAATTATATTACCAAGTATAATTAACATATGGCGGTAAATTTTTAGAATTAATTCTAAAAAATTTTAATTCTATTTCTAAAAAATTCAACACCCAAACAATAATCTTGAAATTTAATTATACATGTACTAGAGTGCTATAAGGCTTTGTACTTAACAAGTTAGCTTTTTTAGTGCAATAAGTATTCTT
Organism: Saururus chinensis; assembly: GCA_035235625.1. Classification (NCBI taxonomy): domain Eukaryota; kingdom Viridiplantae; phylum Streptophyta; class Magnoliopsida; order Piperales; family Saururaceae; genus Saururus; species Saururus chinensis. The sequence continues at coordinate 12,544,648 of CP141141.1, forward strand.
GCTTTTAAAAGGGTGTTGTATGGGTCACTTGCAAAGGGACGCATGGAATATGAAGATGAATTATATTTAATATCAACGAGTTTACAAAGCAATGTGTGCACATTACATCAGCCAACAACAATCAAGTTCACTATCTCGAATGTCGATCTTGGCTCATTCGGTCTCGTCAATGAGCCAAAGATGAGATTCAGAGAGAACACGGAGAGATCATATAAAAAAATATCAATAGTAATCAAAAGAAGTTTGTCAACACATATGTTTGACAATTTAAGTATATATTATCAATTACAAACACAAATATTAATATTGAATACTTTTTAAATTCATTATATAACATAAATTACATAAAATTAGTTGAATATATGATATCTAATGATTATGTAGAATGAGAGGGAACACATTCATTGTTTATCTAGGAAACCAACTCAAATACTAGATATGTGCACTAGTAAAACTAGGACAGTTAATGAGTTGAACTAGCTCATCGAACAAGTCAGGCTCGGCTCGAACTTGATTCAAGCTCAAATAGGATGAGTCAAGTTCGAGCATACCACTGCTCGACCCGGCTTGGTTCGATTGATACTCGAACTCGATTCATACTCGGCTCGAGCTCGAACTCAAATATGATTTTAAAATTATATATAATAATACATATATTAAATAATACATGTAGATTTAAATATTATATAGACATAATTATTTATTTGAGTGTGTATCTATAACATATTACCAATAGATGACACACACACACACATATGAAAAAAATTAAGGTCAACCTCACACAAGCTTCCGCGAGGTTGATTTTCTAAATGTGGGTGTTGTCAATATTTATAGAGGACGGAACCAAGGGAAATTGAAGAGAACCATAAAAAATAAGGGTCAGTAAAATTTGTGCCCATTTGGATGTATGGGCCTCCTTCGTCACACCATTCAATCTCGCTTTCAAATTAACAATTGAGATTACATTTTTTAATTTGAATTCATAGAGGTCATAACAAGGAGTGGGATCAATTTGGATTTAAAGATCTACTTTGATGATGTGAGTCAACCAAATTTGGGGTCATTCTAATATGTAAGACCCATTAATTTAACCTCATCAATTTTGAGCCATTGATTTATGGTTAAAAATATGACCGTCCTTGATGAGTGGGTCCCACTTATCGAAATTGACCAAAAATTCACATGGGGCCTACCTTCATAATTTACTACCTAGTCCCCTTGGCCCCAAACCCACCTTTGATGGTGGTTTAATAAAAATGTTATTATAAGAATCAACCTCACAAAAGCTTGCATGAGGTTGACCTTACGGTAAGCCTCTTTATATATATATATATATATATAGGCCAAACATGGCACTAGGGAGAGACAATCACATTTTAACTTAATGACAATCTCATTTTCCCTGAAGTACCCTTGCCTCTTCCTTTCCCATTCACTCCGATCCTCGCCTTCCTGTCCATTGCCCCAGCAACCACTCGCCCCACCCCCTCCATCTCACCTCCCCTGCCACACACCTCTCTACCCCTTTCTCTCCCCTTCCTTTTCCCTCTCCACATCGCTCGTCCCTCCTCTTCCCCATCTTCCAGTGCAAACATTCCTCTCCCTCTCCTCTTCATTTGGAAGTGATCTTTGAAGAAACTTGACAAACAAAATAAAACATGGGAAATCGCTTCCAGATTTACACAGGTTAATTTATCTCTCTCTTGATTTATTTCTATTTACATATCTTGGTTTTGATAGCATATATGAGAACACATTCATGAATAGCTTTGTTGGTTTTCCACCTTCTCATATGCTGAGAATCGCATAGATTCAATGCTCATCTCCATCGACCATTGTTGACCCCCTGCAACAACCCCTCCATTGCAACTACAGCCCCTTGCCACAACCCATCCCCACCATGTCTCTCCTTCAACCACTAAAGCCACCTGCCACAACCCCTCCTCTCCAAAGCGACTGCAGCCACCGGCCCCTCCCCCTCATCTCCATTGCAACTACAACCACTCTCCACCTTGCCTCAACTGCCACCCTATCTCTCCCCTTCACTTTCCCTCTTTCCTCTTCTCCCAAACTTGATGTAGACAGTTGATAGAAAAGGCAGATCTTGGGCAATTGGACCAAGCGACCAGCAAAACTCCCGCCCCTCCTCTCAACCTCACCTCACCTCACCTCAACCACCATCATCATATCCATCCTCGCCACTACTCCCACACTCCTATGTGATTTGATTCATCTTTTTTCCTTGATTCCTTTAGCATGATTTCTCTTTGCATGTATATTTTGCATAGGATTTCCCTTAGAGTGCAAAGGTGATGTCTTTTACTTATCTTCCTTTTAATTTGATTTGTTGATTTCTCTATGAAACTCTTGGTTCTTGTTGGACTTGATCTGCTCAAATCTTAAGAAAAATCATTTGAAATCAAGTAAAAAATCAAATTTTGGTTCAGAATAGACCTTTGGCCACATTCAAAAAAAAAGATTGTGATGAGAGAAATCGAATGTTTTTTGCCAAAAATCCACACAAATCAACACTGCTCTCTCATGAAGTTTAGAGAAGTTTTGGAGAGAAATAAGGTGAAATGGAGTGAAATCAAATTTAAAACTGAGCTTTGGTACGAAAAACCCGACCAGCAATCCATCAATCGTTTGCAAAATAATTCTAATATTTGATTTTTTGAAAATAATAAAAATTACAAAAAATCAAAACTAATTCCAATAAATTCCTATAATTATTTCAAGGCATTTCCTTTCCAAAAAAAAAATTGACATTCAAAACTCAAACTTAAAATCAAGCACTCAAAATTAGCAAAGTTGAACTCTTTTTTATTATTTTTTAATCAATTATATTTTAATCTAAGTGCATCCACAGATTATGTTTAATTATACCATGTCATAGATCAGTTAACCCCATTGGTACATGATTGCCAATTTTATTCTCTTCTTTTTGACATATTAATCATTTTTTATTAGTTTTGATGAAAAACCACCAATTAGTCAACTCTTATCTTTTTTAATCTTGAACCTTACAAGATCATTCTTAATCAAACTGAGACAAATTTTTTCAGACCTTAGTAAATATTAAGTTCACATTTTCAACTCTCTTTAACTAGTTGTACATGATTTTCCTAAAAAGATAAAAACAATCAAAAAGCTCATAATCAACATGCTCATGCCTTTTTTTGAGTTATAATATTTTTTCTCAATTCATTTTTTTGTTAGTTTTTACTAATCCTCTCTACTTGCATCATAATATTTTTTATTTTTTTCATTCATTTTTTTCTTGATGTCAAATGGGTGAGACTACACACTAGATAGGCCGATCTAAGTAGGTAGCCCTTCTCCATCATCTTTACGAGGATAATTTTATTTTTAAAAAGATATTAAAGTACAAAAGACTCATAAATATTAAGGTATATTAAATGTATTTTTTTTTTTGAATTCTAAATAGAAATCTAGCCAAAGATCCTCCACCTATACTACACTAAAATCTAAATGCCTAAGTCAACTTATGTTTAATAATTTTCTCTTCATGTTCATACTTAAAACTAACTTGAGTCTCAACATGATGTGTTGATCGTTTATAATTAAACCATTTGCAAGTGTACAAGGTAATTGTATTAGGATAAGTATTTAAGGGTTGTCGAACCTCAGGGACGGATGAATTATCACTAAATCTAAAGAGGAATTTGCTGATTGAAAACTAAAACAAACTTAAACTTTAATTAAGTAAAGGAAAGAAATCAACTAGTTTAAAAATAAGAGATTAATATGATGGAAATTACTTAGGAAATTGAATCCACTATAGAACCATAACAATTCCTTAACTTTTAATCTAAATCTAGTGTGAATATGAACAAGTATTCTCAGCTACAAGCTAGAATTACTTCAAAAAGAATCATTAATTAACTTCCATGGCATAAACTATCTTTGACAATAACACGAATCATCTACACTAAACTAGCTATAAGCATGACCCGTCTAATCTTAGTATAACTCATCCAAGTCATTAATTATCTGAACATTAAAACTATTGTATGACCATCTCATCTAAATTACATAAATTAGAATCGATGAAAATAACAAAACCATATCAATCTATCATCTACAAGACAATAAATCAACATAGACTTGAATAAACATTAAAAGTTCTTCCATTAAAAAGGAAATCCATATCATACAATTGTCATCATTCACAACTGAGATCTAAATTAAAAAGAAAAGAAACTGAAACTTATCTATAGCTTCATCAACTCTTAAGTAAAAGAAAAGTTTAGCCTTCCATTGTAAAAGAAAGCACTTGAATCTCCATTGAAAGCTTTGAGTTCTCTTCCATCTTCTTCTTCCTCTTTCTCTTCATAAAATCTATTAGAATCCCTCAATTTTAAGCCAAATATGTCTTTTTATAGGCATAAGTTCCGTAGGAAGAAGTCCAATATGAAAAGGATTGAAATTTGGGTCAAACTAGAAAACTGCACATTATGTCGTTCGAACGCCCTGCATGCCCGTTCGAACGGCTACACTGTTTTTGCAATCTGGACAGTTTTCCTGGACAGTCCATATTCTGTTCATTAAGTTTTTTCTTCATGTCCATATTAATTTCCAACTTGTTTATAACTCCGAAAAGTTGTCCAAATCACTTTAAAGCATGTCAAGACTATTTTTAATCATTTCAAACATCGTCCAAGTACTTCGATAAGTGCACTTTTCCTATAAAATATAAAATATCATACTTTAGACATGTAGAAAGTAACTAAAATTCCATCTTGATTTAAATACATGTCTAAACAACTAATAACTACAAAATTATTAATAATTAAACTAAAATACTAATATCTATCTTAATCTAAATAAACCATAATTAACTCTAAATTAACCTAATCTATACTAGCAAATAAGGTAAAAAGGCATATAAAATAGATATAGATTTCATACTTATCATCTATGCAAGCTTTTAAAATCAAAGAATTGCAACATCAAGTAAAAGAAAATTAAATTGATCTTTATTCTCCTTGGTGTATCTTTTTTTTAGTTAAGGCATATTTGACTATTAATCATGTTGCTTTTCAACTTAAAAGAAAATTAATCTCAAACTCAAAATATCTCAAGAGCTAAACTTTATTAAAAATAAAAATAAAGCCAACTACAAAACCAAGCAAAAACTACATTTTTTATTTATTTTTTACCATATTCTATTTTTTATATTTTTTTTCAATTCAAAACCTATGAATTAAAACCATAAAAACAAAGCAAAATGATATAAATCTAAAAAACATGAATGTTTGAATGATAAAAAGAATTAAATAATTGACACAAATTAAAATCTCTTACAGATGTAAGACTCCTAGTTAACCAATCTTAAAGTACCTTAAGGTAGACTTCCTTGCTTTTTCTAATGGATCATTCAAAGTTTAAAGATTAACTTTCTTTACCTACACTCTCTTCATCTTCTTTTCATACACTTGATGGGGCATCTTGGGGGAGATGAGTAGTGTGTTTCTTTTCATTCTTCTTTGACCTAAGTTTGAACTAATAACCCTTAGGACATTCTCTTCTAGTATAGGTCTCTCATTATAGCAAATATCACATACCCATAATACTAAAACCTATCATTCCTCTTTGCACTCTTGACCTAGGTGGGTTGGGCACAATCTTAGGCTCTTTTACACTCTATTTTGCCTTCACAAAGATAATAGGTTTCATTAAGGGGGTAGACAAATCATTTCTAAAACATAAGCTCATTTTGTTTATTTGACCAATGTTAAGCATAATCTCTAGCTTCTTTTTCCTACTCTTGAAACTTTTTCTTACTCTTGAAACCATCTAATTTCTTTTTTTAGAAGGCATGAGTTTTCTATTAAGAACACTAGATTTTTCTCCCAGTACTCTCTATGTCTTTCTTAGGGTTGTTCACCTCTCTTTCTAGTTTGTTATTCAACTCTACTAACCTATTTCCCTCTTGGGAAAACACAACTAATTCATCTTCTTTCTTCTTCAACTCTCTCTCTCTCTCTCCCTCTCAAGGTTTTTGGTTCTCTTAGTCAGCACTAAGAGCTGTTAGAGGAATCCCTTAAACTCATCAGAATCAACCTCAGACTCTAAGTTCTCTTTAATAGATGTGGACTCATGAGAATTATCTTCCAAACTATTATCCTTCACACTTGCATAGAGGACAGTATAATTGTACAATTCTTCTTTTTCATATGAGCTATCATCAAAGTAAGTTGCTTGAAATACTTTTTCTTTTTTCTTATGATCAAACCCTTTTTGCTTCTTGGGCTTTTTATTAGAAGAATTATCAGAATTCAAGTTAGGACAATTAATAGCAAAATAACTTAACTTACCACATTCAAAGAAGCAATTTAGATTATTCTTATCATGTTTAGTTGGCCTCTCATCACTCTTTTCCCATTGTTTTTTCTTAGAATTTTGTTCCTTATTCGAAAATCTAAAGTTATGAGTTTTCATGAATTTCTTGAAGTTTTTAGCCAATAAAGGCATTAGTTCTTCATCATTTGCAGATTCTTCATATCCATCTAAGGTGTTTAGCATTTTGTTTTTTCTATAAGTTCTTCTAGGTGTTTTTAGGGTATTCTATTTTCCCTTGGACTTTTCAATCATCTCTTTTTGGTTCACATAAGACTCTTCTTGCATCCTAAATATTCTAACGTTCCCAACCAACTCCTCTATGTCTAAGGTGTCAATTTTCTTATATTCATTAATGACAACTACTTTAATCTTAAAATTTGAGGACAATGACCTTAAAAGCTTTCTCACAACAAAGTATTTAGGTATAGACTCTCCTCGTTGATTACATATGTTGACTATATATGAAATTTTAGCATAATATTAAAAAATTATCTCTTCTTCACTCATTATTATATTTTCAAATTCTAGTCAACATTTGTAGCCTAGATACCTTCACATCCTTAGTCTCTTATTATGTTTTACCAATTTTTAGAAGCAATTTTGGCAGACACACAATTAAAACTTAACTTATATAATGATTTTCCTATGTCATTGAATAATGCACTAAGAACTTTACTATTTTGATTAGTAAGTTTAGTCTCATTTTCATCTCATTCTGTTTCATCTTATTGAATTGAGTTTCCATCTTATCTTTTGTCATTAGAGGACTCCAACCTTTAACAATCGTTTTTCAAGTATTCCTATCAAATACTTGTATAAATGCCCTCATCCTATTCTTCCAATATAATAAATTTTGTCCATCAAATAAAGAAGGTTTTATTCATGGGATTTCACAACTCCCCATGTTCATCTATTAAATTATTCAAACCAACCATTGAATTTAATTCAACAAAAATAACCCAAGCACCACAATTTAAGCACTTAAATCAAGAAAAATTATTAAAAAATAACTAGCAATCTAGGGCACACAAATAAGCAAATCTAATCAAATATTTCTAAGAGAAAAACATAACTTGAGCAAAATTTAGAATTTGGGCCCTAGCACAAAAAATCAAAATATGAAAATTTAAGCAAGGTTCTAAAGCAATATCATGGTAAATTTGATTGATATCAAGTAGCAAAATCGAATTTTCAATAATTAATCCTCGACTACCACTTGAGAGTTTAATATCTGTTTAATCAACCTAGCGGCTTACTAGATTGGTCTTAAAACGAGCACTTCGACAAGTAAGAATTAAAAGTTCTACCCTATTTTATGTAGAATAACTTTTTAATAAGAATTAAATTTATATTCTCTCAAATCTCACTCACGATGAATCAATTAATCAATCTTAATACAATCCACACATGAACACATCAATTTACGTAAAAGCCCCAACTAAGGTGAAAAGTTATTGTAGTTCTAAAGGAAGCAAATCAATGCACTATAAACCAAGTCTTTACATTGACACAAGCAAATTACCAACCTTGTTTAGATTCTAACATAAGTTCTTCTTATTTAGATCGTTGTTGCTGGCCTTCAAGTTTTCTCCCTTAAGCGTTTGAAACTTTCCCTTCATTGCCTTGTCTTCATTTGCTTGTAGTATTCAATAATTGCCTCTTGCTGTCTTGACTTTTGTCTTGTAGAAATCCTCAATTCCTCATTAAAGATATGCTACAAAACCTCTTTGATATCTTTATGTATAAACTCCTTTAGTTGTAGATTGTCTTCTTCAATTCGTTATGAATCTTCAACTCAAAGCTATATGTGAATTCTCTTTTCAAAAATAATAAGCCTCAAAACCCTTCAACATTTTCTAGTCTTCTACCTTGATAAATAAGAACACATATACTTTTATTTTTTAAGTTTGCCAATACCAAATCTTACTCAACTACAACAACCTTAAATTAGATTTTAAGACTCAATGTATATTCATGGTTTTTTTGACATAATTTTGACAAAGAAAATAGCTAATAAACTAGACATATGACATGTTCTTACAACACCAAATATATTTTTTCCCTGAAAATCTAAACTAGGATAAAAAACCACTTAACAACTTAGAGTCCAATTAACAAATGCACTAGAAAAAACAATTGACAGTAGACACAACTACCAAATCAGTTGCTCACACTCCCTGACCCAACAATTTGGCTACCTGCAAGTCCTTATTGAATTGTGTTATTCTTATTCCTCCATATCTCCTTGTGGCTTTGTCTTCCAATAAGTGGGATGGTCTTTATGATCTTCAACTCTTCCTTCAATAGAAATCGTCTCCCTTGGTGTGTTTTGTATTGTGTGGTGAAAGCTCTTCATACAAATATGATGATCTAACTTTCATAACAAATGTATGAAGTTCTCAAATTAATGCTCCATCAATTTAATATGAAAAAGTATAAGTTCTTAACCAAGAAACTCAACTTCTCCTCAAAACAAAAACGTAGAGCTTTCTAAATAATGAGAAGTTATTGTGTTTCTCACGTCCATAAAAAACCTTTATATAGCTTGATAAGTTAAAGGACTAAGTTGGAGTTGGATTAGCTAAGAATTCTACTTGAAATGAACTAAAGCATGTATATACTGTATAATTCGATCAATTGCGAAGGAAGGCATTTGATCATGAAAGATTATATTTAATTGCAAACATAACAAAACTCTCTTATGAATTTTCGTAGGATGGTGTTGATCGATTGTATACATGGTTGTGCAAACCTCTCTACACTTGGTCAAGAATATCCCGTTTGATTGCATAAAGATTTCTTTTTAAAAGAAAATTCCTATGAAATAAATTCATAATAATTCTCACTTGTAAAACTATATTCACTATCAAACCTAAGTAAAGTATGTCTGTAATCAATTTACCTTTGGTTTTCTTTGGTTTCTTATTTTACCATTTTAAAATTCTCTAAGCTCCTTTCTTTAAGCTAGTAATTTTGAAGACCTTTAACTTAATCAAACCATATATATTGAATAAATTCTTCAAACCTAAAATATACACACATTGATTGATATTAATTTGTCCAAAAAATATGCTAATTACACTCAAATCTCACTTAGAGAGACTGTGGAAGGGTCGGCCATATGACACACACAAAACACTAGTGCCATAGAGGTTACCTAGAACCTATTGGAAACCAACTTTCTCACGATCCCACAGCCATAACATCTAAGCCAAGTAAGCTTTGTGTTTTGGTTGTTTTTGTGAGGGCCGCATGTTCTGTCCTCCCACACTTACGAGATTTGTTGGACAAAATCTTTAGGTGTTCATCGCTATCATTATAAAAACTGCCATCTGTTGCCATTTGCAGCAATATCAATGGAACCGCCACACAATGCTTGAGATAATAATGTAGTTAAAAAATGTGAAACACACACGCCAGACAAAAGGATCTCTCGTTCGTCGCTTTTCCCCCGTTTTCACATCTACCGGACACAAACTACCCCCCACTTGAGAGCACTGAACTTTCATTGGCGTCAGAACTCACCGGGTCGTCTTAAAGTATTGAGCACTAAAATCACTTCCTTGTTGGAAACAACAATTAATCAGGTCAGATAAAGAGAAAGAAAATAGCAAATGTCATATATGCCAAACATTACAATGCAATACGATGAAGTAATTGATATAAGCTATACATGATGTTCCAAGAACATCTATATCAATTCATGTTTTTTTTCGTCATCATCTCAATGCTCAGCTGAAGCACCTCGCAGAACTCCACGACGTGAGCCACCAACAAGCACATCCTTGATCCTTGTGATGGGGCCCAGCACACGCACAATTTTCTGTCACAGTAATTATTGTCATCAAAATCTTCATATCAGCATGTAAAATTGCCAGCATATAAGGACTGAATGAATGAAACGATTAGTACACGTGACGAGAAAGAAGTGGCAATGATTTCTGGCAACGTTAAGTTAAACGTTGCTGCACGGTACCTTTTTGGGGCATTACACTTTTAACAACTAACAATTACTCAATTTTGAATATAGCAATCACCAAGCAAGTATTAAATTTCAAAAAATTATCTGGTTTGTTTATATGAGATCCATTAGTTCACATGTGTCAGATACTGAGCCCAGGGGCTATTTAGATACCGGATAAACAGCTTCTCAAGAGTAGAGACTAAGCCAACGTAGCCAAAGTGTAATAGGTTGGTGGATCGTTAAATCAGCCTCCTTAAATGGGGATGATGCTATAAATTCATTACTAAATAAATAAAATTGCATAAAGTACAAGAACATATGGTCTACCTATTTCAAATAATTATCACATCTGTCACATCCTTTTGCCACCAATATTTACTTCGACAAACCAAAACTATTAGATTCCATTCAACCATCAACAATGAAAAAGTTGAAATTCCAGCCTGCGAACAAAATGCAAGCGCATGCTAAAACAGCAGTCGCCTGCTAAAGCTAACCACGCAATGAGAAATATTCCAATTGAGAAAGCTATCAGATATGTAATATCAAAAAATCATTGAAGCTCTCGTTAATGTCTAGCAAAATTTCCTCCAAGTAAATGATATATGTATCATGCAGAAGCTCAGAACATTTATGCTACACCCAACAAAAAGATCAGGTAGAGCCCTTTTCATCCATTTCTTTGCAAAAGATTGTCTAGCAGCAGCCAACATCCTGAGCCATTTGGTGCATCTGCCTTATGATTACAGATTACTGTAACAAGAGCATATTATGCAAATGGGATGAATCCTTGACGTCAAGAGGTGTGTAAATATGCTTATAAAATTGTAGAAAAATGTTAACAAACATCACCACCAATCTGAATACAAGTTGTTCGGAGTAAGACTTGTGTTGGAAAAGAAATCACTATCTATTAAGTAGTCAAGAAAGATTTCAAGTCCTTGTCTGCCAGATTTGCACTCAAACCAAGGTTATTTACTCAGTTTAGTGGGAGAACTGGAATTGTTCGCAGTCAAAGATAAATCAACTATCAAAATATTGAAGTATCATGTTCATATTATATTAGTAATTGAGAATATATAAACTATATCTCGTAATGTTATAGTAGTAAAACTTTGTGTAAGGAGTTGTTTTGCACATGAACACACACAAATCTATTTTGGATGTATACATGCATGTCTAAAATCAGGAAATTTGCACACAGCATTTACTTACAGTCACCCAAGTTCGCATAACAAAGGAAACTAGAAACCCTGACAATTGACAAAGCATTAGATGGGTGAAGTGTGATGAGAGTAACAGTCCCCTTGTCTAAAATCACTAAAAAGTTGTTTGAACTTGATATAAGTTATGCCTCAGCTGCAAACAAAACCAGAATCTCCCAACCTAAAATTGTCATGAAACAAAATCAGATCTAAGAAACATGTTGGCTTGCATAATTAATGAGGAAATTACATCAGCTCTCCAATTCAAGCAATGGATGTAGCTTCACAAGTTTGATTCAGGAGAAAAAATGATGTAAACCCTTGAGTTTACACAGTCAAAATAATGGGAAGTTGGATGAACAGGGGAAAAATAACCCTCTCTGATGATTGTCTTCAGCTGGGTGAGAGAAGAGAGGCAGAGGGAAGAGACAAGAGAGGGGAAGGGAGAGACTGAAGATAACTTTTCTCATTAATTCTCCAAGAGGGCAGTCACCCTTTATATAGCTATAGGGATGCCTAATTCAACCTCAAGACTTATAAGGAAACTTCCTAGAAAAAATAAAGAGACTGCCTAACAAAGGAATAACATAAATAAGACTGCCTAATAAAGAAATAGCATAAGTAAGAAATTGCCTAATTTAAAGTATCCTAATTACGATCCATAAAATTGCCTAATTTAAAACATCCTAATTACGATCCATAACAATCTACCACAATCTGCTACCGCCTTGCCCTCAAGGCGTGAAATTGAGGTAACAAGCATAAAAAAGCCTCCTCAGAGATCCATGAAGCATCCTCCAAAGAATGGCCATGCCAAGCAACGAAAATCTCATAAAGGAGGTGACCAGAGTAGCAGACACGTCGAGTGTCAATTATGGCAGAGCAATAGAAGGGAGGAGACCTGAGTCAACAGGGCCAGGCACTGCAGTGATCTGCTGTGAATCCACAATGCCCAAGCCGGCGGTGGTCATGTGGTTCGTGGTAGAGACGATCTGGGGTATGTCGACAGGTATGTACTGGCTGGTGGGCTCCCCTTGTGGACCACCTGCCTTCTGGTTGTCCAAGGATGTCTTAGGCGGAATATCTCCCTGTTGTTGCTTGGCCATGCATTTCTCCTGTACCATGAGAACCGTCCCACATGAAGGAAGGAGCTTTGATACCAATGATGTAAACCTTAGAGTTTACATAGTCAAATCAATAGGAAGTTGGGTGAATAGGGGAAGAATACCCCTCTCTGATGACTGTCTTCAGCAAGGTGAGAGAAGAGAGACATAGGGGAGAGATGAGAGAGGAGACGGGAGAGAATGAAGATAACTTTTCTCATTAATTCTCCAATAGGGTAGCCACTTTTTACATAGCTGTAGAGATTCCTAATTCAACCTGAAGACATATAAAGGAAACATCCTAATGAAAATAAAGAGACCGCCTAATGAAGGAATAGCATAAATAAGACTGCTTAATAAAGAAATAGCATAAATAAGAAACTGCCTAATTTAAAACATCCTAATTGCAATCCACAACAAAAAAATGACACTAATTTTCTTTTTAGTTTTTTAATCTACTTTTGGGTTTGTATGCTGGGCATTTACAATCTTTCTTAAGGGCAGTATTAATTTTCATGTGAATTTCCTTATACTGTTCTATTACATTTCTTTCTAATCATCACTGAAAGTCATTCAATTTCATTAGATTTACTACAGTGTAACAAAAAAATTTGTACTGATTAATTTGTTGTTTGGTAACCACTTTCCCGTTTATTTGTGGCTCATTTGTGCCCACTTTCCCCTTAATCTTGTTTGGATGTCATTCTTCATGTCAAATTATTTTTCACAATAAATATTGGTAAATGATTCATGTTTGGTAACCCACATTAATTATTTTCCCACAAGCTCATCTGGAGGACCTTTCTACACAAATGACTCACAAATCCTCATGATGGCCCCTCAAAGATTTTGATGCGCATTATTAGCTCATTTCTCTACAGAGGCATTTGAAGTAAAATGTCATTTTCTTTACCTTCAAATGTATTGCCAAACGACACCTAAGAGTATATTTCAAAGAAGACTTCTATATTAAAGCCCGATGGTCTTCAACCTCCATCTACCTCCCATGCATATCCATGGCAGTCAGTGGTAGACAAACAGGAGGATCCAGCTTGAGTCAACAAGCAGATTTTGAGGCATCACTGGGTCCAACACATAGAGCCATAACTATTATATAGGTAAATAACCTAAACTGGTCAGGTTCACTTTTTGAGGAAACACCAACAGAATAAAAAGAAAGAATATAATAAAAATATAGCAAAACTGGAGATAAAGAATAAAGCAATACTGAAAACTAATCCGTACTGGTTACGATGCAACTAGTGTAAAATGTGAAGAAAAATGATAGTATTTACCAAATAAAGTTACTGAAGATACTATGTTTTACATAGAAAGAAAAAGAGGGCCGAAACTAATCAAGTCGTAGCCATCAATCTGAATCCCACCTGTCCGTCAATCAAACCAATAAGTTTACCATGAACCAGTTGAAATCAGGGCTACAGGCTTGGGTACTTATATGATTCAAATGAACAAGGCATGCAATCCCATTGTATAATACAAATGTAATTTTACTCCTCCCTTCACTCAACTATCTGTTCTGTTACTCACATAATTCAACGACCAAATCATACTTACACTACAAAAACCTGAGGAGTTTCATAGCAGTCTGGATGGATGCCATTTTTAACATACTTTTCCCAATAAAAATACAAGTATTTAATTTGAAACAAAGTAACCATTACAACTATAGTATAACTGTTCTCTCATAATTATTGTCCAATTTTGTCATACAAAAAGACAAACTCCTCGTTTTGTAAATGTTACTTTAGAAATTCACACCTTATATGCATAGTAACAAAGTCTCATTTTTTCGGTGAAGGGTCATTTTGGGTTTGTTTCATTTCGTTTCAAAAAATTTCAGAAAAGTTTTGGTTTTGTAAAAAACATACGATATAAAGATAAGTATTTCCTCCAAATCTACATCTCATATGTGAAGAACCAAGTCAATAACATGCATCAATGATTCAAATAAGAAACACAACGAAAAACCTGTAACCCAAACCAAAAGGGGTTAAACCAAAGAAAAACCCATAAGCCAGCCCAGACCAAAATAAACTAAGAAAAAAACTGAAAAATAAGAAAAAGTGCCAAAATTTTCGTTTTCCCAAAAATTTTGATTTATGCTCAAAGTGGCAAAAATAATGAAATTTTACAAAATTTGTGTCTATGCTTAAATGTCATCGAGTGGAGAATAATCAAATATACAATATTATTATCCAATGCCCGTTATGCTAGTATTCTACTCTAAGGCAGATAAAGGTTGAAGTTGGTCAGATGACCACCGGACAGGAATCTGTCCACATCCACTTTCAAATTCATACAGACATAAAATACTTGTTTGTGATCATGCCCCCATTGCCCCACAAATGCGGACACAGATATTGTCAAGTGAATATTTTTTTTCTCTTTTACCATCATGAATGTCATGGTAACTTCTAGAATTACATCAGTGCAGAGTGAAGTATGTAACAAATAATACTAATTCTAGGTAGTAAGATATTAACTCATAAAATAACAATGATCAAATGATTTAAGTGTGTTCCTGAACAACAAAAAAAAGGTCAAGTGGCCGATAAGCAGTAAACAAAACCCCTAGCGGTTACTCAATAATTGGATCTTTTAAAATCATTAAAGTTGAAGGACAAACTAGAAAACTTAACACGTTTAACCGAGGACAAAGAGAGACAGTCAAGATGTTGTCTGCATCCATGTCAGGATTAGTAGAACATTATTATTCGGCTGACCAGGTCTAAAACACCTGGGAGACATACTTGGTAGATAAACATGGTTATCCATTTCCGCCTTCAAATGCAGGTTCCCAATGTAAATAACTACAAAACTGGAAAATGCTATTCCCACCCTGCCAAAAAAGTATTCTACCAAAACAAAAGCTCTATTTAACTTTGAAAATTTTCACAATTCTCACAAATCTAAATTTTAATACTGTTCAATAATCAAAGGCAAATGCACTCAATATGTGCTATTTGAAACACATATATGCAGAATTTCTTTGAAGACATACATCAGGAGAAAAAAATTAATGTTAGTTAGAAAGTACAACCTCTTGTTTGAAAGGTTAAGCTTTGCTTTAACCAGTTGATTCAGTACCAAAACACATATGCTTAATTAAAATGGAAGGTTCACACATAATAATTGAAAGAAAGAGGTACTTGCATGTCTCAACTTGAAACAAGTGTTGAGGAAAAAAAATATCCAGGGGACCAGAATATTAGAAACTCATTATATAGAAATAAGAAATTGTACGTAATATTTTTTATGAAACACAAGTTAATAGAACTATTTGGCATCCGTACCTCATCATTTACACCAAACTGCAACTTAAGCTGCTGGATCTGCCACCTATCCTGCTGCCATCTCTGACCTACAATAACAAGTCCCATTATGGCTGCAGCAACCACAACAGACCAAATGGCACTCGCCTCTTTAGCATGGGCATAAAGCGATGCTGCATGCCTCTTCCACCATGCCCCGCTGGGAGGTGAAGACTTCTCATCTTTGCTTTTTTCTATAGGTTTTGGAGTCTTCGGGGAAGCTGAAGGAGAATGCACAAAAGTCTCTGAAGCAATACTGCTCTCTGCTCCATGAATAGAACTATATTTAGCTGCCTCATAAAAGCTTGCTTCTTCAACAACAAGGTTAAGCCCTTTCAGATCCTTTTCTTCCTTATATTCTGTGTCTCTATCAGTTAAACCTACTCCCTTTTCACCAATAAACTGAATTCCATGTGGATCAGCTATTTCAGAGAGTCCTTCAATGTTCCACTTTTCTTCATCATCCTTTTTAAGTCCATTATCCATTTCCATAAATGAAGTTGCGTCAGTATGAACAGAATCCATGCATTCTTCCCTACTGGGTTCATAGGAAATTTCGCTAGAATCAGGTTCAATTGGTAGATTTTCATGCTGGGAAGGAGGAAATACGAAATGATCAGACATAAACATGGCAGGAGCAGAATCATCCTCATTCACCCCAAGATCCTTATCAGCGTCAGCAGGCTCAAATTCTCTTACATGTGAGGATGCAGCATAAGCTGATGCCGTTAGAGACACTACTTCCCAGTCACTACCACGGATGGTAGTTTCCCCTGCCTCCTTCTCGTCATCTGCCATATTTCCTGGTCCAACCATTATCATCAAACAATCAACCATCAGATACCCGTCCAAATTCAGATGCATTAATGCTCAGCTAACATACAAATGCAAAATCAACTAGATATGTACACTAAAATTGTGCAATACAACAAATTGAACTATAAACTAATGCAAGCACAAACCATAATCAGAATAGAAGATAAATCCCTTTCTCTAGACTACCTAGTCATCATTTAACAATCTCCTAGGCAGGCAGCGTATACAAAAAATATATTCAAGAAAAAACAGAAACACTGACACCAAAACTGATTCAAACTGCCACAAATAGGGTCCTTCAAACACCCTATTTTTCTTACGGAACATAAAAACCATGGATTGACTTTTACCGCATATGTAGTATTATGAATATACCCATCATTGCCACCATTATAGAAAGACACTTATGAAGTTCATTGATCATTGAGTCATATGACAAAATATTAAATAACCATCTACAAGAATTGAACACAACAAAAATTTTACTTACATACTTTGACTTCATGCTAGAAACTTTTGAACCATTACATATAGACTCATGATTTAATTGCATATGGTCTACCAAGCAGATACTGATTCCAAGAACAAAAACATAACCTTTTCCCCATATCACTAACCAATATATGGGAAAAGTTAAGGAGAGCCTGGGCTCACACAGTCTATGAGGCCCTCCTGAGAAATGAGGGCCGTCAGATTTAGATTTGACAGCCCGCAGAGCCTGGGCTCATGCAGTTGCACGTGAGCCCAGGCTCTCCTAAACGGGACTCCCAATATATACATGATTTAAGTATCTCATTTGTTACGTTCCAACTTATCAGCTTGATACAACCATTGCGTGGATTTAATGTTTCAAAAACGGTCTACGAAATATCCAAAAATAAGTCTCACTCCATTAAATTAAACCATGGATACAGAAAACAACCTGAGCACAAAATCAATGACTAATCTCAATAGAACCATTAACCAAGACGTGTGCATAACTTTCGTGTACCACTTCATGGGGATACTCTTCAATAATACAAAAGTTGCAATACAATTTTTTTTAAACTGATATAACATAAGATACATTAACATAAATTAAGATACATAAACTTCACGTATTGTATTACACAATTAAAAGCTTTCACGAATCAATAAACCACTTCAATTACTAATACCAAATAATCCTTCCTTGACCATTTTTTCATCCGGCCTCTTCCACTCATGCTTACAGAAAAAATCACGTTAATCAATAGATCCATTCAATAACTAGCAGGAAATTCCAATGATATGAGTCTGTTCAACAAAACAAGCATGCACATAACAAAAGCCCATTAAACCATTTTAATCATTTTCTGCTTCCAGTTCTTCTCGCGTTGTATCAACACAAATAACAAGATTCTAAACATCAGACTCACCAGTCCAAACAACAATTCATGCACCAGCAATCAGCCCAAAGAACAACGTATGGTCATAAAAATTAACCCAGACACAAAAATTCGTACAAACATAACAAATCTCTCTCCGACCATATTACATCAGAAGAAGAGATACAAAGATATCAAAGCACAAACCGATGATCGAAGGGAGATGATTAGCCCGACGTTCTGGTACCGGAAAGTGAACTCCGGCGAGAATTTCCGGCGAGATAAATGCAATACTGCAATCTGAAGCAAGAGAAGAACTGTTTGACTGATTGAGTCATTTTATAAGTTAAAAAACCTCACTTATTGGGAAGAGAAGGGTGACCGGATTATGCCAGTTTCCAGTTCACGGCCGTCGTCTTAATGTGGCTGAGCCGATCATGGGTCACCGGGTGTAGCCGGTCAGGCTTACCGCCCTCACGTCGCTCCTGACGAGGTAGAGCGATAGGATAAGATCCCTTACTTAGCGAGTAGCTCCTCGTGTGGGTCCCGCAGCATGCACGGCCACGTGGATGTTGTGTCCGGGGGACTTACATGGCCGATGGTGAAGCTAATCGCGAGTCTCGCTAATATATGGCGAAGGTGGTCTTTTTGGAGGTGGCTTGTGCAAGTAGGCCCCTCCGGGATGACGGGATTCGTCACTCACAAAGAAAGTTTTTTGGTGCTTCTCACTTGCAATTTGAGTTGGGCATAATTTACGCATGAAACCCTTCGACACATATACGTTAATATGTATTTAGGGTGTAGCTTTTAATTTTATATATCAAGAGCTCCTATAAAAATTATTTAACGGCATGATAAAATTTTATGCCTGAGTGTTCACGGCATAGTAATTATGAGAATTTTTGTAACTCACACTAGTAGGAAAATTATTTAAATAATATTAAAAAATTATTAAAATAATTTATGTTAAAAAATATTTTTTAAAGTGGTATTGGTTTTAGCCATATAGGCATTAGCAAAGCACTATCACTTGCGTGATTTTTTTTAAATTTTTTTATTAATTTTATCCTTTTAAAAGATGAAATCAACTTTTTTTCGAAGCATGAAATCTTATAACATGATTTTGTCCTTACTAAAGGATGAAATTAGGTCTCCACTGATTTCGTCGTTCTAAAGAATGAAACCTGAGACAAAATCAAGGCACTTAAGCTCTCAAAATAGCCAGTTTCGGCTTCAAGTCAAGGATGAAATCTGATTCAAATTTTTTTTTGGGATAGCATCCAAATGAAAGTGACACCTATCCCTATATATTCCATACATCAAGTTTCAATTATCATCCATACAACATCAAATTTATTTACATAACATCAAATTTATTCACATCAACTATCATCCACACAACATCAAATTTATCCACATCAACTATCATCCACACAACATACAAATAAGCATAAGATATAAATATTTATAAAACATATAAATTTAACATCACATATGTTCATAAAATGTTTAGTTTAAAACAAGCATATCACAATTCTAATTCACTCGATCTCTTCTACTCCTACGTCCTCTACCTCGGCTTCGACCCCAACAGTATTGTACTAGCTCCTCATGGTCTGCCTACTCCTGCTCCTCATGGTCTGCCTTATCCTCCTGCTCATAGACTGCCTGCTCTTGCTCTGGCTCTAGCTCCACATAAGTAACAGATGGCTCAACACAAGCTGGTCACTATCGTTTATAATATAGTATCGGATCTGGCTGGGGGTAAGCTACATGTGAAGTAACTGAAAATGATAAACATAGAGGAGAGCTAAGTGCTGCTGATGAAGATGGAATATCAGAGAATGAATCGTGCCTTGGCTGTGTTTGTGCGGCCTTGTCAGTAGGATAATGTCCATGAACATCTATAATCACTGACTAAAGTAATAGCAAGCTATGAAGGACATCATCATGTTGCCTGAGCATCGACTGATATGATGCTAATAAGACCTCACTTGAAGTATAGGTGTTAATTGCATCAGTCAAATGCGCATGTGTACGTCACACTAAACCAAGCTATAAAAAAATAAAGTAAAAGTCAGATAAATAATAAATGTGAAATAAGAAAATATTATTATATAATTAACAAAGATATACTTACCAAAGCTGCCTTAGACACACCCCTAGGCTGATATGTTATTTCCTCTACATCATTGTGTGGTAAAATATATTGCCGCATAATGGGTAAATATCACTGCATATATGGGCTACTAACATCTCGCGATGTTGTAGCCATCTCCCCTTTAATAATAGTGGCTCTCCTATTATCCAATCGAGCAATATATGTTGCATGATGTATAGCCCAGTCAGTAATATGACGGCCTTATCAAGTGATGTGATGGACAAACTCGGCGATACGATGTGGGACCTCTTGCTCTAAGTTAAATTGGAGCATCACACGATCCAGCACATACAATTTGATAATCTCAAAACAGATGAGGGGCATTCACGAGAGCCACACATCTTGACCCTTTGTGCAAAGAGGAGGTAACACAACCAAAACCTCTGGCGAGTACTACTGCCAAATAGCCTACATGTTTTATAAAGATAATTAAGTTTAAAATACCTTGCATTTCTTATAATCATTGTATAAAATTTGATAATGAAATAAAATTACATGATAAGGCCGCTGGTGATCTAACTCTTCTCTATACAAACAGATGACTCCTTGTGGATTTTCGGTTTTTCTCTTCTGAACATTCCACCTTAAGGAGTCAAATTTAAAACATGAGTTCAACATATCTAAATAAAAACATGCTAAAAAAATTAAGTGTTAAAACTAAAATACCCTACCTCGCTCCTAATGGAGCACCATCGACTAAGTAACCCATCTCAATATTTGGTTGGCCGACGTGTAAATGCTGCCACAACCATAGCTGTCACAAAATATGATAAAATTTATTAAAAAATACAAAGTAATTATGCATGTAAAAAATATTAACTTTAACGAATTCATTTACCTGAAGAAGGCTTAGATAGCCTACAATCCCCGAGGTCATGGCTTGACATGCTTTCCCTAACTCTCGGTATAAAAATGCAAGAGTGGCACAACCCCATGCATAAGTGCCTGCCATGACAAAGTCTGCAAGGTGGGAGAGATACGCAACATGTACATGGCTACTCGTGTTATTCACAAATATCGTAGCCCCAAGTAAATGTAATAAATATGCTCATGCATGCTGCTCGATCACTATCTTTGTGGCATCCGCTAGGAGCTCATGAAACTCACCTAAGAGCCATCTAAGGCTCACTTGGCTACCACGCATCACTGTAGTAGGAGGAGCTCAACCAAGGAGTCTTACTAATAAATCCAAATGACCTCCTCTTGTTGTGCTCATCACTGCCTCTCCATCGATGTGAAGTCCTAAAAGAATTGTCACATCCATGAGAGTGATGGACATCTCCCCATAAGGTAGGTAAAATGTTTGTGTTTCCCTCCTCCATCTCTTGACAAGAGCTGTCAATAAAGGCCGATCGAGACGAACATACTGTAGATGAATGAAATATTCAAATCCTGCTCGCTCGGTATATGGTAGAATACGCTCATCTATGGGCCAATGATGGAGATATTTAAAATGTTTGATGCACTCAAGGCACCCAGGGTCCTATAATAAATTTAAATATTATAACCTAGCGTAATATATAGTCTAAAAAAATGAAGCAAATTTCATGAATAGTTATAATACCTCTCTTCGCTAAATAGAAGTCGACCTATGCGACTGCTGCTGCACAATAACTGTCTCATCAATAGGGCTTGGCCCATAAAAAGGCTCCACATGATCCATATGATCTGTGGAGAATTAAGATCGTTAGGAACATATATCATATCTAAAATAGAGAATAAATACAAAGACAAATTGTATGTTTACCGATCAACAAGAGGGTTTCTACATGATTTACTATTATGACTACTTTGTTTGCACCTCTCACATTTATACCCTACTCTACCATATCTCTCCATTGTCACACTGTCCATTATATTCCTAATGCAAACAGATCGTGGGCGACTGGGTTGTCTTGTTTCTCTTGGAGGGAATAGCACATAAGGTATATCTCTCTCCTAAAACTCTTGACCACGAGGAGAATAGAATTGTGTTGAGTACACATTTTTATAAGTGGTCGATGTGTAATAAAGACTTGCCTGTATAGGCTCTCGCTGCTTTCCCACACGGCAATAAGGTGCGAGCAAGGATACAAATAGACTTGAGGGAGATTGCATGTACAAGCATGAAGAGCCGGATTCACCACGACCTTCCGGCCACGCATTGACATCACTTCATACTCGTTGCGGTTGATCCTGTTAATTATAAACTCCCTAATTTTTCTTGTTTGTTCTCTAATTATCCCTTCCACTCTAAGAGTATACGGGGTGGCCATGGCATTCAAGGCAGAAGATCGTTTAACGAAGAATTTTAATACCCTATAAAAAGTAGCTGATACTAAAGCCTACACGGGTAATCCTCATGCCTCCTTCAAGATGCTATTTAAACTTTCAACCATATTTGTAGTCATCATGCCAAATCTTCTAAAACCATCATAAGCAAGAGACCATTGTGCAGCATGCAATTCTCCTCCTAAGAGGAGCTATTTTGCCCTATGACTCTCCTGACCAATCAAGTCCATTTTGACATTAAGCTGTTCTACTGTAAGTGCACAAGCTGCTACCCCAATAAAGTCCGTCAGTGTATCATTTTTAAGCTACTTCTTAAAATTTGCCTTTATGTGATGGATGCAGTAACAATGGTAGCAAAATAGCTTGGGAAGAATCCCAGACACGACCTTCTGAAGCCCCTTATGTCGATCTGAAATAACTACGACATTCGTCATGCCCATAAGTATATTATCCCTCAGTTTACTTAAGAACCATTTCCAATTGTCATAATCTTCCTTTGCTACTATCCCGAATGCTAGAGGAAATAACTCATTATTTTCATCTCTAGCCATTGCAGCCATAAGAGCTTTGGGATACCGGCCATACAAGTGAGTGGCATTGACACCAATCACCGGGATGAAATGTCGGATCCCCACTATAGACGGCCCAAATGCCCAAAACAAATGTTTAAATCTCCTATACATGCCACCATCTGTAAGAGTTACTTCATCATGCTCCAAGTTAAAGTAACTGCCGGGATTCGTATTTTGCACTGCCTTGAGATACATTGGTAACAATTTGTATGATTCTACCCAATCCCCATAAATGACCTTTATAGTCATATTACTTGTCACCCATGCTTTTTTATAAGATATGTCAATGTAAAATCTCTCCTTCATTCTTTGAATAATATCACCTGGTGTGAAAGTTAATTCGGCTTGAATGACGGGCATTATGACCTTCAAAACAAATGATGCATTACACTGCCTATGATCAGTGCTAAGCTGAGCATTCCAACATGTGTGGTGACCTCCATATGTCTTCAATTTAAAGTACCATACACCCTTCTTTATTGAGCTATGAACTCTCCAAGGGCAAGTACTATCAATGCACTTCATTGTATACTCTATTTGGGCCCCCGCCTGGGATCGTCTGGGAGAGTGCAAGTTTCGTGAGAAATTTTTATGCATTTTATCCTTTGGAAGGACAAAATTAACTTAAAGATAATTTCATCCTTTGGAAGGACAAAATCAATTAATTTTTTTTAAAAAAAGCCATGCATGCGCTAGCGCTTGGCTTATGTCTATGTGGATAAAAAGAACATCATTTTGGGAAATATTTCCAAAAGTGGGTTATTTTATTAATTATTTTTTAAAATATTATTTAAATAATTTTCCCTTTATGATATGTATAGTTATTATGAGAGTATTATTATGGGTCCGACTTAGGATCACAAAGGAGCCAAGGCCCAAACCATGTTAGGCTCCATTTTGTGGCCTCAAGCACAAGCCCGCACTAGAATCAGTCAATATATATATATATAAATATTGATATATATATATATATATATATAATATCAATATAAATAATTTATATGAATATAAAATAATATTAATATAAATATATTCTTTATATGACATCATATTAATAGGTATTTTTTTAATAGATGATCGAGCAGGCCCAACACAGCAAGACCATGGGTTGTGTTAGGACTGCTGTTTGCATATACCGGTTGGGTTGAGCCTAACTCATGTGTGTCATGGGTCATATTCAGGTCCGTTCTGAGCTTGGCCCAACACTATCCTTTTTCACCTCTACCCAAAACACTTTCAAAAATTAGCTAAGAAGTCTCTCATGAGTCTTAGAGGCTATTTGGATGTATGATTATTTGAATAATTAAATTAAAGTGTTTGAATAAGTATTTCTAGAACAATTAGAGACTTTTTGGGACAATTTTTAAAGTAGTACCCTAGTGCCCCTCCCTCTATAAGGGTGTTCAATTATAGTTCTTACAAAAAGATAGAGTGTTCACCTAACTTTTCCAACATCTAACGCTTTTGACTTTTTTCATCGCCTTTAAATTTAATTAAAGGAGCATTTGGATGCATTTTTTGTGGGAAAATAAAATAAAATAAACTTAGAGTAATTTTTTTTAAAGAAAATTAAAATGGGGTCATATTTGAGTATCTTTTTTTGATGATTTTTAAGAAAAAGTACTTTTATATGTCTGTTACTTTTGATATATAAAATAATAATAAAAAGACTAACAACATGTGAAAGAGAATGAGTGAAATGAGGCGTGACATGTTTTTTTATAACATTTAAATAAGAAAAGGCCTTTCATAAGGAACCTTGGGTTCCCTAAAAAATGAATTTTTGGGTCAATTCATGTAGAATTTTCTTGTTGCTTCTCCAAAAAGGTCATTTTTGCATGAAATGGCCTATCTAAACCAAATAAATGCATAAATGACGTTGCTAGGCTCTAAAAAGCCATTTTTCTATCCGAAAAAGCAGCATCTAAATGTGCCCTAAGATTGTTGATTGTCATTTAAATCATCTAGGATTGCCCTACTAATCTTGTATCAAAAAATGACCTTAGAGTTTATTTAATTAGTTATAATCTATTCATCTATATTCTGCATTAAAAAGTAATGAAGGGGATTTTATTGGGATGCCTTTTGTTTTCCTTTCAAATGCAAGTTTAATAAGGGGTGGGTTGTCTGACAACTCCTTTGAAAAGGAAAGGCACTAAAGTGCATTTTTCTTCTAACTCTCCTCATGAGGAGGGTTAGAAGAGAAGGGGAATCTCCCCCATAATGTGACATTTTGAACTCATGGGGAAATATCTTTTTTTTTCAAAGGGCCAAACAACCCCTAGATATAATGGATGCCACTTATTTGTTAATTCTATGCATTTTTATCCTCTAATTAGATTTTTTTTAGATTTAATATTGCAGCTGATTTGACAAAAATGAGCCAAAGATTCAGGTGGTTTGGGTCTTGAATCACTAATTGTGTAGATAAGGCGATACATACAAAATACACTTATTTATTGCATCTTATACCGAATTTTTTAGCATCGTTCTATGATAATTTAATATTAATTAATATTTATTAAAGTTTGATTAGCAGTTAGGAGCTCCGTACTTAAGTCCACTTAATTTGCCATAGTTATCATGTTATACATGCTTATTTACTAGTGTAAAATTCTTAGGGTTAGCTTGTATAGTAACATGGTTAATTATGATTTGTATGGTTGGACACACATTTAGAGACATTTGGACATGGAGACATCTTACCATACTCCTAGGTATTAGAACATTTGAAGGCATATGTATTGTAATTGGTTAATTTCAATTATCAAAACTATATTGAAACTACATGGATGATGTTTGTCTTAAAGTCTGATTAGATTAGTATGAAGGTCAAGTCAAATTTGAAATTAAAAGATTTAAAAAATAGGAGTGAACACCTTTTAAAAGTTCAAGGTTAAAGACTATATTGAGTGTTAAAGGTTTGAAGGTACGATATACACACTCATATATACAAATTACCTTAAATTAGGTAAAAGTATTTATTTAAAGTGATTTTTAGAAGTTTGGGGAAATAGAGGTCAAAATCTAAAAAATTGATCATAAGGGATAGATCACATCAAATGAGAGGATCACCAAATTGCTTATAAAACTAGTACTTTGAACAAAGTGAGAATTAAGAGGTATGCCTTGATGCACAGAAATTTGGTTATGTAGCGGAAGTAAAAAACCTAATTCTTCAAAATTATTTATGAATAATCTACTAAGCAATCAAACCATAGACATGTAAGAACATACAAGGATTTAATATGAAAAACCCAAATTAGGGAAAAAAATTATGAATAACCTTTCTCTAGGCTTAAATCAATGCATTAATAAGCAAGGTCTTTTTACAAGACTAAGAACAAACCACCAATCTCTAGAGACTCTGACACAAATAAAACTCATTTCTTTGTTCTTCTCTCTTCTATTTTGTTGTTAGCCTTCAAGTTTTCCTCAAACCTTTGAAGCTTTTTAATCGTTTATAATTAAACCCTTTGCAAGTATATAAAGTAATTTTATTGAGATGAGTATTAAGGGTTACCAAACCTCAGAGATGGATTAAATAATTACTAAATCTAAGAACTAAATTTTTTATAATTAAAAACTGAAAGAACTCAAATTGAAATTAAACAAGGAGGTAATCTAGTGCAAAACCAACTTAAACTAAACAAAAGAGCAATATAATGACAATAACTTAAGAAATTGAATCCACCAATAGAATCATAACAACCCCTCAATCTCTAATCTAAATTAAGTGTGAATATGAACAAGTATTTTCAGCTACAAGCTTGAATTACTTTACAGAAAATAATTAATTAATTTCATGATATGAATTATCTTCAAAATAGAGCAAATCATCTATACAAAATGAAACTATCGACATGACTTGTTTAATCTTAGCATAAACCATCCAATTCATTAATCACATGAATATATTGCATAACCATCTCATCTAAATCACATAAATTAGAATCAATGCAAATATAAAAACTACATGAATCTATTATCTACAAGATAATAAATCAACATAGAATTGAATAAACATAAAAAATCCCTCCATTAAAAAGGAGCTCTTGTCATATAATTGTCATTCTTCACAATTGAGATATAAACTAAAAGAAAAATGAATTGAAACTCATCTATAGTTTTACCAACTCCTAAGTAAAAGAAACCTAGCCTTGCATGGTAGAAGAAAGCTCTGAAATCCCTATTGAAGTCCTTAAATGCTCCTTCATCTTCTTTTCCATTCTACTCTTTAGAAAATAAGGTGAAATCCTCTAATGTCAAGCCCCATAGGAGTTTATATATGTATAAGAGTCGATGGAAGGTTTATAGTTGAAAAATGACTCAAAACCATCTCAACTAGGAAATTGCATGTTTAGCCAATCAATCACCCTGCATGGCCAATTGATTAGGCAAAGTGACTGTGATGTTCAACTTCATCATAGCCCATCGATCGGCAACACTATTCTATGATGAAAAATTCCAATGTTAGCCAATTTGATTCAAAACAATACACAAGTCTTTCCTAACCTTATTAACCTTAATTTCTAATTATCTAAACTATATTAACTTCTAAACAAAACTAGAAAATAAAGTACATAGGGATAAAATAATAAATAAATTAAACTTATCAAATTCCCCCAAACATACATTGTGTTGGTCCTCAATCAAAACAAAACAAAAACTAATCTAGAAAAATAAATGCCACTATTTAGGGAATTACGATTGCATTTAGGTTATGCAACAAGCCTTTGAACCCCTAGATGTCCCTAGTTGGACAAGTTATAGCTCGTGAGGGTTTGCGGCAATGATACCCACAAACATCTAGACCTAAAAAAAAGAAAAAGAACAAAACAAAGAAAACAAAATCCTAAAAATAAACTTATCTTAAAAACATATAATTATTTTTAGAAAGAACCAACAAAGAATACATGAAAGAAGTAAATAATTTTGATTTGATCTCCTTCAAGTAAGGATCAACCATTCTACAACTTCATTTAGGAAATAATCGTGCAACTACAATTATACATTTCAAAAGCATGAAGTGTAGAAACTTATAATCATACAATTTCAATCTTTATTAATCAGCATATCTCAATGTAACCCATTAACTAAGCTTGTTAAGTATACTAACTCAAAAGTATAACCATGACATTTTTCACCTTTAACATATCACAATAAAACATCAACCTTTCTTTTCAAATTTTTTTTAATCAATTTCAGGGAATAAGAGCATAATCTATCTCATATTATGAATAGTGCAATACTTAATTCTCTTAAGCTTTCTAAATAGTTTATGTAATAAGCTTTAGGCCAATGTCTTCAATCTAGTCAGCTCAAGGTACTAAATGTTGAAACACCTCTTGGGCTTAATAACTCAAACTATAAAGGCTATATAGCTAAGCAAGTCATAAAAATAATTTATTTCAACTTTTTACCTTTTGACACGAACCACTATGCTTGCCTAATTATAAGGCCTGATTACTCAGTTAAAATATAAACAAACCTTTGTATTTTTTTAATTTTTTCATTCAATTTTTTTCAACCTTTTTTTCTTTTTATTTTTTTCATAGGCAAATTATACACTCAATCCCATTTATTTTAAACAATTGTCAAACATCAAGTTCTATAATGAAACATTAAAAATTACTCAATTGTACCATGTTTTCAAAAATATGTTCAGTTAAAGATATCCCATTAAGATTATAAGCAATAAATCATGAAATCTATTCCTACATGTTTCAAATGTGTAAAATGTGATTGAATATATATAAGCACAACCATCCAAAATGATGAAAATGGAACATAAATTACTTAACTCAATTGCTTTCATCTCTTCATTAATTTACTTGAACTTTCTATGTGAAATTGATTTCTTTAAAAACAAACATATGCATTAAAAGAAAAGAAGAGATAAAAAAGACATAAAATAAATTAAGAAAAATAAGTGAAAACATCCTAAAATAAGAAAGGAGAATATATTTCTACACCACCAAACCTAAACTAAACATTGTCCACAATGTTAAAGAAAATAATTACCCTAGTGACAAGAATAAGTAAAAGAGGGAAGGAAATTTATCACCTAAGAGCAGTTATAGAAATCTAATCAACGAAGTTTGAAAGATAAGTACAAAAGGATTGAGATAAATAGATAAGTAGAAGTGATGATCACCCCCCAAACCTAAAATATTATATCCTCAAAAGAAACAAAAACTACAATTAGAAAAGAAAAAAAAGAACAAAAAAATAAGTAAATAAAACCTAAATGAAGTAAGAAATAAAAATTAACAAAATAAAGTGAAAAGAAACATATCAAAAGCATGAGTTGCCTCCCAAGAAGCGCTAAGTTTATTGTCTTCAGCCAGTGCCAACATACTCAAATACTTCATGGCCGGTGGTGGAGATTGACATGGGCACCCTTCTTAAGTCTCCAAGAAGATGACTTGGGAAAATTGGTTGGTACTAATTGACTATGGGCTTCCTCTATAGATGGACCTCTATCAAAAGCATCAAGTGTAGGGTAAAAACAATGTTGTCTCAAGGGAATCTTGCCGCTTTTTTCCAAGCGTTGTAAATATGTCTCCAAATTGCAATGCTTAAAATTACGCATCATAAATAATAAAGAAACAAATTTAGATTTATATTTTTTTAAAATAATAGTATTGTGACATTTTTGTGAAAGTGTCACAAATACTATTACCTACTTGCAACATTTAATTATAAACATAGCAAATAGTATGTAAATTTTTTTACAAATATATATATAGTATTTGCGACGCTTTTGCTTAAGCATCACAAGTAGGTTTGCTATTTGCAACGCTTAATTAAAGAACATATCTATATGCTTCCCAATAATCCAGTCAGTACCCCATTTTACTCATAAATTCATGAGGGGTTTATAGGGTAATTGGGGTACTGAGGGGATTATTAGGGTGTATATAGACTCATTCTTATTTAAAAGCGTCGCAAATAGTGATTTTTTTGTGATGTTTTTTTAGCATTGCTAAAACTAGTTTTTAGCGACATTTTTTATTGCAACACCAATAAAAGTGTCACAAATAGTACTTTTTGTTGTAGAAAAACATCATCTCTTTCTTCTTATGTATTCATGTAAGCGTAGAATAAGTGGCTTTGTTTATCTTCTTCTTTATCACTGAAATGTACTTGGTCTTTGTTTTGAAATTTGCAATCCTTTGGGGTACGAGTGTGGCGCTTACATTTAAAATAATAATTATCAGCAACATGATTGATTTTCTTTGCTTTTCATATTTACCTCTTCCATAAGAATTGCATCTTCCATAGCTTTTTCCACTTCCTTGGTTTCCCCTTCCTCTTCCTTGAAATGAATTGTTTTGAAAAATTTTCTTTCCTCCATCTCCATTTTTCTCCTTGAAAGTCAATTTGGAATGAAAAACATACTCTATGGAGGAAGGACTAAACTTTTTCATTCTTGATTCATGAGTTTCAAGAGAACTCATCAACTCATGCATTCTCAATTTTAATAAATCCCTTCTCTCTTCAATAGCGGCCACAACATGCTTAAATTTGGCCAGCATGTTTCTTGAAACTTTTTACACAATCTTCTTATCTGGTGTAGGCACAATCGGTACCTAGGAGATCTACATAGGGAAAAGGGAGAAGTAAGGAAGAAAGGGGAGAAACACAAAATAACTTCAATTGCATACCCCAAACAAGAGAGAGAGCCACCCCATATAGGGGATGACCAGTCCCCTAGGGAGTCATGCCACCTAGACCAGGCCAGCCCATTTCCCTAGGAAATATGCCAATTAGTGGGTCGGCTAGCCCAGGCCACTAATTGAACCAACATAGTTTTATATCTAAATACCAAACGAAAGCAAATACTAAACTATTACAAGAATAAATAGTTCAATGTAACTAAGTAAAAGAAATAGAATAGAGTCTGGGCAAGTCATCTGGAAATCTGGTCATTGTGCACAACACTCCACCACGCTTCCGCTATTGCCTTTACCTCAAGGCGACCAAGCTAGAAAGAGAGCCAGAAAATCATCTTCAGGCATCCACATAGAGTCCTCGAGTCGAGAGGTTGCCCCTGCCAAGAAATCAAGACCTTAGTAATAATACGGCCGGAGAGACGGAGCCGACGCTTCTCAAGCACCGAAGCAGGGACAGGGTCAGCTGGTGAAACAGGTCCCATCAGGGGAGGGGGAGGAGCACCCACTACCAATGACTTATCACCCACAAATCACCACAAATGGGACACATGAAACACAGGGTGAACCAATGAGTCAGGGGGTAGAGTCAAGCGGTATGCCACAGGACCAACACGCTCCTCAATAACATATGGACCATGGAAGCGGGGAGCAAGCTTGGAGTTCTCAGGCTGAAATAAGGAGGTGTGGCGATGAGGTAGGACTGACACATAGACCAAATCACCCACCACATACTCACGATCAGTATGGTGACGATCATAAACTTGTTTCATCCTATTCTGGGTAGACTACAAGCTCTCCTTAAGCTGGCGTAAGACCTCATCATGCGTCTGCAACACATAATCCACCTCTACGATAGACGAACAGTGGGGTACATAGGACAAGATGGTTGGCGGCAGTCGTCCATAGAGCACCTCAAACTGAGTGAATCTGGCGCGCGTATGATAGGTCGTATTATAAGACCACTCGGCCCATGGAAGGAACTGAAGCCATTGGCAGGGCTGGACATAGTAAAGCATCGAAGATACTGCTCCAAACAATGGTTGATGACCTCAGTTTGCCCATCTGTCTGGGGGTGATAAGCAGTGCTCATGTAGAGAGAAGTCCCCTCTAGAGTGAAAAACTCATGCCAAAATTGTAAGAGGAAAATCCGATCACAGTCAGAAACAATCGTACGAGGCATAGGATGAAGTCGGGCCACCTCGCGAACATAAAGCTCAACTACGGTCTTGGCGGTGAAGGGATGACCTAGTGTGTAGAAATGAGCATACTTGGACAGTCGATCCACCACCACCATAATGACAGACTTGCCCTGCACCACGGGCAACGCCTCCACAAAATCCATAGAAACATCTTCCCAAACCTTATCGAGTATGGGCAAGGGCTATAACAAACTAGCGGGCGAGGTCCTGGTGGCTTTAGCCCATTGACAAACATCACAAGCGACCACATATTCCTCGATTGCCTTGCGGATGCCATGCCAAAGAAAACTCTGACTGATCCGTTTGTTGGTATGGAAGGTGCCCTCATGACCAGACATAGGAGAGTCATGGAAGTACAATAGGATGCAGTGGTGGAGGTCAACGACATCAGGGACCCACAAGCGGTCCTTCCAGAAGAGAAGATAATCCCGCCATGCAAATTAAGGGCGGGCAGCAGGGTCGGCTTGTAGGCCGGAAATGACCTCCTGCGCCCATGAATCCTCACCATAGGCCTTCCGTATCTCATCAATAAAGGGGCAAGAGAGAGTGGAGAAAGCCAAACAAGATCCCGGTGCCGGACTGCGAGAGAGTGCATCGGCCATGATGTTCTCCAATCCCTTCTTGTACACAACCTCATAGTCATAGCCCAACAACTTGCTTACCCACCGCTGCTGCGAGGGGGTAGATACGAGCTGCTCCAAGAAGTATTTCAGTGGCTGGTGATCAGTATGAATCAGGAACCGGCGACAGAGTAAGTAAGGACGCCACTTATCCACAGTGAGGATGATGGCCAACATCTCCTTTTCATACACCGACAGGGACAGGGAGCGGCCAGCAAGTGCTTTGCTGAAATAAGCAATGAGGCACTCGTCTTGCAAAAGCACTGCCCCCAAACCCGCCTCGAACGCATTAGTCTCCACCACAAAAGTCCGGCTGAAGTCAGGTAATAGCAGAACCGGAGCTAAGGCCATAGTGTACTTGAGACCCTCAAATGCTGAATCGGCCTCCGTGGACCATGCGAAAGCCCCCTTCTTAAGCAGCTCTATGAGGGGTCTAGCCAACTCGCCATACTGATGAATGAAATGACGATAATAACTTGTAAGGCCCAGAAAACCACGGAGTGCTCAAACGGACGTGGGTGGTGGCCAAGAGAGTATGGTGGCCACCTTGGCCGGGTCAGTAGCAACACCACTGTTCGAAATAATATGGCCTAAATTGAAAACAGACAAAGACAATATTTCATTCACAGAATACAGGTGTTTATAGATACAGGTATGTATTTCCCATTGGGGAATACACAAGGGATAAAGGAGTGTATTTCCACAGGGAGAGGGTGTAGTGACACATGGACGGTGGTGATTACAAGTAGAGGGGAGTCTAGGATTGCCATGGTGGCAATGGAGGAGGTTGCCTTAATAGCCCCTAACAAACTCATGGTGGAGGTAGAACCATGAGTTTGGAGAGTAACTATTGAAACCGCTCGATGGAGAGAGGCTTGGTGAGGACGTCGGCCACCTGCTGAGCTGAGGGAGTATGCTGGACATCAAGCTTGCCGGCTAAAACCTACTCCCGAATGTAGTGATGATCAAGTTCGATGTGCTTGGTGTGGGCATGGAACACTGGGTTGGCCGAGAGGGAGATGGCGGATTTGTTGTCACACCATAAGATGGGGGTGGAGGGGAGGGACACTCCAAGGAAGGTGAGGATCATGCAGGCCCACGTGATCTTAGTGGTTGTGCTAGAGAGAGCCTGATACTCTGCTTCGGTGGAGGAGCGGGCCACTGTGTCTTGCTTCTTGGACTTCCAAAGAATGGGGTTGGGACAAAAGTAGAGGCAGTAACCGGAAATGGACCGGCGATCAATGGGGTCACCTTCCCAATCGGAGTCGGAGAAGGCATAGAGAGCAAGATTACCAGATCGAAGGAGGAGCCCATCAGTGTAGGTGCCTTTGAGGTAGCGAAGGATTCTTTTAACGGCCATATAGTGAGAAGTGGAGGGATTGTGCATGTGTTGGCAAACGAAGTTGACGGCATAGGCAAGGTTAGGACGGTTGGAGGTGAGGTATTGTAAGGCGCCAACAATGCTTTTGTGGTGAGAGGGGTTGGGGAAGGGTGGGTCGTGGGGATCCAGGGGAGGGTGTTTGTAGGTGGTGGGGGTCAGGGAAGCTTTACATTGGGACATAG
Source organism: Saururus chinensis (assembly GCA_035235625.1). Taxonomy (NCBI): domain Eukaryota; kingdom Viridiplantae; phylum Streptophyta; class Magnoliopsida; order Piperales; family Saururaceae; genus Saururus; species Saururus chinensis. The sequence goes on from CP141141.1 coordinate 12,578,845, forward strand.
AGGCACGGGCAAGGATATCAAGGGCATATTGGGGTTGAGAAAGGAAGAGGCCATTGGGGGTGCGAGTAACTTCAATGCCAAGGAAGTGATGGAGGTCGCAAAGGTCTTTAATGGCAAAGGTGGAACTTAGGAGGGAAATGACTTGGTGGATGTGGGGGGGATCGTTACCGGTGATGAGGATGTCGTCGACGTATAGGACAAGGATGGTGATGTGGGAGCCTTGGGTGAAGAAAAGGGAGGTATTAGCATGATAAGAGATAAAGTCAAGGGAGAGAAGGTAGGTGGAAAGGCGAAGGTACCAAGCACGAGGGGCTTATTTGAGACCATAGAGGGCTTTGTGGAGGCGACAAACATGGTTGGGCTGAGTGACATCATGGTAATCGGGGGGTTGTGCCATGTAGAGTTCTTCAGAGATAGTGCCGTGAAGGAAGGCATTGGAGACGTCGAGTTGCTTGATGGGCCAGGAGTGGTTGACGGCGAGGCTTAGAACAATCCTAACCATGTAAGGTTTGACCGCGGGACTAAATGTCTCGTTGTAGTCAAGGCCTTCTTCTTGATGGAAACCTTTGGCAACAAGGCGGGCCTTGTAGCGAGAGATAGTCCCATGGGCATCACGCTTGACTTTGTAAGTCCAGTGGCAACCAATGACATTGGAGGAGGGTAGGGGAACCACTAAGCTCCAAGTACCTTGTTTGTGGAGGGCTTTAATTTCTTCATCCATCGCGGCACACCATTCAGGAATGGAGGAAGCAATTTTGAAGGAAGAGGGTTCAGTTTGTGGTGGAGAGATAGTGAGGAGGGAGAAAGGGACATGAGGACATGCGATCCCAACTTTGCTACGAGTGATCATAGGGTGAGGGGGGAGGGGAGGGAAAGGGGGAGGAGGAGAGGGAATGGGGGAGGGGAGGAGGGGGCGTGGGGAGAGGAGTGGGGCGGGGAGAGGAAGGGGAGAAGGAGAGGGAGAAGGGGAGGGGAGAGAGGGGGTGGTGAGGGCGGGTGGGGGGAAGGGGTAGGTATGGGGGGAGGGGAGGGAGTGATGGAAATAGGGAGGGGGAGTGTGGTGGGGGGGGGTGGTCATGGTAAGGGAACTCATCTTCGCGAAAGCAGATGTGGCGGGAGGTGTAGACTCGATGGGAGATGGGATCGAGGCAGTGGAAGCCTTTGGTGTTAGGGCAATAACCGAGAAAGATGCATGGGATGGCCCAGGGGGAGAGTTTATGGGAGGAGTAGGGGCAGGTCCAGGGGAAGCAGCGACAACAGAAGGCTTTGAGGTGGGAGTAGTTGGGGTGTGTGTGGAAGAGGAGTTGGTAGGGGGAGAGGTTTTGTAGGGAGGGAGAGTGTAGGCGGTTGATAAGGTAGATGGCGGTGAAAGTAGCATCTACCCAATAGGAGAGAGGCATGTGGGCATGGGAGAGGAGGGTGCGGGTAGTTTCTATGATGTGTAGATGTTTTCTTTCGGCAACGCTATTTTGTTCAGGGGTATGAGGGCAGGAGGTTTAGTGGGAGGTGCCATGAGAGGAGAGGTAGGAAGAGAGGTGGTGGTTGAGGTATTCACCACCATTGTCGGTGCGGAGGGTGTGGTGGAGGGTCCATTCGGCCATGTCATGGAATCGGCGGAAGCATTCGGTTACATTGGATTTGAGTTTGAGGGGGTAGAGCCAAGTGTAATGGGAGAAGTCATTGATGAAGATCACATAATAGCGAAAGCCAAGAAAGGAGGGGACCGGAGAGGGACCCCAAACATTTGAGTGGATGAGCTCAAGAGGGCGTGAGGAGCATTTTGGGGAGGGTGAGAAGGGGAGTTTGTGTGCTTTACTAGTGAGACAACTATTACAATCTAAGGGTGACATTTTTTGGATTGGAGGCGACAAAATAGAAGCAACTAAATTGAACATAGTAGACGACGGATGTCCGAGCCGATGATGCCAAAGGCGGGAGGAGGCACAAGCAAAGAGGGTGGTGGGAGACGCGGTAAGGGCGGAGGACACCAGATAGAAACCATGTTGGCACGGTCCTCGAAAGAGTATGCGCCGAAAGCTAGTGTCTTGGATGGTAACATGAGAGGCATCAAAGGTTAGTGAACAATTATTATCAAGAGCAAGTTTATGAACAGAAAGGAGATTATGAGAGATAGATGGAGTATGTAATACATTGCGAAGAGAAAGGGTAGAGGGGCCAAGATGGAGGGTGGCGTCACCCATGGATGAGAAGCGTAAAGCCGCCCCATTCCCGACATTGACATGGTCGAACGTCGAGTGAGGCACATGGAAGGAGAGGTTACTGCGATCCGATGTCACATGATCCAAGACACCACTGTCAAGAAGCCACTCCGTGGGAGTTGCTGAGGAGGAGGCATTGGCGAAGAGAGCCAGAGCACAGGAGGACGAGCCCCTAGGGCCGGAATAGCGCTCCCAACACGTTTTGGCGGAGTGGTTGGTCCCACCAAAAATTTGACAAGGACCGGAGTGCCAACGACCATGAGGAGAACCACTGCGTGGGCCGGGTGCCCCATGGCTAGCAGGGGAGGGGAGAAGGCCCCGGGCAGCCCCTCCCCCATATGGGGCAGCAAGTGCAAGGACTGGGCACCCGACAGGGGGGCAGTAGCAAGGCCGCTGAGGGAAGCAGGTGGGATGCCATAAGGAGAGGTGGGAGGTAGCCCATAGGTAGGCAGAGGAGAGGGACGCCATGAGTGGAGGGCAATGAAGGCCGTTGCAGGGGGTAGGCCTACGATGGGGGCGGCAGGGGTGCGAGAGAGAGTGGCTTCTTCGGCAAGGAGAAGCGTCCATAGCTTCGGGAGGGGAATGGTAACACCGCAAGCACGGAGGGCGGCAGAGAAGACGAAGTACGCGCTGGAGAGACCGTTTAATGTCTTATGAAAGAGGTCAAGGTCTGAGATGGGAGCCCCAACGGTGGCGAGTTGATCCGCATAGGCTTTAAGGCCGTCAAGATATGCGGTCATAGTGCCATCGCCTTGGACGTGTGCGGCAAGGCGTTCTTTCACATTGAGGATGTGAGCCGGGGAGGTAGAGAGGAAGCAATCTTAGGCTATGGTCCAAAAGGGCAGCGGCGGACTCAAGGCCTATGAAGTAGCCGAGTAGGGACGGGGAGATGGTGGCACAAATGGCAGTAAGAAGAACTCGATCAATGCAGCGCCATTGGGTGGCGGTAGGGGGGGCAGTAGCCAGTGACCGGGCATGGGGTGGAGCCATCAAGAAAGCCCATGACACCATAACCCTCAAGGAGATCGTGAACTTGAATCCTCCAAATGAGGAAGGTGTTGGAGTCGCAACATATGGTGACAAGTTGAGGGAGGTGAGAGCTGAGGAAGAGAACCACTGCCGGCACAGGAGCGAAGATGTCATCGAGTGTCTTAGAGGAGGGTGGGGAAGAGGGGGATCCCGGGGTGACACCGGACGTGGTCATGGAGTGGTTAGGAGAGGCCATAAGGGATGGGGGAGGCTGTGCGAACGGGAAGAGGGACAAATCCGGGCGACAGGAAAGAAGGAGGACAAGGCTTGCTGGAAGGGAGATCTGGACCGGGCCGGGACGGTGGGCACTGGTGACGGAGTGAAGCTGGACTGGGCGGCGCCGGACTGGTGCGGATCGAGACTGGGCAGCGCCGGATCGGAGGAGATGCAGATCGGGGCGGCGCTGTCAAGCAGATCTGGACTGGAGCGGATCGGATCTGGGCGGGGGGTGCAAGATCGGATGAGATGTGGATGGGGCAGCGCCGGATCAGAGCGGAGCTGGACCTGGCGACACCGGAGTGGTCAGATCTGGATGGGGTGGCACCAGATCAGTCAGATCTGGACGGGGCTGCACCGATTCAGTCAGATCTGAGTGGGATCGGAGCGGATCCGGGCGGGAGGAGCCAGATCGGAGCGGAGCTGGACTGGCGGTGCTGGATCGGTCAGATCTGGATGAGGCGGTGCCGGATCAGGACAGTGTGCTCCGGTGACGGAGCAGGGAGGGGGCGAACGGGGTAGGAGGCTGGCGAGGGGAAGCTGCTGGCGGGAAGGGAGACCGAACAGTGAGAGGGAGACCAGTGACGGGGAAGAGCACGGGACAGGGGGAAGGAGGTTGACCGGCAAAAGGGATGGCCTGGATAAGGGCGTCGGTCTTTGGGGGGGGGGTGCCGGAGAGTTTGCCGGACGGGAGGATTTGCTGGCGAACGGGAAATGGGAAACGGAAAAGAATTAAGCCGTTAGGCAGAAGGGCTCTGATACCATGAAAACAGATAAAGACAGTATTTCATTCACAAAATACAAGTGTTTATAGATACATGTATGTATTTCCTATTGGGGAATACACGAGGGATACAGGAGTGTATTTCCACAGGGAGAGGGTGTAGTGACACATGGACGGTGGTGATTGCAAGTAGAGGGGAGTCCAAGATTGCCATGGTGGTAATGGAGCAGGTTGCCTTAATATAAATAATCAACTGTGGACTGCCAAAGGAACACTTCGAACGCTTCAGGAAAAGAGAATTAGTGTGCAAGATGTTAAAGACCGACCTGAGATGCGTCAAGTGCTCCGACCACGAACAGCTATATACCAAGATATCATCAAAGAAAACCAATATATAGCGACACAAGAACGGCTGGAAGATATCATTCATGAGACACTGAGAGGTGGAAGGGGCATTGGTCAGCCCAAAGGGCATAACTAGGAACTCAAAATGTTCGTCATGAGTTCGGAACGCCATCTTGTGCACATCCGCTGGCTGCACCCAAATATGATGATAGCCCGAACGAAGATCGAGCTTACTGAAGACCGTGGCACCTATTAGCTCATCCAACAGCTCCTTAATCACCGGTATGGGATACTTTCCTTGACGGTGATTGCATTCAAAGCACGATAGTCCACACAGAATTGCCACAACCCATCCTTCTTACAAACCAGCAACATTGGAGACGAGTACGAACTTATACTAGGGCGGATGATCCCATACTATAACATGTCCGCCACTAGCTTTTCAATTTCAAATTTCTGGATGTGGGGGTAGCGGTAGGGGTGGACATTGGCTGGGGCTGTGCAAGGAATGATAGGAATATGATGGTCATGAGGCTGGACCAGAGGAAGACCCTATGGCTTTGCGAAGAGGTCCTGGTGGTCGGTCAATAACTCCTGGAGGTCAGGCGATAGTTCATCCTGAGGCACCTCTATAGTGGCACGCTGTTGCAAGAGTAGGCCCTGGGGTGTGAACCGAAAGAAGCAGCTCACTGTCTAGGCGCAGAGAAGGTTGCCCGGTCGCGAGCCTTCAATCCGAACCTGTTGCCCATTTAGAACAAAATCCATCACCATGTCCCTGAAATTCCAAACTACATCACTGAGCTCCTGCAACCACTGCACGACTAACACCATGTCTGCCCCCTTCGTGGGCAGCAAGAATAGATTGGTAACGAATGTGTGGCCCTGAACAGATAGCGTCACCTAAGAACACACTCCTGGGCTCCGAAGATGCTTACTGTCACCAATCAGTACGTCAAATGGCTTCGAGTCCGAAACGAAACAACCCAGCCGATGAGCAACCTTGTCATTAATGAAATTATGAGTAGACCCATTATCGATCAAGATAGCCACCTATTTGTTGTTACGTCTGAAACAAGACTATGAAGAAGTCAAATTCAGATTTATTTTACTTGCCAATTGTAGTAGACAAGGTCGATCCACAGGGAAAGCCTTGTGCAACAAAGAAAATAGTTACGAAGAAATAGAGGAAGAAAAATTAAGAAAGAAAGAGTAGAAGAGTATTGAGGGAATAACACGTTAAGAAATCAAGATAAGAAAACACTAAGGCATTAAAGATCATTGTAACATCTAATGATGTTCTTCATATATCATGTTATCTCAGTTAGAATTGAATGAAGATTCTATTTAACCGGAAGATATGAACATTAAAATTAAAACTAAAGATAGAAAATGCTTTGGATAGATGAAGGATAAAAATAATTGTCTCTTCAAGGTTTCTAGGTATCCAAATCACAAAAGATCAAGAAAGATAGCCTTCAAGCATCTTATGTATCCAAATCACAAAGAAACAAGAAGAAGAACAATATTAAATAAATATCACTTCAAATAAACAATACTTACTTGAAACCATTGATGAAACATGAATTGAACTCCATTAGATTGTTACAAATCACCTCTAGCCTTAGTTTGAGAGCTTAGAAAGCCATTACAATAAAACTAAAAATAAAATTACAAAATGAAAGAAGAAAATAGGAGAAGAGAGCTCCAAAGAGGAGAGAATGCCCCATCTATCACGTCCACCCCTCTATTTATAGGAAAAGAAAGGGTTGCTTCAAAGGGTAAAATCAAATCATATCTTCAGATTTCATCCTGATTGATTGCCTGATTCGACCCCTATATCTTCGGAATTTAGAATTTCTTCCTGAAATAACACTTGTAGCCACGGAAGTCTTCTTTCCATTGCCACCAGAATCGTATCAATCCGAATTATACATAAAAAGATATGATCGAAATACTAAATCTGTGTCAATCTATCCGAATCAACTTCTTTCATAATTTAGTTCCATTAATACAAATCTCAAATCAAATGGGTCCACAAAGTTGTGTTCGACCATTCCATGCATGTTTAGACCATTAGGAGCCCATTCTTGACTTTTAAATAGCTTTGGGTAGTTGGGCTTAACTTCCTCTTCCAGTTGTATCTTGTTGAAGCCTGTTCAGACATGTAAACTCAATTAAGGTCCAACTAACTTATTCAAAACATAAATAGCCCAAATCAGTAATGAATTAATACAAAATAGGATTGCAAATAGAAATTTGAAAATATTTTATTAAACATTATTTCAGTGCATCACTATTCCCACTTAAGGAATCCCTGAACTCTCATTGTGCGTGGAGTGAATGCCCCTGAGAAGGCATGGACTGAAATTTTGGGCAGCACATCCTCCTGGGGACAAAAATCAACTTCATTCCCTCCGTCACTGTCCTCTTCAACCTCCTCGACAAGCAGGCTGCCCTTAACTGAACAACGGTGCCCCGAAATAAACTTCTTGTCACAGCGAAAGCACAACCCCTTGGACCGGCGGTCTTCCATCTGGGCCTGTGTAAGGAGTCATACAATCTGGTTGGGCAGTGCGGCCTGCTGGCCAGGCCGGCCTATTGTCTAGGTGCTGGTGGTCGCTGCCAATGGGTTGGCACTCACAACAGGCCGGGGCAGAGGTCCAAGTCGCCCACCTCGACGCTACCTCGCTAGCTTCTCTTCCTCGATGTGGGCATGACGCATGATGTCCCTCATGCTAGCGCAAGGGAAGTGGCGCATCTCTTCAGATATTTTAGGCTTTAGACCACACTTGAATGTGCCCACCAAGGTGGCCACCGGCCAATCTAGAAGTCGGTTGGTCACCTTCATGAACTCGGTATAGTATGTACGGACGGTGGTGGTCTGGCACAAGGAGGAAAGCATCTTGTTGAAATCCTGGAACTCATTCGGCCCAAACTAGACGCATAGCTTGTCGGAGAATGCCGCCCAGGTAGGGTAGCGCACCTCCTTTTTGAAACTCTGGAAGCAGAGTGAAGCGTCCCCATCGAGATGGAAGGCAGTGATGTGTAGACGTTCAGCCTCTAAATGTGTCCCCTCGTAGGAGAAGAACTTCTCAACCTTGTACAACCATTCTACAGGGTCGTCCTCACCATTATAGTGGGGAAACTGTAGGCAAGCCAAACGGGCTCAGCCCCCCTCGTTGTCCGCCGTGATGCCCAGGATACTCATCCCACTCCTCCTCTGCGTCTTGGAACTGATTTGGAGGGGGCGACATCATAGGGGCATTTTCTCGAACACCTGGCATGCCTCGCATGTCCTAGGCCTGGCGCCTCTCCCAACGCCGGATGGCTAGCACCATAGCGCACTGGGTATGGGAACACCCTCGTGTCGAGGTCGGCCGGAGCTGGGGGGTCGGGGAGGGTCAGCTCTGGAGGCTGTGATGGCATGCCCTTCTCTGGGGTAGCAGCAAGTGGCAGGCAAGATGGGCGCTACACATGCAGCCAAGAGTTGTGCGTGGGCCGCTTGCTGCAACTTCATGCTAGTCATGTCCACAGTGAGAGTCTTCAAGTGCCGCCAGATTGGCCTTCGAGCTGTTCGCTGACGTTGAATCAGGGACCTCCTTCTCTGAAGGAACCTCTAGAACAACAGCTTGTTTGCCGTGAGCCATGGCTAGGGATTGTGAAAGCTCCAATACCAATGATGTGCCTAGTGTAGGCACAATTGGTACCTAGGAGAACTACGCAGGGAAAGGGGAGAAGTGAGGAAGAAAGGGGAGAAACACAGAAGAGAGAGAGCCGCCCCATATAGGGGACGACCAATCCCCTAGGGAGTCATGCCACCTGGACCAGGCCAGCCTGGTTCCCTAGGAAATATGCCAGTTAGTGGGTCGGCTAGCCTGGGCCACTAACTGAACCAACACAGTTTTATATCTAAATACCAAACGAAAGCAAATATTAAACTATTACAAGAATAAATAGTTAAATACAATTAAGTAAATACAATAGAATAGAGTCTGGGCGAGTCATCTGGAAATCTGGTCATCGTGCACAATAGAATGCTAATGTGCTTCTTTGTTTAGCTTCTACTTGTTGCCTGTCTTATGAATGAGATAATTATATATGATGTGCATTGATTAATATTGTGTACTTTATCTGTTGTGTTGTTGTTGAAGATGTTCCTTTTGTTCATAGTCAGGACTTCAACCAAATAAAGTGGATTATGTAAATGCTCATGCTACATTAACCCTATTGACTAATTTTTCTTAATTTGGTATGATTTTGCTTAATTGAGTTTTATCCTATTCTAAAATGAAGTCATATAAGCTTCCTTTACTTAGATGATATGGTAAAATAACTTATGCGAATGAGTTGTTAAGAATAGCTTGAGCAGCTTATGCTAATGGGTCTAGTTGAATATGACCTTATTTGTTGTCTTTAAGGGGGGTGAAGTTTCCTTGATTGATTCCTAGTCTAAGGTAATTGGTCCATCTCAGCCTGCAACTCTTATTGCATCTCATCAGCCCTGTAAAATGATGACATCCATATAAAGATGCAAACAAAAAATAGTATGTGACTATATGTCAGAGAGAAAGAGACAGAACACCCCAAAAAAATCTTAAATTTTGAACCACTTCATATGACTCTGATTCACAAAGTTTAGTCAAATGCTTTAAGAAACAAAACTCTAAGTGCCTATCAGTTTTAGTGGGCACTGCTCTCCAGTTCCTAGGGCCATGCTCGTTGATGGATGTAAGACACCAAAATGATATCTTCCTCAGGTGTCCAAGGTACCTTCTTGATGCCAACCTTGTCACAACAAGGAAGTCTTCCCATCCCTCTTCTCTCTTCCTTTTCTATAACACCCAAACTCAAGCCGGGCCCACAAAATCACTGTGACGACCGCTTTTTTTTGTCATAATATTCGACATGCTCTGCCAACACATGTGCATCCGAACACGACGACTGTCAATGTGGATCATAGTCAGAGATGCTTTATATTAATAATGAGCATATCACGAAGTCATAGCACAACAAAATATTATTCATGCACTTAATAAAATATTTCACACAAGCCATGGACTTAGGTTCGTAGAGTTGAAGTTTTACAAGCCTTACAAGTCTTTGGGCACATCATGCCCTTAAACTGCAGTCATATAAATATTACATATTTTCCAAAATCAGACAGCAGATAAAATATCTGGGACACTACACTTCCTTCACCTTCGCCCTCGCTGCATTACCTGCAGAATGTGGGGGTGGGTGAGTATTTTAAAATACGCAGCAGGTTGATTTGAAATATAATAGAGATGCTAAGCAGAAATCTCTTTGAAAACCCTACAACATTTTCTTTAGAAACCTTTATCACGATAAATTATGCATAAAACAAACCGATTCCAAATCACAACAAATCCATAAGCTGTGACACCTTACAGCCTACCCTCGGCGCTCATGGGGCAAACGAGGGCCACTTAGGGACAGAGCTTTCCCATGATGCTCTACCCTGTGTGCGCCACTTGCCGATTTATTTTTCTCGGAGGGCATCATCACTCTATGATTATCCGGGTTCTTAAGCCCATGAATTAATCATCACATCGTTCAAAACATAGCAATGTTCATGCTAAAATGGTTCATGACATTGCATGTCTTCCATAATCAGTCACATAAGCTTAATCATGTTAGATCATGCGTAAAAAAGCTATACTAAGCACACGTTTAGAGTTTAAAGTCCCCTACCTTAACCCTTGGTTACAAATTCGTAATAGTAGAAGCTTTGAGTAAAGAAACCGACCCCACCACAGTGTCCAGAACATTAAATTCAGTAGGAAACGCCTTTGAATTACTCGATTCGGACTTAAAATGGTTGAGAACGGAGGAAAACAGGTTCAGAAGTGGAAAAACTGGAAACAACAAAAAAAATAGCCCGAGACACTATTTATAGGTGTGCGCGCACATGGGGACCGCGCGCGCCATGTCGCGCGCGCTTCATGCAAATGTGACATGCACGTGACTTGCATTGCACGGGCATTTCCCGCGCCACCGATCCCCGTCATGGGCCCGGCCCCACGTGACGCAGACCCACCACGCGGGTCCACTGCGCGTCTCGCGCCCGGCCTGCGGTCTAGAGTCCATGCGGCGCCGGCTGATGCCAGCCATGTGCATCAGCTTGCGTCAGCCATTATTTTTATAATATTTTTTTATTTTAAAAAAATGAAAACTTTAAACGCGCGATCTTTATCACCTAGTCTCCGATTCACGCGTTCTTGACACCGTTGGGCTCATATCGACGAGCCCTACCAAACTAGACCCCATATGGGTAGGTTATCTCATACTTCTAAGGTGGGTCCCACCTATGTGGCACATTTCCCGAGGCCGTAACTTTTGGCCCCGGTGTCCGAATCAAGCGCTTCGAAAGCTATTACATTCGCTTTCTGCACTCTACCATAATCTCATGAAGATTAAATATGTAACAAACTATAACTAATTAAAGGAATGCTACAAACTCCAAAATTAACGTATTAGAAAACGTACTGGAAATTCTGAGTCGTTACATTCTATCCCCCTTAAGAAAATTTCGTCCTCAAAATTGTACTTTTCATTCCTTAAAAAGCTCCAGAAATTTCTGTAGTATTTCACTTTTTGTAGCATTTCACTTGATCTCCTCCAGCTTCTTCTTCTTGGGACATTCCTCGATCTTATGTCCCAGCTCGCCGCAAGAGAAACATTGTACCTCGGACCCTTGGCTCTTCATCTTAGGACAGTTATTAATTCGATGTCCCAATTCACCGCAGCCAAAACACCGTCCTTTAGCATAAAAACAACCTCCTGCGGGATGAAACCGGTCGCACTTGGAACACCTTCCAAATCTCTCCCCCTCTGAACTTGTGTTTGTGCACCAAAAGGCTTTTGAAAAATGCGGTCACTATTTTGATTAGGAAATATAACTTTCCTCTTTCTTTCATCAGTTTTGGAACCGTTGTTCTGATTGTGGTCCTTAGGTTCTGCCAAGAATTCTTGATATTTAGTTTCTAATAAAGAGGCTAGTTCCACGGCCTTGGCGAAAGTAATATGTTGGAAACCCACTATCCTACCATGAAGTCCACTATTCAGCCCTCTTACGAACTTCCTAGCTTTCCTTAATTCTGTAGGGCAGAGATCGGGAGCAAAGCGTTGTAATTGTACGAATTTATTTTCGTACTGAACCATTGTCATACTTCCTTGGTGCAGGTCTAAAAATTCCTTGTCTTTCTTTTCTTGAATGTGGAGAGGGAAATATTTGTCATAAAGAACCTCTCTAAACTCACCCCACTTGATGTTGTCCTTGTCAGAGAAAAAGTTTCGTTCTACAGATAGCCACCAAAAAGCCGCTTCGCCTGTCATTGAGAAAGTGGCCACATCCACCTTCCTAGATTCTGGAACTTTCATGGCCTTGAAAATCCATTCCACCTCGAATACCCATTTCTTGACCGCCTCTGGACCGTCCTCTCTGGTAAATGTAGGAGCAATTTTCTTGAACCGTTCAAGCAGATTATCCTTCTCACGCCTACTACTTTCAGCCCAATCAATAGTGTTACTTAAAGGATTAGGGCTAGGCTGAAATCCTTGGTTCTGCAGGTGCTATGTCATTCTCTGTATCATTAAATCGAAGAAATTTTCCATCTGATTTTCTAGTGCTATAGCACCATGAGGTACAACTTTAGCTTGGGTAGAATCATCAGACTGCACTTCTCTACCACTATCTAAACTCATCTTGAGGGAGCTAACAGATTGTAACTACCTTGATTCCACACAAGTTTATTTAAAACACACTCATATAATTACATTTTTACAAGCAACAGTGTCAAGGCACACCTTGATCAAGCATTTACAAAACAACTCAAACTACTTCATTTTACAAGTAAGCCAAACCAAAACCAAACCACACTTTTAAAAACCAAAACACACACTTTGATTAAAAACAAATCATCATAACATTAGTTAGATAACAGAAATGAATTTAGTAAATATGTATATGACCGATTAAAACTACTTCTCCACGAACTATAAGTCCTTGGGCTCTGATACCAATAGTGACGGCCACTTTTTTTTTGTCATAATGTTCGACACGCTCTGCCAACACATGTGCGTTCGAACACGACGACCATCAATGCGGATCACAGTCAGAGATGTTTTATATTAATAATGAGCATATCACGAAGTCATAACACAACAAAATATTATTCATGCACTTAATAAAATATTTCACACAAGCCATGGACTTAAGGTTCATAGAGTTGAAGTTTTACAAGCCTTACAAGTCTTTGGGCACATCATGTCCTTAAACTGCAGTCATATAAATATTACATATTTTTCAAAATCAGAGAGCAGATAAAATATCTAGGACACTACACTTCCTTCACCTTCACCCTCGCTACATTACTTGTAGAATCTGGGGGTGGGTGAGTATTTTAAAATACTCAGCAGGTTGATTTAAAATTTAATACAGATGCTAAGCGGAAATCTCTTTGAAAACCCTACAACATTTTCTTTAGAAACCTCTATCACGATAAATTATGTATAAAACAAACCGGTTCCAAATCACAACAAATCCACAAGCCGCGACACCCTACAGCCTACCCTCGGCGCGCATGGGGCAAACGAGGGCCACTTAGGGACAGAGCTTTCCCACAATGCTCTACCTTGTTCATGACATAGCATGTCTTCCATAATCAGTCACATAAGCTAAATCATGTTAAATCATGCGTAAAGAAGTTACACTAAGCACACGTTTAGAGTTTAAAGTCCCCTACCTTAACCCTTGGTTACAAATTTGTAATAGTAGAAGCCTCAAATAAAGAAACTGACCCCACCACAGCATCTAGAACATTAAATTCAGTAGGAAACACCTCCTGAATCACTCGATCTGGACTTAAAACAGTTGAGAACGGAGGAAAATAGGTTCAAAAGTGAAAAACTGGAAACCGCCCAAAAAAATAGCTCAGGACACTATTTATAGGAATGCGTTCACGTGGGGACTGCGCACGCCACATCGCGTGCACTTCACGTAGACACGACACTCACATGACTCACGTCACGTGTGCATTTCCCCCGTCGCCCGGGCCTCATCGTGCCGTTTGGCGCGATGACACGCGGCACGCGTCGTCGCAAGCCCGGCCCCATGTGACGCGGGTCTGCTGCGCGTCGCGCGCCCGGCCCATGGTCCCGCTGGCCTGAGTCCACTCAGCGCTGCCACTGTGACGCCGGCTGATGCGTCAGACACCAGCCATGTGCGTCAGCCATTATTTTTATAATATTTTTGTATTTTAAAAAAATAAAAACTTTAAACGCGTGTATCTTTATCACCCGGATTCCGATTCACGCGTTTTTGACACCGTTGGGCTCGTATAGATGAGCCCTATCAAACTAGACCCCACATGGGTAGGTTATCTCATACTTCTAAGGTGGGTCCCGTCCATGTGGCACATTTCTCGAGGCCGTAACTTTTGGCCCAGTGTCCGAATTAAGCGCTTCGAAAGCCGTTACATTCGCTTCTCCCCACTCTACCATAATCTCCTGAAGATTAAATATGTAACAAACTATAACTAATTAAAAGAATGCTACAAACTCCAAAATTAATGTATTAGAAAACGTACTGGAAATTCAAGGTCGTTACAATCACTAATAGAAAATTTGATCTTTCCTTAAGCTAGGAATCATCGTTTGTGTACAAGAGGTACAACGTTCGTTTACGCACTATGGAGCTTCAAGGCTTCCCCATACATAGACTTAGGTGTTAACAGACACATACACACAACGAAGCTTCATAGTTTGTTACATATAGATAAGAATAAAATATATATTTATAATTAATTTGGATCAGGCCAACGTTGCTTTGCCATTGGTTGCCTATGTATGTATTGGATATTATTCCAATACGATCGGATCCAAACGTAGTTCTGCCTAACGGCTATTACATACATCAAGCAGCACAAAATTGTATACATTAAAATATGTATATACTAATATTCAATCCAAACCATACTCAAACTGGTAATCTATCGGAGTCAAGCGGAAGTTAATAAGTCAACAAAATCGTACATCTCGCTCTACCACAGAGCGGGATCAAAACCACATACACACGTCTCACTCTATCACTGAGCCAAGACCGAACACACACACACCACACGTCTTGCTCTACCCTAGAGCAAGATTGAACATAAACATGTCACATCAAAGCATAGCAAATTAGAGCACAAAGGATCATGACATAGCACACATCCTAATTTAGCACATGCAGCTCTATAATTTAAATGAGATGTCAGAAATACTTACTCCCCTCATGTCGCGTAAGGTAATGGTATTCGGAGTTGCTCATTCCTTATTGGCTTCCTCCCCTTAGGATCCAAAGGCAGTAGATGGAGCTTCCTCTAGCCTCCATATGTTCCTTGTCTTGCACTGAAAGACTACGTACAAACTTTCTCCTTGCCGGAGATTCTTCTTGTTTTTTGCACTAGTAGGTGACGAATTGTAATGACCGCGAATTTTCGGTATGATTTCTTGCCTTTAATAAAACTATTTTATAATTTTTAATTATTTTAAATTATTTAGAGGCAGATATTTGAATAATTTTTATATGGGTTGACAGAGCTCGGTGAGACGAGCATAACGAACCCAAGAACGCACGAAACGGAGGTTGGGAGCAAAAGTTACGACCTTGAGAAATGTGCCATATGGGCGGGACCCACTTTAAAACTGTGAGATAAACTACCTGTGTGTGGTCTAGTTTCAAAGGGCTCATCGATATGAGTCTATCGGTACTAAGAACATGTAAATCCGACTTCAGGATAAAAAGATATCACATTTTTAAGTTTGAAAAATAAAAATATGTTTTTAAAATATAAACGCCACGTGGCGGAGTCAGAAACGCGCTTATGCATGTCAGGCATCAGGGACATGCATCAGGCATGCACCAGGAATCTGACACGCATCAGTACGTGCATCAATCTGGTTTGCTTATAAATAGCGTAGGTTTTCTGATTCAAATCATTCATAAACTTCTGTTCTTTGTTTCTCACTCATTTTAAGTCCGATTCGAGTAGTTCTTGAGGCGTTCTTAGCTAAATCGAGGATGTTCTATGCAATGGAAGCATCCATTCCTTGAGATAATGACCCTATATAAGGAAAATGCCCCAGGGCAAGGGGAGATTCTGTCCATAGCCTACGGGCACAGAAAAAGAATTTCTGGAGTCGTTCGGAGTCCGTTTTCTTCTGTTGAAGAGATGTTCTTACCTAAATCAAGCGTTCCGGATGTTTGGGCTGGGTTATTTTCTTGGTTAGAGACCTCTAGAACCCCAGAAGTGGACGTCCAAGTGCGTGGTGTCCAGTGTATCGTCTTCAAACTCGCACAAAAAAGCAAGGTATGAGCTTTTATCCTTTCTTATGGCATGATTATGATATTTAGTTGTGTTTTTAACTTATTATTTATATGACTCTCGTATGCTATGCGTTAGAGATTACTTTCAAGTTATGATTTATGATTTCTACACATATATCCGATCTGTTGAATGGTTAATCGTTGAGATAGAATATGATTTATATATCATATATTTATAATGCTATTATGTATATTCGATTAGTCGAATGATTTGCCGCTAGAAGCGGATATGTTTTATATTACATGCATTATGATTGCCTCATATTAAATAGTTTGATCGAATGTTTATCTGTGGTTTTCGATATAAATTATACATGGTGGAGTGTGTGAGATAGCAACAAACTAGCTTCACCACTGTTTTCATTACGAATGAATATAGTATATTTGAAAGATTGTTTTAGAGGACTCGTCCTTGTTGAAAGAAGGATACTCAAGATTATTTTGAAAAGACGTATAGGCATGGTGATTGAGTCACTAAGGCGAGAGATAGACGGGGTAACTGTCTAATTGGAATGAGCGACCAACCTTGCCTTTGTAGTTGTTGATAGTGACGCTCCCATGTCTTGTAGAGGTGGAGCTAGGATTTTCAAAAGGAGAAACATTGGGATAGAATGTTTTAAAATAAAACAACGATTTTTGGAGTCTTGGAACTCTAGGATATTTCAATTGAGTCTGGAACTCAAGATTATGAGTCTGGGACTTAAGACTATGAGTCTGGGACTCATGAGTGTTTTGGTGGTCCGGAGCTATTGTTGGGAGCCCTGATAGAGCTCCGTCGACTAGATGAGAGCACAATTAATCCGGTTCGGAATTGGATGCACGGTACCTAATTTAGCATGGTGAGCCCCTAACGAATGGCAAAATCCTTGATTTGCCCCTAACGAAGGGCAACTATCAAGGCTACGCGTGCTAGAGTAGAGAGTATCATGGGAAGACTCTCTACTCTCTAGATCCCGGCGCCCCATGAGCACGGGTGACTCTTCTATCCACAAGCATGAAATGTTTTGAGATGATCTGTGGAGAAGTAAGAGGTCGCTGCTTTGTACCCGCAGCAAAATTCTTATTAATATATATATGTCTGAGACATTTGTAGTGAGCCGTGAGATCTTGCAAACCCTAGTACATCTTCGATACGTAGGAAGAAGCTCTAGGGATGGTTTTTGGGTGAGAGGCACACCCCGTTGTCATGAAAATACTATATATATAGATGTGTGTTGTGAAACTGCTATGTGTTTATTCATGCCTAATAGTATAAACTCCCCTACTGAGTATTTTAAAATACTCACCACCCCCCAGACTTTGCAGGATTTGACAAAGCTTAGTAGATGGGCCTACTATGAAGTTGTATCGATGTGATTTCAAGGATTTCAACCACACCAAAATGAGTAATGTAAGGACCCTCATCTTTAAACCGGTTTTGTTTTTCGTTAATTATGGGTTATCGTGAGATTTACGCGTTTTCTGATCTTATTCGGTGATTTCGTAAATAAATAGTGTTTGTGATAGTTTTAACCAAAATTAACTTCAATATTAGTGGTTTTGAATGATTTTAAACCAAATGTGAATTTTTGAGATTTTTCGGAATTTTTACTATTTTCCCAAAAATTAGGGTTTTGGCGGGACCCCTGTGGGCCCCACCGTCGAAAATTTTATTTTTCTGTCAAAGGAACCTAGACATATACTTAAGGTCCCACAAAAATTTTCAGAATTTTATTAGGCTTAAATTGTGCTTAAATTTGCAAAATACCCACTTTTAGCCTACTTTTCATATTTACACCCCAAAACTTACCTATGCCTACCCCAACCCTTACTATAAAAGGGCAAACCTAAGCCATTTCCATTTTTGGGAATAGGCTAAGGAAGGAAGGCTGGCCTAATCCCCACTTAGGCCCGAATTAGAAGCCGATTAAGGTAAGCTTACTCTAATTAAGCACTAATCCATGGTTTCTCTCTTAATTTCTTCCAAATCTACCATTTTCCCCTTGATTCAATCCGTTTTTGACCATCAAAAGCTACTGATTTGTGTTTTACTACAAACCCTAACATTCAAAATTCGATTTTTACTACCAACAAGCCCTAGATCTAAGGTTTAATTAGGGATTTCTTGGGTAAATTGATTTCTATTAGAGTTTAATTCAAACTCATTGTGTTTTCAAGGATTTCAAGAAGGGTGACTCTTCAATCCGAGCTTAATCAAGTGCTGAGGTAATGAGTCTTCAAAATCTTTGTTTATCCATGGTAAAACTCTTCATTTTTGGCTTATTTCGAAATGGTTTGCTTGATTTAGTGTGTTAATGGTAAGATTAGAAAATAGAATTATTTAATCCCGATTTCTTAGGGTTTTGCATTATTATGGTTTGGTTTGATATTCTGGAAGTCAAGGAGGACTTTTGATGATGTTTAGGGTGTTAGATGTGGATTTGAAGTGTTATCTATGGTGTTTCGGTTTGGATTTGCGAAAGGAAGAAGATGATTGTTCTGCCGTGTTGGCGATCGATCGGCCTTGCAGGGCGATCGATCTGCTGAACTGAAAATTTCAAATTTTTGCGTGTAACCGATCGAACGGCCTGAAGGGCGATCGATCGGCTACACAGAAAATTGTGTGTTGTGCAAATGATGTCTATTTTGATGATTCCACTTTAGCTTGCCAATTTTATATGAATGTGGAGTGTTTTAAGCTATATTAGGCTACTGGAAATGCATGCTATTGAGTTTATAGAGTTGAGACATATGCTTAGAGATGGTGGGATGACTTATGTTTTGTGGCATGATGTTGGAATCGTTATCTTGAAATTATGAACGGTTGGTTCCCTTTGGATAAGCATATATTTTCAGTAGGACTACAATCATTGTTGGACTGATTTGTCATGATAAATTGTGATTAATGGTGTGTGAATGTTGGTGATTGCCATGACTCAATGATGAAATGAGTGATGTTATAGGTGTTTAGCCTTTGTGGTTGAGTTTTGAATTTAACTATGATTTCAATGATTCTTCTACTATGATTTCCGCTGGAATTCATGTTTAGGTAGAAATTCACATGTGTAGTGTGGTAGTGAGTTGATTTTCAAGCATGTTAATATGCATTATGTGAAAGGCTTCTACTAGTTACACATACACATGTGGGGGTTAAATGATGATGTTGAAGCTTAATATCGTGATTATGAATGATGCATTAGGGGCTGGTGAGAGCACTTATCATGATTAGGATTCATGTATGCTTTGCCCACGCATGTACCATGCTGCACGCATCATGAAAATGGATTTCCAATTGAGGCTTCATCGTGATTAATCGAATTTGACCGATTGGATGCAATGTGATGGAATTGTGTGCCGGGTTTATCGGTCGTGGATTAATCGCAAGTTGATTGGTCCGAAAGGACATATTTTGATTTGAAGTTCCTGTGTGGAACGATTTGAAGTTCCTGTGTGGAACGATTTGAAGTTCCTGTGTGGAACGATTTGGAGTTCCTGTGTGGAACGAGTGCACTCCCCGGGTTGAGTCTTGTTTAATGGAATGATGTGGGGACGAGTTGTGTACTTGTCTTGCGGATATGTGAGAATATTATTATGTGTGTCATCTGGACCCTGAGAATCCAGTGTGGTATGCCGTGTGCACCCCGCTACCACGTGTTCTAGGGTTCTCTGTGTGAGAACTCGGGCTCTTCCCTCCGCAGGAGATGTCCCTGGGCGAACACCCATGCTCTAGATTCTCTGTGTGAGAATGGGACATCCTTGGCCAGGATCGTCCAGGGCGAGCAGTATTAGGGATTGACAACCCCGATCTTTCTTGAATTCTTGTGTAGAATTTTGTACCATGACACGCCTTCGTGGCCTTGTCTATACTCCTGTCTGTGTGACGTTAATGTGTGATTACTCCTTGATGGAGGTTGATTGTGATGACATTATGCATGTGGGAATATGTATGTTAGAGATACGTCCATGCATGTTGATTTTGATGTTATGCATGTGGAATATGTATGTTAGAGATACATCCATGCATGTTGACTTTGATGATAAAATGCATGTGGAATATGTATGTTAGAGATACATCCATGCAGGTTGTGATGCTATTATGCATGTGGGAATATGTATGTTAGAGATACATCCATGCAGGTTGTGATGATATTATGCATGTGGAATATGTATGTTAGAGATACATCCATGCAGGTTGTGATGCTATTATGCATGTGGGAATATGTATGTTAGAGATACATCCATGCAGGTTGTGATGATATTATGCATGTGGAATATGTATGTTAGAGATACATCCATGCAGGTTGTGATGCTATTATGCATGTGGGAATATGTATGTTAGAGATACATCCATGCAGGTTGTGATGATATTATGCATGTGGGAATATGTATGTTAGAGATACATCCATGCGGGATTGGTATGATGTGAATGCATGTGGGAATATGTATGTTAGTGATACATCCATGCAGGTTGTGATGATATTATGCATGTGGGAATATGTATGTTAGAGATACATCCATGCGGGATTGGTATGATGTGAATGCATGTGGGAATATGTATGCTAGAGATACATCCATGCAGGTTGAATTATGCATTATGATGCAGTGTTAGGTGATATGAATGTGTGATCAGAAAGTGATGCACCATGTAAATCTTTGATCTGAACGATCTCATTTCTAAGCTATCATATTTTCTATGTTGACAGTGATATTAAAACCATTGCTGAGTGTTAAAACTCACCCCTCTTTTGTGTTTTGATTTGGGGCTGCGTGGTGCGACACGCAGACGGACAGGATTGCCTCTTTGAGGAAAGGTCAGAGGTAGCTTGGGTGTGATGATGGAGATCGTTGAGTGACTTATCATCGTTTCTTTCATGCTTTATGTTCGAACCTTTGTGTAGGGTTCTTGTTTTGGATTTGTCATATACTACAGTTGTGATGATTATGACTTATTTTGAGCCGGTGTGGGCTTTACTTAACTAAGTTTGTGGGTTTGAGATTGTTGTTTACTTTGTGATAAGCAACACCTTTTTCTTCCCTTTTATTTACTCTTGCTCAAAGGATTGTGCGCACTCCATGTTGCTGTTAATCGCCCGTGGTTAGGGTTAAGTCTTCTGCTAGATCATTTCTCAATTTTCACTTCGTCGCCCCCGCGCGCTTGACCGGCCCCTGGACCGGGTTCGGCTCGGGTCGGGCATCGCCGGGGCGTGACAAGTAAGAACTCCTTATTATTTTTCTCTTGTGTGTTTGTACACGGACCGTGGTTCCTAGGGATACTACTATTTTAATATCGCATATGGTGAGCTGCTCCTGTCGTGGGCCCGGGTAAACTCCGATATCTTTATGAAAAGAAAATTTTATATACTTCCAAAATCCCGGGGCAAGACACGAATAGAACCTCCCCTACTCGGGGATGTTCTTCACACATTGTGGCTCTTCAGTGCAAGATAGAGCCTCCCCTACTCTTGATTGCTTCTCTAGTTATGGCCCGGCAACTTCGGACATAACCCCGTCTTGCTCTTGGCCCCTTTTTCTTACTCTGGTGCTCGAGGACGACGAGCAGGGCCTCTGCTTGTCTTGAGGCGTTTCTACCTTATATGGTCTCTAACTCGAAGAAAGGACTGCTCCATTGTGTAAAGCATGCTCGATTTACTTAAGAACACCTCTTGAACGACCTTAATCAGACTCAGAACACTCAGAAATGGAGAAGATTTGACTCAAGAAATGAATCAGAATGGGTTTAAATAGGCCACGACGCGCCGAATCGGTGGCGCCGTGCCACCATTTCTGGCGGTGCCCATGGTAACGCTTGGCTCATGCCCGTGTGTTATGCGGGTCACACCCGCCACATTATTTTTCTGCGGCGCCCGAGGTAACACAGGTGTGCACCGATTTTTCCTTTTCTTTTTGTTATTTTTTTATGCTCAAAACTTCAAATGCGTGTGACTTCCTACCTCAGATTTAGATTTGCGCGTTCTTACTACAGTTGGACTCATATTGACAAGCCCTTCGATACTAACCCACCTAAAGTATATCATGATCTTTCCAAATAGGTTCCACCTATTTTACATGCTTCTCGAGGTTGTAACTTTCGGTCCCGACCTCCATTTTGCGTGTTCTTTGATTCATTACGCTCGTTGCTTTGAGCTCTACTCACATACTGAGGTTTCAACCTTTGAAGCCTTCTAAGAATCATTGAAAGGTTATATAATTACCTTTAACCCTGATGGCTAAACGTAATTAGAAATGCGGGGTGTTACATTTTCCCTCTCTCTTGCTCATCTATTTATTTGCATATGGCAACAACATCAACCGTGTAGATATTTTAAGTACTGCTCCATTTTTTTATAACAGATGAACTACCTTGCTGGCATACATCATGCATGCATATGCCTTACTAGCTCTCCCTTGTAGTCAATACCTACATAACAAAAAGTCATCTTCTAAGATGAAGTCTCCCTTTGCTTTCTTACTCTTTTCCTTTTCTAAGCTCACATGACTCACCAGTTGTTTCGGTTTTTTGTGGTTATAATATCATATTTATTAGTTTCATGCTTATGGATTGTGTTAGGTTAAAATGTAGCATATGAATGATTTGATGACAAGGGATTGAAAAAAAATACTTTCACATTTGCCTGCTTGAAGAAGAAAAGTTCTATATTTGGAGATGCACAAAAATAGGTTAAGTGTCATGCTAATCCCAATGACATTGGTTGGATGTATGTGTCTCGTTGATTGTTTTGCTTCAAAATTGGTCTTATCAAAGCATGTGTATTAGAGTAAGTACAAGTTGTCTTAGGGTCTATTTGGATTGGTGGAAAGCAGCGGAAAAGAAATGAATCTTCTTAAAATCCCTCAGTTCCACTGTTTGGTGCAATGGGGAAGAGAAACTAGAGTAAAAATTGAGAGAAAATGGATGAAAATTTGGTCCAAAAACTTTCCACCCATCAACCAATGGATTTTTGGAGAAAATCATCGTACTAAAGACTTATGTCTTGCTTCTACTACCCCCACCATCATTGTCAACACCTTCACCACCACTATTGCCACCATCGTTGTTGCCATTGTGGCGACTGTGATAAAATAGCATACGCCATAATCGCGTAATTATTATCCCGTTTAGCACGTGTTACATCGCACGTGAAATCGAATGTGATGGCCTGTTGTACGGATCCAAGAAAAATAATAAAACATAAAACATAATAATTTATAATACCTTGAAGTTGATGCACAACTAAAATATTGTGCATATAACGTAGTAGTAAATTAGGACCTAGTCCATAATACATTGTATATAGAGCAGTTATATTACAAAATATAGGCCAAGCCTTTCATAAAAATCATAATATTACAAAGAATGGTGAAAATATTTAAAGGAAACAAAGTAGATAATTCTTCAGTTGACACCTCCGGTTGATTTTACTACCTGTAGAGTCTAAGGGTGGGTGAGTATTTTTATACTTAATAGGTGGAATTAAAATCTAATTTAATGCTAAGTAAAATACCATAATAATTTTTACAGAACAGATTTAGAAATAATTTCAAAAATCATCGGTTCATCCGATGACGATAAATCTAGAGCCATGATACCGAACGACATTCCTCCGATGCTCATGGGGCAACAAGAAGCTCAGAAGGCAGGAGTTTTCCTATGACACTCCATACCTATGTGTGTGCGCTAGATACCGATAATTTCCTCAGTAGGTATCCAAAAAAATATTATAATTCTAGGTTTAACCCCAAAATTATCCAAAAAACATAAATACCCTGACACACATCAGGCTATATAAAACGTAAAACGCGTATAACATTTTTCAGAAAACTCAAGCACATGAGTATAATAAAATAAAAACGGTGCATAAAAAGTAGAGCATACAAGCAGAGCATAAGCTAGAGTTTAAGACCCCTTACCTTAGTGTTGGGGTAGAAAGTTTGCCATTGCAGAGAGCTTGTACAGAAAATCTAGCCCTGTCTCAATGTCTGACACAGTTGATTTAATTAGACACATTTTTTGAACGGGTTGAATCAGACTTAAAATGGCTTAGAACAGAAGGTCAGAAGTTTTTGACTTGAGGTGAAAGTGAATAGTAAAACGAAAATGATGGATTTTATAGGGAAAGAGAACCGCGCAACGTGCGACACATGTCTACCACGTGTTGCGCGGTTCCACCACGCAGAACTGTGCGGAATAGCGGGATCCGATACGCGGGTCTTGCGTGTTGCATGGGTGCGGAACAGATGCGCGGCCCATGCGGTTCCGTGCACTATGCGGGTACACCACGTGGTGTGCTCCCGCGATGCGGATCGCGGGCCAGTCGCTTAGTCGCACCGCCCGACACCACGTCGCGTGCGCGTCTGTGTCAACGTTGGCTGACGCAAGCATTGTGTTAGCCGACTTATATATAATAATTTTTTTTCTTTTTTATTTTCAAACTTAAAACCAAAATAACTTTTTATCCTTAAATTGGAATTACACGTTCTTGGTACCGATGGACTTGTATTGACGAGCCCTTCAAAACAAGACCACTCAAGGATAGGTTTTGCAATAGTTTACCGTGGGTCCTGCTTATGAAGCATATTTCCCACGGTTGTTACCTACAACCCCGACATCCGTTTCAAATGATTCAAAAACCATTATGTTCATCTTTTAGAGTTCTACAATAACTCTTTAGGTACCAAATATAAAATAGTGCTCTATTAATTTATTAAAATTATACTATTAAAAATGTATCGAAAATCTGGGTTGTCATAGCCATCACCACTACCACCATTACCACAGCCGCCACTGCCACCCCCGCCACCACTGCCACTCTCGCCACCACTGCCGCACTATCACCGCCATTGCCACTACCACTGCCGTCATCGCCACTACCACTACTACCCCCACTGCCACCATCGCCGCCACCACTGCCACTGCCACCACTATCGCTGCCGCTGCCACCACCACCATTGTTTCCACTGCCGCCGCCACTACTACCATCATCGTTACCACTACCGCCACTACTACTACCACCACTACCACCACTGTCACTGTCAATTTTCTCTAACATCATTTGTGTAACCAAACAATAGAAAACTTTTAGGAATCTCTAAGTTTCTCTTTCACCTGGATTCACTTTCTCTTTCCCTTTCTCCTAGTTTCCACCAATCCAAACAGACCCTTAGTTCTATTTTTTTTCTCTTACTGTTGAGCATTTGGATGTTTGATGTTAACAATATTTTGGTATTTGCATTAGAACTTAGTTCTATGATTTGGTGTCTTGTTTCAGGAACTTCTGATAGTGAAGAAACTGTTTGACAGGGGTGGCACTTGTGTTTCTTTATTTTGCTAGTTAAATGCTAACTTCCCCTAACCTCTGCCCTACCACACTTGCAAGACCACAACAGCTAATCTCATATATGTTGCTTATCAGTTTATCTTGTCTTTCCTTTAGAATTGATTGTGATGATTGTTTGACTATTCTCCCCTCCTGATTCTTTCTTTTTTTGTTTTAGGATGTTAACAAACAAGTAAATGATCCCTCTATAAGGAAATTCAGTGTCTATAAAATTGAGAAACTGAGATTGAAGGTATGCTTCATTTTATTTTGCTTGACATTGAATGACTTGTCGGGGATTAATTACACGAGGGACTAGTCAATGCTTACATCCTCAAGGGAGGGAATAAATATGTATTCTTGTTTTTGATATATTCTTTTATAATCTAATGCATGGTCATTTGGATTTTGTGTAGGTAGGTTGATGATGGATGATGCTATGATGCCAACTTACAAGAATAGATCATGTTCTAGACATAATTTTTTTTTTCGAACTTGTGATATGTTATTCATATTTATGGTTTAGTTTTATGAACAAGTGTTGGGATCTTAAACTCAGTAACACTTAGTCGTTATTGTATTTTGAGACTAATGTATATGTTTGATATTATTCTATCTTTGTTCTAATTAATTATGGTTTCTTTTAATTTATGAAGTGTGTTGATGGTTGAATTTAATTATACTATATATATGATAGTTATTATACAGGTTTGCAGAAATGAAAATGGAAAATAGATATTTATTATACAAGGTTTGTAGAAATAAAAATGAAAAATAGATGTTTATTATACAGGGTTTGTACAAATGAAAACATAAAATAAAAAAAATGTTGGCCTTGGAAAGACTGTTAGCGGCGGTCTTAAAAACCGCCGCTATTACATTTTGAAAACCACAGCTAAATCTACAGTATGAAAGTTCACTGTGTTATGGTTTTAGTGGCCGTCTTCAAGACTGCCGCTATAAGTATATATGGCATGCCGCTAAAGACTTTTAGCAGTAGTTTATAAACTGCCGCTTTTGTTTCGCACATGTTGTCAACTAATAGCGGCGGTTCATACACTATAACTAAAATATATCCAGAAAATGAAAATGACTAGCAGCGATTACCAAGACCGCCGCTAGAAATGCATTTTTACGACCACCGCTAAATTCCCCACTATTTTTTGTGGTGACTCCATAACCGCTGCTAAAGGTTTTGGCGACGGTTTTGAAGCTTTCAGTGGCTGGTTTAAAACCGTTGCTAAAAAAAATTGTAGTGTTTAGAATTGAAATCTTGAAAATTCTCACAATCTTTTATTGCTAAATTATCAAAACCCTCTATAAAGTTTGAAGTTTGATAAAAATTACCTTTTTGGTTCCTTGAAATTAATTCTTCAAGATTTTCTATGAATCTTTAGATCTTGTGGAAGTTATGATTCTTGAAAAACTTGTTTTGCTCACCACTTGTTGTATATAAAATAAGGCTTTTACATCTTACTTAACAGTATTATTACAAAACCCTCATCACATGGGAATTAAGCAAGAGGGCATTACACTATCTAAAGGCCAGTTGTACGCTTGCATTTTAACAATAGTTTGGAGTAGCTTCAATCGTATCTTAGGCATATCTTAAATTCTTGTGACGATTCCTCGAGCAAAATGTTTGTTCTCTTATTCCTTTGATATCTAAAATTTTGTAAAAGATACGTAGGATATGTCCAATCAATACACTTTCATACTAGTATAGGACCTTCACAAACTATTTTAAATCGTTTGAACGACATTTAGGAATGACATGATCATCTGATTAGACTATCAATCCCAGCAACAACAGAAGGATATCTAAATAGAACAGGTACCATTTAATTTATCTTTATAGTTTCTTTATCTGAAACCAAGATTTACAAACTAAAAACTAGCAGGAAACATGAAACAACCGCAAATCATTTTAACCACCAAAATTGTTTTACAAAAATCTACCCATCTCCCATCCATCTCCATCCCGCTTAGCCGGTTCCATCCCGTAATAGCCATCCCTCCAACGTTGCTGGCTCCTTGAGGCCGTCTTCCTATTCAGCCTTCTTTGTCTTTCCAATCTCATGAACTCCTCTTTCTTTCCCACATTCGCCCTTCCCCTGCTACCACCTTGCCTGGAACTGATGGGCACTGGCATGGCCTCTAGACCCATCAACTTGGCCACAACCCCAGGCTTGCACCAAACCACGTTCTCCCCAGCCAACGTTGGAGGCAGCCCCAGACTCCTGCCCAAGTCCAATCCCTGCCCGTATGAACAGCAAACAGATCTCCGTCCTATCCCTCCTTCACCATTACAGCCCATGTTTCTGAAGGAAGACCTGTACATGGCATCCCTGCCATCCAAAGAGAAACGTGGGTACTGATTCAGTGCATTCCTTGCTGACCTCAGTATATCAGAGTTGTTAACGCATGACATCCTTCGGCCGTATTCGGCCAACTTGGCCTTTCTTGCAGCCTCCTCTTCTATCTCCAGCTGCAGGATCATCTCCTCCAGGGTCTGGTGGCCCCCGGCGGAGCCATGTTGTTCAGGGGAGCAGTAGCTGACGAATGATGGAGTGGCCTCGCACGAGATTTCCGGATTGCGTCTCCTTTGGTTGAGTGTTGAAGTGGAGCCGGCGCCATTGCATAAGTTGGCAAAGTTTTTCTTCATCTTGGCTGCAAGGGAGTTTTGGAGGAGAAACAAGGACAAGTAGTCCTTCATGGGGTGGAGAGGACTGGCTTGGATGGGTGTGGCCTTGAACGAAGAAACAGCAAGAAATTAGGTTGAAAGTCCAATGAAGGAAAGCCATACGGGGGGACGTGAGTGAAGTGAATGGAGAGTGGGGTGGCTATAAAGGGGTTCACGAGAGATTCAGGGTAGAAGGGCATCACAGGTCTCTCGAGTAGATCTGTCAGCTCACTACTCACCCTTTCGCACAGGGGATGTGCTCTCCCTAGCTAATTTTTTTCTTTTTGCTTTTCAGTTTTTCAAGTCATGGGTGTAAACTCTGGCATGTGTTTCAGCATTATTGACAAAAGTTTCAGCTTAATGGGAGTTGAGTATACTGCCAAATAATACATTAGGGGGCTGCTCACCCAAATCCAATTCAAGCACTTCATTTGACGTCCTTTCCACTGCAAGATGTAATGTCCGTTCTAACTTGTCATGTCAGCCAATGGAAATGGAATGGTGATGATCTTGTCTCAGCTAACAGCACTCTCGGTCTTGCCCTCCTTTTTGATTAATTTATGTGCGTATACTACAATAAAAATGTCTTTTTTCAATACACAAATTTGTTGCGAAAGCATTAATATTTGTCGCATAAGATTTTTGCAGCAAAAAATAATTTATCCCAAAATTATTGCAAAAAGTGTCTCAAAAAAGTAATTTACCACAATCATCATTCGTCGCCGGTAGAAACTTTTTGTGACAATATTTTTTGTCACAAAAGCTAGATAATACATTACAAAAACTATTAATATGTCGCAAAAATTATGATATAAGAAGGGGGAAAATAATTTTAATTTTTTTTTGCAACAATATTTACTTGTTGCAAATGAAATTTTATTTTTTAAATAATTTATTATTGCGATAATATTTTTTTTCTCAAATGATATACCTTTGCAACAAAGAATAATTATTGCTAAAGCATATTATTTCGTTGCAAAAATTATTATTAAAAAATATTTAAATATTCTTTTGAGATAAAAATATTGTTAAAAAATAAAATTTTCAAAATAAAATTTTGTATTTGCGACAAAATGGATTTGTTGAAAAAAGCCTTTTTAATTTATACATGTGTGGTATTTATGACAAATAAATTATCCCAAAATGACAAAATATATTAGCTACAAACAACTTTTGTTGCAACATCTACTTTTAATAAACTATATCAAGTAATTGAAACAAATAATTTTGTCTCAAAAGTCTATACATGACTATTAGGGACAAGCAAATTTAGTGGCAAAAACAGGATAACTTGGTGTATCATTACTGGTCGCTATCTCTTTGTTTCATATTCTACTTAATAAGTTACCAAAATACATAGAAAGTTGAAAGTTTAGCTAAAACCACGACACAATTTGTGTTTGACATAATCATATAACTCCAAGCACCTGCCGACAGGTAAGAAAGACAAGAAAATAGTTAATTTATAAAGTTGCACATTGGAACTTCCTCTTCATTAAAATTTTGCATCAAAAAGTATTATTTGTCCTCATAAAGATAAATATAACACTTGTCTTCCAAAACTAAAAAAATTGCATAACCACCTCGGCATCTCAATAAGCATTAAAATTTTGCACTAAAAAGCATTATCTATCCTCCTTAACTTCCATTTTGGAATTGCACCACCTATACTGTTGTTGTTTAGATCCCTTTATATATAATTTAAACAAAAACAATTAGCATGCTTCACTAAAGGAAAAAATTACTTAGAGTTCTTTTAAATAGCTAAGGCTGGATAGTTTGTGCCCAATGTTCTAGTAAGACCAAGGTTTGAATTTTTCTATTAAAGAATGTAGACATACAGGATCATTAGTTAAGAATGACATAAAAGTGGATATAAATATAGGCAAAGAGAAAAACTCAATGCCTTAACATTGATCTTACATTGATATAACAGAAGTGACTAAACATAACACTCCCATCCAGCCTTCCCCATAGGGATCTTCACTATTTGTAGTACTCCAGCCCTCTAACTAATAGAGTTCATTAAATTATACAAATCATGTAAAGCAATAACTGTTAGGGAACAAGAAAAATACTATTTAAAATGCATCATAACAAGAGAAGAATGTAATCACATTGTACAAATCAATTCTTCGGCATATGAATCATTTACCGCCAAGTTGATAAGTAGCGGCTGATCCAGGTAAAAGTAGTGACGCATAAGAAAAAAATGCTACAAGGTACAACCAGAGGAACTATCGCAGGGCCAATTTTTGATAAAGTAAAATTTTAAAAAAATGCTTATGAAAAAAATAATAAAAGCAGCAAACAAGGCAGAATCGCTATAAAGAAAAAGGATAGAAATGTAAACAATTATTTCTTCAGTTGCACGTTCACCAAGAAGGGTGACCAAGCGGCCCTACAATTCATGAATGACACACAAAAACCATGACTCAAGTTGAAAGAGTGAAATTAGAACATGGGGAACTAGTAAAGGGAAGCTTTTGAATGGAAGAATTGTGATGGTCAAGTCTCTTTCTTTTTATACCATAGTTTTCAGGTTAACTGGAATGAGACAATCACTACTATGCAAATGGCGATCAAATAACTGCATCTACTGCAAAGGCTATCTTAATAGGACCCGTAGTTCTCTGATTGCTAGAACTTAAGCCAAAAGCGAAGCTTTTGAATGGAAGAATTGTGATTGTCAAGTCTCTTTCTTTTTATACCATAGTTTTTGGGTTAACTGGAATGAGCCAATCACTACTATGCAAATGGCAATCAAAGTAACTGCATCACTGCAAAGGCTATCTTAATAGGACCCGTAGTTCTCTGATTGCTAGAACTTAAGCCAAAAGCCTGGCTATTTTAGCCATAGCGCATAACTATCTATAGCCACGGCTATTCTGACTTTCTATCACCACTACAACACACTACAATAAAAAAGACTATTAGCTACGCTTAAAAGCGTCGCTAATAATCATCCAAACGTTGTTAATGCTTTTTAGCGACACATAAAAAGCATCGCTAAAGATGGAGTCGCTATTGTTCATTAGCGACGCTTATTCCTACATCACTAATAATTTTTCTGTTAGGACACTTGCAAAAGTGTCACGAATAGTTAATTATTAGTGACACATAATATTATGCGTCGCTAATAATTAATTATTAGGGATGCATAATTAAGCGTCACTAATGTAAAACAAAATTTAAAAAATAAAAAATATATTATTAGCGACGCAAGGTCACAAACGTCGCTAATAATATCATATTAGCGATGATAAATTAAGTGTCGCTATATTTGAAAAAATTAAACAAATAATTAAAAATAAAAAAAATTAATAATCAATCTCATTAACGATGCTTATCAAAGCGTCGCAAATATTTAAAAAATTCAAAAAAAATAATTAGCGACGAATGTAGAAGTGCCGCTAATAAAATAAAAAAATATTTTTATTAGCAACGCTTTAGAAGCGTCACTAATAAGAAAAGAAAGTTAAAAAAAAAAACCATGGAAGGGCGCCGGATCCCACCGCCCCTCCTCCAACAAGGGAGGAGGGGGCGGGGTGGCGAAAGCAAAAAGGACGGCACCGGAATCCGGCTGTGAAGCTGGATCTGGTGCCCATAGCCGTATTTCGGCGTCGGTGGTGAACGGGGCATTGGAAGAGGTGGGGGAAGGAAGAAGAGGGGTGAAAGAGGGCGGAGGAAGAAGAGGGGTGAAAGAGGGGGGAGGCAGGAGATAGGGACGAAAGGGGGGAGGGGTAGCCAAAGAGATGACACTGGATTCAGCGCCCTACAGCCAGATTTTGGCGCCGGTGGTGAATAGCGCTCTGGAAGAAGAGAGGGAGGAGGAATAAGAGAGGGGCGAAAGGGAGGGTAGGCAAAAGAGAAGGTGCCGGAATCCGGCTGCGAAGCCAGATCCGGCACCCCGCAGCTGGATTCCAGCGCTAGGGGTATGGACAAAAAGTGGAACGAGGGTGGGGGGAGAAACAGGGGGCGGTCTTCACCTTCAAACAGACCGACCCTGGGGCGGCAAGTGCGCAAAGGTGGATGGGCCAGAGATAGTGGCTTCGTAGAGGTGAATGGGCCAGAGACGGCGGCGTAGAGGCGGACGAACCAGAGACGGCGGCGTAGGCGGATTCGAAACCTGAGGGCGAGACCGCAGCGGAGCATGAAGCATGAGGCTGCGGCGGAGGAGATGGTGGTTGTCTGAGGTGAGGATGACATCGACGACGGCGATGAACTGGTGGATGTCGTCTAGGATACGATCGACGTCTGAGGTGAGGAGATCGAAACAGGTGAGATCCGGTCGACGTCTAAGAGAGAGAGTGAGGAAGACGGGTTAGTAAGTGCGGGCAAAATTTGCACGCGCGTGAAATTTTTGTGCGCGAGCAAAATTCGATTTGCGTGAAATTATCGCGCTGGCAAATTTTGCCCGCGTAATCCAATTCAACTGCACGCAATCTTTCACACGCTGTGATTTTTTTTGTGACGCTCCACCATTAGTGTTGCAAAAAGAAGCTTATTTGCGACGCTTTTGATGAAGTGTCACTATAACGTGAGAGAGGGGGAAGGAGCTAGAGAGGGGGGAGAGAGGAGAGAGAGGGAGGAGAGAGAAAGAGGAGAGAGGGAGGAGAAGGGTAGAGAGAGGAGAGAGAGGGAAGAGGAGAGAAAGAGATGGGAGAGGATAGAGATAGAGGGAAGAGGAGACAAAGAAGAGAGAGGAGAGACAGAGAAGAGAGAAGAGATAGAGGGTAGAGAGAGGAGAGAGAGGGAGGAGAGAGAAAGAGGAGAGAGGGAGAGAGAGGAGATAAAGAAGAGAGAGGAGAGACATAGAAGAAAGAAGAGACAGAGGCAAAGGGTAGAGAGAGGAGAGAGAGGGAGGAGAGAGAAAGAGGAGAGAGAGGAAGAAGAGAGAGAAGAGGTGAGAGGAGAGAGAGGGGAGAGATAGAGAGAGAGAGAGAGGGAGGAGAGAGAAAGAGGAGAAAAAGGAGAGAGGGTAGAGAGAGGAGAGATTGGGGGGAGGAGGAGAGAGAGGGAAGAAGAGAGAGGAGAGAGAGAAGGAAGAGAGAGTGCGGGGAGAGGGTAGAGAGAGAGGAGTGAGGAGAGAGAGAAGGAGGAGAGAAAGAGAGGGTAGAGAGAGGAGAGAGAGGGAGGAGAGAGGGGAGATATTGAGAGAGGAGAGAGGGAGGAGTGAGAGAGGGAGGAGAGAGAAAAAGGAGAGAGGAGAGAGGGGAGAGATAGAGACAGAGACAGAGAAGAGGGAGGAAAGAGAGAGGGTAGAGAGAGAGAGGGAGGAGAGAGAGACAGAGAAGAGAGAGGAGAGAGGAGAGAGAGAGGGAGGAGAGAGTGAAGCATCATTTAGGAGTGCTATTAGCAACGCTCTTTTTGGAGCACAACTAAGAGCTTGTGCGATTTTTTTAAGACTAAGGCTATTAGCGACGCTCCCATGGAATGTCGCGAATAACTTGAATATTGGCAACGCTAAACAATTAGCATTGCCAATACTTAACACTATTAGCGACGCTTCCATCAGTGCGTTGCTAATAGCCATATTTTAAAAAAACTAAAACTAATAGCGACACTCATGACAAGCGTCGCTAATAGTATGTATTATTTTGACGCATATACTTAAGCGTTGCAATTAATTAATGTTATTAGCGACGCTTAGTACTGAGCGTCGCTTGTCACGCCCCAAGGCTGCCCGACTCGAGCCAAACCTGGTCCAAGGGCCGGTCAAGCGCACAAGGGCGACGAGGGGAATTGAGATACGGTTTAGCGGAAGACTTAACCCTAACAACGGGCAACCTAACAGAATTACGGAGTATGCACACCACTTTGAGCAAGAGTAAATAAGTAGAAAAGAGAGTTGCTTAACTCAAAATAAACAACTAGTCTCAAACCCACATGCTTAGTCAACCATAGCCCACTCTGGCTCTATAATAGGTCTTAGATAACACAACTGTATAATGTGACATAAATCCAATAGAGAACCATACACAAAGGTTCTAAACATAAAACATAAAACATAAACCAAGGAAAATAAGTCACATAAGAGTCTCCACGATCACATCCAAGTCGTCTCCGACCTTTCCTCAAAGAGAAGATCCTGTCCATCTGCGTGTTGCGCCACGCAGCCTCAAAGCAAAACACAATAAAGAAGGGTGAGTTTAAACAAACTCAACAATGGTTTTTCTAATATACTATCAGCATCGGCAACACGACTGCATAACAATATCATTATTCAAACTAAAGATTGACAAGATGTAACATTTTCTGATTACACATACACATTACTTAAACCTGCATCATAGTGAATAATCCACATAGTATCGTTCACATTATATCAATCTGCATGAAATGTATCTCTAACATACATATCAAATCATGCCTCAACATCATATCAACCTGCATGAAATGTATCTTTAACATACATATCCAATCATGCATCACATCATATCAACCTGCATGAAATGTATCTCTAACATACATATCAAATCATGCTTCTATATCATATTAACCTGCATGAAATGTATCTCTAACATACATATTCAATCTTGCATCACATCATATCAACCTCCATCAAGGAGTGATCACAATTTAGTGTCACACAGATGAGACACAGACAAGGCTACAAAGGCGTGTCATGGTCCAAAATTCTACACAAGAATTAAAGAAGTTCAGGGTTGTCAATCCCTAAGGCTGCTCGCCCTGGACGATCCTGGCCAAGGATGTCCCATTCTCACACAGAGAATCTAGGCAGGGGTGTTCACCCAAGGACATCTCTTGCGGAGGGGAGAGCCCGAGTTCCCACACAGGGAACCCTAGAACACGTGGTAGTAGGTGCACATACCACACTATATTCTCAGGGTCCGGATGACACTCATAATAATAATATCAAATCTGCAAGACAAGTACACAACTCGTCCCCACATAATTCCATTTCTCTAGACTCAACCCGGGGAGTGCACTCGTTTCACACAGGAACTCAAATCAAAACATGTCCTTTCGGACCAATTAAGTTTCGATTAAGTCACGACCAATCAATCCGGCACGTAATTTCATCACATTGCATCCAATCTATCAAATTCGATTAACCTTGATAAAGTCTCAATTAAAAATCTATTTTTATGATGTATGCAACATGGTACATACGTGGGCAAGACATACATGAATCCTAATTCATGATAAGTGCTCTCATCAGCCCCTACTGCATCATTCATAATTATAATATCAAGCTTCAACATTATCGTTAAACCTCACATGTGTGTGTGAGTACCTAGTAGAAACACTTCACTCAATGCATATCAACATGCATGAAATTAACTCACTACCACACTACACATGTGAATTAACATCTAATTATGAATTCCAGCAGAAATCATAGAAGAAGAATCATTGAAAGCATAACTCAAATCAAACTCAACCACAAGCTAAACACATATAAGATCATTCACCTCATCCTTAAACCATGACGTTCACTAACATTCACACATCAATTAACCACATCCTAACATGACATATTAGTCCATTAGTAGGCTGTAGTTCTACTAAAAATATACTTAACCAAAGATAATCAACCATTCATAACTTCAAGATGGCAATACCAACATCATACCTCTAACTATAAGTCATTCCACATAACTCTAAATATATACCTCAACTTTATAACCTCAATGGTATGCTTTTCCAGTAGCATACTATAGCTCAAAACACTCCACATTCATATAAAATTGGCATATTAAAGTAGAATCACCGAAATAAACATCATGCACTTAATACAAAATCATTTGTGTAGCCGTTCGATCAGCTAAACAGGAAAAATTTTGAATTTACAATACTGCTATTCGAACGCCCAGGAGGGCCGTTCGAACGCCAACAAGGCAGAATCGACCATCTTCTTCCTTTCGAATTTTCAAACTGAAACTCCATTGATAAACCTTAATATTTCTATCTAACATCCTAAATGCCAATAAAATTCCACCATAACTTCCAGAAAGCTAATCTACCTCATAACAAGATGAAACCCTATGAAATCGGGATTAAAGATTACCATTTACTAACCATGCCCTTAAAGCACTAAATCAAGTAAATCCATTCAAAATAGACCATGAAATCAAGAGTTTTACCATAAGAAGACTGAAATTTCAAAAGTCCATTACCTTATCCCTTGATTAGGTTTGGATTTGATGGTCACCCTTCTTGAAAACCTTACAAAGACATAGAGTTTGAATTAAACTCCATTAAAACTGATTTAACATAGAAAACCCTAATTAAAAACTTAGATCTAGGGCTTGTTGAATATAAAAATTAGATTTTTAGAGCTACGGTTTGAAGTAAGGATGCAAATAAATAGTTTTGATGTTTAAAAATGAATCAAAATAAAGGGGAAATGGTAGATCTAGAAGGGATTAAGAAAAAAGCTAGGATTTGGTGCTTAATTAGAAGGGACTTACCTTAAACACCTTCTAATCCGGGCCTAATTGGGGATTAGGCCTAACCTTTCCTTCTCAGCCTATTCCCAAAATAGAAATGGCTCAGGTATGACCTTTTATAGTAAGTTTTTGGGGTGTGTATGGGTAAATTGTGGGGTATGAATAGAAAAATAGGCTAAAATTGGGTAATTTAGTTATTTGAGCACTAATAAAACTTGAAAAAATTATGAAAATTTTTATAAGGGCTTGTGTTGATGTCTGGGTTAATTTGGTCCAAAAACCCAAATTTCAACGGTAGGTAGGGCCCATAGGGGGTCCTGCCAAACCCTAATTTTTAGAAAAATAGTAAAAATTTAGAAAAATCCCAAAAATTCACACTTGATTCAAAATCACTTAAAACCACTAATTAAAAAGTTGATTTTGATTAAAATCATCATAACACCATTTATTTACGAAACTACCGAATTAATCAGAAAATGAGTTAACCATGCAATAACCGATAATTAAAAAGAATCGAAAACTGATTTGGAGATGAGAGTCCTTACATCGCTAATAGCTTAAACTTAATTATAAAAAATATTTTCTCCTATCTCTCTCCTCTCCTTCTCTTCTCTCTCTCGGAAGCATTTTTAATGCTCCCGAGTCAATGTGCGCCAAGCGTAAGGAACGCCCGAGAACCATTGGATTTCAAGATGGGTGGTGCACACGCTAGCACACATTAGTGTAAGTATTACTTACGCTAACATGTGCTAGCGTGTGCGCCACCCATCTTGAAATCCAACCACTCCCATGCGTTCCTTACGCTTGGCGCATTGTCAAAGTGGAGCATAGAAAATGTTTCCCTCTCTCTCACCCCTCCCTTCTTCTCACTCTCTCGCCCCTCTCCTCCCTCCCTCTTGTGCTCTCTCTCCTCTCTCCTCAATCTCTCTCTCTCTCTCTCTCCTCACTCTCTCTCTTTTCTCTCCCTCCTCCTTCTAGCTCTCTCTCCTCTCTCTCTTTTTCCTCTCTCTCTTCTACGTGCATCACCATGAGCTCTGGCTCTATGGATAAAAGGGGAGAGATTAGTAGAAATTAATTTTTAATTTTTAATTATATTTAATTTTAATTATTTTTAAATTATAATATTTAATAAAAAATATTAAAAATTTTAAATTAAATTCCTCCTTCTCTCTTTACTTTCTCTCTCTTATCTCTCTCGCCCCACACAATCTCTCTCCTCACTCTCTCTGTCTCCTCTCTCTCTTCTCTCCCTCCTCCCTCTCTCTCCTCCTCTCTTCTCTCTCCCCCTTCTAGCTCTCTATCCTCTCTCTCTTTCTGATTTCTCTCTTCCACGTGCACCACTGTGAGTTCCAGCTCTATGGAATAGAGGGGAGAGATTAGCAGAAATTAATTTTAAATTTTTAAATTTTTTTTAATTATTTATTTTATTTTTAAAATAATAAATAAATAATCAAGTAAATGTATTAGAGACACTTGGATATAAGCGTCGCTAATACCATACATATTACCGATGTATACATATAGCCATCGCTATTACGTAGTGTATTAGCAATGTATATTACTATATGTTGCTAATATATATATATATTTGATTATTGTTAAAATATAATATTTAATAAAAAATATTAAAAAAAATTAAATTAAATTCCTCCCTCTCTCTCTCCTCTCCCTCTCTTCGCACTCTCTCTCTTCTCTCCCTCCTCTCTCTCTCCCCTCTTCTCTTCTCTCTCCCCCTTCTAGCTCTCTGTCCTCTCTCTAATCTCTCTTCCACGTGCGTCACTGTGAGCTCCGGCTCTATGGATAAGAGGGGAGAGATTAGTAGAAATTAATTTTTAATTTTAAAAAAAATTAATTATTTATTTTATTTTTAAAATAATAAATAAAAAATCAAGTAAATGTATTAGCGACGCTTGGAGATAAGCGTCGTTAATACCATACATATTAGCGACATATACATATAAGCATCGCTATTACACAGTGTATTAGCGATATATATTACTAACATCGCTAATATATTTATTTTTAATTATTTTTAAAATATAATATTTAATAAAAAAATTAAAAATAAATTCCTCCCTCTCTCTATACTTTCTCTCTCTCTCTCTCTCCTCACTCTCTCTCTCTCTTCAATCTCCCTTCTCTCAACACCCTCACTCTCTTTCCTTTCTATCTCTTCTCTCTCACCTCACTCTCTTTCCTCATGCTCTCTCTCTACCCTCTCTCCCCTCTTTCTCTCTCTCCTGACCCCCTCTTCTCTTTCTCACTCCTCACACCCTCTCTTCTCTCTAACTCCTCACCCCCACTCATCTCTCTCTCCTCACCCTCTCTCTTCTCTCCTCATCCTCTCTCTACACTCTCACTCCTCCTCTCTTTTCTCTCTCTCCCTCCTCTTTCTTGCTCTCTTCACTCTCTCTCTTTTACTATAAATTATCTTTTAAAATTAATAAAAAATTTTAAGAAATAAAATATATTATATATAAATAGTGAAAGTTTAATCTATTATTGGCATTACCTTTTATCAAAAATTTAATATTTAATTTTTATATATACAAATAGTAAATATTAAATAAAATATATTATTTTTAAGAAGTTTATGTTAAGTTTTTTAATATTTATTTATTAAATATAATTAATTAATAAAGCTAATAGCGATGCTTGCGAACAAGCATCGCTAATATTAATCCTATTTGCGATGCTTGATTTAAAGCGTCACTAATAATTGTAAATTTTTTATTTTTTATTTTAAACTCATTACTATTAGCGACACTAATAGTAACACTCTTAGCGACGCTTTAAAACAGTGTCGCTAATAGTAATACTTTTAGCAATGCTTTAGAAAAAGTGTCGTTAATAGTAATTTTTTTTTATTTTTTTTAAAGCAAATATCTTTTAGACACGCTTATTATAAAGCGTCGCTAATAAGTCTAGTATTAGAGACACTTTATATTAAGTGTCGCTAATATATCACTATTAGAGACACTTAATAATAAGTGTCGCTAATATTTTTTTTCGACATTTAGTTATGTGTCGCAAATAGTAGTTTGTAGCGACGGTTTATTTAAACCATTGCTATTGAGGCTTCGTTGTTGTCAATTTTTTTTAGTGGAGACGATTTAGCAAATATAATCTTCTCTCTCGTGAGTAACACAGATTACACAATTAAAATTGTGTGGGTAAGAAACAATGAATGCATGCGAATAATAAAATAATATGACATAAAAATAACTATTTTGTTTAGTTCACATAAAATTTAAACATGGAATTATCTTACATGTTACTCCCTCTATCCTATATTAATAGCTACATTTGGAAAATGGTAGTTTTTATTGAAACGTGAAACCCACATATTTTTATATATTATTTTTATTTTTGTAATGTTGATGTGATTCTCTAAATTTATATGGTTTTTTTATGGAGAAATGTATTTGGGTTGTAAATGGGATTCAAACCCAATTCAAATGTAGGTTTGAACTCTTATATTATATATTTTGAGCTTGAGCTTAAGTCGAGTTTCAAGTTCCTTGATTGAATTGAGCACAATCTAATTAAGAGGTAAGTGTTTGATCGAGCTCGAGCTGAGTTTTCATAAATCGAGCTCGAGTCTAAAAACCCCAAAACTCAGTTTGACTCAGCTCGTTAGTAAAGGTTTGACTCGGCTCATTAGCGCCCTTACTTATGATACTCTTCTTTAAGTATCTATTCCCTTGAATTTAACAAAATGAAGCATTAATATGGAACAAACTTTTTTACAAGATGGAGCTATTAATTTTGGACAGAAGGAGTATTTAAAATTTTAAAAAAATAAAAAAAGTTTTATATTTTAAATGAATACAATCATGTATAGGTTTAATAATAGTGCATTGTCCAAATGGATTCATGCTCAAACATCTTGATTATTTTTTATCTGACTGCACTCTTTACTCAAGGTCATGTCGAATATATATGCATTCATGACCCAACCCAGCCAAAATGGGTCATATTTAGGTTCCAATTTATTTAGATAAAGCTTGGATTTCAGGTTACTTGGCTCACCTTGAATTTGCTAAATTTATAAACATTAGGTTTTCAATATTATCCCTTTTGTTTTGATAATATTACTTACAATTTTTCTATGTACATGTTAGATTATTAAAACCAAGTTATTATTTAAAATTTGGTATTACTTAATTAACATTTGAATGGTTTTTGTAAAAAATACAAAATAATTTTTTTGTATTATAAAAGTGTTAGGTCGTGTTCACATTTAATAATAACAAGTTGTCCAAATAGTGTTCATCAAAATCAAACCTGGACCCGTGTTTTCTAAAAATTGTCTTAGACACGTACCAACCAGCTTGGTGACCAAGTCCAATTTTTCTTGTTCAACCGGCCACAAAATCATGTTGCACTAGGTAAAACTTTGATTTATTCAATAAACGGTTATCATATTAGATATATAATTTGTGACTTAAGTTCATTGAGACAATTACAAAAAATGCAACTAAACAAAAGTATTTGCCATAAACTATATGAAGCATAGAAAATATTGACCCTTTTACAATGAAGAATATAATTCATCCCAAAAAACTTTAATGATATTTTATTTGTAAAATGGTTAAAAATATGTAACATATAAAAGTCCCATTAGTGTAAGACCAAACTCACTTAGAAATAATTATGTTTTTGCCACAACTATATAAAAGTGTTGCAAATAGTAGCTCTTTTGCCACAACTTACAATTGTTACAGGTAACACTCTTTTAACACATTTTGAATAGTTTGCCACAAACATTATATTATTTACAATATTTTGAAGCCTGTCTCAATTTTTAAAATTATTTTTTCATTATTACATTATTTTAGTGAAATCCATTTGCCACAATTTAATATTTTGTAGCTAATTATGGTCGTTTTGGAACTTTCTGCCATACCACAATTTATTTGTCACAAATACTCTTCGAATAAATTTAATTATTATCATAAAAAAACTATATTAACTTTTTTTGCCACAATTATTTCATTTTGATGCAAATGACTTCCAAAGTTTGATTATATATATATATATATATATATATATATATATATATATATATATATATATATATATATCACTTGCATATTAGTGACACTTAACTTAAAGCGTCAATAAAAGTCAACATTAGCGACGTATATTTATATGTCGCTAATAATTTTTTTTTGCGAAACATAATTAAGCATCGCTAATATTAAATTATTAGAGACACATAGATCTATACGTCGCTAATACTTTATTATTAGCGACGCGTAATTATGCATCACTAATAATTTCATAGTATGAAAAACAATTAAAAAAGCTTAATAGCGACGCATCATTATAAGCGTCGCTAATAATATATATTTTTATGTGTCGATAATGTTCAATAATAAATTAAAAAAATAAAAAATATTATTAGCGACACATACCGATATGCGTCACTAATGAAAAACTAATTTTTTAATAAAAAACCGCCAGTGGCGGGCCCGGGGAGGAAGAAAGAGGTGGCCGGATTCTTGCGGGGCACTGGAATCCGGCCCCACCACCAACTCCCCCCTCTCGCTCCCCTCCTACCTCCCCGTCCCCGTCCCCGTCCCCATCTCCACCCCCACCCCCCCTTCCCCCCTCTATGTTACAGAGATGGGAAGGAGGGGGGTGGGGGGTGGGAGAGGGGGACCGGGGGAGGGCGTGGGGGTGGGAGAGGGGGACCAGGGGACTAGGGGACCAGGGGAAAGGGGGGGGGGGCAGGGTGGTGGGAGAGGGGAACTGGGGAAATGGGGGGCACGAGCCACCCCTCTCTGTGAAAGGGAGGGGAAGGAGGGGCGTGGAGGTGGGGGACTGAGATCGGCGGACAATAGCGGAGCTAGAGGGGGGGGATATATAACCGATCGAACCACACAGGTGAAAATTGCCCATGCAGGTTTAAAAAAAAGGATTAGCGACACATAATATATGCGTCACTAATAAGCTAGTTATTAGCGATACATATTGTATGCGTTGTTAATACATTAGTTATAAGCAACACATATCATATGGGTCGCTAATACACTTGTTATTAGCAACACATGCTATATGAGTCGCGATAGTCTCTCTCTCCTCTCCCACTCTTCCTCTCTCTCTCTCTCTCATCTCATCTCTCTCTACCCTTTCTCCCCTCTTTCCCTCTACCTTCTCTCTCTTCATCCTCTCTCTTTACCTTATATCCCACCTCTCTCTCCCTCTCTCTCTCCTCCCTCTCCCTCTCTCCTCTCTCCCTCCCTCTCTCCTCCCTCCCTCTCCCTCTCTCCTCCCTCGCTCTATCCCCTCCCTCGCTCTCTCCTCTCTCTCCTCCCTCCCTCTCTCTCCTCTCTCCTCCCTCCCTCTCCCCTCTCTCTCCTCCCTCCCTCCCCGCTCTCTCCTATCCTCTCTCTCCTCTCCCCTCTTTCTCCCTCTCCCTCCCTCCCTCTTCCTCTCTCTCTCCTCTCTCTTTTCTATTAATTTTTTTAAAAATAAAAAACACTATTAGCGACACATAAAGCTATGGCGCATAGAATGATGTGTACTACTATGCGTCGCTAAGGTAGTAGCGATGCATCAATCTATACATCGCTAATAATAATTTTTTTATTATTTTAATTTATTAAAATAATTTATAATTAAAAAAATTCTCTCTCTCTTCTCTCTTCTCTCTCCTCTCTTTCCCTCTCCTCTCCTCTCTCCTCTCTCCCTCCCTCTCCCTTCCTCTCTCTTTTAAAGAAAATTTAAGAAATAAAATATATTATATATAAATAGTGAATCTATTATTAAAATTGCCTTTTATTAAAAATAAATAAATATTTATTATATATACAAATAGTAAATAAATAAAAAAATATATTATATTTAAGAAGTGTATTTTTACTTTTGTTTAATATTTATTTATTATACAATTATTTATTAAATAAAATTAATTAATGAAACTAATAGCGACATTTGTAACCAAGAGTAGCTCTTATCAATGCTATTTGTGACGCTTATTTACAAACATCGCTCATAGTTATAAATTTTTATTTTTTTATTTGAAATTTATTACTAATAGTGATGCTTTTATTAAGTGTCACTAATAGTATATATATTAGCGACACTTGTATAAAGTGTTGCTAGTATTAAAATAATTAGCGACGCTTAAAAAAAACGAGTCACTAATAGTTATGATTTTTTAAAAAATATATATATCTTTTAGCGACGCTTGCATATTATAAAGTGTCGCTAATAGGGTTCGTATTAGCAACGCAAGTAAGCATAGCTAATACATGGCTATTAGCAATGCATATTATTTAGCGTCGCTAATAGTATTTTTTTGCAACGATTTTATATACATCGCAAGTAGTTTTTTTTAGCGACAATTGTGTATGCGTTACTAACAAATGCATTGCCAATTGTGCATTTTATTGTAGTGATTTATTAAAATCTATTGATACAAATAGCATATTATGTTGCAAAAAGACTTAATTTTTGCAACACAAAGCGGTTCATCACAAAATGTAAATTATTTTTTCAATGAACATATTGTTTTGTCGCAAAAGATATAACTTTTTGCAACATAACATTTGTTTCATCGCAAAAATAATTATCAATTTACGAGCACATTGGCTATGTTGCAACAAAGATTAAAAATCATTGCAAAAAGCTATGATAAGCTACATACTTGTATTTGTGACAAAAAGTTTATCCCAAAAGGTCAACCTTTTAGCAACAAAATAAATAATTTGTCGCAAAAATCCTCACATTTTTTAAAAGCTGAAAGTTATGCAATATTTTTAAAATTTTGTTGCAAAAAGTTTCTATTAGCAACAAAATTATTTGCAGTGCAAAAACATTTGTTTAAAAGGGTTATTTTTTGTAGTGGTATACTCACTCCCTCCATGATAAGTGATTGGATTAGAAAACAAAAGTGAACTAAAATTAATTTATTTTGGTTTTATTTTTGTATGCCTAATCATCAATGACTAAGCTTAAAAACAAGCCATGACATATCAAAGTTGTTTCTGTGTCTAATCAGTGAGTAGCTATGTAACATGTTAGGCTTCTATGTATTATGTTAGGACCCCTATGTATACTAATCATGGAAAATGGTAAAAAAAAGCATTTCCCTTTTTTTTAAGCTTTGGGAGTCCTATTGTGACTATTGTCTAGTTCAAGATAATGGTTGTAACACACCTCTATGCAATGAAATATAGGTCTCAAGATCAAACACTACAAAAAAAAATTGGATATCGGCGACACACATATAGCGACGTTTTTTAAAACAGTCGCTATATGATATATACTTAAACACGATCAACTTTTACACTGTAATGACTTGGCTAAATCTAAAGAATAACTTGGTTCTCATTATATTGGAGGTATGCACCAAAAGACCTTAAATTTGTTTCAAATACTTTCCTTGTTGAAGGTGTATTCTAGAGCACTATACTAGGAAAAACA
Source organism: Saururus chinensis (assembly GCA_035235625.1). Classification (NCBI taxonomy): domain Eukaryota; kingdom Viridiplantae; phylum Streptophyta; class Magnoliopsida; order Piperales; family Saururaceae; genus Saururus; species Saururus chinensis. Next base: position 12,623,596 of record CP141141.1, read on the forward strand.
ACATTGCCTTATTGGTCACCACTTTGGGATGACCGATGACACTTCTTTAGCCATGCCGGCCACAACCAATTCAAGTATATTGTGCAAGCCCCTTCTAAGGTTGGACATCAAGGCACACAAAACACCACCAATGCCTCTACAAGAGCTTATCCAAAGTGCTTTAAATGTGGTGAAATGGGTCATAAAGTGGAAGATTGTCTTTGAAATAACCGGTGAATATGATGAAAATGTTGAGCTTAATAATATTTCTTTTGATTACACTAATCCTATATATGATAAGGAAGAACCATTGAAAGAAGAGATCGTGGAAGGTTATCATAGAGAAGCTTTGGTGACATGTGAACTTTGCTTTTCTCCTAAGGAGGTGTAGGGTTATCGTTGGTTAAAGAACAATATATTTTACACTACTTGCATTATTGGGAACATGGTTTGATATCTTGTGATTGATTCAAGAAGCTGTGATAATGTGGTGGCGGAAAAGGCGGTTCAAAATCTTCAATTGAGCAATACACACCATCCATACATACTTTTTGCGGCTATCAAGAAGTGTTATTTGATGCAAGATTTTGTACATTTCCTTGGGTTTGTGTGGTCTCAAATGATGGAATAGTTGTGGATGAGAGTAAGGTAGATGCATTGAAGCAATGACCAAGACCTACTAATTTACATGAGGTACGGAGTTTCTGTAGGTTAGCTTCTTTCTATTGGAGGTTTATTCCTCATTTCAGCACCATTATGGATCCCATTATTGATTATATGAAGTTAGGATATTTTGTTTGGAGTAATAAAGCTTAAATTGCATTTGTTCTTATTAAAGAAAAACTTATTTTAGCGCATGTGTTAGCCTTACCTAACTTTGTCAGGCCTTTTGAGTTATATTGTGATGCTTCAAAGGTTGGTATTGCGGCTCTCCTAAGTTAAAAGGGTCGTCAAATTTCTTATTTCAATGAGAAGTTATCAGGAGCACGAGGAAGGTATAGTGCCTATGATGTTGTCCAACCTCTTCAACATTGGATGCATTATTTGATTCATGTAGAGTTTATTCTTTATTTTGATTATTATACTTCTTAGCATATTAATATAGCCAAGAAAAATTATATGCTAGGCATGCACAGTGGACATCATATTTACAAATGTACTTTTGTACTTAATCATAAGTCTAGAATTCAGAATAAGGTTCAGACACTTTGAGTCATTGAACATGATTACTTATTAGTATATATACTCGGGTGTTAGGATTTGATTCATTTTAGGAGTTATTGTTTGTTGATTCTTTCTTCGCAAAGGTTTTATCTAAACTTGAGAAATGTCAAAATCAAATTATTTATTCATGATGGGTTTTTTTTAAAGGCAATTGATTATGTGCTCCTATTTGTAGCCTAATCTTAAAGAGGATTAAAGAGTAGCATGACAAGGGTTATATAGGAAGAGAAGACTTTTCAGCTTGTTTCTTCTTCTTATTTTTTACTATATATGTACAAAGAGGTGTAAAGATTTATTAGGAACCCCAATGCTAACATGCAGACACCATCTATTACAAGCTGAGAGCAATAGAAGATGAATTTGGATAGTAAAATTGCGAAGAAGAAGAAATATCACTCCCCCCACAAGGTGCTTCATAGGAGAGTACTTTGATGCCCGGTGAAGGGAAAAATTTCCTACAGTATGTTGGACACCTTGTCTTGTGCGAGCTCCTCCACACCAACCCTGTCTGCCATGGCCTCAATGACTTCCACACCGGCGCCATTGTCACCGTACTTCTCCACCTGGAGCACCCCCTCATCATCCATCCCCAGTCTGCCAGATAGGCACAACCCCGAGCCCCTCCTTCAGCTTCGTCACTCTTCCCAAAAAGTCATCCCCCTTGTAAAGCAACACCTTTTGATTGTAACCCAAAATCAAATAGGGCAGATCAAATGTGACCAATAGGCACTCTTGTTTCGCCACAGTTTTGTTTGGGAAAACCTTGGTTTTGCTCACCACCTTCACCAATCCGACCTCCTCCTTCCCATGCTCTATGGCCAGCTCAGCTTTTTCACCAATCCGACCTCCTCCTCCTTCCCATGCTCTATGGCCAGCTCAGCTTTTGATCAACTTTTCGAACAGGGGATGGAGAAACATCAGGTTATGGGAGAGACCAGTTCAACTAGGTAGGGACGTAGTTGGGATTGTATTAATGGGATTCACAGCCGATAGGTGGAGCAAATTCAATGTACTTGGGGTAATGGCTATTATTTTGTGCATGTGACCATAAATGAAAATTCTCAATAGAAGTGGCTCAATTCAATTCCTCGTTAACTTGCCATCCAAAGAGGTTGAGTTGAACTATTGAAGACTTTACATGCATTCCAAGTAGTGGGCAGTCATGTAAATGATAATTGCTCAACACTGGCAAGATACCGTAGTGGACTCCGTTGTAATGGATGGTCGAAGGAAATAATAAAGGATGAGTTCTGCATTTCCTCTTTTAGCCAACCTGTCTCTGTTTATCTATGCACTCCCTCTTATCCCATATTAAAAAAATAGTAATTTTTATTTAATAGTAATTGAACCTACCTATAAGAGAAGGGATATGAGAGAAGGGAAATAAGCTTATGATACTATTTTTTAAGTACCTAATCACTTAAATTGAATAAAATAGTTATTAATATTGTTTTTTCCATATTGCCTAGCCAAAGAATAAAATATTTCATATTCCCTGGATTTTAAATAGAAATGCCATATGACCTAGAATAACACAATATCAGCTAAAATTTGGACAAAAATACCCCTGACTGGAGGTAGGGTTTTATATTGTGTTAAACCCTTACAAAGTCGCATTCATTGGCATACGACTTTAGACACCGGCGATTCCTCTAAGTGAAAAACTCCGTTCCGATTGAAAACTCACTTCCAATTAGAAAGTCTCCTGATTGAGCACCGTGTAAGTGGCGTATCAGAAGATTTTGCGACCTATTCGACCAAAACATCAAAAATTAGAGATTTTCTATTCTGGAATGAGTTTGAGTTTGCGAAGAACAAGTTTTTGAATGAGGGTTTCTCATAAGCTGAGTTTTGAAGCTGTACGCCCCAAAGCTAGTTCTTGTTTGTAGCGTGGATCGTGTTTGCATCAATTCCGGAAAAGCAGTGGCCGAACGAGTGTTCAATCCGGCTCGAAGAACAATAGTGGAGGTTTTGTGGTAAGGCATTTTGGATATTTGTATGCACAATTTTTTATTTGGCGTGTACTTGAACACACGACATTGGTTGTCAAATCAGACTATTGTTGCGTCAGAAAGACGATACGTCATATATCCTATGCTCAATAAGATGGTGGAAACACGATGTTTAATCATAATGATGTCGTGTATGCGAGGGCCTCTTAGCATATGTTCGATTACATGATACATATACTTATCGTCTCTATAGAGGTTAGTTAGAAAGTGTGAACCAATGCGGCTATTGATTATGGTCATGACCTATTGTTGATTGACATATATATATATATATATCCAATTTTTCAGACCTAAAGTTAGAGTATTACATCAAATGGCAGAGTCACTGAAGGTTGTAGAAGAGAAGAAGAAGAGAATCTATAGGAGAAGACCGAGTCTGGGAATGAATAGTTTCCCCACTGGATTGCGTCTATCAAAAGACCTTATAGATTCATGTCCGGGATACAAGGTGATTTTAGTGGAGTCTGGGTTCTACCCAGTATATGATTGCGAGCCCATCATCATCTCCAGGCTGCTATTGGATGTACTCACTGGTGATTGTTGGGAATACTCACTGGAGGTCTTCAACATAAGGGGCAAAAGACTACCCTTACAGTGGCTGAAGTAGCTATGATCACAGGGTTGAGTGGAAAAGGGAACCCGTGCAAATTGAAAAGTAGTGAAGGGAAGTCTGCCCAAGGCAAGGGGGAATTCTGCAAGAAGTTCTTCCAAGGAAAGATGCTGGAGAAGGCAGGACTGGAAGAATTGTTCAAAGAAGTGGTTGCGAAAATAAGGAATGTTTTTGATGAGGACTTAGCACGGTTGGCGATCGTGCACATGGGTGTCGTGTTATTTACGTAGAGCAATAGAGCCGTATCCCCAGCTCTGTGTGATTACTTAGATTACATGTCCGTCGTGGGGAGCTACAATTAGGCAGGTGTCATACATGATTTGCTGATGAGAGGCATATCAGCAGCCCACCAGAACATCATGAGCATATAGGACAAGCGTTCCGCCACAACTGGAATTCTCGTAGGGGCTTCATTAGTGCTCCAGGTAACGCCCGTATGTGTTATAATACGCAAATTCTAATATCGTATTTATAATGACACGATATGTTTTACAGAGATGGATATCGCCTCATCGGTCACACAATACGAACTCTCAATCATGTTATCAGGCATACGACATTTAACATGCACGTAGACATATCGTGTTCTTGAAAATACGACTATGTATTATATTGTGGATAGGACATTAGACGATCGTAATGTATCATGTTACCGGAAACACGATGTGGCCACTGGTGTGTTATCCATAACACGACTAATTTGTTATAGTGAAGATACTGAACATTTTAGACTAATGTTTATTTTCTTTTGTATTGTCCACAAGGTATGGTTTTATGAGCATACATCCATATGGGCTCCTAGTGGTCCTCCATGCAGCCTGAGGAGCAAGAGGTGGCCTAGATTTACCCAACTTTTGAGCGATGTGGAGAAAGCCGATAAACTTGACCTGGCCGACGAAAAGGGGAGGAAGAAGATTCTAGCTCATCACCGGATGAGGAAGTGGTACGAGGATGTCTTCATGAGGCTGAAGCCAGACTCGCAAATTGTTATGCGCATCACACCAATTGCCGAAGAGGCGCACTTGATGGATAGACAAAGGGCAACCCCAAAAGCTAAGAGGGCAGGTACGCAGCCTTTCCGAACAATGAGATCCATCCATGCCCCCCATGGCGAGACGTCGGGGCATGTACATTCCGGTCATGACGTCATTGAATCATTCGTCATGCTAGTTGATGTCATGACTGGAATATGTGAAGTTGTTTTGTAGAAGGCTGTTCTATATGGTGAGCGGGGATGGAACATGGATCGAGTTGCAGCTGCACTCAAGCACATTAAGGACGATCTAGAGGTGGCAACTAGTCTTATAGAACAGATGCAACCCCCCGAGGAACGAGAGACAGAACAGCCGCCTGAACCCACTAAGATGGTGGTCGACCAAGCATCAACCCCTCCTCCGAGAACCAAAGGATCACCTTTGGTTCGTTCAAAGGCAAGAGCTTCAAAATCAAGAGAAGATTGCTAACCATCTGCCCCCGAAGATCAACCAATACAAGTCCTTCAGCTTGTGGAAGAGGGATTCATTTTGAGTAAGTACGACAGTTTAATGTATTGTGTTTCGTTAGGAGATATTCTTGTAGTTGAGTACACGATAAGAGATCATATTGTTGAGTAAGAAAGACAATGGTTGGATTGTGGTGTCATTGATCACACGATCATTGAAGTAGGAGTTGTGAGAACCATCTCTGCGTGGTCGTGTGATCTTGAGCACGATTAGGCTTTCTATCGTGTTTCTACGAATACGATAAGCATCTATATCGTGTTTGTAAATGACGACTTGTGTGGATATCGTGTAGTTACTAACACAATGACTTACTTCTTAAATATAGAGAAATGGCAACCACAAGCTGCCACCAAACCGAAGAAGAAGATTGGTCCGAAGTTGCAAAGGACCGTAATAACTAGATTTTTGACTAAAATAAATGCAGAATTCATGCAACAACCCAGGGATGTCGAAGAACAACTGTGGGAGTTAGAGGAACCGGACCTTCCCCGGGATGTTGACGAAAACCCCGGGAGGTAGAGGAACTAGACCTTCCACCTGAGGTTGTGGCTCAAGTCTGCAATGTGCCGAAACAACCACGTGAGGAACCTGCAGACCAACTGGAGATTCTGGAACAACACTTGAAGGGACCGGAAGCACCCCAGCAAGCGAATAAAGGAGCAGTACCCAAACGAGTAAAAATTAGAATAAAGCGGAAAACTTATCCTGGCCCTCCCATTGTACCTCATGCTCAACGGAAGTCGAGGTCCACTGTAGTTGAACCATTTGCTCAAGGTTAGGAGCTTGTGAAGAAAATTTTAGCTCAGGAATCGAAGAAGCCAAAGTATTTCAGCAGCTACATTGATGAGAAGCTAGCAAAGTTTGGATACAGTTACCGGCCTCAAAAGCCTGGTGACGAACTACCTCTGGCTTCGGTCCCTGGCCCAAGCATTATCTATCAGGCACATCCAAAGCCTTCCACCCTGGAACCAGCAGCCCCAATTGCAATTTCCAGTGAAGGCACTATATCGGATACTCCTCCAGTAGATGTGGACATAATGGAGACTATCCACAATGTTGAAGATGTCAAAGAAGGTATTGCAACTAAGACGAACAAGGAGACAAATATGTGGCCAAATCTTGACACAGAGTTGGTGTTCCACCTAGAGGTTCAGGCCTCGACAGTTAAGGAAATTATCATGGAATTTCTGTCGAACCCATACAAGTCATGGCCCGTAGAGACACTCCTCTACACCGATTACCTATCTCTATTAAAGCAGGAGTGCATAACGAATGAGGTAATATCTATTCATTGCTCATTCATTTTAAGCTCTATCATGTTATCAATCAAATGATTGAATATCTTACACATATTACAATGAATTATCGTTTTATCAATTACACGACATAGGATCATTTTGTTGGTTTTCATATACACTAACTATTGACTTGTAATTGCCGAAGTAAAACTAGCGTGCTAATTCATACACAACTTGTAAATGCGTCGTGTGATCATAAACACGGTATAGTCACTAATCGTGTAAAGTCATTTGATGATTGGTAGCCTATAGTGTCATTACTAACACGTATGGTATTGTGTAGGTCATCGACGTCTTCTTCCAACTCCATGATGAACGAAATATGAGAAATCCATGCAAGTACCCCAACTGTTTTTTCTGCAAGTTCGCTATTGAGCACTACTTTAACGTTGGCATAGCGGAAAGGCCGGCGGAGAAGGAGGGCAAACTCTCTGGCATATTGTTGAGTGGCCTGAATGTTAACACGGAGAGCGATTTTATTCCTATCTACGTCAAGGGCCACTTTCTCTTGCTTATTGTCTATTGCAGGGAGAAGCGATTTAGGTGGTACAATCCTCTAAAGGGTGATCACAGACACCACTTTGCCGAGGTGGACACTATCAAGAAACATGTTGCCAATGGAATGGAGAAGACACTTAAGATAAAGGGGGCTCAGACGTGGCCACTGTAACGCCCGAAATTTTTCACATATTTTCCTTAAAATTCACGGAAATTTTTTGCAATATAACATCTATAAATCGGAGGAAAATGACAAAATTGAAACCTGATAAAACAGTTTATAATTTAAAACAGTAAACATCCATTTTCCATCTAAATGTTTTCATCATACGGTCAAACATCGTACGACCAAAGCAAATATCATCAGGCGCTACTTGAAAACACACGTACGACTAAATTGCTATGATTATAGACTTTAAATACAAATCTTTCATAGGCATCCCTGAGTGCAAGTCCCATAACAGTCCACCGACTAATCCAAATAAAAGTCCAGAATAAATAAACATCTTAATGTCTTGTCTCACCCAATACATCGGAACGTGGCACAAATAAACTCGCAGTGATTGAAGCATATACCTGAGTCAACGGGAATCAATCCACCGCTGAAATGAGCGTCCATCTCCAGGAGCTCTCCACACAACCTGCAAAACCTCCCATACCACGGGTCTAAAAAGTAGGGTAATGAGTATTTTCATACTCGGTAGGAAAATACCCAGTAGGGGAAATCCCAAACGGTGAACTCAATAAGTTCATAAATACATGCGTTCATGCAACTCAAACATGAAGCAGTTAGGCAAATCAATATCATGCTCATACGCATACAAGCATACCAAACGCACCATCATGCCAAAGACATACCAAATGCACCATCGTGCCAAAATCATACCAAAGGCACCATCGTGCCAAAATCATACCAAAGGCACCATCGTGCCAAAGTCATACCATCAAATTAAACTTACATAAACACCCCTATCCAGGGTCATACAAACTTACTCATACCATCGTACGCATACTCATACAACATATGCATACTTGTATGACCTTACTCGTACAACTTACACAAAATCACACTTACTGTCTTACTCAGAAACGTACTCTCACAATCGTACTCATACACATACTCATACAGTCATGCTCATACTCATACTCTTACAGTCTGCTCATACTCATACGCTTATAGTCGAGCTCATACTCATACTCTTACAGTAGTGCCCACACTCATATAGTTGTACTCATAATCGTACACATATCAACGACCACTGAAGCTCATTACAACTAATAAGCTCCAGCGTCAAAAAGGAAAAGAATGTCACTGGGGCAACACCTTAACCTCCGGGGAGTGACTAGACGCCATGGACTTTTCAAAAGGTAAGGCACACCAATGCTCATGGGGCACTGGATCAAACAGGTAAGAGTAGATCTATGATACTACTTACCTGAGCGCGCAAACATAAATACCCACACATAAGGGGTCATACAGTTGCCCACCATAATGGGTCTTATAGTGCCATAGAATTGCCCCCCATAATGGGTCTTATTGTGCCATTGTCACTCTTGGGCAGAAACATACAGTGCCACTCTTGGGCAGAATCATACAACGCTCTCAACAGAGCATCAAACATCTGGGCTTATACAACACACAGACCAAATTGAAAACATACTTCGCTCTCAATAGAGCATCAGACGTCTGGGCTTCATACAGTACACAGACAAAGTTAGAAACATACATCGCTCTCAATAGAGCATCAAACGTCTGGGCTGATACAACATGCAAACCAAATCAAAAACATATGTCGCTCTCAGCAGAATATCAGACGCCTGGTGCTCTACACAGCACACAGACAACATCTCGCAGGATAAACACCATGGCAAGACATGAGAAATGCTCGGCCGACCCATTAGCGGCCAGCCCAAACACGGAACTTAATCCGTCGATCCCTCAGGTCTCAAACTCACAACACTATCATTAGTTGTGCTTATAATTGAAGTTTGAATTAAGTACATTATGCAGTATAATTATGCCACACAAACTCACAGTCCTTGATTGAACAAACCGAAGCTGATCCCGATCGAAACCCTAGTTCATCAGGGCATCAGACTTCACTTACCCGTCCACATCATGGGCAAAACTCATCATACATCAAACCCTTACAGTCTTACATATTTCGCTATCCATCTTATGGCCAAATCATCTTACACTTACATTCTCAAATGAAGCTCCTTAAAGCCAACCCAGCTGTCGCCTTCTTACTTATATCTCACTTGTTATACTTACTTTTCACTTCATAATCTGTACGTTATGCTTGTACAATTATGCACACTCTTACTGTCTGACAATCGCCCAACATACAATCCAACCCAAACCGATCCATTCTAATCCTTGCCCGTCATACTCATATCCTCTGGCATCCGTCATACGCTTACACATCCATATCCAAATCCAGACAAAACCTCTGTCGCCTCTTACTGTCCATCGCCCATACCTCTGCCCACATACACTTACACATATCCATATCATAGGCAAAAAGCCATCATATATACGTATGTCTCACACATACGTAAAACATACATACGGTCATACATACATAACTTACAAACATGCTCACTAGCCATCACTAGTGCATACATACACATTATACATACGTCATACATACACGCTAGCCATCACTAGCACATGCATAATTCATACATACTCCAAACATGCACGCTAGCCATCACTAGCACATGCATACATCCAACATACTTACAGCCAACATGCATGTCATATGCATTTCAACCTACCATACAATCATGCGTACATGTACATCATGCAACCGGATCGTTACTTAACATCCAAAGCATGGAATCATACAATCCTAGCATGCTACTACTCATTCAAAGCATGTTATCATGAATTTACGAGTTCAAAGCTCCCCTACATCGTAATCATGACGTTCGATGGCGAGCACAAGATAGTGGTGGCGGCGGCGGAGTTGGCGGTCAAAACCGTTGCTTGGCTGAGAGAGCTGTTGTCCCGAGGATTTTAGGAAGCTCCAGAACTAGTCATGGCTAAACAGGGTGTCAGAAATCAATGTGGAAAAACTCGTGATCCACGGCGGCACACTAGGGCGGCCGGGAGAAATGTCATGCCAACATAAGTGGCGGAGCGACCAGATATCGAGGATGTACTCACTGAAGATCGGCCGGTGGCTAAGACGTACGCAGCCGGCCACAAGATGTCAAAATCGGCCATGGACAGCACCCAACAGCTACGATTTTGCATCTACAAGGGCCCACATACAGGCGGAGAGCATGGGGCAACGCTCGAGAACAAAGGAGAGGTGGAGGACGGCTCTGTGTCAACTCCATTCGGTGGCCAAGCCATCCGATGATCGGGCGGCACAAAAGCGGCGCCTAAGCCCAAAAGCATACACGTGGCCACATGCACACGCAACCCAAAGGGGCGGGGGAGAGGGCTGAAAGGGGGTGACCCAAGGCCCACAAAAGCCAACAGGCCTAAGGCCCTAGCGGTGGCCAATCAAAGCGGCAACATCGCCGATAGCCACCCACAACCAAATCCCATGGTGCGGGTGGCTGTGCATCCCGCACGGTATAGGGCAATGACAAGCGGCCCATTCTGGGTGGAGTGTATAATCCGGCCAATCGGGGCTGGCCCTCACTGTCGCCGAGCCAGGGCAGAGCCCACGATGCCAAAATGGCCCACGGCTCGCCAATGCCAATGCCCCGAGATGCACCTAAAGCGTCTAATCGGGCAGAGCAAGGCAATAGGGGTAGGGCGGGGTTGGAAACGGCAAACCCCTACTGACACCGGGTTGAGGTAGGCTGGACGAAGTCTTACCAGTGGCCGGACGATGACCAGAAACACACCGGCATCCGAAAAATCCTATGGACTGTGAGATGGAATAGTAGAAATAAAACCCGACCAAAGTGCCGGTAGCTCACCACAGCGTGAAAAAAGCGTGGTGGTGGCTCTAGCTAGTGCCTATGGGTTCCTAGCGGCCAACTAAACATAAGTCTAGTTGAGAGCGGCTGCAAACGATGTCAAAATCGTACACCCACAATTAAAAAACGGGATTGAAGGAGAGAAAAACCCGAAAAAAAGTTTGGTACCTCGTGGAGGAGCGAAGAGGCCGTGGCGGCGGTCATAGCCGGTACCTACGGACTCGTGGTGGTGAGGCAAAGCAGATCCTGACAAGAACCGCCGGAATCTGACGTCGGAGGAGGGAGAACGGAGCGACCGAAATGGGCTTGGGTTTTCTCTTCTCTTTGGACGTGACTTTTTTTTTCTTTTGGAAGTCACTCGGTCGATGGATTTCTTATATAAGTTAATTTTTTTAATTTTTACATCCATGTCCCCAATACACGTTCACCTCCTGGTTACGTGTCGTGGCTCCAAAATTTGCACCGTAAGCGTGCAGCGAGGCCCACATCCCGCGACTAAGCCCCACACCCGACTCTACGGGTATAAATATGGGGTATGAATACATAAATACGAATATGACGAAGCATCACATTTTCTTGCCGAAAATGACCAAAAAAATAGCAGGAAAATCACAACAAATCGTAGAAAAATCAGGGACCTTACAGCCACTAACTAAGATCAACAAATGCCCGTACCAGGAAACAAATGAAGAGTGTGGTTTGTTTGTCATTTAGCCAAATTTTAGACAGCTCGAGATAACAGGTTTGGTCAGGCTAATGATATGCGCTGCTATACTTCGGGCCCGAATCGAAGAGGAATTTGATCGGATATAGATGAATTGTAAAAAGACCAATTATTTTATAATTAATTATTGTGACCAATTATTTTGTAATTAATTACTATGACCAATTATTTTATAATTAATGGCTGTACCAATTATTTTGTAATTAATTACTGTACCAATTATTTTGTACTTAGTTGATGTACGAATGTCAGATGGCGTATAATCGATCAAATGATTTGTATCAATATCGTGTATTCAATAGCGCAAAATGTAGTACACATATATCCAACCATATTATAGTTCTCATAATCGTCTATTAGGTCGTGCTATCGCATACACACCAACTCGTATTAGGTCGTGTTATCGTTTACTTCACATCTCGTATTAGGACGTCTGTGATGTCGTGTAATCAACCAATCGAAAAAGACACATGTTGTTGGTCATAACCCAAATCAAATATGGTGCTTCAGGCATAATGCATCGGGAATTGGATCATTACGATCATGTCATTGTCATGCATTCAAACACACGTTATTGCCAATATTGTGTAAGCAACAAACACTCTTGACTGCAAAATTTATCATCTATTTATATTATCGTGTAATTAGTAACACGTACCCGCTTTAGGTCGTGTTGTTGATTAGACAATACACATATACAACATACCCTATTATATCATGTCGTGTTTTAGGAACATGTTAATTACAATTTCGTGTTGATTATAACACGATGCATATACAAAAAATTTTAGCTGAAGAACAGAGGTGGAAAAGGTAAGCCTGATCATGTAATTAGTAACACGTAAACCCTTTTGGTCGTGTTGTCGCTTACACGATAGACATATACGCTACACCCTACGTACAACAAGTCATGTTTTTAGGAACACGTTAATTACATATTTCATGTTTTTAGAAACACGTTAATTACTTATTTCGTGATAATCGACCTCCTTTGGCTTATCGTTGGGACCAATATTGATAGCATGTTAGAAAGCATAAAATCGTCACGTTATTACTCTCAATATGCGGGAAAGACAGCATTCAATGGGAAGAAATATATAACTGTTATTAATTTATTACATCCAAAAAATTAATCTTTACATAACTTTAAAAGTACAAAGAAAATAACAATCTGTCTCGTCGCTAGCGATTAGTTGGCATGCGATCTTCTTGTACACTCTCGAACCCATGCGATCGATCATAGGGACACTGATATATTGTCGTCTAGCGAACCATGCCCACCTTCGGATATAGGTGAGGACCGTATCCGATGGCAAACCGATTCACCAGTCGTTGGTAAAGCAATCTCCTCAATGACCCGTCTCTGCGAAGAACGAGTGAGAGTTCTATAAACCCTAAATTGTCGTCTATCAAATAGGGCACGGATGCGACGAATCATTGGAGAAATTGATATGTCGCCGTCTAGTGAATCATGCCCACGATCGGATATAGGTGGTGACCGTATCCATTGGTGGGCCGATTCACCAGCCGCCACTACAACAATATCCCAAATGATACATCTCTACGAAGAACATCATCGTGAGAAAGTCATTGCTAAATCGCCATCTAGTGAACCACACTACAACAAAAAAGACTATTAGTGACGCATTTTTGCATCACTAATGACTATTAGCGACGTATAAAAAATGTTACTATAAGCGTCGAAAAAAGTGTCATCGCTATTACCTATTAGCGACGTCTACCACAAAGCATCGCTAATAAGACATATTAGCAACGTAGCTAATAATATCTTATTAGCGATGTATATTATCTAGCGTTGCTAATGCTAATCTATTAACGATGCTTTCTTTATGTTGCTAAAAGAAAACCAATTTAAAAAATAAATTATTAGCAACATATATCTATAAGCGTCGCTAATAAAAAATTATTAGCGACGCTTAAGAATATGTTGCTAATAAAAAATATAATTTTTAAAAAAATTACAAATAATTTATTAGCGGTGTGTCGCTAATAAGTCATTATTAGCGACACTTTTAATACATCGCTAATAGAATAAAATTTTTAAAAAAAATTCAAAGTGCAGCTAATATAATAATATTAGAAAATTAAAATTAAATAGCGACGCTTAATAAAGCGTCGCTATTAATAATTTTTTTTAAAAAAATTAAATAGCAACTTTTTTTAAGCATCGCTATTAATAAAAAAAAATTTAAAAATTAAATAGCAATGCTTTTTTAAGCGTCGCTAATAATAAAAAAAATTTAAAAAATCCCTAGTGGGCCATCGGGCCCACTAGAGAAAGAAGAGGGGACCAGAGGATGACGACGTGCTGAAATCCAGACCCCAACTCTGCCCCCCCCCCCCCTCCTGTGATTTTCAAAGGAGGGAGAGGGGGTGATGCAGGGGTTGAAGAGGGGGGCAGGGTGATCTAGGGGTTGAAGAAGAGGGGGGATGTTGGGGGAAAAAGAGGGGGTGGGGATGCGGGGGAGAGGGGGTCCGAAGCAAGGGGGGAGCAGGGGTTGGGGGGGGGGGGGGGGGGGTGCAGGGGGAGAGGAGGGGGGTGGGGATGCAAGGGGAGAGGGGTCCGGAGCAAGGGGGAGTAGGGGTTGAGGAGAGGGGGTTGCGGGTGGAGAGGGGGGAGCGAGGCGCCACCGTCCTCCAACCCCCCTCTCCCCGGCTCTGCCCTCTCCTTCATCCCCCAAAAATCAGGGGGGCAGAGAAGAGGGAGGGAAGACCGGAGGGGGCGGTGAAGAAGACGGAGGGGGAAATGGGAGGGGTGGGGGTGGAGGACGGCGGCGGCCCACCATCGGGTCCACATGGAGGGGTGCAGCAAACGGGGGAAAAGGGGACCGGGAGGGAGGAGGTGGTGGGGGTCGGGTGAAGGCTAGGTGTGGGCAAGGGGAGGAAGAGGCGGTGCAGAGGGGAAAAGGGGAACCGGGAGGGAGAAGGGGGAACCGGAGGGGGTGGTGGGCCGGGGGACAGCGGGGTGAGGGGAGGCAGAGGCGGGGGTGTGGCACAGAGGGGAAAAGGGGGACCGGGAGGGAGGAGGGGGAACCGGATGGGGTGCAGTCCGGGGTGAGGGGAGGCGGAGGTGGCGGGGATGAGAGGGGAAAAATGGGAAAATGGATTTGGGTCCCGGGGTGCCTTTATAAGAAGTGGGCAAGCGGGGAAGTTTTGCCTGCGCGCGAAATTTTGCTGCACAGCGGAATTTCACGCGCGTGCAAAATTTCACCACGCGAGCGTTAATTCGCTCGAGTAAATTAATTTTAAAAAAATAATTATTATCGACGTTCCAGAGGAGCATCGCTATTATGACACTTATTAGCGATGTAGAAGCAGCGACGTAGTGCTTCTACATCGCTACTAATACAATTTGTAGCGACGTATGGTTCTCTACGTCACTAATAGTTTATGTATTAGAGACATATAGGACCTTACGTCGCTAATACATCTACTATTAGCGATCTATAGCACTATACATCATTAATAGTATTTGTATTTTTTTATTTTTAAAATATAAAAATTTATAAAAATATTTTATAATCTTCTCTCTACCCTCTCCTCTCTCTCTTCTCTCCTCCCTCTCCCCTCTTCTCTATCTTTCTCCTCTCTCTCCTCCCTCCTCCCCCTCTCCTCTCACCCTCTCTCTCCTCCCTCCTCTCTCTCTCTCCTCTCTCTCTCTCCTTTGTCTCTCTCCTCCCTCTCTTCTCTCTCACCTAATTTAATTTTTTTATGACTTTTTATTATTTAAAATTAATTTTTTAAAAATAAAATCAGAATTAAAAGAAATCATATTAGCGATGTATAAATTATACTTCGCTAATACAACGTATTAGCGATGTGTAATTTTATACATCGCTAATAAATGTACTAATAGCTACATATAAAATTATACGGCGCTATTAGTATTTATTTTAATTTTAATTTTTTATTTTAAAAATATAAAATTAATAAAAAAATTAAAAATATATTCCTTTCTCTCACTCCACCCCCCTCTCTCTCTCCTCCCTCTCCTCTCTCTCTCTCCCTCTCACCTTCTCTCTCTCCTCCCTCCCCCTCCCTCTCTCTCCCTCTCATCCTCTCTCTCTCCTCCCACTCTCCTCCCTCTCCTCTAATTTAATTTTTTTATGATTTTTTATTTTTTAAAATTAATTTTTAAAAATAAAATAAGAATTAAAGGAAATCATATTAGCGACGTATAAATTTATACGTCACTAATATGTGTACTAATAGCGGAATATAAAATTATACGTCGCTATTAGTATTTATTTTTATTTTATTTTTTTATTTTAAAAATAAAAAAATTTAAAAAAATCAAAATAAAATTCCTCTCTCACTCCACCCTCCCCTCTCTCCCCTCTCTCTCTCTCTCTCTCCTCCCTCTCCTCTCTCTCCCTCTCTCCCTCTCACCCTCTCTCTCTCCTCCCTCCTCTTTCTCTCCTCCCTCTCTCTCTCCTCCTCCCTCCTCTCTCCCTCCTCCCTCCTCTCTCCCTTTCCTCCCTCTCTCTCCTCCCTCTCCTCTCTCCTCCCTCTCACCCACTGTCTCTCATACCTCACTCTCTCTCTCCTCCCTCCCTCTCTCTCCCTCTCATCCTCTCTCTCTCCTCTCCCTCTCCTCTCTCTCTCCTCTCCCTCTCGTCCCTCTCCTCTCTCTCATCTAATTTAAATTTTTTATAAATTTTTTATTCTTTAAAGGTAATTTTTAAAAATAAAAAATGAATTAAAGGAAATCATATTAGTGACGTTTAAATTATACGTCACGTATTAGCGACATATAAATTTATATGTCGCCAATACATGTACTAATAGCAACGTATAAAATTATACATCGCTATTAGTATTTATTTTAATTTTAATATTTTATTTTAAAACGATAAAAAAAATTTAAAAAATTTTAAAAAACAAAATAAAATTACTCTCTCTCTCTCTTCCCTCCTCTCACCCTCTCTCTCTCCCTCTCACCCTCTCACCCTCTCTCACACCCTCCTCTCTCGCCCTCTCTCTCTCCACGCTTCTCTCTCTCCTCCCTCTCCCTCTCTCTCTTCCCTCCCCTCTCCCTCTCCCCTCCCCTCTCTCGCCTCCCTCCCTCTCTCTCCTCCCTCCCTCTCTCTCCCCTCCCTCTCTCTCCCCTCCCTCTCTCTCACCTCCCCCTCTCTCTCCTCTCTCTCTCTTTGACCCCTCTCTCCTCACTCTCTCTCTCTCCATGCACTCTCTTCACTCTCTTTTATTATAAATTATATTTGAAAATTAATAATAAATTTAACAAATAAAATGTATTATATATAATCTAGTGAAAGTTTAATCTATTCTTAACACTAGTTTTTATTTAAAATTTAATATTTATTTATTGTATATACAAATAGTAAATATTGAATAAAATATATTATATTTAGGAAGTTTATTATAATTTTTTTAATATTTATTTATTAAATAAAATTAATTAATAAAGCTTATTAGAAATGGTATTTGCGATGCTTATTTAAAAGTGTCGCTAATAATTTAAAATTAATTTTTTTATTTTTAATTAATAACTATTAGTGATGCTTTGATACAAGAGTCGCTATTGCGAAAGCTATTAGCGACACTTAAGACAAGCTTCACTAATAGTTATATTTTTTTCTTTTTTTATTTAAAATATATACCTTTTAGCGATGGTTGTATAAAGCATCGCAAATAGAGGAACTATTAGCTATTAGCTATTAGCGATGCTTATAATAAAGCGTTGCTAATATGATTAGTATTAGCAACACTTTAAACTAAGTGTTGCTAATATATGAGTATTAGCGATGCATACAAAAATGTGTCGCTAATAGTTGTTTTTAGCGATAAATGTGTTGCTAATACTACATTTTTTTGTAGTGCCATGCCCACCATCGGATATAGGTGATGACCATATCCAATGGCGGACCAATTCTCCAACCGCCGCTGAAGCAATCTCTGCAAAGAACCAGTGAGTGAGCGCTCTGCAAACCCTAACCCTAATATATATATATATATAGGCAGGGTGAGACGGTTATAGACCGCCAGGTTATTGAAGGTATTGATGCTTCGGGAATAATGCCTCAGCAATTGGAACATTATGAACATGGAATTGTCGTAGGTTCGAACACACGATATGACCTATATCATGTAAGTGAATGACACTTTGACATCGTGTAAGCAAAGGACACTTTGACATCATGTAAGCAAAGGACACTTTGACATCATGTAAGCAAAGGACACTTTAACATCATGTATGCAAAGGACATGTTGACATAAGAATTAATAATCAATATATATTATCGTGTAATTAGTAACACATAATCCCTTTTTGTCGTGTTGTCGCTTATTTGATACACATATACATTATACCCTATGTATAACATGTTGTGTTTTTAGGAACACGTTAATTACATATTTCGTGTTGATTATAACACATGCATATACAAAAATTTTAGCTAAAGAACGGAGGTGGAAAAGGTAAGCCTAATCGATGCTCTCCCTCCTTACGTTGTTTGTGTACGCTATTATTCGACCTCCTTCGGCTTGTCTTTGGGACATCTGCCACATTGGGGGGCCCTCCTTGTACGCTGGTACATTATTTGCAGTTGTGACCCAACTGACCGCATGTTCCACATTTTCGTGGGGCTTTGAGAGGCGGTTGTGACTCTATCCGATTTTTTCGTGGACGCCCCCGCTGCTTTTGAGGGATAGGTGGGTTAAATGTAGGCATAACTCTAGCTGGTGCCGATCATTCATTGGGCATAAGGGCTCACGATAGGTCAGTTTATACATTTCAAAAGAGTACCATCTTTTGCAGTACTCGGACACATAGAAGTGTCTATTATCGATTGCTGCAATTGCATGCTTACATGGCAGACACAGATGTTGAAACTTTCCACATGTGTGGGTACAATCAACCAGGTTTACCACATCCTATGAAGAAAAGATTGTGAGTAAGAGAGCACAATAAATGAATTTATCGTGTTCTCGAGTACACGACATGTCTTACTATCGTTACGTAATACACATCGAATTACATGTTCAAGGACAATAACGTGTGTAACCTAACATGATATGAATCCCTAACGCATAAACGAGCTCAAGCTATGTACATCGCCGTATGAATGCAATGTACCTAGTGATGTAGCGAATTAACATGGAATTCATATAGTGACACAGGCAACACAATCACATTCCTTGCTTCTTCTCGCCTGTTTTCGATGTGTTTTCGGGCAAATTGGGTTAACTCTTCCATCATATTTTATCCGTCCGTCCGACATTTTTCAAATAATGCTATTGTGTGCTCCCTCATGTGCTCAATTAAACGCGTTATAGGCATCGATCTGTCTTTTTTGAACATTGCATTTGCACTTTTAGACCTATTGGAGATAAATGTCCCATATCTTTTCCCTAGAAATGATACATTGGCCCAGTGATCCAAACCTATCTTATTTAGCCAAACATATGCTTCCGGATTATATTCTTTAATGTTGTTCATTGTTTCATCGTACACATTATGTCTGAACATTTTAGCTGCAACACGGAGCTGATTCTTTAGGTAGTTCTCTTTGAATCTGTCTAGCATATTTGCTACCATGTGACAGATGCAATACCCGTGGTGTGTAGATGGGAAAAACTTCTTCACAACATTTGTCAATCCCTTCTGTCTATCTAAAATGATTGCATCCAACTCGGCTAGAGGATCAGAGAATAGATGATTTCTAAGCAACTCAAGAAATCAGCACCAAGTTTTCTCACATTCGTTATCAACCATTGCAAATGCAATGCACAACATATTATTGTTCTCGTCTAGTGCAGTTGCTATCAATTGATGTCCAGGATACTTTCCTTCCAAGAAGGTTGCATCAACTGTTAGCAACGGCCTCAAGGTTGTTATGAAAGCTCTCGCAACAAGGCCAAACATCCAAAATACTCTTTTGAAATCGTACCCACCCATAGGTCCGGGAATGTCACATGATCTCATTGGCACAACTACACTTCCCGGATTTATATATTCTATCTGCCTCCTGTAAGAAGGAAGTAAGCGGTAGGATTCGTCTGGGTCACCATCTATTAAATTAGTTAGAGCTTTACTTGCACAACCAAATACAATTTAGTAAATGTTATACGACACCGGCTTACATCGTGTTCCCAATCGCATTACATTTTATGTTTTCGTGTGATCGGAATCCATACACGATGCCTGCTTGTGTTTATGGTAACACGATATTGACGTACGTCGTGTGGTTACACTATATCGACTATAGTTTAAGCGTGTAAACGATAACACACTAAACTAACATATCGTGACACTAAATCAACACTTCGTTTCTTCTCATTCATTACCTGTGTGCCAGCATTTCTTATAGTTCGCAGTTATGCCCCAGTGCTTTGAAATATAACTTACTATGCTCTTAGGTGTAATGTCCACAGAGTCTTTAAATAGGCCATGACATTTTCTCGCTATCCAAAGGTGCGATGCTAGGGGATAGTCAGTTGACTTCCTTTGGATTCCACATGAATGAGTCAGCACTAACCTCGTGACAGTCACATGATCTCCTATATTTGAAGCCCTTATGTACCAGTTACAAGATTCATTGGAGCCACCCAATTCGAGGAGCTTCTGGTAATCCTTAGCTTGCAAGCTACCCGTCATTAGTTGGCCTTCATCAATATTCGGTTCTAACATGTTTAAATCATCGACGGTATCCCAATCTGCCTTCGTCTCAACGTCGATGTTACTGGGAACCTCACTGTTTCCAAATTCTTCGTGGTTGGACATACTTTCTATGTCAACTATATCATTATCGTACCATAGATCCTCAGCCCACATATTTTCAACTTCTTCGCCTTGTCCACTGTCGTAATTACAAGGGTTGTATGGAGGTTCGTAGTTATCAAATGAAGTCCTTGTCCCACCCATCATTGGAGACAATTCCTCTGATCTATTCTGATTGACTTCTATTTCAGGTTTTGTACTCGCTAGATTAGTGAAAGATGATTGACATGGATTTGTTGAGGGCAAGTTTCTCGGTTCTCCCAATCTGCATTACACATTATCGTGTTAAAAAAATACAAAATCAGTCAACATCATGTATTCTATTAACACGCAAAAATTTCAAGACATGTTATTGAAACCACGACATGGATGCATGTCGTGTTATTATATCTATGATGCAACACATAATTGCTCTATCGCATGTGTATATCGTGTAATTACTAATACGATATATTACAAGCCGTGTTTATAACTTTGCACGATATGATTTACCCTTAACATGATAAATTCAATATCGTGGCCTCTAGTACACGAAATATACCAATTGTATATAATCTAAGATTCAATATTGTTACCTGACAGTTTCAAAGGTGAACTGAGTTTCATAGAATCTGGTATGAAATTCGACATTAGTGCTGGGATGAGCCATTACGACAGGTGATTTAGCTCTATTGACTATCTGGTTCGTTTCAACGGAGGGTGATGGTGATTCATCACTGTTATCGGGCTATTTCATCTTGGCATATAACGATAACACCTCCTTATTCGCCTTCTTATGAATGGAGAACACTTATTGAAGATCCTCATCGTCTTGTAATTCATATATCATAGATTATTAGGATGATAGAATTAAATACTTCAAACTAACATTACCATTGACGGAAAGTTGTGCTTTGACTTGCCCCAGCAACTCGCCGAAGCTCACCGAAGGATGAATGTTTATCAATAGTACGATTCCACCGATATACATGTCGTTATTGCCTAACTCTCTATTATAATGGATGCAAATACCGATCCTATCCATGTTGGGTGTGAAAGAATGATTAGTTTCTGCGAAATGTAGCTTTTGGAACACTCACACAGCGTCTGCGGTCTCAAAAAATATTTTTTTCTTGTTCATCGACTCTCGCTGGTGAGTCACCGCCGGTCAGCTCCGGCAGACGAGTTCCGTTCACCGTCAATGACTCACAACCCACCGGAACGGTGCAATACTGTTTCGGTGTGCATTTATTACTATGAACATTTAAAACATGATATAGTGCAAACCTAAGGGTATTTTAGTCCACAACCCGATCATTTGGCATTTCCGTTTAAAATCTACGGAATATAAAATATTTTAATATTTGGCCAAGCAATATGGAAAAAATCTTTTTAAAATAATAGTTATAAATATAAAACTGAGGGAGTATTATTTATTTTTAAAAAAGCGTAAAAACAATTGAAACATTGGCCTAAGGTGGGCAGTGTCTAGTATTATGAGTTGAAAGCCTCGCCCGGCCAATAGTCCCACTTCCTACTCTTAATCCTAATGCTCAATGAGGACCCACCTTATATAAGTAACTTATGGAACATAGGTAGTTGGAATATGAATATAACTAACTACGGTTCCTATGAAGTACTGGTTCCAAATTATAATCACTTTTTTATATACGTAAATCAGCACGTACAGTTTAATTTATTTATCTAAGCATGAATCAAGATTACAATTAGGGGCATTTGGTTATTTCCCTAGAAGAGTGGAAGAATGATTAAAGATCACTTCCCACTGTTATTGAATTGTTGAAAGAGACCAAGATACGGCAACAAATTTATTTTCCAGAGGTCGCATGCATCAACGGTGGCGGTGAACCGCTGAGCTCTTCGCGTTTGCTGGCAGTGAGCATACCCCAACATTCTTCCGTTTGCCTTGGTTTGTGCTTTGGAAACAAGCTGGAGCAGGAGCATCCACAAGAGACTCTAACTTGTGACGGGGAACAGAGTTGGCAGCGGAATGCCTCTCATCATGAGGCGGCGCCGGGCAGCTGCCACCATTTCGATTGTTGTTCGAATTTGAGCACTGTGGGGGAGATGGCATGGTGCCCTTGGCTAGACTCTCATCATATTCATGCCCCAGAACTCGTGCGGCCTCAGTGGCTTCTTGGCACAAAACCAAGATTATGAGCAAGAACCACGTCAAGGAGAGGAGATTGCTGTTGGAAAAAGCCATTGATTTTCTGATTTTACTAGCTCGAACCAATGTGACTAATTCGCACGTTTCCCTTCCTTGGTAACTAGTGGTGAGATAATGGAAGAGAGGGTGCGGGTTAAATAGGCATGCCTATTTCAACTATTGAAGGAACGTACACGTTGTCGCGAGGGATATTTGAATTGGGTTGTTTTGGTCCTCTTGGTCGACGTTGAAACCCAAATTAAGGTTCAGACTTCAGAAGAAATATGTAAGAAATTTCTTGAGAAAATATGGATTGTGCTGAGTGTGGCTTTGTTAATTACTAGAGAAGAAATGGACAGAATAGGTAATTATATTAATACTGCAGTGATATCCTTCATATAACGAAATTTGGAAGAATGGTCAGGATGGTAGACGGGATTCGCAGATCAACAGTCCAGTCCTGGCCTTGAACAAGAACTTGCCTTGAACAAGAACTTGACCGGATTAACTGACGGGGCTAAGAGAGATACTTGACTGGGCTTGTGGTTTTACGTCCAGTATACAACACGTTTCAAAAGGTTAAGAAATTAAGTCCCACTTCCTGACATTATGAGTCTGAGCTCCAGCTGAGGATACGTAGGTGCTATACCAAAATTCCTCAGTTAATTTTCCTTCCCGGAGCTACAAACACAAAAGAAAGAATCATATTGGAGGGGAACTTAATGTCAAAAGCTGGACAAATTAGGTGCGCATTTCTCCCCACTTATTAGAGATCAAAATGATATAAGTTGGTAGATTCTTTTATGTTAATACGATTTTAACTAGTACTTCCTCCGTCTTACAATAATAGCTCCATTTAATTTTTTAAAATTAATTCATTTTAAAAAATTAAGTAGAACTATTAATATAGAATAAAGGGAGAATTATTTCTATGCCTTCGTGTGATTTTACTAAAAGCCTTATATTTGTTCTACCAGGAAACCGAGGAGGGTGAGTATTTAGGTCTACATATAGCTGAATTCACTGAAGATATATGCAATTCAAGAAAGATCCCATGGTACATATATAGTGCACCACAAAGTGAAAAGTTTTTGCCTTCGTGAAGTTTTGCGACAGTAAAAGTATTGTGTTATAGAGATGAAATGCTTTGAAACTATATGTAATCCTCGATCATCCATTTTACCAATGTCCAATCCCATTCTTCACGAATGGAATAAATTAGTGAAACTCTTCTTAGGATATTTACAGGTTGTCAGATTCTAGACTAGAATGAATATAAATAATCTTTGCAAGCTAAATAACACATATAATACATGCAATAGTATAGCTAAATGCTAGTGATGTAAATCAGCTAGTTTAAATTATATTGAGAATAGGATTGTAAGAAGAAAATATACAGTTATCTATTGAGCAATCGATCGGCAGCTACGGGCAATTAAGCAATTGTGCGATCTATCGGACTATTAGAGTGATCAATCAGCACATTAAATGACCCCGTGTAAAATTAAGCGAGAACTAAAGTGATTGATTAGCCTTTACAGCAATTAATTGCTACTTCAGCGGTATGACTTTCAATTCTATTTTAGCTAAGAATTTAATTTTAGATTGATTATTTTTAGTTTTTTACTTTCTTAGGAGTCTTTATTTCATGTTACCTTATTTATTTAGGAATTTTGTTGGTTTATTTTCTTTAATTTTTATTGATTAGTCTTAAAATAGTTAGAGGTTGGATTTTTTTATTTATAATTATAATATTAGGATTTGTATCGCTTAGCTCTTTTATGGAAGCCATGGCTATAAACTTCTCCATTGTTTTCTTTCTATTCTTTGTAAATATTTTATGGAAGGTTGTGAGAGAATGGTTCTATGAGCCTCTAGAGAGGAGATGAGAGGCATTTTCTTCTTCCACTACTTCTTTTTCACTCTAGTAAACTCATTAATTTTCAACGTGAAGGAATTAGGCGCAAAAGGCAATGGCACTACTGATAGTTTCAAATGTCAGTCATTACATCATGATTTGTTACAATGTCAATGTTAATTATCGGTTCATGGTGAAAGTGTCGAATGCATTAATTTCAAGTGACCAATCATCACATTACAAGGTTTCATGCACATGCATTAGGGTTTACTAACCCTTATATAATACATGCTTATTCACTATCTAATCATGCATTCAAAATTCTTCGGAAATCATGTAATTATACAATTGCCATATAGCATAATCATTGCTATAAATCATAACAAAAATATGTTATCTTAAGGCACCATTACTAACCTCACTGACATGTCTGTTTGGACAATGTTTACCATTGCTAATCCCATTGACATGTCAAACCTACATTGACAGTGTGTTAGCTAGGGTAGCCTACCTGATCAATGCCACACCAACACATTAGTCTCATTACTGATGCCAGTTTGTATGTACGGTGTTGCATCTATGCAAAATGGGTATTGTTCATCTTCCTCCTTTCATCTGTGCATACACCAACGTGACGGTGACATTACCATTGATCGGAAGAGAAATGATAAGAGACCCCACAACCTTTCCAAACACTTTTACTCATGGAAATCTTTTCAAATCAAAGTGATAAATCATTTGTGTCATAAATCGAGCATTGAAACTATTCCAATTCGAAATAACCATTATAGCACATTCATGCATGACATAACTTAAAAATCACACGCACACATCCAATTTCATCAAGAACTTGAAAAAAATCACACTTCTACATATTTTTTTCTTTATTCCAAAGAGAAGATGGCAATCTTATTTGAACAGAAGTGAGGTTTCTCCTCTCTTATGCATGTTTTCCCCGGAACTACTCTTGGACTCTCTATCTAACGCTAGGACTCCTGGGGACTTCCCTTCTCCCTCTAATCTCAAGTTTCACTCCCTTTTATACTGAGGTAACTACTCAAAACCATCAAATTGACTAATTTTATGAAATAATCAATGCATACAGTTATCATTAGTAGGTCGTTGATTCATCGATGCTTACCAATAGTAGCATTAGATTGTTTCATTGGTAGGGCACCGACATGTCAATAGCTTGCCAATGAACAAAAATAAATTTTTCCCAAAAATAAAAAATAATAATTTTCTTTTTGGAAACACTTCGTGTCACACTTCTAGCTTCTATTTGTCCCACATTTTCTAGGTGCTTTTATGGGAGGCTGGAACTCTATCCTCTTTTTGCTTGGTGTAACGCCCGAGATTTTTCATCCATTTTTCTCAAAACTCATAGAAATTTTTTTTTTCCATAAATCGGAGTCAAAACGATAAAATCAAAACCTGTTTATAATTTAAAACATCATACGGTTAAACATCGTACTGTCAAATCAAATATCCTCAGGCGCTACCCGAAAACACACGTACGAATAAATTTGCTATGATCATAGACTTTTAAATACAAATCACTCTCCCAGGCATCCCTGAGTACAAGTCCCATAACAGTCCACTGACTGATCCAAATTCAAAGTCCAGAATAAAACATCTTAAAGTCTCATCTCACTCAATACAGGAGATCGTGGCACAAATAAACTCACAGAGAGTCAAGCAGATACCTGAGTCAACGGGAATCGATCCACCGCTGAAACGAGCGTCCATCTCCAGGAGCTCTTCGCACAACCTGCAAAACCTCCCGTACAACGGGGCTAAAAATAGTAGGGTGAGTATTTTCATACTCAGTAGGAAAATACCCAGTAGGGGAAACCCCAAACGGTGAACTCACAAGTTCAAAAATGCATGCATCATGCAACTCAAACATGAAGCAGTCAACATAATATAATCATATCGTGCACATACGCATACGATCATACTAAATGCACTATCGTGCCAAAGACATACCAAATGCACCACCGTGCCAAAATCATATCAAGGCATCATCGTGCCAGAATCATACCGAAGGCACCATCGTGCCAGAATCATACCAAAGGCACCATCGTGCCAAAATCATACTATCCAAACAACTTACACAAACACCCTTATCCAGGGTCATACAATTTACTCGTACCACCGTACGCATACTCATACAACATACGCATACTTGTACGATTTTACTCGTACAATCGTATGCTCACTCATACAGCTTACCCATACATGTACGACCTTACTCGTACAATCAGACTCGTACGACCTTACTCGTACGACGCACAAAATCATACTTACTGTCTTACTCAGAACCATATTCTCACAATCGTACTCATACTCTTACAGTCGTGCTCATACTCATACGCTTACAGTCTTACTCATACTCATACACTTACAGTCCTGCTCATACTCATACACTTACAGTCCTGCTCATACTCATACACTTACAGTCCTGCTCATACACATACAGTCGTACTCACACTCATACAGTCGTACTCATAATCGTACACATATCAACGACCACTGAAGCTCATTACAACTAATAAGCTCCAGCGTCGAAATGGAAAAGAATGCCACTGGGGCAACACCTTAACCTCCGGGGAGTGACTAGACGCCATGGACTTTTCCGAAGGTAAGGCACACCAATGCTCATGGGGCACTGGATCAAACAGGTAAGAGTAGATCCATGATACTACTTACCTGAGCGCGCAAACATAAACACCCACACATAAGGGGTCATACAGTTGCCCACCATAATGGGTCTTATAGTGCCATAGAATCGCCCACCATAATGGGTCTTATAGTGCCAGAGAATTGCCCACCATAATGGGTCTTATAGTGCCATTGCCACTCTTGGGCAGAAAACATACAGTGCCACTTGGGCAGAAACATACAGTGCCACTCTTGGGCAGAATCATACAACGCTCTCAACAGAGCATCAAACGTCTGGGCTTACACAGCACACAGACAACATCCCGCAGGATAAACACCATGGCAAGACATGATAAACGCTCGGCCAACTCATCAGCGGCCAGCTCAAACACAGAACTCAATCCGTCGAACCCTCAGGTCTCAAACTCACAACGCTATCATTAGCTGTGCTTATAATTCAAGTTTGAATTAAGTATATTATGCGGTATAATTATGCCACACAAACTCACAGTCCTCGACTGGTCAAACTGAAGCTGAGCCCGATCCGAAACCCAAGTTCGTCAGGGCAGCAGACTTCACTTACCCGTCCACATCATGGACAAAACTCATCGTACAACAAACCCTTACAGTCTTACACTTTGCCATCCATCTTATGGCCAAATCCTCTTACACTGACATCTTCAAATAACGCTCCTCAGAGCCAACCTAGTTGTCGCCCTCTTACTTATATCTCACTTATTATACTTATTTTTCACTTCATAATCTGTACGTTATGCTTGTACAATTATGAACACTCTTACTGTCTGACAAATGCCCAACATACAATTCACCCCAAACTGATCCATTCTAATCCTTGCCCGTCATACTCATATCCTCTGTCATACGCTTACACAACCGCATCCAAATTTAGACAGAGCTTCTGTCACCTCTTACTGTTCATCGCCCATACCTCTGCCCACATACACTTACACACATCCAAAGCATAGGCAAAAAGCCATCATACATACGTATGTCTCACACATACGTATAACATACACATACGGTCATACATACATAACTTACAAACATGCACGCTAGCCATCACTAGCACATGCATACATTCATACATACGTCAAACATGCACGCTAGCCATCACTAGCACATGCATACATCAAACGTACACGCTAGTCATCTCTAGCACGTGCACACACACATTCTTACATACTTCAAACATGCACGCTAGCCATCACTAGCACATGCATAACCCATACATAGCATACTGACATATTTGCTAGCCATCGCCAGCGCATACATAATCTACATCCATAAAACATGCATACATCTCATGCATATCAATCATACCATACAATCATGCTTACACGCACCTCATGCAATCGGATCGTTACTTAACATCCAAGCATGGAATCATACAATCCTAGCATGCTGCTACTCATTCAAAGCATGCTTCATGAATTTACGAGTTCAAAGCTCCCCTACCTCGTAATCATGGCGTTCGATGGCGAGCACACGACGGTGGCGGAGTTGGCAGTCAAAACCATTGCCTGGCTGAGAGAGCTGCTGTCCCGAGGATTTTAGGATGCGCCGGAACTATCACGGCCAAGCAGAGTGTCAGAAATCAATGCGGTAAAACCCGCGATCCACGGTGGCATACTAGGGCGGCCGGGAGAAATATCGTGCCAACCTAAGTGGCGGTGCAACCCGAAGTCAAGGGTGTACACTCTAAAGATCAGCCGGTGGCTAAGACGTGCACAGCTGGCCACAAGACGTCGAAATCGGCCGTGGACAGCACCCAACGGCAACGATTCCGGTCAACAAAGGCCCACATAAGGGCGGAGAGCGTGGGGCAACGCTCGAGAACCAAAGGAGAGGTGGAGGACAGCTCTAGTGATCAACTCCACTCGGTGGCAAAGCCAACCGATGGTTAGGCGGCACGAATGTGGCGCCTAAACCCAGAAGTGCACGCGTGGCTACATGCGCACGCGGCCCAAAGGGCGGGGGAGATGGCTGAAATGAGGCGACTCAAGGCCCACAAAAGCCAACAGGGCTAAGGCCCTAGTGGTGGCCAATCAAAGCAGCGACATCGCCGATCGCCACCCACAACCAATACCCATGGTGCGGCGGCTGTGCATCTCGCACGGTATAGGGCAAATGACAAGCCGCCCATTCCGAGCGGTAATATAATTAGGCCAAGTGGGGCTGACCCTCACTGTCGCCGAGCCGGGGCAGAGCCCATAATGGCCAAATAGCATACGGCTCGCCGATGACCACGGCCCAAGACGCACCCAAAGCGTCTAATCGGGCGGAGCAAGGCAATAGGGGCGAGGTGGGGTCGGAAACGGCAAACCCCTACCGACATCGGGTCGAGGTAGGCTGGACGGAGTCCTACCGGTGTCCGGACGGCAACCGGAAACCCACCGGCGTCCAAAAACTCCCACGGACAGTGAGATGGAATAGTAACAAAAACCCGACCAAAAGATCGGTAGCTCACCACGGAGCGAAGAAAGCATGGCGGCGGCTCTAGCCGGCGCCTATGGGTTCCTGGCGGCCAACTAAACATAAGTCTAGTTGAGAGCGGCCGCAAACGATGTCAAAATCGTACACCCATAGTGCAAAAACGGGATTGAAGGAGAGAAAAACCCGAAAAAAGGTTCGGTACCTCGTGGAGGAGCGAAGAGGCCGTGGCGGCGGTCATGGCCAGTACCTACGGACTCGTGGCGGTGAGGCAAAGCGGATCCTGACAAGAATCAACGGAATCCGACGACGGAGGAGGGAGAACGGAGCGACCGGATATGCCCTCGGGTTTTCTCTTCTCCTTACATAACGCCATTTTTTTCTTCTGTAAGTTTCTGGAACGAAACTTACTGTGGTCGGCTTAAAAGCCATGATTTTACTATTCACTTTTTTTATTTTTACATCCATATCCCCAATACGCGTTAACCCACTGGTTACGCGTTAACCCACTGGTTACGCGTCAAACCTCCAAAATTCGCGCCGTAAGCGCGCAGCGAGGCCCGTGGCCCACGACTAAGCCCCACACCCGACTCTACGGGTATAAATATGGGGAAAAGACACAAATACCCATACGCTGAAACGTCACATTTTTCTGCCGAAAATGACCAGAAAAATGGCAGAAAAATCCCAAAAATCGTAGAAAAATCAGGGACCTTACACTTGGTCTTCCTCATTATTTAAGAGGTATGAGGAGTAGAACAATTTAACTAACAACCTCCACTCCCCATGGTCCATAACCAAGTATTTTCTGCACTTGATCCAAAAAATGTGAACAATTAATTTTCCTATCAACCTTCATTAGTTTCATTTTCCCTCCAACACACTGCCTTCAATCGGAGTTGAATACATTGTCATAATGTACACTAATCAGCACAATCTCATTCTCAATCATTTCTTATCTACAAAAAAAATTACTGAAAACAACAACAAGGCTATATGAATATAGTATGTTTTATCTATACATCAATATAATTCAAATAATATTTGTATAAATTTCGTTAAATCAATACAACAATAACACTAAAACACTATATCAATAAATTAGTCATTGAATGCTAAACACATGCTAAAATGTTTCATCCATAATGCTAAAATGTTTCAATAATAATGCTAAAATATTTTAGAAATAATGGTAAAATGATTCAATAATATTGCCGAAATGTTTCAGCATTATTGCTAAAGTCAGACAATAGTAATCAACTTGAAATTTCTTTGTGTTAACACAATACAACAATATTGTTGAAATAATACAACAATATATATTGTCGAAACAATACACAAATATTTTTTAAATAATACTCCAATAAATATTGTTAAAACAATACAATAATAACATTGAAACATTACAACAATATCATTTACTCTAGAAAAAAATAAGGTACCTCTTTCTTCTCCACAATTCAGTGAGTAAAACAAACCAAAAATGTGATTAGATTAAGTCTAGGGTCTTGCTTAAGCTTCTTTTGATTGAACAACACCTTGTGTCACGCCCCGACACTGTTCGTCCCGTGCCGAACCCAGTCCAGCGCACGAGGGCGACAATATTAAAAACGGTTAAAGAAATTACGAAAAACGTGTGCCCTATTTATGGGCGGTTTAATTAACAGAGTTACAAGCTACTTTGAGGAAGAGTAAATAAGTAGAACAAAAGAGGAGTTTAACTCTAAATTAAACCACAAGTCTTAAGCCTACATACTAATAATCTAGAGCCAACACACTTAACTCAAACAGGGTCTCAAATAAATCTAAAGACATAATATATCACAAGTCTGAAACGAGGATCACTCCACAAGGTATTCTAACATCATAACAAAATAATCAAAAAAATATGCAAAGTCTATACGCCTCCACGCCTAGTCCCAAGCTCTCCCGGTCTGTTCCTCATATAGAGGATCCTGTACAACTGCATGTCACACCATGCAGCCCCAAAACAAAAAACACAAAAAACGTAGGGTGAGTATAAAAACTCAATAATGGTTTGAATACAACTATAAAAATCAGAAAACACGACGACATGACAATGTAGCAATTCAGATCCAAAATTTACATGCTATACCACTTTTTGATTATGTATTCATATTACATAAACCTCTATAATAGTGTCTCAACCACACAATTTTTGATTATGCATTCATATCACATAAACTTGCATAATAGTGTCTCAACTACACAATTTCTGATTATGCATTCATATCACATACTCATCCATCCTGCATGACAAACGTGTCAAACACATAATACACAATTATACATAGCATTCATAATACATATGCATCAATACAAATGGTGAATGCCTCCATCAAGGAGAAAACACAAGTATTACCACAAAGGCAGGACATGGTCAAGGCCATGAAGGCGAGATGTGGTCAAATTTCCAAACAGAAAATGTAAGAGGGTCAGGATTGTCAACCCCTAAAGCTGCTCGCCCTGGACGATCCTGGCCAAGGATGTCCGATTCTCACACAAAGAACCTAGAGCAGGTGTGTTCGCCCAAGGACATCTCTTGCGGTGGGGAGAACCTGAATTCCCACACAGGGAACCCTAAAAAACGTGGTAGCTGGTGCACAAAGCGTACCACTCTGGATTCTTAGGGTCCAGATAACAATCTAAATAATCTCATCGGCAAAACAAGTACACAACTCGTCCCCACATATCTCAATTTAACTAGACTCAACCCGAGGAGTGTACATTTTCCACACAGGAACTTAAATCGAAAACATGTCATTTTGGACCAACAAAGTTTCGATTAATTCACCGAGTGATTTATCCGACACACAATCATAATCATTGCATACAATCGATCAATTCTCGTTAAACATCGGTAAAACTTCGTTCATGAATACTGATCCATAATGCATGATATCATGAAACATCCGTGAGCAAGACCTACATCGGTTCCAACACATGGAATGTGCTCCCAATCAATCCCCTCATGCATCATAATCAAGCATAATTAACTACAATTTCATAGTAGATTCCCCATGCATGTGTGTATTCATGCATGTTCTAAGCACATGGCCAATGCTTTGACATAAACTCATAATGCAATATACGCATACTTAAACACATTCAAAACAATGATTCCTAACTGAAATCAAAGCCAAAATCTACCATAAAGCTTAAATTCATCCATGTGAAATCGTACGCTCACTCCTACAATCATAATATTTCTCCACATTAAGCCATAGCATGATTACATTAATTACACATAAACCATTCTCATTATAAGAGAACACAGCTTATCATTTTTCATATAATATCCCTGCAGGAAATATAC
Source organism: Saururus chinensis (assembly GCA_035235625.1). Lineage (NCBI taxonomy): Eukaryota > Viridiplantae > Streptophyta > Magnoliopsida > Piperales > Saururaceae > Saururus > Saururus chinensis. The sequence continues at coordinate 12,656,605 of CP141141.1, forward strand.
TCTAATCACAAGAGTTCCAACATTCAAAGGTTTAAGGTAATTCAATATCAACATGCACAATTATCAACATATAATATAATACCACATAACAACACTTAAACGTAATCCATAAACCTCCATCATCAATTCCACACCTCCAATAGCCTAATTTTAATATAACACACCTCTCATAACCATTATAACCATTAAATGGAGTAAGAACATTGAAATGAGCATAAATTTTCCAAAATAGCCAAACTGCTATATAGCTAATTGATCGGCTTGGCAGGCCGTTCGATCGGCCCGATCAATCGCCAACAAGGCATATTCGAGACCTTCCCCATTTCAAAATTCAAAACTGAGGCTTCCTCGAAGCAACTTAAAACCTTCATCTATATTCTCAAACACCATCAAAATCTCATTAAATATTCCAGAACATTAATTTAACTCATTCTAAGATAAAACCCTAAGAAATCGAAACAAGATATTAACATTTATTAAACCCACCATTAGAGCTCAAATCAAGCAAACCTATTCCAAATAAAACCATACAAATTAAAATTTTTACCACAATAAAACTGAGATTTGAAGACTCATTACCTTCCTTCTTGGTTTGGTTTGGATTAAACCTACAATCTCTCACACCTTCCACAAACACGATTTTTAAGTTAACGCACATCTAAACTCTTTAAGCTTTGAAAAATAAAAAATAAACCCTAGATCTAGAGCTTTGAAAGCATAAAAATGAGATTTTGAAGATTAGGGCTTGGAAAAGAAGAGAAAAACAGTGATTTAATACTTTCGAAATGGATTGAAATAATGGGAAAAGACAAGACTAAGAACATTTTAAGAAAACCCCAAAGATTAAGCAAAGATTAAGCTAAACTTACCTCTAATCGTTTCCCTTTTCAATCTAATCGGGGATTAGGCTCCAATCTCCTATCTAAGCTTATTCCCAATTTAGGAATGGCTTAGCTCATTCCCTTTTATAGTAAGGGTTGGGCTACACCTAATAGAAATGTGGGGTAGAAATAGAGTTTTTAACTAAAATTAGAAATTTTGGCAATCTAACCTAAAATTAAGTCCAAAAAAATTCTAAATTTTTTAAAGTGTCTTCCAATGATGTCGGGGCATTTTTGTCCAAAAAACTTAATTTGGTTGATGGGGCCCACAAGGGGGTCCCGCCAAACCCTAATTTTTAAAAAATTGGTAAAAAATCAAAAAATCCCAAAAATTTATATTTGACCCAAAATTACTTAAAACTCATAAATGTGAAGTTAGTTTTCATTAAAGCCTTTAGAAACTCCATTTATTTTTGAAAACTACCGAATTTAATTAGAAAACGCTTAAACCACATGATGACTGATAAATAACATTAAAAATAAACCGGTTCAAGATGAGAGTCCTTACACCTTGTGCCTCGTCAGAAATAGATAAGAGAGGAGGAAGCTCCATGAGAACTCCTAAAGTTCAACCCTTTAGGGTTTAGGAGTTGCTAAAGCTTAGGTTGGGAGATTGAGAGATTTGTCTGCCTCGGTGGGTTTTGGTGTCTCGTTCCTTGATGCTTGCCGGATGCAGGCAGTGATCAAGTTGCTAGACGTAGGTAGTGATTAGTGCTAGACACAGGAGGAAGGAGGACGTAGGTAATGATAAGTGCAAGAAGAGGGAAGGACACAAGTGGTGATCAGGTTATTAGACACATGCGGTGATTAGCATTAGGTGGAGGAGGAAGGAGGAGGGAGGCAGTGAAGATGGGGGCTTTTTGTTTTAGTAAATGTGTAGGCAATGTATAATATTTTGAGCAAATCTAGGTGATCAGAAAATAGTCAATCTCTATCTAGGTAATATGTAAATAACCCTTAGGTAAAATCCTGATAAAGTTCAAAATTTTATTGCCCTACATTGAGCTCTCTATTCTCCATCAATTTTAACTATTTACAATGAATCCAATGAAACACCTAAAGAACTTAATCCTAAATATCCATTTAAGATAAAAAAACAAAAAATATTAAAAGAAATGCACATTCCAAATGAGAACTAATTCTTGAGTCATTTTTCTTCTAGTTTTTAGTGTTTGAAAAAATGGACAAGGGTCAAATTAATTTTCTAAAGCTTTTGTAACTAAATAAAAAAAAAGCCAAAACAAATGAGTAAAAATTGCACTTTCCAAACTATACAGAAACACTTTAAAGAATTCCTCCATCCATCTCTTGTCATTGGACTATTTGAGACACCATAAAGACCAAATTTACTACAAAGGAAAAAGAGGATTGATTCCATCATGTACTCCGATCACAAACAATTAATCTTCTACTATAAAGGCAAAGAAGGGTTATTGGTTTAAGTTAAGTGAATGAGAATAGATGGGTAATTGGGTATCTTATATGAACCGGTAACAAGTATGGAGGAAGGGGTACCCATACTTGTAGGTAACTGGGTACCCGTTGACAACCCTCATCTTTTAACCATTACCTCTTTCTAAAGTATTCACCCATAAACTTTGGTCGGGTGGTTAGGTGAGCCGAGTAACTGGGTACATGTTAACAACCCTACAAGCATCCATATACCTTCATTGTGGCACATAGGTGGGTCCATCATGGCACATGGTGCAAACTTAAAAAATCACATTTTCCCCCTTTTTCACCAGAGGCAACCTCCCCTGTCTTTTGTACAATACAACCACAAAATTTGCTTGACAATCCCCTGTCTAGAGTCCCATTCAAGAGGAGAACATGAAATTTAAGAAAAAAATCAAAAGAAACATGGAAGAGATTACATTATTATACTTTTGATTAAGTTTTTTTCATTTTTGAGATTAGGGTAGAGCTCTCCAAAATTTTTCAAATCTCAGCCCGCTCCAAATGGAGAAATGACTAATATTTTTATTTATAAGTAAGTCAAGTAAATAGGTCTAGAATGGGCTCAACAATAAAATAAGTCAACCCACTTAAATGACACAGACTCAAAAACGAATTTGACCAGGCCCAATCCCATTTAAAATGTTAAGTGAGGGTCTACAACCCAAGAAATTGACACACTGCCCAAGATAGTCATGGGTCCTAGGGTGGGGCCCACTTAATAAAAAAATTACATGGTAAATAACAATACTTACTATAAGTACCTGGTTTATTGTGCTAGACACTAATATTTTCCACTAAAAATCAAAATAAATCCAAAAATATTCATAATTAAACTAAGCTATGACATAAAATATTAAAATTTTACAGTAAACAAAAAATAGTAAAATTTTACAAATCTTATACCACCCTGATCACCCCCTCTCCCCTCCTTTGTCGGAGGTGGTATTATTTAAAAAAATTTTATTAGCGAAGCTTTATAAAGTGTTGCTAATAGAATATTATTAGAGACTATTTTACACAAGCACAACTAATATTTTATTATAAGTGATGTTTATCTACTTTTTTTTATAAAATGTTCCTAAATACTATTATTTTAGCAACGTTAAAAATGACATATTGCTATAAATTAAGCCTTTAGTGACATATTAAACATCGCTAAAGCGCTATTGGCGAATCAAATATAAAACGTCACAATTGCTTATTTGCGATGCAAAAAAACATCATAACCATTATTAGTGACTTTTTTTAACTAATAGCCATTATTGGGAATACTTTTTTATAAGCATCATAAATTTGCAGTTATGACAGGATCTTTTTCATCTCTTTTTAAGCTTGACTAATAATTTTTTTTGTTGTAGTGAAAAAAGAGCATGAAAAACTCTTCCTTTACCTTCCCACTTACCCTTAAATAAAAGGTGCCACAAGATTGTGTGATGAGCCCGTTGCTCGCGCGAGAGGCATCAAAGGGCCAGGCCTGGCCAGTCTAGGCCCAAAATAGGTCCATTACGTGGGTTAAGCTGGGCACAGCCTGGCCCGTACCTTTTATCACTAGGCCCAACCCGGCCCCTCATGCCCTGTTTGCCAAGCCTAATAAAAAATACTTTTTAAAAAAATATTACCTTTATAAAGCCTTATTGGCCAGAAAGCCATATGGGCATGACCTACAAGGCCCATCGGCTTCAATCCGGCTTGGCCCGCCTTGACCGGGCTGGGCTGCCAGGCCTGATAAGGCCCATGGACTTCGAATCAAGGCCCGGGCGTGGCCCTTTGACACCTTTATGCACACCCTCCTATATATACTCGCAAGACTAGTGATGTTTCGACCTCCGAAAGGCACATACCTAGTACCTGGTTCCGAGCTAATATAGATGGGTCCTCTGCATTAAAAAAAAAACGGCCAGCTCATTTATACCGAAAGCGGCCGCCGACCTGTGCCTTCTCGTACTGGACCACAGACTCACATGAAACCTACTCTTTGCCTTGGGTACGAACAGTAAACCCACTCAACAAAGTAGTAAAGAGTAAGCCACTAATATGTTTGGATGATCTACAAAGCCATCCCTAATGTTCTCAGATTGTATGTTCCTTCAAGACGGTCTGGTCTGGCTGTTTTATTGAAGACATCTTATTCCTAATATGTTTGGCTTGGTGTCAGTCTAAAGAAACCAACGTATCTTCCAAGAAAAATTTACCCACCAAGTCATCATATTCAAGCACCGCAAAGCAGGCTGGAGTATGCACTTATGTCATCTTAGTCCCTCAAATTGCCAAATGTTTAGATGATCAATTTCTCTTTTTGTGTCTCATAGTTGAAGGTTATAATTTTCTTTACTGACTCTTGGTACTTCTCCTTTGTGCTTAATAGAATTTTTATTGATAAAAAAAATCTTGACAATGATCAAAAAGTCTCCCTCAAGATCGATAAGTACACTTGATACGCAGAATTAGATTGATGTGAGGGATCATTACCGTTAAATGACATGTCCTGAAGGATCTGAGGGATCATGTCTGATACTGTAGATTGTTTTTTTGCAATTAAATGTAAAGTGGCTTAATGACGTTGACATAGATCACACAATTTTTATTTTTTTTCTAAATCAAGCATCACACAAAATAATGCACCTAGTAATCCCCATCGATCCACATTGTATCTTAGAAGAAATTGGGCTTTATTAATGACTTTCATGTCCATATGACATTCTCAACAAAGAAAAGAAGCTGACTTTCATTAAACAAATCATATGACTAAGAATACTAGATATATTATTATTATAAACAAAAGGAGAAGGATTGACCCCAAAAAGACAAAAGATTTTCACACATCAGATGGTAGACTAGAAAAACGACTTAGGCAATTGTAAACTCATGATCCTTCTCCAGAATTTCCAAGGCCTTGGGATCCAGGCTAATCTCCACATCCACACTCTTTCCCCCATCCTTGCCGGGGTACAAGAACACCATCCCATCAAACTTGTTGTTGCTGCCACTCCTCACTCTCTCCGGCTGGCCCCAACCGAAGTCCACTTCGTAGACCCGGAATCTTGGCGAGCTCCCCACGGCCACGCAGTTGAGCCCGGCATCCTTGTATTGGTACAACTTGGGTGCTGCTTCCCACTCCTCCGACCGGCGGGTGATTGCCTTTGCATCATGGGAATCAATTACTTGTTGGACGAGGTTGGCCCCAAACTCCGGCGGGTGGGCCAGCAGCATCCCGGTGGCCGTCCCCGTGAACACTGCCTGAATGAGGTTGCCGAAGTAGTTGTCCGGCATCGGCGGCTCCACCCGCTTCCGGCAGTCCATGAAGACGGTGAACACCGTAATATCCTCGGGCTTAAGGCCCCGGGCACGGGTGACGGCCCGCCAGAGGTGGACCCCTAGTGACTGGAATGCTGAAAAGGGCTTGCACCCTTCCGGCCTGCTGGCGTTAGCAGCTGCTTTGATTTTGTGCATTGCCTCCTCGGAGAACCGGAAGACCCTCTGTGGGAGGAGCGGCTCCGGCGGGACCTCCACCACCTCGCCGTTGACGGCGGAAGCGGGGAGGTCCAACTTCAAACGTATGGCACGTGCTTGGGTCCGGTCGTGGAACGGAACCATGGAGATGGAGTGGCTGCCTCGGCAGAGCTCGGCCCAGGCACTCATGAAGTGCCATGTTGAATAGCCGTCCAGGATCACATGGTTGAATGCACACCCAACAGCCAATCCGTCCTTCAGCTTCGTGAACTGTTTCAATCAGCAAGAATGCAATTAGCTCATCCAAAACTCAAAGAAAGTGTGGGGACCAGCATCCAGTTGTACTTCAAAAGGATTTTGGGATCCACTGCAAAACGGTCGGATTGACATGGGATAAATCTCCCTGTGCCAAACCTTCCATTGGTACTTGGTGCAGCAATAGAAAATTAAGTGGGTCCCATTGAACATTCTTACCATGTCCAAAAGTGCCTAGACAGCGGGCCCCAGTTCAGAGGTTACTTGTAAGTTGTAATGCAAAGTCGAGCATGTGGAGAAAGAGCCTTGGTTAAGGAACTTCCTTCAGTTTACACGAAGTAAAAGGACATGGCAATAGGCAACATTGCAAGATGTATTCGACTGATTCACAAGAGCAAGTAACATTTGACAATCACATGACACAGAGGAAGTGGGACCTCGATTTAGATACATAGCCACATTTCAATTGGAGCAATGCCGTATCAACATTCGCCATACATATACACTATGTTAGCCATGTATTTCACCGCTTACCAAACTTGATAGGTTGTTTGGGTAAGTGTTAAATTACACTACCAATATAGTGTACTACAGACCCCAATGCTGACATGCAGACACCGGCTTTTGCAGGCCAAGAGCAATCCAAGATGAAATTAAACAGTTAAATTGGGAAGAATATGAAATCTCACTCCCCCCACACAGGAGGATATCTTTGATGCGTATTGGAAAAGTAGTAGTAAAAATAAGAACAAGGAGGAGTGACCTGCACAGAGAGAAGTGGCCGGTGGAACCCTTCAAGATTGAGCACTCCGGTGAAGGGAACAATTTCCTGCAGTATGTTGGACACTTTGTCCTGCGACAGCTCCTCCACACCAACCCCTTCTGCTACGGCCTCAATGACTTCCACTCCGGCGCCGTTGTCGCCGCACTTCTCCACCCGGAGCACCCCCTCATCATCCATCCCAAGTCTGCCAGACAGGGGGTAGAAGTGCTCCAACACAGCCCCCAGCCCCTCCTTCAGCTTCGCCACTCTTCCCTCAAAGTCATCCCCCTTGTAGAGCAACACCTTCTGATTGTAATAGAAAGTCACATAGGGCAAATCAAATGTGACCAATGGGCACTCTTGTTTCGCCACAGTTTTGCTAGGGAAAACCTTGGTTTTGCTCACCACCTTCACCAATCCGACCTCCTCCTCCTTCCCATTCTCTATGGCCATCTCAGCTTTTGATCAACTTTTCAAACAAGGGATGGAGGAAAATCAGGTTGCTGGAGGGAGGTGGATTTTGAGGCCGTTTGGCTGGCAATACGATGGAGTTATAAAGAGACCAGTTCAACTCGGTAGGGACGCAGTTGGGTTTGTATTTATGGGATTCACAGACGGTAGGTGTGGCAAATTCAATGTCATTGGGGTGGGGGATCCTTAAATTCCACCAATCTGATGGCCACAAGGGGTAATGGCTATTAGGTGGTGCATGTGACGATAAATGAAAATTTTCACTGGAAGTAGCCTCAATTCAATTCCTCATTAACTTGCCATCCAAAGAGGTTGAGTTGAACTGTTGAAGACTTTAGAAAGTTGCTTTCCAACCACTGAGCATGACCACTTCTTGATGACGTGGTCGTTTCCTTTTGTTAGTCATAAGGACCTGATCATGAAATCTCAATCACCCTCCATGGGTTTAAGACCTTACATGCATTCCTAGTAGTGGGCAGTCATGTAAATGAAAATTACTCACCGTAGTGGACTCCGCTGTGATGGGCGGCCAAGAAAGGATAAGCCAGCATTCCCTCTTTTAGCCAGCTGCCAGCACCCCTAACACGGCCACCGTCTTTCGGCCACCGTCTTTTTGACATTGAGAAATCAAAAAGCTACTTCTTCTTCTTAAAGTTGTTGATGAGTGGGGCTCATTTTTATAGGTATCACTCATCAAAAGTTTTGAAAAGATGAAGTATCTTTTTGACGTTGTTTTTTCAATGTCACAAAAGTATTTTTCTATCTATAATCCCTCCTTTCTATACAAAATAGTTATATTTAAAAAAAATAATAATTTTTGTTTAATAGTGAATTTTTTTTTATAAGAAGAGAAAATAAATTTACAATACTCTTTTTTAAGTGCCAAACTCCTTAAATTAAACAAAATAAAACTATTAAAATAGATTAAACTTTTTTTGCCAAATAGGGGGACTAAAAAAGTATATAGCAGGGTAAGCTGACTACATAGGTGAAACGAATAACTCATCCAATGACAAATGTTGAACACTGGCAATAAAACCTGGTGGGCTCTTCCAAGTAGGTCAAGTTCATCATATTTGTGAAGGCTAGAAATCAATAGCATTTCTAGTTGCATATGGTTGTTGGTTAATGCAGATTATCATACGCTGCCACCGACAGATAAAGGTTGATATTCAACACTTGAAATTGTATGAACCTAAGATGAGAGGAATCCATTCTGATGATAGTTCTGATGCCTAGGAAAGAAGCTGATACTCTATAATCATTTGCCAGAGCTTGCTCTGCCGTCAGGATGCTTTTCTGGCAGTAACTGCCTCTCCGAGTGATATTGGTCTAACTGATATTCTATTTGGAGGCCTCAAGTTCAACTTCTAGTTGGCAACCATGGCCCTCCATATTTGCAGTGAGAAAATCCTGTCTGAAGTTACAATTGGTGAGCTGGTGGCACATTTATATTCATCTTCTTGCTTTGTCCGTCATGGGTCCCAAACTCCAAAAGCAGAGAGTTATATGGCAAGTTGCAGCGTGGACGATGTTGTTTGTATTAACTAGCTTACTAAAAATCCGGGGAAACTAGCTGTCGAATGTGTGTCCTCAAGAGATTCCTCTCTGTAAACTTTTGTACTTTGGAAACTTGTGTAAATATTCACTTGGTTGTTGCCTCTATTAAAAGGGATAGTAACTTCATCACGATCATGATTTTTTCTGTCATGCAGTGTACTTACACTTGACAATTTCAATACAAATTTCCTTTGTTTCAAGGTGTGATTATGGCAAGTTATCTTTTCAAACCACAACAAGGAAATAATTCGTGACACATGAAACACATTAGACAGAAGAAATTAATATACATATAGAATGTGTGAATTGGATAAGGGAAATTAATAGGTCTAGTTCGTCAAAATATATATTTTTTTTATGTTAATAAGGGTCTCCGGTTATTAGGAACCGACTAAAAGGATAGGGCAACTAGCATCTCAGAGCACCGTATCTCACTGCCTGTAAAATGGAGTGGTTATTTAAACTCAAGACCTTGTCTCCTCGACATGTGGTCCTGACCAACCCACCAACTGTAAAGTGTATCTTAGCGTTCTAAAGTAGATCTGAAAGACACACCTGACTGCTGAGGCTCCAACTTTCCAATGCTACATGTCCATTGTGGGGCCTAACTTTTGACCTCGACTTGTCTAAACAAGTATCTTTTATAAAACTAACCTGAATCTGATCCAAAATGAACCAAACTAGAATAATGTAGGTGAGTATGGCCACAAAGTCGTTATTAGGGAAAATTGCAATTCCTTTTGCTGGCATATGCTTCTGCATGTTTGGAAGTTTAAAATGTCATTAGCAATTTCTAATGAAGGAGGCGTGAGGAATATGTCTTTGTTCAAAAACAGTATGCGTGAAGACCAAGTCTTTTTAACATGCTATCATTAAAAGTAATTGTGTGCCTAATTGACTATGATCCTTAAATTGGTTAGTGGTTGGTTGTTTCGTGAACATGTTGAAACAGTTTTTTCCAATTTCTAATGAAGATGACGTGAACAATGTGGTTTTGTTTAAAATTAATTTGTGTGAACACCTTCAAATCTATGGCCCTCCATATGTTAAAGGTGAAATAACAAACTTGAGGGAAGAAATAACTAATAGATAGCTTGAAAAGAATTGCATTTATTGATGTGGAGAAAATTGGAATTGGTTGTCTTGATTAATCTTAACTCATTTTATTTGAACATTTATTACTTTTAGACAATATTTTGTAGGAATGTTCTTATTTAGTGATGTACAAGTTGATTATAAGTTGAAGACAACATCGCTTAGGTTTGGTATGTCATATATTAATGGGAAAAGTTATTGTTAAGTTGGATAATCAGTCTCTGTCTAATTATGTAATATTGAGCTGCAATTTTCTTTTTCCAAATTGATGGGTTGTAGTGTTTTGTAACAAAATATCAAAATTGGAAGATTGTAAGAATATGTGGTTATATATATTGTATTGACTTATTTTGATTATTAAAATAATGTCTAATATGTGCAAATTTTGAGTTTGGGTATTGCTAAATACCATATGTTGAAGCTGAAATAGAGAAGCAAACTCAATCAGTATTTCAATAGGTAAAAATGCACACACACATATCACACTAATACACTTCAGGGTTAAAAGAACTTTATTTTGGAGTGTTGTAGAGAGTTAGAGACATTTTGAATGAAAACTGAGTTTTTGTTTATAAGTGATTGGTTTCTAGTGATTGAACTATCAATCGGCCTTAAATGTTATTCGATTGGTGTGCAAATCAAGTGATTACAGTAGGTTAAAAAATCAATCATTTGCTAAATTGATCAATTGCACTTAGATCAAATTGATTTTAGTTACCTAAACAAAAGATTGCTTTAGTAAACAATCAATCATACTGTTGCTTTTATCGATCTAGTGTTTTGGTAGAAGGATTGATAAATTGGGCAATTGTGTTTAAATATAACAGGGAACAATCGATCGCCCTATAGAATAATCGATCATTCTGAAGCACAATTATTTGAAATAGGCTATTTCAGTTTGGTTTAGATTCCTATTTGAGTTAAACTTCCTTAGCCAATGTGGGGACCTATAAAAGAGGTCTACAACATAGGAGAGAGAGAGGGATAGAGAGAGAAAAAGAATTAGAAAAAGGCTTGAAAAGCTTAGAGAAAAAGGGTGTAACTTCTCTAATGTGTTTGAGTGAGAATTAGTTTTCTTCTCCGTATCCATATCAACCATAATAAAAAAGAGTGATTAGAGTTGAGTGGAGAGCACAAAATGTTTGCTAAAGAAAGTTGCTAAGAAAATAAAAAAGAAAGGAGATTCATACTAAAGGGACTTGCTATGAATAACTAGATCTGTCAGAAGCACAACAATAGTTAAAGATCAAGTTGATGTAAGTAAACAACTTAAGAGTGGTTGATTCAGAGCTAGATGAGAAGTCTCCCACCCCCCACTTTATCCAGCCTACCCCCTTAACACAGTTGGTAGATATCCACCGTCTGTGTATATTGGGCCAATGGATATCTACTGACTGTATAGAAATGGGGTGGATTGGATAAAGTGGGGGATGACAGACTTCTCATCCTTAGGAGTTTAGAGTGGTGTGAAGAGTCAGCCGAGTAAAAGAAAAAAGAAGGGTCTTTTGTCTTTTAAAACCAGTTAGTTTACTTAATGCATACTTGATCTAAACAGAGTGTCATATCATTTTCAAATTAATTCTTATGTATTAATTAGTGTAATTGATTTGCATAATTTTATATGAACACATAGGAATTTGAAGCACTAGCTTATCAAAATTTGAATTTTGATTTTAGTTTGGAAGGGAAGGATATATCTTATAACTTAATTGCAAGTTGAAGGCAATTAATCTTTCTCGATTTGTGTATCATGCTTCCCTCCTACAAACCAACAAGTGGTAGCTAAGGATATTTAGATTTTTTTGTAGTTTGATTTTACTTTTGTTGCCATGGAATTAAAAAAGATGTTTAGTTTGTCCTCCTTGTTTCAATTTTTGTTGTTGCTAGAAATAATCATGTTTTTTATGAGTCAAAGATGCTTAGATCTATATTTTGTGCTATAGGACATGAAAAATATGAAATTTTGCATGCTAAATCTTTGTGTGATGATAAGAATAATGAATTGCTTTTGAAGATTGAGAAATTAGAGGATGAATTAAAATTTTTGGGTGCAAAATTGAAGTAATTGTTTTAATGACAAAGAAAAATTAGATAAAATTCTCTTAATTGGTCAACTTGGGAATAATTAGAGTGGATTGGGATACGTAAATCATAAAAACTCAAATCTCAAAGTAGCAATAAATTTGTTAGGGCTAGTAGGGTGAATAAAAATGGTGTTATTTCTTCTAATTCTAAATATTTAGTTAAACCTCAACCTTCTAAGAAAGAACTAGTGACTAAATTTAAACCTATAAAAAATAAGTTAGTGAAAAAGACACCCTATGTGAGAGATAATGTTCAAATTAATTTGCTGAAACAAATGAATTAGATAAAAAGCTAAAAAAGTTTAGTGAGAAGGTTTAGAACCTAAAACATATGTGATCGTTTATAATTTAACCATTTGCAAGTGTACAAGGTAATTGTACTAGGATAAGTATTTAAGGGTTGTCAAACTTTAGGGATTGATGAATTATTACTAAATCTAAGGGAGGAATTTGTTTATTAGTAACTAAAACAACTTAAACTTTAATTAAGTAAAGGAAGTAATCACTAAATTAAAAGGAAGAGATCAACATAATGAAAATTACCTAGGAAATCGAATCCACTATATAATTATAACGATCTCTTAATATTTAATTTAAATCTAGTCTAAATATGAACAAGTATTCTCAACTACAAGTTACAATTACTTCAAAAAGAATCATTAATCAAATCCATAGCATGAACTATCTTTGACAATAGCACGAATCAACTATAGTAAAGTAAACTAAACTATAAGTATGACTCGTCAAATCTTAGTATAACTCATCCAATTCATTAATTATATGAACATTAAAACAATTGCATGGTCATCTCATCTAAATCACAGAAATTAGAATCAATATAAATATCAAAACAACATCAATCTATCATCTACAAGACAATAAATCAACATAGATTTGAATAAACATGAAAAATTCTTCCATTAAAAAGAAAATTTTTATCATACAATTGTCATTATTCACAACTAATATCTAAATTAAAAATAAAAAAAATTCATTTTATAAGAAAGCTCTTGAATCTCCATTGAAAGCTTTGAATTATCTTCCATCTTCTCTTTAGAAAATCTACCCAAAAACCTTCAATTTCAAGAAAAATATGTCTTTATATAAACATAGGAATCATAGGAGGAAGTCTAACATGAAACTCAAAATTGGATAAAAATAGTGTTGGTGGATTTCGGTAGTTCTCTATGCACAAGACAAGGAAATGGATCGGATGATCCTCCTTGCAAGGGATAGAGAAGAACCTTTTTTTTTTACGTGGGACGACCTTCTCTTGATTAATCAAGACTACTCTTTATACTTTGAAGTGAGTAGTAGTGATTAATCAATTTTCAAAACCCTTCAATTAGTTGGCAAAAATGAAAGAAACAACTGAAATTTTATTAAAATAAGAAAAGAGAATTGCCAGGAGAAGTGGCTACAACTTTCAAGTTAAAAAAAATAAAAGAAAATAAGAAAATAAGGAAAATTCTTCTTGAAGATGAGAGCTCCCCTTGCACAAATTCTTCTTCCTTCTTGGTTGCTTCTGCTTGTCTTCCGATTCCTCGATCTTCTTCGACTTTTTGAAGGTCAAGGCTTTTTAGGAATTTGGTGTATGATGGACTTCTGGATTTCTCTTTGGAGGTTCCCTAGACTTGAATGCCAAAAGCCCCTTCTTATGGAAATGAAGGGGTATTTATAGGATGAGAGTTGCATGGTTAAGCAAAGTAATGTGGTGAGTTAGAAAGGTAGTTTATGAGAAGTAGAGAATGGATTAATGGGAGTGTTGGTGAGAACCACTTGATTAATGGAGGAAGTAGGAAGTGTGAAAGAAGACCGGGCATTATACCTTTGACTTGGTCATCTCCACTTTTTTTTATTATTATATTTTTTTTATTTTATCATCCTTTTTTTTATAGTAGGGGATCACGAGCATCAAGGCTTTGATTTAATCTTCTCATTCCTTATGTGGGGCCCATGAAATTTTCCACACAACTTCTTTTTAAAAAAAAAAAAACTAAATAATAGTGTAGGACCCACGAGTCTTACCTAGCCTCTTTCATTTATTTCTGTTTTATGACTATTTTGTTGTGAGACTTATGAGGTCCTACATAGTCCTTTACAAATTTTTATTATGTGGCCATGTGAGGCTTACAAAGCTTCCCTCAGTGTTTAACTTTGAATGTAAAGAGGCCCCCATAATGTCCTCTCACAATAAATTTTTTGTTGGAAGCCTTAGTCCATTCCTACATGTGTAGGATTTAGATCTTACCTCTTCACTAATTTTTTTTGTTAAAAGCCTTAGTCTATTCCTACGTGTGTAGGATTAGATTTTGCTTCCTTACTTTTTTTTTTTCTTTTTAGACTTTTTCCACTTCAAAGACTTTGTCTATTTAAAAATTTGGTCTCACTCAGAGCTAGTCAAGCTCCGAAATCTTGGCCTTTGGATTTTGATAAAATTTTTCTTTGTTTGGATTTTATCCGAATTTGAGACTTTATCCATTTTGAAAACTTAGAGTTATCTAAAACTAGTCAAGCTCCGAGATCTTTGCAATTGAATTTTGATTTTTTTTATGTCAACAGACAACCCCTTCGAGGGGTGACAGTGGAATGACATTATAAATGGAGCTGTCACCCATTGAAAAAAAATTGTGAGAACTATGCCTGGTTTTCCATTAACTACTTCTTCTGGGTTGCCTGCAATTCAAATTGCTTTGTATGGAACCCCTTTAAATTTTGATGGGAATTCCGAAGTTATTATGGATAGAGCTGTGGAGATAATAACGAGAGCACACAGAGATGTCACTGAAGCTCGTCAAATGGATGGACCCCTTCCAAGCTTTATCCTTGCACAAGGATATCTCTTCTGCACCGAAGATTTAGACAATGGACGTATCATTTTTCTTGAAGATGTCAAGGAAGAATTAATTAGAGAGGGAATTTTACACTAATAGATTTCCTTCTCATCATCATTATTATTATTTTCTTTTAATGTAATCTTCTAATAGGAGAGATTTTTTTTTAGGAGATTTTATCTCCCACTCTATTTCCTTTTTTTTTATTGCAAAATTCACACGTGCCCTAGCCTCTTCCAATCCATCGATCGTCAATTTTTTTTTATATAAGAGTGGATCTTTATGCTGGATGCACAACTCACCAACATATTCAAATTACAAATTTGAGTTAAGCCTTGCCAAACATGTAGGTACTTTAACTAATCAAACGGGCTGCAAATTTACAAATATTGCAACAATCCTCTTTTGAACTAATTTAATTGTTTTGGTTTGTTAGCGTTGCAAAAATCCACAAACAGTCAAAGTTACATAATAACTTAGTTTCAAAGGTCTTACAAGAATTTATTTGAATCTCGTCAAATCCTACTTTGAGAAGTTAGAAAGAACTGACTTACCCCCCCGAGGATTTTTTTTTTTTTTTTTTTGACTTGTGAGAATATCCAATGCTTTGTCATTTTCTCTGCTATTGGATCAAGAATATAAACAATTGGTCTGTGTTTTCGTTGTCTCTGTCCAATTCTTCTTTTCTTTTCTTTTTTCAATCAAAAATGTTTTCTTAAAAAAAATTCTTCATCAACTGTTAAGCTTAGTTCAATCACTAAACCGTAGGGTTTTTTTTTAAGAAATAGAATTCTCATTGCCAATAAGATCTTCATCAATCGTAAAATATTGAAGGATTATATTTTGCTGAAAAATAAAATCCTAATCAGGAGATCTTCAACGAATTTCTATCTAATGCGAGAAATTCGATCCAAATCCATAGAAATAGCTGGATCTGCTTCTTCATTTGTATAACAACTTAACTTCGTTGAGTCAAGATAAAATAAAATCTTAACTGAACAAATCTTCCTAAGATAGCATCGTAATAATGAACTCTGTTTCTTTCCTCGTTAGAATTCTGCTTCTATTACGGCTCAGCTTCTTCAATCTCCCTTCTATTCTCATGATAACTACAAATAGAATCCCAAATCTCCCTTCCCTTCTCATGATAATTACAAATAGAATCCCAGTTTGATTTGGAATCCTTTTGCTATTAAAGAAGTCCGTCCTCTAGCTTTTCTGCACTGCTTTGAAAATCTTTTTCTATCTGCTTTTCTGCACTGCTTTGAAAATCTTCCTGCGTAATTTGGTGAAGACTCTTCTTTCTCTATTGACGAAGGTCGTCTTCTTCCTATGAATTGCTGCTCTATCTCTGTTGATTTGTGAGGACACGCTCTTTGGAAATTGTTCACGGTTCCCTTTCTCTCCTTTTTTTTTTAATTTTATATATATATATATATATATATATATATATATATATAAATATATATATATATATATATATATATATATATATATATATTTATTTATTTATTTATTTATTTATTTATTATGGTTGAGGAGAGGATTGAGCCGCGATGGTCGGGGATAGAAAGCAGTGAGGGAAGAGAGTGGGCCATGGAGATGATGAGTCGGCTGCTGAACTTAAATGGGAACCGGGGAGGACAGTGTTGAAAATTAATGACTGGGACAAGGCCGAATATGACTGAGAGACGGAGCCGGCAAGACAGACCAAGGATTCGACGGTAAGGGAGGAAACATTGGAGCATATGGGGCTGGCCAGAGGCGGAGAGAATGGTGCAGTTTGGTGGTGGAAAATCGTGGTGATAGGGCGGGCGGTAGGGAAGGAATAGCAGTGGCCGATTCCTTGCTTCCCGATTTGTCAATTTTCTTAAGAAGTAGCATGTTAGGGAGAATGCCCCCATGGGGGATGGTCACACCACTCAAAAGCCTCCCAAGCTCCTCATCGTTCCAAATCGCTAGAAGCACATGCATAAGGATGATCCGATTCTTCTTGTTATCCCGGGCAGCATTTCCAGCCAACTCGAGCACCTCACCAGCCGAATACTTCAGAATCAGCGGCAAGGTAGACAGGGGCGTCGGTGCCTACACGCTGGGTGCTGCGGCCTCTCTTCATATAGCGGCCAATCCTTCCGACGGGGAACTGCAGGCCTGGGACACCGGCTTCTTCTTCGGGCGGCCAAGCTTCCGGCCAGAAGCTCCTTTCTTCACCCTGGTTCCAACGGCGTCCATCGTCTTGTGTTTGGGCTTGGAGGGAAAGAGCGACAAGAGCAAGATGGCCTAAAACACAACGTTTTTTTTTTTACCACAGATAACATGAAATTGAAAAGCCAAAATGTTTGTTGCTCCGATTGATTTGAATTTGTCTTCTGCGCAATGTAAAGTAGGAGATTTTTTCTGTCTAAATGGAAAAATGGGGAAATTTCGGGGGAGAAGATATGCTGAGGAAGGGAATGGGAAGGTGGTGCAGCAGAGGTGATCGGAGAGGAAGAGGAGCGCGGCGGCGCGAGGGAGAATGTGGTGGAAGAATATCGAGACTGAGGGTGAGGGTGGTGGATTGGAAGAAAGGGAAGGCAGAAAGTGGGAGAGGCGATGGCGGCCGATGGAGAAAAGGGTTGATGGTCGAAGGAGAGGGAAAAGGGGCGGTGACTGGTCATTGTGAGGCGCAGCGGAGGAAGAAGAGATGGCGATCTGGCGAGAGGGGCGGAAGCGGCTGGGTGAGGTCCGGCAGCGAGTAGAGGTAACTGGAGAAGAACAGCAACGATGGAGTCACGGCAGTGCGAGGGAAGACCATCGGCCGGTGGCGGTCGGGAGAATGGTGGAATGGGAACTGGACCGGGAAGAGGAGAAGGGGCAGTTGGAGGTGATCGGAAAGGAATTGGATGGAGGAAGGAGAGGAAGGGGTGTTAGGGATTTGAGGTCAACGGCCATGATTTGTCCATGGCGATCAATGGCTGTGATAATTATTTTTTTTTATGAATTGTCCTGATTTAGTCAGGAAAATTAATGGCTGCAATTCGATTTGTTTTTTTTGTTTTAAATGCGGCTTGCCATAAGGTTGTGCTCAAGTTTGGCTTAGCTTGGCTTACGTAGAGCCGCCACCTCTTTTCTTTTTTTTTTTTTAATGAAGTTAATTTTTTTTATTTATTTATTTTGCAGATTGAAGACTACGTTGGGATTGGAGCAAGTCTTCTTCTTTTTGCCAGTTACAGGCGTGTAATTTACAGACATCCAAGAACTTTACAGGCGTGTAATTTATAGACATCCAAGAACTTTACAAGCGTGTAATTTATGGTCATCCAAGAACTTAAATAACTTTATAACTTATATAACGACGTATAAAAATTTGTTGCAATTCTAATTCTCTTTCTAAGAAGATTGAGAATCTCAATAATTTTATGTCATTTTGCAAGTTTTATTACGTTTCTTTCCTAGGGGATTGAGCACTTTAGGTCTGCACTCTTTGATTTTGATTAATTAATTCTTTTTTTTTAGAAATTTGTCAAAAGGGATGTAGTCTAATTATGTCTCCTTCGGGATTGAAAACTTTAGACTTGCTTACTTTTAATTGATTTTATTTTTTATATTATTTTTTAAAAGAAAGATGCAAGTCTCATTATGTCTCTTTTTGAGGGGGATTGAGAACTTTAGGCTTGCTTTCTTTGATTTTGATTTATTGATGATTTTTTTTGTTGAAATTTGTCAAAAGGGATGCAGTCTAATAATGTCTCCTTCGGGATTGAGAATTTTAGACTTACTTACTTTTGATGATTTTTGTTATCATTTTTTTTTTAAAAAAAAGAGAAATGCAAGTCTCATTATGTCTCTTTCTGAGGGGATTGAGAACTTTAGGCTTGCTCTCTTTGATTTTGATTGATTTTTTTTGTTGAAATTTGTCAAAAGGGATGCAGTTTAATTATGTCTCCTTCGGGATTGAGAACTTTAGACTTGCTTACTTTTGATGATTTTTTTTATGTTTTTTCAAAAGAGAGATGCAAGTCTCATTATGTCTCTTTCTAAGGGGATTGAGAACTTTAGGCTTGCTCTATTTGATTTTGATTGATTAATTTTTTTTTTAAATTTGTCAAAAAGGATGCAGTCTAATTATGTCTCATTCGGGATTGAAAACTTTAGACTTGCTTACTTTTGATAATTTTTTTTATCGTTTTTCAAAAGAGAGATGCAAGTCTCATTATGTCTCTTTCTAAGGGGATTGAGAACTTTAGGCTTGCTCTCTTTGATTTTTGATTGATTAATTTTTTTTTGTTGAAATTTATTAAAAGAAATGTAGTCTAATTATGTCTCCTTCAGGATTGAGAACTTTAGACTTGTTTACTTTTGATGATTTTTTTTAATCATTTTTCAAAAGAGAGATGCAAGTCTCATTATGTCTCTTTCTAAGGGGATTGAGAACTTTAGGCTTACTCTCTTTGATTTTTGATTGATTGATTTTTTTTGTTGGAATTTATCAAAAGGGATGCAGTCTAATAATGTCTCCTTTGGGATTGAGAACTTTAGAGTTGCTTACTTTTGATAAATTTTTTTTATCATTTTTAAAAAGAGAGATGCAAGTCTCATTATGTCTCTTTCTAAGGGGATTGAGAACTTTAGGCTTACTCTCTTTGATTTTTGATTGATTGATTTTTTTTGTTGAAATTTATCAAAAGGGATGCAGTGTAATAATGTTTCCTTTGGGATTGAGAACTTTAGACTTGCTTACTTTTGATGATTTTTTTTAATCATTTTTCAAAAGAGAGATGCAAGTCTCATTATGTCTCTTTCTGAGGGGATTGAGAACTTTGGGCTTGCTCTCTTTGATTTTTGAATTATTGATTTTTTTTGTTGAAATTTATCAAAAGAGATGCAGTCTAATTATGTCTCCTTCAGGATTGAGAACTTTAGACTTGCTTACTTTTGATAATTTTTTTTATCGTTTTTCAAAAGAAAGATGCAAGTCTCATTATGTCTCTTTTTGAGGGGATTGAGAACTTTAGGCTTACTCTCTTTGATTTTTGATTGATTGATTTTTTTTGTTGAAATTTATCAAAAGGGATGCAGTCTAATTATGTCTCCTTCGGGATTAAGAACTTTAGACTTGCTTACTTTTGATGATTTTTTTTAATTTTATTTGATGATTTTTTTTTATTTTTGTTTTTTTTTTTACTAACTTCTCTCTCTCTCTCTTTTTAGGTTTATTTTTCTCTTCTGAAAGACTCCTCTCCCAGAATGGCTTCTTCTTCTCATGCAAGTGTCCAAAGCCAAGAAAAAGAGACGTCAAGCGGTTCAAGGTTCCCAGTTTTTCGTTTGGACGGACAAATCATCTCTAGAACCATAAAAGATTTAGGCGCTGATAACCACCACAAGCGGACTTCTATTTTAAAGAAAATGGTTCCTGATCTTGAAAGAACTCTAATAACTAATAGAGAGTGGATATTTCCAAAACCTGCCTACATATGTGGAGATGGCGGCGAAGGCGGTTTCTTTTCTTACGGATTTCCACGAAAGCAAATCGGTATTTTTAGATATATGGGGAACTTATTTTCCACCAACATGTCTTTTGATCGTGATCTATCCATTAGATCTTATAATTTTGTAGTTTATTCCAAAGGTTCCCTTCAAAAGGAATTCCGTCAAAGGAGTTATTTTTAGAACGCTCTTCAGAATTGACTCACCGTTCTAGTGGTGTCAAATTTGTGGTATTTACAAAAGGGGGTAGAGATTTCAACAAGCGAGGATATGGAGGCATTGAACGTCGAGTTTTATATCCAAGTACCCTTACATCTTCAAATAATAGAGAAGAGAACGTTCAGTTGGAAACACTTTTGACTCAATCCATGGTGAAAGGGTCTTCATATAATGACTTCGACCACATAAGCGGATGGGCCTATGACTCAAAGCGTTGGTCTATTCTCACTGGGAAAATTGTAGGTTCATATGCATCCAGATTGGAGAGAAGTGGTTTGTTGGAAGCAGTATTGGCCACACAGAGAGGAATAACATTGAATAAGCAAATTTATATTGCTATGTTGGAGTCTTTTTGTCCTGCAACCAATACTTGTCTTTCTCCAAACGGTGAGTATGGGTTTTCTTTAAGTGAGATGACACATATCTCAGCTCTTCCAGGCTTTGGGGAGATTTATGAAGAGTATATTCCCTGCAATGAAGAATTAGAGTTGATTCGAGAAGCAGAGCTTGACTTATACATGATTGTAGCTGAACTGTTTCTTCACTTTACCATTATTGCAAAAGAGAAACCATTTCATGCCAAAGGTGTTCTCATTCAACAGTGGACAAGCCAATTCTTTAACATTATTGAATTTAGCCAAACACAGGCCGAGATTGAGAGTAGTGAGAAATCATTGAGATATAAGACTCGGACTCCTCTTACCAAGGCAGATATTGAAGCATAGGTAAGAAAAGATTCCATTAGCTTGGAAGATTTACTAGTGCCTGAAAGTGAAGAACCAGGGCTTCTAGCATTACGAGTTGATGGTCATGCCATGCTCAGAGAAACTTTTCTTGCTGCATACCTTGTTGCATGGCTTTGCCGTTGTATATTTCTGAGCAAGAATCCTCAACTACTCGATCCTTCATTATTCTTAGTTGCAGCCCGCATGGCATTGGGCACACGTTTCCCCTTTGCCCTGCCATGGTGGCTCGATTATGCACTGGTTTACGTGATCATGTAAAGCATCTTGGTTCGGAGAAGTACAAATTGAAGGCTTATCCTGCCCATTTCTTCTACAGCTGGTATGTCATGCATTGTCCCTCTCTACACCCTCCACCTGCTCCTCCAGCTCATAGGGGTGAAGCCTTCTTGGGGAGATTAGCAGTATGTTCTTTTAAAAACTTATCTTTGAAAGAAGCACGAGAGAAAATCCGTTTTCATGGAAACTGGCATCTTGGAAGTCTCCCACATTTTAATGATGAAGGAATGATGACAGACGATTCTTCCCTTGCTGGTGTAAAAAAAATGGATGATGCTGCATTTATCTGGCATATTAACATCCGCCCAAGTACTTTAGTTTACCGAAGTGTACTTCAAGTAGAACTTGAACCGTACACTCCAAGCAGATTTGCTGTACAATTTGGATATTCTCAAGGTATGGTGGGAAATCCTAACCTTCAATGGAAACGACATGGAGAAATTTGTGATGCTGCTTGTGCTTGGTATCACTTCATAAAATGTGATACTGAAACAAAATTCATTTATCCCGATGAAAGCACCGTTTACACTGAATGTTTTGCTAATTGGTGGGTAAGGGCAGCTGAGAACTACCTAAATGCAAATATATCAAAGGCACCTTCATTCCGCTCTGTCATTGTTGATTCAAACAAAAGGCCACTTTCACCTAAATCAGATGATCTTGGTAAGGGAACCAGGATAAAGTCAAAAGCCCTTCGTCTTCGGAAGAAGAAGAAAAGTGATCAAATTACTATTCAAGGTTTAAATATCTTGGCTTTTTATACATATATATATATATATATATATATATATATATATATATATATATATATACTCATTGTTCTCCTTGTATGTAGAAGTTTCATCTTTCTCTTGTCACGCAAGTGATGTGGATTCCCAAAGCTTGGTGAACTTTGTGGATGAAATTGATGACGATATAAATACAAAAGACATTATTACTTTTGAAGGTATGCTAAACACACATCATCTTCTCTCTTTTTCTTTTTTTTTTAACGAAAAGAAAACTTATTTTCCTTTCTCCCTCTTTTTTTTTAGGTACCCTTGATAATTTGGGTTCATCAAGAATTCAAGAACGGACTCATGAACCTAATGAGACTGAAGTTGTCCCTTCTTTATCAAGTATATATATATTTTTTAAAAGGTTGCATAGCTCACTCTTTTCATTTTGTTTTTAGGTCACATACGTAGAAACTCAAGGGAAGTGAATCCAATAGAGTCTCAAGGGTTAAACCTAATACCTGAAACCTCAAGTGGTATAAACCAAACAAAAGCCCAAGGCATGACAACCAGAGTTGAGATTAACCAAGAATTGGGGTTTGCTCGGTTTGCTCAGGTATATCTTCTGGTTCTTCTTTTTAATTCCATTTCTTCTTCTTCTTTTTTAATTTGTGTGAATTTTGACTTGTAGGTTCCCACCACACGTACTTCAACATCCTTAGAAACAGGTATTTCATCCAGGGTGGAAAGAATTGAGGCCTTAAAAGATATTTCAGCAGCTAACAGTTTGAGTTCTAACTCTTCTTCAAGTAAAAATTCTTCTTATAGTGAAGGCCTAACCTTGAGCAAAGGTGCTTCAAATCAACATGTCAATGTGACTTCTTCCACCCATGAACAAAATGATGCAGAAAATGTATGTGTTCAAACAATGATTGTATCTTCTCTCCTTAGAACATTTAAAGAGACACTGGAGATTCTGATTAAGATGACCCTAACCATGATAGCCGTAAGAAAAGCTGAATTAGAAAGCTTATTAAGCCTTCTAGATTATCAAGAAATTGACACAAGTCCTTATCGTTCTGCATTGGATAAGATAATCACAATTTCCAATGAAATAAAGAGAGCATGTGGACCAAATCTCATATCTATGAAATTGGAGGAGAAGAGAAAGGTAGAGTCTCAATTGTTAAATGAGCTTGAAAAACTTAAATCAGAGGGTAAAGATATTGAAGTACAATCTTCTTTGAAACATGCCTATCTCAATAAACTCATGGATTCTCAAATTTCTCTAAAGCAAGCACATACTGAGGTGAAGTGTCAAATAGAGGCTTTTCTTAAAAAGAAGGAAGAACTTGAGAACTAGATTCATGGGGTTTCAGCGGAACAATCAATTGTTGAGGTGGAGCTTAGATATTCATCCCTTAGGCTTAAATAATTGAATGCAAAGATCAGTGTCAAAGCTGGGGAAGTAAGCAAGCTGTATCAAGAAATTGAAGACATGGAGCGATCCTTTTCTTCTAGTGAAGAAGCAAGAATAGCTACGAAGCATAGAGCAACACAAGCTATGGATGAAGTTTTTAATAGCCTCCAATTTTAGTTTTTTTTTAGGGTAATATATTTTTAGAAATTTCTCTGTATCATATGATTACATTTGATTACATTTTTAGAAATTTCCTTCCCTTATTTCTCTGTATCATATGATTACATTTCTAAGGGTAATATTTTTAAAAAAATATTCCATTGATCGGTAGTAAACACTGATCACCTTCTTGTGTCAAGAGTCGGTAAGCTCCATTTGAATAAACCGTCTCAACAACGTATGGCCCTTCCCACTTAGGTTCAAACTTGCCCTTTGACTTATGTGTAAAAACCATAGGTCATTTGACAACAAGCACCAAATCACCCTTCTTGAAAGATCTTTATTTAACTTTTTTATTAAAAGCCCCAATCATCCTTGCTTGATACAACTCTATAGTTTGCTAGGCTTGTAGCCTTTTTTCGTCACGAGTTTCTAGTTCTTGTAGGCGTAGCTTGATATTCTTATCATTTGTTAATTGATTTGCCAAAGCCACTCTCAATGATGGAATTTGAATTTCTAAGGGTAAAACCGCTTCACATCCATAAAAAAGGGAGAAAGGTGTCGCTTGGGTTGCATTTCGAACTGTGGTGCGATAAGCCCACAATACTTCTAGCAACTTTTCATGCCAATCCCTTTTTTTCTTTGAAATGACTTTCTTTAAGAGTTTACATATAGTCTTGTTGAAAGCTTCAGCAAGCCCATTGGCGGCAGGATTGTATGTTGTTGAGGCTACACTCTCAATGCCATACTTTGCACAGAATTGATAAAATTTATAGTTTGCAAATTGAGGTCCATTGTCATGCACAAACCTTCTCGGGACTCCAAACCTATAAATAATATGAGTCTTCAAGAATTTTAATACATCTTTCGTTTTTGTTTCACGAAGTGCTATAGCTTCTGCCCATTTTGAAAAATAGTCAGTGACCGTGATTATAAACCTATGACCTTTAGATGAACTAGGGGTAATTGGACCTATAATATCCATTCCCCACGTTTCAAAAGGCCAAGAAGTTGTTGTAGGGTGCAAGAATTCAGGTGCTTGGTGTATAAAGTTTGCATGATATTGGCATGCTTGACATTTCTTAGCATATTCCATACAATCTTTTATCATGGTAGGCCAATAATATCCCAACCTTTTTATTCTATCTTGCAATTTTGGACTAGGCTGGTGAGCTCCACAAACGCCATCATGGGTTTCTTAGATCACTTTTTGGGCTTCTTTTTGTGACAAACACCTTCGTAAAATCCCATCATAAGACTTTCGATACAACATTTTCATTTTTGCATCATAATAAAACCTTGGGGTTCGCCGTCTTATGCTTGCGGCCTTTGATGGGTCTTGGGGTAAGATGTCATGTAAGGCAAAATCAATCAGAGGGGAACGCCAATCATCAGACTCAAAGTCAAATGAAATTTGCTCTATGCTGTTACATTCACTTAGTAGTTCAAATTCACTGGGTAGTAATCTTTTCTCACATATAGAAATCCCAATATTTTGTCCTTCTAATATTGTCATAGACGTGGCTAGTGCTACAAGAGCATCTGCTTTAGCATTCTTTGACCTCACTATGTGTTGTATGTCAAAATCATCAAATAATTTTGCTAATTTCTTAGCCATTGAGTGATAAGGTAAAAGCTCATATTTTCTTACTTCAAAAACCCCTTTCATCTAATTGATGACTAATTGGGAATCCCCAAAGGCTAAGAGAGATTTTATTTGTAATTCATGTGGCAATTGCATTCCAATAATTAGAGCCATGTATTCAGCCATGTTGTTGGAGCATGGTTGTGTTAGCACAAAAGCATGTGGTATCATGTGTTTTTCTGGTGTGATAAAGATAATATCCACTCCCGATACACTTTGTCCTTGATCATTTGTTCTTGATGCACCATCAAAGTACATCTGTCATATTCTTTCTTGAACTTTTGTGGGGCTTGCAAAGAAGACAGCTTCATTAGGTAAATCTTCTTGTAACTTTGAACCTTCTTTCAAAGGATGCTCAGCAAGAAAATCTGCTAATACTTGACCTTTTATTACTTTTTATGGAATATAAACTAGATCATAGGGTGACAATAAAAGTGACCATTTTGCCAATCGAGAATTAAGAGATCCTGCCTTCGTCATTAAAATTTTGAGTGGATTGACTCGAGATACCACGAATGTCGTCTGACCCAACAAATAGTGTCTTAGCTTCTCAACTGCAAACATGAGTGCTAGACATTCTTTTTCAATAGGGGGATATCTATGCTCAGCCCCTACCACCATTTGACTCAAGTAATATAGAGTTTGTTCGCGACCTTCATCATTTTTCTGTGCAAGCATTGCTCTAAGTGAATGATCAAGAGCTTTTGTATATAGGATGAAGGGTCGACCTTGGATTGGTGCCGATAAAACCGGTGGCTAGGTGAGATAATGTTTGATCTCGTTGAAGGCATTATCACATGCTTTGTCCCAGACAAAGTTTGCTCCTTTCTTCATCAACCGAGAGAATAGTTGACATCTTCCAGATAAGTTTGAAATAAATCTTCTTATATAAGCTAATCTCCCTTGCAGCCCTTTTAACTCTCGCAAGTTTCTTGGTGGCCTCATTTCTATTATTGCTTTTGTTTTTGCAGGATCCACCATGATTCCATCTTTAGTTACAATAAATCCTAAAAATTTACCAGAAGACACTCCTAGAAAGCATTTGAGAGGATTCATCCTCATTTGGTGTTTTCTTAAAATTTCAAAGATCATACGAAGGTCTGCTATGTGATCACTTGCATGTTTGCTTTTGACAGCAAGATCATCAACATAACACTCCACTCTTTTATGTAAATGTTATTTAAATATTTTTGTCATAGCTCTTTGATATGTTGCTCCAGCATTCTTTAAGCCAAATGGCATAACAGTGTAACAATAAATACCAAAAGGAGTCCTGAATGTTGTATGTTTTTCATCTTTAGGGTTTATTTTTATTTGATTGTACCCAGAATATCCATCCATAAATGACATACAGTCATAACCAGTTGTGTTATCAACTAAGATTTCTGTGATTGGTAAGGGGAATTCATCTTTTGGACATGCATCATTTAAGTCTCTAAAATCGATGCACACACGAATTTTTCCATTCTTTTTCATAACTGGTACAACATTGGCAAGCCAATCAGGGTGTTGCTCTTCCCTAATGAAACCAACTTCCTTTAGCTTTTGAACTTCTTTTTCAATTTCCTGCATTATTGAAGGTTTAAACCTCAGACCTAATGTTCAAATGATAAACAGCAATTTTCGGACTTAGTCCTAGCATTTCAGTATAATTCCAAGCAAACACATCTTTAAATTCCTTAAGCAGACTTATCAAAAATTCTGCCTCGTTCGTAGTAAGACTAGTGCTAAGGAAGATAGGCAATGGGTGTTCTTCTGTACCCAAATTTACTTCTCTTACCTCATCTTGTGTAGGAGGAAGAATTTTTACTTCTTCTTCAATTTCATATTCTTGGAATTCTTCAACATCACTAGCTTTGTTATTTTCATCATTATCAGTCTCATTATTTTTATGGTATTCTATTGAGACCATATTTACAGACTTTGTGTCAAGGTTGGATATTTCAAGTGATTCAAAGAAATCACAAGTATCCACATCTGAGTCCCAACATGAAGTTTTATATGATTCATTGTCACTTTCATTCCGTTGAGATAAGTTAATAAAGTCTGGTTTAAATCCCAGGCCATGTAAAGAGGATTTTTTTCGTTTTGACATTATAGATGGTTGTAATGGGGTTTTTCTCCCACACCATTATTGAGACGACCCGGAGAATCAAAGTTGTAGCCCATATTTTTCATAATGTCTTTTAAAATTGAACTATAGTTTTCTAATTCAACTTCATCTTTTTCTGAGTCTGATTCCTCTTTTGAAAATTGATCAATAGTGGAAGTTAGGTGAAATATGATTTCCTTTGAACTATCATTTTTTGGTACAAGGAAAGTAGATCCCTCAGGATTTTCTATATATGAAAAGGCATGTAAACGAGTCAAAGGCAACTCAAAACAAGTGGCCAATTCTAAAAAATCATCATTTTTCAAAGTTTTAAACAGTTGATCTTCAAACATTTTTGTTTCAAAAGAAGATGCAATATATCTCAAAAATAAATTTTTATTCATGCATACACGAGATACATCATCTTTAGAAGCGGTTTTCTTTACATCATTTACAACGTATTTGCAATACGGCTTTTCATTTACATGTACAATGTACTTTCCTTTAGCATTCGCAAACCGTGCATTGATTCCTTGTGGATCTATTGTTGTTGAGCCTTCAAATTCTTCAATTTCATTATCTTCATACATTGCAGAGTCAGCAAAATAGGCTTCAACACCTTTGAACGATTTTTTGTCAGCAAAGACTCGATGAATTTTTCCATCATCTCCAATATACTTAAGCATTGGTGAGGGGTTGAGGGGATTACTAAGTTTTCATGTATCCAAGTTCGACCTAACAAAAGGCTGTAGGAAGTTTGGTTACTGATTACATAGCATGTCACTTCAAACTTTAAAGTTCCAATTCGACATTTTAGGCGGATCTTTCCTTTAGCTTTTTGTGAATTTGCATCATATCCTTCAATACTTGTCATTGTAGGAGTAAGCTTCTTCATAGGGATCCCTAAGTATTCCAAGGTACGAACTGGGAGAATATTGATTCCAGAGCCTAGGTCTATTTGAATTTGACGCAGTTCCACGTGACCAATATACCCTGTATGATACAATGGCCTTGTATGTTTCATGTCTCCAAGTAGCATATCATCCTTGGAGAATGTGATTGCTGTTTGAAGATTTTCAAGTTTAACTTCATGACACTTTTCACATATTTCTTTCTCCCCTTTGATTTTAACACGGTTGACATGAGGTGCATATTTTCAGCTTCCATTAACACATTGACAACTGTCTTCCTAATCTCTGGAAACAATCGAAGCAAGTCATACATAGTCAACCGGGCAGGCACATTTGCTAGTTAAGCGATCAAGTCATAATTTAGAGGCTTACTTATATCTGGAAGAGGTGAATTTCTTTTAACTGGCTCTTAAAACCGAACAACTTTTTGTTGTTCTGTTTTTTCTTTTTCCTTCCAATAGTCAGAATAATCTTTGTGATAATCTCGCCCTGACCTTGTTCCAGGATTTGATTCTTCAGTGTTGTGGATTTGCTCCATGCTTCCCTCAGAATCAGATGCAGAATCATCATAAATTTCACGAACAACTTCTTCATTTGCTAACTTGGTCATGTTACAAAAGTCTTTAATCAAGCATCCTCTTTAATTGTTGGAGCAAACTTATAATGAAGAGAAATCATGTTACACATGAATGTCTTCTCATTGTCTTCGTCTTTTTCCTTCAAAGGAGCGATCATTGATTCATCATCACTTCCCCATCCACTAGGAATAATTTTTTTATCACTTGCCCATGGAGAGACTTTGGGGAGTCTTATCTTGTACCTTTTTCGTCCCATATGCTTAACCTAATGTTCTTCGTAATCTTTTGAAATTTGAGGTTGAACATTAGGCACTTGATTTGAGTGTTTGAGGTCATGACTTAGTTTCTAGAATATTTAATGTGAGACTTAGCCCCTCTAGACCTCGATCTAGTATTTCTTCTTGATAACGAATCTTTTCCCATAAAAGAAGTCACCCTGGGAGGCTGAGGCAAGCGAGAGGGTTTCTTTGTTACCATGTCTAGAGTTTTGGCTTTCAAGCACTTTTTTTCTTCTTTCGGTGAGATTTCTAAATTCTTTTTTGAAGATAACCCAATCCAAGAAGGGCAAAAACTTATTTTCATTTCTTGAAAGTCTCTTGTCATAGACTCTATTTGGTTAGATAACTCAACTAAGTCCACTTCTAGCTTTGAGTCTTTGACTGAAACCATATGGCACTCATGAATTATTTCTTCATCCTCTTCATCTTCTTCAATTAGGACAATTATCTCATCATTCTCTTGGTTTACAAGAGATTGAGTTAGAGGGTTGCCTTCTTTTGATTGTGGCAGTCCCTCAATGCTTTCTACTTCTCGTTTAATCTTTTTTCTTTGTGGGTCGTCCTCTGTTTCTTCCCAAGAGTTATCTATTTTGATTTTTGTGTCTTTGTTCTCCCAAATGATAGCTCTTTCTTCATCTTCTGGCCATGCTCTCCATCCATTAGGTAAAAGTTTCTCATTTTGGTTTTCAAACACCAGCCAAGGTTTATCTGCTTTAATTTCTGTGTCTGTGTTCTCCCAAAGGATGGTTCTCTCTTCATCTTCTGGCCAAGCCCTCCATCTATTTGGTAGGAAGTGTTCTCCATATTCAAAAGTTGACCATGGTTCATTGTTGTTTATTTCAATAATCAACTCTTGGCTTAAAACATTTTGTTGGATTTCAATTGAGTCATCCGACTCATAATCTTACACAATGACCAAATTATCTTCAACTTCTGAATGGTTTTCACTTTCTGAGTCCCAGATTTTACTAACATTATTACATTCCCAAAATTCTTCAATCACTTCTTTTTCTTCGAGAATTAGGACCACCATGTCATTTAACCTCTCCTCCTTTTTCCAAGGTTCCGGTGGCATAAACTCTGCCAAAGTACATGGAACTCTTGGCTCTTGTTTAAGCAATTCTATTGGCAAAACCTCACTTTTCCTCATTGCTCTTTTTTTCTTTTTGCTCTTATTTTTTGACTTAGTTACACCACATAACTTTGGTAGGGGAAGGAATGCTCCCGTTCTAGTAATATCATACACTTTGGATGTACGAGATTTTTTCTTAACAATCTCCCACTTTTCGTCCTTTATGAGATCTGGATGCACCCACATGAAGGTGCCATCTGATATTTGAAGAGGAATAAGTGACTCGTAATATTTTAGGAAAACTTCTGCATATTTGAATTCCACATCCTCTTCTTCGTGAGGAACTCTTACTTGAATTAGCTCAAAAGCCCCAAATTGGACTGAAATTAAATTTGCAGAAACTTTCTTTTCTTCTCGAGTCAACCTAATGATTCCTTTATTAATTAGAGCCTGCACTTGATCCTTAAAGATATAACATTGTTTGATATTATGGCCTACGATTCGATGGAGCAAACAAAATGATGGATCATTCGTTTGTTCTTCCTCATTCGGTCTCTTGCACTTCGGAAGCTTGATCTTCCCCTTCTTCATCAACTCGTGAAAGAGGTTTTCAGTTTCATTTATATCAAAAGAATATTCTCTATTCATTCTTTCTTTTAATGTTCTCTTCTTTATTTCAGTCATCTTGTCTTTCTTCTCTTGAGATGTTGCTTCAGAAGTTTGAACAGAAAACGCTTCTTTCTTCTAAGTGGGCTTAACATACTCTTTCTTATCACCACATTTTTCAGCTTCACATTCAAACACTAAATGTTCTGCCTCAATAGCACTTTTCATGAGATCGTTAAAAGTCTCTGGCTTTATAGATCCCATCTTTGATTGAATCTTTACACGAAGATTTAAACGACATACTTCGGTAAGGTTCTTTTGAGTTGTTCCATCTGGACACTTTAATGCAAGAGCCCTCCACCTTTTTATGAAGTTACATACTGTCTCTTTTGGCCTTTGCTTTGTTGAATAAAGTTGGGCCATAGAAGTGGCAGCTTCTTCATCAAAGAAATGACTCAAAAATTTAGCTTCCAAGTCTGCCCATGTTTGTACCGATTCTTCTGGCAAAGTCATATACCAGTCAAATGCAGTTCCCTTCAAAGTGCTGATAAATAATCTAATAAGTACAGCATCATTGCCAACAAGGTTCCCAGTTAAAGCCTTGAAGTGGCAAAGATGTTGTTTTGGAGAAGCTTGACCATTATAGGTTTGCAAGTTTGGCTGCTTGAATTTGGGTGGGAAAGGTATTTTATCCATCCAAGCTGGGTAAGGGGAATTTACTCCCACTTTTCTCAACTTAGACTCTTCTTGGATGTGTTGAAGAGCTTCTTGCATCTCTTTTCTTGATACAAGTGCTTGAGGACTTTCCCTATTCATTCCTTCATTTTCTTGAGAATTAACTTCATGGAAGTCACCTTGATGATTAGAAGTGACTTGTTGTTGACTTTGAGTTCTTGTGGCTAATGCTCCAATCATGGCTTTCAATTCTTCTATTTGCTTCTCTTGATCTGCCATAAATTTAATAAAATGAGTAGGGACTTGCCCTATCTCTATGTCATCTTTTTCTCCTGTTGCCATGTGTACTCCAACTCTTCTAGATTCCAAAGAAGACAAAGTTACGGGATGGTGTTGGAGGAAGTAGAACTATCCTCCACTTGAACCTCCTCTTCGCCATCGTCTTCTTCTCCATGAGTGATTGAAAGGAATTTATTTGTTGCAAAAATAAATTTAAATAAATTTAGGAAACCCTGATGAAGTCCCTGCACCCCCATCTTTCAAAGAATTTTTCTTTTTGCTTCTTGTGTAGTATTGAGTTGTTTTCATAGTTTGCTCTTCTTCACTTTTTGAGCCAACCATATTTACAATTGCAACATGAGGCTCCTTCTCCTTAGGCCTCCACCTTTAGGTTGTTTTCAAGGTTTTGGGAGAACTTGAGCTCTAATTCTCAATTTCATCACTTAAAGATAATTTTTTCCAAATACTATTAGTCATTTGACTTAATTTTCTAAAATTCTTTTTCCTTCTTGGGGCGAACTCTATTGAAGAATCAGACTCGCTAGGAGAAAGTAGTATTTTAGGACTGCCTTGCATCATACCCTCCTCAAGAGTTGGGTGTTCCTTTTCCCCGAGTTGTGAAGACTTGTTAATGCTATCATTCTTAAAATCTTCTCTCTGCCAACGAAACTTTGATCTATCAATGGTAGGAAATAGAGTGAACTTGTATGACCTCCTTCCTCCTAAGTATGGTTTTCCAAAGTCATTCCCTCGATAGTCATTCTTTTCTTGGAAGTAAGGTACCATCTTGCCATTGCCACACGTAGGGCATGAAAGTAACACACTTTGCTGAGTCGTTTTTGAAAAAAAATTCAGGACGGGTGAAATCCTCAACTTCTCTTTTCGGGGAAGAGTTTCTCCATCTCATACTTTTTTGTCCTCTTCTTTTCATAGGCTTCCACCCCTTGGGATTGGAATTATTACCCAAAGTGGGATAACCATTTTGTGAAAGTTCATTCTTCATTACAAGTGAATCATGTTTAGTAACATGCCTTTTCGAGATGTGGTTTTCTTTTTGCCCAATCTTTTTGTCATATGGGGTTTCCACCATCATGCAAGAAATTTCCTTTGACTTTGCCTTGAAAGCCGACGGCATTTTCTTCTTTCCAGGCTGAAAAAATTATCCATTCATGGGGAATGTCACAATCATAGGTCCATTTTTCTTTTTAGGCCTTTGAGATCTCAAGAACAAACTTGTTGTCATTTCTCCATTTATATCCTCTAATGGCTTAAACTGATTGTCTTGTCATAGCTCTTTGAAAGAGGTTGGAAAATGATCTATTGGATCCCATATACCAACATCAATGAGGCTATCATCCACATTTCTTTTAGCCCCTTGAACTATAGCTTTTTTTCTTTTTCATACGTCTTGAAACATTCATAGCCTTTTTCGATTTTCCACCAAGAACTTTGTTCCCTAGTCTTGAGAACACACTTTCACCACTTGATTTTATGCCAAAAGCAAAGTGAGGGGAGTGAGTGGTCTAAGGCTTCGGGTGAACTTGGTTCAATAGTTTTCCATGAGTATTGTAACATAGCCTTGAAAATACACTATCACCGCTCAAAACTTTGCCATGGGCAAAGTGAGGGAGGGGGGTGAGTGGTCTTAGGCTCCTCATGATCTTGGTTCACAAAGTCTTTAGGAACATTATGCCTTAGCCTTGAAAACACACTATCACCGCTCAAAACTTTACCATCGGCAAAGTGAGGGGAGTGAGTGGTCTTAGGCTTTTCATGATCTTGGTTCACAAAGTCTTCAGAAGCATTATGCCTTAGCCATGAAAACACACTGTCACCTCTCAAAACTTTACCATAGGCAAAGTGAAGGGAGTGAGTGGTCTTAGGCAATGAAATATTCACTTTAGTCCTTTTCTTGGAACTACACGTAGCATCCATGCTAACATCCAATGGAACCGCCATTTTTTCTTCATGTTTCTGTTTTGACAAAAAGGCTTGAAACTTAGCCTCATCAAAATTAATGACGAGCTTGAAATTTCTAGTAGCCTCCATTTTTGCCAAAAAGATAGAAGGAGGAGAAGGTCCCACCGGGTGTGCCAGAAATCTGTTGGTGGATTTTGGTAGTTCTCTATGCACAAGACAAGGGAATGGATCGGATGATCCTCCTTGCAAGGGATAGAGAAGAACCTTTTTTTTTTACGTGGGACGACCTTCTCTTGATTAATCAAAACTACTCTTTATACTTTGAAGCGAGTAGTAGTGATTAATCAATTTTTAAAACCCTTCGATTAGTTGGCAAAAATGAAAGAAACAACTGGAATTTTATTAAAATAAGAAAAGAGAATTACCAGGAGAAGTGGCTACAACTTTCAAGTTAAAAAAAATAAAAGAAAAGAAGAAAACAAGGAAAATTCTTCTTGAAGATGAGAGCTCCCCTTGCACAAATTCTTCTTCCTTCTTGGTTGCTTCTGCTTGTCTTCCGATTCTTCGATCTTCTTCGACTTTTTGAAGGTCAAGGCTTTTTAGGAATTTGGTGTATGATGGACTTCTGGATTTCTCTTTGGAGGTTCCCTAGACTTGAAAGCCAAAAGCCCCTTCTTATGAAAATGAAGGGGTATTTATAGGATGAGAGTTGCATGGTTAAGCAAAGTAGTGTGGTGAGTTAGAAAGGTAGTTTATGAGAAGTAGAGAATGGATTAATGGGAGTGTTGGTGAGAACCACTTGATTAATGGAGGAAGTAGGAAGTGTGAGAGAAGACCGGGCATTATACCTTTGACTTGGTCATCTCCACTTTTTTTTTTTATTATTATATTTTTTTATTTTATCATCCTTTTTTTTATAGTAGGGGATCACGAGCATCAAGGCTTTGATTTAATCTTCCCATTCCTTATGTAGGGCCCATGAAATTTTCCACACAACTTCTTTTTTAAAAAAAATAAAAATAAACAATAGTGTAGGACCCACGAGTCTTACCTAGCCTCTTTCATTTATTTCTGTTTTATGACTATTTTGTTGTGAGACTTATGAGGTCCCACATAGTCCTTTACAAATAGGAAATTACGTGGCCATGTGAGGCTTACAAAGCCTCCCTCAGCCGTTTAACTTTGAATGGAAAGAGGCCCCCATAATGTCCTCTCACAATAAATTTTTTGTTGGAAGCCTTAGTCCATTCCTACGTGTGTAAGATTTAGATCTTGCCTCTTCACTAAATTTTTTGTTAAAAGCCTTAGTCTATTTCTACATGTGTAGGATTAGATTTTGCTTCCTTACTTTTTTTTTCTTTTTAGACTTTTTCCACTTCAGAGACTTTGTCTATTTAAAAATTTGGTCTCACTCAGAGCTAGTCAAGCTCCGAAATCTTGGCCTTTGGATTTTGATAAAAAAAAATTTTGTTTGGACTTTATCCGAATTTGAGACTTTGTCCATTTTGAAAACTTAGAGTTATTTGAAGCTAGTCAAGCTCCGAGATCTTTGCAATTGAATTTTGATTTAATTTTGATTTTTTTTTATGTCAACAAATAGGAAATTGCGCGTTATCCCATTCGATGGCCCTGCATTCCCATTTGAATAGCTATATTTTTTTTTTCAAAACCATATTTCACCGATCGAATGCCATTATGCCACGTTCGAACTGCTATAAAGAAATTGCACAAAATTAATATAAGAAACCCAATTTACTTCAAAACATCTTACAAGTTTTTTCCAACTTAATTAAATTTAATTTTTAATTATTTAAACTATATTAACTCTTAAATAAGATTAAACAATAGAATAATTAAGGGTAAAATAACGTACAAATTATACTTATCCATATTTCATGCACTTAAAGGCCACTACGATCACCTCATAGGCTAATTGCTCATAATGTTCATTACAAGAAGAAACATAATCTGAGTGCAAAAACTCTTAGGAAAATGATAATGTCGAAGTCACAAAGACTCATTTTGAATTTGTGAAATCTAAACTAATTGAGTTATTAAAGTAGATATGAACTGTAGTGTTGTTCACATTATTTTAAAAACCAACACTCTAATATGTGCTACTTAGATTGTAGATGTTGAAAGCACATGAATCATTACAAGACTAGGTTCACACACTTAGTAGTAAAACATGAAAAGAGACTTAATTTAATTATGGGAGCACAATTAAAACTTATGGGAGTGACACTCTTCGTGTCTCTGGTTTGCCTAACTTTGATAATACTTTGTATTGGCTTGAAAGTTAATTTTTTGAGCATTAGTTAAATTTGATATTCGGGATTTGTTGTTAATTTATTAGGAAATTTTCTTACATCATGGATAAATTTGGAATGACATGTGTAAATCTGGTTGTCACAACAGTGGAAAGTCCTCATGCGTCTAGAAACATATCATTTCATTGAGAGACTCTATAATCAAGCTCATACTTATAAAAGTAATGATGATAAAAGTGCTTTCTTCTAGTTGGATCCTAGGGCAGACCCTTTTTCTCTAATGAACAAATTTGGATGAAGGCTAGTGACCCAAATTTGTAGTGATATTAATGCTTCCATTTTAGATTGTGTAGCTGATGGGAATTAGATTTTTGCTCATTATTATCATCAATTTGATAATTTTTGGGTTTTATTGATAATTTACTTCCCATTTTATTTTATGAAGAGGATGTTATTTTTTGAAACCCTTCTTTGCATGGGCATTTCTCCTCTAAAACGACTTATATGTCACTTGTCAGGACCCATGAAATAGAGTCCACTTGACTCCTATGGTCTGGTTCAAGAACAATATATCCCATCATTCTTTTATCACATATATGATGTTTTATGATAGGCTTCTTACTTTAAATAACTTGCAGAAGAGAGGATTTCATATTGTTAATTGGTGTATCCATTGCAAATTTGATGAGGAATCAATCATTCACCCATTTTTCAAGTATAGTTATTCAAAATGTATCATCCTCTCTCTATTTTTAGTATTATGAGGTGTGATTCCCCTCCTCAAGATCCTAATCTCTTAATTACTCTTGTCTTATGTATATTTGAGAAAAATACCAAGATTGGATATATCCTTAAGATCTTTCTCAATGCAGCCTTATATCATGTTTGGTGTGTAATTTCAAAATCTTTGAGGGGTCTTCTATGTACAAAGTCAAGTTTCTTTAGTGCTATGAACATGAAGTCTGAAAGTACATTTTGTTATAGCCAAAATTGATTTTCTTTCTTAATAAATTTTCTTTTCTTTTATGAAGATGGCATTGTAACCCCTAAATGGGGCAACTCTCTTGTATTTCTTCCCTAGTTTGGGTCTTTGCTTAATGCTATCTCACTTATCCAAAAACAACATTGCTCATTATTTATCCAATGACTATATTACCATGTTTATAGTATGTAATTTAACACAAGGCTTCTTATGTATTTTCTACATGGTTGGTTAGGTTAATGTTATAAAGGAATTTATGGAGTCAAAAGAGGAGAGGGACATGAATGTTCCTAAGTTCACTAAAAATAAGGCCACAAAAATATTTTATTAATTCCTAAGTCTCCCTTGAAATTTCCCCATTGCGTAGCATCCATGCAACTATCGACAGATTCATTGCATATATCATCCTCATTATTGAGCACAAATAGTTCATCTTATACGAAGGTGTGGGATACCCCAAAATGCTTTTACAACCCAATAAGAAAAGTAAAATACCAAGAACATCGCCACAATAGTTTCACCTCTTAAAGCAAAAATGTGACATTCACAATATTTAGGTAATTGTTAATATTAATATTTAGGTTTATATTAGAATTTATTTTTGGTTGGGAAGGACTGTTGATGCCATCACCAACATGTTGGTGAGGAAGAGTCTAAAGTTGCTTTGTCAGTGAACAAGAGTCTAAAACTGCTTTGTAGAGTGGTATTGTAACACCTTAAAATTTTAGAAGATTTTTTTTATAATCAAATTTTGGGAGAGGAATTAGAATCATTAAGTTAAACCAAACCACGGTGAAAGCTTGAAATTGACCCCATGACCATTAGAGGCAAGGGGTGGGAACTTTCTTAATTTATGTTGGGAATACAAGGTTACATAGTCAATCAAGTCAAGTTGGCTATTTGAAACCTTAAAACCCTAACTGGTGATTTAGGAAGGGAAAAATACATCATTATGACAAAATAGTCTATTTTTTGTAAGTAAGAGGACCTGCCTACATGACTTGACCCAAGTAACCCGAGTATAAGTGTACCTACTGACATATGAGATTCGCCAAAAACTTGACCAACAAACCCTAGTTAAAGAGTAGGTGCTACGGGTGTAATGAAAGTATGATGGGGACACGAGTTCTTAATTGAAGGAAAAGGGGTTGAACGGGAAAGAGTGTAAATGGGTATGCATAACCTAGCTAGGTAAAGTGCACGTCGGCCAAGCCCGCTAGCCCATCCGCCAAGGTCTGCTCAGGCACCAAGTTGAGGAACATCCTTCTTTTAGATTCATTTTATTTGATTCGGATTTTTATTTGATTCAGATTCAGATTTGATTCAATTTGGTAAACATAGAAAAAAGTCCAAGAGGGGAAAAGAAGTGACCCGAGATAGAAGATTCTCATATTGCACTTAGCAGCCCCATGCCATCTCTCCACTCTTTATTTGGCTTGACCCTCAACTCTCCCCCGTTGCTTTCTCTATCCACTTGACACCATCTCTCTTCTCTTTTCTCTCTCTCTCTAGCCATCCACTCCTCATTATCCTAACTAGTAAAAGAGGAGGGCCCCAGAGAGGAGTGAATGCATTTAGCTTGTTCATGCATGTATCAATCATTTTTTGTCTGATAGATTTACATTGGTAGTCTCATTTGTAATACTTCACCACAATTTTTTTCATTACAAGTTCTTCTTGTCTCTCTCTGTGCCTATTTATCAAAGTGGGCTTAAGGCATCACTTTATGCATTTGATTCATAATTACCTTGACTTAGAAGCTTTTGGTAAGGTATTTACTTAGATTAGATATAGAGATGATCGTTTCTAATCAAACCCTTTACAAGTGTATAAGGCAATTGTACTATGATAAGTATTAAGGGTTGTCAAACTTCATGGATGAATTAAATTATTACTAAATCTAAGAAGAGGGTTTGTTGATGATTGAAACTTTAAAGAACATAACCTAAAATTAAACAAAAGTAGTCAACCAAACAAAACAAAAGAGCAATATAATGACAATTACTTAGGAAATCGAATTCACTAATAGAATCATAACAATCTCATAATCTTTAATCTAAATCAAGTGTAAATCAAGTAGTTATGGCCTTGTGCATTTGGTTGGTCTTGCCTATGGCTAAATACTTTTTGAGAAACTTTTGTTGCATCTACTCCCATGTTGCGATTGTGTCTGGTTCTAATAAGAAGAGCCATTATTTACCCTTATTTTTCAATGTGAAAGATTAAAAACAAAGTATGACAGCCTCAGCGATCAAATTAGAGAGTTGAAGGTCATATAAAGTTTCAAGAAGTCTTCTAGGTGCTTATACAAGTTTTCATTATTAAGCCCATAAAAAGATGAGAACATCGAAATGACATTAGGCTTAATTTCATAGTTTTGAGCTACGACCACTAGCAACCTAATGCACAAAGGAGATGTGGACTCATTGGGAGTGTAATACTCCCTTAGGGCTTTGAAAGGTGTATTTACTAATTGATTGTGTTCAACCATGGTGATGGTAGGAGTGGTGGTAGAAGTAGTGGAAGAATGAGTGTAGGGCAAACTCGAGGGAAACTTAGGTCTCCTAGTTGTACACTTAGGCTCAAGGTTTGGTGGTGTTAATCGGGGGAGCAAGGAGTGACAACCACACATACACCAACAACACCACACAATTTAAAGGGTAAAAAGTAAGAAGAGAAAGTAAAACTTCAAGCAAAAAATAACTAAAGAGAAAAAGAATCTAAAATGAAGGAAAGAAGAAAGATCTTGCAACTTGAAGGAAGAAAGATGGTTGCTAATGTTGCCTTCCAGCCCCAAGAGAACATTGCATGGTCTTCAACTCAATCTGTGAGAAATCAATAAAAAGGAATAAGTAATTAAGAATTAACTTAGAAAGTAAAGTAGACTAGAAACTATACTAA
Source organism: Saururus chinensis (assembly GCA_035235625.1). Lineage (NCBI taxonomy): Eukaryota > Viridiplantae > Streptophyta > Magnoliopsida > Piperales > Saururaceae > Saururus > Saururus chinensis. The sequence continues at coordinate 12,696,667 of CP141141.1, forward strand.
CTATTACTATCCTAGCTATGAATTAAGTAATAAGCAGACACTATCCCTGGCAACGACACTAAAAACTTGATTGTTTATAATTAAATCCTTTATAAGTATACAAGGCAATTGCATTAAGATAAGTATTAAGGGTCATTGAACCTCATGGATGGATTAAATTATTACTAAATCTAAGAAAAGAGTTTGTTGATGATTGAATTTTAAAAGAACTTAAACTAAAATTAAACAGAGGAAGTAATCAACCAATCTAAACGAAAGTGCAATATAATGGCAATCACTTAGGAAATTAAATCCACTAATAAAATTATAACAATCCATTAATCTTTAATCTAAATCGTGTGAATGTGAACAAGTATTCTCAGCTAATATCTAAAATTACTTTACAAAAAATCATTAATTAACTTTATGGCATGAATTATCTTCAACCAATTGCATTAATCTAAACTATAGACATAACTTGTCTAATCTTAGCATAAACCATCCAATTCATTAATCACATGAACATTAAAACCTATTGCATGACCATCTCATATAAATTACAAAATTATAATTAATATGAATATCAAAACCATATAGATCTATCATCTACAAGACAAATAAATCAACATAGAATTAAATAAACATGAAAAACCTTTCCATTAAAAAAGAACTCTTATCATACAATTGTCATTCTTCATAATTAAGATCTAAATTAAAATAAAAAAGAACTAAAACTCATATATAGCTTCATCAACTCCTAAGTAAAAGAAATCTAGCCTTGCATGATTGAAAAACGCTCTTGAATCTCCATTAAAGTTGTTGAACACTCATCTATCTTCTTATCCCTTTTGTTGTTCAAAAAAATAGCTAGAATCCTCTAATTTTGAGCCCCATAGGTCTTTATATATGCATAAAGGTCATTGGAAGAGTTCTAATTGAAAAAAGACTCAAAATCAACTTAAACTAGGAAACTGCACATTAAGTCATTCGATCCCCCTACCTGGCCGATTGATCAAGCATATTGATTATGATTTTCAAAGTCCTTCATAGACGATCGATCGCCCAGGGGGTGTTTGATCGCTTACATTATTCCTTGATTTAAATTGTCAATGTTAGCCAATTTGATTCAAAACTTCATACAAGTGTTTCTTAACCTAATTAACTTTGATTTCTAATTATCTAAACTATATTAAGTTTAAAAAGACTAAAAAATAATGTAAATAGGGATAAAATAACATATAAATTATATTTATCAAGGGACTACCTTCATTCCCTATAGTTTGTAATGTATGATTCCAATCTATGTTTTGGGCATGATTTTGTAATGATTGAATTGAATATGGTTGAAAGATTAGGAAGCACATTCTAGGAATTCATGCTAGTGTAAAAAGCTAAGATTTTGATATGTATATGCATGTGTTTCATGATGCAAGGGTTGGTTTATATTTTAATATAGTGATCAATATTGCCATAATCTCATGTTTTATAGAAAATTTATGGATTTCAAGAGGTATTGGTAATGGAGGAGGACATTAAACATTAAAGTAAGAAGTTTAACCTTAATTGTTTAGCCTTGGGTAATTCTATGCACTCTAAAAAGACTTGGGACCTTTTAGTGCTCAAATGAATCTTCTCTCAAACTTCAAAGACAACCTATGTCTTGTTTGGGTAAAGTTTGAGAGTTTTCTATTAGATTTAATAGGTCAACCATCATTGTCTTTTTTACCTTAGTTTTCTATTTGATTTCAAAACCCAAAATTTAACTTAGGTTTCGGGAGCTTTATACCATAGAATGACTCTAGAAAATTTTTCATAGACACTTGAATGAGTCTATTTTCATTGGTTAATTTTTTTGGGACTTTTCTTGTTTATGATCTATTTATTAGATTTTTTGAAATAAAAAAGGCCCAAAATTCTAGTCTCTATAGATGGTAGTATAATACGTTTTTTGAAGTTTAAACAATGTCAGACCACCTTCAAAATTTATGGAGATATCTTGAATCCTATCAAAAACAAAAATCTAGTCAAGTTGGATATGTTTTTGTTAAGTTGTGACTTTTGGAGTCCATACTCTATAGGAAATTTTGCATTGTTCAATAATCCTAGAATCCAAAAAAAATTAGATTTTATGGTTAAATCAAACCCTAGACAATGTAGATGAGGACGAAGGTACCGATGAACTCAAAGCTGAGTGTGGTGCCCTTGTTATAATGTTATGGGTCATGTTTTATTATGGCATATGTGGTGAAGACGTCAAATGCAGGCTGCTGGAGTGTAGGTGGTACTCACCTGTGTACATGGTAAAATATATATGTAAATATTTATTTAAAAAACTATTGGGGCCAATGGTATGGAATGTAAGTACTGGTGGGAAACACAAGGTTGATGTTTCCTCTATATATCAATTAGGTTCATTATTTGGCAAGATTAGATTAACCAAGTCAGTCACGGTGTGATGTTGGCTCTATTAAGTCAATACAAGTAAATGTAGTTATTGAGACTTACACGATGAATATGTTGGGCATGGATGAAATCCTAACATGTAAACAAGATAACAAGCATGAATGAAATGACAGTTATAAATGGGATGCGATGACATCTCAAGATTTTGGTTAAATAATTTTGTGTTGAGTTCCCAAACAAAAATTTAAGAAATTAGTATAAATGGGATCCCAATGACTTTTTAGCTAAGAGGGAATTGCCTTTGAGATTGTTGCTAGATACATATGGGGTAGCCCATGGTTTTAGGCCCTTGGTTCAAGGCTGTTGGGGAAAGTAAAAAGATCAATATTTATTTTCTTGTAAATCTGGGTGTGTTACCTGAAAAGGATAGGAAATTTAAAGTTTTCACGTTGGTTTTTATAATTCTGTCTAATTATGGCGTGTGAGTAGTCTTGATTGTTAAATCGACAATCATTCGTTTATCTTGGAATGATAAATTATGTTAATTGATAGAAAATATAAAAAAGATATTTTATATAGTATACATGGAACATTTCTATAATTATATATTATGATGATAAGATACAATATATGCATAGCATGACATGACATGACATATTATATGATTACTTAAACTAAGGATGTAAATGGATAACATTCATATTGGTATATCACATGCAGTTGCATGGGTATGATTTAATATACACATAGGGTGCGTGCATATCATAATATAGTGTAGATGTATGGCAAACCTACTGAGCTTATTTAACTTATAAGTGATTCTCCACTAGGCTTATTTTGTATACAAAAGTATGCAAAGACTCGATAGAAGATGGATGCAAAGATTTCTCACTGCTTAAGTGATCATGTACCTTCAATTCACTGTTGCAGTTCCTTGGAAATCATAATTTTATTTGTAATAAATTTTTTTAAAATTATTTTGATGTAATTTTTGAAAATCCGGGGGGTTGGGTTATTATAGGTATACATTTCAAAGAGTCGGAGGAACCTCCTTGGTGTTGATGATTTTAGTGTTACATCCCACCTTAAAGATGAGGGTTAGGAAATTAGTAAAAATTTACATTTTGTATTTTATAATTATAATAATACATGTAGTTTCTTGTTTAGCCTTCCCACTGGGTATACTATCTACTCACATCCTTATGGTGCAGGTACTTAAGAGGAGTAAGCTTACTTGGGAGATTGGTATGTGTGGTGAGGATGTCAGTTACATGCTACTTACCATGTAGGATTCTCTTTTATTATGATGTTATTAGACTTATATATAAATAATTACAAGCACGTGAGCATGCGTTTATTTTACATTAGTTGCATTATGATATTTAGACATGTACTTGGGTAAGACCCTATTGGTTTGTAATATGAATTTATAACAATTTCTATTGTACTCTAATTTTTCTTAAGTATGTTAAAAAAGAAGTAGATTATACCCCTCAGATATCTTGAATGATGTTTTGCTATAAAACATTAAGTCTTTTTGTTGTGATATTTTCAAAAAGAAATTTAGAAAATCTTGGGATGTAACAATAGGTTAATCAATTGTTTTGCCAATCACTACTATAGCATGAGAAACATTATACACACACATATATTCATATAATCCAACATTAGTAGCTCCATATTATTTTTTAAAATAAACTAAAATTTGTTTATTTTGAAAAAACTAGACAAAACTATTAATATGAGATGGAGGAAATATATATCAAGGATGAAGCCATGAAAATATCATAAATTTTAAGCAGATTGATTCTAGCTTAACATATCACTAGAATTCATTGTTTCATCAAAACATTTTTCGCTTAGCATTATTGATCACCATGGAACTCTCCATATATTAAATAATTTAATTCAACCGTTACATGATGACCAATCATAATAACAATTGAAACTCATTACAACTTTTTCTCAAAATATCATTACTTTTAATACATGATATTTATATTTTGCAATAGCCTATTCCAATTCACCGCAATTATTAATTATTAACCTCAATGCCTAAGGCCACTTTATTACATGCCTCTTACAATGTGACAATTAAAAACCAAACACACAAAATAGGCGTGGTATCTCACTATTCTAGTAACCATCCAAACATATATATTCATGAACTATGTCACCTAGAACATGATGTATCAATACTACATGCCTATTCTACAATGAATCAGTATTAACATGCTTTTCCACTAAATATGCAAATGAAATAAATGTATCATGTGTCAAAAAACTATATATGTAAATATGCACATTTGTGTACAATAATAAATTATACATCATGACTTAATTTTACAACAAAGTTATCATGCCCTAGGATTTTAGAAATCCATTTAATATAAAATCGTGCAGTGACAAGACAAGATTATTTTGTCAAATAACGAAACAATGATAAAATTAATTCCAATGTATAAACAGTTGCGTTTTGAACATAAGAATATATCAAACCAGAATATCTATGGTAATTAATCATCCAAAAACTAGTAAACTGGAATCAAGTCATCTACCAAGTACATGTCCAATAATTATAAATGTAAACATCGGCATAAAATAAACTAGCAGTCCATGTGCTAACAGCCATATGAATAAAGACATCAAATTAACCTACTGTCTAATAGTAGCAATGCACTCGTCCTCCCCTTAGAACCTCTCAGTAGCAAGTTCCCATTTGTATAGAAATGATGGACCTACACTATGAAGAAGCCTAAGTATATCTGCATATACATAATAATAATAATAAAGCTTAACAATAAGTTAAATGTGTTTATTTATGGTTTTTGACATCCCAACCTTCATTAACCGGTACATTTTAGTAAAGACACATACTATATGTAAGTGGACATGAAGATATTGCATAATAGCATTGATCCAAACTTGCAGTAAACTACAAAGAAAACCCACCCTAGGAAAACTCTTTAAACCTGACTCCAATACATAAAGATAAAACCCTAGTTGTAAACCCTAATAGAAATTCACCTACCAGACGTAGACCTGCCCTATCCATGAAAAATGGTGAAGGCCCCACAAGAGTTAAAGATTGACTCCTGAGAAATCCAATATCGCAATACAGTATGAAGTTGTGTAAACCAACAACTTCCAAGTCCACATCTTGCAGTATGAAGTTGTGTAAACCAACAACTTCCAAGTCCACATCTAAGAGGCAAAGACAATGACCCTGTGTAGGCCAAATATTCCCTCATCATGGTAGACCCTAACTCCTAAGTAATCCACTCCATCTCTAAGGAGCATGCAACTAAGAGACTGACTACTCCTTGGCATCCAACCCATCCATTGCTACTAAACATTTGACCCATCTCTCGTCCTTTCTCTTTCGGTGCAAACGTCTAAACTATGATTCACATTTAATTCCCAAGAGTTTGTCATGGATTCCACTTTTAAACATTAATTTTTAAAATGTAGCTATTTGCATCCTATTAAACTCTTATATCCCTCATTTCTTTTTACCGATCTCCCATATCCCAAAAATAGTTTTTAATATCTTTACCCCATGCCTTCTCTCTCTCTTTCTTCTCCCGTACCGATACTAGCACAGCCGCGGGCTTCGGTTCTTCTTCTTCTTTGCTCTACACTACCGCTGCCCACAAAAAGTAGGCAGCCAGAATTATTAAATTGAATTGTATTTATTGGTTGTAAATGTCAAATGAGAAAGAAGGAAAAGGGACTGGTAAGGATTCTAGGGAGAAAGGATCCTTGAAGCTGATATCCCATACAATCACGCGACTAGCCTTGACTGTACGTGAAGGTAGCAGAATCGGTGTTACTTATGGAGCTCTCATTCCTCGCCATGCAAGTTTTCCCCTTACCATTCCCTCTCGAAAAAAATGTGAATGGCTTGTTCCGTGGTACCTGAACCTTTTCTCTTTCAACGTTCTAAGAAAACAATCAAGTTAAAATTAGAACAAATCGATCTCTTTGTCAAAATTAATGGGTATGTTCAAATTTGATAAGTGGTCTAAGCAATTCATATTATTTGTAGGCGAAAGATTTTACGTTTTAAATTCTTTGGTACATGTTATTTGTACACTCCGGCGCTGATGTGGATGACAACTCCGTCAGAGTTTCCCTCAGGCAAAGAATCCATGGCGGCTTGAACCAAGGTGAACTCTTCATTGCCCGAGGTATCAACCAAAACGCCCGATTGGTCTCTACTTCAAATGGTCTCAGTTGGAATTTACCACAGGCCAGATGTGGCAGGGATGGTCTGGCCCAGGCCAAAGCTTGCCACAGTCAGACCGCCGCTAGTGCGGCTTCCCCCCTTTTAGCCGATGGTGTGGTAAGGAAGAAGGGCAAAAAGAGGAGGGGGAGGAGGTAGGGCCGCTGCTGGATATGGAGTGTTGCCGCTGCTTTTACTGGGGTTGGAGAAGGAGACGTAAGTCACTAGAATCGGATACTCGAATTCTTACCAAGCCCGTTGGTTATCTGATTCAATGGAGATTAGCAAAGAGGCAAGGAAGATGAAATAACCCCACTTAACTGTTGTGGTGAATGAAAATTTTGATATAGTGTGACACTGTGACAGTAGTTGTAGACTCTAGTGCAAAACATATTTCTTATTTCCTTAAAAGTAAGCTTTCAACTAGGGATTATAGGTTAACTAACAACTAACTGCTTTTAACTATTCTAAGACGTAATTTGTTAAGATATAAAGGTTGATTGTGCTTAGACACAATTTGTAAAGATGGAAAGTTCCAACTCAATTGACACCTTTAATATGTTTGGAAATGAAGGAAACATGAGAGGTAAGGTCGTGCTTCCAAATGTCTCAAATAAATTAAGCCTAGACATATTCCTTCTGGAAACATGATCACTTATATAGATGGAAATAGGCCTATGGCATATTCCTTCTGGTTGGCTCATCCTATCCTAGGTTAGGGAGGACGTCCAACCTACGAATCCCCCCACCCAATCCCCCATCCTACGTTTTTTTTTTTGAAGAAGAAGAAATTAGTGCTTGTGGTTCTACATGAACGCGTCTATTTTCCCCCAATATATGCTCAGTACCCCCATAAAGTCTCCCACTATTTTACTACTATTCACCCCAAGACCTCAAAGTTTTCTCCTCTCTTTCATCTCCGGCACCGGTGCCGGCAGCCAGTCGAAACAGACAACCAGAGACGGAGCCCTTAGCTATGCTTTGTTTTCTTTGTCTCCTCTCCCGTCACCAACCCTTAGCTAGGGTTTTTGGCCAACCTTTCCCTCAACCTGCACACTTTATTGCATTTCTCCAATTGGTTAGTCTAGTCTCAGTCTACACCATCCACCAAGTCCCAACCACCAGGTCTATTTTGTCTTCATTCATTTGCTTCTCTGTTTTGGGTGGTTTGCATGCTACCAGTAATTTGATGAACCGGTGGTAATTTGGGGAGCAATTATGATTTGAGGAGTCTTCTATTGAGAAGTTCAGAATTCCATATTTGGTTTCAGATGAAGAGAGACGATTGAACTGAGTTGACGCTAATTGTTACAGAGCAAAACATTTGAAATGCCGAAAGGTGTGGAGATTTGGTGGGTTCTATTCTATATGGTAGGCTGTTTTTTGGAGGGGCTTTTGGACTGACTTCTTTGTTTTGGGGTTTATTAGAAGTTTGGTCTGCAAAGTAATTAAGCTAGGTCTACAGGAAATGACTGCCTTTTCATTGAGCCTCATCGGCATTGACAACTGAGAATGAACAATTTTTTTATTAAAAAACATTTTAGGAAAATTATGACCATAGGCTCTAAGTAGATATTGGGGGGAAATAGACTTGTTCCATTCTAAAAAGTTAGAAAATAAAAGATGAAATTGATCGGTGTCATTGCTAATACTCCTTATGTCCTACATTAATAGTCCTATTTGGTTTTTAAAGTTGAAGTGATAATTGGATTGTTCCCTCTCCATCCACCATTAATAGCTTTATTTAGATAACAAGTTTATCCCATATTAATGGCTTCATTTGGCTTAATTTTAGAGTGTGGGTACTAAAAAAAGAGCTCTAGAAGCTATTTTATATTTTAAATTATTTATATCCTATTTGCATTTAATATAAATTACAATTTTTTAAAATAAAATTATGATTCCATCCACCCCAAAACAAATGTAGAATTAATTCATTTTGAAAACTTAAATAGGGCACTTATTTTAAAAGAGAGGTAGTAATATGGAATAAAAAGAAATATTTTAACTTTAAATTTAGGGAAAATTATTATAATAATAATATAAAAAAAAAATAATTACCAAAATATACCACTTTGGGAAATATTTCCCAAAGTGGTGTTCATTTTTGCCACGCAGGCGCCAGCCAAGCAGCTGGCGCCAGCGTGACTTTTTTTTTTAAGTTGATTTCGTCGTTTAGAACGACAAAATTGGCTTTAATACGATTTCGTCGTTCTAAACGACAAAACCTTTTATTACTTTGACCCGGTTTCGTCGTTCAGAACGACGAAATCAACTTAAGCTGATTTCGTCGTTCTGAACGAAGAAACTGCCACACTTAGCTAATTTCGGCTTCTGATGGCCGAACAACACTGATTTCGTCGTTCTAAATTACGAAATCAACTTAAGTTGATTTCGTCATTCTGAACGACGAAATCATCGAGCTTTTATTTCCCGTTCCGCTCCACCTACAGTCGCCTCAGTGAACTGCTCTCCGCTCCGCCTCTGTCGAGCGATCCACCGCCCACCTCTGCCAACATCCGGCCCATCACCGATGCCCAGCCCACCGTCTAGCCCGCCGTCGCCACCGTCCAGCCACCGCCGCCCACGTCTAGCCCATCCGCTGCCCGCGTCCAGCCCGCTCCAATGCATTTTTCCAAGTGTAATCTTTTGCTTTCTCTTTTTTATTTTTTTTATCTCTTTTTTCAATCATTATAATGGATCTTTTGTATGTTAAATTGAAGTAATTTATCTTTTGTATGCTATATTGAATAAATTTGAAGTTTTAATTGTACCATCATTGTGCCCTAGTTTTAAAAGTATTGTTCTCAGTCATTTTGTGTGTTTTTTTGTTTAAGATTATTGAATTGAGATGGATTTTTAATTAATGAGTTTTTATTTTTTAAGATGCCAAGTCTCTCAAATTTTGGAAAATGAGGAGGATTTGAGTTTTTGAAAATGCTTTTTTTACAGCTTATATAATTTGTGACATTGCATGCGTTATTGCATCAATTGTGTAATTTTATTAATTAGAAAATTTACTCATTAATATAAAGTATTAATGATATGCTTATATACTTGGTAAAGTTATTAGTTTCTATGCGTATATATTTTGAAAATATATTTGTTAGGGTAGATATTAGTATTAGTTTGCTTAATCTAATATTAATTTAATTTATTATTTATGAATTAATTGAATAGAAATGGCAGAAGAAATGGTTAGTTTTTTTATTAACTACGACCGACGCATAGAAGGATTATTAATGAAGAAACCGTCTACATTTGATGAATTTGAGATGCACGTAGCAAATAAGGTTGGGTTGGATCGAAGAAGATGGAAAATTACTATCAAATGTAATCTTCCGTCATATAGATCGAGGATGAACTAATGTGCATATATGATGATGCATCAATGGGTTTTATGTTTCACCACTCGCGCCATATAATTTCTTTCGAGTTATTTTTCGAAAAAGAGGCCCGAGTGACTAGTGAAAGGCGAAGTAGTTCACATCGGAGCTCTCACAGAAGCTCACAAAGGAGCTCGGATAAAAATGTGAACAATGAAAGTCATATGCAAGTGCCGGTGGCCGATGAAGAAGAGGGAAATTTATCTATGACAGTAGCTTCAAATGAACGTCATAGGTCGTCTGCCCCTATTTACGATAGAAGTGGACCTACTTGGAGGTAAGGGTTGATTTAGTTGTGAATCCATTTCAATCTTATTATCCTTTAATGAAAATACATTTAGCTAAATTTTGAGATTTTGTGTCTAATATGGAAGGTCCACGACGCATGCACACGAGCCATTTAGCATTCAAATGTCTCAAGGCGGTGCATGGTATGAAACTCAAAGTTCGATGGGCCTTCATTACCCCTACACATATGTTGGTCATACCGATATTGGACCATCTAATCAGAGGTAAAATATATATTTATAAATGAATTCAACTTTTTTAGGCTTACAAAATTTAATACATATGCGATGTTTATATGTAGGGGGGGATATGTCTACGGTGAAGATATTGATAAAAATGAGGATAATGAAGGTGAAGATAATATTGACGAAGTAAGTGCAGAAGATTCTGATATGAATGTAGAAGGGGTTAGAGGTGAAGAAAGTACTCAACAGATGGTTGACGGCGAGGGGGATGATGTGGTAGACAATGCCATTGCTGGGAATAATATGAATGTAGATGATGAAGAGCCGTCGTACTGTGAAGTGGAGCCACTTTATGCACACATCACAGATGAGGAGAAAGATGCAGCAGTGAATTCTACAATGGATTTGGACCAACAAAATGAAGATGAGTTATCTGTTGGCCGCATCTTTGAGAATAAAGAAGCATTCGTTACCGCCTTGCAGGAGTTTTCCATTCAAAATCATGTCGAATACAAGGTTGTACGAACAAATCCGGCGGAGTATACAGTGAAGTGCATTAATAGCACTTGCCCTTGGAGAGTGCATGGCTCAATCAAAAGGGGTGGTGGGTCCTTTAAATTGAAGACGTACAAAGGTGACCACACATGTCGGAATGCCCAGCTTAGCACAGATCATAGGCAGTGCAGTGCCTCCTTTATTTTGAAGGTCATAATGCCCGCTATCCAAGCCGAATTAATTCTCACACCAGGGGATATTATTCAAAGAATGAAAGAGAAGTATCATGTTGACATATCATATAAGAAAGCATGGGCAGCAAGGAATATGACGATCAAGGCCATTTATGGAGATTGGGTAGAATCGTATAAATTGTTGCCAATGTACCTAAGGGCGGTGCAAGAAGTCAATCCTGACACCTACTACCGCTTAGAGGATGATGTAGTACCTCGTGTAGATGGTAGCACTTGTAGGAGATTTAGACGGTTGTTTTGGGCGTTTGGGCCGTCTATAGCTGGGTTTCGATATTGCATCCCTGTGATTGGCGTTGATGTCACTCACTTGTATAGCAGATATCCTGGTGCTCTTATGGCTGCAACGGCTATAGTTAGAAATAATGGGTTATTTCCTCTTGCATTCGGGCTTGTCGGGAAGGAAGACGGAGATAATTGGAAATGGTTTCTAATGGAATTGAGGGATCACGTACTGATGGGCATGACGAACATCCTCATTATTTCAGATCGACATAAGGGGCTTCAGAAGGCAGTGCCTGAGGTTCTTCCAGAGCCGGATTACCACCATCGTTATTGCATCCGTCACATAAAAGCAAATTTTAAGAAGGAGTTCAAAAATGATACATTAACGGACTTAATTGGGGCAGCAGCTTGTGCACTCACAGTAGAAAAGTTTGATGCTAAAATGGACTTGATTGGTCAAGAGAGTTCTAGGGCAAAACATCTCCTCTTAGGAGGAGAATTGCATCCTGCATAGTGGTCCCTTGCACACGGTGGTTTTATGACATTTGGCATGACGACTACAAATATGGCTGAAAGTTTAAATAGAATCTTGAAGGGGGCACGAGGGTTACCTATGTAGGCTTTAGTGTCAGCTATCTTTTATCGGCTCATAAAATTTTTTGTTAAACAATCTTCTGCCGCCTCTACCATGGCCACCACATATACTCCTAGAGTGGAAGCCATATTGAGAGAGCAAACAAGAAAAATTGGGGATTATATAGTTAATAGGATTAACAGGAGTCAGTACGAAGTGACATCAATTCGTGCCCGCAAGGTTATGGTAAATACTGCAATGCATACTTGTACATGCAACATCCCTCAGGTTTATGGTTATCCTTGCTCGCACCTTATCGCCGTGTGGGCAAAGCGGCGGGAACCAATCCATGCATCACTGTTTTACACATCTTCTACTTATAGAAATGTGTACTCCGCAGAATTTTATTCTCCTCGTGGTCGGGAGTATTGGGAGAGGGATATACCGTTTGTGTTATACCCATCGATAGCAACAAGGCAACCCGGTCACCCACGATCTGTTCGCATTAGGAATACTATGGACCGCAGAACAATGGAAAGAGATGGTAGAGGAGGATATAAATGCGGGAGGTGTAAACGAAGTGGGCATAATAGTAAATCATGTAGAAACCCTCCTGTTGATTGGTAAATATATAATTAACCTCTGTATTTATTATATTTTTTTAGTTACGTACACATGTATTCCTTACAATTAATGATATGATCTTCATCTTCCACAGATCATATGGATCATGCAAAGCCTTGTTACGGGCCAGGCCCGAGTGATGCTTCTTTACTCGTAGAGCAGGAGTCACATAGGTCTGTTGCTATTTGGAGAGGAGAGGTATGATAACTTTTTTTAAAATTTGTTTTATTTTTTTGGTTGATATAGTACGACATGTTATAATTTTAAAATTTATTATAGGACCCCGGGTGCCTTGAGTGCACCGAACATTTTAAATATCTCCGCCATTGGCCTATAGATGAGCGTATATTACCTTATATCGAGCAAGCGGGATTTGGCCATTTCATTCATCTACAGTATGTTCGTCTCGATCGGCCTCTATTGACAGCTCTTGTTGAGAGATGGAGGAGGGAGACACAGACGTTTCATTTGTCATATGGAGAGATGTCCATCACGCTCATGGATGTGGCAGTTCTATTAGGACTCCATATTGATGGACGTCCGGTGACAGGCACGACAGGAGGAGCTCATATGGATATATTAGTTAGACTTCTTGGTAGAGCTCCTCCTACAGTGATGCGTGGTAGCCGAGTGAGCCTACGATGGCTCTTACAGGAGTTTCGTGAGCTCCCAGCTGATGCTACAGAGATAGTTATCGAGCAGCATGCACGAGCCTATATATTGCATTTACTTGGAGCCACCATATTTGCGGATACCACGAGCAGCCACGTGCATGTTTCGTATCTCTCTCTCCTTGCCGACTTTGACATGGCTGGCACTTATTCATGGGCCAGTGCTACTCTAGCATTCTTATACCGAGAGTTAGGAAAGGCATGCCAAGCCATGACCTCCGGGATTGCGGGCTGTCTGACTCTTCTTCAGGTAAATAATTGTGTAACTTTACTTGGTGTTTTAGTCACGTATAATTTTTTAATTCTAATATTTGTTATCACTATTTTATGACATAGTTATGGTCGTGGGAGCACTTACACGACGGCCGACCAACTGCTGAGATGGGTCGCTTGGTCGAGGGTGCTCCATTAGGGGCGAGGTAGGTTGTATTTATGTTTACCACATTACTTTTTAAGCAACGTTTTATGAACATATGCTGAACTCATTTCTTAAATTTAACTCCTTAAGGTGGAATGTTCAGAAGAAGAGAACCGAAAATCCACAAGGAGTCCTCCGTTTGTATAGAGGGGAGTTAGACTACCAGCAGCCATACCAGGTAATTTTATTACCGTGTTGAACTTTTTTATGTAATGATTTTAAAAAAATTTGTCGTTATTTCAACTAACTTATCTTTATATATTGTATAGATTATTTGGCGGTCGTACTCGGAGGACTTGTTGGCTGCGATACCTCCACTCTGCACTGACGGTCGAGAGGTGTGGCTTTCTCGAACCCCTCTCATATGTTATGAGATTATAGAGATGTATGTGTCAGATCGTGTAATGCTCCAGTTTAACCTGGAGCAAGGGGTCCCACCTTCTACTGTCGAGTTTGTACATCGCATCACTCAACAGGGCCGCCATATTACCGACTAGGCTATATATCATGCGTCGTATATTGCTCGATGGGAGGATAGGAGAGCCACTATTATTAGAGGGGAGCTAGCTACGACATTGCGAAATGTTCGTAGTACTTATATGCACTGGTATTTACCGATTACACGGCGATATATTTTACCGCACGATGATGTAGAGGAGATGACATATCAGCCTAGGGGAGCATCTGAGGCAGCTCTAGTAAGTACAACTTTGTTAATTAAGGCATATATTATTTTCTTATTTTGTTTTAATTATTTATCTAATTTTATAGCTTTGTCAACTTCGACATACTAATACGTATTTAAGTGATGCACTTGTCACCTGTATTTAACGCGAGGACTTAGCAGCAGCATGTGAGTTGGTGATTAGATCGTCTAATGATGTCCTTCGTAGCTTGCCACTACTTCATTCGGTGATCACGGATGTTCATCGAGATTATCCTGTCGACGAGGCCGCTCAGACGCAGCCGATGCACTCTTCATGCCCTGATATTCCATCATCATCAGCGGCATATAGCTCTCCTCCAGGTTCATCATTTCCAGACACTACACATGTCACTCAGCCAGATCTGATTTTATATTATAGACGACATCGGCCAGCTCGTATTATACCATCTATTACTTATGCTGAGCCGGAGCCCAAGCAGGAGCCTGACATGGAGTCACAGCCGCAGCCCCAGCCCCAGCCCCAGTCGGAGCCAGCGCCACAGCCAGAGGTAGATCATGAGGAGCTCGTACACCACCGTCGAGGTCGAGGACGAGGACGTAGGAGATTATGATATTACTTGTGATGTATTATATTTGTTACTCGTATATGATGTACTTTACTTATATTTGTTATGGTGATATTCGTGATAGTGATATTTGTTATGGTGATATTTGTTATGGTAATATTTGTTATGGGTGGAATGAAAGAAGTCGTACATATACATTTGTGTTTTGAATGAATGAACAGGGACAGGTGATAAAATTAGTTTTAAATAGTAATTTTAAAAAAATTTAATTTGATTTCGTCGTTCAGAACGACGAAATCAGCTTAAATTGATTTCGTCGTTTAGAACGATGAAATCAGTGTTGTTCCGCCACCAGATGCGGAAATTAGCCAAGTGTGGTAGTTTCGTCGTTCAGAACGACAAAATCAGCTTAAGTTGATTTCGTCGTTCTGAACGACGAAACCGGGTCAAAGTAATAAAAGGTTTCGTCGTTTAGAACGACAAAATCGTATTAAAGCCAATTTCGTCGTTCTAAATGACGAAATCAACTTTAAAAAAAAGCCACGCTGGCGCCAGCTGCTTGGCTGGCGCCTGCGTGGCAAAAATGAACACCACTTTGGGAAATATTTCTCAAAGTGGTATATTTTAGTAATTATTTTTATTATTATTATTATTTTAATAATTTTCCCTTAAATTTAAGACACACACTAAGCATTTTTTTTAGGCCTACAGTACAATATAGCCAAAAAAGTACAAAAGATAGAATTGGCCGGTGTCTTTGCTAATATATATGTTGTTTTAAATTTACATACTAAAATTTATAGAAAAATTATTGAAAGATAATTATGATAATTAAGAGGATGCAAACATGAGGCAAGATTTCCTCCACGTCAATGTTAATAATTAATTTGATTTTAGAGAATAAAAAAGAAAAATATTTTTTTGACCAGCTAGTATAACTAAAATGCATGACCAGTACACATGTGAAATTGGGAACCTATTAGATCCGGTTTCCAAAATTTGCTTTCACCGTTTCTTTGGTAATGTGGCAACCTCCCATTATTTGTCCTCAAGCCTTAGTAATGAAAACTCATCAGGCTCAACAAGTCCAATAAAAAACATGGTTACACTCAAACACAAAACTTCCCGCTTAGGTCTTGTACATGATCACAAGAAATGGCAATCCCATATCCAATGATGCCATGAAGAATTAAATAGCTTAAAAAGTTTAAGCTTATAAATAACACAGTAACCAAATTTGTGTGCAATTAGTTTATTATCTTCAAGAACACAAAACCATATACTCCCTTTGTCCTATCTTAATAACTCTACTTGGCAAAATATTATTTGTTCTATATTAATAGCTTTATTTTGTTTAATTCCAATGATTGAGTACTTAAAAATAGTATCATAAATTTATTTTCTCTTTTCTTAGATATATGTTTCACCATTTAATAAAAATTAATTTTTTTTCAAATGCATCTATTAATATTAGGAGAGAGTATTTTATAGGGGTACCACTTTGATTATTTTTCCCAGCTTATACAATAGAAGTTATACACAAACCTTCAAACAATACTACTAACAATTCCATTTACTTTAAAGGAATCATAAATCATCCTACTACCACATATTTTCCCACATTTCTTACCATACTTTCTAGCCTTCTACAATAAACCTATAATGACATATTTCCTAAATAGCTATTTATTTTTTATGATTATATTTATAAAAAATATATTGTAAACATCTAACCAAATGGTACCCTAAGATATTTTGTGTTGTATGCATGGAAGGCCGATACAGGTGCATGTCAGCCAACACCGATATGGTAAGGAGGTAATACGCCCCCCATAGAAATTCTCAATACCTATCGGTCTATTGGCCGTATCATATCGATACGGCTAATACATGTCGATACTTAAATATTTTATTATTTTTTATTTTTAAAAAAAATATTTTTTTTCTCAAAACAAAAACACAATTCAAACTCAACCTCTTTGAAGGCTTAAAGATGACAATGTTCTTATTATATTAAAAATATTTTTTAAAATTATATAAGATCAATATAAGTGGATCCATACAATTTACATAATTATTTTTTTAAATATAGTACTCTACAATTATTCATTTGCTTAAACATCTAACGTATGAGTTTCTCCATAATATTCCTGTGACTCATATTAAACATCTTATTTAATTTTAAAATAAACTAATTTCAAAACACTTAATATGAGATGGAGGAAGCAATTGTTTGTATGTGATAGTCACAAAAGGAGTAATAGTGCATGGTTCTAAAATAAACTAATTTTAGAGTATTCATATCAGTCGATATGGCATTAGATGATCTTATTATGCTCTAAAAAAAGTATTATAATAATATATTATTAATTATAATATATTTTTATGTATATCAAAGGGTTCATGCCCATTTTAGCATGTATCAAGTATATCATCGGCTCATACCCGCATACATGATTATCGATATTATCATAAGTATCGATACTACATTCCATATATATATAACCAATAACTTTTCATCAATCTCAATCAAATAAAAACGATTGACACCAAAGGGATCATAATAGTTTAAAGCATTAAGGTTAGGTCCAAAAGGAAGACTGGATCGAATGTGAGGTATGGGAAGAAGATTAATTAGGAGAGGGACATCGATGGGGTAAAAAGGTATCTCTCTATGCATTTAAGAGCTCACATGATATCGGTCAAATATAGTTTCCCCTTGTGAATGATTACATCACTTACCTCGATTTCAATTAAATCTCATAGATCCCAAGCCCCTAATAGCTTGCAGACAGACATTTGCTTATTGGCATAGTGTGCCACAACTATGCACTATAGGTCATCCGGGGGTGAAGAAATGATTACCTTGGGCGGACTAGAGTCCCGACAATATAAAAGCCAAATAGGGAATCATACACCATTAAAGGGATTGATGATGAAATGCATCTTGAACTCACTCTCGTTAAAAATGAGTCATTGTTCGCAGGGTCCAATAGTGAAAGATGACAAGATGTGCTCTCATAGATTTAGCCAGTAAGTTCAATCTTCATAAGGACTATAAAACTCTCGAGACCCCTTAAGCTGTCAGCATTGATTGGTAGTCAAAGTGAAATTTGAAGTGATTGTGGGCAGCTACTGTGTTGTGGTTAAGCCCTAATTCTCACTCACAACAGCAAACCATAAAGAACATCAATACACAATGAAGCAGGTTAGGGGGAAGCTCCAACTAATCATAAAGCTCCAACTTGTCTAAGTCAACAATAGTCGTAACCCCTCACCTTCTTCAAATAAGAATCATATGCTTTTAACGTCATTGTCTTCTCTCGAGATGGAAAGGGCCCTGTTTCTCCAAAGTTGTTGGCAATTAGAAGGTCAAGAGTCAAGCAAGGAGTTTGAAAAGAATGGAAGGTAAGAGTCGAGGCGAAGGGAGATGAGAAAGAATGGAAGGTTCAAAACTTGGGGTGGGATAAATAATTTAATGCACGGTTAATAATACACAAAATAGTTAATTGTTTCGCACGTACATCAGCACATACATAATAATAATATGATCATAGTTGTTGTAAGCAGTATTTTAAAAACCAACTCGAAGGCTGACCTAGATTAGTCATCGGGCTAGGTTGACTCAGTTCAACCAGGGGCTAACCCCAATTAACCCATTTTGTTTTATGCTAAATTAAAAATAATATTAGATATAAATATGTGCATATAACATTCTCGTAGCTCAGCGAATAAAGCGCATAAGGTATTTGGTTTACATCCTATGTTTGAATCCTAGTAACAATGGTCTTTTACGTTTTCTTGGTGTATTATGTAATAAATACTTAAATAAAATAGTTATAAATATGTGAATAACAAAATTAATGTAACCCAATAGGTAAGGCATTGAAAGATTTTAGGGTTTCGAGAGTTCAAATCCTGCTATCTCGTGAAAAATTTTTCATTTTTCCAACCCGAAAGAAATATTGAACCAGCCCCAAAAATCATTCGTGTCCAGTTAAACCCAATCCAACCGGCAAGGCCAAGTTTTAGAACAATGGTTGTAAGACAATCATAATTATAGTAGGACGATCATAATCGTTGTAGGACTATCATTGCCATCTTTGGAGATGAAAATGATTTTGTTACTTTTAAGCATAAAAAGCCGTATCAACCGATACAAATACATATTAGCCGACACCAATACAAGGGCAAAACACCCCCTACAAAAATTTTTGATACATATCAAATGTATGATATTGATACGGCCGACACATATAGATAATTAATTTTTTTTAATTTTTTAAAAAAATAAAAAAAATAAAAATACAATTTAAACCTAACCTCTTGGAATATTTAAAGTTGACAATGTTCTTACTATATTAAAAATATTTTTTTATAAAATTATATAACATCAATATTAGCTCATACAATTTACATAATCATTTTTTTAAATATAATACTCCACAATTATACATTTACTCAAACATCTCCCTAATATTCATGTGACTTAAACATCTCCATACTATTCCTGTGACTCATTAAACATCTTATTTAGTTCTAAAATAAATTAATTTTATAGTACTTAATATAAGACAAAAAAACTAATAATTTATATAAAACAAAAAAAATAATTATATATAATTCTAAAATAAATTAATTTTAAAACACTTGTATCAATCTATATGTCATTTCATAATCATAATATGTTCTAAAAAAATATTATTAATCATAATATTTTTTTATGTATAACAAAAAATTTACGCCCATTTCAACTAAACATATCATCTAACATGTATCAAACATATCATCAGCGTATATCCATACCCATAATTAATGTATTAATATTGCCTTCCATGGCTGTACGGTAAACATGCACTGCACTGAATAGTTAAGACCTCGCCACCCTGGGTCTTTTTCCATTGGTTTGTGTCTTTTTCTCAAAGAAAGCCATCAATGACGTTAACAAACACTTTACTTGATGAACCAAGTAAATATAAGATACCACAGAAAAAACACGGATAAAGAGCAAACAAATTAAAACATATACCGACAGACAGTTGTTCACTATGCTTAGGTATCCAAACTTACCTCCAATTACTCATGCCTCCTTAATCAACCCCCATAGATCACAATTCGTAAGAATAGTCAGAGAAACCCGGAAAGCATAATTATCATCTCTACACTTTCACCATCCACCAAAAATTCCCACCACAAACCAAGTATGAAACGTGCAGCCAAACCTCACAACAAGAGACTTAAGCCATAATTCGGGCTGATCTCACATAAAGACTATCGACAACCTTGCCGATATTAGAGATGGTCTCCAGTGCTGCAGGGTAAATAGCATCCGTTTTAGGATCATCGAAAATAATGAGGCATCCAGCTCCCTGATCAAGTGTTCCTGCAAATTTCTTGTCTAAAATCATCTGTGAAAGCTTCTTCTCCACATGATCAACAGGCAGCTCAATCAGCTCGGCGATATGAGCTATTTCAACCCTTGAGAAAGGCTCGATCAACCGGCATAGATTCTGATCCAACAGGGTGTCATAAAGTGAAGAGAGGTGCCTGTGAACAATAGGATCCTCCTCCAACTGGGCCTTGTAGTTACGCAAAGCAGTTTCAAATAAATTTAGAGACCGCCTGGAATGGGCATCTGCAACAGCCTTCATTGCATCCAGTTCAGGTCCGACATAGCGCAAACCAGCTTTTGAGGAGATTATTCCTGCAACATCATCAGCCTGACTAACCATTATTTTGCATAAGAGCATATACTTTAGGCTAAAAACTGCTCGTGGATCATCAAGCGCGTTAAATGCTTCAAATGCTTCATAGAAATAGCTGTAACCAGTCTTATAGTCCTTCTCTTCAGCATGAAGAATCCCGCTCTGCAAATCAATTGTTCCCTGCTGAGCAGGAGGAACATAAATCGCGTTTGCAGCAGTTCTAGCTGCAGTAAGCGCTGACTTGGCCTTTGGTAGATTTCTCAAAGAAAAGTGGAGCTTACTCTCAAGGAGATTGATGTCCACTAAAAGAAGCTTGTCATCTAATCTTCGAACCTCCTTGACTAGGTTTGATATAAGTGCCAGCGCTTCTGAAAATTCGTTGCTCTCCATTAAAAGGGCTGCCAATCTTGCCTCAACTCTCTGCCTGAGAAAAGTACGCTTCTCTGCACGAGTCCACTCCACCATTTCCTTGCAGAGGGATATCTGTAGAGCAGAAGTTCCTGGAATCTTCGCAACTTCATCAATTATTCCTCTCACTATTTTTGCAGTTTTGGCTTTGGGAATTAATGAAAAGAAAGGTCTAAGCTGTGTGAGAAGGCTTCTCAGCTCCTCAGCTTTATTTTCTAGTTGTAGCAATTCTGACAAAGCAGTAATAGAACTTTCCTTTGTGCGCAAGGCTTCAGCCGAAGCTGAAGGGTCACCAAGTATGCGGTAAAGAATAGAAATTGACTCAGTGCTGTTTTTTGCTTCTTTGGCTAGTGCAAGGGAATCAGTGTTTGCAGGAAGAAAAGAAGATGCCATCACTTTGGCTGCAAGAATGCTATCCCTAGAAAGTAACACACAAATATCAATATAGGTGCAAGCAATATGCAAAAAAAGATCAAGTAGCCAGTAGTTTCGAATCATTCATTCATTGGCAAAATAACAACTGTAATGTCTAATCATGATAGACAACAACACTAAAGAATCCTAAAAACAAAGTTGAGAAACAACATTAACACACAGATATAAAATACTACAAGCAGATGTAGCCAGTCACAAATTTTGCGAAATTTCATTAGTTTCACCGCTTTGAACCCAAATCGAAAGTTTTGGGAAATTTAGAAAAATGAAAGTTTCGGCACATTTTTCATAGTTTTAGGTTTTCTACTTCAATTATTTGGGTATGGGCCGGGTTATGAGTTTTTTTTTGGTTTACTTCCTTTTGATTTGGGTTACGAGGTTTTTCTTGGTGTTTCTTATTTGAATCATTGAATGCATGTTAGTGATTTGGTTGTTTAGATATGAGATGTAGATTTGGAGTAACTACTTATATTTATATCATGCTCTTTACACTACAGAAACTTTTCCTAAATTTTTCCAAAATGGAACGAACCTGAAATGAACCAAAAAAGAAAGTTTGTGCCTATGGATGTAGCCAGCTCCCAGAACTAGAATTGCTATAGGGAAAGAAATCAACGGGCATTCTCATTCCAATGACCCTAGCGACAATTTTCATAAAATTTCATTATTTTTGCCAAAATGGACTCCACCGCACAGCTGGACAAAATTTCTTCCATTTCGTAATTTTGAAAATTTCAATGCTTTTTCGTTTCTTTTCACAAAAATTGCACACAATTTCCAAAACAGCAAGGTTAACTTCGATTCAGGCACGTTATTTTTGGGATTTTCCCAATGCAGGCAGGTAATTATTAAGTTTTCTACAGTTTGGACAGGTAATTTTTTGTTTTTTTATTTGGGCAGATTATTTTTGGGGTTTTGCAGTCCAGGCAGGGAAGAAAAGGATTGGGATTTGGGTTTTCTTCTTCCTCATTTAACAACTAAAAAAAGCACAACAAAACTTTGGTGTTCCAAGGAATGGCATTTTCAAACATAGCACAACTAGAGGCATTTCTGGCAACACAAAGAAAAATTTCATAGATAACAAAGTTTAAACATAATACAATGAAAAAATTGTGGCGTATAGCATCTAAAAGTGGATATGTCTCCAAGTTTGCATTTCCGACTAAAAACAGGAAAATTCTCATGCATTGACCAAGCATTAGAAATGCTATCTCCAATCTTTGAGCCATATTAGTTAGACCCCAGAGAGTTAACAGATAGATCAGGGATCTTGGTCGAGATTTTGGGAAAGAGTAGTGCTATTGTGATGTTAAATTTCACACATTGATGTGTGAATGTTAACGTCACTCAAGCATTTTTCCTTGGGAAACAAGTATTTGTGAAGGGGAAAATGTAATATCTATTCCACACCCAAACCGTATTGCATACATGTGAATTTTTCTAAAAAAATATAAGCATGATGCAACTTAATTTATCTATTTAAAAAAATTAAGTAGAAGCAAGAATTACTGAGACTTAACTAATAGATCACAAATTGCACGAAAACACATGGTAGATTGCCCTAAATAGTAATCTCTTCAAGAACCACAAAGCCTGCATTTACATTGTTGTGATTGACCAGTCTAGCTCTCCAACCGAATTTTCTCCCATTACTGGGCCTCTCACCCCTCACACTCTGTTAAGCCAATTAGTACTTTGTTGTTAATTTGCTTTGGCTTTTTTCGGTTACTTGTTTGCTTTGTTAGTAATTGATCACATAGATTCTTTATTTGTTAATTGTGGGCCTCCTAGTTGGCTCTTTTCTAGTATGTAAAGGGCCATGTACCCTAATTTTCAATATGCAAATAGACTGACAATTTCTCAGAGAGCATGAGTTCCCCAATTACCTCCTTTCTTCCCCACTTCGTCTAATCCTTTATTTATCCCTCTTCTGTACTTCTCCCCTTTCAGCTAACTAGCAAGAATGCACACACATTGTGCACGTAAAATAGAATTGATGGAAAATTAAAGAAACCAAATTAAATTTACAGTAATTTACTTAGAATAATTGTAGCATAGGCGTGGGCAATATTAACAATAATTCAATTGGGACTAGGTTCAGGATAATGGTAATATCAAAAATCTATGTAGATGACTAAGAATAATATAGAGAAAAACAAAAATTTATGGTACCTCTTGGGTAATATTAGAAATAATAAAAACCTATATAGATGACTAAGAAAAATAATAAAAATCTATCATACCACTTTCCCACTTTTAATAGTGGTTAGTAATATGATAAAATATGATTATGTAAAGAGGTAGTATTATAAAGGGTTTTATATAGGATATGATAGGACAAGAAAAGAATAAAAACTACATAGAATTTTAAGAGTAATCTAGGAAATAATGAAAATCTATGGTACCCACCAACTCGCTTTTACTAGTAAAATGATTTCTTAGTCACCTTTTTCACCATCCTCCATAAATGCTATACTTCCCTAGTCCCATCCCTGCGGGTATCCCTGAGCACCCACAAGTTCACAACGGTCATTAAGGTACAGTACAAAGTATAGTTGTTGCCTTGTATACTATGCTCAGTTCATTTAGTCTTTCAAAGCATTCCAAAAAAGACATGAGGATGAAGTACAAATGTAAAATTCAGAGGCTGCGGATAAAAAAGTATTTAAAATAGAACAAAGGGTAGCATGCAAACTAAAGTGAGAATGAAGAAAACAAATAGCTCCCTCTTACAGTTGCATTCCCAGCACTTCTAAATCCTCCCTTTCCTGAACAAATAAGAACGGGCTCCAAGTTAATCAATAACTCGGGAAATAATCCCAGTGGACAACTTGCATAGAAACCAAACCCATAATGGGGAGAATCAAATTTATTTTTTGGAGCAGCATTCTAGGATGATGGGTTGGAACTAGATTACATACTTAATTACGAAATAACATTTTTACCATAAACAAACTAACCTCTATAAAAAATCATAGCAAAAGAAAAACTAATGTTTTGGGCACCATGAACTTTCTGTCAGCTAGTTGTACAACAAAGAAAAAAAATCTCCACGCAGTTCTCAAACCGCACTCGGAAAATATAACATTGAAGCACTGCACAGTTAAAGAAAATACTTTCTACTCGCATCATATACATATAATAATCAAATTTGAAAGAAAACCAGAAGCTTCTCGGCCGCCACAAAGATAGAAGTGGAAAAGAATAACAATTCCCTTTCAACGCTTAAACTAAAATTGACAAACACTAAAAACAAATAGCAAAAGCGTAAATTCTGCACAAAATCAATAACCAAAGCTTATTCTTTGCAAAAGATAAAAAAAACAAAGAAGAATCCGAGAGGAAATTCCTTGCCCCTGATAGATCCCGGCCAGGCTGGGGACTGCGGAGACCAACCAGTCCAAAGAACAAAACTTTACCCTTCTGTAGCAAAGAAAAATCAAAAGTATCTATCAAATAGAACGATCCTCAATGACCGGCACTATCCGCCAAGCCCCGAGACCAGATCTAGCATAGGCCTGTGGCGACGGCGGCGATCAGCAGCCAACAACCATAGCGAACAAACCAGTGCCACACAGGTATTAGTACACGAAAAGAGAGAGAGGGGCGGAGGGTACCGGAGAAAATCAGCGACGGTCGGCAGTGTCAAGGTCGGCGGGGATCCGGGGAGCGGCAGCCAGCAGTGAGGAAGACGGGCAGGCAATACCTAAGGCTTTCCTCCTCCTCGGGGTTAGCTGAATCCTGCCTGACCCACAGTAGCGAGATTTGTAAATTTTATAAACGACTTGGAGTGCGGATCCCGACTCGACCCGTATTCCTACTTCGAGTTCTTGCTCGAATCCGCGTACTCCGACTCGCGTAGGAAGGGAAAATCTAACCTTACCCGTTTACCCGGCCTAAATTCGACCCACTTAACTCTATACCTGATATGATTACAAGTAGCATTAAGGTGTGAGTTTAGGTTGTTACCCATTTTAGATATAAGGTCGAGTAGAACTCAACTCGTATAACCCAACCAACCTAATTTTTTTCTAATTATAAATAATAAAAAAAATTATATTATTATAGTATTGATCCATTAGACTTATTTATATTATTATTATTATAATATTTATTTAGTGCATACTATGTTGAACCAGAGGTGCTTAAATACAAATTTAAGCATGAATAAGATATTTAGAGCATATGTGTAATCACATTTATTTTGTTTTGTGATAGGCATCTATTTTGATATAACAAAGGATGGTATCTTAAGGGTGTGATTAATTTTTGTATAGGTTTTTTTTCTCTTATTCTTTTTGGGTGTAGTGATTGGAATGAAAATATCATATTTTGTTGTATTTATTACTTATCATCTCTCTTTCAATCAAACACATCACACAATAGACTTAGCTCTATGTGAAAGGTCTAACAGTCATAATAAGGAACAGGTTATAAACATGCAACTAGAGAGGCAGATGATAAAGTTCAATGAGGGACAGTTTTCGGAGGAGGAAAATTATAAATAAGTGTCCTACTAAGGATGGTAGGGTTATGAGTAGCCATAGAGAAGCAGTTACAAGAATTTTAAATTAAGACATGCTAAATATATGATCATCTCTAGCCATCAAAGAAATAATGTTTAATCTCTTTTGCGTTTGTATGTGAGTTATCGAGCCAAGTGGGTTGATCTTGAAAAAACAAGCATTGAAGGTATGTTTTGTTATCCTTCTTTCAAAATAAAAGAAAGACAACATTACTCCTCTAAGGTCTTCGTTGATGGCTACTACAAAAGCATGTCATAAATCAGCCAAAGAACCAAACATTACAAATTAATATTATAATTATATTTAAATTTCATTTGTAAAGAGAAGGTATATAATATGAGTCTAACAAAAAAAAGTAGGGTTACCCACATACCCAACCTGACCCGACTCAAGTAGGGTTAAGGTTTGGATTTTTGAACCGATTTTAAAATAGGGCCGGGTCATGACCCACCTGATTTCAGTGTAAGTCAAGGTCAACCTGACCAAATTCCCAGCCCTAGACTTGGGTTCGATTTCAAAGGTAATGGAAAAAATACTTCAGATGAGAAGCCTCTCAAAGCATTTCCAATGCAGCACACCAAATCCATAGCTGACGAAAATAGCGCCTTAATTTTTACAATTAGGGCACTATTTCTAATGTTGGTACTTTTAGCACCTCTATTTGGAGATGTTATTTATATTTTTTTCTTTTTTTTTATTATAAATACCTTTTTTATTGTGTACCATTTTTTTCATTATCTTCTTATTTCTCTTTTTAATATTAAAATAAGGAGTTTGATATTTACAATTGGAATTCATAAGCCTCCATTTTTCCACATAAGTAAATGAGTCTCTACTTTGAAGATCCCTAACTGTTATTTTTTGATACCTCCATTGGAGCCCAGCCCCTCTACTAGCCACCTCACCCCTATTAGTAGAGTTGGTAGACATCTACCATTTGTCTATATATGTGGTAGGCTAGCTAAAATAGGGGATAGGTGACTATTTATCAAAATACCTTTATACTTTTTTTTATATCATTCATCTTTTAATTGGACAAAATTGATTAGACGGATAAAAATAAGAGAATTTGGGCTAAAGTAAGGTTGTGGTTTAGTGAATAGAAGGAAAATATCAGCTTCCTTCTCTAATGGTTTTATTTTTTTTAGAGTAATGCTAATGTGACATTAACTTTCAGATATCAAAACTCTAATCTATCATTTCATTATCATTGATGAGTAGCTTCCTTGATAGTTCTTAATTTTTAATGTAGTGATATTGTGACATTAACTTTCACACATCAAAACTCTACTTTATTGTTTCATCACCACTTGTGAAAGTTATTTTCACTTAAGCATTTTTGTTCTTTTTAGTGTCTAATTGTACCCCATTTTACTAAGCATAACCAACCTAATCTTAAAAACTAAAAATACCCCATGTAATTTTTAAGGGGATTCACCTTGTTATTATATACATAAAATGCACACATGTTTTCACTTTTCTAAAGTATGACTTACACATGAATGGTCACACATGTGGCAAAAAAAAGGGATAATTGCCCCCTTTTTTATAATCGAGTCCATTTTCTCACTTAAATAGATCTCCTTTGTAGTGTCTGCCTCTAGCTCCATGTGCCATGGCCTTCGCTTCCTTCTCTACTTCCTCTTCCTCCTTCTCTACCTCCTCCTCCCCTCATCTTCCTTCTTATCTAACACTTCCTCTTCCTCTTCCTCTTCCTCTGTCACCTCCACCTCCTCCTCCTTCTTTGTCTTTGCTTCCACCTCCGCCTCCTCCTCAACATCATCAAAATTTCACGAGATTGTCCACAAACTAGAAGTCGTGAAGTCATTTTAAATATTTTTTTGTAAGCTTTAATCTTGAAAAATAGATTCATACACCTCACATTTAAAATGAAAAATTATTTTTACATGATTTTAATATTTCTCTCATTCAAACAAATCTTGGACCTCCATTGAAGCAAGAAAATGTCAAAAATCTGGGAAAATAAACTAGTACAAAGTTGTCAATTGCCAAATTGTCAGCACTTTCACTTTGGTGATGACAACCTCCTTCTTTAGTTCGAAGTCGGCAAACTCCTTTCTTCCACTACCTAGATGTCCAAGGAGTTGGTCCTTATTGCCTATTTCTTTAGCTATCAAGAAGACAAAGGTGATACTCCCCCTTGCCCTAACCCTTAAGCCCTTAACCCTCCTAAGGGTCTATTTGGATTGGTGGAAATGGGGAAAAAGGGAAAGAGAAAGTGAATCCAGGTGAAAGAGAAACTAGGAGATTCCTAATTATTTTCCACTGTTTGGTTACATAAATGATGTTAGAGAAAATTAACAGTGACAGTGGTGGTATCGATGGTGGTGGTAGCGGTGACGGTGGTAGTAGTGGTGGCGGCGGCAGTTGTAGTGGTGGCGGCGGCAGTTGTAGTGGTGGCGGCAGCGGTGGTGGCGGCGGCGATAGCAGCAACGGTGGTGGTGGCAACGGCTGCGGTGGCAGCGGTGATGGTGGCAATGGCGGTGGTGGTGGCGGCGATGGTGGTGGTGGCGGTGGCGGTGACAGAGATGGTGGTGGCGACAGAGATGGTGGTGGCAGCGATGGTGGTGGTGGCAGTAGCGGTGGTGGCAATGGTGGTGGTAGTGGTAGCGATGACGGTGGTGGTGGTTGTGGCGGCGGTGGTTGTAGTGGTGGCGGCAGCAGTGGCGGTTGTAGTGGTGGCGGCGGTGGCGGCGGCGGCGGCGGTGACATTGGTGGTGGCGGGGTAATGGTGACGGAGGTGGTGGTAGCGGCGGCGGTGGTGGCAGTAGCGGCAGTGGTGGTGGCGATGGTGGTGGTGGCAGAGGTGTAGCAGAGATGGTAGTGACAGTGACATTGGTGGTGGTGACGGCGGCGTTAGCGGCGGCGGCATTAGCTGCTGTAGTGGCGATGGTGGCGATGGTGGTGGTGGTGGCGGCAATGGTGGTGGTGGCAATGGCAGAGATGGTAGTGGCGGCAGTGGCGGTGGCAGTGATGATGGTGGTGGCGGTGACATCGGTGGTGGTAGTGGCGACGACAGTGGCGGTAGCGATAGTGGCGGTGACGGTGGCGGCGGGGATGGTAATGGTAGTGGTGGTAGTAGCAATAAGACATAAATATTTAGTACAATGATTTTTTCCCAAAATCCATGGGTTGATGGGTGGAAAATTTTTGGGCTAAATTTTCATCCATTTTCTCTCATTTTTTACTCTAGTTTCTCTTTCCCCGTTGCATCAAATAGTAAAAACTGAGAGATTTTAAAAAGATTCTTTTTCTTTTCCCTGCTTTCCACCAATCCAAACAAACCGTAAATGAATACAATAGAGTATTTTAGTGCAAAGCCGATCACATGATAGTGTGTCCTATTGTATATAATAAGAAAGTAACCATGGTAAATGACCCTATTATAAGACTTCTTAGTGCGAATCTGATCACAAGATAGTGTGTCCTATCATTTATACTAACAAACTAACACGGGTATATGACTCTACGATAGGGCTTCTTCGCATGGAGCCGATCATACGATAACATGTCTTATTGTATATATTAACAAAATAATAATGGTAAATGACTATATGATAAGTCTCCTTAGAGAAGCTTTAATCACATAACAACGTCTTTTATCACATATACTAACAAATTAACATTGGTAAACGACCCTAGGAAAGGCTTTTCAACGTGAAGCCGTTCACATGATAGCATGTCCTATTATATATACTAACAAAATAAAGCTGGTAAACAACCCTACGCTAAGGCTTCTTAGCGCAAGCCAACCACATAATAATATGTTCTATCATATATACTAACAACCCCACTAGAATAAATGTGGTGAAGGTCAGCATACAATGCAATTGCCTTACATCTTTGTCCTAGAGATTATGAGATGAGTACAGTAAGGTACATTTCGAGCTGAAGTGTCTTATGGAGATTGGAACAGAGATGGACATATAGATGGAAGGGGTGAGTGGTATGGAGGTGGTGAAGAAGAGGGGCATGAAGGGATTGTCGTAGGTAGGGCAAATCAAGCATTTTCTTACCCTTAAATTACCTTTCAAATTACCATAACCAAACAGGATTTACTTCTAAAATTGCATAAACGAAAGTAGAAAAACAAACGTTCTCAAATATGAGGTCATTTTGCTTTCCTATTATAAGGAAAAGGTGGTAAATGACATTTCATTTCTCGCCTACATATGCATCCAAACGACCCCTTGGTGAAAAGTAAATTCAATTTGACTTCATCTAGGTGTATTTAACACTAAAACAACAGCTCCTAGGGGCTCATGGGGGAAGGAAGTGGTCAAATGCTGGTATGGAGAGCATAATAAAGACTTGGTTGGCTTTGATTAATACTGCACCAAAGAGGATGACAAATTTAACTTTGTTCTTCGTGGGCTTTGTGGGACTTCATTTTATTTGTGCTTTCATCTTCTCTAGGACCCCCACATAGTATTTGAATCCCTAATTTAATTAGGAATTAAGTTTCTGAGTGCACGTTTAAGTGGACCTTTTAATTGAAGTATTTGTGGGACAACATGCTACTCGGCTTCGGCCAAGACAATGAACTTCTGGTCTACAAGATGCAGTTTTACCAGTAGATTGACTGCCACTTGCCTCACATCACGTTTGATGTTTTAAAGGGAAATTTATATAGAGTTTGCTTTGATCATATGTAATCCCCAAGAATGATTAATTAGTGAAACATGGTAATGTAAATGTTATTCTTTTCTGGGCTTAAGCTCACTCCTTTACAAAAATTGAATTGTTAGAGAAACTGACGATAATTTGTTTGGGCGGTGTCACTCAGTAATAAGGAAATGCACAATGGATGCTGGTGATAGATTCAAGCATTCATGAAGTCTTAGTAGATGAGACCAACTCTTAAGCAAATAATTTGATCATGGAGTTATGACTTTGGAATAGTTCATTTTGAGTTTAATTAGGGCAAGTAGTCTAGTGATATTATTATTTTACATTATGTTATAATTTCTCCTTGGCTTTTCAATATCCGCTGTCAGACATCGCTGGTCCATTACTTCAGTTGACCAATGTCGCATCTCTAGGCCAGTTCGGGCCAAGGAGAATGGCATTTTCCCCGGTAGTTTTTGTACGTCGGGATATTATAAGTAGAAGGTTGTTATATATGGGCATGTCGGATAAAATAAATAAATAAATATGACTTAGGATGAAAAAAAAGTAAAAAATGGAAATTTTACTTCCATTAACATCCACAATAGGACTTCAAGTCCTCATAGTCTCAATAAGGCCCCACCCTTGTGCCAGCGCAGATATATTTGACAGGCAATATATAAAATGACTCGAGTAAATAATAGTATTCACGAATGGTGAAGGAGGCAGAGAATTCTGTGGGGGGAAAATAGGGGTAATTCAATTAATTATTTCCACCTCAGCTCAGGTTGAATTGATAGAACTTAATTGAGGATACGATAATCATTTCAGTTTGCCACTGAAGTCAGACAACTCCAGCATATGAATTCTCGGATTGCTCTCTGCTTCCGCCCTCTCTTTCTCAGTGTTGTAACCCCACTTTCCTACCAAAGGGATTTGACATGAAGTAGAAAAAGGAAAAGAAAAATAAACTGGACTAAATTGTACAGAAAAATTACCTAGGTATAAGTTCCATCCATCTAATTCAGGCTCCTTGATGACATTCTTGAGTGTTGCCAGTCGATCTTCAACAAAGC
This sequence comes from Saururus chinensis, assembly GCA_035235625.1. Taxonomy (NCBI): domain Eukaryota; kingdom Viridiplantae; phylum Streptophyta; class Magnoliopsida; order Piperales; family Saururaceae; genus Saururus; species Saururus chinensis. The sequence goes on from CP141141.1 coordinate 12,728,403, forward strand.
TGTTCAGATGTGTGACTATTTGTTTAAAAAATTCTTCAAAAAGGTGAATTAAGAAGCTTAAAATAAAAGCTTCTCTCTATATAGAGAGATAAAACTTCTACCTTGCAAAAATGTTACTTTAACAACTATAAATTGCTAATTTGTGTGTGTTTTCCTAAAAAGAAAATCAATAGTAAAATTGGCTTATTCGGCAATTTTCTTACTGAAGTGTCACTCCTTTGTGTTCCGGTTGCATTTGAAGCTTCTTCAGAACTTGTACTTTAGGGCTAAACGAACATACAGAGAAGATACAGATTAAGATCAGCATAAACAAAAATAAGTTGATTTCTAGGGGTCCAGGGCTCACCCACTTCCTAAACCATACATCCTATCCGGTGGAATTGTTACTCCAGCAAGCTCTCGAAGTAACGCATCTGCAAACCTACTCTGATGAACAATGACAATAGAACTACGAATCCTCAATTCTTGCCAGAAAATATAGGAAAAGGCTAACTATTTATTTGAACCACACTAACAATGCAAACATTGTCGTCAAAAATTTAAACTGATATAAATGACTGGTATCAAGTGTTGCCTAGAATCTGAATTCATCCATGGATAAGAACTGACAATCACCCTAACCATTTGGTAGGGATGTTATTCTACATCTACATGGATGCTCAAGTGCCTATTGAACCTGACATTTAGACTATTAGATACTAAACGCAGTTAGTTATGAGATATGTTTGGACCTTTCATCAAATGACATAGAGGAGGCCTAACAGAATTATGCCAGTGTGAGAAAATCTACTGCCAGAATTTTCCATGGAACATAGTTTTCTAGAAATAGTAAGAGAAGCAAAAGATGCAAAGAATTGAAACAATGGGAAGAAGAAGAAAGACAATACCGGTTTAGTTGTGACAATATATATTTTTGAACTCGCAAATCGGAGAGCATCAGCAATACCAGGGTATAACCTGAATAGGCAATTTGTCAATTTTATTGGATTTTAAACTTCATCCCCTTTACAAAATACAAATACTATAGTGAAAATATATTAATTACCTGTTAGCTCCAATCCAACCTGCTAAATCCTTTTCCATCCAGTCATCCCTAACTTTTCCAAAAAAGTCTATCAAATCAACCTGGTTTTGGTCCCACTCTTTCATAATAATAGGTTTCAACTTCAGCCAATGTTCTAATATGCCATCAATAGTGAGTCCGGCTGCCACCTGCAACATTAATCGTGTTTGTCAGACGGGAGACTGAAAATTCCTCATAAAGCACTCATGTCTGGGTTTGTTTAAAAATATATAATTGCTTTATTTTTGTTTATAATGACCCATGAATCAGAAGCATGGAACTACCTTAGCATTTTTATAACTTGATGTGCTTCAAAAAATTTATAAAGTTTGTACTTTCCATATGCCTTTTGTACAGAAAATGAAGTAAAAAGAAAGGGTAAGTGGAGAATAATGGTGAAAATTCCTTTAAGAATCAAAATTACCGATGACTTCCGAATGGATGGAAACTGAATCTCCAGAAGCAGTCTTACAAGCAATACATTCTCATAACCAGTTTCCACCACAGGTCGAACCTATTATGTAAAGCCATTAGATCAGATAATCATGAATGAGAACCAATCAGACACTCAGAAAAATGTATATTTTGCAAACAGGTAGAACATGACAGATGATATTGTTAAATGGATATTGCTAAAAAAAATTGTCAAATGGAGCCAGAAATGGTAAAACCAAGTAAAATAAGTATCGTTCTGCATAATGTTGCAAAATTATGTTTTGCCAAATAAATATTTAAGTAAATCTTTTTATCTAGGTAGAACCTGAACCTTGGATGAACAGCATATACATGCATGATCAAATTAATGGCTTTGCCCATCTATTTGAGGTCATCATACCACGAAGTAACATTGCCGGAACAATAGCTCTACTAAGGAGAAACAGTCAGATTAGTTATGATGACAGAACTACATAAAAGAATCTACAGAAAATTTAGGATAATATTACAAAATATAAGAACTAGTGTGGTTGTTCTTTACTTGACGGTGAGAAAAACTACAAGCCTCTCCCTGTTTCTTGTATTATTTTAGAATATCAACAAACCGGTAATGGTTCACTGCTCAATAAGAATGTAGAATCAGAGATTACTGCAGAAACAAAGGAACAACTAATATTTGGAATTAGAACCAGATTGTCAAGGAAAAGCCTCAAACACACCTATCTGATGCCACAACAATGGACCAAGCCTGGACACTTAGGCTGGAAAGGTGATCTAGGCATTTGCTTAGGCACAACTCAAGCACTTTCCAAGGCATGGTTTGTGCAAATTTGAATATAATGCAACTTAAAATAAAAGGCAAATTCATTATTTCCATTATTTATGGTTATAAAGTCATGAAGCTCATGCACTCAACTAGGAATGTTTGCACATTTAAGCGCAAAATTAATGGTGATTGCTTAGGCGTCACCCCTTGTGTAAGACAGCAGAAGTGCAAAATAATAATTAAAAAGGCTAAGTGTGGTTTAATTACACTTGCTCAAAGATCCTATCAGATCAATGGGGGATTTCATAAGAGATAACAAACAAATAAAATTATGGAGACACGACAACAACAACTACAAGCTACTGGAGCAAGCCAGAAGAAAATGCCTTCCCCTTGCTGCACACAAACAACAGCTTTTCCAATTAAGCATATATTAATTTCACGCAGGAGCTGGAAGCCCATCAAGATATGCTTCAGATGGAAGTTTAATTGAGTCCTTTAACCATCAAAACCTTTCATTAAGGAATAAATGTTCGACAAATAAAAGAAAATCACAATAGTCCTGAACTGTCAGCAGTCTACTATCTCGGATGCCCCATTGAAAGAGCATAAATTCTTTGGAATCAGCAGCCATTAGTATTCTACTTTGAGCTTTGAACCCGATTAATGAAAGTAGATGTCAATAAGAATACTTAAAACAAAAATATCAGCACAAAAGAAGCAAGTTCAAAGTAGCTTACTATGTACATTTGGTCGATAATCCACTCTTCCATTGCCGAGTCAACACTTTCAAACAACACCGGCCATCGGATTTTAGCTGCCTTCAACAAAATTGGAAAAAGAACATCAGAATCATAAATTGAATTTCAATATTTCGAAGAAAAAGAGCAAAAAGAGAAATATAGCAAAAACAGAATACAACTTCAAGCTGCAATTCAGTATTTTATCAATGACCCAAATGCGGGTTTATCCATTTTGAACTAAATTCATCAAATATAGAAAAAAAAACCAGATAAAATACAAAATTGAGCTGAAAATTGGGTACTTCACAATCAACCTGATCAGTGCTCATAGACTTCACTTCAAATTGTCAAAATATATCAATAATTAAAAAAAGAAGGGAGAAAACAGAGAAGTGAATAACCTTGACGGCAGAGCGGGAACTCTCACCGCAGCTGTCACAGAGAACCCCATCAAAGTCCAACGCATACAAATCACCCATCTCAAAATCCTACCGGGTTTTTGCCCTTTCAGATTCTCTTTCTGATACAGAGCCAGTGAAAACAAGGACCAATTTGTAGCTGGGCCGTTGGCGGCTCTGTTGCGTCTGCTCTGCTAGTGGAGGAACCGAGGGGATATCATCATGCCAGCAGACATGGTACCTAGTTCGTACACCACACACGAGAGCGGGACCTGAATGTGGGAGGCGAGTACCAGCTTTGTGTGTGATGTACGACTTTGACACCATGTCTGCCACACGACGATTTTCGTTTTCTGCCTACCAATCCAAGTCGCTCCTAATTCGTCTCTTACATTTTGATTGGCCTGTGACTTTGCACGCACAATCTAATCCAATTAAACGGACGCACATGTTTGAGTTGGCCACGCAGAGCCTCCTTTCTTCGGTGTTCCAATATTTATTTATGAGTTTGTATCCGAGGGAAAATGTGGACTCCATTTCCTCTTCAATAGGGAAATTTTCTATTTAATAATTCTTATTTTAATATATTTTAGTAAGATTGTACACATGTTACAAGTGTAAATATAAATAAATAATAAGAGATGTATCGAACAAAGATCTCAAAATCTCTCTTCCGTGATATAGTTAGATACAGACTTTCACAATCATAATAATAATACATTTTATATATATATATATATATATATATATATATATATATATATATATATATATATATATATATATATATATATATATATATATATATATATATATATATATATATATATATATATACACACTTGTAGTAAGCTAAGTGATAGTCCAAATTTTATGGGCTTAAAATTAAGTTAGTATCAAAGGACTGCACATTATTCATAGTTAAGATCAATTTAGTAGCGGATTTTATTTAATAGAGTTTCTCAAAAAAAATTTAATTGTGCTAAAAATATGTAAATTTGACCATGTGTAATATAGATAAAAATATAAAAATTATTATTAAGAAGTGTGTTGTATGTATGAGACCTACAAAAACTTTGAGAAAACATATCCATGTAGATCTCATTTGATAAATTTGGCTGAGAACTTTCCAAAGATACAAAAAATGCATAAATATGTATTCAAGAGAGGAAGATATAACCTTACAAAATTAAAATCAACATAACCTAAAAAGCAAGGTTCATGTAATATGAGGTTGATATGCGACAACTATCTAAATAAATATAAGTAAATAAATTTCATATCATATACTCATTGATAGCAATATAGAAAGTACACAAATATAACTATTTTTTAATTTTATATATATATATATATATTTAAATAGCTAGATTGCATTTAATAGATAATTAAGGGTAAAAAATATGGTGAAATCAGTAAAAATTAAAAATTCTATTATCAATTAATTTATTTTATATAATAGTATTATATGTCTACTCATACCATATTTGGATTGAAGATAACTTATAAGTCACCACTACTATAAGGTTTGATTACATGTAGTGATTTTCAGCAGTGATGTTTTACATTAGGCTATAAATAGATATTACATGTTTAATATTGCAAACCATTTAGCCTTATCGGTCTCCATGATCCATGGGGTTCTAGCATGACACATAGAGGCTTAACTTGTTAGACTGGGATACTTAACATGGTATGTTAAGCCTCTATGTACCATGCTAAGATCTTTATGTATTATGATTATATACTCTAGTTATAGACCCAGCCAAGAAAACATTCTCTTTTAATATTTTAACAAAAAAATGTTGTATGCTATTTTTTATGAGTTTGATTCAAACTTCAAACAACTGTACCAATTTGATTTATCACTCATTATCCTATTCCTATGTCCACCTTTGATGGTGCCCCACAAAAACAACTGGGACCACCAGCACGCACTAAGTCTTGGGCAGGCTAAGAAGACTATGAAAAACATTAAGAGAGATAAAAGAAAATCGTCATTTATGTCTATAAACTATTAAAATTATCCTTAATATATTTAAATAACCGAATTCGCCTAGGCTTTAGGAAGTAATGGATGAATATTTGGTAGGGTCCCCATGCAAGGAAGCCATACCGGGTGAGCTCCTTGCATGGGGCTGCATATGCAAAAGGGCCCTTTAGAAGGATTAAACACCAAAGTAATCCTTCGTCAAAGAGGGTAGACAAAATTTTTATGTTATTCCTCTTACTAAAGAGAAGACAAACCAAAGTTTGATTTGTGTTAGTAACCTTTTCGATTTCTTTTTTGTTTTCCACCTTTATGTAAGATATTTCTATTGTAAGAGGTTAATGACCTAAGACTGTGTAATTTCTAAAAGGTAGAATATAATCCCATTATTGATAGTAGAATTTATTTACATAGATCCAATAAATGTAGTTGCTACTTTAGGAATGACCACATAAATTTTGTTCTTTTAATGTGTTTGATAAATTGTCTCTAATCTTACCTCATGATTGTGTTAAGCTGCTTATCCCCAGGTGTAGAGGACACACTTAGCATCTTTTAGGTAGAAAGTATATGTGTTTTATTGCACTCCTTATCTTGCACACAAGAGGGAAATAAATTTGTTTTCCCAACAGTGTCCAGGGTAGGGAAGGGGTCTACTGACAATTTTTATGATCACTCTATTTTTGAAATTAAAAACTAGAGGGCCAATCAAAATGGGACTCAGTAAATTTGATTCAAGAATATGGCCCCCCCTTCTGTCACATAAAGTTTTGGGCTGATCAACATCCAAATTTCATCCGATTTTACATGTGATCAAGATGGAGGAGGCCGATTTGTCCTTGTGGGAAAATGCTTTCTTTATGGCAATATTCTTAGGGATGACATACGGTCTCCCCCTTAATGCGATCTTCACCGTACCTTGAAGAAATGAGCCCCACAATTCTACAATTCTGGGCTATCCCATGGCTTCCTTTCGTAACTACATAGATGCCATTGTTGTACGGTTTGAACCAGATTTGGTAGGTCATCTTTCAATTCCAACTAGGTTCCATTTGCAGAGTGCTAGTCCCAGCGCAAGTGAACCCTTGATGGAAATCCTAGGGCTGCTATTCACACATGCGTTCACTTGAAGTGAAATCACCTGTAAAACAACTCTCGGATTTCAATCAGCCCCTAAAGCTTTTTATTAAGCAAGCTGTTTTCAATGAGCCTAGTATATGTTTTGGTAATTGGTCTTCCTTCACAATCAACATATGCTTAATTGCTTATATGTTGGAGTTGTTGGACAGTGCAGCCAATGGAGTGCCCGTAAAGAGGATGGAAACTCCGCTTGAACACCAAGTCTCTTAACTATGTTTCACGTTTTGTTTTGCCAGTACTTGAAGCTTTCCTCTTGAATCTTCTCACTGCAAATGTCTATAAATGTACGTACGAACATTTACAAGGGCTTTCCTCCTCGCCATCCACGTCGTGCATCAGTTTCTTATATAGCTTCCTAAATTATCCTGACTTCCAATTTCGGGAGAATTGCATTATCTTAGCCAAGCAGTCTCAAGTAACAGGCTACGGGGATGAAGTTTGGGTCTTTTTGTAGATCTATTTTTAAAGCCATTTCAGGTGAATATTACTCTCTTAGTTCTATATTAATAGTTATATTTAAAAAATTAGTCATTTTTATTGTATACTAAAATTTATAATTAAAAAAAAGAAAAATAAGCTTATAATATTTATTTTTAAGTTCCCAACCACTTAAATTTAGCAAAATGAAGTTATTAAAATAAAAATAATATAATTACATAAATAAAATATATTAAAAATTTATACATGAGTTTTGATTGGTCTTTAGATAAGTGAGCTAAAATTTATACAGGGCTCACTTGTGAAGTCTAATAAAAAATAGTGTGCAAATTTTTGTAGGTGTTTTTATTGCGAGAATATTATTATTTTATTAAAATAGAACAATTTTTTTCTAAATGAAGCTTAATGTAAGGGAGGAATTATTACTCTATACCTTTTTGCCTTTTTATTTCATATAAAATAAGAAACTATTATTGAAACACTTGGATTTATTTAAGGCTAAGGTGGTAGTGAGCATTGAACCATTCCATTTCCACCTGCAAAGAAGATCCGTTCTAAGCATTGGGTGTAGTAGTTTTTCACTGTCATAAAAGGTGAAACAAATGAAAATGTGAAGAAAGGTATAAAGCATAAAATATCCATGAGAAAGGCAAAGAAAAACTGAAAAAGAAGTGAATCTTTGCTTGATGCTACTTAGTAAAAAAAAAGTCACTTATGAATGATTTTACTAACATAAATTGAATATGATGATGCTAGTGTCCCCACCAACGAGCCCTGGAACTTCCACAACCATTGATCTTCGTGAGGAATATGCTAATGCATTCCGTACTGAATCTTACAACGAGTTCTGGGCCCGGGTCCTTGATCTAACGGCGGGCGATGTCGCGACCCTTAATACCTTGGAATCAACGGCTGCCGCCCGCTTACCATCTTATCGCCTTTTTGCCGAACATCTCCTTGATCCGGACCAATCCACCGTCACTAGGTTAATGGCCCGTGTCCGCATCCACACCCCGTCCAAATATCATACACTACTTGTGGATTATTTTGCCCAAACTGCCAAAGCCTCTCTCTTATGTGGTCTTCTCTTGAAAGACATTGAACAAGCCCGGATCACATACAGGCCCCTGAAAACCGCCCTTCATGTGCCGGGAAACCATGTTCCGGCAAACATCTCCGACAAGCTCGTGGCGTTCTCCGCAACCATTAACCCTTTTGGCTTGTCGGCTTCGTCGCCTACCCAGTTTCGAGCCCTACAAGAAGGATGTAACGGCTTGCTCAAGCAGCTTGAGCTGGGCCGCAATGAAGCCCAAGCCAAGCTTCGGCTCATCAGCCGCCTCAAACATGGCTTAGCTATTTTCTTAGTACTTCTCGGTGCCTCCACTGCTCTAACTGGCGTTCTTGTGGCCGCACACGCCTTGGTACTCTTAACGGCCGGGCCCATATTTTGGTCGGCTTGGATTCCGCTAAACCCTGCCCGAAGGGCTGCTCAAGTGTCAGCTCAGCTCAATGCAGCTGCTAAGGGGATCTATATACTGAACCGGGACCTGGACACGATGAGCCGGTTGGTGGCTCGGCTCAACAACGAGCTGGATCATGCACAGGGAGTGGTGAGATTCTATTTAGAGAGATGCGATGAAGGGCTAGAGCCGAACCAGGAAGTGGTGCGCCAGCTTACAAAGATCGACTCTAGCTTCTGCCACCAGCTTGACGAATTGGAAGAGCATTTATACCTCTGTTTTATGACTGTCAATCGAGCTAGAAGCTTGGTAATGAAAGAAGTCATGAAGCTAGGTCATGCCTAACTTCTTCATGTCACCCAAGCTATGTGCATGTGTTATAAATTATTAAAAAGTGAATTAAAGAAGAGCAATTGTTTTAGGTGGGTAAGGAGTATGTTTTAAGCCTAAAAAAAGTTTCCCTATCCCAAATTAATAGTTTTATTTAGTTTTTAAAATAAATTAAAATTAATTTTATTTTAAAAAATAAAACTATTAATTTAAGACAAAAAAAATATTAAAAGAAAACTAGCTATTAAAAACCAATGAAGAGGAAACAATCTAAAGGAAACCCCTAAAGAAAGATAAACTGGATTACGAGGTTCACAAAAACAAAACAGCTATTGGTCTAAGACCAGAATGGCCTACTATTTATCTCACCTTTGACTTCCACTCTTCTTTAGCTTTCTTTGAAGCTTGCTCTATGAACTTACTAAGAGATATTTTAAATTCTTCGTCCTCATCTAGCTCTAAAATTGGTTCCTGGCTGGCTGTAGTGCATTGGTCATTTAGTATAAAATTTGAAAAATTAATGGTTAGGTCTTTTAACTTGGTTTAAAATTTAAATTAGTCCATCTATTATATGTTTTCAAAGTGATCATTTTCATGTATTTAAATTTTTTTATAAAGATAATAATATTACAAGTTTACACCGCTTGATATAAATTTTTTTAATACCCAAAACACCCTTCCCCTCTTATGCCATCATCTTCTTTGTCCGATTTGGTGTAACCAACCGTATTCTACCATTGCCGGCTTTTGCTTAGAAAACAACAAGACTGCCCACTGCCCTCTTTTCGACCTCTATGACACCACCAGTAGGGTTCTATTTGATTGGTCTAATTCAGACCTAAATCTAAATAAGTTAATCAAAAGCCACTTTTAAATAACTTTTTAGTTACTGAATCAGTCGTGAAAATCATATCTACATTAAGGGGTCGTTTGGGTATTGAATTAATTTAGTAGTGAATCAATTCAATAGTGAATTAATACAGAAAATTCACCACTGAAATTGAATTACATTTGGATAAAAAATTTGTTAGAATAAATTCAGATGTCGCGTCACACCTAATTTTAAAACTTTAAACTAATATAACTCTCTCTCTCTCGAACTCGGATATGCACGTTCTTCATATCATTACGCTTCTAAATTCAAGTTATATCAAATAAGATCCCACAAGGGCAAGTAATTTTGAATTTTTAAAATGGGCCCTACCTATTTGGCAAGTTTGTCAAGGCTCAAATCGATATGAACGATAACCATTGAAAAATATAGAATTTATAATTTTTAAAACGATGATTAGGAGGCTAACTCGACATAAGGTGATTCAGTGATTTAGGCCGATTTAGGCTTGAAACGGATTGAATCTAACTTTAGTACTGAATTTTTAATTCAGCGCAGCTTCTGTACACAAACAAGATTCTAAAAGTTTAGTGCTGAATCGACACTGGTGATTCAGTCGATTCAATCTCCTAATCACCTTTTTAAAAGTTATAGATCTATATTTTTCAATGGTTATCATTCATATCAATCTGAGCCTCGATAAACGTACTATATAGGTAGGGCCCACTTTAAAATTTTAAAATTACCTGCCCTTGTAGGATCTTGTTTGATAGAGCTTGAATTTAAAAGTGTAATGGTACAAAGAATGTGCATATCCGAGTTCGAGAGAGAGAGAGTTATATTAGTTTAAAGTTTTAAAATTAGGTTTAATGTGACATCTAAATTTATTCTAACAAATTCTCTTACCAAACGTAGTTTAGTTTTAGCGATGAATTTTTTGAATTAATTCACTACTAAATTAATTCGCTACTAAATTAATTGAGTACCTAAACGATCCCTAAAAATTAAAAACCTCCAATTCTAATGGATCATCATATGCATTTCATCCACTTAATGCCTCTGAAACCTAAAACGTGACCCCGATCGTCTCTCGATCGCAGCCGCACCCAGTTTCACTCCTCTAACCTCTGCTTCCCGTCGGCCTCCACTCCTTCTTTCATTCCTTTGTTCCCCGTCGCTCTTCACCCGACTTCCTTGGTCTGCAACTCCGACGCCTCCGAATCCTCCGGCGATTTGTTCGCTACAATGGAAATCACCGCCCAGTTCGCTGCCAATCGACCACCCCTTGCAGTCCTCGCCGCCGTGAAGGTCTCCAACGTTGAGTTGGCTGTCGACTCCAGCCTCCCATTTGGCTCGGATCCTTGCTTCTTGTTTTCTTCAGGGTAACCTCTGTTCCGCCTTCTCAAGAGCAGCGGAGGACCATGTTAGGATTTATATATTGTTTGCTCACTCAGAGCAAGTTATGTTGCATTTGTGTGAACTTGGGAAGAGTGAATTTATGTGAATTAAAGTCAAAATGAGAGCTTTGGGTGCAGATAGATTGCCTCTTTGTATTTGTTTATATTCGCTTTCAGCTTATGTGCATTTCATGCGATGTGGTGAGTTGTCATTTTAATTTGCAGTTAGAAGCTTGGCTGCAGACAAATAGCATTTGTAGAGTTCATCATTGTAGTTGAGAACTTTAGCTTGATAATGTGAGATGTTTTATTTGAATACAAAATTAGAACTTTCGCTTGATAAAATCACAGCTTGTTTGTATCTGTTGCGCTCCCTTAGGATGCTTGTAGGAGTTATCCTGATGATCCGGAGGCCCAAAGGGTAATTGATCTGTTATACGACACGGCTCTCATCTCTAGTGGCTTTACTGTAAGTGTTATACTTGCCTTGTCTTTTAGCACTGCATAAATCTAATATTATTTGTAATAAATTTTTTATCCTATGTTATGTTTAATATCCTTCCAGAGCACAACATACCTTAGGTGTCTGTTTCATCTCAGTTCTTTGTTGTGGAGCAACTGAAAATAATATGTCTTGGACATGTTATATGGAAAATTTCAGATCAGCTGCCCAAATATCTAGTTTAAAGAGAACTTTTAAACAGGGGTGGCAGTTTAGGAGAATTGCTTTCTAACAATGAAAATGCTAAGACCACTCATTGCCCTCAATGTTTGAGCATCACACGTGCTGTGAGCCATCGTAGCACTACTCTTCTAATAATTATTTGCATCCACCAATAAGAGTCAAGAGCCCTTCTGTAAATTGTCTTGCTTCAGCATTGTAAAATGTGCTACTGAAGGTGTAATGCTTAGGAAGAATAATTGTTTGTGTCAAACTGACTGGTACGGGCATTTTGTATCTAATTTTCATTGTGAATTTTGATCAAATAACGGAGAATCTATAGTAGCTTGGGAAAGCTAAAAGATCTATCCTGAAATTCGAACGTTTATCTAAGTAGTAATATTTAGGTGATTGCCATTTGTTCCTAGTATAACTGGCAGAAAGATAGTTCTCTTCTGAAGATACTTTATGATGTCGGTGCTGTTATGGAAGTGTGTATGAATTGATGCTAAACAAGAACTAAAACAAGTCCCCTTATATAGCTTTAGTTTCTTGACTCTTTTTTCTTACTTTTCTTCTTCCCTAAGCACATTTTCTGTCCCATTTTCACAGGTTTAACAAAGGCATCTGCAGAATTCCCTACGTATATGAAGCCACAAAAACTCTTATGATTCCAACGAAAGGCTAGACTTCTAGATTTGCTAATGTGCATTGATAATTAAACTTTACGATCTCAATTGCAAGCTTCTGAAAATTATGCTCAACTTATTATGGATGTCAGGATGCACCAATTTCTCCTGTATCTGCCAATTTTCTGTTTTTAGATTATTGAATGTATAGTATATCCCAACTGTAATCAAATAAAAATGTTAAAGAAAAGAAAAGAAGGAAGAAGCAAATGCACAGACTTGCTCTTTCTATGGATTATCTCCCTTACACTTTCTCAAACCTGGCAACTAGAATCCGAACTCAGTGCTTTTCTCATTTACTTGAAGCTGCATACAAGTCTACTAGATGTTTTTGGCACAAATGGAACTGGTTCTTGTATGCAAAGCTGGGGATCTGTAGTAGTCTAGTAGAGTGACTTTAGTAGTCTAGTAGAGTTTGAGTTCTGAATCCAAACTCTAATAATGAATTAAACTTGAATGACACTTATTATAGTTGGTAGTTTTGTCATTAAACATGATTTTGCATTCACAGTTTAGTAACTTTTCTTTTGAACCTTTTGCCGTATAGTCTCCTAGCAAAGCTTGAGTTTGACCATAGAGATTATTTAAATACTAACTAAATATTTAATAAAATAAAAAATAAAAATAAATTTTTTTATTTGGTTTGATTATCAACTATGAACACTCTATATATATAATCTTTAGTGCAATAAAATTTTTTTAGTACAAATTAAAAAAATTATTTTAATTTTTTAAAAAAATTGAACATATTCAGATTTATAATTAAATTCAGATTCAGATCATGATCTGATTTAGATTCAAATTCAATGTAAAATTTAGATTATAGGCTTTTCAAAATTTTCAGTTAGCTTTTAGATTCAGATTTAGACTAAACTAATGGATCCTAGGTCGGCTCCGGTCTCCCTGAGTCAGTCCCTCTTCATGCCACAACCAGTCTAACTCAAGGCTCAAAGCCTTAAGCTACTCGGGTTCAGCCTTCGTATTTTGCAATTTGCACGGTCCACCTCCGGAGTCTGTACTTTGTGACAGAGCCTACATTGATCATGCCAAGTCTAATTGCGGACTGACTCTTATCTTTTCAAAATAAGGAGGGGAACATAGATGAGAGTACCTCTTCACCAACTCCAAAGTCCACCCTTCGCAAAATTGGTCCGTACCTCTTGGCCATTAGTGGAGAGAAGATTGAGGCCAGGAATGTAAGGTGGGAATTACGTAGGGAATGGGAGACGTTGAGTGAAAAAAAAGTAGGAGAAAAGTATCTTAACTTTTTCACCGCTGATTGTTAGTGAATTTTGGGGATAAAAAAATAGGCAAAGTTATATCACAATTTAATTATTTTTGTTAGACCATGGTATGAGTTTGGGCCTGGGTTGGTCTAATGTGACTGGGTCTAGGTGAACCGGTACAGGCCACAGGGTCTAAGGGTGGTGGGGGTAGTCGCGCCGACCCCACATATGCCTTCATTACACAATTCTATTGGGACCTACATATGTTACATACGAGCACTAGGCACCATTAGGTTGTACATTTTGCACGTTGTAGGGCCCCGACGTACAAATTAGGTGTTAAAGGTGGGACCCGTGGTTAGCGAGGGGTTGACCCTGTCGCGGGCTTGGCCATGTGTAGGGGGTCTAGGCCTCCGCGGGCTCTGAGAGACAAAGCCTACTTCTGTTGTGATTGAACCTCTAAGATAAACCGGAAAGAATTAAACATATATGTTTATTTGGAAAAGTCTAAAAAGAGACCCGCCTAAATAAGGAAAGAGATGAAATATTTAAAAGAAAAGGGAGAGGAGGAGTGCCCTAAGGTTGGGCCGCCCCACTCCTCTCCTCTTCCTCTCCCAATTCCACCCCCCTCCTCTCTTGTTGTTGCGGCTTGCACAAGCAAGGGAGATCCTTGCTGCTGGCTGCCTTCCTTCTCCCCTCTTCAAAGCATTTGTGGCGAGCTGATTAAGGGAGATTCATCTTCTCTTTAGCTAGATCATTGAGGCTGATTCAAGGCCTGAATAGTTACTGAGAATTCCTTCATTCCAAGAGGTGGTTTGAGAGAGATCATTACATTAGGTATTTCTCCTTTACTTTGATTGATTGCTCTTGTGTTTTGGCGAGCAAGATCCAATTTGTGGAGGGCGTGCTAGGGCTGACAAGGCCCCGGTCAGTATGTTCTAGTTCCTATTTTAATTTTCCTTTGATCTATTCATAATTGGGATGCTTGATTATTGCTTAATGTATGTTGTATTTTGCATGCTTTTTGTAAATTGATTTTAAAGTTTAAATCTTGATCTGTGTGCCCTCCCCCTTTTACTTTATTTTCGCTAGTCCGGCCACTTTATAATTTTTTCTTAACTTATATAATTTCATTCACTATTAAATATATTTTGTATACTTTTAGGCAGATTCATTGGATTGAAGCAACTAGTTCTGATAGCAAAAGTGATGGTTACAACGGTTCAGCTATTTCACTGCATGAGTGAGGAGTGGTAATCACTGTTTACCGGGAAGAGAAGGAAGAAAAAAGTAGCCGATTCCGACAGTAGTGATCGAGAGCCTGATTCTGACATATGTGAGCGCGACCCAGACCTTCATGATCCATATACGCTACAAGCAAAGCAAGCAGTAAGCCTAGCAGCATATCCAGTGTTAGATCAAGACCCAGCATTCGATCCATACCTAGTATCAACACAAATAGGAGTACAAGTAGCTAATACGCAGGCAGCAGTCACATACCCACTTGTAGGACCTGAACCGTAAGCTAGGCTTGCTAGAGCGGAGTAAATGCGTGCTGCTTTGTTCATCTATTTCTTGTGTTCTAGAGCCGTTTATGGCTAAAGCGTTACTGTTTTTGGGCTTTTTGATTGACCTGCTTCTGTTCTTGCACAGGTTTACTGCAAGCTGAGATGAACTCTCGGTTATCTAATTATTATTCACATCCTCACTTCGGAAAACAGGACAGGCTTTATATAATTTCTTTACGCTGACATGCTCATCCAGACAATCTCCCCTTTCAGTTTCTGCATGTGGTTTTTCCAGATGAGAACCAACATTCACGTCTAGGGACTTGTCTGCTTTAGCACCAGTCTTGTTATAACTTGCAAATGCTGCTGGTTGAGTGCCCAAGCCTTCTGCAACTAGCACAATCCTAACTCTACGAGGAAGCTCTTTAAGAAGATAAACCTCCACACATACTCCGGCCACATTTGTTCTGGACAAATTCTTTGTTGGACTATCTTTTCAAACAACTCTCCGAACAACCGACGCAATGGATTGAAAAGGATCCATATCAAAGAAGGCCACGGGAAGCAGGAGTGATGGCTCCTCTGCATCCGAACAAATAGTAAAAATTTAGTATTTCGTATAAATGTAAAATATGTCTTCAAACTGAAAAATCTCCATTTTCCCATTGTTTTTGCCCCTGTAGATGTTGTTATTCCTCAATCTTTTACTATTTTCGAGCTTCTCACTGAATTCAATTTCTCAGAAGGGTAAAATTCCGTGTTTTTATAAATAGTAAAGCTTTTATCTTCCATAGTAGTAAAATTTTACTTTTCGTATATATGAAAAAGTGGATGGCTAATTAACTAGTGATAAGGATGAGTCCATCCTTCGTCGTGTTATTAAGGGGCTGTTTGTGTATTGAATTTTTATGAGATTCTGTTGATTCTATCTTAATTTTAATTCAAATTATCGAAATCACGTTTGTGTGTAAAATGTGAGCGGAGTTAAAGTGTGTAAAATGTGAGCGGAGTTAAAAATGATGCCTTAAAATTGATTTAAAACCGTTTTGAGGTTTTGAGCTGGAATCACTAAATCACCTTATGAGGTGATTTCGTCAATTCCAACTCTTAGGCCCACGTTTTAAAAATTACATATTTTATTATTTTTTAAAAAATTATCTTTTATATCAATTTGAGCCTCGAGAAACATGTCATATAAGTGGGACACACTTTAAAAGTTCAAAATTACCTACTTTTGTGGGATCTAGTTTGATAGAGTTTGAATTTAGAAGCGTAATAGTATCAAGAATGTGCATATCCAAGTTTGGAAAAGAGAGTTATATTACTTTAAAGTTTTAAAATTAGATTTGATGTGACATCCGATTTATTCTAAAAAATTTCATTACCAACCATGATTCACATTCAACAATGAATAAATTTCACTTCCATTTCTAAAAAATCTAACACCAAAACCGTCTCTAACAAAGTAAAATTCAATGCGAAAATCAAGTCACTCAATATGGAAGCTTATTCACCCACAAGGGCAAACCTTGCACACATCTGACCTCTGCTTCCACATTTGAAAATTCAGTATTGAAGAATGGAACAAACCCACTAACCTATATTTTTATGTTGTAAGGTTGACAATTACAAATTATATGGGCAAGTTCATAGAAATCTTCAAACTTCCTAAATATAATAATAAAATACATGATCAGTTTGAACTTTACTTGTTACCAATTTCAGCTACATTGCAATTATACAGGTTAATTTCATCGGTTGAAATTATGAATGTTTTTGTTGATGC
Organism: Saururus chinensis; assembly: GCA_035235625.1. Lineage (NCBI taxonomy): Eukaryota > Viridiplantae > Streptophyta > Magnoliopsida > Piperales > Saururaceae > Saururus > Saururus chinensis. The sequence goes on from CP141141.1 coordinate 12,745,265, forward strand.
AAAAGCTAAAAAGAAAAGGAAAATCATACTCTATTTTTTTTTACACCATAGGATTTACACCACCTTTGATTAGATAGAAAAAGTGGGTCTCACCTAACAATATGATATTTACTTTTCAATATCTAATCATAAATGGTGTAAGGCTTATAGGTGTAGAAAAAGTGGTACATGAATATCACTATCCTAGTAGCCAATGGATGCAACAACTAGAGGGCGTACAACGACTACATAAGAGGAGCAATGTGTTTGTAGGCAGCGACTTTTAAGATGGAATAATAGCAGCCAATGATATATGCTTCTAGATGGAGGTGGTGGCTCGCGATGATGTAGACAAAATAAAAGCAAAAAATATTGTGCATGACCTACTATTACGAGGGTAAGAATTTGTTGTGTGATGCCTTGGTCATGCCACGTAACCATTAGCCTACTTGACTGGCTTTCACTCAAATTTTGCAACAGAACTAGTAGGAAAAAAAAAGCTCCACCACAAAACCTTTATTTTAAGAACTCTTGGCTCAAATTACAATGGACAAGATCCTCTACATTGTTGTCAAACCCAAGGGACAACTATGCACTCGCATAAGACTGCAGCCCTCTAAATTCATGATACCTCATTCCTCGATGCCTGATAACTTGAAAGGGGTTAATCATACTATTCCAAATTCGGAGGGAGATTAATGTAAAATATTTAATAAAACTTGAGCGCGTATATAGAACTCGAAGAAACAAGCATAACATGTTGAAGAATAAAAAAATAAAAGTCAGAAGTGAAAACTACAGCCTAAAAAAGTGCTATATGGGTGGGTACTACTTAAAAATTTAAGATAACGTGCTCATATTAGGTCTTGCTTGAAATAGTTAATTAATACAAACCCAACAGTACCAAGAACATTTGAAACAAAGTTTCAGCGAGAGAAAGTTATTACCGTTTGAAGTTTATAACTTAGATTTGAAGTAAAAGAATAAAAATAATAAAAAAGGATGGATGACGCCTGGTGGTTGATGCAAGCGCAGTAGTGGAGCTATGCATCAACACATGTGCACCACATGGTGCACACTGATGCCACACATTGTGCCTTGTGTGAGTGCCAAGGGGGTAACACACATCATGCGTGGGTGCCACACCCTATGCATACGTCAGCCCTCATTTGCTATAAATAGGGGGGGCTTTGACTATTTTCTACACAAGTTCATTTCTTTGCCTCTTTACCCGTCTCTCAAACCTATTTTCTTTGTTGTAAGTTCATTTTATGTCTAATTTATGCTTTTTAAAAGGTCTTTTTATATAATTCAAGGGTGCTCTATGCATGAAGGGTGTCTTTCTTTGGAGTTGAAGACTTTGTAGTAGGAAAATCCCAAAGGAAAGGTCCTCGAGAGTGGGGAAACTCCGAGAGAAAGAAGGGAAACTTTGTCTACTACTTCCAGAAGCCTATGAATGGTGGCACTAGAGAAGTCTTGTCGACCTCTTGGGCGATTGCACAAAATAGAGCTAGAATTGGGGATATTTTTTACAACTATTGATACATGTCAACTAGAGTGGGAGTTGAGGCAAGGAAGTCAACACAAGTCAATGGAGCATCGACATGGCGGTGACCTATCAATAACGACATTGACAACATGCTGGGGTCCAAGTGAAGAGCATTTAGAAAGAAAGAAGAACATGGTCCTTGAGGTAGGTAGTTTTATGGCTCCGATCCATACTTGGTGACATAGATGTGTGTTTCAAATGCATATTTTTTTAAAGTCTAGTTTATTTGAAATAATGCATATTCTTTGTGTTATGAATCTGATATTAAGATACCTACGATACGATAAGGAAACAATTGAGGTTGATTCCACCCTCAAAACATGATGATACATATGAATGTGGTGATGCTCGGAGTACAAAAAAAGTAAGGTGCTAAGAGAGCACAGAGACCCAAGACCAAGATGCTCAAGGATTCCCATGTCGTGAAGTGCAGTCAGTTTTGCTTATCTTCGTGTTGGAATCTACCCAAAATGGGTAAAGATTGATATGACAATTTATGCTTATAAGACTCACATTTTGTTAAGTTATACACATGACTAAGAAAATATGAAACATTGACATTGCATGTTACTATTGATAATCTTTGTCATAATTCTTTCTACTAAGTATTTTATTTTAAAACACTCGCCACCCATCACCACCCCCAAACCTTACATGAAAGGAGAACACAACGAAAGCTTTATTATGCCATATGATCGTTATAATTCTTGCACACAGACAAAGATCTTGAGGAATGTATAAAATAAAAATATTATTTAATGTTTTGCCCTAAATTGGGCCAATATTTGTTGGGTCAAGTTTGCCCTTACATTTGAGGTGTCTCAAGACCCGGGGCATTATAAAATCAAAGCATGCCCCCAACTCACCCCCCAACTCCTCTAGAATTGATTACACCTTGCTTAATGCCCTCTCATTTAGTCATCCGCCTTTTATTTTGAGGGGAGGGCCTAGCAAAGACTAGTGCTATTAGAACTTAGTTGTCTCTTTCCAAAATTGTATTAATATAAATATTCCAACTTGAGTACAACTAGGAAACTTGCTCACATTTCACCCAAGACCTCTCTATCCAAAGCCCCTGCCTTGCTATGATTCAACTTATGCCTTCCTTCTAAGGTCTCGTCTTCATCTAGTAGCCTTCAAGCTCTTACTACAACAGGTACATCTCTTACCTCAGTAAAACCTGCATCACATCCATCTCTCACTAATACAAGTGCCACTAGGCCGAGTTTCCTAGTTCCACTAGGCTTTTGCCCGTTCTCCAATGCTAAGATCCTTACCAATGACCAACAACTAGCCCACTCAGCCGACCATTTAGCAGAAGCACCCTACTCAGATGCTCGAATCAATGTCACTAGCGTGCATAAGACTCCCACCTATGCTAATGACGCCTAACCTCTACCAAAACACCACCCAAAACACTAATAGGACTTCCACACTTGTCCACCCAAAACACCACCCAACACACCAATGCTACTTTCAACATGCAAGTTCACCCCACAATATGTTTACAATATGTTTGCCTTTGTTGCCTGCTCTCTAAAGCTACGAGGCTGATAGGCCACCTTGCCTATTAAGGGGTTAATGATCTAACAACTCCTGTTATATAATTATCTAAATAAATTTGTTTTATTGAATAGAGAGGTCTGAATTAAGGAGGATTGATCCTTATATGGAGATCAAATCTCCTAATACGAAGCAAAAAGAATAAGAACTTACTTGTACACACAAATAAATAAAACTTAACTAAACTACCGTCTATAAGATGAAACACTAATACTAGAGGCATAGATACATACATGATTTAGACAATAATGTTGTGAGCAAATACTCATCTAACACAACATACATATTAAATTTTCAGAAATCTACAGTTCATCCTCACGATGTTCTATCTCCTCAGTAGACTTAGGGTCACTTTCCGTTTGACTTGTTTGTTTTTTAAGCATTTCAATTACTTCCTCTAGTGGTGGGTCTTCAGGTCTCCGAAACAACTGGTCACCTATCTTGACTTCATATGCTTCAGGCTGGCTCAGGATGAAGTCCTTGAACTGACAATAGAATGATATTAAACAATGAGTGGGTGTACACCAAATTTTATGCGATATTGAAAGCATAACTTCTCTCGTCATGCAAGTTTATGATGTAGACTACTATTTTGCTCATCGGTCATTCTTATCATATATTAATCACCTTACAAATAACAGGAAGGGACCGATAAAGGTTCATATTGTTTGACCTTCAGTTTTCAGACCATTCCTTTCCATAGTATGCTATGAGTAGATGTTGAATTATCAATAGAAATCAAAATCAAGAATCAGATGAAGAAAGCAAGTAGAGTCAGCCCCAAGAAAACTATAAGTTTCTGCTATTTTTTGAGGATGGAGCCCCTACCTCTTCTGCATCTTGTCCTCGTTCCATGTTGAACATGATTGTATTTAGGTCAATACCTGTGAACTTCACCTCCATTGACGCAGTCCTGATAACCTTTGCCCATCTCATAGCAATCTCTGGTATGTCTCCCTGAAAAATTTCTTGAAGCAAAATTACATGCAGTATTTGTAATGGGTCCAAAAAATGACTCCAACTCTACCATAGTAAGAACAATCATTGGGAATTGCAATCAGTGGCCTGAACATTTTTAAAATTGGATTCTTGTTTATAATTGCTGTATGAAAATATTAATTGAACTACCAAAATAATGAATTTAAGCAAGATTTTATTCACCTATAGATGTAGCAGGATTAGTATAAAGACATGTAGCATAGCGTAATGAGAAAACAGAGCAAAGACAGGTTCTTTTCATTTTTGATTACACATAAAATTTTCACATTCTTCAGAATTGTAGATCAGTTAAAGCAGAGACAGGAAACACATAAAGAACAAAATTGTTCAAAGACATTGCTTAAATTGAATACAATCAGAGGCAGATGACGGTACAAGTTTCAGAGTCTTAGAATCACTTTCAAGAATATTTATAAGGAAAAGACCAACTAAAACTACGAAGCCGCACATTTAGATAGTAGTAGTACCAACTAAAAAAATTTTCCCACGTAGGAAGATCTCAAGTTTGTAGAGAAAATGTAAATTAAAGCCTAAGAGATAAAGAGAGCCATATATAAAAATATCCATTTAAGAGAAAAAGAAACGCAAATGTTTAGGATTTCACCCAAACAAACTCTTCAACATCAAAATATCACAAGAAGTAACTTGTAAGCAAATAAATGCATAACACATAAATCCAACAATACTATTTTAGCCTTCTATGTGTCACTATCATAATGCACCATTCAGTTGGAAATTACTAAATATCAAAAGAAATCTTTTTACAAAATATATTACAAAAAATGGGCCTATACATTTCAGACGAAAACTGTTTTATTCAAATCAATTCGCTTCAGGTCATTTGCAATATGAAATAATCATGACCAATTGCACAGCTATAGACTATTGCTCGTTGGATACAATTACTGTGAGAGGGCAAAGAAACATCCAGGAGAGAAAGTCGTTCAGAGAGCAGTCACATACCAATGAACCAAGTACCTTCTCAGATAACAAAGGAAAATCATTAAGGCACTTAATATCCAAAGAAGCATGCAATGTCAGAAAAGAAAGACAACTAAAGTAAACCTATTTAAACCGCCCTAACTAATCAAACACTCAGCAACATGAGAAACCAAAAGGCCATAAAGAATAGACTAAAACACAAAGATTCATTTTGCTCATAACCATCCTATTGCCCGCCAAACAGGACAGCAACAAAACCAAGAAAAACAAAAAAGATTGCCACTTAAGTTTCAACCTTCACTATATTTACAATTAAACTCATAAAGTACTCAAGCCAGGAAAAGAAAACTGCTAAACAAATCCAGATAAACATCTAACCATGTGTTGTATTGATGAGAATATAACTGAAACCTGTAAAAATTAGATCATAATTTGTTTGCAGTCTGCACAATTAACCATCCAGCCTCCTGAGCACTGCAAATACATCCCAGCAAAATTCCACTCCTTACATTCAAAGATGTAAAAATCACAAAAGTTAAATCGAACTTTACTCATGGTTTCACTCCAAAAAGCCCCATGCACCACGCATGAAAATTCAGGAAAATACAGAGATAGAGAGAGAGAGGGAGGGAGGGCGAGGATCACAACAAAATGACGCAACAGTAGGGGAGAGGTAATCAACTGAAGCACTCCACAAAGTGAACCCTAATCTAGCTACTCCTCTATTTATCACATACCAAAACAACTAATCAACTCAAAAGACTAAAGAGTTCTGATACCACTCCAGCAAATGAAAATGTTTCTTATTTTATTCCTAAAACCAGAAAAATAGACTAAATCAAGCTACCGCTTAATATTCCTATCCCTCCAACTAACCACAAACGAAAACAAAAATTCGTCTCGAGACCTTCAATTTTCAGACACATTAGAGCAAGAAAACAAAGCCCTTTGCTCAAATTTGAGCTTGAACATACTCTAAGCTGAAATAATACAAAATAACCTCATGAAAATGATAGGTATATATGCTCTGAACGTTCCGAATTAACAGCCAATAATGAATGCATTTGTGGAAAAGAAAGATAAGGGAAAACCTTATACTCCCTCCGTCCCATATTAATAGCTACATTTGGTTTTTCAAAATGAACTAACCAAATGTACCTATTAATTTGGGACAGAGGGAGTACTACATATTCAGAGAACAGATCGCGCTATCTAAGACCCAAAACTACAAAACTCAGCTCATAATTCAGACACGCAATTTCACTTCCTAGTCTCCTCAGCAGATCACATGCATTCAGAAGGAATTCCACTAAAACCACCAAATCAATTGAAAAACGAAAAGATAAACAAAAAGCACAACTGTGCCTTCCCATTTCATCACCACATGCAAACGAAAGCCCACTTGTCTCCAAAGCCTCAAATGTAGCATCGACGCAAATTCAGAAGAAACGAAACCAAAGAACCAATTAAATTGCAATTCGCAAACACACACACATACACAAATGGCAAACCAAAATGTGCCTTCCCATTTCATCACCACATGCACAAATCACATCCAACGCCACCCATTATCAAATTCATCCAAAACATTCCAACATAAAAGAAAAAAATAAAACTTTATAAGAATTCTTTCATAAAAGAACAAGAAAAGCTTACCTCCTTGCGGGGGACGCCCAACCGCAGCTTGACGAACCCGAAGATAGGCCCGAACTGGCGTTTTAACAGCTCGCGCTGGATCTGAGAGGGGTCTAATCCTTCAAAGTCCGGGGGCGGGTCAAACTCCTTGGGCCCTCTCGACGTCTTTCCCCACTCCCTCCACGTCTCGTCCTCCTCCTCGTCGACCACGTCGTTTAGGTCGTCTGGCACGTGGACGCGCTTCTTCATAGCGCCAGCAGTGGGAAGAATGGAAAGGGCGTGAAGTGAGAAGAGGAAGATGATGAGAAAAAGGAGGCGCCGGCAGCGGCAGTGACCGCCGGCGGCATTGGTGGTGACGGAATTCTGCATGGTGGAGTGCGTGGCCGTTTGCTCCAAAGAGTGCCGAGTTAACTGGGAGAAATGGGGGGGTGATCGCCCAAAATAGAAAAATGAGAAAGGGGTCTGGTGAGGAGTTGATGCTGACTCTCACACGTGTAAATTTGAGGTGTTGGCAAGAAAATTAATAATGTTGTATCATAAAACAAATGAGAGAATTTTTTATATTATTTAGCCTACAAATGTTTTATATTTTTTGGTTTTGTAAAAAATATTTTATAAAATTAAAATTTACATAAAATTTTAAAAAATAGGGACAAAATACCCCTTCTATAAGGATTAGAAGTTGAAATCGTGTAAATTTGTCGACAACATTGCATAAGTGAAGAGGTGATTGGAGTTTAATGACGATTTGTAATTTTCCCTTCAACAATGAATTCGATTGTCGGCCTCCCTCACTTTATTGGCAATCACACTTCTCCAATTTCTATCCAAAAGTTTTTGACCTCATAAGCTTCTTATCTCTACAAAGGAGAGGATGATACCTGTAACTCCAAAAAAGGAATCATGGGACTAGCTAAGGAGAATATAGCTATATAAGAATAAAGATCTATGTAGATACTGAAGGACTATGAAATAGCCATAATAACCTCTTACCCTAATGTATGAAGACAGATTAGTATAGTTTTTTATTTGTATGTTTTATTATGTAGAACATCTTATGTAAGCATATACAAGATCTTAGAAGCTTTTATCCTTGACTGGATGAACACTTATGTCAATAACACATTGTTACATGTCATGAATGCTGTGTTTTCAAATACACGTAAAGAACATATATCGTGTTATTGTATATAAGATATGAAGCATATTGTATTATCAAAAACAGGTATTGTTGACATGTCATGTTATCGAATATGAGTTATAAGTCACATCATACTATGGGTCACTGGCTCAAAGAACACATATCGTGTTATCGTTACCACGATATAGAAAAAAATTTGTGATCGCATATGCAATATGAGTATCTTCTTATGGGTCATCAACTCAAAAAACACATGTTATGTTATTGTCATCATAATATAGAAGTTATTGTGTTATCGTATATGCAATGTGGAACATATCTTATTATTAATAACATATATTATTGACATGTCGTGTTATCGTATATGCAATGTGGAACATATCTTATTATTAATAACATATATTATTGACATGTCGTGTTATCGTATATGCAATGTGGAACATATCTTATTATTAATAACATATATTATTGACATGTCGTGTTATCGTATATGTGATATGAGCTACATCGTATTATGGGTCTTCAGCTCAAAGAATACATATCATATTATTGTGGAGAATACTGTGTTATCGTATGTGCAATATAAAGCATACTGTATTATTAACAATATTTATTGTTGACATGTCGTATTAACATATATGCAATATGACCTTCATTGTATTATTGGTTGCTAGCTAAAATAACACATATCATGTTATTCTTAAAATGAGATGGCGAATATAGTATTATCATGTATGTGATATGGAACATATTATATTATCAATAACACATATCGTTGACATGTAGTATTATTATATATGCATGTGATATGAGCCACATCATATTATGGGTTGCAACTCAAATAAAACATTCGTATGATATGGAGATTATTGTGTTATTGTATATGCGATATAAAATATTTTGTATTATCAATAACATATATTGTTCCTATGTCTTGTTATCGTATATGTGATATGAGTTACATCATATTATGAGTTGTTGATAGAAAGTATACATATTGTGTTATCGTTAATATAATATGGTGCATATAATATTATCAATTATATGTATTGTTGATATGTCATGTTATCATTGATACAATATGAGTCACTCTGTCTATTATGCTAGAGAGTGAGTCATTGGAGTAGTGCTAGAGAAAGGACTTTTTTTTCAACGGGGAAAACTTTCGAGGAGGAAAAAAATGAAGAAATGAAGGGTTTTACCAACCATGGCAACCTGTTGATGAGTCACAACTTATGATCTGCCTTTGATGAACTATCACTGATAAGTGATAACTCACCACCAAAAACATCTCCCTACTAGAACTGCTCCCCTCCATCTCCCCCCTCCACTATTCATTAATAAGATAAAAACTTGGGTTTGGGTTTATTTACGACCTAACAATTTTTTTATCCTAAACTAAGTCATGTGATTTAGCGTTAAAATCCAAGGATTACGTAAATTTGTATCTCGGGCCAAGTAATATTGAAACATCTCAAAAAGAAATACATGAGTTGAGTTTTGGGCTTGTTTATTGGTTTTGGGGAAAATCTCAATAAGGTTTGTTTGCATGAAACAATAAGATTTTAAGTGCTTCTTAATATTTTACTAGCACCAACTCTCTTCACCTTGCATTAATTGTTATTACTAAAAAAATTCCCACAAAATTTTGTACGATTTGCCTCTAAAATACCTCTATAAGCTCCTCATAAGCTGTTTGTGTACCCAACGAAGTTAATCTTTGTAAGGGAATTTATAAAAAATTATTATTAAACTAAAAGTTTATTGAAATAAAAGAATGAGAGGCTTAATTATCAAACAAGTGTCCTCACAAGCCATGCATGCGTTGACATGGCAATGGGCACTTACCCAACTTTTTTTTTAATTTTTACTTAATTCATCATTTCTTTTGATGATACTAGCATTTTGTAAGTTGGAGGGATGATAAAAAAGTACAAGCTGATTTTTTTATTCACAATAAAGAGATCATAACACTTACTCATTTTAACGACAAAAAACAAATCATGAGGCTTCATTTGCAACTCCTTTTAGACCATTTGCATATGTTATCATTAGTACCTTATTTTGATGATTTAGGTGTAGTCCACAAAGAACAAATTCTTGTTCAAGTGTGAGGTCAAGGCCCAAGATAGCATATGAATAGGAGAGGTACTAGGAGAGGTGATCGTTTATAATTAAACCCTTTGCAAGTGTACAAGGTAATTGTACTAGGATAAGTATTTAAGGGTTGTCGAACCTCAGGGACGGATGGATTATTACTAAATCTAAAGAAGAATTTGTTGATTGAAAACTAAAACAAACTTAAACTTTAATTAAGTAAAGGAAAGAAATTAACTATTTTAAAAATAAGATATTAATATGATAGAATTTACTTAGGAAATTAAATCCACTATAGAACCATAACAATTCCTTAACTTTTAATCTAAATCTAGTGTGAATATGAACAAGTATTCTCAGCTACAAGCTAGAATTACTTCAAAAAGAATCATTAATTAACTTCCATGACATGAACTATCTTCGACAATAGCACGAATCATCTACACTAAACTAGCTATAGGCATAACCCGTCTAATCTTAGTATAACTCATCCAAGTCATTAATTACCTGAACATTAAAACTATTATATGACCATCTCATCTAAATCATAGAAATTAGAATCGATGCAAATATCAAAACCACATCAATCTATCATCTACAAGACAATAAATCAATATAAATTTGAATAAACATTAAAAGCTCTTCCATTAAAAAGGAAATCTATATCATACAATTGTCATCATTCACAATTGAGATCTAAATTAAAAAGAAAAGAAACTGAAACTTATCTATAGCTTCATCAACTCCTAAGTAAAAGAAAAGTTTAGCTTTCCATGGAAGAAGAAAGCACTTGAATCTTCATTAGAAGCTTTGAATTCTCTTCCATCTTCTTCTTCCTTTTTCTCTTCCTAAAATCTACTGGAATCCCCCAATTTTAAGCAAAATATGTCTTTTTATAGGCATAAGATCCGTAGGAAGAAGTCCAATATGAAAAGGATTGGAATTTGGGTCAAACAAGGAAACTGCACGTTATGCCGATCGATCTCCCTGCATGCCCGATCGATCGGATACACTGCATTTTCATCTGAATTCATGTTATACCGATCGATCGCCCTGCATGCCCGATCGATCGGCTACAGTGTTTCTGTTTTCATGGACAGTTCATATTCTGTTCATTAAGCTTTCCTTCGTGTCCATATTAATTTCTAACTTGTTTATAACTCCGAAAAGTTGTCCAAATCACTTTAAAGCATGTGAAGACTATTTTTAATCATTTCATGTGAAGGCTGTGCCGCTCGCCTCCTCGGTTAGCTCCCTCACTCTCTCTGTTTCATTTGTATCGCCACCGCTGTGAGCCGGCAAGGGTCGGCCCGCCGCCCATGGCTCTGCCTTGGGCCGGTGATGGCGGGAGGCCACCCCTCCCGGCCCAGTGGGCCTTTGCTCCGCCACCCCGCCCTCCTATTTACTTCTGCCTTGTTTTGTTTCCGCTCCTTTGGTCACTGATTCCACTGCCGCCGTTAGCCGGTGAGGGCCAGTCGACCGCCCACAGCTCCGCCCCGGCCCGACGATGGCGATGGGCACCTCTCTTAGCCCTAGTGGCCTCTGCTCCCCCTCCATGGCCAACCAAACCTCCGTCCGGCCCTGCCTGAGTCCAGCGAAGGCGGTGGACCACCCCACTCAGCCAGGTTCCATCTCCTCTGCCGTACTCTCCTCCACCAGTGCACTCCGCCCCTGTTTTTTGCCAGAACTGCCATTTGGCTTTTGTTTCTGTAGGCACTGCTGGTGGCTGGTTATGGCTGACTGGAACTTGTCTCAGTCCGACGATAGTGGGGAGCCACCCCACTTGACTTCCTTCTCCTTTGCCCTAAAAAGGGATGCTATTTTTCCCTGTGTTTTTTTAGCCCAAATCGGTCTGCCCTCTCTGTGTTGGGCTACCGATGGGTTGCCACTGCCAGTTGGACATCGGACATGGCCATGTGGACCTTTGTCCAGCTCCGCCTCGGCCTAGTGATCCTAGTGGGCCACCCATCTGAGCCCTGTTGAGCTTCCGTTCACTCCGCTTTGTCAGAACCAGATCTGCATCCCGTGCTCGGGTGCTCTTACTTGGAAAAACAGAGTCTTTGTCCCTCACTATGTTGTCTATCTAACATGTCGCCATTGACTTTGGCCATCACCTCTGGCCGGAGATAGCTCCTCGCTAGGGCCACGATGGAGTCGGCCAGAGCCGCCAGTAACCCTTGCTCCTTTGTGCCTAGGGTTTTTCACCCATTTTGGGCCATCGAGCGTCGTTGGATGACAAATGCCCTCTGACCACCATACTTCGGTGGGTCTCAGCCTAGAGATGGCTGGACGCCCTAGTGCGGAACCGCCCTTATTTTTCAGACATGAGCCACGCATCCTCTTTGTCGGTTATGTGTTTGACTGTGCCATTCAGAGTGCCACCGTCTTACCCTTGCCAAACGCCGATTGGCCTCTAGTCGGCCTAACTCGACACGACAACGGCAAAGGCCATCTTTGTTGGTCACTACCCTTGGGCATGGCCCTACCGCCCTTCCGAGCTTTGGGCCGACATCTTCTAGCCCTTTCTCCCCATCCCTTTAGCCGCGTGTGCAAGTAGCCGCGCATGCAGTTTAGAGTTTAGGTGCCACTTTGGCATTGCTTGACCGTCGGATGGCTCCGCCATTATTTGGAGTTGACATTGGAGTCCTCCACCACATCTTCCTCTGTCCTTGAGTGTCGCCCATGCCCTTTTCCCTTATGTGGGCCGTTGTAAACACGAAATCGATGCCATTGGGTGCTGTCCACAGCCGATTTTGACGTCTTGCGGCTGGCCGAGTATTTCTCAGCTGTTGGCCGACCTTTAATTAGTACACCCTTGAATTCTGTCTCACCTGCCACTTGTTGGCACGATCTTTGTCCCGGATGCCCCTAGTGTGCTGCCTTGGATCACGGATTTTGCCGCGTTGACTTTGACACCCCATTTGGTCGTGTGTAGTTTCGACGCTTCTTAAAACCTCGGGACAACAACTCTCTCAGCTAGGCAATGGTTTTGACTACCAACTCCGCCACTGATGCTGCCACCATTGTGTGTGTCACGCCCCGGCGATGCCCGACCAGAGCCGAACCCGGTCCAAGGGCCGGTCAAACGTACGGGGGCGACGAAGTGAAAATTGAGAAATGATCTAGCGGAAGACTTAATCCCTAACCACGGGCAATTAACAGCAACACGGAGTGCGCACAATCCTTTGAGCAAGAGTAAATAAAAAGGGAGAAAATGTGTTGCTTATCACAAAGTAAACAACAATCTTAAACCCACAAACTTAGTTAAGTAAAGCCCACACTGGCTCAAAATAAGTCATAAGCATCACAACTGCAAAATATGACATAAATCCAAACAAGAACCCTACACAAAGGTTCGAACATAAAGCATGAAATAAACGCAGGTAAGTCACGCAACGATCTCCATCATCACACCCAAGCTACCTCTGACCTTTCCTCAAAGAGGCAATCCTGTCCGTCTGCGTGTCGCACCATGCAGCCCCAAATCAAAACACAAAAGAGGGGTGAGTTTTAACACTTAGCAATGGTTTTAATATCACTGTCAACGCAGAAAATACGATAGCTTAGCAATGAGATCGTTCAGATCAAAGATTTACATGGTGCATCACTTTCTGATCACACATTCATATCACCTAACACTGCATCATAATGCATAATTCAACCTGCATGGATATATCTCTAGCATACATATTCCCACATGCATTCACATCATAACCAATCCCGCATGGATGTATCTCTAACATACATATTCCACATGCATAACATCAAAATCAACATGCATGGATGTATTTCTAACATACATATTCCACATGCATAACATCAACACCAACATGCATGGATGTATCTCTAACATACATATTCCCACATGCATAATATCATCACAACCTGCATGGATGTATCTCTAACATACGTATTCCACATGCATAACATCATCCCAATCAACCTCCATCAAGGAGTAATCACACATTAATGTCACACAGACGGGAGCATTGACAAGGCCACGAAGGCGTGCCATGATCCAAAATTCTACACAAGAATTAAAGAAAGATCGGGGTTGTCAATTCCTAATACTGCTCGCCCTGGACAATCATGGCCAAGGATGTCCCATTCTCACACAGAGAATTTAGAGCAGGGGTGTTCGCCCAGGGACATCTCCTGCGGAGGGAAGAACCCGAGTTCTCACACAGAGAACCCTAGAACACGTGGTAGCGGGGTGCACACGGCATACCACACTGGATTCTCAGGGTCCAGATGACACACATAATAATATTTTCACATATCCGCAAGACAAGTACACAACTCGTCCCCACATCATTCCATTTAACAAGACTCAACCCGGGGAGTGCACTCGTTCCACACAGGAACTTCAAATCGTTCCACACAGGAACTTAAAATCAAAATATGTCCTTTCGGACCAATCAACTTGCGATTAATCCACGACCGATCAATCCGGCACACAATTCCATCACATTGCATCCAATCGGTCAAATTCGATTAATCACGATGAAGCCTCAATTGGAAATCCATTTTCATGATGCGTGCAGCATGGTACATGTGTGGGCAAAGCATACATGAATCCTAATCATGATAAGTGTTCTCACCAGCCCCTAATGCATCATTCATAATCACAATATTAAGCTTCAACATCATCATTTAATCCCACATGTGTGTGTATCTAGTAGAAGCATTTCACATAATGCATGCTATCATGCTTGAAATTAAACTCACTACCACACTACACATGTGAATTTCCATTTAAACATGAATTCCAGCGGAAATCATAGGAGAAGAATCGTTGAAATCATAGCTAGATTCAAAACTCAACCACAAAGGCTAAACACATATAACATCACTCATTTCATCATTGAGTCATGACATTCACCAACATCCACACACCATTAACCACAATCTAACATGACAAATCAGTCCAACAATGATTATAGTCCTACTGAAAACATGCTTAACCAAAGGGAAACAACCGTTCATAATTTCAAGATAACGATTCCAACATCATGCCACAAAACATAAGTCATCCCACCATCTCTAAGCATATGTCTCAACTCCATAAACTCAATACCATGCATTTCTAGTAGCCTAACATAGCTTAAAACACTCCACATTCATATAAAATTGGCAAGCTAAAGTGGAATCATCAAAATAGACATCATACACACAACATACAATTTTCCGTGTAGCCGATCGATCGCCCTTCAGGCCGTTCGATCAGTTACATGTAAAAATTTTTAATTTACAGTTCAGCCGATCGATTGCCCTGCAGGGCCGATCGATCGCCAACACGGCAGAACAATCATCTTCTTCCTTTCGCAAATCCAAACCGAAACACCATAGATAACACTTCAAATCCACATCTAACACCCTAATCATCATCAAAAGTCCTCCTTGACTTCCAGAATATCAAACCAAACCATAATAATGCAGAACCCTAAGAAATAGGGATTAAATAATTCTATTTTCTAATCTTACCATTAACACACCAAATCAAGCAAACCATTTCGAAATAAGCCAAAAATGAAGAGTTTTACCATGGATAGACAGAGATTTCGAAGACCCATTACCTCAGCACTTGATTAAGCTCGGATTGAAGAGTCACCCTTCTTGAAATCCTTGAAAACACAATGAGTTTTAATTAAACTCTAATAAAAATCAATTTACCCAAGAAATCCCTAATTAAACCTTAGATCTAGGGCTTATTGGTAGTAAAAATCAAATTTTGAATGTTAGGGTTTGTAGTAAAATACAAATCAGTAGCTTTTGATGGTCAAAAACGAATTGAATCAAGGGGGAAAATGGTAGATTTGGATGAAATAAAGAAGAAAGCCATGGATTAGTGCTTAATTAGAACAAGCTTACCTTAATCGGCTTCTAATTCGGGCCTAAGTGGGGATTAGGCCAGCCCTCATTCCTTAGCCTATTCCCAAAATGGAAATGACTCTAGTTTGCCCTTTTATAGTAAGGGTTGGGGTAGGCATAGGTAAGTTTTGGGGTGTAAATATGAAAAGTAGGTTAAAAGTGGGTATTTTGCAAATTTAAGTACAAATTAGGCCTAATAAAATTCTGAAAATTTTTGTGTGACCTTAAGTATATGTCTAGGTTCATTTGACACAAAAATAAAATTTTCGACGGTGGGGCCCACAGGGGTCCCGCCAAAACCCTAATTTTTGGGAAAATAGTGAAAATTCTAAAAAATTCCAAAAATTCATATTTGGTTTAAAATCACTTAAAACTACTAATATTGAAGTTAATTTTGGTTAAAACCATCACAAACTCTATTTATTTACGAAATCACCGAATAAGATTAGAAAACACGTAAATCTCACGATAATCCACAATTAAAGAAAACCAAAACCGGTTTAAAGATGAGGGTCCTTACAGTGTGCTTTCCATCAAATGTCATGATTACGAGGTAGGGGAGCTTTGAGCTCGTAATTTCATAATAACATGCTTGAATGAGTAGCAGCATGCTAGGATTATATGATTCCATGTTTTGGATATTAAATCATGGCCTGTTTGCATGATGTAAGATAATGAATTATGTCACGTTGAGATACATATGATATGTATGAGATGTATGTACGTTTTATGGATGTGGTATATGTGCGCGTTAGCGATGGCTAGCGAATATGTTAGTATGATATGTATGTATATTATGGACATGCTAGTGATGGCTAGCGATGTCGAGTAAGTTACGTATGTGGACTATGTGTGGGGGCAGAGGTATGACGATAGACGAAAAAAAGTGGCAAGGTGTTTGGTGAGGATTTGTATGTGTATGTGGATGTGTAAGTGGTGACAAAAGATGGCAGACGTAAGTTTGACAGGCAAGGAGTGGAGCAGATTGGTTTGGTTCGGTTTGGGGCGTACGTCAGGGGTTCGGTAAGTAAGTGGACTTAGGATTGGAGCCTTATGAGGGTCTATTAGACAGTAAGAACGTGCATAATTGTACAAGCATAACGTACAAATTATAAAGTGAAAAGTAAGCATAATAAGTGAGGAATTAAGTAAGTGGATGATAACAAGGATCTGCTATGAGGAGCTTAGTTTGACGATGTGAGTAAGATGTTTTGACCGTAAGGTGGATGTCAGAGGCTGTATGAGTACGTAAGGATTTGATGTACGGTGAGTTTGATCATGATATGGGCAGGTTAAGTAAAGTCTACTGCCCTGACGAACTAGGTTTTGATCGGGCTCAGCTTCGGTTTGATCAGTCGAGGACTATGAGGTTGTGTGGCATAATTGTACCGCATAAAATACTTAATTCAAACTTGAATTATGAGAAAGGTAATAGTAGCATTGTGAGTTTGAGACCTAAGGGTTCGACAGATTAAGTTTTGTGTTGAGCTAGCCGATAATGAGTCGGCTAAGCATTTCTCATGTCTTGCTATGGTGTTTATCTTGCGGGATGTTGTCTGTGAGCTGTATAGAGCACTGGACGTCTGATGCTCTATTGAGAGCTATGTATATTTCTGATTTGGTCTGTGTGTTGTATGAAGCCCAGACATTTGATGCTATGTTGAGAGCAACTATATGTATGTTTTCGATGTGCTCTGTTGTATTAAGCCCAGAGTGGCATTGTATGATTCCGCCTAAGAGGCATTGTATGATTTCTGCCCAAGAGTGGCATTGGCACTATAAGACCCATAAATGTGGGCAATCATATGACACTATAAGACCCCTTATGTGTGGGCAATTGTATGACCCCTTGTGTGGGTGTATGTTGCGCGCTCAGGTAAGTAGTATCATGGATCTACTCTTATCTGTTTGATCCTGTGCCCTATGAGCATAGGTGTGCTTTACCTTCGAAAAAGTCCATGACGTCTAGTCACTCCCCGGAGGTTAAGGTGATGCCCCAGTGGCATTCTTTTCCTTTTCGACGATGGAGCTTGTTAGTTGTAATGAGCTTCAATGGTCGATAGTATGTATACGACTGTATGACTGAGTATGTGCATTTCTGAGTAAGCGTATGATTGTGAGTATGAGCATGACTATAAGAGTGAGTATGAGCATGACTGTAAGTTTGAATATGAGTACGACAGTAAGTGTAAGACTGTACGAGTAAGGTCGTATGAGTAAGTGTAAGACTATACGAGTACGGTCGTACGAGTAAGTGTAAAATTGTACGAGTAAGGTCATACAAGTACGTGTAAGCTGTATGAGTATGCCTTTGATGGTACGAGTAAGTTGTAAGACCCTAATAAAGGGTGTTTGTGTAAGTTTGGTTTGATGGTGTGTTATGCGTGTTTTTATACATATGTATACGATTGTTATATATTGTTTGCTTCATGTTGAGTTGCATGACGCATGTATTTATGAACTTATTGAGTTATCTTTGGATTCCCCAACTAGGTATTTTCCTACTGAGTATGAAAATACTCACCCTACTTTTTTATCCCCGTTGTTCGGGAGGCTTTTGCAGGTTGTGTTGGAGAGCTCCTGGAGATGGGTGCTTGATTCTACAGTGGATCATTTCCCCTTTTGATTCAGGTTTAACCTTGACTCTATGTGAGTATATTTGGTGCCACGATCTGATGTATTGGGTAAGATGATATTTAAGTGTTTATATCTTTTGGACTTAATTTGGATCAGATAGTAGACTGTTTATGGGACTTGTACTCAGGGACGCCTGAGAGTTATTTGTATTTAAAAATCTATGATCATAGTAATTTAGTCGTACGTGTGATTTTGAGTAGCGCCTAAGGATATTTGCTTTGGCCGTACGATATTTGACCCTATAATGGAAATATTTAGATGGAAAGTTGATGTTTAGTGTTTTAAATTATAAACTGTTTTATCAGGTTTTGATTTCATCATTTTTCCTCTGATTTACAGTTGTTATATTAAAAAAAATTTCCGTGAATTTTAAGGAAAAGGGATGAAAAATCTCAGGCGTTACAACCCTTGACCAAGAATTTGGTGTTGGTAGGCTGCTATTGAATCATCCAAATATTGTGCTAAAGAAGACTGATGCATATGGTTTGAAGGGGTTGTAAATGAAGCCTCATAAGTTGCTTGTTGTCATTAAAATGACCAGGATTTTCATATAATTGAATTAGATGTAAATCACATGTGCAATTAAGAGGATAGAAAAAGACAACCAACAATCACATTCAGTCAATCCTTACAAGAATGAGGTGCTACATATGTTTGGTTTGTTTCCCAACAATCATATTGTTAGAAAAATATGAGAAATAATCAAACCCAAGCTTATATTTAAAATTGCTTAATGAGGAGATTTTGTCCATAATTAAGATTTTACATAGGCAAATTTGGAGGCACTTCCCATTTTCCCCATAAACCATTTGTGAAACAAACAAGCCCTAGCAATGTATTGGTAAGTTTGGGGGTTTACATTAGGAACCTGAACCGTACAATAAACTCCCAAAAGTCCAAGTTTGACTGTGCCTCACTAGTTTTCTTCTTTACCCTAGAAAATATTTGTAAGATCTCTGATCTTAAACCGGTTTTTGTTTCACTTTAATTATCGGCTATCGTGAGGTTAACACGTTTTTTGATTTATTCGGTGGTTTCAAAAATAAATGGTATTTCTGATGGTTTTAATCAAAATCAACTTCTCAATTAGTAGTTTTAAGTGATTTTGAATCAAATGTGAATGTTTGGGATTTTTTTGAATTTTCACTTTTTTTCTAAAAATTAGGGTTTGGCGGGACCCCTTGTGGCCCCCACAGTCAAAATTTGGGTTTTTGGATCAAATGTGTCACGCCCCGGCGATGCCCGACCCGAGCCGAACCCGGTCCAGGGGCCGGTCAAACGCGCGGGGGCAACGAAGTGAAAATTGAGAAATGATCTAGCGGAACACTTAACCCTAACCATGGGCGATTAACAGAAACACAGAGTGCGCACAATCCTTTGAGCAAGAGTAAATAAAAGGGAAATAAAGAGTATTGCTTATCACAAAGTAAACAACAATATCAAACCCACAAACTTAGTTAAGTAAAGCCCACACGGCTCAAAATAAGTCATAATCATCACAACTGTAGAATATGACATAAATCCAAAACAAGAACCCTACACAGAGGTTCTAACATAAAGCATGAAACAAACGAAGGGAAGTCACACAACGATCTCCATCATCACACCTAAGCTATCTCTGACCTTTCCTCAAAGAGGCAATCCTGTCCGTCTGTGTGTCGCACCACGTAGCCCCAAATCAAAACACAAAAAGAGGGGTGAGTTTAACAAACTCAGCAATGGTTTTAATATCACTGTTAAAGTCGAAAATACGATAGCGTGGTGATATAATCTTTCAATCAACGATGTACAAGGTGCATCATTTTCTTATCACATATTTACATCACTTAAAACTGCATCACAGTGCATAATCAACCTGCATGGATGTATCTCTAACATACATATTCCCACATGCATAACCTCATCACAATCTGCATGGATGTATCTCTAACATACATATTCCCACATGCATAATATCATCACAACCTACATGGATGTATCTCTAACATACATATTCCCACATGCATTATATCATCACAATCAACATGCATGGATGTATCTCTAACATACATATTCCACATGCATAACATCAAAATCAACATGCATGGATGTATCTCTAACATACATATTCCACATGCATAACATCAAAATCAACATGCATGGATGTATCTCTAACATACATATTCCACATGCATAACATCAAAATCAACCTCCATCAAGGAGTAACCACACAATAATGTCACACAGACGGGAGCATAGACAAGGCCACGAAGGTGTCATGGTCCAAAATTCTACACAAGAATTCAAGAAAGATCGGGGTTGTCAATCCCTAATACTGCTCGCCCTAGACGATCCTGGCCAAGGATGTCTCATTCTCACACAGAGAATCTAGAGCAGGGTGTTCGCCCAGGGACATCTCCTACGGAGGGAAGAGCCCGAGTTCTCACATAGAGAACCCTAGAACACATGGTAGTGGGGTGCACACGGCATACCACACTGGATTCTCAGGGTCCAGATGACACTCATAATAACATTCTCACAATCCGCAAGACAAGTACACAGCTCATCCCCACATGTCATTCCATTTAACAAGACTCAACCCGGGGAGTGCACTCGTTCCACACAGGAACTTCAAATCGTTCCACACAGGAACTTCAAATCAAAATATGTCCTTTCAGACCAATCAACTTGCGATTAATCCACGACCGATCAATCTGGCACACAATTCCATCACATTGCATCCAATCGGTCAAATTCGATTAATCATGATGAAGCCTCAATTGGAAATCCATTTTCATGATGCGTGCAGCATGGTACATGCGTGGGCAAAGCATACATGAATCCTAATCCATGATAAGTGTTCTCACCAGCCCCTAATGCATCATTCATAATCACAATATTAAGCTTCAACATCATCATTTAACCCCACATGTGTGTGTATCTAGTAGAAGTATTTCACATAATACATGCCATCATGCTTGAAATTAAACTCACTACCACACTACACATGTGAATTTCCATCTAAACATGAATTCCAGCAGAAATCATAGGAGAAGAATCGTTGAAATCATAGCTAGATTCAAAACTCAACCACAAAGGCTAAACACATATAACATCACTCATTTCATCATTGAGTCATGACATTCACCAACATCCACACACCACTAACCACAATCTATCATGACAAATCAGTCCAACAATGATTGTAGTCCTACTGAAAATATGCCTAACCAAAGGGAAACAACCATTCATAATTTCAAGATAATGATTTCAACATCATGCCACAAAACATAAGTCATTTCACAAATTTCTAAGCATATATCTTAATTCCATAATCTCAATAGCATGCATTTCTAGTAGCATAACATGGCTCAAAACACTCCACATTCATATAAAATAGGCAAGCTAAAGTGAAATCATCAAAATAGACATCATATGCACAATATACAATTTCCCGTGTAGCTGATCGATCGCCCTTCAGGCCATTCGATCGGTTACATGCAAAAATTTTTAATTTACAGTTCAGCCGATCGATCATCCTGCAGGGCCGATCGATCGCCAACATGGCAGAACAATCATCTTCTTCTTTTCGCAAATCCAAACCGAAACACCATAGATAACACTTCAAATCCACATCTAACACCCTAATTATCATCAAAAGTCCTCCTTGACTTCCAGAATATCAAACCAAACCATAATAATGCAGAACCCTAAGAAATAGGGATTAAATAATTCCATTTTCTAATCTTACCATTAACACACCAAATCAAGCAAACCATTTCGAAATAAGCCAAAAATGAAGAGTTTTACCATGGATAGACAGAGATTTCAAAGACCCATTACCTCAGCACTTGATTAAGCTCGGATTGAAGAGTCACCCTTCTTGAAATCCTTGAAAACACAATGAGTTTTAATTAAACTCTAATAGAAATCGATTTACCCAAGAAATCCCTAATTAAATCTTAGATCTAGGGCTTATTGGTAAGAAAAATGAAAATTTGAATGTTAGAGTTTGTAGTAAAACACAAATCAGTAGCTTTTGATGGTAAAAAACGAATTGTATCAAGGGGGAAAATGGTAGATTTGGAAGAAATTAAGAAGAAAGCTATGGATTAGTGCTTAAATTAGAGTAAGCTTACCTTAATCGGCTTCTAATTTGGGCCTAAGTGGGGATTAGGCCAGCCCTTCTTCCTTAGCCTATTCCCAAAAATGGAAATGGCTCAGGTTTGCCCTTTTATAGTAAGGGTTGGGGTATGCATAGGTATGTTTTAGGGTGTAAATAGGAAAAGTAGGTTAAAAGTGGGTATTTTGCAAATTTAAGCACAAATTAAGCCTAATAAAATTCTAAAATTTTTTGTATGACCTTAAGTATATGTCTAGGTTCATTTGACACAAAAATAAAATTTTTGACCGTGGGGCCCACAGGGGTCCTTCAAAAACCCTAATTTTTAGGAAAATAGTGAAAATTCTGAAAAATCCCCAAAACTCACATTTGGTCTAAAATCACTTAAAACCACTAATGTTGTAGTTAATTTTGTTTAAAACCATCATAAATACTATTTATTTTACGAAATCACCGAATAAGATCAGAAAACACGTTGATCTCACGATAACCCATAATTGAAGAAAATCAAAACCCGGTTTAAAGATGAGGGTCCTTACAAAATGAACCCAGACAAAAATTTGTAAAATACCCATTTTTGGCCTAAAATTCTACTTACACCCTATTAGTTCAGTTGGTGCAACCCAAACCCTACTATAAAATGCCAGACTTGAGCCATTTCCATTTTGGGAATAGGCTGAGAAAGGAGAGGTGAGGCCTAATCCTCAATTAAGCCCAAATTAGAAGATGTTTAAGGTAAGTCCCTTCTAATTAAACACCAAAACCTAGCTTTTCCCTTAATCACTTCTAGATCTACGATTTCCCCTTTGTTTTGATTCATTTTTAAACATTAAAACTATTTATTTGCATCTTTACTTCAAACCCTAGCTCTAAAAATCCAATTTTTATGTTCAACAAGCCCTAGATCTAAGTTTTTGATTTGGGTTTTCTATTTTAAATCGGTTTTAATGGAGTTTAATTCTAATTCTATGTCTTTGTAAGGTTTTTAAGAAGGGTGACCATCAAATCCAAGCCTAATCAAGGGATAAGGTAATGGACTTTTGAAATTTCAGTCTACTTATGGTAAAACTATTGATTTTGTGGTTTGTTTTGAATGCATTTACTTGATTTAGTGCTTTAATGACATGATTAGTAAATGGTACTCTTTTATCCCAATTTCTTAGGGTTTTATCTTGTTATGATATAGATTAACTTTCTGGAAGTTATGGTGGAGTTTTGATGGTATTTGAGTTGTTAGATGGAGATTTTAAGATTTATTAATGGAGTTCCGGTTTGAAAATTTGAAATGAAGAAGATGACCAAAATTGCTTTGTTGGCATTAGAACGATCCTGAGGGCGTTCTCGAACAGCAACACTACAGTTTTGGCATTTTTCCTGTTTATCCGATCGAACAGCCATGCAGGGCGTTCGAACGGCTACACTGCAGGATTTGACAATTTTATGTATGTTGCTTATTTCGACATATCTACTTCAAAATATCATTTTTATATTTATGTGGAGTATTTTGATCTATAATAAGCTATTTAAAGAGTATTCTATTGATGTTAGAAGTTGTGGTATATATATTTAGAGTTATGTGGAATGGCTTGTGGTTGGTTATATGATGTTCAAATTACCATATTGAAGTTATGAATGGTTAATTCTATATGGTTAGGTGTATTTTTAGTAGGGCTACAGTATACTAATGGGCTGATATGTCATGTTAAGATGTAGTTAATTGATGTGTGAATACTAGTGTTATGTCTTGACTCAAGTATGAAGTGAATGATCTTATATGTGTTTAGCTCGTGGTTAAGCTTTGATTTGAGTTACGATTTTAATGATTCTTCTCCTATGATTTTCACTGGAATTCATGATTAGATGTTAATGCTCATGTGTAGTGTGATGGTGAGTGAATTACAAGCTTGTTGATATGTATTGAGTGAAGTGCTTCTACTAGGTACACACACACATGTGGGGTTTAATGATGATGATGAGGTTTGCTATTATGATTATGAATGATGCATGAAGGGCTGATGAGAGCACCTATAATGAATTAGAATTCATGTATGCTTTGCCCATGTATGTACCATGTTTCATGTTTCATGCATCATGAAAATGTATTTCCAATTGAGATTTTACCGTTGGTTAATTAGAATTGATTGGCTGTGTGGAACAACCGAAGAGAAACCATTAGACACTTGCGGTATGGGGTGCATTATGTCGATGGATAGCTCTAAGGTTCGTTGCGCTAGTGCTTAGTTAAATTTGCTTCTATGGCTTTACGAATACTCATGGTATGGGACATGGCTTAATCGGTCGTGGCTTAATCGAAACTTGATTGGTCTAAAAGAACATGTTTTGATTTGAGCTCCTTCGTGGAATGAGTGCACTCCCCGGGTTCAGCCGAGTCAAGATGAGATTATATGAGGATGAGTCGTATACTTGTTGTGGTTGAGATTTATTTATTTTAAATAGTCACATCTGGACACTGAGCACCCAGAGTGGTATGCCTTCGTGCACTAGCTACCACGTGTTCTAGGTTCCCAATGCGGGAATTTGGACTCTCCCCACCGCAGAGAGGTCCTCAGTGAACACCCTACTCTAGGTTCCCTACGTGGAATTTGGACGTTCTTGGACAGAATTGTCCTTAGCGAGTAGACCTGCTCTAGGTTCCCTTTGGAGAATTTGGATTTCCCGTGTGGATTATCCTTGGCGAGCAGAGGGGTTGACTACCCCTACATCTTGGTTTCTCTTATGGAATTCGGACTGTGTCCTGAGCGGGCAATGCCCCAGGTTTCCAGTTAGGAAATTTGGACCACGTCCAGACTTGCGTCAATGGTTTGTTTACTCCTTGAGGGAGGCATTTCTTATATGATGTGATGCATGACTTAATATGTATGTTGGAGATACATCTCATGCAGATTGATATGATATGAAGCATGATTGAATATATATGTTAGAGATACATTTCATGCAGGTTGATATGATATGATGCATAATTGAATATGTATGTTAGAGATACATCTCATGTAGGATTGATATGATTGTTGAAGCATGATTGATATGTATGTTAGAGATACATTTTATGCAGGTTGATATGATGTGATGCATGATTGAATATGTATGTTAGAGATACATCTCATGCAGGATTGATATGGTGTTGAAGCATGATTGATATGTATGTTAGAGATACACTTCATGCAGGTTGTTATGATGTGAATGACACAATGTGGATTAGACACTATGATGCAAGTTTAGGTGATGTGCATATGTGATCAGTAAATGTTACATCTTGTCAATCTTTGATTTGAATGATTATATTGTTATGTCGTCGTGTTGCCGATGTTGATAGTATATTAGAAAACCATTGTTGAGTTTATTTAAACTCACCCCTCTTTATTGTGTTTTGCTTTGGGGCTGCATGGCGCAACATGCAGACGGACAGGATCTCCTCTTTGAGGAAAGATCGGAGATGACTTGGATATGATTGTGGAGACTTTTATGTGACTTATTTTCCTTGTTTTATGCTTTATGTTTAGAACCTTTGTGTATGGTTCTCTATTAGATTTATGTTACCTTATACAGTTATGTTGCTTAAGACCTATTTTGAAGCCTAGAGTGGGCTATGGTTGACTAAGCATGTGGGTTTGAGACTAGTCGTTTATTTTGAGTTAAGTGACTCTCTTTCTTTTCTACTTATTTACTCTTGCTCAAAGGAATGTGCTTTCTCCGTAATTCTGTTAGATCGCCCATATTTAGGGTGAAGTCTTCCGCTAAACCATATCTCAATTTTCCCATGTTGCCCCCACATGCTTGACCGGCCCTTGGACTGGGTTTGGCTCGGGTCGGGTAGCGCCGGGGCGTGACAATATTGATTGGTGGTGGTGGTTAGGATTATCTTTATACATTATGTATTCAAGAAAGATGGAAAAGTTTGAACTTACAACAAGAGAAATCATCAATGACCAAATTTGAAGCACTATTTGCAACCATATTGGTATTGATGAACCATAAGTGACCCACCGACAATCAATATTGTAGGAATAATTTATCAATGCAGAGGAAAAATGCTGGCAATTGAATAGTTATAGTGAAACTACAGTTTTAAATCCTTAAAAATCCAATGTTATACCTTTATGAAAGTCTTCTTCCATTGGGAAACCTCTCCGTATACTAGAAGAAGTAGAAATCTAAGGGTATGGATGACTGTTAGAGGAAGATTCACAATTGAGACATGTTGTTGGTGAGTATAGGACATTGTTAATTAAATTGTTGTTGTATATGATAAATTCTCACAAAAAAAGATAGGATAACCTAACCTCAACTTAAATTTATGTTGTTGATGATGTGTGAATGTGTTGAAAGATTAAATACACAATGAACTAGATGAAAAACAATCTTCTTCTGCAATTTACTTGAGGAATATGGTTAGGGGTAAGCTAACATTGCTGACATGTTCCAGTGGCCTTGAACTTGTGGGTTTAAGGTTGCCAATAAATGTTACTCTACAATCAAGTGTTGGAGTGGATATTGACTAAGAATGAAGTAATTATGTTGATCAATTTATAGTTTCCATAGTATATCATTTTGAGTGTTTTTTCTCATCAATATAAGAGACTTTAAGGGTTATTTATGAAGCAACTCATGTCATTAAGCCATATAAGGGTTGGTTTCTTGAAATTTTGGATGTCCAAATCTATTACAAGGAAATCCATATTGCAAGTCCTACTTGGACTCATTGTCAACGTTCACCAACATGTTTGTCCACTTGTTGATAGTCATTGACATGTGAGTGGGTATGCCAATGATGTGTTGAATCGAAATTCGGATGAGGGAATTATGACCATTCAAAGTTGAACATGTCGTGTGCATGGCCCCTAAACCTAAATTAGATGCGCAAATAGTCCGTTTTAAGCGCTCTATGGGCCTCGTTAATTAATGTAACAAAAATTAATAAAACAATGGACCGATTAAGTAGCAATTTGGTCCAACTTCTAAGTGATTAGGAAACCTAATCTCCATGATTATAAATAGGCGATTTAGGGCTTATTTGAGGAGAGCTTTTGACCTAGAGGGTTTGAGGGAGAGGGGAGGAGCTACCAGAGGAGCTTTCCAGTGAGTCTGGATGGTAACGGAGGCAGAGAGGAGTGAGTTTGAAGTAAGATGCCTACATTAATTTTGATGCTTTAAGTATTTTTATAATCGTATGCAAGTGGGCATGTAAAATAAAACACTGGCCCTATGTATGGCCTGACATTAATCTACAGGCAACAAGGCCACTTGATGTCAAACAATCGGTGCTGATTTCTAGGCTTAGTAGCATCACCGGAGTCCTTTTGTTTGGAGGAACAGAGGGCTAGCTATCGGCAAGCTGCGACCATGGGTTGTTTGGATCAG
The DNA here is from genome assembly GCA_035235625.1 of Saururus chinensis. NCBI lineage: Eukaryota > Viridiplantae > Streptophyta > Magnoliopsida > Piperales > Saururaceae > Saururus > Saururus chinensis. The sequence goes on from CP141141.1 coordinate 12,773,159, forward strand.
GACAGTTCAGAATAAGGGGAAAGGGTGGAGCTTTGGGTTTTCGACGGAGGTTGGCGAGCCACCAATTCTGGGCTGGAGTGTTCGGAATTACCGCTGGACTACTGACTAACCAGTCCCGACCCTATGACCAGTCGATGTGGCTACATAAATGTCTGGTGGTGAGGAGTGCATTAAGGGGAAGGCAGAGCCTTTGGGCTCTATAGAGTCAAGCACCGGTGGTGAAGCTTAGTCCATTGTATTCTCTGCTCGTCAGCAAATAGGATAGGCCTTGCCTCGAGCCTGGCTATGGTCAATACTGCACCCACCGACACATCTGCTCATGGCGGGTGGAGAAAGGAGATTGTCCTTTGGTAGTGGCAAGGCCAAGCCATTGGAATTGCCACCTGGCCGCAATCTGACCATGCCCGGCCTTCACACAGTTGTAGTAGTTAGGGGCGGTGCTGCCAATAGGCTAGTAGCCGCTGGCCAGTTGTGGGGAAAACAACCCATGAAGTGGGTTGTCGAGTGTAACGCCCAAGATTTTTACACACATTTTCTTTAAAAACTCATGAAATCTAAAACATATAAAAACAATTTTATAAAAATTGAAAACATTGTACATCCATTTTACCACCTAATTTTCTTTTCATTCATTGTATGGCCAAACCAAACATTCTCAAGCATGCTCCAAAACAAAACATGTGAAATAAATCACCATGGCTATGATCTTAATTACAAATGCATTGCAGGCCAATATACACATCCATACACAAATCTAAAGTCCAATATAGAAGTCCAGACACATACAAACATAATCAACTCTCATCTTACTAAATACATTAGATTGTGGTGATTAAAATAGACTCACAATGAGCCAAAGACATAAATAGAACTCACCAAAGCAATCCACCAAGGAATGCAAGCATCTAGTCCAAGGAGCACTCAATCAAAGACTTGGAAAAGCCTCCTTAACATCAGGGATAAAAAGAGAGAAAATGAATAATTAATACTCAGTAGAAAATACTTAGTAGGGGAATTCTAATAAGTGAACTATTTAAGTCCATATATAGATGCATTCATGCAATTTTCATAAGAAACAAGTATATCAAAGCATAATATTACAATACATAATATTTATGCTCACAAACAAGTCATCTTACTACACATCTTACACATAATGTCTTACTCGTACCATCGTACTCAAATCCGTACGCTTACAATCTTGCTCAAAAGTCTTACTTTGAAACTTATACTTATAGTCTTGCTCAAAAACTTATATTTACAATCTTTCTCAGAATGTTCCAAACTTTTACTCAGAATCTCACAAACTTCCTCTTATAGTTGTACACATACTCGTGTAATCAAACTCTAAAAAATTAGAGCTCGTTATAATCTAATCAACTCTAGTGTCGAAGGAAAGGAATACCGGAGGGGTGTAACCTTAACCTCTGGAGAGCAACTAGATGTCATTGACTTTTTTGAAGGCAAGTCATACTTATGCTCAAGTGGCACAAGATCAAACTAGTAAGAGTAGATCCATGATACTACTTATCTGATTGCATACTCACCCATACTCTAAGGGCAATACAATGCCACCTAAGGGCGAAAATTGTATAATGCCTCTTTTAGGCCAAAAACTTATAGTGCTACATATGGGCAAAATCTTACAGTGTCATCTACAGGCAAAAAATCATACAATACTGACTAAAGGAAGAAACTTACTAAGCTCTTAATAAAGCATCAAATGTCTAGGCTTAAAGATAGCATGAAGACAAGACTAACAAAACATACAACACTTTCAATAGAGCATCAGACGTCTCGGCTTCAATACAACATCCCACAAGAAAACTCTATGGCTCGACATGGAAAACACACAACTAACTAATTATTGGCTGGCACAAACACAAAACTGAATCAATCAAAACCCTTTGGTCTCAACTGGCAATGCTATCACATTAGATTTACTTACCATTCAAGTTTGAATTAAGTACTTTATGTAGGTACAATTATGCCAAAAAATCCTTCACTTCGCTCTCTTCCAATAACCAATCCAAAGTTGAGCCCATTTCGAAGCTCTAGTCCATTAAGACAATATACTTCACTTAACCATCCTTCTTGTATCCATAATTCACCACATAACATATCTGTACATATTCATATTATCCATGCCATCCACCTTATGGTAAAGTCCTCTTACTTGAAAATGAATTATACTAAGCCCCCTTGATCCAACCTTAGTCATCAAATTCTTACTAGAGCCTTATTATTTTTATGTTCCAATTCATATTACATACGTTATGTGCATACAATTATGTTGTGAAAACTAACTATATTGCAATTCCCCATACTGGTTCCAATACTTACGTCTACTTCCATTCATTGCTCCTACATTTTGTCACTCCAATCCAACTAACTCAATCCAATCCAATCTTAACTGGTCAAACATACACCTCTCAACATCAAACAAGCCACTACAAATCCACACCAGATGTAATATCTTGAATTTTCCTAGGATTAAAAAATTAAATACGTGAGAAATAAGGTATTTGACCCATTGACATTCTTAGGAGAATAAATTCGTAGTTAGATAGAATTTATGGCTAAAACTGATGTATTTAGTAAGTAGATAGAAAGATCTTTGAAACGCCACCAAGAACGCGTGATTCGGAGTTTTGATGAGGGAGATACGACTGTTCGAAGTTGAACATATCGTATAGGGCTCGTTTACCCGATTTCAACGTGTATTTGGCCCATCTAAGTTGTCTTGCAGGCCCGGTTAATTAAAGTTCCGAAATTAATTTTTAGAGGCCTACTTAGGGTACCTAGTGAGGTTGATTGGCCCAAATTCTAGGGGGATTAGGAACTCTAATCCCCACGCTTATAAAAGGCCTCATTAAGGCACTATTAAGGGGGTCTTGGCTGATGGGGGAGAGAGAAGGCAATCGGTGAACCTTCGGCAAGGCTTTGGTGGTGGTGGATCGACAATAAATTGGCGATTAAGGTAGGATTATTGCCGTTGTCTTCAAGTGTAGATTAACAAAGGATTTATTAAATAAATTTGAATGTAATAGGATTTCTACAATTTTGTCTTTGTAATTTGGAACAGTGATTATAGAAATCACTGTTATGTAATTTCGTTGAACAATGTGAGGTTTATGTAATTTCATTTTTTGGCTGGATGGCCGCTGATCGGCTGCCGGTTGGCCCGGCCAAAAACCCCGGTCGTTGGACGAAAGTGGCCAGGGGGTGAACCCGCTGACGGTAGATTCCGCTGCCATCATGCAGGTTACTGAAAAAGAAGACAATGGTAGCATAGTACAAACCTTGGTCGGAGGCAGAACTGAGGGTCCATGAATCACCAGAAGATAGAGATCTAGTCAAGTCCGACCAATCACCCGCCCGTGGCGCCCTGCAGCCGCCATGCTTCGGACTGACTATAGTTGCTGAAAAAAAGGTGGAGCTTTTGCCCTTGCCTGCCGCTCGCAAGTCCAAGCCCATCGGAATCGTTGTCATGCAGCGATCCAGTGAGGCCTAACCTCACTCCATCGTGACAGTCGGCGGCACTGTTGTCAGAGGATTTCCAACCTTTGGTCGGACATGAGGGAGATGACTTGCGCGTCGTGGGTTGTCATCACATGGTTTCGGGTCATGCTGTAAGGTCCCTGATTTTTCTACGATTTTCTGTGATTTTTCTGGTCATTTTCGGCGGGAAAAAGTGACGCTACGACGTATTTATATTTTCGTATTTTCCCCATATTTTTACCCGCAGGGCTTCGTCGTGGGCCGCGGGCCTCATTGCGTGCTTTTGGCGCGAGTTTTGGACTGATAACGCGTAAACATGAGGTACGCGTGCATTGGGGATGTAAGTGGGAAAAAAAAGAGCACACAAGAAAAGATTAGGCTCGGCCCGATCCAGGAAATTGGAACAGTGCGCCCCCCCCCTTTTCGTCTGTTCCTTGTGCCCGGTCGCCGGTAGGCCGCAGGACACCGGCACAGGCTTCGCCCCGGTGGTGCGACGCCGAGGGGCCACTGCCCCGGTGGCCCACGGCAGCGCTGCCTCCGCCCCAACTTTTCCCGGTTAGCCACCCCTCTCTGTTTTGCTTGATTCTGCTGCCGCAGTGGACCAGTGAGGGCCGGCCAGCCGCCCATGGTTCCGCCCTGGGCCGGCGATGGCGGGAGGACATTCCTCCTGGCCCAGTGGGCCTCTGCTCTGCCGCCCCGTCCCAATTCCCCCTCTCTGCCCTATTTTCACCGGATGTCTGTTTTGGACTAATTGGTGGCCGCCAGCGGTGAGCCACAGCTGGCTGTGCTCCGTCTGGCCCCTCCCATCTCCGGTGATGGTGAGGAGCCACTCCTCCCGGCCGTAGGGGCCTCTTCACCGCTGCCCCAATTGTGTTCCCCCTTACCCCTCGTTTCTGCCGGTGCTCTGTTTTGGTGAAACGGAGGCCATCATCGGCGAGCCATGACCGTCATTACCTCTCTCTAGCCTTGCCTTGGTCCGGCAAAGGCTAGGGACCACTCCATCCGGCATAGTTCCATCCCATCTGCCGTCCTCTACTCCACCCAGTCCGATTTGCGCCGTACTGTGGGTGGATTTTCCAGTGAGTTGGCACCAACATCGTTGGCGGGTGAGGGTGACTTGACCACCGTGGGCTCTGCCCTAGCTTGGTGATGGCCCAGGGATGGCCCCACCCACCTGGACCGATTCAGCCTTCGTCCCCATGGCCGCACCACCCTTATGGGTTTTCCCTGGTCAACCCCTTTGTGTTGGCTTTTGACGTCATCGGCATTGGCCGGTAGTGGGCGAATGACCACCGAGGATTCCGCCTTAGTTTACTAACGACTAGAGACGGTCCCACCTCGCACAGTTTGATTGCCTCTAACCTGTGCCTTTCCTTTTGGCCCATAGCCGCAATGAGTTCCGCTCACCGGCATATTTGCCCGTTGACCTTTCTTCCCATTTTACGCCGTCGGTACCGGATGGCCTTTGACAAGAGTTTATATGACTTACCTTGACAGAAGGTGGACGAGTTCACCTACACAGGCCTTGGCTAATGACAGCCTCGTGGCCTTTGCTCGACCTTGAACCCTCCCCTTGCCCTATACCGTGCGAGATGCATAGCTACCCACACCATTAGTTTTGGTTGTGGGTAGTGATCGGCAATGTCACCACTTTGATTGGCCACAGCTAGGGCCTTGGCCCTATTGGTTTTTGTGGGCCTTGGGTTGCCTCCGTTCAGCCCTCTTCCCCACCCCTTTGGGTCGCGTGTGCATGTGGTGTGCTTTTGGGTTTAGGCGCCGCATTTGCGCCGCCTGACCATCGGTTGGCTTTGCCACCGAGTGGAGTTGACACATAGCCCTCCTCCACCCTTTTTTTGTTCTCGAGCATTGCCCCATGCTCTCTGCTCGTATGTGGGCCCATGTTGATGCAAAATTGTTGCCGTTGGGTGCTGTCCACGGCCGATTTCGACGTCTTGTGGCCGGCTAAGCACGTCTTAGCCACCGGCCCATCTTCAGTGAGTATACCCTTGACATCTGGTCGCTCTGCCACTTATGTTGGCATGACTTTCTCCTAGCCGCCCTAGTATGCCACCGTGGATTGTGGGTTTTGCAGCATTGACTTCTGACACCTTGTTTGTCCGTGATAGTTCTGGCGCTTCCTAAACCCTCAGGACAGCAGCTCTCTCAGCCAGGCAATGGTTTTGGCCACCAGCTCCGCTGTCGACATTGCCACCATCGTGTGCTCGCCATCGAACAGCATGATTACGAGGTAGGGGAGCTTTGAACTCGTAATTTCATGATAGCATGCTTTGAATGAGTAGTAGCATGCTAAGATTGTATGATTCCATGCTTTGGATGTTAAGTAATGATCCGATTGCATGATATACATGTAAGCATGATTATATGGTATGTTGAAATGCATATGACATGCATGTTGGCTGTAAGTATGACTGTAAGTATGTTGGATGTAAGTATGTGCTAGTGATGACTAGCGTGTTTGTTGGTAAGTTTCGTATGTTGATTGAGTATGTGCTAGTGATGGCTAGTGTGTATGTTAACTTATGTATGCATGTGCTAGTGATGGCTAGCGTGTATGTTAACTTATGTATGCATGTGCTAGTGATGGCTAGCATGCATGTTTGAAGTATGTTTGGATTATGCATGTGCTAGTGATGGCTAGCGTGCATGTTTAGAGTATGTATGGATTATGCATGTGCTAGTGATGGCTAGCGTGTATGTCTGACGTATGTATGTGCAAGTGATGACTAGCGTGTATGTTTGACGTATGTATAAATGTGTATGTATGCACTAGTGATGGCTAGTGAGCATGGTTGTAAGCTATGTATGTATGACCGTATGTGTATGTTATACGTATGTGTGATAGACATACGTATGTATGATGACTATTTGACTATGCTATGGATATGTATAAGTGTATGTGCACATACGTATGTATGATGACTATTTGACTATGCTATGGATATGTATAAGTGTATGTGGGTAGAGGTATGGGCGATGGACAGTAAGAGGTGACAGAGGTTTTGTCTAGAGTTGGATATGGATGTGTAAGTGTATGATGGATGACAGAGGATATGAGTATGACGGGCAAGGATTAGAATGGATCGATTTGAGTTGGATTGTATGTTGGGAGATTATCAGACAGTAAGAGTGTTCATAATTGTACAAGCATAACGTACAGATTATGAAGTGAAAAGTAAGTATAATAAGTGAGATATAAGTAAGAGGGCAACAACTGGGTTGGCTCCAAGGAGCTTCATTTGAGGATGTCAGCGTAAGATGATTTGGCCATAAGATGGATGGCGAAGTATGTAAGACTGTAAGGGTTTGATGTACGATGAGTTTTGTCTATGATGTGGACGGGTAAGTGAAGTCAGCTGCCTTGATGAACTAGGGTTTTGATCGGGCTCAGCTTCAGTTTGATCAGTCGAGGACTATGAGTTTGTGTGGCATAATTGTACTGCATAATGTACTTAATTCAAACTTGAATTATAATCACAGCTAATGATAGTGTTGTGAGTTTGAGACCTGAGGGTTCGACGGATTAAGTTCCGTGTTTGAGCTGGCCGCTAATGCATCAGCCGAGCTTTTCTCATGTCTTGCCATGGTGTTTATCCTGTGGGATGTTGTCTGTGTGCTATATAGAGCACCAGACGTCTGATGCTCTGTTGAGAGCGATGTATGTTTGATTTGGTCTGCGTGCTGTATAAGCCCAGACGTTTGATGCTCTGTTGAGAGCAATGTATGTTTCTGACTTTTTCTGTGTGTTGTATGAAGCCCAGACGTCTATTGCTTTGTTGAGAGCGACATATGTTTTTGATTCGGTCTATGTGCTGTATAAGCCCAGACGTTTGATGCTCTATTGAGAGCGTTGTATGATTCCGCCCAAGAGTGGCATCGTATGTTTCCGCCCAAGAGTGGCACTGTATGTTTTTGCCCAAGAGTGGCACTGGCACTATAAGATCCATTATGGTGGGCAATTCTATGGCACTATAAGACCCATTATGGTGGGCAATTCTATGGCACTATAAGACCCATTATGGTGGGCAAATTCTATGGCACTATATGACCCATTATGGTGGGCAACTGTATGACCCCTTATGTGTGGGTGTTTATGTTTGCGTACTCAAGTAAGTAGTATCATGGATCTACTCTTACCTATTTGATCCAGTGCCCCATGAGCATTGGTGTGCCTTACCTTCAGAAAAGTCCATGGCGTCTAGTCACTCCCCGGAGGTTAAGGTGTTGCCCCAGTGACATTCTTTTCCATTTTGACGCTGGAGCTTATTAGTTGTAATGAGCTTCAGTGGTCATTGATATGTGTACGATTATGAGTATGACTGTATGAGTGTGAGTACAACTGTATGTGTATGAGCAGGACTATAAGAGTGTGTATGAGCAGGACTGTAAGAGTGTGTATGAGCAGGACTGTAAGCGTATGTGTATGAGCAGGACTGTAAGAGTGTGTATGAGCAGGACTGTAAGCGTATGAGTATGAGCACGATTGTAAGAGTATGGGTACGATTGTGAGAATATGTTTCTGAGTAAGACAGTAAGTGTGATTTCGTGTAAGCTGTATGAGTGAGCATATGATTGTATGAGTAAGGTTGTACAAGTATGCGTGTGTTGTATGAGTAAGCGTACGGTGGTATGAGTAAGTTTGTATGACCCTGGATAAGGGTGCTTGTGTAAGTTTGATTTGATAGTATGATTTTGGCACGATGGTGCCTTTGGTATGATTTTGGCACGATGGTGCCTTTGGTATGATTTTGACACGATGGTGCCTTTGGTATGTCTTTGGCACGATGGTGCATTTGGTATGTTTATATGCGTATGAGCATGATATTGATATGCCTATCTGCTTCATGTTTGAGTTGCATGAATGTGTGTATTTATGAACTTATTGAGTTCACCGTTTGGGATTTCCCCTATTGGGTATTTTCCTACTAAGTATGAAAATACTCACCCTACTTTTTTTAGCCCCGTTGTACGGGAGGTTTTGCAGGTTGTGCGGAGAGCTCCTGGAGATGGATGCTCATTTCAACGGTGGATTGATTCCCGTTGACTCAGGTATATGCTTCACTCACTGCAAGTTTAGTTGTGTCACGATTCGATGTATTGGGTGAGATGAGACGTTAAGATGTTTATTCTAGACTTTCGTTTGGATCAGAATGTGGACTGTTATGGGACTTGCACTCAGGGATGCCTGGGAGGGATTTGTATTTAAAGTCTATGATCATAGCAATGTATTCGTACATGTGTTTTTGAGTAGCGCCTGATGATATTTGCTTTGGTTGTACGATGTTTGACCGTATGATGAAAATATTTAGATAGAAAATGTATGTTTACTGTTTTGAATTATAAACTGTTTTATCAGGTTTTGATTTCGTCATTTTTCCTCCGATTTACAGACGTTGTATTGCAAAAATTTTCCGTGAATTTTAAGGAAAATGTGTAAAAAAATCTTGGGCGTTTCACAGGCGACCCGAACCGCATTGGACTGGACCCGAATGGGTTTAACCCGGTCAGGTCTATTTTTTTTAAAAAATGAAGTATACCAAGAGAATCGGGTTTGGTTCAGTAGGAGAAAATAGTCAAAAAAATGTGGGAAAATTTACAAATTACCTTGAGAGTATGAAGAGTGCCCTGACCAGGTTTCAGACTGAAGAAAAACCCCAGAGTATCTGAAATGACCAATTTATTCTTGTGAGGTGAAGCATAGAATAATAATTATTGACAAGAATTAGGGGCTCCAGTTTAAGGGCCTGTGAGTGGATTAAAAAAATTGATAGAAATTTCAGTGAGATTTTAGTGTGTATCCTAAATTGGACTAAGCCACAAGTTAGGAAAAAATCTCAGTAAATAGATAATTAACTATTTTACCCCTAGGGTTAAGGTAAGATGGTTAATTGATCCAGGGTCAGTACAAGGAATTTATTACCCAGTTAAATGGTAAAAAAATTAGCTTGGGTTCATAATGTCATGATGTACCATTGGGATCAGTTTGGAACCCATTAGGGTTCAGGGAAGCCCTGAACAAAAAGATAGAAATACCCTTATGAGCAAACTGGCCTGCATTTGTGTGAATGAAATTAACGGGCCAATATGATATGAAAATCTCTTAAGTAATTAATGACTTTCTTGAGAACAGAGAGGGCCTTGTCCTAGGTAAAATAATTACCTTAGTGGCCTCAGGTGCATTATGATCAATTTTCATAAAGATTTAATAAGTTAACCCAAGGAGGGTTAGGACGCGTGAGCTCGAATAATTCTAATATCATTATTGATATTATGATTTGCTTGGACCTATGTGGTACTTATTGTTTATGTTGTTTATTGTTTTGGTATTTTGCTATTGATGTTGTGATAATAACTTATCACTAGTTTAAGATTATTGAAAGAATAATTGATGGGGTGGATAGCTTTGGATTGAGCGAGAACACCTAATCAAGATAAAGACTAAAATACCTCAGAGGGGTCTGAGACTAGTTCATATAGTGAACAAAGCCTTTGACCTGACAACTTTCCTTAGTTGATGAACCAATGGTAGTTTTGAGTTTTAAACCCTAGTCTAGAAGGGACTAATAAGGTTTGGGATAGTCATTTAAAATCCTGGTTTAATGATGAGCAAGATGTGGTTCAGAATGATTTCCAGAGTTTTAGCTCTATTAAGGAGCCACTGATTTGACTGTGTTGCACCTCCCCATTGGAAGGAGCTCTGCGTGAACTGAGCTCACCACAGTTCTATTGAGGATCTCTTAGTATACACGCATTTGGATTAGCTGAAATCCTGCTTCATTAGCTTATCCCGCCACTTCTATTCAGGTGCAATTGTGGGTCATGCCCTTCTACTCCGGTCAGGTCCTTCGTGGGCTAGGAGGGGTGATGGCTTTTCTTGGTGGATTCTAGGGTGTTTCATCGTGGATTTAACTTTGAGGGTAGTCTATAGTATGGTTATCATTTGTCACTTAGGTTGACATCTAATGACTCTGTCTGTCATTGGGATTGGACGGGGACATTAATTATTGAACAATGGCTCGAGAGATAATTAATAACATTGTTTGATATTGCTTGTTTAATTAGAACAAGTGGAATGATTAAAGGGACTTTCATAAAATGTAGGTTGCTTTAAAATACTTAAGCATTGCATGTGTGATGTTATGCTTCTTAATATAATATAGTTTTAGGCAGAACTACGTCTAGATCCGATCATGTTAGAAACATTGGAGATATTGTGTGATGAGTACGTAAGCAACTAACATCGGGTGATGTTGACCCGATTCGAAAAATATTAAATTTTAATTTTATTTTTCTGAAATGCTCCTCCAAGGGGAGGAGATGTTTTATTGCCTTCTTGGCCTTGTTTGCTTGCCGGTTCTTTAGATGGGGTTGTTACGAGATCAGGACATTGGTGGGTGTTTGAGGACGATGTTGCACTCGTGGCATCTAGTTTCTTACTTCGTCAATTTTGCAAGTAATTGTAATTATTGACATAAGAGCCAACTTTACTTGGTTGTTTATTTTTAGATAGATGACAAACTTGTCCTTGGAGGGTTAACCTGCTATTTATCGCAATTTGACATATATAATAATATCATATGTTTTGATATTCGTATTTGTGAACCCCAGTTATCACTACCTGGATATTTAATTGGATAATTTGTTTTATATTTAAGAAAGAAAGAAAATTTATTGTGATTTATCACGTGTCCTTTATTTAAAAAGGGTTTTGAAAATCCGGGTCTTGACACCAAAACACACACATAACCGATCCAATAAAATTCACCATACACCACACCTAAAACTTGTATGCACATCATTCCTCACACATACACATGCCCACCAAACGCACCTTCTGCATACCCACAATTGATCACATACTTACCACCATATTCATTAATCATCTTATTGACATGCACATGTATCCAATTAAGTAAACCATACTCGTAATTTACATGCTTGTCATATGAATAATTAATCATACAATACTCCAATAGTTTCCCCTCATACATCATACAAACAAATCATCATTAATCATCCACAACATTAAACCTTCATAATCCTAGCATGTTACCAAGAAATTACTAGTTTAAAGTCCTGTACCTTATAATCCATGGAGTTCAATGACGAGCACATAATGATGGCGACATTAGTAGCCGAAGGCGTCACCTAGTTGAGAGAGCTTTTGTCCCATGGGGTTAGGAAGAATCAGAGGCAATAACAACAAGACAAGAGGCAACCAAAAACTATGTGGCAAAATTTGTTATCCATGGTAGTGCACTAGGGGTAGCCGGGAGCAAGGTTTGCCAAAAGAGTGGTCATTTGACCGGAATGGGGTTAGTTAAGTGAAGGTGGAAACTACCCGGAGGAGGTGTCGGTCAACTATCAAATAACCCAAAAACGTCTTTACCCTTAAACGTATGTAAGGCTACATGCATATGCAGCCAAAAGGGCAAAAGGCGGGGGGAGATGGTTATCAGTGAATCCGAAGATGGCTCAAGCCGGTGGTAGTAAAATCTGACCTATAATGGGCAAAATTGGCTACCAGACAGCATACATCATGTTCTTTCGGTCAAACCCAATAAAAGAGAGGTCTTTAGGGTGGTGGAATTGTAAGGACCCTCATCTTTAAACCAGTTTTGGTTTTCTTTAATTATGGGTTATCGTGAGGTTTACGTGTTTTCTGATCTTATTCGGTGATTTCGTAAAATAGATAGTATTTGTGATGGTTTTAACCAAAATTAACTTCAATATTAGTGGTTTTAAGTGATTTTAGACCAAATGTGAATTTTTGGGATTTTTTAGAATTTTTACTATTTTCCCAAAAATTAGGGTTTTGGCGGGACCCCTGTGCGCCCCATTGTCGAAAATTTTATTTTTGTGTCAAATGAACCTAGACATATACTTAAGTTCATACAAAAATTTTCAGAATTTTATTAGGCTTAATTTGTGCTTAAAATTGCAAAATAACCACTTTTAGCCTACTTTTCATATTTACACCCCAAAACTTACCTATGCCTACCCCAACCCTTACTATAAAAGGGAAAACCTGAGTCATTTCTATTTTTGGGAATAGGCTAAGGAGGGAGGGCTGGCCTAATCCCCACTTAGGCCCGAATTAGAAGCCGATTAAGGTAAGCTTGCTCTAATTAAGCACTAATCCTTAGCTTTCTTCTTTATTTCTTCCAAATCTACCATTTTCCCCTTGATTCAATTCGTTTTTGACCATCAAAAGCTACTGATTTGTATTTTACTACAAACCCTAACATTCAAAATTTGATTTTTACTACCAACAAGCCCTAGATCTAAGATTTAATTAGGGATTTCTTGGGTAAATCGATTTCTATTAAAGTTTAATTCAAACTCATTGTGTTTTCAAGGATTTCAAGAAGGGTGACTCTTCAATTGGAGCTTAATCAAGTGCTGAGGTAATGGGTCTTAGAAATCTCTGTTTATCCATGGTAAAACTCTTCATTTTTGGCTTATTTCGAAATGGTTTGTTTGATTTAGTGTGTTAATGGTAATATTAGAAAATTGAATTATTTAATCCCGATTTCTTAGGGTTTTGCATTATTATGGTTTGGTTTGATATTTTGGAAGTCAAGGAGGACTTTTGATGATGATTAGGGTGTTAGATGTGGATTTGAAGTGTTATCTATGGTGTTTCGGTTTGGATTTGCGAAAGGAAGAAGATGACTGTTCTGCCGTGTTGGCGATCGATCAGCCCTGCAGGGCAATCGATCGGCTGAACTGTAAATTTTAAAATTTTGCGTGTAACTGATCGAACGGCCTGAAGGGCGATCGATCGGCTACACAGGAAATTGTATGTTGTGCATATGATGTCTATTTTGATGATTCCACTTTAGCTTGCCAATTTTATATGAATGTGGAGTGTTAGGCTACTGGAAATGCATGCTATTAAGTTTATGGAGTTGAGATATATGCTTAGAGATGGTGGAATGACTTATGTTTTGTGGCATGATGTTGGAATCGTTATCTTGAAATTATGAATGGTTGTTTCCCTTTAGTTAAGCATATTTTCAGTTGGACTACAATCATTATTGGACTGATTTGTCTTGATAGATTGTGGTTAATGGTGTGTGAATGTTGGTGAATGCCATGACTGAATGATGAAATAAGTGATGTTATATGTGTTTAGCCTTTGTGGTTGAGTTTTGAATCTAGCTATGATTTCAACGATTTTTCTTCTATGATTTCCGCTGGAATTCATGTTTAGATGAAATTCACATGTGTAGTGTGGTAGTGAGTTTAATTTTAAGCATGTTGGCATGCATTATGTGAAATGCTTCTACTAGATACACACACATGTGGGGTTAAATAATGATGTTGAAGCTTAATATTGTGATTATGAATGATGCATTAGGGGCTGGTGAGAGCACTTATCATGGATTAGGATTCATGTATGCTTTGCCCACGCATGTACCATGCTGCACGCATCATAAAAATGGATTTCCAATTGAGGCTTCATCGTGATTAATCGAATTTGACCGATTGGATGCAATGTGATGGAATCGTGTGCCGGATTAATCGGTCGTGGATTAATCGCAAGTTGATTGGTCCGAAAGGACATATTTTGATTTGAAGTTCCTGTGTGGAACGATTTGAAGTTCCTGTATGGAATGAGTGCACTCCCCGGGTTGAGTCTTGTTAAATGGAATGATGTGGGGACGAGTTGTGTACTTGTCTTGCGGATTGTGAGAATGTTATTATGTGTGTCATCTGGACCCTGAGAATCCAATGTGGTATGCCGTGTGCACCCCGCTACCACGTGTTCTAGGGTTCTCTGTGTGAGAACTCGGGCTCTTCCCTCCGCAGGAGATGTCCCTGGGTGAACACCCCTGCTCTAGATTCTCTGTGTGAGAATGGGACATCGTTGGCCAGGATCGTCCAGGGCGAGCAACATTAGGGATTGACAACCCCGATCTTTCTATAATTCTTGTGTAAAATTTTGGACCATGACACGCCTTGGTGGCCTTGTCTATGCTCCCGTCTGTGTGACATTAATGTGTGATTACTCCTTGATGGAGGTTGATTTTGATGTTATGCATGTGGAATATGTATGTTAGAGATACATCCATGCAGGTTGATGTTGATGTAATGCATGTGGAATATGTATGTTAGAGATACATCCATGCATGTTGATTTTGATGTTATGCATGTGGAATATGTATGTTAGAGATACATCCATGCAGGTTGATGTTGATATAATGCATGTGGAATATGTATGTTAGAGATACATCCATGCATGTTGATTTTGATGTTATGCATGTGGAATATGTATTTAGAGATACATCCATGCAGGTTGTTGTTGATGTTATGTATGTAGAATATGTATGTTTGAGATACATCCATGTAGTTTGATTTGATACTATGCATGTGGGAATATATATATTAGAGATACATCCATGCAGGTTAAATTATGCATTATGATGCAGTTTTTAAGTGATGTGAATATGTGATCAGAAAATGATACACCTTGTACATCATTGATTTGAAAGATTATATTGCTATGCTATCATATTTTCGATGTTGTTAGTGATATTAAAACCATTGCTGAGTTTGTTAAACTCACCCCTCTTTTTGTGTTTTGATTTGGGGCTGCGTGGTGCAACCCGTAGACGGACAGGATTGCCTCTTTGAGGAAAGGTCAGAGATAGCTTGGGTGTGATGATGGAGATCGTTGTGTGACTTCCCTTCATTTGTTTCATGCTTTATGTTAGAACCTTTGTGTAGGGTTCTTGTTTTGGATTTATGTCATATTTTTACAGTTGTGATGCTTATAACTTATTTTGAGCCAGTGTGGGCTTTACTTAACTAAGCTTGTGGGTTTGAGATTGTTGTTTACTTTGTGATAAGCAACACCTTTTCTTCCCTTTTTATTTACTCTTGCTCAAAGGATTGTGCGCTCTCCGTGTTTCTGTTAATCGCCCGTGGTTAGGGTTAAGTCTTCCGCTAGATCGTTTCTCAATTTTCACTTCGTCGCCCTCGCGCATTTGACTGGCCCCTGGACCGGGTTCGGCTCGGGTCGGGCATCGCTGGGGCATGACAGAGTTTTTGGTATCGGAGCACATCTTTGTCCAAGAGTAAATAGGGTTTGTGTGACAAGTCTTGCTTGTTTGCTTGCTTGCTTGTTTGTGTGCTTTTTGCTTGTTTCGATGTGTGCTTTCGGGTTGTTAGGCTGTACGATTAACGTCTGGTCGTTGTGTAGATGGCTGGTCCTAATCATGCAGACGCTAATAACCATCGCGGTGCTCGTGACCCAAGGGTGGACGATGTGTTGACCGCCATTGAAGGGTTGACACAGGTGTTCTAGGCTAAGCACGCGAGTGGTAGCAGTTTTGAGTCTCTTTCACTCGAGGGATTCAAGAAGCTTAATCCCCCTAGCTTCAAGGGTGGATTGGATACCTCTGTGGCGGATAATTGGAGGCTTCATATGGAGAAGATTTTTAGTGCTCGACGTTGCTCCGACGAGGAGAAGACTAGACTTGCAGTCTTCACGTTCAAGGGCGAAGCTCAGAGGTGGTGGTTATCGATGGAGCGTCAGAGGTTCCATGGCCGAGAGGACATTCCTTGGGAGGAGTTCTTGTCAGCCTTTAACGACATGTACTTCCCTCTTCATGTCCGAGAGGAGAAGAAGAAACAGTTTCTCAGTCTGCAGCAGGGTTCTATGACGGTCTTGGCTTATGAGACTCGTTTCGTGGAGCTCGAGTGCTTTGCTCCTCGCTTCTATATACATCCACCCAATCAAGATTCAAAGAGCTGCAAAATGATATGTTTCCACTTACAAAAGAATATAATAAAAACGCAAAAGTTGAGATAATCTTGGGTGCATCAGAGCTGTTGGATCATGATTTGACTGCTTATGCCCCCTATTGCCTAAGTCACAAGATCGATATCGTGGCTATTTGTGCCTTGCGCAAGCTCATGCTAACAACTTTTAAATAAAAATTAGATGGATAATGTATGGAATAAAATGTAGGTAGGTGAATGTAACACACCGTGCAATTTGTGTATTGCACCGCTCACAAAATTACTTATCAGCTTATTTGTGGGACACTAGTCCATTTATCTTTATTAGATATTGATGGGTCATATTTGACGATATATATATATATATATATATATATATATATATATATATATATATATATATATATATATATATATATATATATATATATATATATATATATATATATATATATATATATATATATATATATATATATATATATATATATACCCAAACAGTTTAGTTTCCCCCTATTAGGGTTCAACCTAGTAGGATTTAAGTGAGCTTGAGTGATCACTAGCATGAGATTCAGATAAGCTGGGTAAGCGGGGAATTCTAATCCCCTAGTTTCTAATCCCCTAGTGAAGCTTCATGAGGAAGGCCTATGGTGAAGCCATAAGAGCTACCCATTCCAGTTTGTCACGTGGTCTCATGTGGTGTAAGATGACATTTGAGAAAAAGACGTTTGCATCTTTTTTTGTGAGACTACGTAACAAACATACGTGGTTAGCTATTATGGATTTACAGATGCCTCCCTGATGAAGCTTCACCAAGGGGACTACAATTAGGATTACAATTCTTAAGGCTAGGTGCAAGGGCGGGTGGAGCATTAAGCAGCTTAAGTTGCTGCCTAAGGCCCCACAAAAAGATACGGCCCCCATAGCCATAATCAAGCAATAGGACTATATTAAAATTTTATTTATTTGACAGGGATCCAAAGACCTTTACTAGGATTGTTACCTTTTTTATGCCATCTTGCATATTAATTCTACTTCATAGACTTCCATGTATATCTTTTCCAAAAACCCTTAAATCAAATCATCAAACAAGAAAAAGTCACTTGCCATGTATTACTTTGTTTTAACATAAAATTATCCATACCCAACACCCAACGAACACTTATTAAGCATTATTTCATTTTTCACATTCTATATATCACACCTTTACTCTATTAGCCTTAGGCTAAATTGGCTTTTTTTTTATACTAAACCTTTAAAGAAAGCTCTTCCCACACAACTCTCTCATATTTCTCTCAATTTTCAATATTCAAGATATCACTCTTCTCTCTTTCTCCCCAACAATGAGTTGTATTGATTCTTGAGGTTGTTTTCGTTTTCATGTTCTAAAATAAAATTTCTATTCTATTTGAAATTTTATTTTATACTATTCTTATTTATTAGTATAGTTTCAGTTATGACGGTCTTTGTATGTTTTTAAGTATCTTTTTAATTTAAAAACAACTTTTAAAAGAAGAAAAATGTATTGTATCTGTGCCTAACCAAGAAGGGCATGATGATAATTGGAATATACCCCTTTGAGTAACACAGATCATTGGATTGATATCTAAAGGCACATTATGCGCATGATGCAAGCCCTATTAAATAAATTAACATATTAATAAAACTCATTCAAATATTATCTTTTGAAATTAATATATTAACAAGGGGATGTCAAACCCATATTGGAGTTGCAAAAGGGGTGAGGGTATTGTTATCTTAACTATAAAATAATAGTAAGCACTACTACTAGTACATGATACAAGCTTTTAACTATAATTTAGTGGCAAAGGGGGTTAATAATGTAGGGGACAATCCACTAGCTATGTTCTAATTGCATGCTATGATACACTTAGCTCGCTTATGGCTGCAATGTGGGCTATAAATTTAAAATAAATTAATTTTATTAATATTATATTAAATATAAAATAGCACGCTTGAAATATAGCCAGGCCTCCGAATGTCTAATGCGGGCCCGGCAGGGTGCGTACTCTCACCGGAATCCCACCAATTGTGGTGGGTGTGTATAATGAATGCTAACCACGTTTGGGAAAATATTTTTCGGATGAACCCACCGGCTTGCATGCTGGGGTGCGACAGTGCAGGTTTTGTCGACAGGGAGGGAGGTTAGAGGCCAAGGGAGGGCGATAGAGGGAGAGACCGGAGGTGAAGCAGCCCGCGTCCGGGATGGCCCACGCGATGTCTACGAGATGGCCCGAAGCGGAATCCGCATCCGGGACAGACCGAGGTGAAGGCTGCGTCCAGGGGCGGCTCAATGTGGAGGTGGAAGCTACCGTGAGGTAAAAAACGCGGGATGGCCAAAATGTCTTAAAAATGAAGAGGAGGGGGACGGCGAATTGGAGGCTGCGTCCGGGGAGGGCCGAGATGGAGGCCACGTCCAGGGGAGGCCCCATCTGGGGGTTAGAGTTTTCGTCTACATATATATAGTCACTCCAACACTTCCAGTCCTGTGAAAAGCCTCGCTTCTGAATTTGCTGAGTGCCACCCCCACGGTTTTGCTAATACTATCATGGCACCGTCGGAGGTCCAAGTCACCATCACCCGGGCCAAGCACCTCAAGAATGTCAACTGGCGCCAAGGCCAGCTCCGACCGTACGCCGTGCTCTGGGTTGACCCTGCAGCCAAGTCCTCCAGCCGCATCGCCGCGGACACCGATTCTGATGACGGAGGCGTCAACGTCTCATGGGACGAGACCGTCACCATCCCCCTGCCCGCCGGTCTCCGGGCGGACGAGGCAACGCTGTCGGTCGACCTCGTCCATGTTGTCAGAGCCGGGGAGGAGGGCACTAAGCCGCTGATCGGATCTGCCCGGCTGCCCCTCAGGGAGGTGCTCAACGAGACCGGTGCCGGAAGCAGGTGCCCCCGGTCGCTCAAGCTCAAGCGGCCATCTGGCCGGCCGCATGGCAAGGTCGATGTTGAGCTTACCATCCGCGACCCTCGGTACTACGCGCCGCCGCCGCCTCATGGCGCATATGCTCCGCCGGCGTACGGGAAGCCGGCGCCGGCGCCGTCGCAGGACTATGGCTACTCCTATGCTGCCCCTCGGTCATACACGGCGGCCCCACAGCCCTACGCGGCACCGCCGCAGGGGTACCCATCCACATATAGCCCGGGAGGGTACAGCCAGCCGGCGGTGGCAGACGTAGGGAAAAAGGGGAGCAAGTTCGGCGTGGGGACGGGAGTGGCGGTGGGGGCTGTGGCCGGGGTGCTGGGTGGGCTGGCGCTGGCGGAGGGGATAGACTACGCGAAGGACAAGATAGAGGACGGTGTTGCGGAGAGGGTGGAGGACGACCTCGCCTTCGACGACGGTGGCGATGCCGGTGACTGGTGATCTTTACATGAGTCTCCAATGACAATTTGGACTTCTATCATGAAACTTTGGATTAAATACATGGAGATCTTTACTTCTTATAAATTGCGTTTTGAAATGGATTTTGCTGGAACCATTATGGTCATTACTCGCCGAACGTGATACTTTGATAGCTACAATTTTCTTTTATCACCCAACTTCTTTAAATCGAGTTATTAAATAGAGCGTGGCTATTTAGACTTTTTTTTTTTATCCCCAAAACTTTCTTTCCCCCTTCTCTTATCCCTTCTTCTTCAACTCCGGTGCCGGCCGAAAAGATCTGACAAACGGAAAAAAGTCAGCAGCCTGGGCGTGGTCGGCGGTTGTTGGGTGCCGCCACCAACAGTCTGGGCGTGGTTGGGTGTTGCCACCAGTGGCCAAGGCCGCTGGGCACGGCTGCCAGTAGCAGCCGCCAGCCCACTGTGAGTGGCCATGCCCAGCGGCCGTTGGCAGCCGTGCCCAGCAACCGCTGCTGGCCAGTGGCCACCGTTCTTTTTTTTCCGGTCGGATTTAACGGGCTGGCACCTAGAAAGGGGAAAGAATAATAAAAAAAAAGGTAAAAAAAAAAAGGGACACAAAGAAAAAATTAGAGTTTGAACAGCCCCTATCTATTAAATAAGACATGTCAATTGCATATTACTAATAGTGTTTTGTTTGCTAAGTGATTGAACTGTTGATTCTTTTGCTTCACTTCATAACATCTGTATCCTCTTTTTTTTTTTTCATTTTTTGGACAAGAACTTTCCTCTAATATTGCCTTAAGAAGAATGAATTTAGTTTTCATGTTAAAATGAATTATCAGATGAGTACTGGTGAACATTATGTTCCCTGTTGGCACCTCTTGACTTCTCTAGAGATGTGTGCCTTCGTATACTGGATATAACGATAACGATGAATATATAGAAAATTGACCATCAATTAAAAAATTATGTATCGTGGATACATATGTATCTTTGATACTGAAACAACTTCCGGGTATCAAATCGAAGCCTTGGGTAGTAAAAAAAAAAGTGGGAAGCTGTATTTCCGAGATTGGATTTTATATTCGAATAAACATCCTAATCGTAAGAGAAAGTAGGTTTTTAGCTATGGGCCTACAAAAGAAAAATTGGGATAGGTTCCCTATAAAATTCCCCCCTTCAAAATCGGACGTGAAATATTACATCAAATAAAGAAAGGGCTTCTTACTTTCAAACAAATTTTGTTCTAAAAAACCCCATACAGATCTACTCCTTACTCAAGTTTACAGTAAAAACCAACCGATATTTCATTGATTCACTCTTACTTTGACTTTCTGAATTAATTATTCAATCACGACATAAATGAAATTTTATTGAGTAGTCTACTTCCCTTCAATAACAAGAAGAGAAAGGATAGTTTAGAGGCGTGTTCAATGTTTCCTCAAAGAGCAGCATCTTCTCCCTGTGGAAATGGAAGCTTCTGATGGAGGCGGCTTGCGTTCTGGGAGCTTTAGCTTGATTTGAAATGTAACATCGTTGTGGCTCAGGATGAAAGGCATCAGAGATGAATTTCTCATCCTCTCAAAGATGTTGTAAACTTTCAGAAATGAGCAAATAATCCATCTACTTTGATGCCCATTACAGTAATCTTGCATAGACTGCCAATTAACGCATCTCCTTCACTGAGCGCACTGCATGAGAAAATGAAGTAGTGAAGCAACACATTGCACATGTATAAAATTTACCACAACTTTAGTAATTGTAGAGTGTAACACAGACTTACAGTTTCAATACTGGCATAAATTTCACGGTTCAGAAATCCTTTTGCAGCTTGGTGTGTCTCAATTACTGGCATTCTGATAAGGCGTTTAGTAAGGCAGTTTCCAATCAAACCCTGTCTTGGATGTTGTGGCGAAGAAATTCTGATTCAAGGAAGGAAAAGGGACCAGCATACATGCACTTGGACACTGGTGCGGCACATGTCAAGGCAATGGTCAAAGTCAGAAAAATAAAGAAAAAGAATTGCAGAGAATAAAAGGCTAGAATTTTCACAATGTGTTCACATATTTTTCCTTCAACTTTTGTAACTCCCTTTATTTGTGGAGTGGTTAATAGGGCTCAAAAAATCCAACTCGATTGTTTATCTAGCCCAAACCCAATCTGTCTTAACCCTATATACCAGACCCAACTTGACTATAAGTAGGGTCATGGTGGTGGTTTAGGCTCTTGACTCATTTTGGATTTAGGGTCAGGTCAAACCTGACCCACATAACCTGACCAACCCGACTTTCACCTAGCTACAAATAATAATTTTTTTTATTATTATAATATTGGTCTATTGGATTTATTTATACTATCATTATGATGTTTGTTTAGTACATACTATGTTGAACCAGAAGTGCTTAAACATAAATTTGGGCATGAATAAAATGTTTGGAGTATAGGTGTAATCGCATAGATTTTACTTTATGATAGGCATCTATTTTGGGATAATAGAGGATGGTATCTTCAAGGTGTGGTTATTTTTTATGTAGTTTAATTTCTTTTTTGTTATTCTTTTGGATGTAGTGATTGAAATAAAAATATATCATAATTTGTTGCATTCATTACCCATCCTCTATCATTTGGTAGGGTACATCACACACTAGACTCAGCTCTATGTGAAAGACCTAACAGTCATAATAGGGAGTAGGTTAGGAACATGTAATCAAAGAGGCAGATGACAAAGATTGATGAGGGATAGTTTTCAAATGAGAAAAATTATAAACAAGTGTCACTGGCCGCTAAGGAGGATAGGGCTAGAGCAGTAATAGAGAAGAAGTTACAAGAATTTCAGAATCATGCTGAATCACATGATCCTCTTTGGCCATCAAGGAGATGATGCTTAATTTATTTTGCATTTGTATGTGAGTTATCGAAAGCCTAATGGGCTGATCTTGAGTAAACAAACATTGAAGGTCTGTTTTGTTCTCCTTCTCTCATAATAGAAGAAAGACAACACTACACCTCTAGGGTCTTTGTTGATAGCTACTACAAAAACATGCCAACCACAAATCAGCCAAAGAACCAAACATTATAAATTAATGTTATAGTGCATTTAAGTTTATTTTGTGTTTGGCCTTTGTAAAGAGAAGGTATAAAATACGAGTCTAACACAAAAATTTGAGGAAAAAAAGTAGGGTTATTCGCATATTCGACCTGACTCAAGTAGGGTTAGGGTTTGGATTTTTGACCCGATTTAAAAATAAGGTTGGGTCATGGCACGACCCAATTTCAGTGTAGGTCAAGACCAACCCAACCCGATTCCCAACCCTAGTAGTTAATGCAACTAATTTTCTGATTTCCTCATGTTTACATATGTTTAGTAATTGGCTTTTGTTTGTGGGGTGGTTAATGATATGAAAAGGATTTGTTTGGAACCTACGAGCTGAATCAACAAATAAATCAAATTCTATACATGTGTCACATCTGAACCTAATCCATGAGGAGTTCGGATTGTAGGCTTGTCATGCGTTGTGTGTTCATTTTTAACCATTAAATATCTCTCCCACATCATCCGTTAAAGAAAAATGGATAAATGCCTGATAATGGGTGCATGACTAAGCAATCCGAATTCATCCCTGAGACCCGATTCTCCTCCCCCCCCCCATCGCTACCCTTTTCCACCTTGCCTCCTCTACCCTCTTGGCATATATCGTCCCATGACAATCCCAACCCTCTTCCACCCTGCCTCCTCTCCTCTCTTTACATCTCCTCTCCATTGTGTTCCTCCACCCTCTTCTACCCCGCTGCCTCTCCTCTCTCTTTCTCCACTCTGGTTGCCCACTATCCTCTATCTTCTCTACCTCTTTGACTTGGTGGTGGAGCTGCTTGTTCAAAGGAATCGGCGTGGAGGATTCCACCTATTCATGTGTAGTTGTTTGGGTGTAATGTTTTTTGGAAATGGGTGTAGAATTTTTTAGAATTAATTCTATTGATTCACCATCGAATGAGAATTAAGGTTGGTAATAAAAAAATTTATAATAAATTTGGATGTCGTGCCAAACCCATTTCTAAAGTTGAATCATGAACATGGTCCTTTAAGGGAGAACTTCATTTACTCATGGAAAATACATTGGACCTGTTTGTTATGGCTGGAATTTTAGGACTGCAAGTGGGGCTTTCCAAGATAGGGATTTGCTATTGAATTAGAACATCTTACCAATGATCTTCAATCATTTGAGTTATAGGTGAGTTTAGTGGCTATCCATGGGTTTTTTCCACATTGGGTTTCCATGTAAAATCCTTGTGATGGTGATTGTATGTTTGTGTGATTGGTAGTGTTTTAGTTGTTTTTGCTTCAATATTCCGCAATTGAGGCCATATCTTATAATTCGTTACTTATTGATTAAGTATTGGGGATATGGGCAATGTGGTAATTGACTAGATTTAGACGAATATTCAACTCACAACCCTAGTGATATTCCTTTCCATTAACACTAGATCTGATTAACTTGCAATGAGCTCTAGTTGTCGATAGTAAGTGTACGAGTAAGAGTGAGACTATACGAGTATGAGTAAGATTGTACGGTATGACTATGATTATATCCGTATGAGTTTAACTGTAAGAGTAAGACTATAAGTGTAAGAAATTAAGATTGTAAGAGTAAGATTGACTCTAATTGTAAGAGATTAAGATTGTATGTGTAAAACTATAAGTGCAAGAGATTGAGTAAGACTGCTAAGTGTAAGTTTGTGTATGATTGTATAGTAAGATTATTTGAGTATGAGTATGACTGTACAAGCATGAATACGTTGATATGTGTATGATTATGAGTATGAATATGTATATTGTGAGACTCCGACTTATTTATGTTATTAATGATTCATGTTAATGTTTTATAAATGCAACTATGTAAGAAACTCTTTTACTGAAAATAAAAATGCTCATTTTCTCCATTTTTTTAGGCACAGATATTCTAGAGGTTTTTACAGGTCATACATCAAGAGCTTTGTAGGCTAGACTCTTGCTTATGTTGGGAGGACCAATCTGTTCAAACTTTAGCTGTACCTTTGACTCAATATGAGTCCTTTGTAGTTTTTCATGACATGATGTATCATTTTGATCACTTATGTATTGGGTAAAATGAGTGATACATAAGGGATCAATGTGTACTAGTCAATGGTCATGTGCATTTACACATAGCTAACAAAGAACAACGACTTTCACTTTGCATATAAATTGATGCGTGCTATGGTCATTTTCCTATTTCTACCTATAAATGATAAATAACAAAATTGTTGATATGCAGTGGAGGTGATGTGATATGTAGTTAATCTTAATACAAATGAGATAATAAATCATAATAACAATTTTGCACCACAAATACTACAAGACAATGACAACATTTTCTTTGCATTTTATACCTCTAGCTATGTTATGTAGTTTTGGACAAAAATAATATCAAACTTCATTTACTTTTTTTCACACACTTAGAAATATATGTATTATTAAGATGAACATAGAAAAAGGACAAAAAATGCCCACTCACACATACTACATAGGAAAAGTGTATAAAAAATAATGATAGAGTAGTTTAAATTTTTTTTGAGTTGCTAAGTTCATGGTCCTTATTAGAGAACACCATTGTTTCTGTTGATTCTCACAACTAAAGAGATTAAGAAACAAGAGATGTAAATGGTAATGCGCAGCCCACCACCCAAAAGCCCAACTTTTAAAGGCCCAACACCACCCCCTAGCAAATACCCATTTATTATGTCTCTTTCATCCCTTCTCTCCGGACTTCTCTACTTTAAGGAAACCCACTTAACCTAAAAGTTACTTGTTACTACTTTGGATGGCACTTGGATGACAATACATATTAGAGTCCTAGAAATTACAAAGGATATAGCTATATATATTATTATTCTAGAAGGGTAATATAGGCATATATAGATTGGTAATGTAAGAAAACCTACTTAACTTAGAAGTTACTTGTTATGACTTTGGAAGGCACTTGGATGGAAAATTACAAAGGATATAGCTATATGTATTATTATTATTGTTATTTTAGAAGTATATTATAGGCATAGTGTGGTAAAATTCTCCACCCCCATTTTGACTTTAATAATAGTATAGATATAGTAAGAATGTACACACATTACACATATAAATATGGATTAGATAAGATTAAGTAAAATTCATGTTGAACAAAAGTCTCCCTTGCATGCTATATTTACAATACATTACTTTGAGGATTATAATGATCATCAATTATACACAAAAACCCTATACTAACCCATATACACTCGTAGTAGGTAATTGTGAATTCAAACTCATAGGCTACAAATTATGTCATAAGTCTATGAATATAATAGTGTCAAAGGACTTTGTATTTTTTATCATGTTATTTATATTTTTTACTAGTTGACAAGTCTCATTTGATCAAGCTAGTTCTTCGGGTGTTTCCAAGGGTGTTAAAATATGCAAATTCGAGCATGTGTAATTTATGTAAATTAAAGTATAATATTTTTTTATTGAGAAGTGTGCTAGATACGTGAGGTTTACAAAAAAATTTGAAAAAACATAGTCATATGTGATCTCATTTGATAAAGCTAATCAAGAGCTTTATAATGATGCCAAGAATATCCAAATATGAGCTCGGGAATTAAAGATATAATATTATAACATTAAAATTAACATAACTTAAAAAATAGTCATTAAGATTCTAATATTTGGCTTTTGGGGGATTAAAATGAACCAAATAAAAGTAAGGGTCAAATAGTCAAAAATGGAAAGTTATATAGTACACTAATTTACTTTATAATTATAGTACCATATATTTTTAGATTTGTATATGAGATTTTTTACTTCGGTTTGCTAAGAGACTTGTACTCAATGATGCTTGAACTTCCTCTTCTTGAGCGTGTCAAACAGTTAGTAAACATGAAGTGAACAACTTGTTGTGTAAATTAAGAATATGGAACCAAATGCCTAACTAATGACTACTGGTTGCTGGAATTGGTATGGCTGTTGGAGTTCTACCATTAGTGAAGGTGGTAATGAAGGACTGAAGGTTAAAGTTGTACAAAAGAAAATAGGAAGAAGCCGAATCTAAGAGAACTCCCAATGGAGTCAAATAATAGTGGGGTCCAATCAAGCCACTTTGACTTCCCGAGCAAAGACTACTCCGGAGTTTCCATAGCCTTTGTAATATTTTATGGAGGAGCTGACTGACCCTTGAAGATATCATATAAATATGCAGGTGATCGGAAAGAGAGTTTGTGTTGGGTTGGTTGTTGCACCAGGAGACTGATCTGCGGTTGGAACAACCAGGAAACAGGCAACCCACAAGTGAGAATTCTTTGGTGATTGGCAGAAATTTGATATGGGAGGAGTTGAAGGGCTATGTTTGCTTCAGAAACAACTAGCAAGATCCATAGCATCGACCGACAGAAAAAGAAAGCCAACAACTGAAAAAAAAGGCCTAACGTCAGGAACTGATTGGGAACCAAAGAGTGTTTTGAAAGAAGAGTAACGGGATATGACTCTGTTGAGATTGACTGAAATTGGGGACATATCACGCGGGAGAGGTTTTTTGCTGAATCAATCCAAACCAACGTCAAACCAGAAAACAAACAGCGCACCAGCAACAAAGAGGACTCCATTTGATTGGTTGGTTGAATGGTGGAAACGGTTGGGATAATGGTGAGTGGAGCCACACTAAAAAAGGCCAAGCATGTGAATATGGAGTATGATAAAGTAGAATCAATCATATCTGAAAGTGTAGAAATCGTATCTGAAAGTGTAGAAATTGATTGGTGTTGGGAAATATAGGGTTACCTTGAATATGATACTAGTTACTACTAAGAGTATCAGCAAACAAATAAGAGCAATGATCAAAGTTGAAGGTACCTCCAGGAGACGAATTTTGAAATGAGATTCGCCGCCGCCTCAATGCGAGGCTTCCCTAGTGATCCGCTCCCAAGATACAATAGGCTTCTTCTTAGAATATTTGGTGCACTTCAATGATTCACAAAAGAACTCTAGATGAAAATTGTTGTCCGCATAGAGAAATGCTAAAAATTGACTCTTTTGGAATGGAAACCATTGAAAAAAAAAGAAGCTTTGAGAGAAAATTGATAGAGAAGAGGTTTTCTCTCATAGAATAAGGGTTTGAGATATCCCTTTATGCTTAGAAACCCAAAAACCCAAGTACCATAGAAGTTACATGAAGGAAAACGCATAACAAATCAATTTGACCCATTTTATAATGAAATCTACGACATGCGATCGATCGCTTTTAGCAAGTGATCGATTGATTTAAAGGAAACACCTAAAATATGCTCTCAATCAAAATTAACAAAGGATATAAATAATGCCGATTGATCGCTCCACATTGTCGATCAATTGATAGACCTATTGGCCAAAAATAACATGAGACCAAAATTGGTGTCAATCAATCGACCCTCTATCTGTTTTAATAAATCACATACCAACATTTCCCATATGATTCATTAAAATAAAAAAAATAAGAGTATTTTGACAACAATAGGGTAAACATACAAAATGTTTTCGATGATAGGTGCCTTTCGGGCTTGAACTTTCAGCTAGTCAATATACCTCAATCTTTCCAAGTTCTAAGTGAACTTTGTCTTGAACTTAGAACATTTTTAGAAAGACTTATAGCATATCGAACTCATAGTATATACTCCTTGTTGAATTCTATCAGGGTGGGGCATTACAACCATGCGCTAGCATCTTAATTTCATGAGTGCATCTTCTAGAAAATTAGCTCATGACCCTCATCAACTTTCGGTCAAAGTAACAATCATATAAGTGAGAATCTCCAAGGGCATTTTTGCAATACAACACCCAGCCTTTACAATCTTGATCTTATTGAAACAATAGTTAACCTTTTATTTGTAGTGGAGCACTTACACAATAGGAATGACAACACAATAATAAGTATTCCTTCTAGTTACTAGTTAACCTATTTTTTCCATTTAATCTACTTTGTCGGATTTCTACTCACGTAGATTGGGTTGCCGCTAATTGCAACTAATGGTATGATCTTTAATCCTATCCCCCTCGATGCAAGTTGGATTTATCCTCTTGATAATTCTTTTGTCAAATGGTATGCTAAGTTATCACCTGACCTAATATACCTCATTGTAATAACTTCATTGGAGTTTAAGTTGCACAAAATTTTATATTTAAGTTCTATATACCTAGAGAACTTCCAATTATGATTATTATTGTATACCTTTGCAATAGTAACTTAGTTATCACAGTGAATCAAAATAGTTAGAATGAGCTTACTCAATATGGGTAACTCTCATAAGAGATCCCTTTTGAGAAATTTCAAACTAGGCTTTCTTCCTTTCTTAGTTCAAATGAAGTTTTATTTTGACCTTTGTATATAACTCTATTCAAAATAGAACAATCACAAAGAATTGCTTCTCCCTACATGTTTTTGGGTAACCTTGAAGAGGATAACATAGAGTTTACTAACCACATCAGTTACAACATAGAAAATTTTAAGAGTTATAAGCCAACATTTTATTTTGTTTTGCCACCTCTTAAAATCTTTGCCTTTAAACCAATTTGGTTTGAGACTCTTTTCAACGCCCACGATGAAAACAATAGCAAAAGGAATCTCATTTCAAAGTTATTGGGAAATATAGGGTTACCGTGAAGGCAATGACATTATAATGAGCTTTTTGGTCGGAAATGACATCTAAAATGTTGCACCTTGTCCTCCTGGAATGCTATTTGAAGCCACATAGCTCAAAAGTAGGAATGGGCAAGCATGAATTCCAGCCAATGGGAAAATTTCAATATCTCAAACAGGTGTATAATCTGTTTTGCACTTCCATAAAATAATGTTTTTGCTGCAGGAGGAAAGGGAACTAAAATATCACTCGTAGACGAACAATGCAAGATGCCTTCCCGGCACTGGAGGCAATGGTGAGCAAGTCTCCACAAAATTTTCTAGTTAGAAAAGCACTCTCTTAATCTGGCCTTCTCTTGTGTTGACAAGTCCAGAAGATGTTTTCAAGCACATTTCCTAAGCACATGGAAACGTTTGCCACAAAAGCGTAAGTCAAATAGTTATATGATTGACCTTTTTTTATTTCTACATGGAACTGTAGCCACTGCCGTGCCTATGGAAGGATCACAAAGATCACCACGATGGAAAGTGGGGTTTCAGGGCATTTGAACACCTGAGGTCCTTCCCAACCCATGACGACCCCTAAGCCTTGCAATATGATTGACACTGCTAAATAAAAGAGAATTATATTTCTGGTGGTTGTAACCTAGGAAGATATCTGTCAATATCTGTAGATTTATCATTAAATCTTGAGCTATACATGTCATAGGCACGATATGGTTTCGTGTTTTAGCCTATCTATTAATACAACATAAAAATATTTATGGCACAATGCAGTGGGCCTATATTTTGAACTAAATATACAAACCCTTAATTAGTTATAACCATATTCAAATGTGAATTGCAAATTAGAAATATGCAAGTGTGTCATCATGTTCGCAGAACACGTAATTGAAAACCCACCCATCAACATGTCCAGAATATATCAGATTCTGTGTTGTATTGTCATGATGTGCGTTATTGTACTTCATGGACTAACTTCGAACTTCGTTTGGTGAATGTTTGATTCTCAAATAGAATTCAATGAGTGAGGTTGCACAACAGTTAGCGCATGGAGCTGATGATCATAATTTTGTAAGAAGGCATGCAAGTTCTACAATATTAGCACTTATGTAAACGTGTTTTGTTGAGTCATATTAGTTCTCAGATTGGTGACTCTGTTATATATTGTAGAAGCAATAAATACTACTCTTTTCATCTCATATTAATAGTTACATTTGGAAGAATGGTGATTTTTATTGAAAGGTCAAACTCACATCTAAGAGAAGGAAAAATACCCTTGTGATATATTTTTTAAGTACCAAACTACTTAAATTTAACAAAATGAAACTATTAATATAGAACAAATTTTTTTACCCAATAGAGCTATTAATTTAAGACAAAGGGAGCACTTTGGGTAATTATGTAGTCTCCACCTGTACATGTTTTAGTTATTTTTTATAATTTAGATGATTTAATTTGTATGATCTTGGTGAAAGTATTTTTCCAAGAAAGTTTCGATACTGAAATTAGTCATTTAATGAGACTATGAGAGGGGTTTACGATATACTCCCTCTATCTTACTGGATTTTAAAAAAAACTTGTCTCAGTTCTATTATTTAATGCATATCATAGTAATTAGTGGACAGTGGATGAAGTAAAAAAAGTTAGTGGCTGGAGTAAAAAAGTAATAAAATGGCGTCTTTAAATATCACATTGTTTTCAAATATGGACAACTAATATAAAAAGGAGCGAGTATTGATCAGCTAATGAACATTCTGGACAATGCATCTTGTACAAGAAGATTTAAAAGATGAATTGCTCAGCTGATAGTAACTTGAGAGACAATGGAATCCTAAATTACATATATAAAACAGATTCCAATATTAATAATCTGCGTGCTTAATATGGATTCTGCTTTTGAACTATACAGGAAGTCTACCATGGAAAGGTCTAAATTAGTTCACCAGTCATGTTCATGAGCAGCCCCGGGCTTCTTTATCATAACATAAAAGAAAATGCAATATTGGTATTATCATGGCGGTTTTTTTCAAGAATGGTATCTGGAAATGAATGTATTCTAGTCAGTCTGGGGAGTTGTTTTTCACCAGATGACTACTTACGTAAGGTATAGATTAGTGTATGACTTTAGTACATACCCTCGGTCACTTCACTGGAGAAGTTCATCATATTATAGTATAATAATGCGCAATCAACTTAGGATTACGATAA
The DNA here is from genome assembly GCA_035235625.1 of Saururus chinensis. Lineage (NCBI taxonomy): Eukaryota > Viridiplantae > Streptophyta > Magnoliopsida > Piperales > Saururaceae > Saururus > Saururus chinensis. The sequence goes on from CP141141.1 coordinate 12,804,661, forward strand.
TGGGTATTTTATACTCCCTTGCTATGAGTGCACCACACACAATCCAAAACCTACCAAACTCCTTCACAATTGGTGTCATTTGGCGTGGTCTGAACCGTCTGTCTGCATGGGTGTTGTCTAAAATTATTAAATGGAGTTCAGTTGACTTGTAAGAGCCAAGAATTGCAGGCTTATATCACTGGCACGGAGCTTGACCAGCTAACGCATCTGGGAAAACAGACTTATTAACTACTACTGCATTGGCATTGACATATTTATTAAATGTTCGAATAATTTTCTTACTGAGACGCAATAGGTCCTCCTCCTAACCATGGTTGCTTGGCAGAAAGTGGCAAGCAGATCGGTGGATCAAAACCAAAGCCTTTTAGACTAACATCTAAGTAGATAAACAAAGATACTTAGTAGACAACATCTTTCAAACTTTAACCAGAACAAATGCTTAACACATTTTGAAAGGACTTATCTCAGATTAATTTAACAAAACACATCTCACATAATTGTTTTAGCAAAACCCATCTCATTGAAGTTCAGTCAATCTATAATCAGTAACCTAAAAAATTTAATTGCTACATAAACATCCATCACCGAGCAATACAATCATCATAATACTAACCACTGCATAGTTTTACTAGAGGTTCCTCACCTAATCTATTAACAAATTAGTCTCTACTAATCACTGCATAGCTTTGTCCAGCAGTTTAGTCGTCGATGGTTTGCTGCCAGACAACAGATACTCCGGCTCAATAGGGGAAGAACGCTTCATTCTGGCAGAGATTTTCGTCTGACGCCACTGAACTCCATGAAGGAGGTATGCCCTTCCTGGGGGGATTCTATTGGATCACCTGCAACAGACTCTACTCCATAGCTGATGTTCATAATTATTGGTCACCACTGATAGAATTTTACGTTGGGCATAGCGCGGAAGTGGCAGACCAGATGGCCAAAGGCCACGTGGTAAAAATCAGCCCTGGCGCCAATGGGAGTAAAACTTCACGCAAAAAATATATAATAAAACAATTAAAAATTAGTAATAGTATCAATTCAAAATAGTGCATACATAATTTAATCAATCACATAATTATATGCACTCACCTTCCAGAGGTCAAAACCCTAGGACAGAGAAAGATAATTTACCTCCACCAAGTGCCACTTGAAATAGATTAACACTAGCGAGGTAAGGATTTCCTCTTTTGAGTGTTTCAATCAACCGATGGAGATTGTGGCTTCCCATTGCACCAAAGAAAACCTTATTCATTTTCTTAGCCTATTACTAGGAAAAATTGGCATTAAGAGGGCTCCGAAAAGAATCATAATCAGGGAGAAAATGGAGAGACTTGCTTCAATTTTCTGTTCTATTGTTCTATGCCAGAAAAACTCATGTCTATTGCTTTTCCTAAGCCCCTTGAGGAAACGAATGTAAGAGAGAGAAGAAAGACATCCAGTGATAATAGATTTGCCAATATCTTAAAAGTAAGAAGATAGTTTACTACCAACTTTCTTTTTTATAGCATGTCAAATATGAAATAGTAATGTACCTCAATGTGCTTACCTTGATACCAATTGCTCCATTTTTAAGTGTTGACACAGTTACCAGATAATCACAAAACATCTTGACCAGATAATTATCTCAACTCTCTAGCCTGAGCCTAGCTACAAAGTCTTTTATCTAAATTGCTTCTGAAGCTACTAAATTACAGTGTTATAGCTTGGGCTAGTAAAAAATTAAAAGTGTATCATAGGAAATCGATTGCTATTTTTGAAGACAAAAACAATAATTGATTTCCTGTCATCAAGGTCCATAGCATAGTACAAATTACTATACTAAGCTAATGAGACTCCTTAGCCTCATAGGTGAGTTTCATGCATTTAGTTCCCATGTGGTACCTAAAAACTTGCTTGCTAGTGAGGCATGTATGAGTTTGCCTTGTATCTACTAAAGAACTTTACAACATACCTCAAATTAGGTCGAGTACAGGTTATGACATACATTAAGTTACCAATAGCATGTGCATAATTATTGAAGACTCGAGCAAGTGGGCTGGCATATTGGTCACCAATGAGAGGCTTTTATGTCCGTTGTTGATGTTCATGTTAGGCATAACAAAAGTAGCAGACTAAATGACCAAAGCCCACGTGGTGAAAAATAGCTCATGGTGGTGCCAATCGGAGCTAAAGCTCACACAAAAACATGCAATAAAGCAATTAAGAATTACTGATAGTATCAATTCAAAATAGTGCATACATAATTCAATCAATCACAGAATTTTAAGCACTCACCTTCGAGGTCGAAACCCTGAGATGTAGAAAGATAATTCGCATCCACCAAGTGCCCCTCGACATAGATTGAATACAATAATGAGGTTAGAATTCCCTCTTCTGAGTGTTTCAATCAACCGGTAGAAATTATAGCTTATCTTTAAGAGTTTAATATCTGTCTAATCGACCAAATGGATCATTAGATTGCTCTTAAAACTAGTACTTCGACAAGTAAAAATTAAGAGTTACAACCTCTATGTACAATTTTTTTTCTATAACAAAAATAATAAAAACTTATTGATTATTCACATTTATGATTAATCTATCATAAAAAATTAAACCAAGCACGCAATATCAAACAAGGATTTTTTACGTGAAAAATCTCAATTAGGGTAAAAAAAACCACAACCTCACAAGGCCAAACTAATGCAATAATTAGCAAGAATTTACAAGACACTAAAAATAACCAGTCAACCTCTTTAGACTCTACACAAATGAAAACTTATTTTCTTTGTTGTTAGCCTTCAATTTTTCCTCAGAATCCTTAAAATTTTCCCTCTTTGTGTTCTATCTTTGTTTCCTTTTAGCGACTTAATCAAACACTCCTTCAATTGTTGACTCATCTTTAAGATTTCTCAACTTCTTTGAAGAATTTGCTATGAATCTTGGTTTGCTTGCTGTGTGAGAATCTTCTTTTTTAGTTGTGTGTGTTCATAAATCCACTATTAAGATGTGCACGAAGCTTTTTTGTGAACTCTAAAGGAAAACAATGATAAAGAAACTCTACTTTTTTCTCTATTATTTTCTAGGCTTTTCTCCTTTCAAATTAGTTGTTCTCTAGCCTTTATATCTGTCTCTAAGTCAGTTTGAGACTTTGACTTTAACTAGGAATTAAATCTCTTCTAAAAAGCTTAAACTAGGTAATAACAAGTAACAACGATTAATCTTTCTAAACAATGATCGATCATTCACTATTTCCCTAGGGCACAACTTTGCTAGTGATCGATCAATCATTAGGGCCATCGATCGATAAACACTCAGTCTATTTTTACAAAGGGCTATTTTAGGTGGCGATCATTCAATTAATTCATCTAGAGTTTACTATAGTGATCGACTAATGGCACAATAATTTTATATACCCTTTTTACCCTAATTCGGTCTAAAACTCTCTAAAATCCCTTCCTAAACCATCCTAAGTGATTTATGTATGTGTGTACAAACTTAATTTTTTTTACCTTCAAGACTCTTAGTCTTCAACCTTGATCTATAAGAACACGTCTACTCGTACTTTTTAAGTCTCTCAATTCTAAAACTGACTCAACCACAACTAAATCTAGTCAGATTCCTAATTATATATGTGAAGTTTTGACATAATTTTGATAAATAAAATTAGTCAATTACAATACATATGTCTCATACCCTTTACACCAAATAAAAACATCTTTTTCTTAACCAATTACTTGGGAAAATCGATGTTGAGAGGGTTCCAAGAAGAATCAAAATGAGGGAGAAAATGGAGAGGCTCACTTCAGTTATTTATTTTGTTGTTCTCTGCCTAAAAAACTTATGGTCATTGCTTTTCCTAAGCCCTTAGTGGAAACCAACATGCGAGAGAGAAGCTAGCAAGACGTTAGGGGAGAGTTTATCTCAGCTAGAGTTGGAGCCTTAGTCTATCGAAGTTTTATACTATGAACAAGATGTACAAACTAATCCGTTGTTAAGGCCTTCATTAACGGATCTACCAACATCTTAGAAGTAAGAAGATGATTTACTACCAACTTTTCTTTATGTGTCATATCAAATATGACATAGTAAAGCACCACGATGTGCTTACCCTGACATTGATTTCTCTATTTCTAAGTTTTAATATAGTCACTAGATTGTCACAAAACATTTGGACTAGAGAATCAGCCCAACTCTCTAGCCTGAGCCTGGCTAGAAAGTTTTTTATCCAAAATTCTTTTGAGGCTACAAATTGCATGCATAAAATTTAGCTTTTATAGTTGACTTTAATATCCTCTTTTGTTATTTACTAGCCCAAGATATAACACTGCCTCTAAACATGAAGACAACACTAGTAGATTTCTTGTCATCTAGATTCTCAACATAGTCCGAATCATTATACCTAGCTAATGACAACTTAGCCTAATAGGTGAGCTTTATACCTTTTGTTCTTAGGAGGTACCTAAAAACTTGTTTCACTACTTTCTAGTAAGGCTTGCCTGGGATTCACTTTTTTTCTGATCAAGAGCCCTACAACATAGCTCAAATCATGTCGAGTTCATGTCATAACATGTGTTAAGTTGTCAATAGCTTGTACATGTCATTGACTCTATCTTTAGTCTTTCTTTGTCAAATGATGGTGCTTAATATTTAAATAGAATTGTACCCTTATAAATAGGATAATCTATTGCTTTATAACTAATTACACTAAAGTGTTTCAAGACACTTTCCATATATGATTTTTAAGATATACTAAGTAGTCTAGTTTTTCTAACTCTATTAATCTTCATATTGAGTATGAAAGAGGCCTAATCCATGTCTTTCATCTCAAACTCAGTCTTGAGATACGCCTTTAGACTAACAATTAAGATCAAATCATTTACCATTAAAAAATATCATCTATATACAATGTGAGTATCATAAATTTACTTCCGTCTCTCAACGAAAAGACACATTGACCATGGCCTAGGTATTGTTTTAAGTTAAATAATGATTTTATGAGTTTACACACCTTATGTTCCTCTTTAAGAACAACTTACCCTTTGGGTTTACCATTTAAATTTCCTCATCTATATCTCTATTTAGAAAGATAGTTTTTACATCCATTTAGTATTACTCTTCACAATGTACAACTAGGGTTAGCAAACACCTAATATAATTAAATCTAGATATAGGTGAATAAATCCCCTTAAATCAATTCCTATAACTTAATTGAATCCCTTGGCTACTAGTCTAGTTTGATACTTGTCAATCAATCCATCTACCTTGAGTTTTTTTATTGAAAATCCATTTCCAGCCAATGGGTTTTCTATATTTGGGTAAAACAACTACTTCCCAAACTTTATTCTTCAAGATTGAGTTCATTTCCTCTTGAATAGCTAATTATCATCCCTTGATGTAAGGACTCTCATTTTGAACCGGTTTATTTTAATGCTATTTATCGGTTATCGTGTGGATTAAACATTTTCTGATCAAATTCAGTGGTTTTTAAAAATAAATAGGGTTTTTAAAGGTTTTAAATAAAATCAATTCTACATTTATTAGTTTTAAGTAATTTTTAGTCAATTTTGAATTTTTGGGATTTTTTTAATTTTTCACTAATTTTTCTAAAAATTAGGGTTTGGTAGGGCCCCCCTGTGGGCCCCACGACGAAATTAGGGTTTTTGGACCAAAATGTACATATAAATAGAATACACTATAAAAAATTTTAGAATTTTTTTAGACCTAATTTTGGGTTAAATTGCTAAATTTTCTAATTTTAGTTAAAAATTCTATTTCAACCCCACATTCCTATTAGGTATAACCCAACCCTTTCTATAAAAGGAAAGGGCTATGCCATTTCCTATTTGGGAATAGGCTTAGTCAGGAGATTTGCATCCTAATCCCTGATTAGGCCCGGAAAAGAAATGATTAGAGGTGTTAGAGGAGATTAAAGGTTCATTCCAGTCCAAATTAACAAGGAAATGTAATGGGTTCTTCAATCTCAACTTTGGGTAGTGAAAATCTCTATTTTTATAATGTTATTTGAAGTGAATTTTACTTGATTTAGGCTCTAATAGTGGGTTTAGTAAATGCTAATCTTTCATTTCGATTTCTTACGATTTTGTCTTAGAATGGTTTAGATTAGTGTTCTGGAAGGTTTGATGAGGTTTTGATAATGTTTGGTACCATGGATGAAGATTTGAAGGTATTTTTATGGTGTTTCGATTTTGATTTTCGAAATGAAGAAGAAGGTCAAAACTGTTGTGTTGGCGATCGAACGACCTACCAGGGCGATCGATCGACAACACTAAAGTTTTGGCAAATTTTCAGTATAGTCAATCAAACCTTTCAGGGCGATCGAACGATAACTTTTGCTATTTTTGAAACTTATTCTTATTTCAATGTTTTACTCCATTTGATGATTTTAATGGTTATGAGAGGTGTATTATGATGAAATTATGCTGCTTGAGGTGTATAATTGATGATGGAAGTGCATGGAATGTGTTTAAGTGTGGTTATGTGGCATTATATTATGTTGATAATTATGCAAATTGATATTAAAGTAGAAAACCCCAACTAGGGTAAAAAACAAAGGCAATTCCAAAGGAAACAAATTGATGTATAAGAAAATAAAACTTTATATTATCACAAGCAAACTACCAACCTTGTTTACACTTTAACACAAGATCATCTTGTTTAGATCGTTATTGTTGGCCTACAAGTCTTCTCCTCAAGTACTTAAAACTTTCTCCTCCTTGCCTTGTCTCTGTCTCCTTTTAGTATTTTACAAGTAGTCTTTATTGTCTTGACTTTGGCCTTATGAAAATTCTTCAATTTTCTACTGAAGGCATGTTACAACTCCTCTTTAAATGCTTTGTGTATAAGCTCATTTAGTTGTTGATTGCCTTCTTCAATTCACCATAGATCTTTAATAAAAGCTCACATGAATTCTCTTTTGAAAAATAATAAGTAAAGGTGTAAACCCTCTCTTTCTTGACATAGTGAATTGACTTTTGAATTGCACAAAAATAACTTGACATTACAAAGACTCAATTAACTTAAACTCATTAATTTGGAATTGAGATAGAAAAGCCTTATACAAACTTGTACTTTTTTATACACTTAAAATCAATTTGATTTGCATAGCACTATCCAACAATCAATTATAAAAATAAGTACTTTGATTTTCATTAATCACTTCTCCCCCTTTTTGACATAAATTGACAAAAAGTTAAAGTAACAAGAAATAAAAATGTTAATTAAGAAAATCAATCAAGTACACAACCATTAAGACATGAAACTAAGATAATCATAATATAAACCATGTCCAGCATCTTTTGACACTAATTCTCTCCTTTGATCTATGACACTCATATTTAATGTGGTGTGGTATTCACAAATAAGAACCTACTCATATGATATTATTCTACGAAACGAGTATGCGTACATCAACAATTTAAGTAACCACATCAAAACTTTTGATTAAGAATAATCATGTCAATTTAACTTATAGACATTAAGATTAAGGCAATCAACTCTATGTCTAAAAATCAACTTAATTATTGCTTTAACTTTAAAATACTCTTTTTCACAAATGTGCTTGAAAAACTTTGAGAAATCTAATTTTTGTTTTCAAAACATTCAAAAAACAAATCATGATAACTTCTAATGCTAAAAAATGTTGAATTCAATTGAAAACAAAATTGTCTAAAAGTTAGATCTCAAAGTAAAAATAAAACAATGAAAATAGAAAAGTTGTGCTCTTTTTGATGATTTTATAATCAATTCTCTTTTAATCTAAGTTTGTCCACATATTATGTTTATTAATATCTCACTTTAGATCAATTAACCCCATTGGTATGTGATTGTTAATTTTATTATCTTCGTTTTGACACATTAATCATCTTTTATTAATTCTGAAGAAAAACCCCAAATGTAGTCAACTCTTTATCTCTTTTAATCTTGAATCTCATAAGATCATTCTTAACCAAACAAACAAATTTGCTCATACCCTAGTAAAGAAAAAACACATTTTTTACTCTCTTTAACCTGAATCTATGTACATGATTTTTCTAAGAAGACAAAAATATTCAAAAAGCTTATAATCATGTGCTCATGCCTTTTTTCTGAGTTATGATATTTTTTCTTAATTCATTTTTCTAGAGCTTGATTTTTTCTAAATCCTCTCTACTTGCATCATAATAAATGTTTTCATTCTTTTCTTTATTTTTCTTTCTTTTTCATTTATTTTTCTTGATGTTAAGTGGTTGAGAACTTCATACTATCCTAGGCCAGCCTTAGTAGGTAGTCCTTCCCCATCATTTTTACAAGAATAGTTTTATTATATAAAGTGATATTAAAGTACAAAAGATTTATAATCATTGAAGTACATTATATAGAATTTATTTCTTTTAAATTTTAAATAGAAATCTAGCCAAAGATACTTTAATTTGATCACCTATATTCCACTAAAATTCAAATGTCTAAGTTATCCAATGTTTAAGAATTTTCTCTTGATGTTCATAGTTAAAAATGACTTTGATCTCAACATGATGTGTTTAAGTTTATAAAATTAAAAAATTATAATATCAAGCAAAAGAAAATCAACTTGATCTTTACTCTCCTTGGTATATCCTTATATTAATTAAGGTATATTTTACTACTAAACATATTATTTCTTAGCTTAAAATAAAATTAATCTCAAAATATCTTAGGTGATGAACTTATCAAAATAAAAATAAAGATAATTGCAAAACCAAAAAAAATTACATTAATTTTTTTGTGTTTTTTTTCATATTCTTTTTTTTTTCAATTCAAAACCTGTAAATTAAAACCATGTAAAAATAAAACAAAAATGAGATAAAACAAAGAAAAATGTTCCAATGATAGAAAGAACTAAATCGTGGACTAGAATCAAAATTTCTTACTTAGAGATGTAATACTCCTTAGCCTTGTTTAGCCAACCAATCTTAAGGAAACCTAAGTTGGACTTCTTTGTTCCATCAATTTCAGATATAAAGTTTTCTAAAATATCTTTTCTAATCTAAATTTTTGAGAATTTATTTTATTTTATTGAGTAATTTTCTTTGGTGTGGAGCTTGGTATGTGTTTTTTAATTCTTGTGCCTTTGTCTTGAGGTTTCTAATGATTTAAATTGACTTCTCTCCTCTTCTTAGGAAAATTGTTCAAGCATGAAGCATTATAACTCTCATTAGTTTCTAATTTGTTTGTGACACATTGACTAAGGTGATTTATGTTGTATTTCATAGCTTGAATTTGTCTAATTAAGGACTTATGTTTATCTCTCTTATAATGTCCCTTCCTATAGTTTGACTTAGGGTTTTGATTCTTAAGAGGATGATTAGGTTTTGACGCATTGCCAACTTGTAAAACCATCTTTCTAGTATGCATGGATTCTTTAGCTTTGACCAACTTAGTGACACCATTATAACAAGTAGAATTTGACTATCTAAACCTTAGTCTCCATTTATCACTACTATCTTGTCCTATGTGCAAAAATTTATCCAACTTCTCTTGCCTTAAAATGAAAGAGTTTAATTTTTATTGAGAAATTTTCAATTCACTTCCTAGTTCTTCAATTTTCTTCAAATAATCCTTATTTATGTCTACTCTTTCATGAACTTCATTTTCTAAGAATTTTATCTTGTTTAGAAGTTTACTTTTCTCAAATTTGAAGGTATTAACTTTTTCATTAGCAAACACAAGTTTATCTTTTAAAGATTTAAATTTTTTTAATTTCTTTCTCAAGTTCACTTCTCAAAAGTTTGAACCTCTTTCTCTAGTTCTTCTTTATCTTCAGCCAAATAAATTTTTTTAAAAGAAATAGATTCAATTATCTCCACATTAGCTTTGATAATTTTATTTCACTTTTTACTCGATTCAATGGTTTGTCTAAAACGACTTTCAAAGTCTAAATCCTCATTATTACTAGAAGATAAGAACTAGACATAATGAACCAAATACATACAAGTAAACAAATTCAACAAAACACACCTTTTAGGAAAATCAAATAAGATTAAGCAAGATAATCATGCACTAACATATCAAATTAGATTGATATCGCATAGAAAAATTAAATTTTCAATAATTAAACTTCAGTTATCACTTAATAGTTTAATATTCATTTAATCGACTTAGCGGATCACTAGATTGATCTTAAAACTAGTACTTTGACAAGTAAGAATTAAGAGTTCTAGCTTCTTTGCAAAAAAAATTTATTAAGCGAGAATGATTAAAACCTAATATTATCTCAAATCTCACTTTCGAAATATCAATTAATCAACAATAAATCAATCTACATATGAATACAATAATTTATGTAGAAAACCCCAACTAGGGTAAAAAAATTATGGTAGTTCCTGAAGAACCAAATTAATGTATTAGAAACTAAGACTTTACATTGACACAAGTAAGCCACTAACCTTCCTTAGACTCTAACATAAGCTCCTCTTATTTAGGTTGTTGTTGTTGGCCTTCAAGTCTTCTCCTTAGGTACTTCAAACTTTCTCCTTCTTGCCTTGTCTCTGTCTCCTTCAAGTCTTCAACAAGCACCTCTTTTTGTCTTGACTTTGGACTTATGGAAATCTTCAATATTTCAATGAAGACATGCTGCAATTCCTCTTTGAATACTCCTTATATAAGATCCTTTAGTTGTAGATTATCTTCTTCAAATCTCCGTGGATCTTCATTTCAAAACTCAAGTAAATTCTCTATTGGAAAATAATACGCAAATGTGTGAACCATTTTTCTCTTTTCTCTTTTAGGTTTTCTTGCCTCAAATTTTGTGATTTCATAACCCTTATATAACTTATTAAATCTGTCTAGGACTAGTACTTGATTAAGGAATGAAATTAAAATTGGAAGGTCTTAATTTGGGTAACTAGTCCTTGAAATGATTGATTGTTCTAAACAGCGATCGATCGGTCATAGTTTTTAATGTGCACGATACTTCAAGCAATCAATAGATTACGAGAGTGATTGATCGATAACTCTCGACTTTATTTTACATAGGATTGAATTAATGAGCGATCAATCATTTTCTTCTTCATTGTTTGCAATGATCGATCATTATGCCTATATATTTACCTTTTTGCCCTTTTTACACTAAATCCTTCTGAAACCTCTAAATCACTTCTAAAACTTCTCCAAGTGATTTTTGTATGCTGGTGTGATTTGAATAAGCTTCAAAACCCTTCACATTTTTCAATCTTCCACCTTGATCAATAAGAACACATCTCCTCTTATTTTTTAAGTTTATTAATTCCACATCTGACCTGACCACAACAACCTTAGGTAAAATGAGTAGACAACCCTTCCCTAAAAGGTAAAGTTGTCTGCTCATTTTAGGTTAACAAACATGATTTTTTCTTAATCAAAGTTTTTTCTTAATATCTTTTGTTTACCCTAGTTGGGGTTTTCTACATAAATTATTGTGTTGCACTGTAAGCTAAACAAACTCATTATATGACTCATTACATACACATAGTTTCTTAATATAATTTTGACAAAGAAATTAGCTAATAAACTAGATATATGGTTCATATGTTCTTACAATACCCCTGTGTGTCTAGACATTTAGAGGACCACATATGTTGAGATGAATTACTTCTAAGAGGTTGAAGCTCTTTGACTTTTAAGGAAGGGTTGTCTATTCATTTGCCTGAGGGAGAATCTTCACACACACACGAAGGTTCTTATATATTTTAGGAAGTAGTCTTTGGGAGGACATCTTATACATTTTGTTTAAGTTTACATGACACAATTGTATATCCCATATCAAAACATCACCATCACAAACATACAAAAGATAGACAAACCTACTCATATCATTAATCAAAGCAGAGTCATATACATTAAATTTGTAAAGTCCATCTAATAAATTAGAAGAAAATAAAATTTTGTTGTCCTTTCTTATAATAGCCTTGTTCTCCTTGAACCTTATTTCAAATCCCATTGAAGCTAGGATAAGGATTGAAAATAGGTTCCTCTTGATAGAGGGAGCATGTAGGATAGCCAACACTAGGGTATTCCTCTCAAGGAGAGGAATCATGTATGTTCCAGCGGCAGCTACCTTGTAGTAGGTATTGTTCCCTATGCAAATTTTGTGTTATCTAGAAGGAAACTCAGTCAAGTCAACACTCTTGACCATGACAACATACTCAATAGTTGCAAAGTCCAACCACCTTGCCTTACTATGAGTACCAGCTATTAATGTCTCTATGACAGTGCACACAATTTCCTTGCCCTTTTCAAGTGCCTTGCTTCCACTTGCTTGATACTTGTTGCTTTGAATCTTGTTACTTCAATTAGCTTTAAAAAGACTAATCTAACCACATTTGAAGCATGCCCCCTAGGTTTGGAATTACGCCCCTTTCCTTGAGGTTTCTTGCCCTTCATCTTAAAATTCTTATTCTTGGAAGGTCCCAGACCACCCTTCTTTGAGCCATGTTGAACCAGGTTGGCCAATGCATCTAAGTCCTTTAGGTAATATCTTCTCTCCTCTTAGCCAAGCTTGACAGTGAGATCATTAAAAGTCAACCTTTTATCAGTCATGTTCAATGCTACGACTATAATTTCCCAAGACCTAGGAAGACTATTTAGAATAGTGGAGACTTGAATGCCTTTATCCAAAGGGTTGTTAAGTATTTCTAAGTCACTTGCAATGAGGGACGTTGCATTAATGTGCTCTAGCACATTACCAGAGCCCTTCATCTTCATATTCTTATACTGCATTTGCAATATCCAGAAATGGACTTATGTATGCTCCCCATACCTTTTAGCACCCGCCTAAACATGTCCTTAGTAGTTAAGTGTTTCTCAAAAAAGCATCTCTATCATTGGCTCCATGAATGTGAGAATCGTGATCCTTGCCTTGAGGTCATCCTCCTCAAACTTGTCATAGGCTATTTTTAGAGCTGCATAATAGTTTTAAGGAGGATAGACCTCTACCTTGTCCAAGACATGTGAGAGTCCCTCTAGCAATGGGGTGTGGTGAATTCTTCTCTTCCATGTAACATAATTGGTGTTGTTGAGTTTTTTAGTTTTACTCAAGTTAGTAACAACCATTCAAGAAACCATTATGCTTAAGAAGATGAAATGCAAAACTATAAATAAAAGAGCAAACTAATGTGGCAGTGCATTACTCAAGGTTAGGACAAGATATACTAGCAGATAAGATAGAATAAGAGGAGACTCTTTAGCAACTAATAATCTCAACCCAAATATTATATTATGACAAATATGAGTTCAATGCTTATAAAATTACCAAAATACCCCTCAAAGAGGCTAAGGTTAATCTCACTTGATATTGACTAAAGCAATATCAAACTAAAAGATGATAGCAAGGGAAGGTCACACTTTACTCAATATGAATGACTTGAAGTGTCTAGACAAATCTTCAAAAAATCAATTTAATTACAGCTAAAGGCCGATCGATCTCCCACTTGGCCAATTGTTCGCTTGGCGAAGATCAAATGATCGATCACTTGTTTCTGACAAAAGAAATTAAAATTTTCAATTGATCGCCTGAGCAACTGATCATTGTTCATCCCCAAAAAATGAAAACTTTACTACTAGTTATTTATTGCTAGACCAAACGATCAATCGTACAAGGTCTCAACCTAAATTTTGGTTGAAATAGAAAGTGTATCTATCAATTGCCTATATGGCTGATCAACCACTAATGCAATTGTGAATAAATTTAAAAAACTTTACACATAAAACATAGGTAAAACTTAGAGAAATTTACCTCAATATCAACCAAAGTATAATAATCGATAAATTGCTAAAACAAGGACTTTTTCTACTCTATGGAATCCACCACAACCTGAGTTCGATACCACTATTGGGTGTAGTGGAAGCGGCAGACTGGATAGCAGAAGCCCATGTGGTGAAAATCAGCCCTTGGTAGTGACAATGGGACTAAAACCTCACACAAAAACATGCAATAAAGCAATTAAGAATTAGTGATAGTATCAATTCAAAATAGTACATGCATAATTCAATTAATCACAAAATTATATGTACTCAAAGTGTTGCAATCAACCAGTGGAGATTGTAGCTTCCCTTTGCACTAAAGAAAATCCTCTTCCTTTTCTTAGCCAATTGATGGGAAAAACTGGCATTAAAGTGGGCTAAAAAATAATCAGAATAAGAATCAAGGAGAAAATTTGAAATTGGGAGACTTGCTTCAATTTTCTGTTCGGCTATTCTCAGCCATCAAAACTTATGTCGATTGCTTTACCTAAGCCCTTAGCGGAAGCCAACCTGAGAGAGAGAAGAGAGACGTCAGGTGTTAGGGGAGAGTCCATCTCACTCTTCCCATGTAACTGGCCCACGAAATAGTGAAATACCTTGTGAGAAGATAACTATCCTCTACTGAATTATCATGTGGGGCCCACCTAATTCTCCTTTCGTCTCTCACTTCTTTTTTTTTGGGTATGAGACCCATAACCCAACAGTTCATCAATAGATGAATGGTGGAGGTGTTGGATACAAACAATAGCGACAAACATAAAAATCTGCTGCAAAAAGTAACAACGGCAAACACTTCTTATACACGTTGCATATACGTTTTAACAATGGATTTTTGTGTGTCATTCTAGACCTTTTTTCTAATAGTGATTATTAATGTAAATATAATTGATGGATTAAAAAAATATGAAAAAAATAATTGAATGCTACCTATGGATAGGGGTGTTAATGAGCCAAGCTAAACCGAGTATTAGGCTTTTATGACTCGAGTTCAAATTGTTGAAGCTTGGCTCGAAGCTTAATCAAGCTCAAAACTTTCAGCTCGAGCTCAGCTCGAATTAGAAATCCAAAGCTTGACTCGAGCTCAACCTCAAACTTGAATAAGTGAATCATGTGCCTAGGCTCGAATTGGGCTTGAACCAAAAAAATAAAAATAATCTATATATAAATCTAAAGTATATGAAATATTACATATACTAATATGCTTTTAGTATTAAATATTAATAAATATACTTTGACAAGTATTATGACTACATTATGAACATCTGACTAAAAAATATGCCTAAAATAAAAACTCATTTAGGCAACATTGTCATCTACTTCTTCGTGTTTTTTTTCTTTACATGCTTATAAATCACTAATAAAAGAACTATTCTTTAGACTTAGTATGCTTTTAAAAAATTCTAAAGTACATGTAAAAAGATATATATTTTGTAAGATGAGGCGGTCCCAGTGTCATGCTTCAACTTTTAAAAGAATATTTAATCATTCTTTTCTAGATCAAGGTTAGTCCCCTAATGTCATACTTCTTTTAGAAGTATTTTTAAGTATATTAATATGATATCATGTTGACCCTTTGTCATATACTCATAGCTCCATTTGGTTTTTCAATTGAACTAAGTTTAGTTCATCTTCAAAAATCAAATAGAGCTACGAATGTAGGACAGAAAGAGTATATTAGTGTTTGTGTCTCCAATATCTTTATTTTTATAATATATATATTATATATAAAAATTATATATCCATTACAAATTAACGAGGATATATATATGAAAAAATTTTATATGAATTTAGGCTAACATACGTCAACGTGAGCCAAGGCATCATGGGTCATCAGATTGAGATCCAAGGGTATAAGAAGACATAAACTAATATGTCTCCTTAGTTATGTGTGCTGTTGGATTGTAATACAAGGATGCATGACATCGATGCTTATGTAGTCGTGAGTGAAACTTGGTTCATATAAACGAGTCTCATATATCATATATAATACATAGTATTGTTGTATTGGTGTATATGTGTGATTATATGTTGTTTTATATATTCCATCCATCCTAGATTAATAGCTCCATTAGATTTTTCCAAATGAACTAATTAAATAGAGCTATTAATCTAGAATGGAGGGAGTATGCCATAAATATATATTTAAATTAACAATTATGTTTATATAATATATATATATATATATATATATATATTATTTATTATATATATATTATTTATATATATTTAAAAATTATATTTGAGTTTGAGCTCGAGTTCAAGCTAATAGTATCGAGTTCGAGTTTCATTCGAGTCGAGCAGGGGTTTGCTCGAACTCGGCTTGAACCTATTGGATCTCAAATCGAGTTTTAGTCAAGATCTCAAATCGAGTTTTAGTCAAGCCCGATTCAAGTCGAGCTTAATTCGAACCGAGCTAGGTCTGCTCAACAAGCCAGATCAGCTCATTAACAGCCCTACGTATGGAGAATTGATAGGTGGATATTTTTTGTTGAGAGGAAGATGTATCATTTTTTTCTGTAGCTTTCTTCTCTTTCTTTTTCCTTTTTCCTTTTTCCTCTTTCCCTTTTTCCTGAAAGGTGTTTATTCTTCAAAGTAAAGTTTTAAGAAGGTTGGATTGGGTGGGTGTGGAATTGGCTTGAGTGGATACCAATACTGGAAGTTAGCATGCTTCTGCTGATGAGTTCAGCAAAGCTCATTAAACAATTAAATAATCCAAGTAAATTTTTTGGTTAAAGGGAACACATTGAGCAATTTAAGGTTGTTCTTTTGAGCCTTCTTGAGGATCTACCACTGAACATCAATGTTGCTGATCAGTGGCAAAGGAAAATGGGTTTGAGGGTCTATGCTGGTGATGCGGCTCTATTACAAAGTGGGTGCTCGTGCTCCAGATTTAATATAAAAAGGCCATCTTTTTGCTTTTAATCTCTTAGTTCATTTAACCATCTTCGAATATTTACCAAATTTCTCTTTCTTTCTTTTTTCCTTCTTCTTAAATGTTTTGGATTGGTTGTGACATTAATATTGTACCTGCTCAGCTCTTGGATGTTTGTGGACAAAGGCACAAGTGTTGTAATTGCCACTCTTTGGAAAAAAAAATTCTAACTACTTTGAATATTCGATATTAAGAAAATTATTTAAATAATAATTTAAAAAATAATAATGACCAAATTGAATTACTTTGAAAAATATTTTTAAAGTGGAGTTGCTTTTTACTACGTAGGTGCCAGCCAAGTCACTGGCACCTACATGGTTTTTTTTATAAGTTGATTTCATCCTTTAAAAGGACGAAATAATGTAATCACATGAATTTTAAAAAAAAGCACATGTAGCTGTCATTGCACTAGGGGATAGACGTCTGCATGATCTCGCTGGCATCATTGGGCCGACGAGAGCGAGGATGTTACAGCGAAAGAGCATCTCGACGACGATGATGCCCCCTCCGAGGGCACCAAAGTTGTGGTCAAAATTCTGATAGAAGATCTCGTGGAAGGGGTTGCAGTTGTAGATGCGGAAGCTACAATCGGTGCTGACAACAAAGTAAATGTGGTCTTGATTGAAGGAGGGGTGGAGGGTGGGGAGGGAAGAGGAATTAGACTCGGAGTCGGGGGTAGAATTTTTTAGGGAATCCTAGAGGGGATAAGGAGGGGAGGTGTGGATGGGAAAAGCTGCGTTGGGTTGGAGAGGAAGCTACCTGGGTCCGGGTCGGGATTGGTGGGATCAAGGCCGAGGCCGAGGCCGAGGCCTGAGAGGGGAGAGGGGAGAGGGGGAGATGGGCATGGAGAGGGTGGCCATCATCCAATGGGACGACGAGGGAAATGGGCGGAGCTCAACAGTACCTTTGTTTTTCAGTTATGTAAGCTGCACTTGAAGTATGTTGTTAGTTGAAGTATGCTATTTTATTTGAATTCAAGCTGCACTTGAAGGAAGTATGCTGCTTTATTCGAATGAGTATGGTGATTTCGTCATTTGAAATGACATAATAAACCAAATATACACAAGTAAACAAATTCAACAAAGCACACTTTTTGGGAAAATAAGATTAAGCAAGATAATTATGCACTAACATATCAAATTATATTGATATCATGGAGAAAAATTAAAATTTTAATAATTAAACCTCAGTTATCACTTAATAGTTTAATATCCATCTAATCGACTTAGCGGATCACTAGATTGATCTTAAAACTAGTACTTCGACAAGTAAAAATTAAGGGTTCTAGCCACTTTGCAAAATTTTTTTATTAAGTATAAATGATTAAAACCTAATATTCTCTCAAATCTCACTCTCAAAATATTAATTAATCAACCATCAATCAATCTACATATGAACACACCAATTTATGTAGAAAACCCTAACTAGGGTAAAAAACCACAGTAGTTCTAAAATAACTAAATCAATGCATTAGAAACTAAGACTTTACATTGACACAAGTAAGCCTCCGACCTTCCTTAGACTCTAACACAAAATCCTCTTATTTAGATTGTTGTTGCTAGCTTTTAAGTCTTCTCTTTAAGTACTTATAACTCTCTCCTCCTTGCCTTGTCTCTATCTCCTTCGAGCCTACAACAAGCACCTCTTGTTGTCTTGACTTTGGCCTTGTGAAAATCTTCAATCCTTCAATGAAGATATGTTGCAACTCCTCTTTGAATGCTCTTTGTATAAGATCCTTTAGTTGTAGATTGTCTTCTTCAAATCTCCATGGATCTTCATTTCAAAACTCAAGTAAATTCTCTATTGCAAAATAATAAGCAAAGGTGTAAACCATCTTTCTCTTTTATCCTTTAGGTTTTCCTCTTACAAATTTTGTGATTTCATAACCCTTACATAGCTTATTAAATTTGTTTAGGACTAGCACTTCATTAAGGAATGAAATTGAAATCGAAAGGTCTTAATTTGGGCAACTAGTCCTTCAAATGATTGATTGTTCTAAACAACGAGCGATCGGTCACAGTTTTTAATGTGTACAATACTTCAAGAGATCAGTCACAATTTTAAATGTGCACGATACTTCAAGCGATCGATAGATTACAAGAGCAATTGATCAATTGATAATTCCTGACTTCGTTTTACATGGGGCTGAATTAACGAGCGATCAATCATTTTCTCCTTCATTGTTTGTAGCGATTAATTGTTATGCCTATATATTTACCTTTTTACCCTAAATCCTTATGAAACCTCTAAAATCACTTCTGAAACTTCTCAAATCAAAGTGATTTTTGTATGCCAATGTGATCTGAATAAGCTTCAAAACCCTTCACATTCTTCAGTCTTCCACCTTGATCAATAAGAACATGTTTCCTCTTATTTTTTAAGTCTATCAATTACAAATCTAACTTGACCACAACAACCACAAATTATATTATAAGATTCATTACATACACATAGTTTCTTAACATAATTTTGACAAAGAAATTATCTAATAAACTAGACATATGACTCATATGTTCTTACAATATCCCCATGTGTCTTGACATTTATGTTGAGATGAATTACTTCTAAGAGGTTAAAGCTCTTTGACTTTTAGGGATAGGTTGTCAACTCATTTTGCCTGAGGGTGAATCTTCACACACATGAAGGTTCTTAGACAATATATAGAGTAGTCTTTGGGAGGACATCATGTGCATTTTGTTTAAGTTTACATGACACAATCGTATATCCCATATCAAAACATCACCATCACAAATATACAAAAGATACAAAAACCTACTCATTCATTAATCAAAGCATAGTCATCTACATTAAATTTGTAAAGTTCATCTAATAAATTAGAAGAAAATAAAATTTTGTTGTCCTTTCTAATGATAGCATTGCTCTCCTTGAACCTTATTTCAAATCCCATTGAAGCTAGGATAAGAATTGAAAACAGGTTCCTCTTGATAGAGGGAGCATATAGGACAGTCAACACCAGGGTATTCCCTTTGAGGAGATGAATCATGTATGTCCCAACAGTAACTACCTTGTAGTAGGTATTGTTCCCCATGTAAATCTTGTGTTGTCTAAAAGAAAACTCAGTCAAGTCAACACTCCTTACCATGGCAACATACCTAGTAGCTGCAAAGTCCAACCACCATGCCTTACTATGAGTACCAACTATCGTCTCTATGACAATGCACACAATTTCCTTGCCCTTTTCAAGTGCCTTGCTTCCACTTGCTTGATACTTTTTGCCTTGAATCTTGTTAAGGCAATTAGCCTTAAAAAGACTAATCTAACCACATTTGAAGCATGCCTCCATAGGTTTGGAATTACCCCCCTTTCCTTGAGGTTTCTTGCCCTTCATCTTAAAATTCTTGTCCTTGGAGGGTCCCGGACCACCCTTCTTTGAGACATGTTAAATAAGGTTGGCCAATGCATCTAAACCCTTTAGGTAATATCTTCTCTCATTCTCTTAGCTAAGCTTGATAGTGAGATCATTAAAAGTCGACCTTTTATCTGTCATGTTCAATATTGTGACTACAATTTCCCAAGACCTACGAAGACTATTCAGAATATGAAACTTGAATGCCTTTATCCAAAAGGTTGTTAAGTATTTCTAAGTCACTTGCAATGAGGGACATTGCACATTATCAGAGCCTTTCATCTTTAAGACCTTCATCTTTATATTCTTATGCTTCATTTGCAATATCCAGAAATGGGCTTCAGTATGCTCCCCATATCTTTTAGCACCCACCTCAAACTTGTCTTTAGTAGTTAAGTGTTTCTCAAGAAAACATCTCTATCATTGACTCCATGAATGTGAGAATTGTGATCCTTGCCTTGAGAACATCCTCCTTAAACTTGTCATAGTCTATTTTTAGAGCTACAGAACAGTTTTCAGGAGGATAGACCACTACCTTGTCCAAGATGTGTGAGAGTCCCTCTAGCAACAGGGTGTGGTGAATTCTTCTCTTCTATGTAACATAATTGGTATTGTTGAGTTTTTTAGTTTTACTCAACTCGGTGACAACCATTCAAGAAACCGTTATGCTTAAGAAGATGAAATGCAAAACTATAAATAAAAGAGCAAACTAATGTGGCAGTGCATTACTCAAGGTTAAGGCAAGATTTACTAGTAGATAAGATAAAATAAGATGAGACTCTTTAGCAACTAATAATCTCAACCCAAATATTATGTTACAACAATTATGAAAAAAACAATATTAACTAAGTGTGTTCAATGCTTGTGAAATTACCAAAATACCCCTTAAGGAAGCTTAGGTTAATCTCACTTGATATTGAGTAAACCAATATCAAGCGAAAAGATGATAGCAAGGGAAGGTCACACTTTACTCGATATGATTGACTTGAAGTGTCTAGACAAATCCCCAAAAAATTAATTTAATTATAGCCAAAGGCCGATTGATCTCCCACTTGGTCGATTGATCACTTGACGAAGATCAAATGATCGATCACTTGTTCCCAAAAAAATACAGTAAGATTTTCAATTGATCGCTTGAGCAACTAATCAATTGTTCATCCCCCAAAAATGAAAATTTTACTATCAGTGATTTATTGCTAGACCAAATGATCAATCCTACAAGGTCTCAACTGAAATTTTGGTTGAAATAGAAAGTACATTCATTGATCGCCTATGTGGCTGATCGATCACTGGTGCAACCGTGAATAAATTTCAAAAACTTTTTGCATAAAAACATAGGTAAAACCTATAGAAATTTACCGCAATATCAATCAAAGTATAATAATCGATAAATTGCTAAAGCAAGGAATTTTTTTACTCTATGACATCCACCACAACCTGGGTTCGATACCACTGTTGGGCGTAGCGGAAGCGGCAAACTTGATGGCAGAAGCCCATTTGGTAAAAATCAGCCCTTGGTGGTGATAATGGGAGCAAAACCTTACACAAAACATGTAATAAAGCAATTAAGAATTAGTGATAGTATCAATTCAAAATAGTGCATACATAATTTATTTAATCACAAAATTATACGTACTCACCTTCAGGGTCAATGCAAAAAGATAATTCACCTGAATCAAGCACCCCTTGAAATAGATTAAGCACAATACTAAGGTTAGAATTACCTCTGTCTAAGTGTTGCAATGGTGGAGACTGTGGCTTCCCTTTGCACTAAAGAAAATCACATTAAGAGGGCTCCAAAAAGAATCAGATTGAGAATCAGGGAGAAATTTGAGACTTGCTTCAGTTTTTGTTCGGCTATTCTCTGCCATAAAAACTTATGTTTGTTGTTTTTCTTGAGCCCTTAGCAGAAGCCAACGTGTTGGAGAGAAGAGAGACGTAGGGTGTTAGGGGAGAGTCCAACTCACTCTCCCATGTAACTGCCCCAGGAAATTCCTTGTGAGGTCCTAGCCTCAATTGACAGCATGTGGGGCCAACCTACTCTCCCTGGAGTCTCCAGTTCTTTTGGTTTTGTGGGTACCTGATAAGTATGAAATCTATATCTATTTTATATGCCTTTTTACCTTATTTGCTAGTATAGATTAGGTTAATTTAGAGTTAATTATGGTTTATTTAGATTAAGATAGATATTAGTATTTTAGTTTAATTATTAATGATTTTGTAGTTATTAGTTGCTTAGACATGTATTTAAATTAAGATGGAATTTTAGTTACTTTCTACAAGTCTAAAGTATGATATTTTATATTTTGTAAGAAAAATGCACTTATCGAAGTACTTGGACGATGTTTGAAATGATTAAAAATAGTCTTGACATGCTTTAAAGTGATTTGGATAACTTTTCGGAGTTATAAACAAGTTGAAAATTAATATGGACATGAAGAAAAAGCTTAATGAATAGAATATGGATTGTCCAGGAAAATTGTCCAGATTGCAAAAATAGTATAGCCGTTCGAACGGGCATACAGGGCGTTCAAACAGCATAACGTGCAGTTTCCTAGTTTGACCCAAATTTCAATCCTTTTCATTGGACTTCTTCCTATGGAACTTATGCCTATAAAAAGACATATTTGGCTTAAAATTGGGGGATTCCAGTAGATTTTATGAAGAGAAAAAGGAAGAAGAAGATGGAAGAGAGCTCAAAGCTTTCAATGGAGATTCAAGTGCTTTCTTCTACAATGGATGGCTAGACTTTTCTTTTACTTAGGAGTTGATGAAGCTATAGATAAGTTTCAGTTTTCTTTTCTTTTTAATTTAGATCTCCGTTGTGAATGATAACAATTGTATGATATGAATTTCCTTTTTAATGGAAGAACTTTTCATGTTTATTCAAGTCTATGTTGATTTATTGTCTTGTAGATGATAGATTGATGTAGTTTTGATATTTTCATCGATTCTAATTTTTGTGATTTAGATGAGATGTTCATACAATAGTTTTAATGTTCAGATAATTAATGACTTAGATGAGTTATACTAAGATTAGACGGGTCATGCCTATAGCTAGTTTAGTGTAGATGATTCGTACTATTGTCGAAGATAGTTCATTCCATGAAAGTTAATTAATGACTCTTTTTGAAGTAATTCTAGCTTGTAGCTGAGAATACTTATTCATATTCACACTAGATTTAGATTAAAAATTAAGGAATTGTTATAGTTCTATAGTGGATTCGATTTCCTACGTAATTTCCATCATATTAATCTCTTATTTTTAAACTAGTTGATTCCTTTCTTTTGCTTAATTTAAGTTTAAGTTGTTTTTAGTTTTTAATCAGCAAATTCCTCTTTAGATTTAGTGATAATTCATCCGTCCCTGAGGTTCGACAACCCTAAAATACTTATCCTAGTACAATTACCTTGGACACTTGCAAAGGATTTAATTATAAACAATTAGTACCAGACACATAACCCAGTTCAACAATAGCCACGAGTGTAAAAAAGTAGAGTAATGCCAACTTTACGTCAAAAAGCATACGATCAAAAGCATACTTCATCAGCCCATCACCATTGATGAGTGAGACAGCCCATCACCATTGATGAGTGGGACCCATTTTTGTGGGTCTCACTCATCAATGGTGATGGGCTGATGAAGTATACTTTTGATCGTATGCTTTTTGACATAAAAGAAGCATTTTTCAAAAAAGTAATAATTGCGGTACACGTCGCATATATGCATTAATTGTGTGCATCATTGTTGTTGTGCCATTCTAAACCTTTTTTACTTATAGTGATGATTAATGTAAATATAATAAATAAATAAATAAATAATAATTAAATGCTACCTATGGAGAATTGATAAGTGGACATTTTTATCAAGAGGAAGACATCATTTTTTTTTAGCTTTCTCCTCTTTCTTTTTTTTTCTTTTTCTTTTTTCTTTTCTTTTTCCTTTTTTCTTTTTTTTAAAATCCCTCTTTCTCTTTTCTTTAAAGGTATTTATTCTTCCAAGTAAAGTTTCATGAAGGTTGGATTGAGTGGGTGTGGAATTGGTTTGAGTGGATACCAATACTGGAAGATAGCATGCTGCTGCTAATGAGTTCAGCAAAGCTCATTAAACAATTAAATAATCCAAGTAAATTTTTTGGTTAAAGGGTCTACCCCTGAACATCGAAGCTACCGATGAAATGGGTTTGATGGTCTCTGCTGGTGATGTGGCTCTATTGCTGGTGATGTGGCTCTATTACAAAGCGGGTGCTCGTGCTCCAGATTTGATATAAAAAGGCCATATTTTTGCTTTTAATTTTTAGTCCATTTAACCATCTTTGAATATTTACCAATTTTCTCTTTCTTTTTTCCTTCCTCTTAAATGTTTTGGATTGGATGTGGGGTTAGAACAACATTAATATTGTACCTACTCAGCTCTTGGGCGTTTGTGGACAAAGGCAAAAGCATCATAACTGCCTCTATGAAGAAAAAAAATTCTAACTACTTAGAATATTCGATATTTTTGACAAATTTTTACCAGGTGATGAAACCTTGTATGTTCTTTTACTGCTTCCTGTTCATCGGATTTGTTAATCACAATCATGTAACGGCAGGCCTTTCTGTATATTGCTTCCTGTTTGATTATATGTGGCGATAAAAGTAGAAAAATTCTTTGACCAGCAGCTTATAGTTCTTCATGTTCGATGCTTTGGACATTTTGATTTCCATAACTGCAAACCTCATACATCTATTTTTTATGTAATCTTTGTTGGAACCATGTTATGGGCTCAGGCCCATTTCGGTCCAATGTTATCCAGGTCTGGGTGAGCTGGTACGGGCCACATTCTAAACATAACGAATTTTAAAGACAATTGTCAAGGATCACCGTGTACCAAAAGAGTAATTACAACATACTTTGTATTATACAAAGATTTCCAAAATTAGGCATAACATGCCTTTATACATCAGTCAGTACAAAATTGACAAAAAAATACAAAAAAAGTACAAAAACTGTAATTTTACAAAGAAAAGCTCTTCGTCGACTTTTTCGTATTCAAATTACACATCTATAGAATCTGAGGGTGGGTGAGTAAATTTATACTCAGTAGGCTGAGTTAAGTTCTAAAACTATGCACGTAGAAATATTGTGCCATCTTTCTTTGAAAATTTGAAAACATCGTCACAGAATATTGCGATACCAAACGATTTACACCCATGCTCATGGGTCAACAGGAGACGGAAGGAAAGAGAAATTTCCATAATATCCCAGTCCTGTGCGCACCGGAAGCCAAATTTGGCAGTATCCAGAATCATCATAATAATCCTTAGTTTTGAGAAACCAATGACTATCCAGAGGGTACGATTACCCAAAACTCGGAGAATTTTTCAAAAGGATGAGAAGATTTTAAAGACAAAATTTTCTTTCAGAAAAATCTTTAGTAAAGCTCTGGCGAATCAAAATCTGGGCATACGATTAGAATTTAAAGCCGCCTACCTATAACGTGTGCAGAGTGTAAGAAATCCCCTCGTAGAATATAAAGAAGATCCTTCTTTCGAGCAAGAAATTTGGCTGAATAATGATCCCAACATGTAGAACACCCTCGATTTGGTGGGGTACGGCTTTTGAATGGGCTGAAAAGGGTTTGAAACGGTCCGAAAATAGTAAAAAAGAGAAAGGGCAGGATTAGGGACGTGGTAGGGTTTTTTGGATTTTAGAAAGGTCACTTCAGGAAAATAACGCTTCTGGTGCGTAGAGCACCCTTGATTTAGTAGGAAACGGTGAAATTCGGACTTAAAACGGGTCGGGAATAGTGAAAAAAGTGAAAGGGGTTGAAATTTGGATGTGGGTGAAGAATAGCTGGAGAAGGGTTTAAATAGGGGAGGAGGAGGCATTTTTTGGCGGGTGCTGCCGCCGGAACAGGTGGGCACCACCACCATTGAAACCACGGGCGTGTGATGAACGCACGTTCATCACGCGCATGTTTGTCACATGTGTGATGCGCGCGTTCGCGCGCCGCACACGCTGCGCAGAGCCGGATTTTTTTTATTTTTTTTCAAATAAATCGTAACATCCTATCCCAAACTCCGTTTTACGTGTTCTTGGTACCGTTGAGCTCGTATTCACGAGCCCTATAAGATTAGACCACTTATGGACTAGTTTACCCCTATTTAAGAAGTGGGTCTTGCCAGTAGAGCACATTTCTCGAGGCTGTAACTTTTGTTCTTGATCTCAAATTTTTGTGACTTATTACGCTGGTTTCAATGAGTTATAATCAAACTTAGGAAATATAATAAAATTTATAAAATGTCAAAAAATTAGGGTTATTACAGTCCAAGCCTCCATGGGCTATGAGAAACAGAGCTCGCTTCCATTGTGTCTGACCTTCTTAATATAAGCCAGAGGTCTTAGCAAGGAAAGCTTATTACGAGAAAGTTCAAGTTTAAGCCCAACTAAATTAAGGAGTAAGGGTATACAAAGGGAAAGAGGACTGCCCTAGTGATTTGCTCCCTCTCCTTTTCTCCTCTCCCTCTCCCAATCCACCCCCTCTCTTTATCAAGTGCGGCCAGCCCTTGCTTTTGGTAGAAAAGCTTGCTGGCTGCCCTCTTCCTCTCCTCTCCATAACTCCTCAACGAGGCAAACAAAGGAGGTTTCATTCCTTGCTAGTTGGGATGTCAAACAAGAGGACTTTGGAGCGATCCTTGTTGAGAAATCAATCCAAGAGTGAGGGCTTTGAATGATCAACACATACAATGTATTTGTTCTCTTCTTGATTCTTTTGTATTTGGTTGTGCGAATTGAAGGTTTTAAGGGCGTGCAAGGGGCTGAAATGCCCAAGGTCAATATGCTATTGCCCCAATTTGATTTCTTATATATATGATCATTGATTAAATGATGTTATATTGCTCATTGAATTAAGTTTTATGCATATTCTTGTAGATTGATTCTTAAAGTTGAAATTTTAATTGGAGTGCCACCCCATCCCACCTTGTTTCGGTTGGTCCAACCACTCTACAATCTTTGCAACATAATCTATGTGAAATTGGTATCATGGCTTACGTTTGTACAAACATTATAATCCAAAGAATTGGAGATGCCATAGAAGTTGTAATGGTCCATTTGTTAACAATGCTAATATTGGCCCATGGCAACCACTTAATTGCTTAATCAATTATGTTTTCAATGGCTTGTTCTTTGTAATGCAGGTTAGTTGGGCAAGTTTTTTATTCTCTATTCTTTAGTCTGTCAGAAAAATTAATTGAATTAGATATAATTTGCTCAGTCTATCATTAGAATGTCTTTATTCGTCATTATAGTTTTTATTATTTTTTATATTTATTATTATTTTTATATTTATTTTAAAATTTTAATTAGTTTTTTATCATTCACTTAATCTTAAGAAAAATATTAGAAGAATCAACTCCAAATTAATGAAATTCATATTTTAGATTTAGCTAATTCAACTTCAGAATTCTATAAATTTGATAATTAACTCCGCAACCTTGACTCATATATTTGTTATTATTAAAGAATTATTCCATCTTCTCCTAAAATGTTCCACACATTTTCCTCCTAAAATATTCTTTAGTTCTCTTCTCTAGGTTATTTCTATTATTTTTCTAAATTATTCTTGTAATTTCTCTTCCATAGATTATTCCTGTGATTTGTCTATATTTATTTCTAGATTATTCCTTTATAACCTATAAATTGTAATTTCTTGTTTATAGTAAATTTTTTAAAATTTTTATTTAGTTATATATCTCACCTACCTAATCTTGATGAACACCAAATAATCTTCACTCATATATTGTCATATCACATTTTCCTAATCTTTCATTAACAACCATCCAAACCCAACTGAAGTTGGGTGGCCAGTTAACGGCGCTTTGTAAACAGCATGAGATTAGATAAGAATTTTGACACCAGTAGAGAAACTCAAATACAGTGGTGAAGTTTTGTTAGACCTGGATAATAGCGCACATGGAAGCGCATTAGAAAAGCAAAAAAACAATATCTATAAATGCAGATCTGAAGGGTGGAAACATCACCAGCGGATTCGAATTCCTTATGCGGGTGAGCGCCTGCTTCCCGTGAACAGGAAAAAAAAGAAGTAAAAATAAGAAAAACGTGCTTACAAGGAGTCACTTTTTTTTGGCACGGCAAGCCCGAATCCCCGCGCACTACGTATCCAAAGGCGGGCGGCGAACCCAATTTTCGCGTGACTCGCAAGCATCACGCAGGGAGCACAGGAAATAGAACCTCATTCGATGCGGCATAGACCTATGTCTACAGCATCATTTGTCTTGAGTTGTTACCCAACTTTTGAGCTGCCCTTCTATTTGATCTATTAAGGGATTATTTTACTTTAAATAGTTGTTTTTAAATACAAACACAGGCCCCAGGGGTTCCCCCATGGTTGGGAACCATTGCTTTAAAAACCGATTTAGTGGTGCCTCATCCGGCCTAGGGAGTAAACGAAAAAACTCAACTGGGTGGGGTTTGAATTTTAAATTTGAATCCAAAGAATTATTCGGGTTGGGTTAAGGTCATCCCACTACAATAAAATGGGCTATTAGGAAGCACAACTAATAGTCCCTAAAGCTTCACTTAAACATATTTATAATGTTTACAAAATATCACAAATACCCCAATTGTAAATAGTAAATTACAATACAAATGAAAGAGCGTCGCAAAACATACTTGTTAGCGACATTTTATTTGCATCCCTAATTAATAATTTATGTCACTAATATATAAACATTAGCGACGTTTCTAAGAAATATTAGATTGTGATGTTCTACAAAGAGCCGCTAATAAAATCATTATTTTTAAAAATAAATAAAAATAAAACCTATAACACGCTGCTTTTTTAAAAGGTTGCCAATAAATATAATATTAGGGACAAATTTAGACAAGTGTCTTTAATAAAATATAATTTAAAAAAAGTAAAAAAATAGTTGATTAGCATTGATTTTCTTAAAGCGTCCCATATAACTATTAAATGTAAAGTATTATAAAAGTTACCAATAATTTTTTTTAAAATAATTATAGCTTATTAGCAACACTTCTATATCAGTATCACCAATAAAAAAAATTATAGCTTATTAGCAACACTTGTAGATTAGTGTCACTAATATCATAGGCAGTCCAACGTTTTCTAGAAAGCATAGCTAATAACTAGTAATTGCAATGTTCTAGAAAGATCGCTAAGAAAGATATTATTTTAAAAAAAGAAAATATTAAAAAAAATTCTTTTCTCAGGGACAACTTATAGAGGGATGTCAAACAAAATTGCTAAACAACTTCAATTTACAAAAACTAAATAAGGCAATTAAAATAGGACTAAAGGAGTATGTCATACACTATAGATTTTATGCACGTCCAGTTGTAAATTTATAATAGCATTAAAAAATATAAATATGGATAAAAATTTCGCAAGCAGAACAAAGAGTCAGTCACAGTTTAGTTTTGAATAGGAATATGGAAATGACACTAAAAACTATGAGAGCTACACATGATTCATCTCTAGTGAAAGAGAAACTTGAATTGATCATTTTTGCCTCTTCTGAAATGAAAGCTTGATCTGGATCATCAACTATTGGAGAAAGTTTTCCATCATAATCTAGAAATAAAATAACTTGTGGCAAGTCTTTGTAAACAAAGGAAAGGAAGAAGAAACAGAAAAGTGTCTGCTCAAGCAGCATCAGCACCTAAAGAAATATCCCATTTTGAAGAATCTCGAGAGCTTCTTTGTAGAAGACAAGGACTCCATTTTTTCCTACACACGCAAATTGTTGATAAAACTCCAAAATAGCTGGTCATTAGTCCGATCCTTTGTAGGAACTGTTAGAAGTGGGCATTACTAAATGGGCTAAGCCTATATTATTTAGATGGGCATGATAATGGTTATATGGGTCAAGCCCATATTACGCAAGTGGGTCAAGCCCATTTGGTAGATAAAGCCCAAGCCCACTTCATATTGAATGAGAATATCACATGGGAATTGGTTGAAGAAGTGAATAGTCCCACATCGCCTAGTAGAAGGTGATGATGTTGGTATATAAGGTATTAGTTTGGCCTTTCAAGTTAGGCCTTTGGGCCAACCCACTTTTGTGGGGGAGAGAGATGTTGGACCAATGCACCTAGGTGGGCTAACCCACACCCGCGTGTCGCCGTCCATCTGGCCGGCTCAGTTCAGGTCGGGTTGGTTCAATAAGATAATATTTTTAGGACAAATTTATTTGGTTCGGTTTTCTATTTAATTGGTTTGGTTTTCTATTAACCAAAATGGGTCCGGTTTGCTTTCACTAAAGAATGTGTTCGTTAATGGATAGACACATCCGTTTGAATGGGAAAAGTTGTCTTCAACGGGATTTTCTATAAAATCATGAAAAACGCTTTTTGCACCAATTAGATTTGGGATTTCTGTCTAGTTCATTTTTTGTGAGAGTAAATAGATTGTGGTTCGCTGCATGTACTGTGTTGAAGGTGCTCCTACAGTACGTGGTTGATTATCTTATCCTGGGAGGCAGACACCCAAGAGTCCTAAGTACCGTTAAGGGGGGCAAATTCTGTCTTAAGAACAAAGCAACGTGCTTGATTCGATCATAATCTTTTCAGTAAGATTTCTCATCAAAAACAAGACAAAGGTATGAAAATAACAGGAACTACCCGTAATAACAAACTTACAAAATGGATCTATTTATCATCAAGAGATTCGTTGTTCCTGACCCTGCTACACCTTAATTGTTATTTGAATAAAAAGATCACAATCAACTTTTGGTAAAAGTAATGTCTATTAGTCCAAGCAAGGATAACACAAGAAAAACACTACGAATTGTTGATTAATCGCCAAAGATACCTTAGAACAAATAGTTCATTACCAGCAACTACGAAAGCTACTAAAAAGACAACAGCGTTACTACTCGAAAGGACAGTTTCAATATTCACTCGAATCTGGTAGATATTTCGATTGCTTATTCCATGGTATTTCCATGAGATTTCTCTTTCTTATTCCTAATTAAGCAAGCCCCTGAGAGGACTTAGTTGAGACTAAGTCTAAAAAATGAATTCTAAAAAAAGGGTATGGACCTTCCACTCCAATTGCCCCAAAGGCACCCAATCTCCAAAAAAGTTCAATTGTTTCGAACTTTCGATTTTTGGAATGGGATATTTATGTCTATTGGCATTTAAGTCATCCTTCCATTTTTAGGGCCTATCCAAAATAGAATACAGTATATCTCAGTCATGAATATTTATTTTCTATCGGTATTTATGGATTCATTACAAGTCAAAACATGGTTAGAGCACTTATGTGTCTTGAGCTTATACTGGAAGAGGCTTTACAAGATGATAAACGTCCATTGAGCTCCCAGCGACTATATCATAATAGATCCGAACACTTGCCCTGTGTCCTACAATAATGAATGATTCCTGTGACATTATGACCTTTACCACAATGATGTTGTCCATAGATTAAATTATTTCGTGTATTGGATTAGACATAGGTCTAAAGAAAGAGCCAAAAAAAGATCTTATGCTGGATTCTCCCTGAAACATAACATAGAATTAGTTTGGATTTGAAAAAGAATTTTGATGATTTTGACCATTTCTTTTTCAAGGGGTTTATTACTTCCCAAACAAATCTTCTTACATCTATATATAAATGATGGTTCATCAAGAAGATAGGTTTTTTATTCTTTATCAGATCATAAAAACTCACTTTGCTTAAAGTCAATTGATTATGAAAAAATTGATTCTTATTGGATGATCATGATACTTCCCAAAGATCAAAATTCTTGATCAATGGAGGAACAATATCACTCCACAACCATAGAGCGGACAGCTAATGCGTTCCACTTATTGAACAGGGTCTACGAAATATTTAGTCATGGGTGGGGCAAGCTCTTCTATTCTGGTTATTCAGCTCCTATTGCAGCTACTATTGTTGTTTTCTTGATCTACCCTAAGCACAACATCCTTATGCATCTGTTTCACATGCTAAGCATAGCTGGTGTATTCGGAGGCTCCTCCCTATTCAGTGCTATGCATGGTTCCTTGGTAACTTCTAGTTTTATGGGAAAGATGGAAATTCCAACCAGAAGGTAATGGGTTACTCCTCGGTTCAATATTGACGATCTCACAAAGGTGGAATATAAATAGTTTTCTATTTACTAATCCCATCTTTCATGGAATCAATCCCTTTTGACTGTACCCAAAACGAAATTTCCATGATGCATAAGAACAAATGTATATGCTCTTCAAGCGAGGAATCATAAGGATGCTCACCTTTCCAGTGATGGAAAACTTGTCCTTGACTTTATAGAAGCTATTCATGCAACTGTGAGAAAGAAAGCATAGCAAGATGCTAAAACATATGCTGAAGAAAAGAGAAAAATAAAGGTAAAGGTGAGCATGAGTGATCCGTTCATTTATTAAATTCTTGGCACGAACATTTTTCTCTTTCAGGAGACGCACAGCTGAAAGGGAGATTGATCTCTACTTCAGCAATGGCATTATCCTGCACAAAAAGGTCATTAAAGATGCTATAGGTGATTTAAGGCATTTAAGAACTTAAAGCTCCTTCCAGAATATCACGGCTAAACCAAGGTGTTGGAGCTGTCTTCATAAAGGCAAAGTGGATAACACCAATAAAGTACGCTCATAAAAACAGACAAATGAGTGCAAAAAATAGGTAAATTGTATAAATATTAATAAATATGATAGAGCTTAGCCCCACTGTTGTGTACAATTGAAAGAGCACTAGACAAATGTTCCCTACCCGAACCTTTCAATGTCCCTTTTTTCTTCAGCAATTGCTTATGTCAAACTCTGTTTCGCTCATCTTAGGTACCTTCATCTTTGATGCTTGCAGAGATACATGTGTCACTTGCTCATTCAAGCACATTGCATTGGCCATCCTGGCCAATTAAACATCACCAAGATGGTCAATGCAACGTGCTCGAATGAGCAATCAAGTGAAATCTAAGGGTTCTAGTAGCCTAATATCAAATTTGGGAAAAGGCAACATACTTTGGCTAATATCAATAGCATCATCTTGGCGAAATCCAAGGGATTGTTCAAGCATTCCAAAGTTTGATACATGACATGAAATCTCGTTGCCCCCATACCACTTCACAACTAGGATGTAAGAATTGGATAAAACTAAAAACTATTGAGACATGAAGTAAGAACTAATGATTGACAACGAAGTAAGACATAGTATAACAAAACAACATAAAAATTCAAATTCCTCATATTCTACTGCAAAATTTTTTAAAAAAAAATTATAAGAAAATCCATGTAAAACATAACATGGCGCACTATAGTTCTTCCCATTTTTTGAGGAGTTTTTTTCTATATTACCTGGCTCAATATACAAATATTTCATATTCTTTGAATTTTAACGCCTAATCCCATATGACCTGGTTTAGGACAAATATATCCTTAGGTCACATATAAACCTATGCACAAGTTCTTATCTCAATATTGGTGACGGATTATCGACGTTGGCACATATTTGTATCAGCAAAATCAAAACATACAACATACAAAAAACAAAGCACCCACTTAAAGATGATTGATAGAAAGTAAAAAATTTCTCATTCTCAATCCTGTGTTCTAGAGAACGAACCAGAACTGAGCCACCTCCCGGTTTCAATAAAAAAACTGGTTCCAAGTTAAAAAATATGAAAATAACATAATTCAAAATGGGGAATCAAATGAAGCAATGTTAGTCCTTGATGAATTACAACAAATAGATTATTCTAACAAAATGGAAAGCTGGGCTGCGTTTAGAATGGAATGGACTCCGGAGACTTGCTGCAAATGGGGATTGGACGCGGCAAAACGAAAGGATTTCTTGGAGTACAACAATTCCAAAGGAAATTGGGTAAAAAGAAAGGATTTCTTGGAGTACAACAAATCCAAAGGAAATTGGGTAGAGTACATCCACTTTTCATGACTCGCGAGACTTCCAAGAATGGAGAATGAGAGGATGGCTCCCAAAAACGAACGAAAGATCTCACGCTTAGCATGGCCCGTGTCCAACACTTAATCCATATCACATATACAATAACATGATATGTCAATAAAATATATTATTGATAATACGATATGTATTCTTTGAGCCGACAACCCATAATATGATATCCTCTATGTCACATATACGATAGCACGATATTCTCCATAGCGTGTTTTCAATAATACGATATGCCAATAATGCGTATTATTAATAATATAATACGATATCCTCTATATCGCATATATGATAATATGATATTCGCCAAAATATGTTATCGATAATACGATATTCGTTATAGCGTATTATCAATAACACGATATTTGCCACAGTGTGTTATTGATAACATGATATTTAGCATAACGTATTATCGATAACATGATATTTGGCATAGCGTGTTATCGATAACATGATATTTGGCATAGCATATTATCGATAACATGATATGCCAACTAGATGTGTTATTTATTTTTCTCTATATCACATATACTATAACATGATATTCGTCATAGCATATTATCGATAACACGATATTTGGGCCAACAATGCATGTTTTTTATTTTCCTCTATATCGCATATACTATAACATGATATCACCATAGTGTGTTATCGATAATATGATATGCTAACAATATGTGTTATTGATAATACAATATGCTACAATATCCTCTATATCGTATATATGATAATATGATATTCGCCAAAGCGTGTTATCGATAACACGATATTCGCTATAGCGTATTATCAATAACACAATATTCGCCATAGCATGTTATCGATAACATGATATTTAGCATCACGTGTTATCGATAACATGATATTTAGCATAGCGTGTTATTGATAACACGCTATGCCAAAAAGATGTGTTATTAATTTTCCTCTATATTGCATATACTATAACATGATATTTATCATAACGTGTTATCGATAACACGATATTTGCCATAGCATATTATTGATAACATGATATGCCTACAACACGTGTTAATGATAATACGACATATTACATATACTATAATATGATCTTCGTCATAGCATATTATCGATAATACGATATTCGTCATAGCGTGTTATTGATAACAAGATATTCACCAATATTTATTTTTGATATAATTGTTCATTGTTCATCAAGTGAAGGATGAAAACCTCTAAAGATTATGTACATGCTTACATAAGATGTTCTACATAATAAAACTTGCATATAAAAAACCATACTACAGTCCCTCTTTACACAATAAGGTAGGAGGTTATCATGACTATTCTACAGTGTCCTTCCTTAGCATTAACATCCTTCTTCATTCTTATATAGCCTTGTTCTCCATGGATAGTCCCTCAAGATTCATTTTTGGAGTTGGAGTGTCATCTTGATCTCCTTCGTAGGGATAAATAGCTTACGTGGTTAGAAATTTTTAGACAAAAATCAGGGAAGAGCGATCGCCGATGAAGTGAGGGAGGCTGACAATCACTGAATAGAAATCGAAATTTATTGTTGATGAAAACCGTTGGGCAATCATAAATCGTCATTGAGCTCCAATCTCATCTTTATTTATGCATTGTCACAATTGGTTTACACGATTTTAAACCCTAACCCTTATTGTAGGGGTATTTTGGTCTTTTTTTAAATCATGTAAACCCAAGTTCTATAGAATATTTTTTACAAAACTAGGGACTATAGAATATTTGTATCTTAAGCTAAGTAATATGGAAAAAAAAAATTTCAGCCAGAACAACCAATTCCACGACAGAGGAATTCCTATTTTTCAACCCAAAATAATCAAATTTCAGCTAACAAGCTAGAACAACCAACAAGTCAAACAACCAAAATTACTATAGAGAACTTCCCATTTTTCTAGCCAATCTTAGATGAATCTCTTCCATCTGCAAGTGTACTAGGGTCACTCAGGTCAAGTTACATAAGGTAGGTCTATAAGTTACTATATATAGACCTTTAGGTCAAAATAACATATTTTACCCTTCCTTCACCTCCGGTTAGGGTTTCGAGTAGCCAAGTTAACTAAGTTGACCATGCAAACCTAAGCTCTCTGCCTAAATTTGGAAAGCTCAAGCCCATTACCCCTAACGGCCAAGGGGTCAAACCTAACATTTATCATAGTCCGGTTTAAGTATATGGGTTAATTCCTCTATCGAAATTACATAATTAAAGCAAATTCTTCCTAATTTTTGGAGTGTTACACGTTTCTTCAGCGAAGAGGCTCGACACGGCCCATACGCCTACTATGTCGGGCTTTCCAATATATACATTATAAATTTAGAATTTTAAAAATCCTAAGAAAGTAAAAATTACTTCATTATACTATGAATACATCCCAACTAGGCTACCACTCACTCACCTATCTATTATTTATACTTTATTATTAACACACCTCTAGGATAAAAAAAAGTTACATTTGGACTATCTAAGAAATTAAGAATTTATTAAAGTCTTCTACTAGCCCCTCTTCTAACTTTGGAGCTTGTTCCCTGCCTTCTGTATCTAGTCAATCCTTCAAGTAGACACAACACTCCACCATCGTTAGATCTTGGTGACTCCGCTAATCATCTAGTACCCTTCTTCTTGCATTAAAAGCATACTCCATAGTTACTTTAAACACTAGAGGAGTTATTATATCATGCGCTAAGGAGGCAAGCACATGATTAACTTTTTTCGTGTTGGCTACCAAACTAAAACATCAAAATTACTTATTTATTATTTGGTTAAAAAATTAATAAAATTATTTTAAAAATACATAAGTAATTATTATTAGAAGTACAATTGTATTTTTGTTTATTTTTACTAAATAATAACTAAAAAGTGTCATTTCTATTTAAAAAAAGACTTGAAGTAATAATGCTTGTATTACCATAAATAAATTTATATGTATCATATAAAGATCATTGTTGGTGACCCGCCGATAACACACCAACGTGTCGATGTTCATCAATATCAGCACTGTCATCTTCTCCATTACATAGGCAACATCACCGACGTGTCGATGGGCATGCTAATAATCGGGATTACTCCACATCATGACATATTATCATCCTTCCCACACATAACATTCTCATAATGACAAATAATAATTTTAATTATCAATTAATTATTAAACATAAGAAAAACATGATAACATAACATAATCATGATGAAATCTCAGAAATTATCCTTTACATGTTTTTATATTATACAAGTAAGCAAAACATATCTCATACAGTCACTTCAAAACCAAATCATGGAATCAAAGTTTTACAATCTACCATAAAATCATGATTCCTTAACATTACCATGACAAGCATTCACAAATAATCCTATTTTTATGCTTTCATAACCAATGATTTCATAATTTAAATAATTAATACATATTCTATGTTAAATCACAGTATACAGTTAGCAATCTAACA
This sequence comes from Saururus chinensis, assembly GCA_035235625.1. Taxonomy (NCBI): domain Eukaryota; kingdom Viridiplantae; phylum Streptophyta; class Magnoliopsida; order Piperales; family Saururaceae; genus Saururus; species Saururus chinensis. The sequence goes on from CP141141.1 coordinate 12,842,090, forward strand.
TATTTCATTATATAAGATCATTTCTCAAGCTTGAAGCCCGCCATTTTTTACAAAATTTATTCCCTCACTTGAATTCTCTTCATTTGGAGAGCCCTTGATTTTCTCCCTTTTCATTTTGAGAAGTATTTTTTTAAGAGAAACGAAGCCTAATACTTTAAAAGTCATTTAAAAGGGAAAGGGGACAAGTTCTGGTTTAAAACTATTAATATGGGTAGTTTTTTTAGCTAAAACTGCTTGTAATTATCAGTGATCCATTGATATGTTGACCAAGCTAATGATGGCAACAACTGTGATAGTATGCAAGACGCAACTTTAGATGGTCATAACTTACTTATAAGAACTTCGATTAATATGTTCTTAGCAGCGTTACAAAGATATTTTTGTCTAATTCCTAGCACCAAAATTTTAAATCAAAAAATTTTATGTGCAAAAAGTTATATTTTTAAAAATGACTAAGTGTCAAATTGGCAGACATCTGCAAGTCATGATAGCATTTCAGGTCTAACTTCAGGCAATCATAACTCATTTATCCAAACTTTGATTTGCAAATCTTTAGAGGTGTTTCAAAGTTATATTTGTCTAGTTTCAATCTTTAAAGTTTCACTCTGAAATACAAACCAAATGATATATTATTCTATTGAGAATGTTCAAAGGTTAAATTCACTATTTTCCACATGTACACCCAAAAATTCCTTGATGATATTTATCATAACTTCTTCATCCTACTTTTGATTTGTACACTATTAAAAACTCTATGAGGCTTTTTATGTCTACTTTATAATAATAAAATTTTATATCCAAACTCCAAAAAAATCTATTAGACTAGGAATAGCTAAAAGTCAAACTCATTATTTCTGCATGGCAAGTATAGAGAATTTAAAAAATTCTCGGGTGTTACAAACTCTGCCCCCTATTACCCAATGGTCCTCAGGATGTGAATCCCTTGGACAATATGCGTAGGGTGCATTATCCTAATGTGCCATAATACAAAAATATCTTAAATTTTGGTTACTAATATGTATATATGGATTGAGAGCAATTTTACCTGAATAATAAAACGAGTTTTAATAAGTTTAAATTTGTAGTTGTTGAAAAGTTTAATACAGTCCAACTTAGCTGTATTGCACAAGTTCGTACGGAACGCTGGGTTGAGAGCATTTTTCGCATACCTTTCGAACTTCACATTATCTACAAAAGAGAAGGTTGTTCAATGTGCATAGTGTATTTGGCTGACTCATTATGATTTGTATTTTCATTAAATGTGAAAGTACTTAAGGAATTCAATGAGCTAGTCATGCTACTTAATTATTCTTGCCTCATATTTCTAACTTCATTCTTGGGAGCACACCAATCGATGTGCCTAGTAAGGCGACTAGTACGTCCAATACTTGCACAACTAAGTCATATTTTACAATATTTGTATATTGCCTTCATTATAGTCACTCTAAGATTTTTTGGGTATGACACTTCTTGTTCTATAAAGTGCGCCCACGCAAAAAAAAATTTGTGTGTTTTGGTGCATTTTCCCATTGCACACAAGTTGTTAGTGCCCTTGTCATAAGTGCTACCTCATAATTGGCTTAGGTGTTGAACTTATAATTGGTATGAATTGCCCCTTGTTTAACAAATATTTGACTTTATGAAGTTTCAGAGAATACCTCATTGATTGAAGCATGAGAATAGTGGATCATTTACATAAAAAGAAAAAAAAAAGGTGATGAGGAAATTAATAAAAAAAATTAAAAAATTTAAAATAAAATAACATTATAAAATTATAAAAAATAATTACCTAAAATTTGTATAGGTACTTGAAGATTACTCCTTTGAACTTGAAGTGTAGAGAATTAGAGGATGAAGGTTGATTCTATAGAGAACTTGAACAATTTGAAATCTTGATTCTTAAAGAACTTGAGGATTGTTGGAAGAATTTATGGAGAGCTTGAGCCTTATTAAAGATTTTATAGATAGTTGCAACCTTCTTGAAGAGTTTGAGAGATTGAGTTTGAGGAGTGAAAAATCCCCTCCCCATCCCCTTCCCTCCTATTTATAAGGAAGCAACCCTTAATAAAATAATAAAAATACCCCCATAACTACCACAAAAGGCTCTATTAGGGGATATTTTAGTAAAATAGCTCAATAGAACTATTGGCACCTGGTTAGACGAGGCCCAACATGATTCAATTGGAGCACTAGGTCACAAAATGCGACCCAGCATGACCTATGGAATGTACATTCTTGTGCCCGTATGTGATCGAACCGGCTTACTACCACTTCTACTAACACAACATGGCTACTTTTACACTATAATGTTTCTAACTATGTAAATTATATTTTATGCTCTCAAATTCATATTAGTGCATTCTTCATACCATTGGAAAGTTCTCAACAAGCTCTATCAATTGAAACCGTGACTATGTTTTTTTAAACATTTTTTATAAGTCCCAAACATATTTTTTGCTATTTTTTTTTATATTCCACGTATTTAGATTCTTACATTCTTTATACATTTGGAAAGCTCTCGACGAACACCAAGAAATGAGACTCATTGTCAAATAGATCCTAATGAAGGGAACACTTCGCGGCGCAAAGCTCCTCAACACACCATTGTCCCCTCCAACCTATAACCTAATATTAAGTTCATGACATTTAGACTCACAATTACTGCTAGTATATTTGAGTTGGTGTAGAGTTTATAATTATATGTGTATAATTTATAATCATAATGATCTTGCAAGGGTATATTATAAGTGTCGCATATAAAGGAGACTTTGTTTCAATACATATTTTATCTCTAATTTATTTTATATTTTTTAACTAATTTATATTTACATATGCACATTCTTACTAGTTTAGATGAAAGGGATTCAAAGTCAGGAGCACGTAATGAAAATGTACTTGTTGAAGAAAACAAACAAGAACTCACTATTTTGCCAAACATTGCAAGATATGTGCACTAGCAGCAGTAGTTAATGAGCCCATTTTTAAACACTATTCAAAGTGAACAAAGAGATACAAGTTCTTCTCACCTAAACAATCAAAATCTTACAGCATGAGGCTCGAGAGTCCTGAGCAGTGGTCAGCAAATACACAAGATTTACAGATCCCAAGTTGATGAACTAGATTGAAAAAAGGAGAAGCATGCAATTATATTACAGAAATAAACTTGGAATGAAAGTGTCAAATCTACAAGCTAATCACAGTAATTAATTCAATATCATAGAAACACACTAAGGCTTCTGTAAATTATCAACACATAAATCATAGTCTTCTTTGTCATCAATAAGCTTGATCTTCAAAGGAAGTAAAACAATCATTCATTTAATAACAATAAATGATGTAAGTAACAAAATGAAACCCCAAAGTGCCAGTTGTAGTATAAAAATTTAGATTAATAAAGTTATTTGACACTGAGTAGCTAAGAATCTAACAGAACTGCTATAGAACAGAACATGACATATACGTATCATAGGCTAGCACACACAACACTAACCGCAAAATAAAATATGATGCAGAGATACAGTGCACAGAATAAAAAATTGGCAGACGCAAAAAATGAAGCAGAGCACTAGTATACCAAAGAAGTTGAGTAAAACTTCCATGTAAAATAATCCAAATAATAGATCCCCATCTACTCTCCCCTTGGTACATATAGGAGTCCCCACTGATTGTTCTGTGGAAGAGAGTGCAATGCACTCAAGCTCCAATGGAGGTTTGCATAAATTAAATTCACTCCTTCAATGGAAACTTTATAGAAAAAGAAATAATATCTTACAGTCAAAAGAAATGCCACAGTTAGATCGAATAAGGGAAATTCACTATGGTAATCCAACCGGACATTCCATCTGGCCCCTTTGGCCGATACCTTCGCCTTCTACACAAGTCACAACCTATTTGCTATTTGCACCCGACCACAGCTAACACTTACTGTCGTTTTTCCATCAGATATTCAAAGAAAAATGGCCAATGCTGCCAAATCTTCCAGATATTCGAATTCCTCTCTCTCGCCGCCTCCTGCCTCCTCTCCAAAAGCTAAACTTCATTAGCCCACTCAAACAAAAGGCCCCCAACTCCTTCCGAACGAAAGCCTCTCTCTCTCTTTAACAACTTACACAAATAAAAGTGGACTACAACTGGAAATCAAGTACCCATATTATAACCAATTGACAAAAATCAAGTTCACTAAAAAAAGAAATCCTGAATACATATATCAAACACCTAGCAAAAATTACAGGAATGTGTGCATATATCAAACACCATAAAATAATTATGGGAATGTACGCAATATCAGACAATTCACAAACATTACAAAAACTTATATCACAAAAAACTAACAGAAAGTGGCCAAATCTGCCAAATATTCTAATTCCTCTCTCCCACTGCTTTTATCCCACCAAGAAATTCAGACTGTCCTCATCTAAATTAATTCAAGCAGTAAACGATCCAAACAAATTTGCAAAATCAATTAACGAAGCAACCAGTGAAGGCTCCAACAGCCTAAATCAGAATTTGGCAAGACCCACCAATATTAACAAAAAATGGGACCCAGATGAGAACAGGAAGAGGGAAAGACGTTACAATCCATGTGGATGAAAATGTGTTGCTTCACTACTTCATTTTCTCATGCAGTGCCAAGGATGTTGCTCAATGAAGGAGATGCATCAATCGGCAGTCTCTGGAAGATTACTGAAATGGGCGTCAAAGTAGATGATTATTTGCACATTTCCGAAAGTTTACAACTTCATTGAGACGATGAGAAATTCATCTTTGATGCCCTTCATTCTGAGCCACTATGATGTTACATTTCAAAGCTAAAGCTCCCAGAACACAAGTCATCTCCGTCAGACGCTTCCATTTCATCAAGGAGAAGATGATGCTCTTTAAGTAAGCATTGGACATGCCACTAAACTATCCTTTTTCTTCTTGTCATTTTTATATCTCTAGAGAACCTAATGTTTACCAAGACTCATCTGATAATTAATTTTAACATGATAAGAGGACAGAGATGTCCACTGAGGACAGTTCTTCCCAATGAAATTCATTCTTCCCAATGCAATATCAGAGGACAGTTCTTGTCCAAAAAAAAGAAAAGAGGATAGAGATGTCACGAACTGAAGCAAAAGAATCAACGGCTCAATCGCGTATCAAACAAACCCCCTGCTATTGACATGTCTTGTTTAATAATTCAATAGATTTAAAGAAAATGGGAGATAAAGAAAACAAATCAAGTAGCAGAGTTGAGAAACATCAAGAGCTATCAAGTATCACATTCCTCGAGAAATTACCAAAATGTTTCCAGCAAACAAAATCCATTTCAAAGCGCAAATTTATTTCATCAAATACGATACAGGCCTATAAGAAGTAGATATCACCATATATTTCATCCAAAGTTTCATAATCGACGCCAAAATAGCCATTGGAAATTCATGTAAAGATCACCAGTCACCGACATCGCCGCCGTCGTCGAAAGCGAGGTCGTCCTCCACCCTCGCCGCCACATCGTCCTCTATCTTGTCCTCCACGTAGTCTATCCCCTCCGCCAGCGCCAGCCCACCCAGCACCCCGGCCACAGCCCCCACCGCTACTCCCGTCCCCACACCGAACTTGCTCCCCTTTTCCCCCGTGTCTGCCACCGCCGGCTGACCGTACCCTCCCGGGCTATATGTGTAAGGGTACCCCTGCGGCGGTGCCGCGTACGGTTGTGGGGCCCCCGTGTATGACGGAGGGGCAGCATAGGGGTATCCATAATCCTGCGACGGCGCCGGCATCCCGTATGCCGGCGGAGCATATGCGCCCTGAGGCGGCGGCGGCGCGTAGTACCGGGGGTCGCGGATGGTGAGCTCAACATCGACCTTGCCCTGGGGCCGGCCCGACGGCCGCTTGAGCTTGAGCGACCGGGGGCACCTGCTGCCTGCGCCGGTCTCGTCGAGCACCTCCCGGAGGGGCAGCCGGGCAGATCCGATCAGCGGCTTGGTGCCCTCCTCGCCGGCTCTGACAACATGGACGAGGTCGATCGACAGCATTGCCTCGTCCACCGGGAGACCGGCAGGGAGGGGGATGGTGACGGTCTCGTCCCACGAGACGTCGACGCCTCCGTCGTCAGAGTCGGTGTCCGCGGCGATGCGGCTGGAGCACTTGGCGGCGGGGTCCACCCAGAGCACGGCGTACGGCCGGAGCTGGCCGTGGCGCCAGTTGACGTTCTTGAGGTGCTTGGCCCGGGTGATGGTGACTTGGACCTCCGAGGGTGCCATTAAAGTATTAACGAAACCTTAGGGGTGCACTCAGCAAATTCAGGAGTGATGGAGGGGCATGGAACTGCTGGAGTGATTATATAGAGATGGACGAAGATGGGCGGCTTGGAGAGACACGAGATTTTTCCTTGACTTTGGCGTGGTCTCTAAGATAAGGAAATATTCCATCGCTTATCCCTTACCGCGTCGTGAAAAACAAGGGGTTACGGAGATGAGGTATTTTCCGATGTTATGAATTTTAAAATAATAGCTTTATTTGTGAAAAAAGTTTATTTTATATTAATAATTTTATTTTATATTTTTTAAAATTAATAATTTTATTCTAAAAAATTTATTTCTTATTAATAGCTTAATTTTATTAAATTTAAGTAATTGTATATTTTAAAAGGAGTAAATTATTATTATTTTAAATATAACTATTAATATAGGATTAAGCCATAGAGGGAATATAATTTAAGTAGTTGGGTACTTAAAAAAGAATGTTCATAAGTTTATTTTCACTTTTATTAGACATGGGTTCACCATTTAATAAAAATTATTATTTTTTATAAATAACTATTAAGATAAGATAGAGAGAGTATTAGATAACTTACATATTAACTAAAATATTTATTCTTAAGTAATACTATTCTTATGTAAGGAAAATAATACTCACACCTTTCTTTTTTATAGTAAAAGTCATACACCACCTCTGATTAAATAAAAGAGGTGAATCACACCTAACAACATGGGAATTTATTCTCCCCTATCCAATCAAAAGTGGACTAATGCTTTTGGTACAAAGAAAATGAAGTAAAAATTTAATTCTTTTTTTTCCCTTCTATGTATCCAGTAACTTGAGCACCTAAAACAAGGCGAATGGATCTCTCAATCTGAGCACTCAAAGACTTCTCAACTATCTATGGTAGACCTCCTCACCACTCCTAAAGTGCCTTGTGATATCTTATCTCCCCTATGACCCGAGAACTTGTGGTGCAATGTGCAATGGGAGGAAGGCCCAACCTAAAAGAAGTTTAACCAAGCCTAATCCCTAAATGGTCGAACTTTATGAACTTTATGAGTTCTCATAGAGCTTCCTCTTCTCCTATCCTACTATGACAAATTTCGACTTCCACGACCCAAGAAGGTGTGATAAACCAACATTTGACTAGGCACAAGGTGTTGTTCGACCAAAAGATGCTTGAACAAGACCCTAGACTTGATCCAATCACATTTGGGTTGGTTTTATTCACTTGGTTGTGGAGAAGAAAGAGATACCTTATTTTCAAGATTAAATGATATTGTTATATTATTTGAACGGTATTGTTGTATTATTTTAACAATATTTATCATAGTATTGTTTCAATGATATTCTCGTATTGTTTCAACAATATTTATTGTTGTATTATTTCAACAATATTGCTATATTATTTTAACACTAAAACATTACATGTTGATCACCATTGTTATTAGAGTTCAGCAATAATAATAAAACATTTTGATAATATTGTTAAATAGTTTCATCAATATTGCTCATATATTTTAACAATATTGTGGAAGTTTAATTCATCTATACTGTTTTAGTGATCAATATTGTTGTATTGATTCAATGAAATTTATACATATATTATTTGAACAATATTGATGTATAGATTCAACCTTATTGTTGTATAAAGTCAATTTTTTTCTTGATATGAAATTACTGACAAGGAGATTACTTTGATTAGTCAACATTATGATGGTGTATTCATCTCCGATGGAAGGAAGCATGTTGGAGTGAAAATATAACTAATGAAGGTCGATATGAGGATTAATTGCCTACATTTTTTAGACTAAGTATGAGAAAGACTTGGTTGTGACCATGGGGAGTGGAGGTTCAAATTTCAATTTACCAAATAGGAAAGATGTGTGATACGTACAAGCTAACCAATGATGAGAAATTGAGGTAGTTATGACACTACGACAAAGTATGGAGGGAAAAGATAAAGTTTTGCATTTAGATGAACAAGGTCAACAATTAAGATTTGGAAGGTGGTCATGCTCAAATCCTCTTCAACATTGATTGCGATCAAGTTGTGACAATAATGTGAGAAATACAATCAAAGAAACAAATGAGGATCGAAGAGTTGAAACAATTCCATAGAGTGATGGAGGGGTAACAATTCTATATGCATGGGCAAGAGGGGGGGCAACAAAGTTGATAGATGTAAGGCTTGCCACAATTCCAGAGAGTATGGAGGAAAGTGAAAGAGGTCCATGGTTCGATCTTGCATATGATGGCCACCTTGATTAAAGTATGGAACATGATGTAGGAGATAATGCAGGCATATGTATAGCTGATTTTGTGTATGAAGTATCATACTTTGATACGACATATATGGAAGTGCTGATAGGGCAAAAATTCTCAAGGCAATACTCCCTATTGACTAAAAACAATCATTACTATTGATGAATGTTATCTTGTCATTGTTGAAGTATTGATTAAAGTTTTTGTTTGACATTAATGTTGAATGAATTCTATAAATGCTCATATAGATATCATTTATTTCTTGATGTTTTATAGTTGTGGCACTCAAGATTATGGTCAAGAATATGGTCCTCAAAGATTCATAAGAGCAAAATTGTTCCTACAAGCAAAGATTGTGACACCCCGTATTTTCAAGAAGAAAATTCATCCTTTTTAAACAAGTTGAAATTTTAAATTTTAGTCATATGTGACTGTTGGTGAGTTGCTTGCATACTTGTACTGTTGACAGGCATCGACATGTCGGTGAAGCTACTAATGGACTTGCATACTTACACTGTCAACAGGCATTGACACATCAATGGGTTGCCAGTGATAACTGCATGCATTGGTTGTTTAAGAAAATAAGGTGGTTTTGACAGTTTTGGACTCTGATTAGTATAAAAGGGAGCGGGAACCAATTCTTTGGGGAAATTAATAGCCAAGAGAGAAAGAAATTGCCGAAGGAAATTGTCCAAAACCAACTTAGAGAGAACGCGCATAAGAGAGGAAGTAGAAGAATGCGTCTATGAGACTGGATTGAAATATTTACTTGATTCTCAAAGAAAAAGCTTTCATTTTCTTCTAGTTCTTCATAATCATGAACTTGTGAAGTATGTTATTTTCAAGTAGACTATGATATAGAGTGATTTCATGGTAAAATTGAATTTGGAGAGCTTCAACATTGAATTTGTGTTTCAAGTAGCCTAATTCATTTTTTTTAGTACTTTTGTTGGATTTTTTATTCAAGAAAAAATTGTTTGGAACAAAGATTGAGTCTTTGTTCATAATTTTATGATCATAAGGTCATCGATGCATCAGTGACAGCATGATGAGAGGACAAGGATGAACACTACTCTTACATGCATGCAGTGGCATGCATGTTATTTTTTCTCATCGATAGTAGGCCGACATGTCATCAGGTGTTAGTGAGGAGGGTATACTTGGCTAGCCTTCCATCAGTAGGGTTTGAGGCACCAGTGAGATCACCAATGGTTATCGATGATGTGGCTACCCTGTTGATGATGTCACCAATGGTACCTCCTCTTGCATACTTTTAATGAGATTTACAACAATAGTAAAGCTATATTATTTAAGCAAATAAATGCATGATTTTGTGCTATGAATGAAATATCAAATAAGCACTCACTAAGTAAAAGGTTAGTAAAACCTAATGTATGTGTGTGAAACCATGTGATGTGATGGATGAGATACCTTGAACTTATACATTGGTACATGAGGTTTGAGATTCTTTATGGCCTTGGCTCCTCAAGTGTAATATCCTTGATTTCTATAATTTTCTATGATTTTCTTGCTATTTTTTTATAATTTTTGGTGAAAAAATGTGATGCTTCGACGCATTTATCTTTGTGTTTTTGACTCTAGTATTTATACCTATAGAGTCAGGTGTGGAGCTTAGTTGTAACTATTGGGCTTTGACGCATCATAGATATTTTTAGCTCAAATTTTGGATATACGACGCATAAATAGGAGGTTGATTCGTGATGGGGATGTAAAAGGAAAGAAAGTATAAAAATCTGGAATGGGTCATGGCTAAAAGCTACGACGCATTCCAAAGCTTCTGAAATGTCCAAAAGTTCCCAAAGAAAACCGAGGGCAATTTCAAACCCTTCGATGCACCTCCCTAGTTGCCTAACTCCACCACTTGTCACCATATTCGGATTCACCAAGCCGCCACTAGTCCATTGGTACTGGCTAGGACCGCCACTACCCTCTCCTTGCTTCTTTGTGAGCTTCTAGTATTTATTCCGAATTTTTTTGCCATTTCAGTTCATTTTGGGCCGCCGGAAGGTTGTTCACTGGCATTTGCCGCCACCCTCCACTAGAGTTAGTTCCATGCAGCCACCAGGAACCCAGAGGAACTATCCAGAGCTGCTGCCACCCTCCACTAGAGTTAGTTCCATGCAGCCACCAGGAACCCAGAGGAACTATCCAGAGCTGCCGCCATTGCCCCTAGGCTTCCCTATGCGTCCTTCAGTCCTTTTTATCGTTGTTTTTGTCTTTGCGAGTTTGGCTGTCAAACGATTGTTCTATCGTCTTTGTGGGCTGTTTCAGGTCAGCCACCACTCCTCCATCCCCTATCTGGACAGAACCTCCCTCCCCAAGATTTCCTCTCCCTGCCTCAGATATATTTGGCCTTGTCTCCGACCCCCTAACTGCTCCTTTCTTGTCTGCCCGAACCAAATGACCCATCTGTATGGGTCTTTGGGCTGTCGCCACTGCTGGCCAGCCGCCAAGGGTTTCGCCTTGGCTTGGGATGATGGTAGGGCCATCCAAGCCTAGTACCATCACCCCCCAATTCGGTTCCACCTTACCGGTACTTCAGCTAGTTCGTACGTCGACCCCCTTCTACACATTTTATGTCAAATGGCCTCAGACTAGATTTGGTTCAGTTTGCCTTAAATTGACAATTGTGGGGGTGACCTCTATCGGCCTTGGCTTGACTCCGAGAAACTCCTTCGCCCTTTGTTGTGCGCAATGCATAGTAGCCCACACCATTAGTTTTGGTTGTGGGTGGCGTTCGGTGATGTGGCCACTTCGGTCAGCTACCACCTCCTGGTTGCCCTTTTGGGCTTTGGACTGCCACCGTCCAACCCATCTCCCCTTCAAGTGGCCTTCTTTTCCATGTGCGCATGTGTTTGTGCGTGCAATTTAGGGTATATGCATCATTATTGTGCCACTTGACCATCGGATGGCTCCGTCACCGATTGAGTTGACCACCACAACCCTCCACCTCTCCTAAATCCTTGAGGATCACCCCCCACCATCCGCTCTTTTGTTGGCCCTCAATGACGTAAAATTGAAGCCGTTGGGTGCTATCCAAGGCCAATTGCACTGTCTTACAGTTGGCTAAGTACTTCTTAGCCACCAACCGACCTTTAGATAGTCCACCTTGGTTTCTGATAGTACTTGCCATTTCAATGGCATGCTCTTTCTTGTGGCCGCCCCAAGTGTGCCACCGTGCATTATAGAGTTTGCTGCATAGACTTCGGTCAACCCCATCTTTTCCTGATTACTTTTGTCACTTCCTAAACCTTAAGATAGCAACTCTGCCAACCAATCAATGATTTTGGCCACCAACTCCGCTGCCAATGCCACCACTATCATGTGCTCGCCATTGAACATCATGGATTAAAAGGTTGGAGATCTTTGAACTTATAATTTAATGATAACATGCTTTAAATATTTAGCAACATGCTAGGATTGTATGCTTCAATTCTTCGAATGCTAAATAATAATATGATTGCATGGTGTATGAGGACAAGAAGGTTTGCTTATGAATATGATACATGTGTAAGCATGAATATGTGTTATGTATGTAAAAAATTTGTGTCCTAGTGATAGCTAGCGAGTATGTTTGTAAGTTATGTATAGAATTGTGTGTATGTTATATATATATATATATATATATATATATATATATATATATATATATATATATATATATATATATATATATATATATATATATATATATATATATATATATATATATATATGATGGACATATGTATGTATGATGGCTATGCACTTGTTTGATGAATATGTGTTTGTGAGTGGGGCAAATGTATGGGCGATGGATGGTAAGAGGTGATAGAGGCTTTGGTATGGATTTGTAATAATATGATGGAAGACGGATGATGTAAGTTTGACAAGCGAGGATTGGAGTGGGTTGATTTGTTTGGTTTGGAGCGTATGTTGAAGGTTTAGCAAGTAAGCGGATTTAAGGTTTGGTGCCTTATGGGGGATTGTTAGATAATAAGAGTGCTGCATAATTGTACAAGCATAATGTACATATTATGAAGTGAAAAGTAAACATAATAAGTGAGGTATAAAAAAGAGGGTGATAACTAGGGTTGGCTATGAGGAGCTTAGTTTGATGACATCTAAGTTAGATGTTTTGGCCATAAGGAGGATGACAGAGTATGTAAGAATATGTAAGGATTTGTTGTATAGTGATTATGATTATGAGATAGATGGGTTAAGTGAAGTCTGTTGCCCTAATGAACTAGGGTTTTAGAACAGGCTAAGCTTCAGATTGGTCAGTGGAAGACTATAAGATTAGAATTTTTTATGGCATAATTGTACCTGCATAACTTACTTAATTCAAACTGGAATTATAAGCAAAGCTAATATGTATTGCATTGCGAGTTTGAGACCTAAGGGTTTTTACAGATTAAGTTTCATGTCTAAGCCAGTTGATAATGTGTCAACTGAGCATTTCTCATGTATTACCATGATGTTTATCCAACTAGATGTTGTTTGTGTGCTTCATTTAAGCCTAGACGTCTAATGCTATGTTGAGAGTGATGTATGTTTTTGATTTTGTCTATGTTATATATTAAACCTAGATGTTTGATGCCCTATTGAGAACATTGTATGTTTTTGCCCTTAGTTGGTATTGTATGATTCTGCCAAGAGTGGCACTATATGATTCCACCCTTAGTTGGCATTGTATGGCCCTTAGTTGGCATCCCCTAGAGTATGGGCATTTGCACGCTCGAGAAAGCAGTATTATGGAAGTGCTCTTAACAGTTTGATTTTATGCCCTATGAGCATAGGTGTGATCTGCCTTTGAAAAAGTCCATGGCGTATAGTTACTCCCCAGAGGTTAAGGTAATGCCTCAGTGACATGCCTTTCCATTTCAACGGTGGAGCTTATTAATTGTAATGAGCTTCAGTGGTTGATAGTATATGTATGATTGTATAAGTATGCATGTTTACAAGTAAGTTTGTAAGATTTTGAGCAAGACTGTAAGCGTTTGTTTTTGAGCAAGACTATAAGAGTAAGTATTTGAGTAAGATGGTACGAGTAAGACTATAAAAATATTTTGAATAAGACTATAACTGGAAGGATTGTATGAGTAAGACTATAAGTGTATGAGTAAGTGTAAGAGAGGTAAGATGGCATGTATATGTGCATTATTGTTATATTGTGCTATTTTGGTGTGTTATCTGTGACTGGCCGAATGCTTCACAACCATCGACCAATTTTGATTTAGTCCACCCACGACTTCCGCTTGCACATGCCATTCCTTATTGGCACGACCTTGCTCCCGGCCGCCCTTAGTGCACGACCATGGATTATGGATTTTACCACAAAGACCTCTATCACTCTTTTTTTCCATGATTACTGCTGGTGCTTCTAAACTTTAGAACAATAGCCCTCTCAACTAGGTGATGCTTTTGGATACCAACTTCACTGTCGACGCTACTGCCATGGTGTGCTCGCCAAAAAACTTCATGGATTATGAGGTGGGGGACTTTAAACTCATAATTTCATGATAGCATGCTTTAAACATATAGCAAAATGCTAGGATTATATGATTCAATGCTTTGGATGTTAAATAATGATCCGATTGCATGATGTATGAGGGCAAGATAATAACATATGGTAGGTTTGCTTATGAATATGACACACATGTAAGCATGATTATGTGTTATTCATGTGGAATATATGTATGCTAGTGATGACTAGCAAGTATGTTGGTAAGCTAAGTGTAGAATTATGTGTTTGTTATAAGTATGTGAGATGGACATACATATGTATGATGGCTCTTTGCCTATAATGGTTGTGTATGTGTTTGGGGTAGATGTATGGGTAATGAACGGTAAGGGGTAATAGAGGCTTGGTATAGTTTTTGTTGTAGATTGGTATCAGTATAATAGATGTCGAAGGGTGTAGAAGTGATGGGCAAGGGTTTGTTTGGTTTGGAGCGTACATTGGGGGTTCAACAAGTAAGCAGACTTAGGTTTGGAGCCTTATGGAGGATTGTCAAATAGTAAGAATACAACATTATTATACAAGCATAATGTACATATTATGAAGTGGAAAGTATGAACAATAAATAAGGTATTAGTAAGAGGTTCATAATAGAATTAAATTTGAGGGGCTTAGTTTGAGGATTTTCGAGTAAGATGATTTGGTCATAAGGTGGATGGTGGAGAATGTAAGAATATGTAAGGATTTGTTGTATGGTGAGTTATGATTTTGAGATGGATGGGTTAAGTGAATTATGCTACCCTAACGAACTAAGGTTTTGAAACTGGCTCAGCTTCAAATTGATCAATGGCAAACTGTAAGTTTGAAAGTTTTTATGGCATAATTGTACCCGCATAAATTACTTAATTCAAACTTGAATTGTAAGTAAATCTAATATGATACACTATGAGTTTGAGACCTAAAGGTTTTTGCAGATTAAGTTCTATGTTTGAGCTAGCCGATAACGTGTTGGCTAAGCATTTCTCATGTCTTACTGTAACACCCTTGGTTTGTGGTATATAGGAGGAGCTCATGTATGGACAATGAAAGTAGCCTAGCGCACATGCAAAGGTATGGAGGGCGCGTGGAGGGCATGCTATGTAAGGTCCCTATTTTTTCTAGGATTTTTTGTGATTTTCCTGCTATTTTTCTATTTATTTTTGGCGGGAAAATGTGACGTTTCAATGTATTTATATTTCTATATTTTTTTGCTGTATTTTTACCCGTAGGGCTTAGTTGTGGGCCGCGGGCCTTGCTGCGCACTTTCGACGTGAGTGTTGGGCGTACTTTTGGCGCGAGTGTTGGGCGCACTTTCGGCGTGAGTGTTGGACTTATAACGTGTAAACAATGAGTTAACGCGTGATGGGGATACGATTGGGAAAAAAAAGAGGAAAACGGGCTCGGCTAAGCCCAATCCAAATGGTTCTGGAGGAGGAACAGTGTTTCCCCCTTCTTCGGCATCTCTTTGTCCCGGCTGCCGGTGGGCCGCAGGGCCGCCGCACCGGCTCCGCCCGGCTGTGCGACGGCAAGGGGGCCGCTGTCCCGGCCCCACAGCCGCTCCGCCGTCCGCCCCGTCTCGCCCCTGTTCTGCCAGCCGATCTCTCTTCTCTCTCTGATTTGTGATTGGACGGCTCCGGCGGTGGCCGGTGGGCTCCGCCTGGCCTTCGTCCGGCCAGCCTCAAGCCGGCGACAGCAGGGCCGCCGCCATGGCCAGTTCCGCCGGCTCCCCCACCTGGATCATCCCGGTTAGCTCTCTCTCTGCCCCTCTCTGTATTGAGATGTTTCGCCACCGCCAGGGGCCAACACGGCCCGACCGGCCGGCGACGGCGGGAGGCCATCCCTCCCCGCCCGGTGGGCCTCCGTTCCTTTGCCTTGTCATGCCCTTTCTGCCCTATTTTTCGCCGACACACTATTTTTGGTGAAACAGTGGCTGCCGGTGGCCATCCATGGCCGATCGGACCTCCGTCTGGCCCTGCTTGAGTCCGACAAAGGTGGTGGACCACCCCACATAGCCCGGTTCCATTTCTTCCACTGTTCTCTCCTCCACTGGTGCATTCCGGCCCTAATTTTTGCGAGAACCACCCAAAGCCCCCTTCGTTTTGGCTAAGCCTGAGGAGCGTCGTGGGCAGGCCGCTGTCCGACCTTGGCCTGATGATGGCCAGGTGACGGCCAGGCCACCTCCCCAACGCCGTCCCAGCTCAGGTTCACCAACCTTAGCACTATTCCACCTCCGCCCTCCCTAGCCCCTATTTTTGGGTTATGTCCGTTTTGGACGTTGTGACTACCATTGCCAGCCGGACGTCGGACATGGCTGTGTGGACCTTTGTCCGGCTCTACCTTGGCCCATTGATACTAGTGGGCCACCCCTCCAGGCCCTGTTGAGCATCTATTCCCTCTGCTTTGTCAAAACCAAATCTGCATCCCATGCTCGGGTGCTCTCACTTGGAAAAACAGGGTCTCTGTCCCTCATTGTGCTGTTTGTCCGGCCTGTCGCCGTTGACTTTGGTCATCACCTCTGGCAGTTGATAGATCCTCCTGGCCGCTAGGGCCACGATTGAGTTGGCCAGAGCCACCAGTAACCCCTACTCTTTCGTGCCCTAGGGTTTTCCACCCATTTTGGGCCATGGAGCATAATTGGATGCCAAACACCTCTGGACCTTGTAGTTTGGTGGGTCTCAGCCTAGAGATGGTTGGTTGTCCTAGTGCGGCACCGCCCCTCTTCTTCGGCATGAGGCAGGTTCCCCCTCTGCCGATGATATGTGTTTGACCGCGCCATTCAAAGCGCCACCATCCTACCTCCACCGGACACCGTATGGCCTCTAGTTGGCCTACTTCGACACGACAATGGCAAAGGCCATCTTCGTCAGTCACCACCCTTGGTATGGCCCTACCGCCCTTATGAGCTTTGGGCCGACATCGTCTAGCCCTCTCTCCCCTCCCTTTGGCAGCGTGTGCAAGTAGCCGAGCCTGCGGGTTAGGGTTTTGGTGCCGCTTTGGTCCCGCCCGACCGTCAGATGGCTCTGCCATCATCTGGAGTTGACATCGGAGTCTTCCTCCACCTCTCCTCCGTCCTTTAGTGTCTCCCTCCGCCCTTATGTGGGCCGTTGTAAACGCGAAATTGATGCCGTTGGGTGTTATCCACGAAGATTTTGACGTCTTGCAGCAGGCCGAGTATTTCTTAGCTGTCGGCCGACCTTTATTAGTACACCCTTGAATTTTGGTCTCACCTGCCACTCGTTGGCATGATCTTTGTCCCGGCCGCCCCTAGTGTGCCGCCGTGGATTGCGGATTTTGCCGCATTGATTTTGATACCCCATTTGGCAAGGAATGAAGCGGATCGGTTTGGAGCGTACGTCAGGGGTTCGGTAAGTAAGTAGACTTAGGCTTGGAGCCTTATGAGGGTTTATTAGATAGTAAGAGTGTGCATAATTGTACAAGCATAACATACAAATTATGAAGTGAAAAGTAAGTATAATAAGTGAGGAATTAAGTAAGAGGATGATAACAAGGATTTGCTGTGAGGAGCTCAGTTTGACGATGTAAGTAAGATGTCTGATCATAAGGTGGATGTCATAGGATGTATGAGTACATAAGGATCTATGTATGGTGAGCTATGTTGTGACTTGGATAGGTAAGTGAAGTCTGCTGCCCCGACGAACTTGGGTTTGGATCGGGCTCTGCTTCAGTTTGATCAGTAGAGGACTGTGAGGTTGTGTAGCATAATTATACCGCATAATATACTTAATTCAAACTTGAATTATGAGTAAACTATTAATAGC
Source organism: Saururus chinensis (assembly GCA_035235625.1). Lineage (NCBI taxonomy): Eukaryota > Viridiplantae > Streptophyta > Magnoliopsida > Piperales > Saururaceae > Saururus > Saururus chinensis. Next base: position 12,859,883 of record CP141141.1, read on the forward strand.
ATTGTGAGTTTGAGACCTAAGGGTTCGACAGATTAAGTTCCATGTTTGAGCTAGCCGATAATGAATCGGCTAAGCACTTCTTGTGTCTTGCCATGGTGGTTATCCTACAGGATTTTTATCTGTGTGCTATATAGAGCACTGGACATCTGATGCTCTGTTGAGAGCGATGTAGGCTTTGTTTTGGTCTGTGTGTTATTTTTAGCCCAGACGTTTGATGCTCTGTTGAGAGAGCTCTAAGTTTCCGCCCTTCGTGGGCTCTGTATGTTTCTGCCTATAAATGACACTGTATGTTCTGCCCAAGAGTGGCATTGTAAGATTTCTGCCCAAGAGTGGCACTTGCACTATAAGACCCATAATGGTGGGCAATTCTATGGCACTATAAGACCCCTTATGTGTGGGCAATTGTATGACCCTTTATGTGGGTGTATGTTTGCGCGCTCAGGTAAGTAGTATCATGGATCTACTCTTACCTGTTTGATCCTGTGCCCCATGAGCATAGGTGTGCCTTACCTTCAGAAAAGTCCATGGCGTCTAGTCACTCCCTGGAGGTTAAGGTAATGCCCCAGTGGTATTCTTTTGCTTTTCGACACTGGAGCTTATTAGCTGTAATGAGCTTTAGTGGTCGATAGTATGTATATGACTGTATGATTGAGTTTGTACGTTTATGAGTAAGCATATGATGATGAGTATGTGCACGACTGTAAGAGTGTGAGTTTGAGCACAACTATAAGAGTTTGAATATGAGTTCGACGGTAAGTGTAAGATTGTACGAGTAAGGTCATACAAGTATGTATAAGTTGTTTGAGTTAGCATACAATTGTATAAGTAAGTTTGTAAGACCCTGATTAAGGGTGTTTGTGTCAGTTTGATATGATGGTGTGTTATGCGTGCTTATGTGCTTATGTGCATAATTATGTTATACATTGTTTGCCTCATGTTAAGTTGCATGACGCATGATTTATGAACTTATTGAGTTCACCGTTTGGGACTTCCCCTACTGGGTATTTTCCTACTGAGTATGAAAATACTCACCCTACTTCTTTTAGCCCCGTTGTTTGGGAGGCTTTTGCAGGTTGTGTTGGTGAGCTCTTGGAGATGGACGCTCGTTTTTGCGGTGGATTGTTTCCCTCTCGACTCAAGTATTTTTGACTCAAGGGGAGTATGGTTGGTGCCACGATCTGATGTATTTGGTGAGATTTAAGTGTTTATATCTTCTGGACTTTTAATTTGGATCAGATAGTAGACTGTTTATGGGACTTGTACTCGGGGACACTTGGGAGTTATTTGTATTTAAAAATCCATGATAATGGTAATTTAGTTGTACGTATGTTTTCGAGTAGCGCATGAGGATATTTGATTTGACAGTATGATGTTTAACCGTATGATGTTTTAAATTATAAACTGTTTATATAGGTTTTGATTTTGTCGTTTTGACTCTGATTTATTGTATAAAAAAATAAAATAAAATTCTATGAGTTTTAAGAAAAAGGGATGAAAAATCTCGGGCATTACATGCTAGGGGCGTGGCCATGTCCACTCTTTCTCATTGGCACATGGGCGATATGTCAAGGCTGGTGATTGCATAACCAATTAGCACGATCCCCACTAAGACCCGAGTACATCATGGCGAAAAACATGGGAGTAGTGGCTGACGGTTGCTACCCACTACCTGAGTGGTTGCTGCACACTCTCGTGCATAACTGCAAGACGGTTACATGTGGTTATGAATGGTTACATACGAACTAGTGGGTTGAGTCATGGGGGTCATGTTGTAATCGCTTGGTTGTGGCCAACGGGTATATAAGGGTGGGGAATAAATTGTAATCTGGAGAAAGAGGGGATGAAGAGAGGGACGAGAAGAGAGCAATTGGGTTTGGGTTTTGACACTAAGATTCAAACCAAGTGCTTGTGTAACATCAAGTGCGAAAGGGGTATTTCAGGCTGGGCCTTTTTCCCTTTACTTCCATTGTTCTTTGTAGCGTGTGTGCGTTCCCTTGTGATCATGTGCCCGCTAAGAGAGTGAGAAGGCTGTTGATTGCTGAGGGCATTTAAGCCGCACAAGGCGTGTGAAATCATAGCAAATTCCGGGCCTTGTGACACTTGCCATTGTGTTTATCCTACAGGAAGTTTTTATGTTGTATCTAAGCCTAGGCGTCTGATTGTCTATTGAGTGCAATGTATGCTTTTGATTTTGTCTTGGTGATGGATTAAGCTCAGGCGTTTGATGCTCTATTAAGAGTATTATATGTTTATGCCCTGAGTCGACCCAAGAGTGGCACTGTAAGATTTTGGCCTAAAAGTAGCCCCGTATGATTTCCGCCCTCAGTTGGCACTGTGTGGCCCCTAAAGTGTGGACTTTTACGTGCATAGGTAAGTAGCATTATGGATCTTCTTTTACATGTTTAATCCTGTGCCCCATGAGCATAGGTGTGTCTTACCTTTAGAAAAATCCATGGTGTTTAATTACTCCCTGAAGGTTAAGGTGATGCCCCAGTTGCATTCCTTTCCATTTCGATGTTGGAGCTTATTATTTGTAATGAGTTTAAGTAGTCGATAGTATGTGTATGACTATATAAGTAAGTATATAAGTTTTTTAGTAAGCTTGTAAGATGATGAGAAAGACTCTAAGTGTAAGATTTCAAGCAAGACTGTAAGAGTGTTTTAGTGCAAGACTATAAGTGTAAGATTCTGAGTAGGTTTGTAAGAGTAAGTTTCAGAGCAAGACTATAAGTGTATATTTTTTAGTAAGACTCTAAGAGTAAAAATTTGAGTAATATGGTACAAGTAGGACTATAAGAATGTTATGACTATGACTATACTTGTAAGGATTGTATGAACAAAGTTATAAGTGTAAGAGCTAGTGTAAGAGAGGTAAGATGATATGTGTTTGTGAATGATTATTATACTATGCGAATTTGATGTGTTTATATATTTTTATGCTTCATGTTTGAGTTGCATGAACGCATCTAGTATGGATTTACAGAGTCACTATTTAGAGCTCCCTATTGAGTATTTTCCTACCGAGTATGAAATACTTAATTTTCCTATGTTTTTAGCCCTGATGTTCGAGCGGCTTTTGCAGGTTTGTGTTAAAGAGCTCCTAGAGATGAATGCTTGTTTCTGTGGTAGATCAAATTCCACGGGTTCAGGTATACCCTTGACTCACTGCTAGTCTTTTTTATTTGTGAATTGGGTGAGATGAAAATGAAGGTGTTCATACTTTCTGGACTTGTAATTTTGATTAGATTGTGGAATATTTATGGGACTTGTGCTCAGGGATGCCTAGGAGACATTTGTATTTAAAGTCTATGATCATAATAATTTATTTTGTATGTTTATTTTTAGTAGTGGTTGAGAACTTTTGGTTTGGTTGTATGATGTTTGAATGAAAAGTAAAAAATTTGTATGGAAAAAATTGATGCACGATGCGTTAAATTATAAAACTACTTTCAAAGGTTTCGTATTCGTCATTTTCCCCAATTTACAGCCATTATATTGCAAAAATTTTCCTTCAATTTTTAAGAAAATGTATTAAAATTCTCAGGTGTTACATCAAGTGAGTAGTTAGCCACATAAAAGAAGAGTTTGGTGTGAATAGGATCAAGGTCTTCCAACTTTTAAAAGTGGGAGTTATATAGAGTCATTTCCTTGGCTCGCGAGTTAGGTTTGAATGGAATAGAGCATTAAAATATGATTAGTCCTTCATAGCGCAATATAGGAGGTCTCGATGATTATGGCAGTCAAAATCTCAGCACTATTGTTCATGAGCCTAATGAGCCCTTAATGACATGGATGGGGTGGGGCAGGCTTCAGGAAAAGACTGAGGTCGGATTGTGATAATTCAATATCTAGTCTAGTGGAGCTCCTAGATGAGGCCATTGTGTCTAGAAAACCCAAAAAATAGAATGTTCTTAGGTTTTATACACTTGCTGATGAAAGAATGTTTGATTATGAATTTGTATCATTTCTCTTGGTTTTTCCAACAATCGTTTCTATGGTATATTATTCGAATTCCCTTGTATCTATTTGATTACAATTCAACTAAGTATACCATACACTTAGCATCTTTTGTAGTGTAGGTGTCCAGGTAGAAGACTAAGAGGTAACGAGAAGGCCATAGCTATAGCTCCGAGTCTACTTCTATATTTATGATTTACATCTCCCATTATGTTTGCTTAAGGCACAAAAGAGCATTATTTATTTTTTTTCATTAACTTGGATATTGATAATAAATGAATGAGAGTTTAATATCCATCAAGATAGCTTAACAGATCAGTAGATTGCTCCTAACCCTTGTATTTTAACAAGTAAGCAATTAAGAGTTCTAGCCTCTATTTGGAGGATTTTGTTTTGAAGTGAAAACAATTAAACCTAATAATGAAGTGCATTCATGATCAATCTATCATCAACCAAACCATAATCATGCAAGTACACAAGCAACACACACAATTTTTACTTGGAAAAACTAAACTAGGGTAAAAAACCATAATAGCTACTCAACTAATAAATCAATGCACTAGAAAGTAAGACTTTTACATTGGCAAAAGCAAACCACAAACCTCTTGTGAAGACTCTAACACAAACTTCTCTTTTGCTTAGATCTTTTTTTTTGTTGCTGACCTTCAAGTCTTCTCTCCTCAAGTCTTGAAGCTTTTCTCATTATCTTTTTGTCTTTGTCTTCTTCTATCATCTGCAAACAAGTGCCTCTAGTTTATGACTTTAGCCTATGGGTGGCCAACGTTCGGGTCACCCGTGTGTGAACTACACCAATGGGCCAGACATGTCCAACGGGGTGATGGCTACCTGAGCCCAGCCACGCTGGCCGTGGCTAGTCTCTCCTAGCCACAATCAACTCTCCTAGCTGTGGCTAGTCTCTCCTAGCCGCGACCAACTGTCCTGGTTGTGGCTAGGCACTCCTATCCACGACAATTTTTTTAAAATATTGTTGCAGCAGGTTCCCTCAAAGTGGCCTTAGCAAGGCACTCTTGTCCACGGCAATTTTTTTTAAAATTATTGTCGCAATAGGCTCCCTCAAAGTGGTAGCCAGCCGTGCAGGACTCGCTTCCCACCCTTGTGGGACGGACCCAACCTGCTCCAAGAGAGGGCACCACCCCTACTTTAGCCACGAGTCTTCAATCTCCAATTGAACTTCGCTGCAACTTCTCAAGTTGTGTGTGATGTATTGTGAGTTTTTCCTCATTTTTGGCTAATTGAATTGATCTTCAAAATATGAAGCCAAATGACAGCTTTATACTCTCAAAACCTAGTAGACTATCAAATCTCACTATACAAATAATGACTTCCCTCTTCTTTTCTCACATCCAAAACACGAAATATATAGACAAATAACTTGGTTTAGTTGTTAGACCTTTTTAAGAATCAAATTCTACTTGGCACGACCTATTTGGGAAATTGCAGGTTCTAGTGATCCATCATTATAGTAACCAATGAATTGTATTCATCTCAGCTAAAATTTGTGAAGACAGCTTCACTAACCGATCAATCTTCTATAGTAATTGATCAATCGATGAACAATACTTGCTATAGTAAATTGCTACAATGGTGCCACAATACCAAAATTAAAATTCTTGCATACTGATTCCTTTTTAATCCTGATTGATCTTGGATGAAAAATCTACATAATTATGCAAAATTTTCATTCATTTTCCACACAATCTTTTTCACATTCTAATATGATTGTTACAACCCACAATTTTCTTTTGGGCCCATAAGCGAATTGTGGGCCCAATAAGCATTTTTTCATAAATTTGAACTATTTTGAGCTTAATTTGTTCAATGGAGCTTTAAGATTTTTGGTAGGGCTTAGAGAGATGAACGTATTGAGCCTAAGAAAGCATCAATTGGACGTCAAGATAGTACAATATGGCCTTGTGATGCGTGTTGTCGGTAGGCTCCACTTGAAATTTACAAGATAACTTACCCTTCTGTGGTCCTGTTTCCTAGGGCTAATCGATATGAGCCCAACGATACAAAGAACATGTGAATCCGAGTTCGGGGCAAGGAGTTACGGCCTTTGAAATTAGAAACTAGGATTTCAAATAAAGACACAAAAGAAAAAAATAAAAAAGGGGGGTTTTTGGGTCAACACCATTTCAGGGGCTGATGCAAGCGTGTTGACCCGTGCCAGGCAAAGTGGATGTGGGTCGTGAGTGTCTGACCCATAGTGCTCATCCATTTTCCCCGCCCCCCAATAAATAGGGGCGGGTTTCAACACCCATTGGACGCCATTCTCTCCCTGATTTTTCACCCTTCTCCAAACCTTCTCTCCTCCGTATTGAAGCCGTTTCTAACTCATTTTGTCCCATTCAGAAGGAGAACCTAGACAAATCAAGGATGTTCTATGTTGTAGGTGGGTTAGTTTTGAGAGATAACCTTTGTAGAAGGCAAGGGTAAGGAGAGGTTATGTCCGTCGCTTTCAGGCCACAAAGTATAAAACGTCTTGGGGTAAGAGGGATATTTTATCGGCTACCTTTGCGTTGCAATAGGAGAAATGTCCTTTATTAAGAGGAGGCTCTCCTGCCATCTCCAAATGTCAACGGGAGAATGTTCTTATGGAAGGGGAGGCTTCGACTGCCACTACCTCCAAAAATCTCAGGGGAGTAAGCATTTATAATTTTATAGCTTTAATGCATGTTTATTTAAATAAATGAATATATCTCTTAAGTAGTTGACTCATACGGTTTTGAAATTAGTGTGGATGCATTCTATGAATGTTTTAAATAAGATGTTGAACAACTAGTGATTGTTTGATAAGTTCTTCACCAGTTTTGGGTCTTCGACCTTTTTATATTTTGAATGATCAAATTTATAAGGTAGTTATTTGGTATAAAGCCCAAAAGTTATCAAAGTTATGACTCCCATGAGCATAGGTGTATGTTGCGCCCAAGAATTAGGATAGCATGGGAAGGTCCCTTTAATTCTGATCCTGAGTACATGGGTATATTGCTTCGGTATCGGTAGCATTATGTGAATGATGATTTATCGAATTTTGTGAACTATTTATTGGGTTTTGTGAAAGATTGTCTTATCCGACTTTTCTTAAAAGAAATATGTTTGGATTCTATTTAAGTCAGCAATGATATTTTTGAGTTATTTTAAGTCGACTTTTGAATATTAATTATATGAATTATTTAAATAATATTTTATTCATATTTTATGTTATTGCATGTTAGTAGAATTTAATTATACCTACTTAGTATAATTATATTCACCCACCCCTAGACGTTGCAGGTACGAATGCATAGATGGATTTTAATGCCAAAACCCTATATAAAATCAAGGATCATTGTTTTTGGAATTTTTATTAAGTCTTTTTATTATGTATTAATTATGTACATTGTGTTGACTTTTGTCAAGGCATGTTAAGCTTTGTTATGTAAATCTTAGAATTTTGTACTTATGAACATTTATCTAAAAGATTCTCATTTGTACATGGTTGATCTTGGTCATTTCTTTTATTATGAATTGACATGATTCCAACTTTTAAGTTTATCTAAAAGTCGGGTCATCACAATGATAAACCATTTATCCTAAGTATGTTAATATAATGTGTGTGGTGCTTTTTTTTTGCAAAAACACTTTTGAGTCTTTTTATTTGCTTCATCTTCACTATGTAATTTTGAGTAATAAGCATTCTATGTTATTACTCAAATTATACATCAATCTGACATTGTTTTGTTCACCGAAATAAACTAATATAATACATATGACTACATATGGTCTAACGAGTATGTGACTATGGATCTTATGAATATTTTAATATGGTAGATATTTTGACTCTTAGTAAATTTATATTTATCATAACAAATATTTTTGAATGTGATGGTCTTCATGCCTCTAATATATGTTTTCAATATTTTACTTCTTGATCTTTATATGAGTAGTTAATTTGCTACTTGTATGGAGGAAGAAAGAATTTTTAAATATTTTCTCATAGTTGAGATAAATATTTTCATAAAAAAGTCTTATAAAATTGGTTGCGTTGCAAAGATAGTGTATAAAATGGGGTGACAAGGATGGATTTGTGGTGGAGGATACAAACTATGATGAAATAGACACAGTGCTCTGTTTTGCATGAATATGCAATTAAGAATGACTTCACGTTGCTCGTCATAGATGAGAATCATTTAGCTTATGCCACCAAGTGTATGGATCTTCCTACAAGTGATGTATGAGGGCATTGGACTTGCATGACTGGGGTGAAGTGATTGGAAGCGTTGGAGTATTTATATAGATAAAAATTGGTGGTTTGGAGAGACGTGAGATTGTCCTTCAAGTGGACTTGAATTGCAATAGAAACGTAGGATAAGGAAATATTTTATCATTTATTTGTTACCACATGGAAAAAAATGGTGAAGATGAATAATGTTCTTTGCTTTTGGGGATGGGCTTTGGCACCGATAGCATGTCGTAGCTAATTAGGCACTCACATTCCCATACCTGTGAGGCACCCACACCTAGGGATTAGATTTTTAAGGGCATCCTTGTAAAAATGTGAAAAGTTTTTTGGCCCAATTAATTTTAGGCCTTCTTTAACTGAGGCCAGGGTTGAAAAAAGCCCATTTGTCTAACCTCATTTTTTGATACTCCTGAATAGGCTATATATGTGAAGGAAAAAGGGAAGAAGTAATATATTTGAAGGAAGTTTAGGAGATTCTAAGCTTGCACACCATCATGGTTAGTTGTGAAAGATTATATGAGCCCCACCTAAAGGCCAAAGGCATTTGAGCCCCACCTAAAGATTATAGAATTTTGTTATCAAAAAATCTTTTTTAATTAATAAAAATTATAAAAAAAAATAATATACAAAAATAAAAAAAAATAGCCCACAACCCGGCCTGAAACACCTTAGGTTTAGGCTAAGAATTGAGTTTTGAAGGCTCACCTAGAGCCACAGCCAGGCTAGGGTCGGAAAATAGGCTGATGAGATTAGGCCAAGCCCAGTGCCTATCGAACCCAACCTAGCCCGGTTTTTGCTGTACTCACGCCCCATTAATTGTGAGGACTGAGTTGTAGATTTGAATCTGTAGGAGAGGGGATCAAAGAGAAATTATTTGATGTGGCCAATGTAAATTTTGTGTGGCATGCCTCTTTTACAGGATTTGTTTAATTCTAGAAATTGATGGCACACAAAGAAGGGGTGTGCATTATCATAAGGATATTAGTCAATTAAAATTAACAAATTTAGTAGTCTAACTATTGCTACAAGTACCAAAGTATGCCATTTAGACATATTTATTACAATCATTTGAAAATAACAAAAATTTAAAGATCCTACTAATGCATCTATCCTTGCCTCTCACTAACAAGTGTTTCTACTGAAACGTCTATCCTTGTCTCTCACTAACAAGTGTTTTCATAAACTCCAAAGCATTTGTGCATATAAATGCGTGCAATAGAAATTTATAAGAAATAAAGAAACCACCACCTATAAATTTTACATCCAATAAGATTAGACACGCATACAAAGGAAAATTCCACATACTTATGAGTAAAAGCATGCATAAGGAAACAAACATTGTCAAATATTAAACCTGAAGATATTCCACCTTCTAAATTATACATATGCAAACTATGACCGAATTTACAAAATTGATCTGTGTCTTCCACTTTTCTTTCATACCTTTTCAAATGTGTCGAGATCCTCGACAACTTATATGCATTTGGCACTGACTTGAAGGCTATACATACCGCACTCCAAATTCCATCTTAAGGCTATACATACCGCACTCCAAATTTCATTGAGCTCTAAACTATTTTTATATAATTAAATCCTTGTGGCACTTTGGTGCACATGAAAACCTTACCAATTTTCAACTTACTACCCCAACATGTAAAAACAAGTTCCCACCCCATGATGCATATGAAAGAAGGAGAAACATGTTTGAAATCAGTAAGTCAATGAGTAAACATTCATTCAAACTCAAATCAATTGTGCAAGCCAAATTACCAGACTATGCACCATATTGTGTAAAACAGAATTTGACCCCACTGATGATTCTAAATTTAATGAAATATACCTAGAGACCTCATATTTCAACGAAATTTTAACACCATCAAGATGAAGGAAAAAAGCAATTATTCATTAATTTCAGAAAGTACTACACATTACAAGATTTCCTATATAGTTAGAATGCAATGATCATAACACAATGAAGAACAATCAAAATGATCTAAACCATTTACAGTGATATGAGAACTCATAGAATTGAACTCACACAAATTTTTCTAGAAATAACAATAACAAATTGCAAAAAGATCTGAGGAATAAACTACTAACAAATAAGAGCAAGTCACAATAAACTCCAAAAAATAATAAAACACACATAAACTCCAATAAGAGTTGATGCAATGCACTATACATTACTTCAAATGTGCAATAGTCACCAAATAAATAATTAGATTACCAAAACTTGGAATAATCTAATCGACTTACCAATTCAAATTGTTCAATTATACCATGGAGTGAAATCCAAACCTAATTTATGTGTCTTGTTGAATAACAAATAAGCAAATAAACCAATCATTTCCTGTCCAAATAGAAAGACCTAAACGTACTTAGACCACTGTACAGGGAACTAAAGCAGACAATTTTGAGGGGGAATGAAGGATTTTTTGTTTGAGAAAAATTGAGAGCTCTATACTAAATTCTTTCTTACACCTTTGAGAATATTAGAATGAATATCAATAAAAGGGTGAAAGATTGATTCATAAACTCTTTATGAATTAATTTTTTGAGTTGTGAGAGTCATAAAACACATCACACAAGTGGAGATTACTTAAGCTAATCATACAAGACCTTGATTGGAGATTTAAGAGGAACAAGGTATTTCATTAGTGAAGACAAAGACAAAGATAGAGCTTGTCCTGAGTCTCTTGCTTGCTCTCTCTCGCTAGCCATCATGTCAAAAGTGGTAGCAAGAGATTTCGCTAAGACATCTAAAAAAGTGGTTAAAGGTGAGATCAAGCTAGACAACGCTAATACTGTCTTACATAATCTGTCATTACATCAATATGTGCAACAATTCAAGCATTTCATGTATCAAACATGTGTGCATGTATCTATTGTACATATGGATGCATTTATAGATAAACATATATGTACACATTTATACATATATGTATACATGTTATATATAGAATTCAAGAGGTGATTATTAGCTTCAGCTTGGTAAAATAAATATGATTTGTTGTATACATAATAACAAGACCAATTTTGTCTCACATAGAGAAGAGTCATGAGGCTTCAAATGTGAAAGATGCTAGATATGGTGGGTACCCTAGGAGGATATGGTGGATACCCTGGGGAAGGATATGGCAGTTACCCCAATGTATCTCATTCGATTGCCTTTTGTCTTTGTCTGTTCTTATCTTTCTTTTCCAATTTTATTGCAACCCAACACAATTAAGATTTGTTCCTTCCAATAACTCTGCAATTAAATCAAGCTCCTATACTTCACTAATTTATTTATTGCCACCAATATTACTTCAAATGGGTACCGATGGGAATAAACTTCACTGACATGTCCACAATGATCTAAATCAAACGTTCTTCCATTACCCATATGTACAAGATTGGAAATGCCCTGCCAATTGGGAAAAATTTTAAGAATGGACCAATATTGAATACTAACTACCAACTACATATTTCCCTCCCTAATGAAAAAACTCCCTAAATGGACATTTATCTTGAACTTGTCTACGTGCTTTCCCAATTTTTGTCCCCATCTATCAACTAGTTAGTAAATGACACACACACTCTCCTGTATAAATAGGCATCAGGTTCAAGAAACTCATCATCCCATCACAATTCTTGTGCAGCGCAAAATTACTCATTGAAGAAGATGATGATTCGCAGGGTTAAACACACATATAGTGAAAGTGAATACTAAAAAATATAACTTCAACTGCATAATACAAACAAACCAAAATTGAAAAAGAAACCAACTTAAATACCATATGCAATTATTAAAATACGATAATCACCATATTGTGTTGTTAATTACACAATGAATCGAAATATACAGACATATATGAGGACATATGTAAATAGGGGAGAAAAGGCAAGAAGTCAGATCAAATCCAAGTTGGACTATATATGCCAGAACTACTAATATGGAATGGCAATTTTTACACTTATTATCTAGTTATCTTATTGAGAAAAATAATATATTTACCATTCACAATTTTCAAAAGTATTATGAGGTTATTCAATTGAGAAAAGTAATATATTCCCCTATCACAATTTTTTCTCGATGAGCATGGTCTCATCAGTGACTAGATGAACTCCTATTACTATATCATAGACTTAAGCCCCTACAAAATTTTTTGCCTCCATTGGGACATTGACAACGTCAGTGGGTGGAGCTATGGCATTATGTGGTTTAGCAAGATCAATGTTGAAATGCTCACTTTCTAGATGAATATGAGGGGCATTGCTAACAAGTAACAGGGTAATGATAACTTTATTTGGCATGCCCTCCAATTACTATCCAACAATGTCCATTCTTACTCATCTAGAAGGTTGGCGTTTCACCATTAACCTTTCTCAACTGCTTGATGCCATATCTGCTCACTGAAGCCATTTTCAAGAGTAATAATCAAGGATGACTTTAAAGTTTCAATGGAGGCAAAAAACTTTAGGAGGCCAGAGTCCATGAAATGGTTAATGTGACTATGCTCATGGAGTAGAAAATGTGATCGGTTTTCTTATGGGTCATTAGTAAATAAATTGTCATTTCATAGCTCCTCGACAATGGATATGTCTTTAGAAGATTTGATGACTAACAAGACTACTCATTTTGGATAAATTATCCTAACATAGTGGCAAAGATTGATCATCTTGATGTTGGGAAAATCCTACCTTGGCTCCTTTTGACTGCCGTATAATGGTAGTATTCAATAGTACTCTCATCATCATAAATTTTAAGGCAACAGAGGAGTGTCTCCCCACCGTGCTAGTTCTAATATGAAATTCCTAAGTGGTTGATATGTTTAAATATGTGCTTACATTAGTATTGTGAAATTTCATATGCATTATGACATGACAAATAAAAAGGCATTGTTATGATAACATGACTTGTTATTATTCCATGTTATCTTATCTACACTAATTAAGATAGTCTGTTGTTGCTAACACAATAGGAACATCATGTTTCGTTTAGCATGTCATTAAACTTAAACGATTATCTAATAAGCATGTCATCGGAAATATAATTAGGTTTTATCGTGTATTTGATGACACAAAATTATGATTATTCTAGTTGTTTTGTCTTCTACGTATTTAGTATTCTAGGAAGATTGGTTTTATGGTAGTTTGGTTGTTTGAGCATTCTGCTAGTTTGGTATTCAGGTTGTTCGCTATCAGAATATGAAATTTACAAACCTAAATACCGAAAGACCACAACAAAATATCAAGATTTGCTTGCAAAGTACCCAAAAAAGTTGTAAACTACAAAGATGATCAAATTTTTAAATATTTTGACCTATTTCAAATAATTTCCAAGAACATAAACATATTGTAAATTTCTATGAAGTCATTAAGAACAAAATGAACAACTTTGTTACCATTGTCAATAATCAAAATGGTCAACAACCTTGTACAAGTATATATATAATTTGTTAGTTTGAGAGGATCAAACATAAAAACTGAGAGTCTTATGCAAAATCACATTTATACATATTGCTTGTTTTAGTCTTGTAACATTTTAACATGGATATAGAAGACTTGATAGAAAGTTCATAATCTTCCCATAGTAAGAAAACGATGCCCAAGATATAATTAGTCTAGGCTTATAGTACATTCAACTTGATAGGTCGTTGCTCACAGCACTCATTGAGAGATGGAGGAGGGAGACATAGACGTTTCATTTACCTTATGTGGAGATGTCATCACACTTATGGATGTGGTAGTTGTTCTTAGAGTTCAGATTGATGGACATGCAGTGACAGACACGACAGGAGGAAGAGATTTAGATTTAGTAGTTGGACTCCTTAGTAGTGCACCTCCTCCTTCAGTGATGCATGGTAGCCGAGTGAGCCTTATATGGGTAATAGATGAGTTTCGTGCTCTCCTAGCAGATACCATCGAGATAGTCATCGAGCAGCATGCACGCACATATTTGCTTCATCTACTTGAGGCTACTATATTTGCGGATAACACCAGTAGCCATGCTCATATCACGTACCTCTCCTTCCTTGTGGATTTTGACATGGTGGGCACCTACGCATGGGGCAGTGCTACCCTTGTACTTTTATATCAAGAGTTAGGGAAAGTTTGTTAGGCTATGATCTCGGTGATTGCAGGTTGTTTGACCCTTCTTCAGGTAAATGAATTTGTTGAAGTTAGTATTTTCTACACGTACAATTACTTCACTTTTTTAATAATTCTTTTATGATATTTTGTGACACAACTATGGTCGTAGGAGCATTTATATGTCAGCCGACCAACTATTCAGTTGGGGCATGTAGTAGAGGGTGCTTTTAGGAGCCATGTATATATTTTTAAAAACTTATATTTTTAACATATTTTTATGTGAATGTGTTAAATTTGACTGCTTAAGGTGAAATGTTAGCAGAAGAAAAACCGAAAATCCACAAGGAGTCCTGTGTTTGTATAGAGGAGAGTTAGACCACCAATGGCCTTATCAGGCAATTACATTTATATCACATTTAATATAATGAATATAAGTTATGTAAGGTTATTAAAAACTAATTATGCTTATAAATTGTGGAGGCTATTTGGCAGCCATGCTCGCCTGAGGCGTTGGTTGAGTTACCTCCTCTTTGTACACAGGGAAGAGATGTGTGGCTATCTCGAATGTCACTCATATGTTTTGAGATTTTAGAGCTGCATGTGTCTAATCATGTGATGCTCCAATTCAACTTGGAGCAAGATATCCCTCCTCGTATGGTAGAGATTATCCATTGGATCACTCGACAAGGCGCCGCATTACCGATTGGGCAGCACATCATACAACATATTTCGCTCGATGGATAATAGGGAAACCACTATTATCCAAGGCAAGATGGCAGCAACATCGCGTGATGTTCGTAGCCCGTATATGCTATGGTATTTGCCTATTACACGAAGATATATTCTACCATGCAATGATTTAGAGGAGATGACATATCAGCCTAGGGGCGTGTCTGAGGCAGCTTTAGTAAGTATATCTTAATTAATTATATCATAATATTTTCTTATTTCTCATTTATTGTTTATATGACTTTTATTTTAATTTTTTTATAGATTGGTTTAGCGCAACAAACATATACGTATTTGACTGACGCAGTTAACACCTATACTTCAGGTGAGGTCTTGTTAGCATCATGTCAGCCAATCATCGCCAAGGCAGCTCAGACATCGCCAAGGCAGCTCAGACATCGCCAAGGCATGCTCCATTCACAGATATTCCATCTTCATCTACAACACCTGGCTCTCCTCCTTTATTTTCATGAGCTTCACCTTCGCATGATCATCCATGTTCATCATCTCCGGTTGCTCCAGATCCAACCCATCCTTAGCTAGTTGATATACTGATTGATCTCATACTATATACTAGATGACAGCGGGTAGCTCATATGGATCCTATCCCATTATCTTCAAAGGCGTGTTTGGGTGAGCCATTTGTTACTTATGTGGACAAGGAGGATCAAGAGGAGCTAGTAGAGCACCGTTGGGGTCGGGATCGAGGTCGTAGGGGTAGTAGAGTAGAGCTACTTAGAGTTGTTATATGTTTGCTTTGTAAACCAAATATTTTAAAAACATTGTACCTAATTTATAAATTTTATAGACTTTTTGATCACTCATTGTGTGAATATTCACATGATCTATATATTGGTTGTGTGGATATTAGTGTGTTATGTATGATGATATACAGGTGTAGGGGTTGCTTCCGGGTTCAATGGAATTTAAAAAAGATTAATTTGATTTCGTCCTTACGAAGGACAAAATTTTGTCCTTCATAAGGATGAAATCCACTTAAACCCAACCCACTTCAGCTGAAAAACCGAAAAAAGTTGAAGTTAGGTGATTTCATCTTTCACAAGGAGGAAATCGCCCTATAGAGCATTTCATCCTTGTGAATGACAAAATAAACTTAAAAATTGATTTCGTCCTTAAGCCTAAAAAAATTTAAAAAAAGCAACGCAGGTTGCCAAAATGCAATTTTTTTCCTCTCTTAGCTAATTTGGTAAATATAATTTTTTAATATTATTTATATAATTTTCTTATATATATATATATATATAGTTTAGTATTGAGTGTGTAGAAATATATTTTCTTTCTTACTTTTCTTTGATATTTTATTATGTTTTAAATTATTTTTTGTAATTTCTTTCATTTCATTTTAGTTGTTTTTATTTCTTATTTTATTTTAAAAGCATGTATGTTTTTAAATAAATCAATTTCATATAGAAAGTTCAAGTAAATTAATTAAGGTATGAGAGCAATTAAGTAATTTTTTATCTATTTTCATTCTATTGGAAAGTTGTGCTTATATTTTTAAATCACATTCTATACACTTGAAACTTGTAGGAATATAATTTTATGATTTATTGTTTGTAATCTTAGTGGGATATCTTAAACAGAGCATATTTTTTAAAACATGTCCCATTCAAGTAATTTTTAATGTTTTATAATAGATCTTTATGTTTGGCTATTGTTTGAAAAAAATTAAGATGGGTGTATACGAAACAAAAATAAAGAAAAAAATTTATTGAAAAAAAGAAGAAGAAAAAGTTTGTTTTTATTTTCACTGAGTAACTGGGCCTCGTGCCTAGCAAGCACAAGGGTTTGTATCAAAAGGTGGAAACTTGTAATAAATTCTTTTTATGACTTGCTTGGTTATGTAGCCTTTATATTTTGAGTTATCACACCCAATGGCTATTTCAACACCTACTGCTTTGACCCGTTTGGATAAGGGCTACTAGCCTAATGCTTGTTTCATCGACTATTTAGAAAGCTTAAAATAACTATGTATTTTACGAGTCATAATTTGAAGTATATTATGCTCTTATTCCCTAAAATTAATTGAGAATTTTGAAGGCCATTACGTGAGGTTTTAGTATGAGATTTTAAGGATAAAAGATTGTCATTATTATGTTTTTGAGTTAGTGAACTTTAATGAGCTTAGTTAGTGGGCCACATTAAGATATGTTTGTTAATAAAGATTGAAATTGTATGACTACAAAATTTCTACACTTCATGTTTTTAAAATATATAGATATAGTTGTGTAATTATTTCTAAGATGAAGTTATAAAATGAATGATTCCTTACTTGAAAGTGATCAGATTAAAACTATTTACTTGTTTCAAGTATTTGTGGTTTGTTCTTTTTAAAAATAGTTATATATTTTTAAGAGAAGATTATTTTCATACTTTTTGTTTTCTTATTGTATTTTTTTCTTAGGTTTAGATGTTTGTGGGTATCATAGCAACAAACCCTTATGAGACACAACTCGTCTAACTAGGGATACCTAGGGGTTCAATGACTTGTTTCATACATTAAATACAATCATGATTCCCTATGAAAGAGACATTTATTTTTCTATATTACTTGTTTTGTTTTGTTTTGTTCGAGGACTAGCAAAATATAGGTTTGTGGGTATTTGATAAATATGAAATATATTTATTTTATATGTCTTTTAGCTTATTTGGTAGTATAGTGTTAGGTTACTTTAAGGTTAATTATAGTTTATTATGTTAAGATAGATATTAATATTTTAGTTTTATTATTAATTAATTCAGGTGCAATTAGTAGTTGAGGTGTGTAGTTGAATTAAGTCAGGATTTTATTTATGTACTACACATCTAAAATGTGATTTTTTCATATTTTGTAGGTAAGGTATGTTTATGGATGCCCTTGGACAATGTGAGGAATAATTCACAATATTCTTGACATGCTTTAAAATGATTTAGATAACTTTTCAAAGTGACAAATATGATATAAATTTATATAAATATGAATGAAAGAGCTTAATCAACATAACAGAAAACTGAACATG
Organism: Saururus chinensis; assembly: GCA_035235625.1. NCBI lineage: Eukaryota > Viridiplantae > Streptophyta > Magnoliopsida > Piperales > Saururaceae > Saururus > Saururus chinensis. The sequence goes on from CP141141.1 coordinate 12,877,907, forward strand.
AATATGAAATGTCCAATTAATAGATTTAGCTTCATGAACATAAAATGGACACAAAATTGAAAAGATTTGTCCAGATTGCATAAATACTATACCCGATCGATAGTACACTTAGGGCAATCGATCAGCGTAGCATCCAATTTCCTATTTTATGCCAATTTTGAGGCTTTTTCCAATTAAACTTCCTCATATGATTCTTATGCTTATATAAAGTCATATGGGGCTCAAAATTGATATATTTCAGTATATTTTTTTAAGAGAAAAAATGAGAAGATGGAGGAGCAATCAAAGCTTTAAATAAAGATTCAAGTGCATTTTTCTACCATGCATGACTAGGTTTTTCTTTTACTTAAGAGTTGATGAAATTATAGATAAGTTTCAATTTTATTTTTTTTAATTTAAATCTCAATTGTGAATAATGACAATTGTATAACAAGGATTTTCTTTTTATTAGAAGGGTTTTCATGTTTATTTAATTTTATATTGATTTATTGTAATGTAGATGATAGATTTATATGATTTTGATATTTATATTGATTTTAATTTCTTGATTTAGATGAGTTGGTGATGCAATATTTTTAATATTTATATGATTAATTAATTGCATGAGTTATACTAATATTGAACTAGTCATACCTATAGTTTAGTTTATAATAGATGATTTGTACTATTGTTGAAAATAGTTATAATTAATGAATCTTTCTAAATTAATTCTAGTTTGTAGTTGAGAATACTTGTTTTTACTCACATTAGATTTAGATTAAATGTTAATGAATTATTATGTTTCTATAGTGGTTCAATTTCCTAAATAATTGTCATCATATTGCTCTATTTTGTTTAATTTAGTTGAATATTTTATTTGATTAATTGTAGTTTAAGTTCTTTTAGTTTTTAATCAACAAATTCTTCTCTTAGATTTAGTAATTAATCCATCCATCCCTAAGGTTTAAGAATGCTAAAATATTTATCCTAGTACAATTACCTTATATACTTACAAATGATTTAATTATAAACGATCAACTAACATGCTCAAATCAACTTGAATGTATGATCTAGAATATCCTTTGGTTAAAAAAATAAAAATCACATATTTAGGGTTTTAAAACTAAATTAAAAATAAGAATTTTCATGGACGAAATCAAGAATCAAATTGGGGAAAATGGAGATAAGAAGGATTAAGACCAAAATAGAAAGATTAGGGGTGATTATGGCAAGAAAACATACTTTAATCTATTTATCCTCTTTGAGAAATAAGGGTAGAGCACCTCCTTCTCCCTTGCACATCTATTTACCAAATGGGTAAGTAGCTAGGGTTTTTCCTTAAATAGTTAGGTTTGGGTTCACAAACTGTTGGCCTGTAAAATAGGGTAAAAACGCCCTAAGTGGATAATTTAGGTTATTTTTAAGCTAAAAATAAATTTAATCATTCCAAATCACATTGAAATGAAATAAAATGAGTTTAGAAGTCAATTGGGTCACACGTTGTCCAATGTGGATGTGAGGCGCACAGTGGGGTCCATACCCTTAATTTAGAAAAATTATGATAAAATCTCATAAAATCCATAAAAATTAAATAAACCAATTTTACACTAAAACTTATAAAAAGTGGAATTAAACTTTATTTAAGACATAATTACTAACCCTTAACCCAAAAAATTAAGTCAAACTCGCAATTCAAGCAAAATCACACAAATATACATAATTAAAAGGAAATTAAACTAGGTTAAAGTTAGAGATCTTACAATTATAGTATGGATTTGCATAGATATGCAGGATGGTGTGTGATGGATACACTTGATTTTGTAGGGTGAATGTTTATATTGAGAAATGATTATGCCTGATATGAATGTTGAAAATTGATTTATGCAGGATGAGATTGTTATAATGAAATTCATATGTTTACACATGATGTGCGTATATATTTTATGAGCTATGGATGAAACATGATGTACAAGTGGCATGATATGTGTTTATGAAATGTGGGTTATAGCATGATATGTAGCATGACTATGTGATAATGGAATATGATATAGCATAATATGTATGTGGCATGATTATGTGTTATGGAATTAGTTATACATCATAATATGCAAGTGACATGATTATGTGTATATGGATTATATTGATCGTGATGCACATGTGGCATAGATATATGTGATTTGTTCCATGATGAATGGGCATGGTGAATGACTATATGATGAATGTTATGTTGAAAAAATGCCCGTGATACCATCATGTATTTACTTTTCGTATTAAACCCTTGCAAAGCTTGGGCCCACCCCTCTTTGTTTTATGGTTTTGTTATGGGGCTGTATGTCATGCCACGTAGGTTCTTCGCATGAGCTCTATGTTGAGTATGTGGATGGAGCTGATCATTGAGAGGGGATTCATCGAGATGATGGGTTTTTATGTTAGCCCTGTTTATGTTATGTTGAGATACATACATTTGACTCTACTTCACACTCTTGTTAGCCATTGTTGGCTTAGACTTTGTCAGCCATCATTGACTTATACTCATTTTAGCCATTGTGGCTTGTTTGTGACTAGTATGTGGGTATGTGTGGACTAATACTTTATTAGTAGTCATTTCCTTGCTCTATTTGCTTTTGTACAAAGTGTTTGTACACTACTCCATTGTGTGTTCACGCAAGGATGAATTAAGTCTTCCGCATTTCAACTATACTTGGTCGCGCCGCTTCCTCCTTAGACCGGGTTCAGATCGGGGTGGCATGTGTCGGGGCATGACATAATCTACATACAAAAATTCTCAAGTCGAAGGGGAGCCATAAGCCATGGTCCTATTTTCTATCTTAAACTTCATTTAGTTGTCTAACAAACCTGTTTTTGGAGTCGAGCTTGACACTAGGCCCATTTGTCCTCAAGTGTCATATACAATAGTCAATGAACATTTGCTAATTCAAAGGATCAAGCATATGGTCTACTTACCCCTCTATCATACTCATATTTCCACCATATATTTCAATATTTACCTACATCCATCATGCAAGTAAATTATAATATTATACTATAACAACCCTAATTTTTTAGTAAGTTTTTTTAAACTAATGATAGAGTTTTTAGCAAATCTTTATTAGTTAAATATTGTTATAGATAAAGTTTTTATAGGTTTGTTTTAGAGCTCCAAAGATGAGCGTAACGGACCTTGAATCGCTTGATTCAGACATCAGGGCCGTAAGCTATGACCCCAAGAAACGTGCCTCTTAGGCAGGACCCATTGAAAACTTATGGAGTAACCTACCCCTAAGTTTCTTGTTTTGAAGGGATTGTTAATATGAGTCCATTGGTATCAAGATTATGATTCTGACTTATGGTTGGAAGGATATCACAATTTAAAGTTTTGAATTTCAAAAAATTGAAAAATAATATATTTTTATGCATGAATTGTGTCAGCCATAGCAGTGCTGCACAAGTCATGTGGGGCCGGGCCTGTGTGACACACAGAGGGCCCCAATCGGCATCGTGATGTGTTCATGCAGTGACTCAGACGTGTGGGGTCCTGCGTGGTGGCCCCGCATTGCACAATTCAGCTGTGTGACATGTGCAGTCCGCATAACAAAACCGCTTCACATGGTTTTGCACAACACGACACACGTAGCACATGCGTCATGTGCTATGTGCGCCATGTGAGACTGTTTCGGTTAAAAATAGTCAAAACGGACTTCTTTCTCTGGTCATTTTTTAGTTCTACCACTCCTCAAACTTCTTTTCTTTCGTTCTAAGCCATTCTGACTCCAAATTCAACTGTTCAAAAGGCATTTCTACGTAAATTGATGTGTCGGATGCTGTGGTGTGGTCTGTTTTTCATCTAAAGTCTTTTCAACTACAATAATTTTATCTCAAGTCTAAGGTAGGGAGTCTTATACTCTAAACTCATGCTCTGCTCTTAAAGTTAATTTTTCTTATCCATTTTCATTCAATTATGCTTATTTACTTTATTTTCTGAAAAATGTCATATCAATGAAATATTTTGCATATGTTGCATTATGTTTTGGTGTGTGCATTTTCTAGGTAATTATGGGGTAAAACCTAGGATTATCATATTTTGTCTAGATACATATCGAGAAAAATAATCAGTATCTGGCACGTGCATATAGGTGTGGAGCATCATGGGAAAGCTCATATTTTTCTAAGCCTCCTAATGCCCCATTTGTGCCGGGGAGAATGCCACTCAATATCACAGCTTCTGGATTTATCGTCATCATATGATTCGACAATTTCTAAATTTGTTTTTGAATAGTTTATGAAATAATTGTTTTGAGGCAAACATAAAGATTATGTTTATTTCATGAAATTTTTGCTTAGCATTACTTTAGATGTTAACACGACCTACTGAGTATAAAAGTACTCACCTATCCCCAGATGTTGTAGGAATTGCAACCAGAATGGAGGTGAAAGAGGAAGAGTTTTCTAAATAATTTATTTTGCTGTTGCTTTAGATGAATTTGTTATTATTTTGTGACTAATGTGTAAAGGCATGATGTGCCTAAATTCTATATAACTATCAACTATACACATAGTGATCTTAGGCATGTGTGATTAATTTTACTATGTTTCGTTGAGCCTGATAATGTTATGATATAAAATATTTTGGTTGTGGATTGACTCTGAGTTATTTTTTTATAAACATGATATTTTGTGTACATTTTTTGTTGTCGTGTGCACCAACGGCCGTCATGTTAGGTTACGTGAGTAAAAATTACACGTGTCGAACGAGATTATGATAATTATTACATCATTTAAAAATGGCGATTGTCACATTTGGTATTTGCGCTCAAGACTCATTGTCTGTAGAGCAACAGTTATTATTAGTCACACAAATAATTAATATCTAATTTTGATGATTTTACATATGCTATATTATCTTTGAAAATTATAAAATAGATAATGGGAAAGTAAAAAATGACACTCATCTCAAGCTCTTTGTATCACATGAAAGCTAAAAAAATGCCATTGCCATCAAGAGTAGAAAAAAAGAGTGGTATAACTTCAAAGGAATCTCTCATGGCAGAAACCTCAGGAGCTTCGAATGAACCTGAAATAAATGTTGCATTATCCCAAAGTGATGATGATGATGTCTATGAAGTAATAAACCTTTCAGGCTCCCGAATTTTGATTGAGATTTCTAAAGAAGACCCATCCAAAGAGGACCTACTCGAAAAAGAATCGTTCAAGGAGGACCCACTCGAAGAAGACCTAATCGAGGAGGACCCACTGGAGAAGAACTTGCCTTGGGAGAACCCAGCTGAGGAAGAACTATTTGAGAAGGATCTGGGCATGGGGGGAGGATGAATAACCTTGAGAGAGGAAATTTTATGAGAAACTTTGACCTAAATGAGTTGCCCCCTGAAGTAGAGGAAGGGGAGAAGCAAGAAGAAAGGGCTCAAAGACGTAATAAGGGCAAAGTGCTGATGTGGTACACAGAGCATTTGCCTGAGGTACGTCTTTTTATTGAACAACAAGGGCACTACTTCTTTCAATGCCCATTGAGCTTGAAAGATTTTCTCCAACCCTAATAAAAAAATGTGTGTTTGAAAATTTTGTCTATGTTTTTACATAGTTTTGTCATTTTGTAAATATTTTTTTGACAGGTGTGTCAGATACACCTCTTTTTGAAACTATTTGAGTATGTATAAAAATTTTATAAATAAATATTATTAGTTAAAAAGAATTCTTGTGAATTTAAGGTAGTTACAATCTATTAACACCTCTAAATGACTTTTGATAAAGGTGAAGAAGTACAATCGTATGATGATTCAGTCCAACCTGAAAATGTCACTGTTGAGGGTGTAGTGGCACTAGAAAATCAAATGGAAAATTTCTTCGATCTGATGATTCAAAAAATGATCCAATATCTACAGACTCAAGGATTTAGCATAGCCTTAACCATTTAAGCAACTCTATAGATTTGGCTGAAAACAGTCATGGTGATGAAGACAATTTGCTTGAGCAATTTAAGAAAATTATTTTCGAATTCTCCGGAGAGGATGGACTAGAAGAAGTCGAGAAATGGACATTCGAGATAGAGAGGATATTTAAGGTGATGAACGTTCCAAAATACAAAAAAGTGGACATAGCAACTTTTACTATGACAGGAGAGGCAGCCTTCTAGTGGCTATCAACAGAAAGAATTCCTGATAAAGAGAATATCAAGTGGGAAAATTTTAAAGAAGTATTGTGTAATAATTTTTTTCTCCTCATGTTTACAATAAGAAAAAAAAAGAATTTTTGGATCTTCAGTAATAAAATATGATAGTATTTCAACATGAAAATAAGTTTGTACAGGTACAATGCTTTGCTCCTGAAATTTGCCCTACATAGTTAAATAAAGCCCAAAAATTTCTTAGAGGTCTAAATAACAGACTTTGCGGTAGAATAATAGGATTTCAACTTACTACTCTTGCCAAAGCTATGGAATTGACCTCTTTGTTAGAACAAGAATATCAGGAGTTCTTGACATAAAGAAAAGATTGCAGGCAAAGCAACATTTCTAAAATAGAAGATAGGAAGAGAAAAGTGGCATTCCCTAACCAGAACACCAACCAAAAATTTTAGAGGACCTCTGGACCATCAAACCAAAACTAAGGGGGGGAAAATTAGGGAAATGTTCCAAATGTAACTGTTTTCATCCACCACGAATCTGTTATTTCTCTAAAAGATGATGCTTCACATGCAGGGATGTTGGACATAAGATTAAGGATTGTCCCAAGAAGATGAACCAAGATGAAATCAAGAGGGAGCAAAAACCTAAGGTTCAGGACGGGTCTATGCTATTATTATAGAAGAAACTCAAACTTCAATAGGTGTTATATAAGGTACACTTCTGATTTTAGATAAGATTACTAAAGTTTTAATAGATCCAAGATCGATGCATTCTTTTATATCCTATAATTTTGCTTTATGCAGTCGCTATCCGGTTATGGAACGAGGATATATTTTAGATGTGTCAACTCCTATGGGAAAAACTTCCATTCTGTTGCTCAAAATCATTCTCTTTTATAAAATCATTAAATCACAATATTTGTGACCATAAAACTTCAATTTAAACTATAATTGCTAGTCATTAACCATAAAAATTATGCTTATCATCATTAATTTATAATCATGATTTAATCACTAAAATAAAACATAATTACAATATCCCAAATTTTCCTAAGTTTTAAAAATTAAATACGTGAAAAATAGGTCGTTTGACCTATTGATATATGTAGTAGAATAACTTCCTCCCTATATAAAATTTGTGGCTGAAACGATTACAATTAGAAAGTAGATAGAAATATCTTCAAAATGCCACCAAGAACGCACAAATTAGAGTCTTGATTAGGGAGATACAATTGTTCGAAGTTGAACATATCGTATAGGGCCCGTTTACCCGATTTTAACGTGTAATTGGGCCGTTTAAGTCATTTTGTGGGCCCTGTTGTTTATAATTCCAAAATTAATTTTTAGAGGCCTAATTAAGGGGGATTGGCCCAAATTCTAGGGGGATTAGGAACCCTAATCCCCATGCTTATAAAAGACCTTATTAGGGCATAATGAAGGGGGGCTTTGACCTTTTTGGCCTGAGGGGAGGAGAGAATGGGTGCACGGCGAGGCTCAGGCGACAGTGGATTGACAATAAGCCAACAATTATGGAAGGATCACTATCTTAAAGTTCAAGTTGAGATTAATGGATATTTTATTCAATTAATTAGAATGTAAATTGTATTATTAGTGAGTTCTGCAATTTACATTGTGTAATTTTAAAAATTATAGTTATATCTAATCATCATAATTACGATGAACAGTGTCTCTACAGCCACTGTTCTGTCGATTGTGTAAATTCTGTTTGATGGCTGCAGCTGGTCCATTGACTTTGGACTCTCTCAGTGGTGGTCCAGGCTTCGGCACGTGGCGGCCGCCGAGTAGGGTGCTAGGCGGTGAACAAAAAAAAAGGGGCGCTGGCCATGCCAACTAGGGACGCACTGGCCCTGGCCATGCTAACCATGGCCCCGCTGGACTTGGCTGCGCCGACATCAGAAGCTGCCGCCGCCGCCGCCGATTAGTAAAAAAAAGTGATTTTTGCCCCAACCGGCAGTCAAGCGGTGGCAAGTCCTGGCCCATCAGAATTGTCGCTAGGAGCAATCTGGTGAGGCCAGCCTTGCCCTGCCGTAATGGCCAGAGGCTTTCCCGCCTCTGGCCAAATGCAAGGGAGACAACCTGCGCGTTGCAGGTCATCGGGCGTGGTTTCAAGCCAGGTGACCCAAACTGCATTGGCCAGGACCAGGCCTAAATGGGTATGACCTAGTCTGGTATGTTTGTTTTATAAAAAAAGAAGGAAGATGAATTATTGAACTGGTTTTAGTCCACCAGCTTAAAGACGAGAAAATATTCCTAAAAATTATCGAGTATCCAAAGAAGTATTTAAAGAGTCTTGACTAGGTTTCAAATTGGGAAAAATTCCAGAGGTTGTAAAATGACCAAATTACTCTTTAAAGTTGAAGTGTAGAATAATAATTATTGGCCATGCTTAGGAGCTCCGGTTCATGGGCCTATGAGTGGATTTAAAAATTGAGAGTGAGATTTTAATGTGTATCATAATTTTAGACCAAGCCATAAGTTAGAGAAAAATCCCAATAAATAAATAATTGATTCTTTTACCCCTAGGGTTAAGGTAAGATGGTTAATTGAACCGGGGTCGGTCAAGGGGTTTATGACCCATTAAACACTAAGAAAATTACCTTAGGTTCATAATATCTAGGTGTACCCCTATGATTAGTTTTGGACCTTTTAGGGTTCTTAGAGGCCCTGAACAAAAAGAGAGAAATACCGTTATGAGCAGACCGGGCCCCATTCACGTGGATGACATTAATGGGCCAATGAGATACTGAAACCTTTTGAGAGGTTAAAGACTTACCTAAGAGCAGAGAGGACCACATCTAATATTGGATAATTACCTTAATGCCCTTAGGTGCATGACGATCTGTTTTCATAGAGATTAATAAGTTAACCCAAGGAGGGTTAGGGCACGAGAGCTTGAATAATCTAATATCATTATTGAATTTGGTTATTGATATTATGATCTACTTGGACCTGTATGGTTCTAATTGTTTATGTTATTTATTTTTTTGATATTTGCTATTGATGTTGTGATAGTAACTTATCACTAGCTTAAGATTATTAAAAGATTAATTAATGGGGTGGATACCTTTGGATTGGGCGAGAATGCCTAATAAAGATAAAGACTAAAATACCTCAGAGGGGTCTAGGACTAGTTCATAGAGTGAACAAAGCCTTTGACCTTACAATTTACCTTGGTTGATGAACCAATGGCAGTTTTAAGTTTTAAACCCTAGTCTAGAAGGGACTAATAGGGTTTGGGATAGTCATTCGAAATCCTAGCTTATTGATGAGTAAGATAGGGTTCCAAATGGTTTCCTAAAGTTTAGATCTATTAAGGAGCTACTGATTTGACCATGTAGTTTCATCTCCTCATTGGGGGGAGCTTTGTGTGAGCTCGGTTCACCACAGATCTATTGAGGATCTTTTAGTATACACGCATTTAGATTAGCTGACATCCTGCTTGGTTGGCTTTTCTTGCCACTTCTATTTAGGTGCAGTTGTGGGTCATGCCCTTCCACTCCAGTTAGGTTCTTTGTGGGCTAGGAGGGGTGATAGTACTTCCTGGTGGATTTCATGGTATTTCGTCATTGATTTACCTTTGAGGGTGGTTTATGATGAGTATATCATTTGTCACTTAAGTTGACATCTGATGGGTCTGTCTATCATTGGGATTATATGAGGATATTAATTATCGAACAATGGTTTGAGAGATAATTAATAACATTGTTTCATATTGCTGGTTTAATTAGAACAAGTGAAACAATTAAAGGACTTGCATAAAATATAGGTTGCTTTGAAATACTTAAGCATTGCATGTGTGATGCTATGCTTCTTAGTATAGTGTAGTTTTAGGCAGAACCATGTCTGGATCCGATCTTGTTGGAAACATTGAAGATGTTGTATGATGAGTACGTAGGTAACTAATATCGGGTGATGTTGGCCCAATCCAAAAAATATTAAATTTTACTTTTGCTCTTCTAAAACGCTCTTCCAAGGGGAGGACATGTTTGGTTTTTGTTTAATCTTGTTAGCTTGCAGATTCGTTAGATGGGGTTTTTGCAAGATCAGGACATTGGTGGGCGTATTGAGGACGACATTGCACGAGTGGGTTCTAGTTTCTTACTTCTGCAATATTGTAAGTAATTGTAATTACTTGCGTGAGAGCCAACTTTACTTGGTTATTTATTTTTTAACATATGGCAGACTTGTACTTAGAGGGTTAACTTACTCTTTATCAAGTTTTGGTACATGTAATAATATCATATATTTTAATATTCATATTTGTGAACCCTAATTATCATGGCTTGGATATTTTAGTCGATTGATTTGATTTAAAAAAAATTATAGTGATTTATCGCTTAACCTTTAAATTAAAAAAGGTTTAAAAAATTCAGGTCGTGACAATAATACCTCAGACATCTTTCATAAAAAGTCACCAACTAGCTAAGGATAAGCAATCAAATAATTACATAGTTTGAAGGTTAGCAATCAAACCTCCAAGCTTGTCACACCCCAGTACCCACCTGACCCAAGCCAAACCTGGTCCAAGGGACAGTTGAAGCACACGAGGGCGACGAATTGTTAAACTGCGGAAGACTTGAGCCCTCTAGCAAGTAAATTACGCATACAGAGTACGCACCTCTAAATCTTTGTGCAAGAGAAATAAGTAAAAGTATAAAGGACTTTAACTCTAAAATAGTCCTCAAGTCTCAACCCACAATACTTAGAACGATAAGCCAACAAACATGGATCAAATTATAAAGTCACAAATAGGTCTAAACCCACAACGGCAACAAGAGTCTGGAACAACGTCAACCAAACATAATGTTCTAACAACATAGCATAATAAATTAGGAAACACAGCAAAGGCTCTAGGCATCCACGCCTACTCCAAAGCACTTACCAACTGTTCCTTATACAAAGGATCCTAATCAACTGCATGTCTCACCATGCAGCCCCAAAATAAAACACAAAAAAGTGGGGTGAGTATAAACTCAGTAAGGTTTTGAATATATAAACAATAAATTAGAAAACAACCATGGCATAACAACATGGTCTATCAGATCTACATATAATATCCCATTTTTTATTACTTTCATTACCATAACCGTACTTACTCATAAAAAATTATCATGCATGCAAGTATTGCAAACATACTATTTGTAGCATGAATAACTACATTATAACATAAACATCCATCCTGCATGATGAGTTTCTCAAGCATACTATACATATCCATGCATACCCATTTTCCTTCATAACATTCAACCTGCATGACACATGTCTCCAATACACAATCACATCATGTATATCCATAACCATTAACCTTCATGAAAAGTATTTCTAAAACACAATCACATCATACATATTCATCACATTCAACCTGCTTGAAAAGTGTCTCTAACACACAATCACATCATGCATATTCATCACATTTAACATGCATGAAAAGTGTCTCTAACACACAATTATATCAAGCATATTCATCACATTTAACTTGCATGAGAAGTGTCTCTAACACACAATCACATCATACATATTCATAATCATCAACCTGCATGTAAAGTGTAATGACTCTCATCTTGAACCGGATTATTTTTAATGTTATTTATTGGTTATCATGTGTTTAAGCGTTTTCTAATTAAATTCGGTAGTTTTCAAAATTAAATAGGGTTTCTAAAGGTTTCAATAAAAACTAACTTCCCATTTATGTGTTTTAAGGGATTTTGGGTCAAATCTGAATTTTTGGGATTTTTTTAATTTTTTACTAATTTTTTAAAAATTAGGGTTTGGCGGGACCCCCCATGTAGGCCCCACAGACGAAATTAGGATTTTTAGTACAAAATGACCTAAACATTAATGGAAGAGAATATAAAAAAATTTTGGATTTCTTTGGACCTAATTTTGAGCTAAATTGCTAAATTTCCTAATTTTAGTTAAAAAATTTTATTTCTACCCCACATTTCAATTAGATATAGCCCAACCCTTCTTCTAAAAGGAAAGGGGTTGTGCCATATACAAATTAGGAATAGGCTTAGACAAGAAATTTGGGGCCTAATCCCCAATTAGGCCCAAAAAGAAAATAATTAGAGGTGAGTTTAGCTTAATCTTTAGGGTTTTCTTAAACTCTTCTTAATCTTGACTTCCCCCATCATTTCAATCCATTTTAAAAGCATAAAATCACTATTTTACTCTAGATCTAGGGTTTATTTTTTATTTAAAAGCTAAATCAAGTGTAGATGTGAATTAACATAAAATTATATTTTTGGAAGGTGTTGGAGGTAATTGAAGTTCAATTCGACCTAAATTAACAAAGAAAGGTAATGGGTCTTTCAAATCTCGGCTTTATGGTGGTAAAAATCTCGATTTTATGATTTTATTTGAATGGGTTTTGCTTGATTAGAGCTCAAATGATAGGTTTAATAAATGTTAACATCTTTCTTCGATTTCTTAAGGTTTTATCTTAGAATGGGTTAAATTAGTGTTTTAGAAGGTTTGATGGGATTTTGATAATGTATGAGACCATGGATGAAGGTTTTAAGGTGCTTTCATGGTGTCTTGGTTTTGATTTTCAAAATAGAGAAAGTCTCGATGTGCCTTGTTGGCGATCGATCGGGCCTTGTGGCCGATAAATCAAGCCAATCGATAACTATACAACAATTTGGCTATTTTTGGAATTTTATGCTCATTTTAGTGTTTTTCCTCAAATTGATGTTTCCAATGTTTATGAAAAGTATTTTATGATGCAATGAAGCTACTGGAAGGGTGTGAAATTGATAATGCAGATTTATGAAGTATGCTTATGTATTTATTATATGGTAGAATATGTTGGTAGTTACACATGTTAACATTGAATTACTTTGAATCTTGGAATGTTGGAATTCTTATTATTAGAGTATGTTTCCAGCATCGACATTACATGGTAAATGCTAAGATATGTTATCTTCTGATGGGAATGGATTGTGAGTAATGAATATTATCATGTTATGGCTTCATGTGTAAAATAATCATGCTTGTAGGAGTTGAGCATTTGGTTTTACATTGATGAATTTAGGCTTTATAGTAGATTTCACTTTGATTCTAGTTTGAAGTCATTGTTTTAAATGTGTTTAAGCATGCGCATATTGCCTCATGAGTTTATGTCAAGGCATTTTTTCTATGCTTAAATATGCATGAACACACACGTATGGGAAATCTACCATAAAATTGTAATTCATTATGATGTGATTACAATGCATGAAGAAACTGATGAGAACATGTTCTATGTGTTGGAACCCACGTAGACTTTTACTCACAGATGTATCATGCATCATGTATCGGATTTCATGAAAGAGGTCTTACCGATTTAACCGAAATTAATCAATTGTATACAATGATTGAGATTGCATGTCGGATTTATCAATCGATGAAATTAATCGAAACTTGGTTGGTCCGAAAGGACATTTTCGATTTAAGTTCTTGTATTAAACATGTATACTCCCTGGGTTGAGTCTAGTTAAATTGAGATATGTGGGGACAAGTTGTGTACTTGTCTTGCGGATGAGATTATTTAGATTGTCATATGGACCCTAAGAATCCAGAGTGGTATGCTTCGTGCACCAGCTACCACGTGTTCTAGGGTTCCCTATGTGGGAATTCGGGCTCTTTCCCACCACAGAAGATGTCCCTAGGCAAACACACCTGCTCTAGGTTATCTGTGTGAGAATCGAGCATCCTTGGCCAGGATCATCCAGGGCGAGCAGCTTTGGAGGTTGACAACCCCGACCTCTTGTATTTCCAGTGTAGAAATCGGACCATGTCTCGCCTTTGTGGCCTTAACTATGTCCCACCTATGTGGCAATACTTGTGTTTACTCCTTGATAGAGGCATTCATCATTTGTATTGATGCATGTGCATTATGAATGTTATGCATGATTGTGTATAATGTGTTTGACACGTTTGTCGTGCAATATGAATAAAGATGTGATATGAATGCATAATTAAAAATTATGTGATTGAAACACTATTATGTAGGTTTATGTGATATGAATCCATGAGTAGAAAGTGTGTGAATGAGACACTATTATGTAAGTTTATGTGATATAGTTGCATGATCAGAAAGGGTGTAAAAGACACTTCTTATGTGATTTATGAGATTATCATGCTCCATTTTAGTAGATATGAACAAATACCTATGTAAGATGCATGTTAGGTTATAACTTGAATATTTATGACTTTACTTGATAGGTATGTCATACGCATGCTAGCTCTTATGTTTATGGTTATATAGGGGTTTTAGCTAAGAAATTATCAGAAAGCAATATAGCATAAAAATTTTGGGTTTGAATTGCTACATTATCATGCCGTCGTATTTTCTTATTATTATAGTTGTATTTAAACCATTATTGAGCTTATATACTCACCCCACTTTCCTTGTTTTGTTTGGAGGCTGCATGGCGTGACATGCAGTCAGATAGGATCCTCTGTATGAGGAATGGTCGGGGAGAGCTTAGGATCAGGTGAGGAGTCCTCTAGACTTTGTATGTTTTTTTGATTATTTTGTTATGATGTTAAAACACCTTGCAGAGTGGTTCTTGTTCCAAACTTGTGATATATTATATTTTTAGATTTGTTTGAGACCTTGTTTTGAGTTGTGTGTTAACTCTAGATTATTAGTATGTGTGTTTAAGACTTGTGGATTAATTGAGAGTTAAAGTCCTCTTTTGTTCTACTTATTCAAAGTTGTGCATAACTCCGCTAATTAAACAGATGTAGGTGGGGCATAAGTCTTCCGCTATTTCTTTAATCATTTTTTAATTTCATCACCCCCGTGCGCTAGACTGGCCCTTGGACCGGGTTCGGCTTGGGTTGGGCAGTGCCGGGGCATAACATAAAGTATCTCTAACACGCAATCACATCATGCATATTCATAATCAATTAACCTACATGTAAAGTATCTCTAACGCACTATCACAACCATGCAAATTGATACCCTACTTAATCGGCCAAAGCTTAAGTAGTCCCCACTCATTCCAAACAATTCATAATTAGAAAGTTTGAAGGAATTACGCAATTGGGTAAATTCCCTAACGGGGAAGACTACCCCCTAGTAAGCCAGCGCACTTAAATACACTAGCATGGATTCTCAAAGTCCAAATGGTCTTAATAATTTTGTCTCCTTATAGCATTACTGCTCTTCTCAACCCGAGGGGAAACCCGTCCTCGAGGGACATAAAACCTCATCCTTTTAGACGTAAAACCTCGTCCTTTTAGACATAAAATCGAATTGATATGTCTCTGATCAATTAACCCGATAAGCAATATCACACAATTGTATCTAATCGATCAATATAGCTAATCTCGATGAAGCCTCATTCATAAATCCATTTCATGATGCATGCAACATTAGTACATATGTGTGCAATACTGACATGGATCTTAATTCATAAAACGTGCTACTATCAGCCATACATGCAACATACCTAATCATAAGTATCAACAACCACCATGATTACCCCCACATGTGTATACATAGTAGAAACATTCAATTCTAAGCAAATAGCCATGTATTATGAATAACCCATCAACATGCTACACACATGCTATTTAACATTTAATCATGGCTCCTTACTGAAATCATGAGTGAAAACTATCAAAAAACACAATTTGAACCAAGTGCAACATTACATTAGATTTAAGTAACATATTCATTACTATACTTAGAGCTAGACATGACACCATCATTCACCCATAATCAATCATAATATGTGAAGGCATACAATCCATTATCATGTTGTAAGTTTGCTGAAGTCATACTTAAAATATAAAGAATCACTCAACCTGAATTTTAGATAAGAAATCATAACATGCTTAACTGATCCATATGTAATTCACATAATACTTAAATATTCATCATAACTTCAACGTCAAATTCTCCTATAGCTCTTCCTAACATAAATTACTCATCATAAATATAAGAAATTATACTTAAGAGTAAAAATACGAAAATGATCAAAATAACCAAAGATGGCCAAACTGCTGTGTTTCAAATGCCCTGTTGGGCCATTCAATCAACCTGCATGGTCGTTCGAATGCCAAAACAGAAGTTCTGCTTCGTCTTCTTCCTTTCAAATTTAAAACCGAAAATACACATATTCATCTTAAACCTTCAAATCTTACTTCCAAACATCACCATAATGAAATCTAAGCCTAGAAAATAGTAAATCTAGTCATTTATCAACAAAAACATGAAGAAATCGTAAGAAAGATTAAGTTCTTTAAATCTACCATTAAACCTCAACTCCATGCAACCCCACATAAAACTCCACCACACTTTAAATCTAAAATCACAAACCTATTTAGTATGAAATCCCTTACCTCCAATGAGTTTCTTCACTTGAAATCGACGCTCTAAGACCTTCAAATCCTACCCACAATATAGTTTTTTTAATACTTGCATAAATCCGCTTAAAAATACCTAAATCTTTTGAAAACTTGTAGATTTAGGGTTTATTGAGTTTAAAAACGAAATTTCTTTTATAAGGGTTTAAAATAGATATCAAAATCAGAAACTTTAAGGGTAAAAATCGATATTGATCATTGGTAAAAGAAGGGTTTTAAAAAGTTTAGGAAAAAACCAAGGTAATTAATGGAAAATCAAGTTAATCTTACCTTAATCACCTGCCCTTCTTTAGAAATAGAGATTAGAGCCTCCTAAACTCCAAATTCCAGCCCTTCCCAAATAGGAATAAGGTTGTCCCTTTCTATTTATAGCAGGCATTGGGGTAGACCACACAATAATAATTAAATAAAATTAAGTAAGCCAGTTTAGGATTTATGGATCTTACATCCTTCCCTCCTTTAGGAATTTTGGTCCCTAAAATTCATTAACGATCGGCAATAAAAAGGTGGAAGTAATTCTCTCTTACTTCATCTTCCCGCTCCCAAGTGGCTTCTTCAACTTCATGATTACGCCACATAACCTTAACTAATAGAATCACCTTATGTTAGAGAGTTTTCTCCTTTCTATCCAAGATACGAACTGGTGTTTCCACATAAGATAGGTCCTTTCGTAACTCCAATGGCTCGAAGTCCAATTTGTGAGAAGGATCGGACTCATACTTCCGAAGAAGTGACAAGTAGAACACATTATGGATGTTCTCAAGCTGTGGAGGTAGTCACCCGATAATCCATAGCGCCAATACGCTCCAAGATCTCAAATGGACTGATGAATCTAGGAAATAATTTACCCCTTTGGCCAAATTATACCACACTACGGGATAGAGATATTTTGAGAAATACAAAATCACCCATGTTAAACTCCAACTCTCGCCGTCATTTGTCAGCATAGCTTTTTTTTCAACTTTGTGCCGTTTGTAACATCTCCCAAATAAGTTGGATCTTCTCCATTCATTGTTGCACAAGATTAGGACCGGTAAGGAGATATTCCCCGACCTCACCCCAACAAAGGGGAGATCGACAAGGACACCCATAAAGTGCCTTAAAATGTGTCATTTTAATGCTCGCTTGGTAACTGTTATTATAAGCAAACTCCACCAAAGGTAAGTGTTATTCCCAATTGCCCGTCCACTCATGTATACACGCTCTAAGCATATCCTCAAGTGTTTGGATAATCCTCTCTAATTGCTCATCAATATAGGGATAGTAGGCTGAGCTAAAATGCAATGATGTACTCAAGACTCTCTGAAAACTCTACCAAAATTGAGAAGTAAAGCAAAGATCACAATCAGAAACAATAGACACCGAAATATCATGCAACCACACAACCTCCTTTACATATAAGACAGCTATGGATCTTAACTACATACCACCTATGTTTTCATCATAATCATTTCTTACAGTGTCATCCACATGTTAGTGACTTGCCAACAGTTTACTATGTTTTATGCCGATGTGCTCAGCAGCGCATCAAATGGTTAGAAACATTCGAGGTGTTATAGATTAATCTTACATGCTTACTCAGTTATTTGAATGCATTCCTTACATTTTTGTCCTATACATGTCCATCATTAGATTTTACTAGATGTTCTAAAGTTGAGGCCTTTTGACAAGGGATTATGGGTTTCTAGATGGTGTTATTAAGAAGTAAAAAATCCGCTAAGTAGTCATAATTACTTTTGAAGATCTCATAGAGGAACCTTCATGGCCATTGCCAATGGGAAGGAAGAATATTTATGACAAACTCAAGGCGCAAAGATATGGGCAAAAGCCAATAAATTTAGCTAAGAGACTTTAGTTATTAGAGAAGCAAGAAACCTAAGCCAATCATGCTTAAATACCTTACATAAATCTCTACAGAGAATCCCTTGATATTCAAACTAAGACACTCAAGAATTTTTTAAACTTAGCCACGTAGAAAATAAATCTAATACTCACTTTTTCAGTAGAATAACTTCCTATGTATATGAATTTTAGGTTTAGAACTTTAGTATTACAATGTAGATATAAAAAGCTTCACCAAGAATATATATGAAGCAATGATCAAAAGATGAAGGTATGGTCGATGTAACATTTAGAAATTTTCTAAATTGAGAAAAATAATGAGTTTGGCCCCTCAGGCCTTCTAATTCAATACCTTCCTCGATAGTTCTATTTTGGGCATGTAACTTTTCTACTAAGAACTAAATGAAAAGAGCTTTGAAACACCACAAGCACATGCAAATCAAAGTTTTGATAAAAAAAAATTACACTCATTTGAAGTTGAACTCATTGTGCTATCAATAGGGGTGAAAGAAGGCTAGGCCCTAGTGGGCCATAAGTAGACCGAAGTTTTGGCCCTAAAGATAAAAATTGGCACAAACTTGGCCCTAACCTACATACCAAAATGCTACCCCAATCGTAGGATTAGGCAGGCTGGCTGGGCCACACGCTTTTAAAGATTTTTCTAAATATCAATTCAACTATTTTTCCCATGTGAATAATGTAATTTTGAAAAGTTCACTCAGCTAGAACTACAAGTTCATAGCCATTTTACAATAACATGATACACAACTAAATAAACTTATATATCATTTTTTCTTACATTTGGTTCAAATACATATATGATTGAAGAAACTTCAAAGCTATTTCATAATAAAATAATAAAAGAAACTTATATATCATGTGCGACTATAATAAAAGTTACAAATTTACTCTTCAAATTCAGTCTATAATTTACTCTTCAACTATGCTAAATGTCAAAAAACTCAGTCTCCAACATAACATCCCACACTTAACTAGGGCACTATAGTTCAAAAATCCAAACAATCTACACCTTATTAAGGCCACCTTAGTGACACCCGAATATTAGAAAACACAAATATAATACACTGCAATTCCAAATAATTCATCCCTACACGCACATAACAAAAAAGGAGCTACATATCATTATATCAACATGCTCAATTTATTTCCAATAGTTGTAACACAGTAAAACTGCTCAGTTTCGAAACAACCTATTTAAAAGGAGTTACAATACATATCATCATAATAACCTATTTCAAAACAATTCTTCTATATGCAAGAATAGGTCATTCATTCATTTTATCAACATGTTACTAACAATTGCTTCTCCCCATATATTAAGTACAAAAAAATTGAATGTACAACAATAAAATTATAATTTAACATTTTTAAATTAAATTGTTTTCCCACCTCCTTTCTCATCCAGGCTTGGGACCGGCAACGACGGAGTTAAAAAACTTTTTTTTATTTGTAAACATAATAAACAAAAAGAAGAATCAACAAACATACCTAATTCGTTAATTATTTGCTTCAATTGTCTCGCTTAAGTTGTTGTTGAGCTCATCATCCAAATCATAAAAGATCCCACCCCCATGTTACCACGAAACCAATCCTTAGTGCAAATTAAACATTCAACTATCTCAACTAGGAAAACTTTTATATTAAAATAAAACCCTTCACTTATTTTTAAAAGGTTGATTCTAAAGCAATTGTAGTAATCAAAACATTTAGAATGACTTGAGATGTTGATGTCGTATTACATACTTAGCTAAGTTAGCCCTCCACTAACAAAGAATATCCAAATCAGCCTCTTGATTTTCTAAGCCCCCTTCAAAGTATAACTCCAACTCACATTTTTCATTATCATTGTCCTCAACAGATCCTTGTGCTTGCATCTATTATTAAATTTCTTCTTCCTAAATAAAAAAAATTATTGCCTTACTAAAGACCCTCTCCCAAACCAGACACACCATGCTCTTATATTGATCAAATAACAATTACATCACAACCAAACTCCTTTCAAAATATATTTTCCCTATCTCCTTTCCATGTAAATGGGTCAAATAAAATCTCAATAGCATCCAAAACTACCACACTAGTAGCATTTTCTTTTCATCATCAAAAAACAAATGTTTATAACTTAGATTTTCTTCCTCTAATCTTTTCAAAACAACACGAAATGACAACATAGACTCTAATATTAACTAAGTAGAATTCCATCAAGTACTAACATCTAAATCAAATTGTTCCCCACACTAATTCCCAATTCAACTACTAACTCAACAAATTTTTGGTGATAGAAAGGTGAAACTTTCACATATTTCATAGACTTACGATCAAGAAAAATTACTTCTTACAAGATATTTTAGTCCAACCCACACAACAGTAGGGCGTATCCCTTTTCAACAAGGTCCTTTACAAGGCTTCTTTAAACAACATCATGTTTGATGCGTTAACTAAAGTAACACTACATACTTTGCAATCTACTTTACTAAAATGATTTTAATAGAATTATATATTACCAAGCTAGGATGTGGTGAGGGAAATCAAGTGATACTAATAATTTTTTTTTTAAATGCCAATTATAATCAAAATAATGAGCAATCACACCAATATATCTAAAAGTTTGATTTGAAGCCTATAGATAAAGAAGTAATACTAACTCTAGTAGAAGAGAGCTTTTGAAGTACATCCATCAATTTTTGTATAAATGTTTTGGCAATCATTCCTATTTGTGGTCCTTATAACCATTTTAAAAAGAGGCTACAATGTTTGTGTAAAATTGATAGAATCTTTGAGTGACAAAATTAAATGGGTACTCGTACACTATTATTTCTCTTGCAAGAGCTTCCCTAATAACATGTTAATTAAATTTTAAAAAAAATACATTACCAAAAGCAATACTAAGAGGATTATCCAAAATCTCTATTATTGTGTCTTACTAGATGAGTACCACCTAAATCTAGTCCAACAAACTTGGACTTGCAATGGCTAATATTGTTTCTTTTTTTACGTCATTCACATAAAAAAAATACCAAATTTTGCAACACATGTGACACACCTCTAATCCATCTTTTCCTATTTTGACAACTTGATGCTCTTGAAACTGGAAGAGGGAGAGGGGTAGTGTAGTGTTAGGGGAAACAACAAGTGTGAGGGTGGGCGTGGAAGAACTCGCCAAGGTGGAAAAAGCGTCATCACTATTAGTGGAGAAGAGATTAAATAACAAATTAATAACATGGATAGGATAACATGTATTATAGCTAAGATAACAAAGAAAAATAATTTATTACAAGCAACGCAACAAGTAGGTATGAAATTAAATAACATAATAATGAGACGAGACAAATTAATAATAGAGATGTATTAAATAGGTAACAAGTAGGTGAGAAATTAATAACAAAGCAAGGACAAAAAGTGTTATAGCTGAGATAGCTTATAAATTATTACATGCAGCATACAACAACTATATAAGAAATTAAATAACATAATAACGGAGAAAGGGCAACAAGTATAAATAACTAAATGTATTATTGAAAATATATTAAATGACAAATTAATTACCAAAAATAAAGTACAACAAATACTATAGATAAGAAGAAAAAAAATAGGTAAGGATTAACAGTAATATTGATATAAACTAACAAGTAGATAAGAAATTAGGCAACATAGTAGTAACATATATTAGAAGTTACTAAATATTGGTGTATTATTAACATATAGAATTAGAGTACAATAAGTATCATTTTAAAGAAACAAAACTAATAAGTACAACAAAGGATAATAAATAAGATATCAAAGAACGATTAAGAACACATAAGAGGACAATTGAGACCTTTTTATTGTAACATGCAAGAGATTTGGTGACATTGAGTTGCCGATAAATAGAGTAACCTTTCAGCCACTGAGCTTCCAAAAGAGAGAGGAAACCCTTGAGCAACAAACTGATGGGGGATGGAGAAAACCTCAAGCCCTAATGGTTATCTTCCGCCATAAGAGATCTGGTGAAGTGTGGACAATTGCCAGTAAAAAATGGTAACGGTGTACACAAATGCCCCCATATGTAACCATTGGATTAAGTTAGAATCATTTGGAGAGGGTCATATGGGTAAAAGTGTCTGCCTGGCTAATGGGTTTGGGTTGTTGAGGAACTTCCAGCCTTTCATAGTAGGTTGCTTAGTTGGGCTAGGGTTTTTTATTTTGTTGTATTATCATGTGTAATCCTATCGCTAGCCCAAAAAATAAGCCCTAGCCCATTATTTTGTGGGTCAGACTAGCAGCATTGCTGCTAAAATTTATAGCCCTAGCTATTATCAACCTACCAACGTGACACCAATTAAATATTACACCTAAAAAGATGTACTTATATAGGTGGAGTTTTAAGTACGAAACATTAAGGTTATACATTATCTTTGAAATGCAAACCAAAGGAAGTTATGTTAGATGTTAAACCTAAGAACCATTACTAAACTGCATCGACAAAGTTGCCAATAGTAGGAGCAATTTTGATAATGGGCTAATAAACAAACTAACAAATGGTCCTTATAAATACCCTTTAAGGTTCCTTATACACATTTTTTTAAAAAAATTTCTCAAAATAAAAAAAAGGTGAAAGGTGCACAAAATTTTGAAAAAAGTAAGTGAAATAACAAATATGCAAAGAATGATTGACAACAAATGTGAGAAAGAAATTCAATTTCATAAAAATGTCAAATTGTTAACTTTAAACTTTATGTGATATTTAAACATTAAAAAGATAATCTTAAGGATTATGAGTTGATCTAATTATTATGAAATTATTATTTTAGATTCATGGATATGAAACTATTGAACTAAAATTATGAATCTAGACTTCTGAGTGTTATTCTTAAGATGAGGATTTGTGTAAAACTATAAAATATTAAATCACATAGCTATGAAGAATAAATACACTTTGAAAGGGATGATTTGTTCAACTAATAACAAGCAACTAAAATTTTTGTATGATTTAGGATCAAGTTATCACCATCCAAAAATTAAGGATGAAGATGCTTCTAAAATAAATGATGAAGATGTCCCTAAAATAGCTTTAAAACTAGATATTATCACCATAAATTCTTCATAATGCACTTTGGTTTGACTAACACTTGCAACCTTCGGGTATGAATAGAATATACCACCAGTCATATTAGTTTGTTATTGTGTTTGTAGATGACATTGTCATCTACTCCTATAAAAAAACCACTAGCATCCTCTAAAAACAACTTTACAAGTTCTCATAAAACAACATTTGCATGACAAATTATTATTAGCTTTTCAGGGTAAAATAATGATACAAAAAAGGTTAATTATGGGTATTTATAGCCGAATTTATGGGTATTCAACTAGAAATAGAATATGACTAGAGTACTATACTAGGATGTGATTATGAATATTCAACTAGGAATAGGGAACAGGTTAATAATCCTCCCTCATATGTGACAAATTAAAGAATTGAAAGGAAGTGACATCTTTTCTATTTAGAATTTTATTTGAGGGCCCCTAATTAGGGTTTAACTAGAAAATTTTCAATTAAGGTTTGAAGCAGGAGAGAACCATCAATCAATCAACTGACCAATAAACAATTTCAAAATATGAAAATGGATGTTAACAACTTTCAGGATAGAAAAGGACTAATGATTCCTCCTAAATTCAACTGCATAATTTTTCAATAATCAATGAAAAATCAAAGAAATATTTCAAAATTAGAATTCAATTGATGATAAACAAAGAAACAATGAAGATGAAAAAATACAAAAGTAGTGTAACAATTCCCAAGGTGCAGCCTGCCACGGTCAAATGCAAATTGCTAAATTGAATGCCCTTTTCAAGTTATTTACTAGGCAACTTTTCCAATTTTGCTAACATGTTTTATTTTAAACTCTGATCCTTCAAGGAGAAATTTCACAACCACAAATGAAAAGCACCTTCAGAGAGCTGTAGATTGTGCCTCTTGGCCCACACTAGATCCTCATAACTACCACAAATGAAAAGCACCTACATAGCTAAATATCATGCCTCTTCGCCAACTGAAATCCTCTCTATTACAATGAACATTTCCTTTCTCCATTGCTAGCATAACATGGGACTTATTTTTGCTATTAATACAATGCAATAATGAATTATAAACTAACGCTTACCAATTTACAAAGAATTACATCAATTTAAGCCTAATTAATGGAGTGAAATGAATTGATTCTACACAAAGGCAAAGATATCGACAATTAATCAACTCTCCCACTGAGTTCTACACATAGGCAAAGATAATCAATTTTGTCTCCCCACATCGCCCGAAAATATTCAAGAAGCAGCCTACTCAGCCATCATAAAATTAAATTTTGTTTATGCGCCCATGGGCATAAACACAAGGATTTCAAGCTCTCGACCAAGCCCCCCAAGGTAGCTGGAGCACATCCCACTTCATTGGTTACAGAAGTTAGCAATTATGTCTACAATAACTCTTACCAACTTCCATATAAATGAACAATGATGAGTCACCCTCTAGATTGGTTGCCTCTTTTGGAAACATTCTTATCATACAAAGCAAACAAATCTACCCTAGGCTAAGAACAGTAGACTTCGACATTCTATTAGACAACAGCAGCAATACCACACACTCCAGTGCTAGCATACTAGGATACTGAATGATACACATAATATGCTGTGAACAAATACCTATCATCACCATAATCTCCTCGCCAGGAAGTACAGACCCGCCATTATACCTTAGGAATCCAATAAACCAAAAAGGTTGATTAGTCCTTCCATTCAACAAGCTTCACACATATAAGAACAAACAAGATCAGGTCCCAGAAAACAAGGTCCAGCTCAGATAAACTTAAGTCAAACATTCAGATGAACACGGTCTCAAACATAAATGTTATCATATATCTCCTCCGCAAATGGTAAAAATTAGGGAACACCGCATGTACTATTCAAGTCCAGCACATCTTACCTAATTTCAGCCATAACTGTACCTGAAAGGCCATCCTAGCTTTTTTTATAATAAAAAAATATGAAAATATGTGTTCCTCAAATTTCTTCCGCACAGGAACTTTTTCACAACGAACACACCAAATCTCCTCCAGACAGGCACAAAAACATAAAAAGTTTCTTAATAAGATAGCCATACAAGAAACCTGACCCAGCACAATCGAGTAAAAAACTCACTTGCACATGCTGTCAAGAACGATTATATGTTATATGAAGACCTACTATAGTAGTGGAACTAAGTGACACCAAATCTATGCTAGACATACAACAAAACCTTGAGAACATATTTCTTACAATACCCATAAAACATCTAAAAATCCATACACAAGCACAAGCCAGCACAACGAATTTGCAAAATAACCAGTCCCTGAGAGCAATCAGCACAAAACCGCATAAATGTCAGTTCTCTTTCTTTCTAAGACCCTACATAAACACACTAAGGTGCTCGTACATAGGCTTAGAATAGGAACAATAGTGCATGCCAGAATAAACACCATTACACTGATTGCAAAGACATGACTGACATAATCCATACCTTCAACCATGTCATATGAGGCAAGTAGATCAACATCTGCAAGCAATGGGAAAACAAACACAGGAACAGCAGACACTCTGGATACCACACACAATGAACACATCAAACCCCGAAACTGTGATTCCTTGCTAGATATATAAAACAAACTGTTGTTTCACCTCCCTGTGACCAAAGGAAAAGATGTCCAACAAACTAATGAAAGCCAATTAATCCTTCGTTCAACAAACTTCACACATTTAAGAACAAAGAAGACAAGGTCCCAGATAATGGGGTCCACCTCAAATACACATGCCAACTTCCATGTGAAAACACATTCTCAAACAAAACTGTAATCATTTATCATCCCTCCTTAAATGATAGAATTAAGGTACATGGCGTGCACTAAGAAAAATTAAGTCAGGCACATCTTATATCAAGCCAAAACTGCTACATGACTCTCTCTAGATAGGCCATCCTAGATTTTGTGATAATAAAAAAATAAGTGGATGCATTCCTCAAATTTCTTCCAAAATGAACCCAAATCCTCTCAAGACAAGCACAATAAACTTTAAACCTCTTCAATAAAATAGTTGTAAAACATCCAAAACCAAAAAATAAAAAATACAAGAAAATTTAACCCAGCCCAATACTTGCACATGCCATAGAGAACGGATCTCTGTTATATTCAACACTACTGTAGTACAATACAGTTGATGGGGAAGGAAAACAAGTGACTTGAACGGGCAAGCAAGGAGATCATACTGAAGGACGGAAACAAGAGAAATACCAAAATGCAGTAATTTATAGTTCCATCAATTTTCTTCCACATTGAAGGATCGAAAGAACACCACAACCCCTCTACACATTCCACAATAACTTGAGCACCTATTTCCTAGGCCACCCATAGAACATTTAAAAATGACAGTACCAGCACAACGAATTTGCTAATAACCAGTCCCTAAGAACAATCAACACTGCACCGCAAAAATGACAAATGACTTTATTCTCCTTCCAGTATCCTACAGAAATCCCTAGGCCACTCATATGAAGTGGGAAAGAATAGGTAATTGTGCATGCCAGAGTAAACCATTACAAAATCCAAAGCATGAGCATCTGTCAAACCTCTCTGTAGTAAAAAAAAGTTCCCAGAAAAAAACCAAAAAAACACTTAATACTTTCATTGTGCTTCAGGCAATTGGATCTGCAAAGGAGAAACAACCAGAGCCTCATTCTAGACAGCTAAATTTTTATATACTTAAAAATGGTATTGCATTTAAAATATGTACAAAGTATCTTGAATCTATATTTCATGTGCAACTATCTTCTCAAGCAGATAATCCATATAATTGAAAAGGCATATGATAAAGATGGCGTTCAACCTTAATCTCATTGTACCTTCTTTAGAAGGTAGGGTTGCATTAGGAATAGTATCCGGCGTGGTTCTTTACATATATTTTGTACCATCATTTTAATTCAAATTAATAATGGTCGAATTAGGCATGCAATCGTCTTTGTTGGAGTAAGGAGTTGAATGATGATGATGAAATTTTATATTTTATTTATTGCAAGACTTACATTACTCGTTTCTGGATTCTCACTTTACGTTATATTATCTTCTCACATATATTTAAATTTAGAACATCATAAAAAATGGGCTAGAGAAAGCAAGAGAAATTTTTAAGCATAAATGCGGTAAAAGAACAAACATATAAGACAACAACTAACAACTTATACCATTCTGTCAATTAATAATGGTTTCAACCTTTTCATTGATAATGATGGAATAATGAGTAGACCTAAAAAAATTGCCTCTTTTAGGCACCTATACTTTCTTATCCAATTATACAACAGCATCACACGCAAGTGCCACCATATGAAGGGTACAAAAGGTAAGAACAATAGGGTATGAACAGTAATTACACAAGGTACCCATAATCGACCATACCCATAGAAAACCAAACAGAAAAATAGAAGCCAACCTCACGTCAAAACCCAGAACTCTGTTCCAGAACTAAGAACATATCGTCCACCTTGAATGTCTTATGCAACTTTCCCATGAAAGCATAACGATATATATCTCCTTGCAACAATGATAAAACCAGTAGAACGCAACATAAAAATATAGTCAGGAGCATCTTGTAGGCATTTGCTTGTAGGCATCTGAAAAAATAACTTGATAATGTCTTGAAGTGAGACCACAAATTGAATCATAACTGCCACTTGCGTTTCTCTCAAGATAGGACATTCCTCTATCTTCCATTGAGAAGATGATAATAATAGTAAAATTATGAAATTTATCCTCCTTCCACACGAAGAAAAGCTATGAGTTGTCTACAAAGACATCACTAAAAGTAGGCCACACAAAAACTCAAGATATCCTTCCTACCACTGACAATGTTGAAAATAATGAGATAATAGTAGTAACAATTTTTGAAAAAAAACATGAATTTGTCCTTCCACAGAAGAAAAAACATACCTCATCTACATAAGCCATCAAACTTATCAACCACTTCAATAAGATATGTAGAACATCAAGAACCAAAGCCGCCCAAACAAAATATCCAACCCACTAGCACATGAACCACACAAGAATGACCTCCCTAACCTTGACAGCAGTATCTATTGCATCCCAAAAGTGAAGGTCGGTTCTCTCCCTTTGTTGGATTCTGTGTAAAAAATTCACATAAACCACAGAGATTCATTCTAATCCTTACTGGGAGTAAGCCCAACACATCGTAATTTATAATTTCATCAGTGACAAGAAATTTGCATGTTAGCAAAATGTCTCCACTGCCACTATGATCATTCAAAATCAGTTCCTCTAAACTTCTTTCTCATTTGTGTAAATTACCCCATTTACCCCAATCATAACATCCATGGCTAGAAACACTTCTGATTGCAGAAATACTTTTGAACAACCATAAACATCTAGTTAGTCAGCAGCAAGTTGAAAAAGGTGGAGCATCAATTGTTATGACATACAAGGACTCCCTCAAATTCCCATCCTCTACACCATTTCCAACTTAAAAAAACACAAACATGAAGTAGTAAGAAACAAGTGCCAAACAAAACTTATAAGATAAAATTGATGTAAAACAGAAAAGAAAAAAAGCAAAATTTGCTGCACAGTATTGTAATCTTTCCCAAACATATTTACTTGAGAAAAACTACTACAAAAGGCAAGAAGAATAAGCATAATAGATTCAGTGTACATTACCCCATCAACCCTGAACATAACTTTTGCAACCAGAAACACTTCTGAACAACCAAAAACATCATCAGTCAAGCATACAGCTGCCAAAACAATACCATATAACCTGTGCATAGATGAACCGAGATGCCCATACTTTCACCATCA
Organism: Saururus chinensis; assembly: GCA_035235625.1. NCBI lineage: Eukaryota > Viridiplantae > Streptophyta > Magnoliopsida > Piperales > Saururaceae > Saururus > Saururus chinensis. Next base: position 12,907,129 of record CP141141.1, read on the forward strand.
CATACAAAGTTAAGTAAGCCAACATTTGCACGCAATGGGAAATGGAATTTGAATTGTAGAAACAGCTGATGTGTCACACATTTGAGCTTCAAAACTCAGAATCGTATTTCCCTACTAGCAGCAACACAGAATCTGTAGTTTTCCCTCGACAGTTTTCCCTCGACGCTCAAAGAACCATAACCTCAATGTTCCGTAACTCTCATTTTAGTATCCTCATCCAATGCTACGATTCACCCTGTCCGTATCTCTCATTATTTACAAACTGATCCAAATTCTATGATTCAGCTTTCAAACTGAACAAAATATATTTGGAATAAAACGGGACTCTCAAATGAACACTGCACAAAGAAGCATGTGCAAACCAAAAACCTCCATTAATAAACCCAGAAGAAGGCACCTTCTCAGACTTCTTATGCCAAGAATAAACATCATCAAGAAGCATGTGCAAAACAAAAAACTGCATCAATACAAGCAAAATGCATGTTCTCAGACTTCCTATGCTGAGGTAATGTATCGAACACACTTAAATGAACGAACTAAAAGAGAAAGCACATGTCAAACCTCTACATAATAAAAATTCTGTCCCTTCAGTTTGTTTTTATTTTTTAGAAAAAAAAAACATAAACAATCTTTTCCATGTACCAAGAATATATTATAATAAATCTCAATTAGTAAGGTGTTTACATCTGAACTCAGAAAAAGAGGACATGTAAATAACCAAAGCCAGAACTACCCAATCCAGAAAGCTAAAAATTGTAGGCATACACTTAGTAAAATTTTATATTTTCTAGATTTTAAATTGCTGGTTTCTAGATTTATATTGTTGCATCCCACGAAAAGCTACTTGATGCACTTAAGCCTTAATAAATGCATTGAGAAAGCAGAACCAAAAAAATTTGTGCACGGAGGATGGGAAAGAAGATATAAATAAGCCAACAGAGTGTATCATATTCATTAGAATATCATAATGGCTATACAAGTGTCAAACAATGATGCCAACCTCAAATAGCTGGAATCACATAAAATGATGAATGATGATCAGTGATCCTCAAGGTTGCCACTTCTGGACATCATAAAATTAAGAACAGAGCAGTAAACAACATACATTAAAAAAAGCAATCCTAGGCTTCCAGGACAGTCTACTAAACAGAAACAATACCACACACCGGTGCCACCATATGAAAGTGCAGGCAGATGAGAACAGTACAGCATCACACCTATATCAATATCTCCTCACTCAAAAGACATACCCATATAGAAAGCGCAACAAGTTACTTTCTAAAACAGAAAAATAGAAGCCAACCTTCTGACAAATTATCTTACATTCAAGAGACAAACTAACAAGATACAAAAACCACCCTAAGAATTTTAGGTGAAAGCCACACTATGCTCTAACAAAAGCTTGATCTCAAATAGGATATAGTTCTGCTATGCCCCCTTGATGCGCAGCCATATTGGATTCCAACTTACATATGGGCTTTGATGATTTGATTTATCAAGGTTTTCACTAAGTAAGAATTTAAGTTGAGATTTTGGCCCCATTTGGGAGGGCATTTTGGAAGGGAACGTGCTTTCCCCTCTTGAGTGCAATACATCACATCAAAAGGGGAAAAATGCAATTCCTCCCAAACGGGGCCTTTATTTGATTGAGGACTTTAGATTTGATTTGATTTGCTGAGTTTAAGTATCTAGTCAAATTTCTTCATTTCCTATTTAAGTCTCTTTGCATGCCTTATAAAAAGGCTTGTCATTAACGAATGATAATGTATGATATTTTCTCCTTGAAGAGTTCCCTCTCCCATGGTGGATTCCAAAGTCCTGCTCGTGGACTCTGCTAGTTATCTCCGTTTTGTGCCAATTCCGGCAGTACTCCTTGGTGCAGATTCCAAGGGTTCTCTGGTGTTGATTCCAGAGAATAATATTTTCTTATTCCCTTCCTCTTAATTCTCCCCAAATTCCCAGTTATCCTTGTCCGTCAGGACTTCATCTTGCATCATCACTTCAATTATATGATAAAACCTTGGACATAACATATAATAGGAGAGCATCTTGCAGATATCTGAAGAGGTTTAAAACAGAATTAAGTACATGAAAAGATATAATACCTAGATCCAAGATAACTTCCACTTGCTTGTTTGTCTAGATGGGGCATCTTAGCTACTGTTGATCATGGTGATGATGCAAATATCCTGATAATGATACCAACAAAAATTGCAATAATCACAAACAGAAAATCACACGCACATTGAGGGAACACCAGGCAACAATAACCTATGTCATACAACATCTGTAACACATCAAAAAAACTCAAACAAAACACATAAATAACTTGACCCAGAAAAAAAACTTCGTCAGTAACATGTCCCCGTGTCAAAATTGCACCCCAAATGCGTGTTAAGTTCATTCTCTTTGCAGCATTCTGCATTGAAAAATTCACTTGCACATGTTATAAAGTGCAAATGGATATTCTATTAAACTTTAGTAAAAGCTCACCCAGAATGTAGTTCTATAATTTTCACCAACAACAAACTTCTCCATGTTAAAACATGTCTACCATGAACGTGCTATACTCTAAAAAAGTAAAACACCCAACAGGGAGGTGGTACAGATGGGTAGGTCAGAAAGACACAACATGACACATATACCATGTAAATTGCCTCCATCAAGACTTCCACAGATGAGACACTTACGACTGCACAATCTGAAGAACCAAAAACCACAGTGTCAGCCAACAGCATGATACAAGAGGTAAAGCATCACTTGTTATGAATTTTCAAAAATTTCTCAGAAAAACACCCAAACTACCGTCCTCCACACCAATGCTGGCTTGAATTTTACCTAAAAATAATCGCTAACAAGACAAATAACAAGAAACACATGCCAAAAGAAATTTTCAGCCAAACAAAGACGAAATTATGGAATGTAAAAATAAAGAATTGACACAAATAAATATTCACATTAAAATCTTACTTTAAACTTTCTTGGACAAACTCACCTAAAAAATATCATAAACACAAATTTATTATGAATCGTAAGAAACAAATATATCTATATGTCAACAACCTAAATTTAGTAAGCCACTCGTAAGGAATCAAGAAGTATGCAAGAATAGGCATAATAGGGGACACACCAAAATGAACGCAATAATACCTATCATGCACATGAAGGTCTGAGGTACCCATAATTTCACTATAACATATTCAATGACGCTAGTAGCACAACATCCGCAAGCAATGGGAAAATGACCTGAAATCGTAGAAACTGTAAATATCATACACAAAAAACCCATTTCCTCACCTTTTGGACTGAAACAGTCGAGAGCCAAAAGCATTTTAAATTATGAGGAACAAACATCACACAAAGAAGTATGTGCATATGCAGAAGGCAAGAATCTGAACCAATGCACCCAGCAGAATAAGGTAGAATTTCTATAATTTGATTAAAAAAAAACCTGCACCAACACACCCAGCAGAATCCGAAGTAGAGTTTTTATTATTTGATTAAAAAATGACTCTTTAAACCAAATGTCTGATAAACCTTACAGGGTAAGAGAAGTTTTGACCCTTAAAAGCAATCTGAACCACGTGCATATATGTTCCTAAGAGATAAAACCTATCACAAAAACGAAGACAAGTCCAGATATCATAGCTTCAGTTACACTCAGATGCATTAGAAAGAACAAAGTCGGTAAATACTGTTAACTAGCACTTAAGAAAACAATGATCAGAACGGATAAAAAGAAAAGTTTGTCTAATACACATCAGAACAACACAAGAACTGTCAACTCAATAAAATGCCAAAGGTCAGCATTTTAGAGCATGCTACATCTGATGGGAGAGAATAATTTCATGCTCCGAATCTACCTGACAACACATCAGGATATATACATTAGTGGCATAAAAATAAATGTACTCATTTCTGATGATTTCCAGGGAGAATGCAATGGCAATGCAAACCTTGTAGCTTTTGAAATACATTGAAACAGCAACGGTCTTCCGCATAAGACCATGCAAAAACCCATGAATTGATCCAACATCCAAATCTGTGCTTTATTCAAACGCAAAAAAACAAGATACACCCATGAACTATGTCAGTAAATATTTATACCTAATATTTATGAAATTAATGATGGCTTCGGCCAAAACAGAAACATTATGAAAGTAAATATTTATTCCTGTTCCAAATCGTAACTCCAGAAAGGCAGGCTCTTACGTCATAAACTGGCTCACATCAATTAGTACTAACATCCATGTACGTTCTTCAAATCCACAGAAAGCAGATGGCCCAATCATGTCTGTCAAAAATAAATTCATTAAATCTATGCACGTAGATCTTCAAATCCACAAGAAGCAGAGAGCCCAATTATGTCTGTCAAAAATGAATCTAATAAATCTAACAAACCAAAGAAGCAGTATTAAGTATTTCAAGTCCACAGAAAACAGATAACCCACTTTACATCCGTGTAAAAAGAATCCGATAAATTGAAGCCGCAGCTGTCAAATATTTCAACATGTGGCAAATCTTGAGCAACAAAACCATATTCAGCAGTCAATAGTCAGTTGCAAAGACGAGCCACATCCACAACAGAATTTCTGCCCAGTTTAATGAAACGATCCAAACTGGCCGGGCCATTAATATAAAACTGAAAAACAGACGTCCATCAAGAACTTCAGCGTTCGGCCAATGAAGCAGATTCCCAACATCGGTTTCTGACGTCTAAGTCCTATAACGCTCCCAACCTAGAACATGTAACTTTATCACCGATTTAGTTACTCGGCATGGAAAAAACTCAACATTACAGTAGTAGTAGTACTAGTAGTAGTTCTGCCAAAACGATTGTATGCATATCAACTAAAACGATATTCATTGGACTATGTCAATCTAGACAAATATGATTTCTCACAATTCAACCACACGATGATACCATAAGAAACCAATAAAGAAACCACAACATACAGGAGTCGGTAATCAAGCAGCTGCACGAAGCCCACAAACCAGCCTAGGTACTTTGTACACCAAGAACGTCTTCACTAAGCTAAAATCATCCAAATCCAAATGAGAAACAGCCAGAAATGGGACCTTGCTTGATCTCACCGTTCAGAAAGGAATTTCTACGAGTCATAAAAAGATCAGATAAACCTACTTCACTTGCAAGCAATTTCTGGTCCTTACCCATATATTAAAGAGCCCCATTTGCTTCCAATCTATAGACATCAACTCTACCTACTCAAAACAGGAAGAACAGTAATTAACTTGCAAATATAGTTCCAACTTGTCCAAAATCAGTACATAATCAATACCACCAATAATCACTACCATCAAATAATAGAAGAATCTTCAATCGTTTGCAGATAACCTCCTAATTGCTTCGATTTCAAGACCTGGAGGGGGACAAACCCTTATCAATACTTCAAATCAACACTTCAAGCCATCAAAAAACAAGAAATAACAAACGAATCGTATATTTTCTGCCAACAATCCAGTCCTGATCACTTCCACTCGCATCAAGAAATCAAACAGTCAGAAAATGTCGGATACCTCCACCTCAATTCTCCCTACAAACCAATCGATCAAAACAACAAAAAGACAGACCGAAATAATCGTATCACATGATATCAAAAACACGATACGAATCGGGTGACCAACACAACGACACGCAGGCTGAATGGGATAATGGCTAAAGCCTGGGGGCTCGCTATATATAGGCGGTTGAGGCGGTGGATTGACGGAGGGGTTCCTTAAAGTGGGCGGTTACGAAACGCGGTGCGGAACGGACGGTGTGGATTCGGAAGTGAGGAAGAAGGTGACGGCTGCGATATATTCTGATTTAAGTGTGGCGGTCTGGTAAGAGAACGCGTGCGCTACATGTTTTTAGCTACACGCGGGTGAGGTCCAGAGTCTGCGACCGTTTCCAGTATCAACTATCAAGTCCGACGGAAATAATCTGGATTGGAATCCTAAAAGGAGTTTCCTGCCGGACATATGTATCAAAGTACATGTCGAATTGTACCTGTTGTTTAAAATTTATCTAAAAACTTATAGTCAAATTATTGGTATGTCTTATTTGTCAGCGACATATTTTGATTAAAATATTATTTTTTTATTTATATTAATAATTATATTTAAATAATAATAATTTTTATTAAATAGTAAAATTTATATAAAAAAAATAAGTTTATAATATTTTTAAAGAAAATTATTTAAATAATAATTAAAAAAATTATATTTATCAAAATAATTTATTTTAAAAAATATTTTTCGATGTGGTATTAGTTTTTGCCACATACACATAAGTACCAACTAAACACTAACATCTGAATAATTTTTTAAAAAAGTAATTAATTAATTTTATTTTTTAAAAAAATAAAATTTAATTTAAAAAATTAAAATAATTTTATCTTTTAGATTGGTAAAATCAGCTTAAAGGCGATTTCATCCTTCTAGCCTCTCGTAGAAGGATGAAATCACCAAGTAAAACTGCCTACTTATACCTGGTCGCAGTTTTAATGAACGCCTTTTTTGGCATTATATCAACTCATTTAGATGTTTTCTTGTCCTTGTGCTCATTGGTTCACCTGTGATGCCCAGCGGGGAGGAGACTCTTTGTTCCCAGCATGCAGGGGGGAGGCTGCTACAGTTACAAGGATGGGTGTTCGTAGGGGTGCTAACGAGTCGAGCCAGCTCATTGAGCAAGGGTGCCTCGACTCGACTCGAATATGGCTCGACTCGAAGTGGCTCGGCTCGAACTCGACTCAAACTCGAATATTTTTGAGTCGAGCTCAAGCGTACCCTGGCTCGACTCAACTCAACTCGAATAAAATTCGAACTCGGCTCGTACTCGACTCGAACTCGAACTTGAATTAAATTTATAAATATATTTTATAATATATATAAATACAGATTAATAATTATATATATATGCACAATATATATATATACATATATATAATATTGATAAGTTAAAAAATAGGATATACTATGGACTATAATACATATCAAACTATATGCCAATCATTAGACAAAAATGTGATTATGTCAATATAAATTATGATATATCTTTTCAAATTTTGTGTAGAAACTAATGTTAGAATCCTTAAAAAAAATTAATTTTATAATAAATTTCTAAAAGTTATTTAGCATTAACTCATAGACTCTTTTTTTATTTCATAAGGTAAAGACAAATTATATTCATGTAGGACGGGTCAGACAACAAGACTCCAAGTTTCATATTGCTAGTACAATATGGTTTGCTTGATAATCATTATTCATTAAGAATGATGAGATATAAACATACTCAAGATGTCTCATCATTTGTTGATACCAAAATTGAGGGGAGTTATAACTTAAAAATAAAGGCCCATAGAAGGGATGACATTGACAATATAATTAGCTACCATATTTTTATACATGTTCAATCAATGATGACATTTTGATATTATATATACTTGCCAGTTGGGAGTAACTAAGGCTCGAGTAGAGACTAGTTTGAGGCTTTGAGCCAGTTTTCTATGAGTAGATATTAACTTTTTTTTGTAACATATAATTTAAAAGAAAAAAATTATTATAGATCAAAATATGTGTTTGGCTCATGTAAGATCACATAAAGGGCAAACAAATTTAGCCCTCCTGTGTGGTTAAAAGCTACTACACTATCAAAATTGTGCAACAATGATGCGATAATCTCATAGATATGGGTTTGTACAGAAAAAAATAGAACCAAACCAAACGGGGTAGAACGGAACTGAAATTTATTGATCGGTTCCTTATTCAATTTCGGTTTAGTTTAAAAAAAACTGAGAGTATATTTTGGTTCGGTTTTGCCAAAAAAAAACCCATAATCAAAACTGAACCGAACCCCATCTTCATATAAAGCCCTATGTCCCCCTGTTTCCCAAACCCTAGATCTTCTCTTCGCTCCCAAACTCCCAACCGCGGTGGCTCCCGATCCCCTCTCCAGCTCTCCCTTTCTCCGACAATGCCTCACCTATTTGGATCTCCCCTTCTCCAACAGCCTCCCTCCCCTCCCTCCCCTTCAACAGCCTCTCATCTCCTCTTTGGCTCTCCATGTTGCAGACTCGCAGGCTGCCCTCTCCCTTTATGCCAACAGACAACAGTCCTCCTATCCCCCAAATCCATTTCACATTGGCCTAGGGCTTTTTGTTCTTCTCCCTCAAATTCGGCCTAGGGTTTATCCGATCGGGATTTTTGATGATATTGTGGGGGTTTTCTTTGCTTTTTGAAGCTGATTTTTGACGTTTTTAGGTTTGATGAAATACTACTTATGACTAGGGATGCCACTCGGGTTGGGTTTTTTGATAAACCCGATCTGACCCGACCCTAATGGGTCGGATTTAGAATTGCTAAATAGTAAAATGGATCAAATTCGGGTTTAAATTTTGACTCAAACCATTCAATTCGGGTAGGATTCGGGTTTTTGTTAACCCAACCCATCCCGGTATATACCTAAAACTTCATATTTTGGGATGCCACTCGGGTCAAATTTTTTTATAAACCCGACCTGACCCAACCCTAATGGGTCAGGTTTGAATATCCTTAATGGTCAAACAAATTAGGTTTGAGTTTAAATATTGACCCAAACCCTTCAAATTGGGTCGGATTTGGGTTTTACTTGACCCGACCCGGTATCCACCTTATTCACTGGATTGCCCTCATGTTTCTCTCATTTCGAACTTCACTTCACAGTCTCCACCGCCTTGCCCAAAATTTCCCCCCAATTTGGCGATCCCATCGACCAATCTCCCCGTTTTTCAGGCTAAAATTTCCCCACTTCACAGTCAATCGTCCATCATCGTGCTCCAATTTTCCCCCATCCAGCGATGCCATTCGTGAATGCCGAGTCCGCCGCTATGCCCTAAAATTTTCCCCGATCCCATTTTCACTTCACAGTCGACGATTCAACCAGTCTGCCGCCTCCAGAGGTCGTCCAACGGCCGTCATTGGGATGTCTTCTCTATTTCACCGGTCCGCAGCCTCCAAATCTCGTCGATCGTCATCTCCATTTCGCTGGTCCGCTGCCTCCAGAGTTTGTCAAGACGCCTTCTCTATTTTTTTGACATCTCTTCTAGCCGGCATCTCCTCTCTCGTGCCTGTATTCCAAAATCTGTGAGTTCCATTCTTTGATTTATAGTCTTCTCTGGCACCTGTGGGGGATGTGCTACTAGCGCAGAAGCAGGCGATTTGAGGAATTTGGGGGAGAAGCTAGTTGATCAATCGCAATAGAGAAGGGCTGGATTCGAAGCCAAGTTGTGATTTGCCGCCTTGATGCAGTAAAGTATGGATTTTTATTGCAGATGGTCAGCTTGGAGTTGATTTTTTTCGTTGTTGGTGTTTTGATGTGATTTTTATATGATTGTTCTTCTGAAAGTTCTTATTCATCTGGGTTTTTCTTATTTGATTGAATTCGATGAGTTTTGTCTAGGTTGGTCCTGCTTTCATTGTTGTTTTCGTCTCATTTTTCTTCGTCTCCATTTTTTGATTTTGGCGTGAGGCAGAATTTCAGATTCGGGTCGGGTCTCCATTTACTGGGAGTTCTTTGTTCTCATTTGACTGCTTTGATTTGATGATCTGATCTATAATACTTCTGTGAATAGGACTTATGATGCTCATTCCATTGCGTGCCCTTTCTGTTTAATATAACTTTTTGTTCAATTACATGCTTTATATGATTTTTTGGCTTTGATTTCGGTTTGCTTGTGTTGTACCGTTTCTCTTGTTAGTGGTGATTTCTGTTGCATTGTCAAGTGGGGGGCACGCCACTGTGGAGAAGAAGCTATTAATTAATTAAATTTTGTATTTTTTTATCTCATTTTAATTAATTAAAGAAGTTTGATTAAAAATTTTGGTTCTTATTCTGTTTCAGTTGTTATATTGGTCAACTTCCAAAAATTTTGGTTTCCTGAAACCGAATTGAGACGCATAGATTGAGCCCAATTCGAGCTAGTTTCATGAGTTCGAGCTCGAGTTCGAGCTCGTATTTTTAGTTCGAGTTGAGCTCGAGCTGGTAAGCACGAGCTCATTCGAGCCCCGAGTCGAGTTTGAGTTGAGCACTCAAACTTCGAGTTCGAGCTACAAAAGGCTCAAACTCGATTCAGCTCGGCTCGTTAGCACCCCTAGGTGTTCGTATCACGCAGCTTGAGTGGCAATCCAACCACCATCCCCGACTTCGTTTGTAGCCCCATAAGGAGCCAAAACATGGTCATCGACTCTGGGTGCGGTGTCTTGTGGGTACAGTGCTAGCCAGTTACCGCCAGCACAGTCCGAGCTTGCCGCCTACGTCAGAGTTGCATGCAGCTACTCAAATGGAGAACAGTGCAAAACGTTAAACTAATAAACCACAAAGATGAAGGATCCTTTCACTGCACCCGTCATGCAAATACATTGCAACTACGTCAATGTTGCATGCAACTACCTCTGAAGAGTTCTTTTGGTGTCTTCATAGCAGAAACCTAGAAGGTGAACTACATTGACGTGGTGGACCCTGCCAATGGTGGCAATTTCATTGATGAAATCTTGGCAGTGACTCTTGGAGTTTTACAAGATTTTGATCGCCACTGGGACTTTGTTTCTGAGCTTTCCTATGTACATGCAGCCATAGCCTCCACTGCCAATCTTTTGCTTGAAAATCTGATAGACACAGCCATAGCCTATGCTGTCAATCTTTTGCTTGATGGCGATTTCGTCCTTTAAAAAAAAAATTGGTCTACGGGATAGACATATGCATGAAGCAGCACACTCAAATGAGTTCCACGACACCCAAGTTGGCAAGAATGGCAGAAACCTTATCCTCGGCCTTGACTACTATGAGCAAGTGGCAAACAAGTTCCACGGCACCCAAGTGTGGTGGACCTATGGGCGATCCAAGCCCTCGGGGACCACCATCATCTGGAATTCAACTATGGCCACCAACCGCAAGTACTACACTCTCACCTTCCACCACAGCCACCGACAACTCATGGAAAACTATCTTAGGCATGTCATAGCTGAGGGCAAGGCCATTGAGCTGAAGTCCCAAAAGAGGAAGATCTTCGCCAACGATAGCTCCGGTGAGTGGAACTACGTGGTGTTCAAGCACCCTGCAACGTTCGAGAAGTTGGCCATGCACTAGGCCAAGAAGGCGGAGACCGTCTAGGATCTGGATAGCTTTAGGGCCAGAAAGGACTTCTATGCACGTATCGGCAAGATGTGGAAGCGGGGATATCTCCTGTATGGGCCTCCTGGCAACGGCAAGTCGAGCATGAACGTTGCCATGGCCAATCACATGGAATATGATGTGTACGACTTGGAGCTGACAACAGTGAAGGACAACACAGAGTTGAGGCAACTGTTGCTGGAAACGAAGAGCAAGTTGGTGATCGTTATCGAGGATATAGACTGCTCGAAGGACTTGTCCCGAAAGAGGAAGATGAAGAAGGACCAAGGGGGACACCTGCTGGCGCCGAAGAGGGAGCTAGAGCCAAAGAAAGAGGGGAGCAAAGTGACTCTGTCGGGCTTGCTCAACTTCATCAACGGCCTCTAGTCGTCATGCGGAGAGGAGAGAATCATCGTCTTCACCACCAACCACATCAAAAATATGGATATGGCACTAATTAGAAGGGGGAGGATGGACGTGCACATTGAGATGTCCTATTGCTGCTTCGAAGGCTTCAAGGTTCTGGCCAAGAACTACTTGTAGTGGGAACAACACCCACTGTTTGAGAAGGTGAAGGAGCTGATGGAGATGGAAGGGGTGAAGATAACACCAACTGATGTGGCCGAGAATCTGATGCCCAAGACCAAGAGCAGCCGCTCACCATCGCTAAATAGAATGCGACCATGTGCCTAGAGAGTCTGGTTAAGGCTCTGTCCAACTGCAAGGCCAATGGAGAGGCGGCTGACAATGTACAAGATGATGAAGAAGAGATGAGCAACGATCTGTCTGATGATTTGGACAGCAGTGACCTCCGCAACAACCACTTCCAACTCTCACCCGAGATATTCGACAAGGAGCTCGACCAGAGGACAGACCAGGCTGCTGCCATGCAAAAGAAGCTTTCATTTTGATTTCCCCATGTAGAATGCAGAACTTGGAGATTTTGTCAAAATTTAATTTTGTCTTTTGGAAAGACAAAACCAACTTAAAGTTGATTTCGTCATTCTAAAGGATGAAATCAGTTAATTTTTTTTTAAAAAAAGCTACACAGGCGCCAGCGCTTGGCTAGTGTCTATGTGGCAAAAAGCAACACCACTTTGGGAATTTCCTAAAGTGGGTTGATTTGGTAAATAATTTTTAAATTATTATTTAAATAATTTTCCCATATTTTTTAGTAGGGAAAATTATATAAATAATATTTAAAAAAATATTTATTAAAATATTAAAAATATAAAAATAATTCTCAAAATAGAATTCATTTTGCCACATTGGTACTAGCCAAGTATTAGCGTCTGCATAACATTTTTTTAAAATTTTTGGATAAATTCATCCTTCATAAGGATGAAATCATCGTTACGAAGAGATTTCATCCTTACAAATGATAAAATCTACCTTAAAGGAGATTCCGTCCTTATGAAGGATGAAATCTATCTTGAAGGAGATTTTGTCTTTTACGAAGATGAAATTGACTTAAAGGAGATTTCGTCCTTCTAAAACGCCGAATGGTTGCTCTACTTACGAACTCAGCAGTTCCCCCCTCCGTCCAATTACCCTTGTCTTGTGGAAGAGAGGAGACGGATTTGAAGATCTGTGCTTCCGCATTTTCTTCTCTTCATACGACTTCTCTTCTCCTCTCAACCAACCTTGCTGCATTTTGATCTAGCCCCACAAATTCCATTGGAAAAAATTGATTTTTTTGTTCATAGAGGAGAGATTTTGTTGGAGATTGGATGAGCAAGGCTGGTGGATTGATCGACATGGATCCTCCTCTCTGCCCCTGGCGGTCGTTGCTCTAGTAATGAATGCTGCTTCTGCCCATGCTTCTTGTCTTCTCTTTCTCTCCCTTCCGCTTTATTTAAATTTTTTTTTGGATTATTTGAGCTAGGAGTTATTTTGCTTATTCATTTTGAGCTAGGTGGATCTGACGGTTTTCGATTGAATGTGGGTTCTTGTTTGTGAACTCGATGGTGTTTTGTATGATGGTGATTGTTGCAGCATCTTTTTTGTAGCTCGGCTTGCCATTTATCAAATTCTTTTCTGACACTTAATGTTAACCAGCAGAGTCAAACAGGGAGTTTTTTATCCTATGTAAATTGTTGCTCATTCTTTCAACTGATGAAGGTGATTTTCATGGTCTTTTTCGTTTCCCTATTTTTTTATGGTCTATATATGTGTGTGCTAGAGGATCATCCTATTGTAGTTGATTTTGTAACTCAATAATGAATGTAACACCTTTCCTCTAAATTCCAAGATTCTTCCCATACTGTTTCTCATGTTATAGTCTGAAGGCTTTTATCACAAATGAGAGTTCCATGATTTGTCTTTTGTACATACTTGGAAAAAAGTTGTATCCCATAGTGGTTGATGGTGTTATTGTTTCACTGATACTATTGTTTTCCTTCAAATTTTTAGATGCAACATAAGACAATTGATAGTGTTTTTGCATCAAGTGAGAAGCTTGACGACTTTGTCGATAGAAGTTGCAATAACTGGGACTTTTATGTGGTTATTTATTTGCTTCTTGGGAAATTAATTATTTGTTTTAAGCTTCTGTATTTTTTTTCTCTCGATAATTATGTGTTAGTGTTGTTCGTAGCCTTGGTCGTAGGTGGAAAAGGTTTGTACGTTTTCAATAGTTTAAACATGTAAGTTAAGGTTTGGGGCTTAATTTAAAACTCGAACCTTAAGATAGGTTCACGGTGGGGTCTTGTGGGGGAATTCACCGTGCGTAGGAAGTTTGTGCACGGGTATAAGCAGTTGAGACGTGCGAAGTAGGGGTGCACATGGAAAAAAAAATAGAACAAAACGCAGAATGCGAAGCGCGTTCTGCACAGTAAACTTCACCGGCAGAAAGGGGAGACCCCCCCCCCCCCCAATTTTTCTTCTCACTAGAGCTCTACCACCGCCCTTCGCCTTCACCGGAGTCTGACTGTCTGGTCACAGTAGGACGGGCCACGCCATCTTTGGCCGCCGTCGCACCTCCCCTGCACCACGTTCCGCTGGCTAAATTGAGGAAGAAGCTCTATTTTGGGTGAAACGCTGTTGGAGCCGTTGAAAGCCGCCAGAATAGTCGCCTAGCCACCACGAACTGGAAGGTATACCCCTTTTCCCCAAATTTTATCCGGTCGGCCCTTTCTCTAGAGATTTTGGTTGCAAACTGTTTTTTTTTTGGATTTTGCTATTTTGGGGCCAAACTGCCACTGTGGTCAACGGGTTGGCCGCCGTGAGCTATTTCCGGCCGGCGACTACTCTGCCGACCCTTTGGGCTATTGTTGAGTTGACATGCACTCGGATTTTTCACTCTGATCAACTACCTCTCGCGGTCTTGCCCTATTTTTGGGCCAAACCACTGTTGGGACCGGCGAAAGTTACTATTTTGAGTCATTTTCCGCTAGTCCCGATGCCATCTCCTCCACCTCTGGTCCTGATTTATCTCCTCACGAACCCTTTTCCTCTTCTCCAATTTTATTCTGTTCTCTCTGCATGTTCACCCACTAGAAAAGATTCACGGGGAAATTTGCCCAGCAACCTTTCCGCCTTGCCAGCGGCTAGAGACCACCTCCATGACAATGCTTTACCCACACTATTGGACTAACCTAAGCTCTTTTTGGGCGTGCAGGCATCTAAATCACCAGTGCGGGTGTTGTGAGAGACGTTCTTAACCGCGGGCGTTAATTGGAAACCTCTGCTGCAGTTTCTACCCTAGAGCCATCTCTCGTAGTGTAAGGGAGCATGGGTTGCTAAGTGTGCACCAACGTAGCCTTTGTAGTACGCCCTGGCATCAATTTTGGCCTGGACAATGAGGTAGGAGACCTTGAACCTTAGAAATTCACTCTAACATTGCTTTTATGATAGAATGCATGCTAGGACTAAGGTGTTTAATTGCATGATGTTTAGATGGATATTAATGCAGAGGATGTTAAGTGCAGAGATTAATTTTAATGGCCATATGCATATATTTTAAAATTATCTGTGTATTCATTAGTGGATTAGTTGTACGTTCACATTATGACTTCATCGTGATTGGGATTAATGGATGAGCAGAAGACCCTTGTAATTAATTTTAATTCTTGCTAAATGCATGAGTGGTCATCATGTTTACATGAAGACTTATGTTTACATGTTTTAAGGGTTATGAAATATATTATAAGGTGTATGTGTGGTGTCTAGTTCAGAACTACGAGTAGTTATACGTGTGCAGATGAGGTGCATAGGTTTGATATGTGACTATCAATTTCGACGGATTAGAATCTTAGAGATAGGCTCATAAATGATCGGAGCTTACGTATAAGCTATGGATAAGCTTGTGAACCATAATGGTAACCGCATAACTTATAAACTATAATTTTAACATAATTAAAGTATGTAGTTTGATAATAAGAGTGAGTCCTTAGCTAGATTGACGGATTAAATTCCGTTTTGGTTGACGACTGATGGATGGTCAGTTTCACCTATAAGATTAACGTAGTTCATACCTTGGAGGTAATGTTTGTGTAAGTTAGGATTTTTGATGCTCTATTGAGAGCACTATAAGTTTTGTGCCCAAGAGTGACATTGCAAGTTTTCTGCCCAAGAGTGCCTTTGTAAGTTTTCCTACCTTAATTGGCATTTTTAGGCCTTTGCTGGCCTTGTATGGCCCCAGAGAGTGGGCATTTGCGCGCTCAAGTAAGTAGTATTATGGATCTACTCTTACCTGTTTGATCTTGTGCCCTATAAGCACCGGTGTACTTTGCCTTCAGAATCTTTTTAGCGCGTAGGTTTCTCCCCGAAGGTCAAGGTGATGCCTTAGTGGCATTATTTCCTTTCGACATTAGAGCTAATTGAGATTTAATTAGTTCTATTCATCGAGTGTAAGTGTAAGATAATAAACGTAAGATTGTAAGTGTAAATAGTATGTATGTGAAAATAAGAGTTTGATAGGTTGTGTTTTGTTATAAGTAAGGTGAAAAGAAAATTTTGTAAGTTTAGGAAGCTCATAGTTGTAGTACTCTGATTGGGATTATATATTTATCTTCTCCTGGTTCATGGTTTGCTACTGTCTTGTAGAACAGCTTCGGTGTGAACTTTTATGGTTCACTGATTTTGATTCTCCTACTGGGTATGAAAATACTCATGTTCTTTT
Organism: Saururus chinensis; assembly: GCA_035235625.1. Lineage (NCBI taxonomy): Eukaryota > Viridiplantae > Streptophyta > Magnoliopsida > Piperales > Saururaceae > Saururus > Saururus chinensis. The sequence continues at coordinate 12,923,400 of CP141141.1, forward strand.
CTCTAATCCTCAGGCACTCCAAGGACTTCCGTAGGGCCTAGCTCGAGAGCTGCTTAGCATTCGAGGACACTCTTTTTGGACTGCAGGTTGATTTTTGATTCTATTGTTCCTTTATTAATTTATGCCATGATCTGCTGTAAATAAAATTTGAAGTACATGTATTAAGTGAGGTGAGCGCTATTACATGTATTATTTTGGACCTATACATGGACTGTATTATTACTTTTGACTGTTATGGAACTTGTACCCAGCTACGCCTAGGAAAATATATTGAAAGCCCATGGCCATGGCAATTTTGTCTTTTGTCTATTATTCATGCCGGGGGATGAATGAACTATGAGCTTTGAATGTTTTATCGTTGTTATATCTTTGTTTTGAGTTGAAAAGAAAGTATTCAGATGGATTTGATACAAATGAATGAGAATTATAAAAATATTTTTCACAGGTTTCTTATTTTTGTCAATTTTCACCAATTTACAATCGTTATATTGCAGAATTTTTATTTAAATTTCATAAAAATTATTTTGAAAACCCCGGGCGTGACAGAAGTTCTAATTTAAGTGATGCTTTTAAGGTATTTTGTTGCACAATTGTCCATTTTATATGCACCAATATAAGTAAAGTAGTTATTTTAATTAATTATTTAATCTACTATTTTTGTTACTTATTTGCATAACATTATTGACAAACACTGGAAAGTCTTTCATGTTGAAAACTAACCGAGTTGCAACACAAGCATATTATATAGTTAATGTTGAAGATGTTTGTGACATAACATACCTAGACATAACATACCTGGAGCATATTATATAGTATAGTGATATGTCTTTTATAAGAGTTAATTTAAGGAACAATGTTTATACATGGCCCATGTCACGCCCTGGCACCCACTTGACCCAAGCCGAACCCGGTCCAAGGGACAGTCGAAGCGCACGGAGGTGACATCAGATTGATTTATAAGTTGTGGAAGACTTTAACCCCTCTAGCGGATAATTAACACATACAGAGTGTGCACCTTTAAACCTTTGTGCAAGAGAAATAAGTAGAACAAAAGACGATTTTAACTCTAAAGTAGTCCACAAGTCTTACACCCACATACTTAAAATGTTGAGCCGACACACATGGCTTTAATCAAAAAGTCTTAAACAGGTCTAAAAACATAAGAGTTACACGAGTCTGAAACAAGAACCACCATACATGATAATCTATTATCATAACATAGTAAATCAGAAAACAAAGCAAAATCCAGAGGCATCCTCACCCACTCCCAAGCTCTCCCCAATTGTTCCTCATACAGAGGATCCTACTCAACTGCATGTTGCACCATGTATGTAAAGACTCTCATCTTAAACCGGTCTACATTTAATTTTATTTATTATTTAACGATTATCGTGTGATTTAAGTCTTTTCTGATTTAATTCGGTGGTTTTTGAAAATAAATGGGGTCTCTAAATGTTTTAATCAAAATTAATTTCATATTTATGAGTCTTAAGTGATTTTGGTTCAATTCTGAATTTTTGGATTTTTCTCAAATTTTTTGAAAATTAGGGTGTTTAGTCCAAAATGTCCTACACATCAAAGGAAGTCATTACAAAAACTTTCAGAATTTTCTAGTCTTAATTAGAGCTCAAATCACTAAAATACCTATTTTTAGTTAAAAATTTTATTTATACCCCAAAGGTTAGTTAGGTTTACTCCATTCATTTCTATAAAAGGAAAGGAATTGAGCTATTTTAAAATTGGGAATAGGCTATGCAAAAGTGTTTGGAGCCTATTCCCAATTAGGCCCAAAGAGGAAGTGATTAGAAGTATGTTCTTCCCTAATCTATGTTTAATCATTATGGTTTTTCTTAATCCTCTCTTAATATATCTTCCTCTATTGATTCAATCTGATTTCAAACCATTTAATCACTATTTTACTCCTCTTTTCCAAACCCTAACCTTCAAATTTTCATTTTTATGCTTGCAAAGCTCTACATCTAGGGTTTGCTTTATGATTTTTAAGGTTAAATTGAGTTCATATGTGTATTAACACAAAAATCATGCTTTTGAAAGGTTTCGGAGGTGATTGAAGGATTAATCCAACTCAAATCTAGTGGAAAGGTAATGGGTTTTCAAATATCAGCCTTGTGGTAAAAATCTCGATTTTTATGGTTTTACTTGAATGTGTTTGCTTGATTAGGGCTTTAATGGTAGATTTATAAAATGTTAATTTCTTGTCTTGATTTCTTAGGGTTTTACCTTGAAATGAGTTAAATTAGCTTTCTAGAATGTTTGATTAAGTTTTGATGATATATGAGGCTTGGGATGAAGGTTTTAAGGTTCTTCAATGATGTTTTCGTTTTGAATTTCAAAATGAAGAAGAAGGCTCGAACTGTTTTTGGCGATCGATCAGGGCAACTGGCCGATTGATCAGGTTGTTCGAATGGCCTGCCAGGCCGATCGATCGGCTACACAACAGTTTTGCCATTTTTTATTTTAATGCTCACTTCGTTATTTTTACTCAATTTGATGATTCTAATGGTTATGAGAGGTGTTTTATGTTGGAATTAACCTACTGGAATGGTGTGAAATTTATGATGGAGACTTATGAAGTATGTTTAAATGTTTGTTGTGTAGTATTATATGTTGATAATTATACATGTTAACATTGCATTACCTTGAATCTATGAATGATGGAATTCTTAAGATTAGAGCAAATTTCTAGCTGGGACATTTCATTGTAAATAATAAGATGTGTCATCTTATAATGAGAATGGATTGTGGGTAATGGTGTTATCATGTTATAGCTTCATGTGTAGAATAATCATGTTTGTAGGAGTTGAGTATTTAATTTCACATTAATGGATTTAAGTTTTATGGTAAATTTCACCTTGATTTAGTTGATAAACCTGATTTGAATGTCTTAAAGCAAGTGTGTATTACCTTATGAGCTTATGTCAAAGCATTAGTTATGTGCTTAAGATATTCATGAACACATACGTGTGGGGAATCTACTATGAAATTATAGTTAATTATGATTTGATTATGATGCATGTGAGGACTAATGGGAGCGCATTCCATGTAAGGACTCTCATTTTTGAACCAGTTTATTTTAATATTATTTATCGGGTAAGGTATGGTTTACGCCTTTTCTTATCTAAATTGTGAGGTTTTCAAAAATAAATAGGGTTTCTAAAGGTTTTAAGAAAAACTAACTTTACAATTATGAGTTTCAAGTAGTTTTTAGTCAATTCTAAATTTTTGGGATGTTTTTGATTTTTTTACTAATTTTTTAAAAAATTAGGGTTTGGCAGGACCCCCTGTGGGCCCCACCAACAAAATTAAGATTTTTGGACGAAAATGCCCTAGACATCAACTTAAGCTCATACAAAAATTTTTAGAATTTTTTCAGATTTAATTAGTACTCAAATTTGTAAAATACCCATGTTTAGTCCAAAATTCTACTTACACCCCATTAGTTTATTAAGTGCACCTCAAACCCTACTATAAAAGGGAAAGGGCAGAGCTATTTCCATTTTGGGAATAAGCTGAGAGGAGGTGATTAGGGCCTAGTTCCCTAATTAGGCCCGGATTAGAGGAGATTAAGGTATGTTATTCCTTAATTAAGCTTAAACCCTAGATTTTCTCCTAATCCTTTATTAATCCAACATTTCCCCTTTGATTTAATTCGATTTCAAGCATCAAAGTCACCAATTTACTCCCTTACTTCAAACCCTACTTATCAAAATTTTATTTTTTATGCTTAACAAACCCTAGATCTAAGATTTCTTCAAGGTTTTTAATATTAAATCGATTTTTAATGGAGTTTAACTTAGACACTATGTTTTTGGAAGGTTCCAAGAAGGGTGAAGGTCAAATCCGAATCTAAACAAGTGACAAGGTAATGGGTCTTCAAATCTCAGTTTTCTTATGGTAAAATCTCGATTTTTATGGTTTATTTGGAATGGATTTGTTTGATTTAATGCTTTAATGGTGGGATTAGTAAATGTTAATTTCGTGATCCGATTTCTTAGGGCTTTGTTTTAGAATGTTATAGATTAGTGTTCTGGAAGGTTTCAAGAGTTTTTGATAATGTTTGGTACCATGGATGAAGATTTGAAGGTGTGTTCATGGTGTTTCGGTTTTGAAATTCGAAATGAAGAAGAAGGTCAAAAATGCTATGATGGCTTTAGAACGACCTGCTAAGGTGTAAAATCCCTAAATTTTCTGCAATTTCTGTAATGTTCTGTGGTTTCTGGTCATAATTTCGAGAAATAAATTTTACGCTTCGGCGTATCCGTATTTGTATTATTCACAAACGTAAGAGTCAGAAGTAGTGTTTCGTCGCAGGTCATGGGCCTTGACGCATTACAGAAATTTCCAGTGTGAAAATGGACGGGAGGTATGAGAACAGAAGCAGAAAGAAAGAAAGGAAACAAAAAAAAGATAAAACGGATTAGGTGCTCCTCAGCATGCCCGATCCCACTTTGTGAATAGTGGGGGGCTTCACTGGGTGAGGCCGGAAGCGCCGCCAGCTTCCGCCGGGTCGGCCACAGCCTGGCGATGCCGCCGCTGCCTCCCTGGCCTGGCCCCGCCGGCAACCGCTGCCCCTCCCCCTCTTTCCCATTTTCGGCCCAATGAATGGTTTTAAGTTTCACCGCCGGATCTGACACCGTCTCCAGCTGCATGGCCGCCAGGCCGTCGCCACACTTTCGCCCCGACTAGATCAACCTCTGGCCATCGCCATTCCGGCCTCCCTGCCGCTGTCGCTGCTCCGCCCCTTTTTCTGTTTCCGCCCGACAGAGATCCGATGGTGTCTTTTTTCACTTCGATTTGCCGCTGCCGGCCGTCGCATGGGTTCCAGATCGCCGCCACGACTCCGCCTCATCCAGAAAATCTTCTGGCCATCGGCGCCCCGCCTCCCCGCCCCTTTGTCGCCGGCATGAGGTACAAACAAATCTGTCCCCTTCATTTCTCATTTTTTGTTTATTTTGACTAGTGGTTGTGCCACCAGTCACCGGCCACCGTGGTCTGGCCTTGGGCCTTCCCCCAGCCCGGCGACGGCAAGACGGCCACCCCGGCCACTGCCTTGGCCGCCGTCTCCCTCAACCCCCTCCGCTCTACTTCGAACGGGATAAAAAATCCCTCTTTTTGTTTTGTTCCCGTTTCTCTGTGTTGTGAACCACGGCTGTGCCGTTGATCTCTTGCCATTAGCCTCTTCCCAGACCGATGATGGCAAGGTCGCCGCCTTGGATTGAACTGCTGCCTTACCGGTCTTTCACCCATTCTTCCGCACTTTTCTGGTTCAGACAACATTTATTTATTTTTGGTTGTTTTTCTGTGCTGAGTTATCGGAGGAGCTCGGCTCACCTCACCTCACCTACTCCGTCTTGAGCCAACAATGGCAAGGTGTCAAGGTTTGGCCCCGCTCACCTCAATCGGTTCCAATTCGTTTGTTTGGCCGACCTACATTAGAGTATAGTTTTTGATCGTGACATTCATTTTCTGCTATCAGATGTCGGACGACATCGAGGTCCGACATCGAGTCGATGTCCATTTGACTTGCCACAATCCAGCGACTGCCAGGTCCTGTCTTCTCCCAGGTCTAGCCCCCGGCTATGTTGGGCCGTTCGTAGCTCAACAAGGCATGTTTGCCGCCCCAATTTAGCGCACTCTCACCCTACCTAAATCAGATCTTGGGTCTCTTCAATTTTCTGACTGGCTATTCTGTTGCAGTGTTGTTCTGCTACAAACACTGCAGATGTTGGCTTTACCCAATATCGGAAAGTGGCCGCCGCTCCCGACCTCCCCTGCACATCTTCTACACACACCAGACGCCCCTAAACTTTAGGGTACGCCTCTGATTGCTACTAATGGGTCCCACTCCAACCCAAGCCAACATGTCCAGCTTGGAATTTCGTGAACTTGGGCTACAGGTCCAACCAACATGGGCTCTGCCCTGGCCCAGTGATGGCTAGGGCCAGCACATCTGGCCCAAATTTACCTTTGCACCCCCACGTTCTATTACACACAACCCGGAACATACGAGGAAAGAGTCCTCGAATTTAGATCCTTCCAAGTGGAAGTAACACAGTCAGCCATTAAACTCGGTCCATCGAAGGCTCGACCGATGTCGTGCCATATCCTCCACCGTAAGCCATGCTTAATGCACGATTATTTGTACGATGGATTGGTTGTGAGTAGCGTTTAGAAATGGCACCGTCTTTGTCGGCCTCTTACGCCAGGCCTTAGTGCCTCAACGTATGTTTAGGAAACATCTCCACCACTAGGCAATATGGACGTTAAAGCCCTCCGCCACCTTGTGAGGCTTCGATGATGCAGAATTGCTGCCGTTGGATGTGGTCCGCTGTCCATTTTAATGTTTTGTGGCCAACGGTGTGTTTTAAACCGTTGGCCAACCTCCAATCAGTCAGCCCCTATTATGTGGTCGTTCTTGCCATTTCTAGTGGCACAACCTTGTATCTACCCGCCCTAGTGTACACAGTCTTATGCTTTGAGTGTAATTAATCTAACCTTATCGAGATTAATTCCAGCATCTCTGAACATCCTTGGGACAACGACTCTCAGTGAGATGCTTTTGGCCACCTATTCCGTTATCGACGCCGCCACCGTTGTTTACTCGTCATCAAACTCCTGTGGATTACGAGGTAGGGGACCTTGAACTCATAATTTCATTATAGCATGCTTTAATTGTGTAGTAGCATGCTAGTAGTTTATAATTTAATGTTTTGCATGATAATGCTAATTAAATGAGCATGCTTTATGCATGTGAATCATGCATATGTTATGGACTAAAGGTCTGACAGTAAGTAATTAGTGAATTGTATGTGTGTGATTTGAGTATGTGACAAATATGTGTGGTCGGTGAGCATGAGTACGTGCGTTTGTTTGTAAGTTTGTCGAAAGGGTGCTTCGTAGGCTATGACATGGAAATGGTGATGGTATGACAAGCAATAAAAAGATGTAAGATGGACTGTCAAAGGTTAGATTTGATGAGATTGAAGAATTAGTTTGGTTTGAGTCGGGTGGTATGTCAGAGCATTGAGCAGAAGACGTAAGCAATGTAAGGATTCAGAAGACTTAAGGTTTTGAACATCTTGGGGGATTGTGAGTTAGTAAGAGAGAACGACATAATTGTACAGGCATAATATACGTAATATGAATTGTAATGAAAGAATAATGAGTAAGGGTTTGATGGCAGGACTTAGGTTAAAAAAGGTCTCATTTGAGGAGTTTGAGTAAGAATATTCAGTTTTAAGGTAGCTGTTGTAAGTTGTAAGGCCATAAGTGTATGATGGTAAGATTACCAGTATAGAATTCGAGTTTAAGTAAGACTATGCAGAGATCGGTAAGGTTGTAAGAGTAAGAGTGGAGGATGAGTTAAGTGAAGAATTCTATCTTTGTGGATTGGAACTTCAGGACGGGCACATTTCTGGCCTTATGGGCTGAAGAATGTAAGACGAAAGTAGTTCCGAACATAATTGTACATGCATAAGTTACCTAATATAAACTTGAATGGTAAGTAACCCTAATTTGTTAACGTTGTGAGTTTGAGACTGAGGGTTTCGATGGATTAAGTTCTGTTTTGTGCCAGTCAATAAGTAATCAACTGAGCATCCTTTCTGGTCTAGCCATAGTGTTTTCCTGCGGGATTTAGTCTTGGTGTTGTATTTCGGCCTAGACGTTTGATGCTTTGTTGAGAGCGCTGTAAGTTTTTGCCCTTCTTGGGCTTTGTATGTTTTCTGCCTACCGATGGCACTATATGTTCTACCCAAGAGTGGCACTGTAAGATTCCTGCCCAAAAGTGGCACTGTATGTTTTCCGCCCTTAGTTGGCACTGTATAGCCCTGAGTGGGCATTTGTGCACTCAGGTAAGTAGTATCATGGATCTACTCTTACCTGTTTGATCTTATGCCCCATGAAGATAAGTGTGTCTTGCCTTCGGAAAAGTCCATGGTGTATAGTTGCTCCCTGAAGGTTAAGGTGACGCCCCAGTGGCATTCCATTCCTTTTCGACGCGGGAGCTTATTAATTGTAATGAGCTTCAGTTGTCGGTAGTATGTGTACTATCGTGAGAGTAAGTTGTATGTTTCAGATTCTGAGTAAGTTGTACGTGTAAGACTTAGAGTAAGTGTGAGCTTTTTTGGAAGACAGTAAGAGTAAGTTTATGAGTATGAGTATGTTGTCCGAGTAAGTTTGTGAGACTTGATTCAGACAGTAAGCGTAAGTGTAAGTGTAAGCTTCTAAGGAAGATGTAAGAGTACATTTATGTGTAAGAGTATGATTGTACGAGTACGGTTGTACAAGTAAGTTCATACGAATAAGGTCGTACGAGTAGGCATATGTTGTAAGTATAAGCGTACGTTTGTACGACTGATTCAAAGTGTAAGTGTAAGAGCATGATATATGAGTAAGTATAAGTTCGGTTTGTACAATGATTTGTATGCGTGACAATATTTATACTTCTTATTCTTTTTGCTTCATGTGTGATTGCATGGAAGCATCTATACATGAATTTGCAGAGTTCATTGATTCATTTTCCCCCTACTGGGTATTTTCCTACTAAGTATGAAAATACTCACCCTATCTTTTTAGCCCCTTCCAGAGGCTTTTGCAGGTCGATCGATAGCTGTTTGAGACTGGATTCTTCCCCTTGGTGGACAATTCTTCCTCGACTTTGAGCGCAGTGAAATCACAGTAAAGTTATGTGGAGTTTGGTGCTACGATCTCATGTATTGACTATGGTGAGAAAATTATATTATCTATTGGACTTGTGTATGTATGCACGATTTATTTTCAGACTATGAAAGAACTTGTACTCAGAGATGCCTGGGAGGTTTTTGTTTTTAAAACCCATGGCCATGGTAGGTTTTAATCATACGCTTTTGTTTTAGGTCACACCTGAGAACATTTGTTTGTTTAAAGATGATTTAATTTATGAAAGTTGTTTTCACACGTTTTGAATTTTGTTAATTTATTTGATTTAATTCTGTGTTTTGAAAATGGAATTTTAGTAAAATTTTAAAGTAAATGTGTGGAAAAACCTTGGGCGTGACACAGGGCGTTAGAACAACAACACTACATTTTGACTGATTTTTAGTATATCCGATCGAACTGCCCTGTAGGGCGTTCGAACAGCTACACGACAGTTTTTGCAATTTTTGAAACTTATGCTCATTTCAATGTTTTACTCCATTTAGTGATTCTAATGGTTATGGGAGGTGTATTATGATGAAATTAGGCTACTGGAGGTGTAGAATTAATGATGAAAGTGTATGGATTATGTTTAGGTGTTGTCTTGTGACATCATATTATGTTGATAATCATACATGTTGATGAAGTACCTTAAATTTGTGAATGTTGGTATTCTTATGAATAGAATATGTTTCCAGTAGGGATATTATGTGGAAAAAGGGTGAGATGTGTTCTCTCATAATGAGGATGGTTTATGGGTAATGGATGTGATCATGTTGTAGCTTAATGAATGGAAGAATCATGATTGTGGGAGTGAATGTTCGATTTCACATGGATGGATTTAATCCTTATGGTGGATTTTGTTTTGATTTCAATTAGGAATCATTGCTTTGAATGTGTTCAAGCATGCATAAATTGTCCTATGAATTTGTGTCAAGCATTGGGCATGTGCTTAGATATGCATAAACACACATGTATGGGGAATTTACTATGACATTGTAGTTAATTATGAGGTGATTATGATGCATGAGGGGACTGATTAGGACCACGTTTCATGTGTTAAAACTCATGTAGGTCTTGCTCACGGATGTATCATGTTAGCATGCTTCATGGATCTTTATTCATAGATGAAGTTTTACCGATGTTTAACCAGAATTAACTGATTGTATGCAATGCTTAATATTGTGTCCTGGATTAATCGCTTGGTGAATTAATCGAAACTTGGTTGGTCCAAAAGGACATGTTTTCAATTTAAGTTCCTGTGTAGAACGTGTATACTCCTCCGGTTGAGTCTAGTGAAATGGAATTATGTGGGGACGAGTTGTGTACTTGTCTTGCGGATTTGAGATTATTATTATGAGTGTCATTTGGACCCTGAGAATCCAGAGTGGTATGCTGTGTGCACCCGCTACCACGTGTTCTAGGGTTCCCTGTGTGGGAATTTGGGCTCTCCCCTTTGCAAGAGATGTCCCTAGGCGAATACCCCTGCTCTAGATTCTCTGTGTGAGAATGAGACATCCTTGGCCAGGATCGTCCAGGGTGAGCAACTTTAGGGATTGACAACCCCGACTCTTTTTTATTTCCTGTGTGGAAACTTGACTGTGTTATCGCCTTCGTGGCCTTGACCGTGTTCTTGCCTGTGTGGCAATGCTTGTGTTTACTCCTTGATGGAGGCATTCACCATTTGTATTGATGCATATCTATTATGAATGCTATGCATGATTGTGTATCATGTGGTTGACACGTTTGTTGTGTAAGGTGAATGTGGTTTATGTGATATGATTGCATGATCAGAAATGGTGTGTTTGAGACACTATTATGCAGGTTTATGTGATATGAATGCATGATTAGAAATGGTGTGTTTGAGACACTATTATTGTCGTGCCCTGGGATTTTAAAAGCATATAAAATTTTCTTTTCATAAAGATATCAGAGTTTACCTAGGCCCGCGACTGGAGTCGATCACCATATGCGATATTAAAATAGTAGTATCCCCAGGAACCATAGTCCATGTACAAACACACAAGATAAAAATAATAATGAGTTCTTACTCATTTTAGTGCAGTTGAAATCCTTGAAATCAATCGATAAAACTTCGGAGTAGGCCCGTCTACCCGCACACTAAGCTTTGTTGAATCCTGCAAAGTTTGGGGGGTGGTGAGTATTTTAAAATACTCAGTAGGGGAGTTTATACTATCAGGCATGAATAAACACATGGAAGTTTCACAACATATATATATATATATATATATATATATATATATATATATAGTATTTTTCATGAAAACGGGGTGTGCCTCTCACCCAAAACCACCCCTAGAGCTTCTTCCTACATATCGAAGGTGCTACTAGGGTTTGCAAGCTCTCACGGCTCACTACAAATGTCCCAGACATATATATATATATATATATATATATATATATATATATATTAATAAGAATCTTGCTGCGGGTACAAAGTAGCGACCTCTTACTTCTCCACAGATCATCTCAAAATATTTCGTGTTTGTGGATAGAAGAGCCACCCGTGCTCATGGGGCGCCGAGATCTAGAGAGTAGAGAGTCTTCCCATGATACTCTCTACCCTAGCGCGCGAAGCCTTGATAGTTGCCCTTCGTTAAGGGCGAATCAGGGATCTTGCCCTTCGTTAGGGGCTCACCAGGCTAAATTAGGTACCGTGCATCCGATTCTGAACCGGATTAATTGTGCTCTCATCTAGTCAACGGAGCTCTATCGGGACGCCCAACAATAGCTCCGGACAACCAAAACACTCATCAGCCCCAGACTCATAGTCTTGAGTCCCAGACTCATAATCTTGAGTCCCAGACTTAATCGAAATATCCTAGAGTTCCCAGACTCCAAAAAGAGCTGTTTTCTTTCAAAACATTATATCCCAATGTTTATCCTTTTGAAAATCCTAGCTTCGCCTCTACAAGACATGGGGGTGTCACTATCAACGACTACAAAGGCAATGTTGGTCGCTCATTCCAATGAGACAGTTACCCCTTCTTTGTCCCGCTTCAGTGACTCGATTACCATGCTTATACATTTTTTCAAAACTATTTTGAGTATCCTCCTTTCAAAAAGGACAAGTCCTCTAAAATCGTCATTTAAACTTACAGTTTTCATTCGCAATGAAAACAGTGGTGAAGCTAGTTTGTTTCTATCTCACACGCTTCACCGTGTATAATTTATATCAAAATCCACGAATAAATATTTGATCAAACTATTATGTATGAGGCAATCATAATGCATGTAGTATAAAACATATCCACTTCTAGCGGCAAATCATTCGACTATTTGAATATACATAATAACATTATAAATATACGCTATATAAATCATATTCTATCTCAATGATTATCCGTTCAACAGATCGGATATATGTACAGAAACCATAAATTATATCTTGAAAATAATCTCTAGTGCATAACATGCGAGAGTCATATAAATAATAAGCTAAAAACATAACCAAATATTATCATCATGCCATAAGAAAGGATAAAAGTCCCTACCTCGCTTTTCGTGCGAGTTCAAAACCGATAAACCAGACACCACGAAATTGGATGTCCACTTCTGGGGTTCTGGAGGTTTCCAACCAAGAAAATAACCCCTCCATGACATCTAGCACGCTTGATTTAGGTATGAACGTCTCTTCAACGGAAGAAAACAGACTCTGAACAACTCAAAAAACTCTTTTTTCGTGCCCATAGGCTATGGACGGAATCTCCCCTTGCCCCGGGGCGTTTCCCCCATATAGGGTCACTAACTCGAGGAATGGACACTTCCATTGCATAGAACACCATCGATTTAGTTAAGAACGCCTTTTGAATCGAAGAAAATGGACTTAAAATGAGGGAGAAACAAAGAAAATAAGTTTCGGAATGAATTTTCAAATGAGAAGGAACGTGTTTATATAGTGGAACGCGTTTGACGTGCAGACACGCGTCACGCGCAAAAGACGCGTCTAATGCATGACTGACACATGTCAGACTTCTGACATGTGTGTCCTGATGTGCATCAGTTTCTGATGCATCGCCACGTTGTGCGCATGCGGCTCGCGCACTGCCACGTGGCGACAAAATTTATTTTTTGTTTAAAATTTCAAAATAGCATATCTTCCTATCCCGAAGTTGAAATTACGCGTTCTTAGTACCGATGGACTCGTATCGATGAGCCCCTAGAAACTAGATCACACATGGGTAGGTTATTTCGCACTTTTAAAGTGGGTCCCGCCTATGTGGCACACTTCCCGAGGTCATAACTTTTGTTCCCAACCTGCGTTTCGTGTGTTCTTAGGTTCGTTATGCTCGTCTCACCAAGCCCTATCATAACCAAATAAAAACTCTCCAAATATATACCTCTAAATAATTTAAAATAATTTAAAACTTATAAAATAGTTTTATTTAGAGGCAAGAAATCATACCGAAAATTCGCGGTCGTTACAATTATGCAGGTTTATGTGATATGATTGCATGATCAAAAATGGTGTGTTTGAGACACTATTATGTAGGTTTATGTGATATGAATGCATGATCAAAATTGGAGTGAATGAGACACTATTATGCAGGTTTATGTGATATGAATGCATGATCAGAAATGGTGTGTTTAAGACACTATTATGCAGGTTTACGTGATATGAGTGAAAGATCAGAAAGTGGTATAGCATGTTAATCATAGATTTGATTTGCTTCATCGCCATGCCGTTGCATTTTTTGGTGATTATAGTTATATTCAAAACCATTATTGAGTTTTTATACTCACCCCACTTTCTTGTTTTGTTTTGAGGCTGCGTGGCGTGACACGCAGACGGACATATCATTGCACTACCATTCTCCTTCGTAACATTCAACCTGCATAATAGGTGTCTCCAACACACAATCACATCATGTATAACCATCATATTTAACCTGTATGAGAAGTGTCTCTACCACACAATCATATCATACATATTCATCACATTTAATCCTGCATAAGAAGTGTCTCTACCACACAATCATATCATGCATATTCATCCTATTTAATCTTGCATGAGAAGTGTTTCTACCACACAATCATATCATGCATATTCATCACATTTAATTTACATGAGAAGTGTCTCTACCACACAATCATATCATGCATACTCATCACATTTAACCTGCATGAAAAGTATCTCTACCACACAATCATATCATGCATACTCATCACATTTAACCTGCATGAGAAGTGTCTCTACCACACAATCATATCATGCATAATCATAATCCATCAACCTACATATCAAGTGTCTCTAACACACAATCATAACCATACAAGTCGATAAAAAAACCTTGCTTAATCGGCTGAAGCTTAAGCAATCTCTGCTCACTCCAAACAATCCTCAGTTAGAAAGTCTGAAGGAATTACGTAGTTTGGGTAAATTCCACAATGGGGAAGAATACCCCCTAGTAAGCCAGTGCACTCAGCTACACTAGTCTGGATTCTCAAGGTCTAGATGGTCTCAACAGTTTTATTCTCCTTATAGCATTGCCGCTCTTCTCATCCTAAGGAGGAAAACCTGTCTTCAAGGGACATAAAACCCTGTCCTTTCATACATAATACAGAATCGATAAGCCTCCGATCAATTAATCCTACAAGCAATATCACACAATTACATCTAATTGATCAGCGCGGCTAATCTTGATAAATACTCATTCGTAAATCCATTTCATGATTCATGCAACATGGTGCATACATGAGCAATGACTACATGAATTCTAATTAATAAAATGTGCTCCCCATCAGCCATACATGCATCATTTCTAATCATAAGCATCAACAATCACCATAATTAGCCCCACATGTGTGTGTACATGGTAGAAACATTCAATTATAAGCATATGGACATGTATTATAAATAATCTATCAACTTACTACACACATGCCCTTTAACATCTAATCATGGCTTCTTACTGAAATAATGAGTGAAAACCATTGAAAAACACAATTCGAATCAAAGGCAACCTCATGCTAGACCTATGTAAACATAATCATTATCACACTTAAAGCTAAACATAGCACCATCATTCACCCATAATTTAATCATTATATGTGAAAACATACAAGTCTATTCTCATGCTATAACCTTGCTAGAATCATATTCAAAGTATGAGGAATCATTCAACATAGATTCCAAGTAAGAATTTATAACATGTTTGACCGAATAACATGTAATTCACATGACACTTAGACATTCATCATAGATTCCAACATCAAATTCATATCCTTTTAGTAGCTTTACCTAGCATGAACATAAGAAATGGTACTTACGGATAAAAACTTAAAAATGATTAAAATAACCAAAACCACAAAATTGTTGTGTTGGTGTTCGAACGCCTTGTAGGGCCATTCGAACGCTTGGCTGTTTGATCGGCATGCATGGCCATTCAATCACCATAATTGAAATTTTTGGTTCATCTTCTCCACTTTGAATCCAAAACCGAAACTTCACATAAACATCTCAACCCTTCAAATCTCACTCCCAAACACCATAATAATGAAATCCATGCTTTAAAAATAATAAATCTAGTCATTTATACCCAAAAACACCAAGAAATTATAAGAAAGAGATGGTTTTTCTAAATATGCCATTAAAGCTCAAATTCATGGAAACCCACATCAAACTCCATGAAACATCAAATTTGAAATCAAAGATCTACTTAGGATGAAATCACTTACCTTTAGAGAGCTTATTGACTTGAAATCGATGCTCCCACACCTTCAAATCCTACCCACAAGAGGGTTTTCATCAATACTTGCTTAAATTCGATTTAAAATACCTAAATCTCTTGAAAACTCATAGATCCTAGAGTTTAATGAGTGCAAAAATAAAATTCCTTTTATAAGGGTTTGAAATAGAGGTTCAAATAAGTAGCTTTTTGGGTAGAAATCAAGATTAAACCTTGGCAAAAGAAGATATTTGAAAAGTTTTAGGAGAAACCCTAAGAAATTAGTGAAAGATTAGGCTAATCTTACCTTAATCACCTTTCCTTCTTTGGAAATGGGGATTAGGGCTCCTAAGCTCTAGATTCCAGCCCTTTCCAATTGGGAAAGTGGTTGAGCCTTTCTATTTATAGTAGGCTTTGGGGTAAACCTAACAAATAGGTGGGGTATAAATATAATTTAACACTAACAATGGAGATTTTGCTTATTTTAAGTTGAAATTGATGTCTAAAAATTTTAAAACATTTAAATGTTGTCTTAAGATGTTGTAAGCGTCATTTTGGACCTATCATTCCAATTTCACATGTGGGGCCCACTATGAGTCCCACCCCTAATTTTTCAGAAAGATAGTCAAAAACTCCAAAAACTCCATAAAAATTCCATTTGACTTATATTAATATAAAAATCATCAAAGTGAAGACAATTTGCTTAAAAACCATTATTAACCACTTTAAATTCAATAGTAAGTCAAAACCGATCAAAGCCAACACTAAACCACACAATACTTACTAAATTAAATAAAATGAACTGGTTGAGTTTAGGGATCTTGCAGTCCAAGCACCGCCTTTGAGGGAAATTGAAAGTTACTTTTAGCTCCAATGCTAGAAGTAACCTAGAATTTTGAAAACAATCTAAAATTTAAGTATCTAAATGAATAGTTATTGATGACATATTGTTATGTATCTAAGATTTAGTTATTTTATATGAATTAAGTGCATAGAGATGATGGGGAAAATGGTTAATTTTATGTGAAGGACGAAGTTTCTCCTCAATGGAGATTTCATCCTTTTGAAGGACAAAATCTTCTTTAAGTCGATTTTGTCCTTCCCAAGGACGATGCAAAAGTTTTGAAGGACGAAATCAAATTAAAGGAGATTTCATCCTTCTGAAAGACAAATTTATAAAAAAAATTAAAAAAAAAACACGAAGGCACCAGTGCTTGGCTAGCACCTACGTGGCAAAAACCAACACCATTTTGGTAATTACTGTTAGCTCTCGATATTTTGATAGAAATTTTTTAATATTATTTATATAATTTTCCCACAAAAGAAACATGAACCTTAGCAAGTGCTTGTCGTATCTCATCATAATGCTCCCATCTTGAGAAGGCAGAGACCACGTGAGAGGCCACCTGCAGCAATGCAAATGAAATATAAATTTCTAAAAAGCTTTCATAACAAGAATATCGAAGTCAAAATCATAATTAATGGGTTCATTTGTTGCACTCAATATGGTTGCATCTTGAGAATGTTAAAAAAATATATTTATAAAATAGTGGAGACACCAAGTATGTCTTCGCCCAACCTTGCCAGTGGTAATATGATTTTGTTCGTTAAAAGGACAAAATCAGTTTTCGTCCATGTAAAGGACGAAAGTTGGCCTTTTTAGCCGCAACTCTCCCTCCCGCATTTGGTTTTTGCTCTCCTTTCTTCCCTCATTTCTCCTTCCCCACTCTCCTTTCTCTAGTCAACACAAAAAGGCCCTACGCCATTCAGTTGCAATCCATACCCATCACCCTAGTAGGAAGCTTTAGGGTTTTGGGTGAGAGACACACCTTGTGTTATTAAAAGTATTATCTATATTAGGTGATTTGAAATTTTAATATGTTATATTTATGTCTGATAGCATAAATTCTCCTACTAAGTATTTCAAATTACTCATGACCCCCAACCTTATAGGACCTAGCAAAGCATAATGTGTAGGTAAAAGGGAATTTTTGGGAGCTTTCAACAAATTTCTGAAGATTTTCAATCACACTATAGGTCTTAAGCAAGGAACCTTGTTTATTTTCTCCTTGTGTGTTTGTACACAGACAATATATTTCATGGGAAATAAAAATTTTATGCAATGCTTATAGCCACTCCTCTAGGTCATGACACAAGCGAACTCCAATACATTTTATTTAATTATATATGTATTTAAAAACCCTAGGGCATATAGTAGTGGAGTTCGGTAGTCACCATTGATGGCTAAATTGCGATAGATGCTAGCAAAGATGAAGGTTGTGATCGTAGCTGGATACCTAATTGACTGGCCAAGATTGCTACGATATTAATATCCCAAACACCTACTTCATCCTAAGGAGTCTACTGCAGGTACATAGCAGTCACCTCTTACTCATCCAAGGATCATCTGCAAATAACCTCATGCTTGTAGAGAGCAAAGACACCCATGCTCATGGGGCACCGAGATCAAGAGTGTATAGAGTCTAACATAACCCAACAACTCTAGCCCCTCATGGTGCACATCCAACCTCATGCAGAACGTAGAGCCCATCCGAAGCACCTACATGGCACGACATATAGCCCCAAAACAAAAGCCACATAGGGGTGAGCTTAGCTTAGTAAGGGTTTTAATATGGAAGGTAAACTCATAAAATATCACATGCATTCTCAATATAACATGCATCACATATCCATTCACCACACCCATGCATGAGATAAATCATATATATTCATGTCACTTGTGCATCATATTGTAATTCCACATTCCATAAACACATGTTCATGCTACTTGTGTATCATAATTTAAACTATATTCCATAAACACATATTCATGTCACTTGTGTATCACATGTTCATCCGTAGTTCATAACACATATACACATCACTTATAATCATATGAATCTCATTATAACATTCACATCCTGCATGAATCAAGTATCAATATCTACATCCTGCGTAATCAATTCTCAATATACACATTCATCCTGCATAAATCAAGTATATCACCACATCACATCCTACATGTTCAAGCATAACCATTCCATAACACCATGTGTAGGGGTATTCATAGATGCCCGTTCTCTGTGTCCGCGTCCTTTTTTATATAGAATGGATTTTTTTTTGGTCCGAGGCAAACATGGATGCGAACACGGATCAAGTTTTTTGTCCGCACTAATAGGGAGCTACGGACGCGTACATACCCTTGTTCGTGTCCACGGATGTCTGCGTCTGCCACCCTTACCTAACACTCACTTAAATATAGTAGTAATTATTACTAACTATTAGAAGAAGAAAAAAGAATTCAGTTCCTATGTAGCATCTTAGGACAGTCCTAACATGTTATATAAGTACTTGACAACTTAAAAACATGAATCCAAAACTTATGTAGCATGTTAGAACAGTCCTAACATGTTACCTAAGTATTGGACAACTTGAAAATATGAATCTAAAACTTATGTAGCATGTTAGGACAATCTTAACATGCTACATAGATTTTAGATAGCTTGAAAATATGGATCTAGTACCTATTTAGCATGTTAGGACAGTTTTAACATGCTACAAAGTATTAAAAAATTTGAATAAGATAAAAATTTAGATGTTGAAATATTGTCCAGGTCTGCCCGTGTCTAAGCGGACAAACTTGGACAAAGTATGTAACGAACTAGGGCGGACACGAAAGGACACGAACAAGGGATATTCAAATGGCAGACGGACACAGACAACCCTATGCTCGTGTCCATTTTTTGCCTGTGAACACCTCTAACCATGTATAACATAAACATCATTGTCCTTACATAACCTGTGCCAAAGAGCATTATATTTCACACACATTCATCAAACATTGGTGCATGTCTCACAATCGAGAAAAACAATTAATCCCGATAGCCCAAAATAATCCCTTGCGGGGAGGTCCAATTCTTAAAAAAGGAAACACTAGAGCAGTTTGGGTATGTCACACCTCGATCCGGAAAACAAACCCGGACCGGGGATTGTTCAGAAAACAAAATCGGAGTTCATTAAATTAAATATAAAAATTAAAACGAGACTAACTAGGAGTGGTAGACTCTACATGCAAGATCCGTAATGTTCCTCTGCGCACTACTGAGCCTTAGTACTTCGTTGTGTAAGGTGGCAGACAGACACTCCCTTTAACCTGGGATATTTCCCCAGTTGTGACACGAAGGCAGCAGACATAACCTCCCCTTAACCCAGGACACTTCACACTTCCCATAGCGGACAAAACCTCCCCTACCTGGAGATACTCTTCTCTCTACGCATCCATAGACGACGAACAAACCTTCCCCTTACCCAGAGACTCTTTCATCTTTTTGTGTCCGTAAGCTGCAGACATAACCTCCCATTAACCCAGGGATGTATCTCACACTACGTGATCCTTCGGTGGAGGACGAAGCCTCCCCTACTCGGGGCCACTTCCTTCGTTGTGGCCCGACGACAGAGGACGGATCCCCCTCTTGCTTTGGGCCATTTCTCTTTCTTTGGGGCACGAGGGCAACGCGTAGAGCCACCTCTGGCCCCGGGCATTTCTCCCTTATAAGGTTGCCAACTTGAGGAATTGACACTTCCATTGTGTAGAACACCCTCGAATTAACTAAGAACAATTTTTGAATGAATAGGACGAACTCAGAACAACTCCGAAAACTCTTTTGGAAGATTGAACAGAAATAAGAATTTATAGTGGAAGGCGTGCAAGCATACAAAGGAAAAGAGATACGCACCGCATGTTGCACGCTGATTAAGCTACATCATGTGGTCGGTACAAATAATGTGTGCGTGATGCAAGCATCCGACATGCATCCTGCACAATCACATGGCCCCACATTATGCAGACGGCCGCAATCGCGCACCTCATCGATGGCTCGGCTTGCTGATGTCATCTATTCCAACTTCAGAACACAATAACTTCTTATCTCAAAGTTAAGATCGAGCGTTCTTAGTACCGATGGACTCCTATTAATGAGCCCTTCAAAATTAAACCTCACATAGGTAGGTTATCTCACACTTTTCAAGTAGGTCCCACCCACGTGCAGAAGACATGCAGATGAGGCCGGAAGCTAGGCCTCTTGCTAATATTGGTCAAACCAACATCCGTAGTTGTCTGCTAACTGATGTCGAGCAGCAGAACACCCGGTAAGAGAAACAAAGAGACCCGATTTAACCGAGGTGACAGTGTACCGATTTGGGGCACAGACATGCATTGCAAGGCCAAGAACGGCTGATGGGGCCAGGGGCCGAACTTCGAATACGGCGGTGATTCAATAATCACAAACTACTACGAGCTAGATGGACACCGATCGGTGTTCATCTGAAGTCTAACTGTGGCAAATCGACACTAGACTGAAATTGTGTCTCGGACCAAACAAAGCAATGGGGCCGAAGAGAGGAGAATAGCGTAAGAGTTCATCGTCAGCCCGAGGCGGAGCTAGCGACAGTGAGTCGAGCTCCTCCGATAACTCAGCACAGAAAACAACCAAAAATAAATAAGTGTTCTGTCCGAACCAGAAAAAGGCGGACAAATGGGTGAAAGACCGGGAAGGCAGCAGTTCAATCCAAGGCGGCGGCCTTGCCATCGCCGGTCTGGGAGGAGGCCAATGGTTGGTGATCATCGGCACAACTGTGGTTCATAACACAGAGAAACGGGAACAAAACAAAAAGAGTGATTTTTTATCCCGTTTGAAGTAGAGCGGAAGGGGCTGAGGGAGACGGCAGCCAAGGCGGTGGTCAGGGTGGCCGTCTTGCCGTTGCCGGGCTGGGGGAAGGCCCAAGGCTGGACCATGGTGGCCAGCGACTGGTGGCACTGCTGCAAGTCAACCACGAACAGAAAACAAAAATAAAGAGGCGGAACTGGTTTTTACCTCACGACGGTGAACCGGGGGCGGGGAGGCCGGGAAGGCGGTTGCCGGAGGTCCTCCTTGCTGGGATGGAGTTGTGGCGGCGAGCTTGCAGCCATGCAGGCGGAGACGGTGGCAGATCTGGTGAAATGCTCTAAAAAATGGCGAAAACGGGAAAGAGGGAGAGGGGCGGCGGTTGCCAACGGGGCCAGGCCAAGGAGGCGGCGGTGGCGTCGCCAGGCCGTGGCCGGTACGGTGGAAGCTGGCGGCCACCGGTGGCGGCACTTCCAGCCTCACCCAGTGAATCCTTTCACTGTTCACCCTGTGGGTTGGGCGTGCTAAGGCACACCCGATCTGAGTTATGCATATATTTTTTTTCCTTTTTTTTCTCTTCTTCTCTTCTCGCTTCTGGTCTCCTACGTCTTGTCTGATTTTTGCACTGAAAAATTTATGGGACACATCGAGGCCCATGACTTGTGACTACACATTACTCCCGACTCTTACAATCGCGAATATTACAAATACAGATACGACGAAGCGTAAAATTTGTTTATCAAAAATACGACCAGAAACTGTAGAGCATTGCAGAAATTACAGAAAATAGCAGAAAAATTATAGAAAAATTAGGGATATTACAGCCTTCCACTAATGCCTCGTGTCCCATACCACATGGCATTTGGTGGTTACTCCTTAGTAATTCTACTGTTGTAAATTTGACAGACTATTTGAAATTGATGCCATCAAAATAGAATCATGTAACGACTTTAGAACAAATATTTCCAATTGATTCAAAATTGGAATTCATAAAATCAGAGTTCAGATTAGATCTACACCATACATGCAAAACAAAATTTCAAATCATTCATGAATTACAAATTGGAATTTACACAATTGGAGTACATCAGGAATCCAATGTAACAAATGCAAAACAGAATTCCAGATCAAATTCGATACAACTAATTCAGAATAGAATTGTCAAATCACTTTCACTTAAAAATTAGAATTCTTAACATTGTAGTTCATATTAAATATGATGTCATACATACCGACAAAGTTCAAACTCAAAATTCGTATTAAATCCACTATCATAGTTGAAACAAAATTTCAAATTAATTCCTATAAAAAATCGGAATTTGTATCAAACCGATATTTGGAATAGTAATTTTAAATAATAACTGTTTCAAAAGCGGATTTCATAAAATCGGAGATTATATCAATATGATACAATACAAGTAGGACAAAAATTCTAAATTACTTCTAATTAAACAAATAAGAATTCATAAATATCATAGTTAGGAGCAATTATGATGCCACACTAGCAAAACAAAATTACAAATCAAAACCCGATATGGCTTATTTGTAGAAATTTTTTCGATTCATTTTAGATTCAAGATCAAAATTTATAAAATTGACTTTAGTATTAGATCCATTGCAACACATGGAAAATAAAATGTACAAATCTTCCAGTGTAGCACAATCAGAACAAGTTTTGAGATTAATTTCGATTAAAAATTGGGATTCAAATCTAATCAATACCTATTTTTCAAATAATTTTCTTGTACAGATAGAGAAATGCTCTAATACCATTTGTCACACCCGACCGCCGACTAGAAAAACTGACCCGGACCGGGGGTTGTTTGGAAAATAAAATCGGAGTTCATTAAATTAAAACGAGACCAACTAGGAGTGGCAGACTCTCTGTGCGAGAGCCATAATGTTCCTCTACGCACTACGAAGCCTTAGTGCTTCATTGTGCATAGGCTAGAACAAACCTTATTTTAGAATAAATTTGGATCGGGCAAACGCTATTGTATCATTGGTTGCCTACGTGTGTATTGAATAACATACAAAATATTATTTTAATACGATCGAATCCCAACGTAATTCTACCTAACGGCTATTACATGCATAAGGTATCACAAAATCATATACGTTAAAATATGTATAAGTTTGTAGCTGAATGAATCATTCGTAGTCAAACGGAAGTCAATAAATCAGCAGCATCACACATCCCACTCTATCACATAGTGGAGCAGAACACACAATAGAGACAAATTGGATCATATCATATCCCATCAGATTTCATCCAACCATAACCGATCATATCATATCATATCAGAGCTTATCAGATTATGATAGAGCATTTCATAGCAGATCACATCACAACAGAGTATATCAAAGTAGATCGACTCGGAACCTATCCACATATATCAAATCATAGTATATCATATATCTTAATTAGTATTTTAATAATACTAAGTAAGATGTGTGTGCATATAAATCATATTAAATTGAAAGGTCTTACTCCCCTGTAGTTCCAGAAGTAGCGATTTTTGGAATTGCTCGTTTCCTCACAACGTTCTCCCTTTCAGGTTTGAAGATGGCGGCAGAAGCTCCTTAAGCTCTAGAACATCTATATCATTACGTCTGAAGGCGGTGGACAGACACTCCCTTTAACCCGAGACGTTTCTCTCATTGTGACACGAAGACGACAGACATAACCTCCCCTTAACCTGGGACACTTCACACTTCCCGTAGCTGACACTAGTTGGGCACTTGTCTATCAATACATCATTATGGTAACAAGTTAAATAATTGCCACACTCTCATGTCGACATTTTTACTTCTATCAAAAATAAAAACGAAACCTATGAAGCTATTTGCTCCACTCTATATCCATCCCTACCCTAGTTGCAAATATCTTACACTTGTAACTCAACACAACACAACACCTACACCATAAGGATGCTGAATATATTGTATACCCAATAGGATGGCTAAACAAGAACCAAAGTAAGTTAACATGAAAAAAACTAATTAATTTATCACGTGTTTCATGCTCAAACTTAAACTTATCAAATAAAGACATGGGTCACTAAATTTTGTAGAGAAATCTTCTTGACACTTTGAAATGTATACCACTCCACGAAGTAGCTTCAAACTCATGTTGAATACTATCATTCACTCCATCCATGCCACAAAGTTGACTCCACCAAGGGCTCAAGAACCCAAGTGGTCAAAATTCTCAATGTTCCATTATTACATTATTACTAAGACATCTTTTTGTCGCAATGTGTTAGAGTCATGCAACTTTTAATGCTATAACTCATTCTAACCATCTCCCGAGCCACAAGGAGAGAATCTACATACAAAATTTTCAAGTCCAAGGGGAGCCATAAGTCATGGTCCTATTTTCTATCATAAACCTCATTTACTTGGCTAACAAACCCGTTTTTGGAGTCGAGCCTGATGAAAATTCAAAGGATCAAGCATATGGCCTACTTACCCTTCTATCATACACATATTTCTACCATATATTTTAGTATTTACCTACATCCATCATGCAAGTAAGTTATATTATTATATATCTTATAAGCAATGTAAGCATTAGTCATACCTTGCTTGAAAATTATGAATCAATGTACGATTAGTAATACCTTGCTTAAAAATTATGGATCAATGTACCATCGATCGACCCATCGACTTGTCAGTGTAGGTGTTGATGGTCATTGACACCATTATCCATGTGTCAAAACCTTGTCGACAGTGAGTAGATTGAGTCATATTTGTCAACGCCATCACTAACATGTCGCCTCACTACCAATGCCTAGTTTAACACCGACGCACCCCTACATGTCGACATTAATACAATTCATCTTCCTCCAACCATTGATGCCCTCATTGACATATCGATGGTCACTTCGGTGATCAGAGCATAAGAAACAAAGTTTCCATTCTGTTGTTCAAAATTGTTCCCCTTTATAAAATTATTAAATCACAATATTTGTAACCATAAAACTTTAATTTAAACTATAATTGCTAGTCATTAACCATCAAAATTATGCTTACCATCATTAATTTATAAGCATGATTTAATCACTAAAATAAATCATAATCCTCAAACATCTTTCATATAAAGTCACCAACTAGCTAAGGGTAAGCAATCAAATAAGTACATGGTTTCAAGGTTAGCAATATGACCTCCAAATTGGTATTTTTCCTTCCTCCTACACTTCGTTGTTCTGCACTCTTGGCCGATGGCTTTCTACTCCTTGGACTCTTTTGAATCCCAGTCTCCAAACAATCTTGTGATTCTTACCTTTTATAAAAGGTAAAATGGCCTCTCCGGATCATAACTGCCAATGTGCTCACTAATGCATTGGTGCCTTACCAATGGTTAATAAAATTTTAAATTTTATTTAGAAGCATTTGATGTGTTATAGATTAATCTTACATTCTTATTCAGTTATTTGAATGTATTCTTTATGTTTTTGGCCTACAAAAGTCCATAATTAGATTTTACTAGATGTTTTAAAGTTGTTGAGGCCTTTTGGCAAAAGATCTTGGATTTCTAGATGGTGTTATTAAGAAGTAAAAAATCCTTGTCCAAGTAGTCGTAATTACTTTCCAAAAATCTCATAGAGAAAACTTTATGGCCATTGCCAATGGGAAGGAAGAATAATTATGATAAACTCAAGGAGCAAAGATATGGGTAGAAGTCAATAGATTTAGCTAAGAGACTTTGGTTATTAAAGAAGCAAGAAACCTAAGCCAATCATACTTGAATTCCTTCCATAAATCTTTACAGAGAATCCATTGATATTCGAACTAAGACACCCTATAATTTTTTAAACTTAGATACGTGGAAAGTAAATCTAACCCTTAAACATTCTTAGTAGAATAACTTCCTCTGTAGATGGGTTTTAGCTATAGAACTTTAGTATTAAAAAGTAGATATAAAAAACTTTGAAGTTTCACCAAGAATATGTAAAGCAAAGATCAAATGATGAAGGTATGGTCGATGTAATATTTAGGAATTTTTGAAGTAGAGAAAAATAATGAGTTTGGGCCTTAGGCCTTCTCAATACAATACCTTCCTTTGTAGTTCAATTTTGAGCATAAAAATTTTCTACTAAAAACTAAATAAAAAGAGCTTTGAAACACCACAAGCACATGTAAATCAAAGTTTTGATAAAAAGTTACGATCATTAAAGTTGGACTCATTGTGCTCTTGATAGGGGTCAAAGTAGGCTTCCAACTGGTGGACCATGGGCAAGCCAAGGTTTTGTCCCTAAAGATTAAAAAAAAATTGGCCCAAACTTGGCCTTAACCTACATACCAAAATGCTACCCCAACTGTAATATTAGGCAGGCCTGGCTAGGCCATAGGCTTTTTAGGATTTTTCTAAGTATCAATTTATCTATTTTTTCCCTATGAACAATGTAATTTTGAGCATAGAAATTGTCTACTAAAAACTAAATGAAAAGAGCTTTGAAACACCACAAACACATGCAAATCAAAGTATTGATAAAAAAGTTACGATCATTTGAAGTTGGACTTGTTGTGTTGTCAATAGGGGTGAAAGAAGGTTAGCAAGTGGTGGGCCATGGGTAGGCCGAGCTTTTGGCCCTAAAGTTGAAAAAAAAATTGGCCCTAACCTAAATACCTAAATACCTTCCTTTGTATTCAATAACATGATACATAACTAAAGAAACTTATATATCCTTATTCCTTACATTCGGTTCAAATACATACATAATTGAATAAACTTCAAAGCTATTTCACAATAATATGATAGAAGAAACTTATATATCTTGTGCAACTATAATAAAAATTAAAAATTTACTCTTTAAATTCAATCTACAATTTACTCTTCAACTACGCTAAATGTCAAAAAACTTAGTCTCCAATAAAACATCCTACACCTTAATAGGGCACTATAGTTCCAAAATCCAAACAATCGACACCTTATTAAGGCCACCTTAGTGGCACCTGCATATCTTAAAACACAAATTCAATACACTGCAATTCCAAATAATCCATCTCCACATGCACATAACAAAAAAAAAGCTACATATCATTATATCAACATACTCAGTTTAAACCACAATACTAACACAGAAGCACTACTCAATTTTAAATAACACAATAAAATTGCTTAGTTTCAAAACAACCTATTTAAAAGGAACTACATATAATCATAATAACCTGTTTCAAAACAATTCTTCAATATGCTACTATAGGTCATTCATTCATTGTATCAACATGCTACTAACAATTGTTTATCCCCATATATTAAGTACAAAAAAAATGAATGTATAATAAAAAAAATATAATGTAATAGTTTTAAATTAAATTGTTTTCCCTCCTCATTTCTCATCCGGGCTTGGGACCGGCAACGGCAGAGTTAAAAACTTTTTTTATTAATAAATAAAAATAAGAATCAACATGCATACCTAATTCCTCAATTATTTGCTTCAATTGTCCCACTTAAAGTTATTGTTGAACTCATCATCCAAATCATAAAAGATCCCACCCCCATTTTACCACACAACCAATCTTTAGTGCAAATTAAAGATTCAACTATCTCCAGTAAGAAAGTGTTTGCATCCATTATTAAATTTCTTCTTCCTCATTAGAACTAATTATTGTCTTACTAAAGACCCTCTCCCAAACCGGACACCATGATCTTATACTTGATCAAATAACAATTACATCACAACCAAACTCCTTTTCAAAATATATTTCCCCATCTCTTTTTCATGTAATTGGGTCAAAAAAAATCTCAATAGCTTCTAAAACTATCACACACTGGTAACATTTTCCCTTTCATCATCAAAAGGACTTTGTTTATAACTTGAATTTTTTTCCTCTAATCTTTTAAAAACAACATGAAATGACAACACAAATTCTAATATGAGATAAGTAGAATCCCATCGATTCCCCACACTAATATCCAGTTCAACTATTAACTCAACAAACTTTTGGTGACAGAAAGACAAAGCTTTCACATATTTCATAGGCTTACAAACAAAAAAAATTAATTCTTAAAAGATATTATAGTCCAACATGCATAACAATATTTAGCACATAGGCAACACAACGCATATGGAGAAGGGTATCTTACAATATGACATATCCCTCTTCAACAAGGTCCTTTACAAGACTTCTTTGAGCAACATCAAGTTCAATGCATTAACTAAAGACACTACATACTTTTCAATCTACTTTGTTAAAGTGACTTTAACATAATTATATATTGCCAATCTAGGATGAGGTGAGGGAAATCAAGTGAAACTAATAATTTTTTTGTAAATGCCAATTATAATCAAGATAATAAGCAATCACACAAATATACCCAAAAATTTGATTTAAAGTCTATAAATCAAAAGTTATACTAACTCTAGAGGGAAAAGCTTTTGAATAACATCCATCAATTTTTGTATAAATATTTTGGCAATCATTCCTATTTATGGTCCTTGAAACCATTTTAAAAAGTGGCTACTTTGTGTGAAATTAATAAAATCTTTGTGACAATATTAAATGGGTACTCGTACATTATTGTATTAGAAGAGCTTCCCTAACAACATGTTGATCATATTTAAAATCAAATACATCACCACAAATAATACTTAAGAGCATTATCCAAGATCTCTATTATTGTGTCTTGCTAGATGAGTACCACCTAAATCACGTCCAGCAAACTTAAACTTGCAATGACTGAATATTGCTTCTTTTATTACATCGTTCACATAAAAAAACTTTTACCAAATTTTGCCACATGTGACACACCTCTTGTCCATCTTTTCTTATTTTGACTACCAAATGCTCTTGAAACTGGAAGAGAGAGGGGGGAAGTGTAGTGTTAGGGGGAACAACAAGTGTGAGGGTGAGAGAGGAAGAACTCTTACCACACAATGGACACACATCAAACCCCGAAACTGTGCTTCCTTCTAGATATAAAAAACAAACTGTTGTGTCACCACCCTGTGACTAAAGAAAAGAAGTCCAACAAACTATCGAAAGCCAATTAATCCTTCATTCAACAAACTTCACACATTTAAGAACAAAGAAGACAAGGTCCCAGAAAATGGGGTCTACCTTGAATACACACATGCCAACTTCCATGCGAAAACACGTTCTCAAACAGAACTGTAATCATTTATCACCCCTCAATGATAGAATTAAGGTACATGGCGTGGACCAAGAAAAACTAAGGCAGGCACATCTTATATCAAGCCAAAACTGCTACGTGACTCTCTACATAGGCCATCCTAGATTTTGTGATAATAAAAAAATAAAGAGGATGCATTCCTCAAATTTCTTCCATAATCATCCCAAATCTTCTCAAGACAAGCACAATAAACTTTAAACCTCTTCCATAAAATAGTTGTAAAACATCCAAAACCTAGAAAAAATAATACAAGAAAACTTGGACACAGCCCAATACTTGCACATGCCATAGAGAATGGATATCTGTTATATTCAACCCTACTATAGTACAATACCATTGACGGGGAAGGAAAACAAATGACTTGAATGGAGATCATACGAAATAACAGAAACACGAGAAATACCAAAATATAGTTCCGTCAATTTTCTTCCACATTGAAGGAACGAAGGAACACCACAACCCCTCTACACATTCCACAATAACTTGAGCACCTATTTCTTAGGCCACCCATAAAACATCTAAAAATGCTTGTGCCAGCACAACGAATTTTCTAATAACCAGTTCCTAAGAACAATCAACACTACACAACATAAATGACATGACTTTATTCTCCTTCCAATATATCCTACAGAAACCCCTAAGCCGCTCATATGAAGTGGCAAAAATAGGTAATTGTGCATGCCAGAGTAAACCATTACAAAATCCAAAGCATGAGAATCGGTCAAACCTCTCTGTAGTAACAAAGTTCTACCCCTAATAAAATCCACACACACTAATACTTTCATTGTGCTTCAGGCAATTGGATCTGCAAAGGAGAAACAACCATAGCCTCAATCTAGAAAGCTAATTTTTTTATATTTATACATGGCATTGAATTTAAAATATATACAATCTTGAATCTAAAAACCATCATCTCATTGTACCATCTCTTTAAAGGTAGGGTTGCATTAGGAAGGGCATCCGGCGTAAACTTTGCCACCTATTTTTATTTACAATTTTTTTACCATCATTTTAATTCTTATTAATAAAGGTCAACTTTGCTATGCAATCGTCTTTGTTGGAGTAAAGCATTGATTGATGATGAAATTTAATATTTTATTTATTGCTAGACTTACATTGCTCGTTTCATGATTTTAGATCACTGGATTCTAACTCAACTATATATTATCTTCTCACATATTTTAAAATTTAGTACATCATAAAAAAAAGAGCTGGAGAGTGCAAAAGAATTTTTAAGCATATATGAGGTAAAAGAACAAAACATATAAGACAACAACTAACAATGTATACCATTCTGTCAATTAATAATGTTTTCAACCTTTTCATTGACAATGATGGAATGATGGGTAGATCTAGAAAATTTGCCTCTTTTGGGAATTTCGAAATTGGAAACATCTTTTGTCACGCTGCCTAAGAAGTGGATCCAGGGCTAACAACGGTAGGCCAACTTTCTCATCCAATTATACATAAGCATCACTTATAAGTGCCACCATATGAAGGGAACAAAAGGTAAAGAACAATAGGGCATAAACAGTAATTACACAAGGTACCCATGGTCGGTATGATGCACACTGATAGACCGTACAACCAAACAGAAAGGTAGAAGCCAACCTCACGTCAATACCCAGAAACTCTTTCAGAACTAACATATCGTCCACCTTCAATGTCTTGCGCCAACTTTCCCGTGAAAGCATAACGATCTATATCTCCTTGTAACAATGATTAAACCAGTAAAACATAACACAAAAATCCGGTCAGGAGCATCTTGTAGGTATTTGCTTGTAGGCATCTGAAAAAGATAACATGATAAAGTCCAAAAGTGCGACCACAAATTAAATCATAACTGCCACTTGCATTTCTCTCAACATAGGACATCCTTCTTATCTTCCATCGAGAAGATGATAATAGTAGTAAAATTATGAAATTTGTTCACCTTCCACACGAAGAAAAACTATACCCTTTCTGCAAAGGCAACACAAAAAATAGGCCGCACAAAAACCCGAAGACATCCCACCCCTGACGATGTTGAAAATAATGAGATAATAATAGTAACAATTTTTGAAAAAAAACCATGAATTTGTCCTTCTACAGTAAAGAAAAAACATGCCTCATCTACACAAGCCATCATTGTCAACCTCTTCAATAAGATGTGTAGAACATCAAAGAATCAAAGCCACCCATACAAAATATCCAGCCCACTTGCACATGAACCACACAAGAATGACCTCCCTAACCTTGAGAGCAGTATCTATTGCACCCCAAAAGTGAAAGTCGGCTTGCCCCCTTTGTTGAATTCTGAGTAAAAAATTCGCACATACCACAAAGATTCATTCTAATCTTTACTGGGAGTAAGTCCAAGATATCGTAATTTATAATTTCATCAATAGATAATAACCTTGCACGTTAGCAAAATGTCTCCCCAAATATCCAGCCCACTTGCACATGAACCACACAAGAATGACCTCCCTAACCTTGACAGCAGTATCTATTGCACCCCAAAAGTGAAGGTTGGCTTGCTCCCTTTGTTGAATTCTGAGTAAAAAATTCACACATACCACAAAGATTCATTCTAATCCTTACTGAGAGTAAGTCCAAGATATCGTAATTTATAATTTCCTCAATAGACAATAACCTTGCACGTTAGCAAAATGTCTCCCCAACCACTATGATCATTCAAAATCAGTTCCTCTTAAAACTTCATTCTCATTTCTGTGTAAATTACCCCATCTACCCCGATCATAACATCCGTGGCTAGAAACACTTCTGATTGCGGAAATACTATTGAACAACCATAAACATCTAGTCAGTCAGCAGCAAGTTGAAAAAGGTGGAGCATCAATTGTAATGACATACAAGGACTCCCTCAAATTCCCATCCTCTACACCATTTCCAACTTAAAAAACACAAACACAAAATAGTAAAAAACACGTGCCAAACAAAAATTTTAAGAAAAAATTGATGTAAAACAAAGAAAAAAGGCAAAATTTGCTGCACAGTATTGAAATCTTTCCCAAGCATATGTACAAAAAACTACTAAAAAACGCAAGAATAAGCATAATAGATTCAGTATACATTACCCCGTCTACCCTGAGAAAAACTTCAGGATCCAGAAACACTTCTGAACAACCAAAAACATCATCAGTGCTTGACTGCCGCCCAAACAATACCATATCACCCGCGCATAGATGAACCGAGATGCCCATACTTTCACCATCACATACAAAGTTAAGTAGGCCAACATTTGCACGCAATGGGAAATGGAAATTTGAATGGTAGAAACTGATTATGCGACACACATACAAGGCTCACAATGAGAAAAGGAATTTGAATGGTAGCTGATGTGTCACACACTAGTGCTTCAAAACTCAGAATTGTATTTCCCTACTAGTAGCAACACAGAATTTGTAGTTTCCCCTCGACGCTCAAAGTACCTTAACATCAATGACTTTCATTTTGAGTATCTTCATCCAATGCTGCGGTTCATCCGTCCGTATCTCTCATTATTTACAACCTGATCCAAATCCTACAATTCTCCTTTCAAACTGAACAAAATAAATTTGGAATAAAACAGGACTCTCACATGAACACTGCACGAAGAAGCATATGCAAACCAAAAACCTCCATTAATACACCCAGAAGAAGGCACCTTTTCAGACTTCTTATGCCAAGAATAAACATCATCAAGAAGCATGTGCAAAACAAAAACCTGCATCAATACAAGCAAAATGCATGTGCTCAGACTTCCTATGCTGAGGCAATGTATTGAACACACTTAAATGAACGAACTAAAAGAGAAAGCACATGTGAAACCTCTAAAGAATAAAAATTCTCTCTCCCTTCAGTATGTTTTCATTTTTTGGAAAAAAAACATCAACAATCTTATCCATGTACCAATAATATATTATAATAAATCAGAATTAGTTAAGGTGTTTGCATCTGAGGACAAGTAAATAACCAAAGCCCGAACTACCCAATCCAGAAAGCTAAAATTTGTAGGCATACACTTAGTAAAATTTTATAATTACTAGATTTTATATTGCTGGTTTCTAGATTTATATTGTTGCATCCTCACTAAAAGCTACTTGATGCACTTAAGCCCTAATAAATGCATTGAGAAAGAAGAACAGAAAAAAATTTGCGCATGGAGGATGGGAAGAAGATATAAATAAGCCAACAGAGTGAATCGTATTCATTAGAATATCATAATGGCTATACAAGGGTCAAATAATGAAGCCAACCTTAAATAGCTGGAATCACAAAAAATGACGAATGATGATCAGTGATCCTCAAGGTTGCCACTTCTGGACATCTTAAAATTAAGAACAGAGCAGTAAACAACATATATTAAAAGAAACAATCCTAGGCTTGCAGGCGAACTTTAACACTCTACTAAACAGAAACAATACCACATACCAGTGCCACCATATGAAAGTGCAGGCAGATGAGAACAGTACAGCATCAACATGCAATACATAATACACCTACATCAATATCTCCTCACCCAAAAGACATACCCATATAGAAAGCACAACAAGTTACTTTCTAAAACAGAAAAATAGAAGCCGACCTTCTGACAAGTTATCTTACATTCAAGAGACAACTAACAAGATACAAGGACCACCCTAAGAAATTTAGGTGAAAGCTGCACTATGCTCTAACAAAAACTGAATCTCTTATAGGATATAGTTTTGCTATGCCCCCTTTATGCGCAGCCATATTGGATTCCAACTTACATATGGGCCTTGGATGATTTGATTTATCAAGGGTTTCACTAAGTAAGAATTCAAGTTGAGATTTTATTTGATCGAGGATTTTAGAATTGATTTTATTTGCTAACTTAAGTACTCCATGGTGCTGATTCCAAGGGTTCTCTGGTGTTGATTCCAGAGAATAATATTTTTTCTTATTCCCTTCCCCTTAATTCTCCCCAAATTCCCAGTTATCCTTGTCTGTCAGAACTTCGTCTTGCATCATCCATTCAATTATATGATAAAACCTTAGACATAAGGTATAATAGGAGAGCATCTTGGAGAATCCAAGCTACTGTTGATTATGATGATGATGCAAATATCCTGATAATGATACCAACAATAATTGCAATAATCACAAACAGAAAATCATACGCACATTGAAGGAACACCAGGTAACAATAACCTGTCATACAACATCCATAACACATCAAAAAACTCAAACAAAACAGACAAATAACATGACCCAGAAAAAAAAACTTCATAGGTAGCATGTCCCCGAGTCAAAATTGCACCCCAAAAGCGTGTTAAGTTCATTCTCTTTGCAGCATCCTGCGTTGAAAAACCCATTTGCACAAGTTATAAAGAGCAAATGGTTATTCTATTCAACTTTAGTAAAAGTTCACCTAGAATGTAGTGCTATAATTTTCATCAACAACAAACTTCCATGTTAAAACACTGTCTACCCAACCTCTCTGTCTGATCGTGCTATACTCATTCAAGAAGTGCAACAACCAACAGGGAGGCGGTACAGATGACTAGGTCAGAAAGACACAACATGACACATATACCATGTAAATTGCCTCCATCAAGACTTTCACAAATGAGACACTTACGACAGCACTATCTGAAGAACCAAAAACCACAAAATGTCAGCCAACTGCATGATCCAAGAGGGGGAGCATCACTTGTTATGAATTTTCAAAAATTTATTAGAAAAACAACCAAATTACCATCCACAACACCAGTGCTGGCTTGAATTTTACCTAAAAATAATCGCTAACAAGACAAATAACAAGAAACACATGCCAAAAGAAATTTTCAGCCCAACCAAGACGAAGTTATGGAATGTAAAAATAAAGAATTGACACAAATAAATATTCACATTAAAATCTTACTTTAAACTTTCTTGGACAAACTCACCTAAAAAATATCATAAACACAAATTTATTATGAAACGTAAGAAACAAAAATATCTATATGTCAAGAACCTAAAATTAGTAAGCCACTCATAAGGAATCAAGTAGGAGGCAAGAATAGCCACGATAGGGGGCACACCAAAATGAATGCAATAATACCTATCATGTACATGAAGATCTGAGGTGCCCATAATTTCACTATAACATATTCAATGATGCCAGTAGAACATCTGCAAGCAATCAGAAAATGACCTGAAATCGTAAAAACTGCAAATATCATACACAAAAACCCATTTCCTCACCTTTTGGATTGAAACAGTCAAGAGAGCCAAAAGCATTTTAAATTATGGGGAATAAACATCACACAAAGAAGTAAGTGCATATGCAGAAGGCAAGAACCTGCACCAATACACCCAGCAGAATCAAAGGTAGAATTTCTAATATTTGATAGTAAAAAAACCTGCACCAACACACCCAACAGAATCCGAAGTAGAGTTTTTATTATTTGATTAAAAAATGACTTTAAACCAAGTGTCTGATAAACCTTACAGGGTAAGAGAAGTTTTGCCCCATAAAAACAACCTGAACCACGTGCATATATGTTCCTAAAAGATAAAACCTATCACAAAAACGAAGACAAGTCCAGATAGCATAGCTTCAGTTCCACTCAGATGCGTTAGAAAGAACAAAGTCAGTAAATACAGTTAACTAGCACTTAAGAAAACAATTATCAGAACGGACAAGAAGAAAAGTATAAGTCTAATACACATCAGAACAACACAAGAACTGTCAACTCAATAAAATGCCAAAGGTCAGCACTTTAGAGCATGCTACATCTGATGGGAGAGAGAATAATTTCATGCTCCGAATCTGCCTGACAACACATCAGAATATATACATTAGTGGCATAAAAATAAATGTATTCATTTCTGATGGTTTCCAGGAAGAATGCAATGGCAATGCAAACCTTGTAGCTTTTGAAATACATTAAAATAGCAACGCATAGACTATGCAAAAACCCATGAATTGATCCAACATCCAAATCTGTGCTCTATTCAAACGCAAAAAAACAAGATACACCCATGATCTATGACAGTAAATATTTATGAATTTAATATGGCTTTAGCCAAAACAGAAACATTATGAAAGTAAATATTTATGCCTGTTCAAAATCGTAACTCCAGAAAGGCAGGCTCTTTTACGTCATAAACTGGCTCACATCAATTAGTACTAACATCCATGTATGTTCTTCAAATCCCCAGAAAGCAGATGGCCCAATTGTGTCTGTCAAAAATAAATCCAATAAATCTATGCATGTAGATCTTCAAATCCACAAGAAGCAGAGGGCCCAATTATGTCTATCAAAAATGAATCTAATAAATCTGACAAACCGAAGAAGCAGTATTAAGTATTTCAAGTCCACAAGAAGCAGGTAACCCACTTATGTCCGTGTAAAAAAAATGCCATAAATTGAAGCGGCAGCTTTCAAGGATTTCAACATGTGGCAAATCTTGAGCAACAAAACCATATTAAGATGTCAATAGTCAGTAGCAAAGACGAGCCACATCCACAATAGAATTTCTGCCCGGTTAAATGAAATGCTCCAAACTGACCGGACCATTAATATAAAACTGAAGGACGTTTTATCAAGAACTTCATTACAGTAGAAGAAATAGTAGTTCTGCGAAAACGATTGTCTACGTTCTTTATGCATAACAACTAAAACGATATTCATTTGACTATGTCAATCTAGACAAATATGATTTCTCCATCCAGACATATAAATTCTCCACAACTTACACAGCAAGATGCATGAAATCTCGGACAAATTCCACCTCATGATTAAAGAATGCCTACAAGAACTCACAATTCAACCACATGATGATACCATAAGAAACCAATAAAGAAACCACAACATACAGGAGTCGGTAATCAAGCAGCAGCACGATGAAGCTCACAAACCGGCCTAGGTACTTTGTACACCAAGATAGTCTTCACTAAGCTACAATCATCCAAATACAAATGAGAAATAGCCAGAAATGGGACCGTGCTTGATCTCACCGTTCAGAAAGGAATTTCTACGAGTCATAAAAAGATCAGATAAACCCACTTCTAAGCAATTTCTGGTCCTTACCCAAATCTTAAAGAGCACCAATTGCTTCCACTCTATAGACATCAACTCTACCTACTCAAACAGGAAGAACAGTAATTAACTTGCAAATATAGTTCCAGCTTGTCCAAAATCAGTACATAATGAATACCACCAATAATCAGAAGAAACTTCAATCGTTTGCAGATAACCCCCTAATTGCTTCGATTCGAGACCTGGAGGAGGACAAACCCTTATCAACAACTATAATTCAATCTACGTGAACTCCAACAGATGCCGATCAATTCAAATCAACACTTCAAGCCATCAAAAAACAACATAAGAAACGAATCGTATATTTTCTACCAACAATCCAGTCGGCTCCTGATCACTTCCACTCAATGAAATTTCGGATAACTCCATGAAAGCCTCAATTGTCCCTACAAACCAATCGATCGATCAAAACAAAGAACAG